>CM060909.1:1026745085-1029245085 GCA_030737875.1 Allium sativum
AGTGTGGACCGGCCCTGCAGCTTTCCAAGGGTTCTCTGCGGGGGATCCTGGGACATTAGCTAGAGTGTCTCGAATCGGTAAGGAGCTCCTCCCTAGCCTTGACTCATGATGGAAACCCAATTTCCAATACGACCTCATGCGGTTTTGATTGTAGAACTAGTATGGCGACATAGTAGGATGGGGTACTATGACGTCTATGATTGATACATTATGATTGAAATGTTTTTGAAACATATATACACTAATAATAATATCAAATCTGTTTTTATCGTATTAAGCATCTTTTGACCATTATAAGGTAAAACCCTATCCTCCGGTTTGCGTTGCATTGTGTGATGGGACTTGGGTCTTATAATGGTTTCATTTTTCTAAAAAACATTGCGTTGTTTAACGATTTACTTTTAATTATGCATGGCAATCCATTAGAGTAAACCCGTTCCGCGTTAGCGGCGTGGTCCTTGGATTTGCCCTATTATTATTAGATTAGTTAAGTAAGAATTCTCACACCAGTCCCACGACTGACCCATTATTTGTTTCCACCTTTGCAAACTCGGGTGCCCTCTTTTCCACACGGGCAGTCGAGTAGTTTGTCTGCAGGTCCTTATCTCGAGCAGGATTCTGGATTGAAGCCTAAAGCTGTGTCCAGAGCATAGAAGTCTTCCGCTGTTTATTGTATTTAATGTATTGAAATTTATCTTCCGCTGTAATTTTATTCAATGTACTCTGATATATTTTGTACTCTGATGTAACATTATTGTAATGTTTATAAAAGTCTGTTGTTATTGTTCTGATGTGTTGTATTCCCAAAGTTAACGTGTTCGGGTTTTGATCGGTCATGATCGGTTTTGCGATCGATCGGGTCGGGCGAACCCGGGCCGGGCGAACCCGGGCCGTTACAAGATTATAGGAAGGTTGCACTGTTAGTGACAAATCTGTGTTATCAAGAACACAAAGAATCAAAACTATCATTTGTATTTGTTGAAGTCCTGTTAATCTGCTCAGGCACGTCGTTTGAAGTCCTTTTTTTGGCAGTGGACGCATTAAATTCATGTTCGTCTCTTCAGGTGTTGTATACATGTTACTTCGGGTGAAGTGAGGGTTTGTTGTTAGTCGATATTCTAGAAGGAGTCTGGGGCTAGACATAGGACGGAGCTCCGAACCAATATAAAAATCTCTGGTGTCATTTTTCTTTACTACTTTATTATTCTATTATTATTATATTCTATATTAGTTTATTTCCATATTACACGATCCATACTCACTTTCAATTTCATGTTAGTCCACTTGTGTAGCTCCAAGTAGTGCTCTCACATGTTATTTAACCTACTCATGAGCATCGTCGATGGACACCCAGATAATAAATAGAAACATAAAACCTTTGATCAAACAAAGTCTGCTGTGAGCGATAAACAATCTCAAAGTATTATAAAAGTTATAATAGATTTGACACAAAGGGTATGGAGAATCATACACGTCATGTCCTCTGCATCTACAAAGTCAGCATGTATAAAGTTACATAACACTCTGTAATAATAACCATGAGTGCACTATATATGTCTAAGTATTTAGAGTGATAAAGGATCAAATAAACATAGCATCTACCATCCATCCTCATAATCACTCACTCGGTAAATCAGATATATATGATAACACTTGGTTTCTATGATACTCGAGTCTATGCAGCTCAATCGGCTAGGAACTAGGCTGTACCAACTTGTACGCCTCAAGAGAAGGACCTAACTTTTCCATGATTAATGCAATAATTTCTCCAACTTAGAAACAAGGATGATCTAACTTGGTCTAAATGGACATCACACCCATAACCTCTTCTTCTTGAGTAACCGCTAAAACCTTCGGTATCGATAACCATGTTGCACACGTTATCCGCAACAGAGTCCATCCTTGAAATTACTCCTATGACTCCCGACTTGAAGTCTCCTTGGTTGATACCAAACATAGACCACTAACTTGTCATCAAGATCAATCGAATCAAGGGTGGGCAACTAACTTGTCGCCAAGCTCAATTACCTATTCCCATCCCTCTCCGGTAGCTTCTCCTTTACTCACTTTCACTACTTTACCTCTTGGAATACAAACATCCATCACTGAAGCTACGACTCCCCATTAGGAATCACCATCGTCGAATGACGAAATCATCGTGCCTTGCCTTGGTGCTAAAAGCACTGGTTGAAGAGCCATCATGGCGAAAGTATTATCGAACGAAACACTACATCCCTCTCTTCGAAACTGCACCACTATCCATATCAAAGTTGACAAAAATGGCTAATATTAATAGTAGTTGATATCAGTCACTTCATAATAGTCAATAACAGCCACTTTGATCATGTATTCAACCAAGAGTAGTTAAATACACATCAAACGAAAGCATTTGACATTCGTCTCGAAATCCAAGCTCGTCGTCACGTCCATTCTTTGTCTTCACGTCCATTCTTCGTCTTCAAGCTGTCAAACTTTATTGCTCCTCCATCTTCTGATCAGTCTACATGTTATGGCGCTACTATGTCTTCTTCGAATTATTCAATACGCACCAGTTCTTTCTCATCTTCTCGACTAGTCTGCACATTCTGATGCCCCTTCATAAATTGATCTCATATATTCGAGTCAAACATCCGTGTATGTTCAATCAATATACGTAAATATATGCATCTGATCGATACACACTAAACCCTAACAAATGAGATTTTTCTAGTCTCATGTTGTACATGAATGATGTTTTCAACCAAACAAGCAACCATGTAACCAATAACCATACAAATAAACTAGCATACAAGCATCCATATAAACACATAAAACTTATCTAAAACAATTAAAATGGGGTGAATATCAAAATAGCTTAAATCTAATAGTATCATTAAATAACACGTAACATTACGAAAATGGATATAGTGTGATATTTGATTTGAAATCATACACAATGCTTATATAAAATAATGTTCAAATTTAATTATTTTAGTAATTCCGTTTTTAAGTTGAAAATCATTCAAAAAAATTGATTTTGTATTACATTAGCAATAATGGTAAATGAGAGATTAAACCACTCAACTCGTCCAAATCAGTCCAAAGCTGCTCTAAAGTATAAAGCTCGACACCACGAATCCAAAACAAGAAACGAAATCTAAAACAAACCTTGTTTGTAAACATTACACGATTTCTCAATATAATTACATAAACTAAACTATCATTATAAAACTAATTACTTTAATTAATTCAACTAATCCTTCTTCTTCCTTCAACAAACCCGTGCACACTACAGACATTGAAACATATGGCCGCTCTAGTCAGTAACTAATTTCTCCCTCGTTTGTCGACAAAATCGTAATCTATCGATACCAGCATGCTCCACTCCGTGTTCTCCTGGCATTGCACCCCTCCGTTCTAGGTTTGATCCACCTATTCGAAATGCAGCTCCTGGCTCCTCTTTTCTGCTCTAGAGATCACAATGGTCATAAGGGGTTCTGACCCCAAATAGTGGTCATAGAGACGTGGCGTTCAATAAGAGAAGTGTAATAGTGTCCTCCGTTTCGCTAGGCTCGCCTTTTTCCAATCGAGATCAACCCTACTTTCAGCCCAGAAATGTCGATCACCCAAATTGAAAAAGCATGTTATGAAATGGATATGAGTTTGAGGAGATTTTTTATTTGAGTTAGATGAAGTTGGTTTTAGGATTTTTCGCTATACGGGTAAGAAGATTTCGATTTTTGAATGCAAATAAGATAGAGTGACCATTATTATACAAAAGGGATAATGAACAATAGAGGAATGGTGAATGGGCCAATCAGGTTCTGGATAATGTTAAAAAAAAAGATTTTGTTCCAAATTCTCACTCAAAACGAACGTGTGTTTTGAGCTCATGCGATAAAATGATGTGTCCAGACGTCATGAAACTCGATTTCGTGCATCACCTCATTGTTACGGTTTAGATGGTATAAGTATTGATACAATTAGAAGCTGCTCCCCAAAATGATATTTTTGGTCTTAACTGATGATTCACTCATACGTGGAAAATCATATTTTAGAACCGTCAATTAATTAACGATCAATATTTAAATAAATTATTTAAATATTTCACAGTTATAAATACGGATCGTTATATATCAGCCGTAAGACGTATTTTGATAATGTCCCAACCAAAAATGGTCATCATTCACATGTGTGTGTGGCTGAAAAGTGAAAGCATACGAGACAACTGAAAAAATAATAAGATGATTAAAGGTTTCTCTGTTGCAATATAGTGCCTAACGGAAGGCTTAATACAACATCATAAATTTTCATGATTTTTCATTATTGATGGTGATGAAAGGGAAGACACAGCGTTGAGGTCAAAGTAAGAAGGGAATATTAAAATAGTTTTATTGTTATGTTTTCTTTTAAAGATGGTGCTAATATCACCATAATCCTTATTAAAGCACCGCAATCAACGGTTAATCATCAATTTTTGACGACGACCACAACGCTGATGAAGGAGACCATGTTAATCGGCTAAGTGCCCCTAGCACAAAGATTAGTTTCCTTGCCATTACACTTTTAATACAATCCTACTGGACTTCTTTCTCTAGAAAGAAGGGCCAAAAAAAAAAAAAAAACTTGGTGTGTACGATCATGCTTAAGGTACCGTTTGATTTTGCAACTGGGCAATTTACGTTTGCGCCTGTGTCTGACGCGTCCGACGTGTCCGCTGTGGGGCCCACACGTTTGGCCCTTCGAATCAAACGGTTGGAAAGTTAGCTTTCGCGTCGGATGCACAGATATTTTTTCCCCTTTCCTTTCCCTTCCCTTATATATATCCCACCCATTTCAACACTACAAGTCCATTCTCAATTTTCATTTTCCTCCAGTTCTTCATTTCTGTAGTATTTTAGATCAAATATAATGGCAGACAGTGATGATTAAGATTTGCAATATTTGCTAGATATTCAAGAAATTAACGCTAATCAAACACGAGAAAGGAATATAATACATAATTCTGTTTGTTCTGGTCTTGTTTGGGTTCATGAAATACTATCAGGACATGCAGACCATTGTCATCGCAATTTTTGAATGAAGCGATTATGTTTCAGATCCTTGTATGAACGGTTAGCAAATTACGGATTGGAAGGCTCAATGCAATTTGTATTCCGCAATTATGTAATTTTAGTTCTACAATTTGTATTCTGCAATTTATATTCTGCAATTTATATCATGTGTTCTATTATTCTGTTCAACAATAAACAAACACAAACAATTAAAAATAATATATACAAAAACAATAAAATAATAGCTCTGCCCCTTCCAATATGCCCCTTTCATAAAAAAAAGGGGATTTTATTCAGAAGGACAAGCGGTATTAAAATTTTATTCGTTAGGACACGCGCCTAAAATTTTACTCAGAAGGACAAACGGTATTAAATTTTTCCGTCGTTCTTCATCTCGTCGCTAATTATCTCATTCATCACCTCATCGTTCATCATCTCGAACGATTTTCTAACACGAAATCATTTTTAATATCAATCAAATCAAAATCCGTGGCATCTCGTACAATCGATCCTCAAACATAAATCGAACAGCAAAATCTAGGGCACGAAATCGATCTGAAGAATCAACCTCGATTGAATTTTGTTGTTGTTGTTATAATCACTATAATTTAATGTTCATTTCTGTCGATTAGGTTTTTTAATTTCGCAAGGTGATTCATTGTTTTTTTTTGTTCTTCAATTTTAATGTTCAACTTTTCAGCAGTTGGGTATCATTTTTATATTTTTCTAGGTATCATTTTTGTTTATTTACCACTGTTTTGTATTCGTTTAATGTGTTTTTAATGTTGTATTTATTTTGTAGTTGTATTGTTGCATTATCTATGTATTACAGTCGAACCTATTTCATTTTAAAAATCAAATTGTGATGAAAACATTTTTTGCATTAATTTTTCTTTAAAACGTTGCAGCAGTTTTAAGGTATCATTTATATTTTTTTTAAGGTATCATTTTTATATTTTCTAGTTGAATTTACATCATAGCAGCTTTTAAGTATCATTTTTATATTTTTAAAGGTATCAGTTTTATATTTTTTTCTTTATTTCAATGGCTGGTTTTTTGTTCGGTATCATTGTTGATAACAGTTTTATAACAAAGTAAGTATCAGTTTTTATCATTTTATTTCTTCAAAATAGTTGTCTCAGATTTTTGGTGAAATTCAATTAGAAAACATATGATTTTTTGTGTAACTTCAATATTATATTTGCTGTAATACAAGTGAGGAATACAAAGTTGATGCACAAAATGCAAGTACAAAATTAACACAACACCAAAATCACATGGAAAAAACATAACACAGTTAATACTCAAAAACTGATACTTAAAAAAATATAAAACTGATACCTAAAAGCTGTTGCAATGTTTTAAAGAAAATCTAATGCAAAAAATGTTTACATAACAATTTAATTGATTAAAAAGAAATAATTTCGACTGAGTTACAAAGTTGAAGCAACAATACAACCAAAAAATTAACACAACAACAAAATCACAAAAAAAAAAAAAAAACATTATACATTTAAAACAGAAAAAGTGATACATAAAAAAAATATAAAACTGATACTTAAAAACTGCTGTATTGTTTTTTAAAAAAACAAATGGAAATGTGCTGAATCGTTTATAACTTCTATACAAATTCTTTGTATTTCGACTGAGTTATAAAACAACAAAACACTATTAATACAAGAAAAATGATCCCTAAAAAAATAGCAAATTGATACGTAAAAACTGCTGCTAACTTTACCGTAAAAAAAAAAAGGTTTTTTCCAGCGATTTTTTTCTCGTTCATCTCTCTCGTTCGATTTTATACGACGAATTCACGAAATCAAAAAATCTGGCAAACGAATCATAGCAATCGAATTTACCCTAGTTTCGTGAACGATTTCAGCAATCGAATACGCACGAGATCAAATAAATCAAAATTGAAAGTCGCGATCGATATACATGTTAGAAGACGATTGCTGAAGATCAAATATGGAAAAGAAAAAAATTCGCGTTGGAAATCAGAAACGAGATCGAGAAATGTGAGATAGCCGATTGCGGAGGAAGAAGAAATAAGCGCATGTGAAGAAGAAAAGAAACAGTGTATTGTCCTTTTAAGTAAAATTTTAGTGGGCTGTCCTTATGGTTAAAAAGGCCTTCAATTTTGTCCTTGTAAATATTTTCCTAAAAAAAAAAAAAAACATTCTCCGTTCGCAACAATTCCACTTCAGATACCCCTTCAAAATAACTCTTTCAAATGACAAATTCTATTTCAACCCACATAATTAGTTAGTAGCCCACCATTTTATCAAAAAAATACGATGACCAAACTGCTCTTTTACTGTTATATTTTTTTCCATTTTTTTAACACCTCGTAGTTGCATTACGTGGTTTTTTGGTGTACCTCGTATTATGTCTACGTGGTCCATGAATGAACCACGGAGATCATCTACGTGGTACTTTGATGAACCACGTAGGGCAACTACGAGGTACAGTGAAAAACCACGTAGTCCTCCTACGTAGAAGAGTATTTTTTTTTTTAAAAAAAACGGAGGGCTACTAACTAAATTTGTGGGTTTACTGATTATTTCATGATTTTGGGGGCTACTACCTAAAATGGTTGGTTGAAATAGAATTTGCCCTTTCAAATATCCCTCAGCATTCAAAATGAAAACGACCTAAATCAATGTGAAAATCAGGCAGCAGTTTGTTACTTAATTCTATCGTCGGTCGGTCCAATTTTGTCTGTGGCCCAGAAAAAAGAGGACAACCCCTCGTGAATTATTACAAATGACGACAATGACGGTTCGTTATTATACGATCCGCCTTTTATAGTCACCACCTTCTTCCCTTCTTTCTATAGATGCAACCTAGAAGACTCAATGGCAGTAAGGAATAGGGTTTTCAGCTTTTGTTTCCCGCAGTTTTTACCAAAGGAAG
This sequence comes from Allium sativum, assembly GCA_030737875.1. NCBI lineage: Eukaryota > Viridiplantae > Streptophyta > Magnoliopsida > Asparagales > Amaryllidaceae > Allium > Allium sativum. The sequence goes on from CM060909.1 coordinate 1,026,753,035, forward strand.
TAGAGAACATCAGAGATATGCGAGTGCGAGAACTCGCTGCGAGGATAGAAAGAATACCGGTCAATGTAAGCATGAATTGATTACATGTTCGTTTCATAGATAGCTTTTTAGTTAGTTATTGTGTTAATGTGACTTTGATTTGAGATTGTACTGACTGATGTATGAAGTGTAAATCAGGTGATAGATTGTGTTGTTGACCTTATTCTTCTTGTAAAATGATTTAATTGATTAATTCTTGGTGCATGTAACGCGAAGGTCGAAGTAAAATCCTGCAACGCAAATTGGAAGCATAATTTAGTTCGTCCAGAGTTGAATGTGAAGTTTTGATGGTAAAAATTATTGAAGTTGCTAATTTGGGTCTTAAAAAATTCACACATTGTGGTTGTTTCAACAGATTTAGGTGTATTGTAATATCTTAAGGTTATACATGGATCAGACTCAGATTATTTACTTGGTGCTAAAATTATGCACCGGGTAAAGGAAATTTTGTTTACTGTGCATTAGTTTTAGTTGGCTTATTTTCCTACTTAGAGCATCTCCAGAAGGGGCAATCTAGCTGAAAATGCAAATTATCCCCATTATTTGTTCTTTCCTTAGGCAACAGCTGCTTGAATTTGACCATGTGGAAAGAAAAAGAACGCGGTTTTGCACTAACTTTTTTTTTTTTGTCAAGCATCGATCCATAAACGGAATTCTAAAAGCCTTTTTTGTCTAAATGGTTTTTAGTACCCTAATTTCTTATTTTCAGGATTTTGTTCTTCTGTAATCTTTTTATTTGGCTAAGATGGTTTTTGAAATCCAGTTTTAGCACTAAACTGGTTGAACTCGTTTAATGTTTCTTTCCCTTTTGGTTAAAACTAAGAGAGAAATTCCAAAAAAACCACTTCTGCTTCTGGAGAAGTGGGAGTTCTTCACGCTTTATTTTCTTCTCCTCCTCTCAAAACTTGGCTTACCGCTGAATATGCTCTTATGGATTTTGCATGCATTGCGTATTCATTAATTTAATTTTTTGAAATTAGCTTGATTTGATGTAATATATGAATGCTGAACCTGTTCGTGCGTACTTGATGTGGTTTTGATGTGATATAATGACTCTTTAAGAAGGTTTTTAGAAACATTTTAGACCACTTGTCAAAACATATTTCATATTTGAACCCGCAGTTAACTCTTCGTCAAAAATGATGAGTGCATTGGTCGATTTCAAGTGATGCCATTTTTCGTAGAAGTTTTATTATATATTTCAAGCAGCACATGTATAAACATTGTATAACATGCCGGGACTCAGTCGGTTTACTGTACACATTTCAGCATACAATCAAAAACAATTCTCAGAATATAATCAAAGAAGAACAACTAGAACGTTCTCCGTTACTATTATTATTTGTTGCATGTGTATAAATACACTTGTAATATCTCAAAATTTTTAATCTTTGAAGACACGTGCCTTATTTTTCCTTCTAGTGCAACTCTTTATACGGTATAAGATTACTCTTCCACTAGTGTCTGTAGAGGTTGCGACCATCCATAAACATGCTCTTCTTGAATGCAATACTCATCTTGAAGTGCATGCTTGGTATTTTGAAATGCTTCTTCTAATGATTCTGTTTTTTGTGCTTATTGATGACTTTGATTCCATCATTGAAAAATTTGTCAGTAGATTCTTCGATAAGAAGAAGGTCACAAAATTCTTTTCAAGAATACCTTTAGAATACTAAAATAGAACCTAGCTTTTGGTGTATCTCGACATATTTGACAACGACTTCAATATAACATTTAAAGTCATGTATTGACCATTGGCCTTTAAAAGAGAAAATGGTACCAAACGATTCAAATAAACGTAATCTGATGAGCAATGATAGAATGAAGCAATAAATACTTGGCACATTTCTCTCAATAAATGCATGAAGAGAATAAAACAAGCAACTTCCTTGGAACATACCCAACTGTAGAGCAAATCCAACTATACTACTCATCGATCGAAATGAGGCGTTTTCGTGCAATTTATATGTATAAGTTTCTTGCATTCCGCTTAGCAATAACAACAATAGTCGAACAGTGCTGTAATCTAACAATACACTATACACAGTATGCATCACGTAACAGTGCACTTTCCTATGAATATTTGTCTCAAACTCAAAGAACCTCTAGTACAGAAAGTTATTTTAAGTTCAAGTGATTTTCTGGAATAATCAACAAATTTAGCAGAAGAGAAATATAAATAATGATGGGCTGAATACACTATTTCATTTGAATAACTGTCGCGTTTAACATAAGACTGACAAAAAAAACAATCATGCACCTCAATTTTTTTTTAAAACAAAAATGTGTGATCTTCTAAAAAGAAGAGAGCACACATATATAATATAAAACAAAAAATACAATATCCGAGTACAGAACAAAAGGAGACAAAACAAAACAAAACACGACACAAAGAATGTAAATGATAGTAGATAGACGAGCTCCGGAAAAACCATCGCCCATCATACTCTAATATCGAATTCCGGCAAAGCCACCACCCGATAGAAAAGTATATCTACTCCAATACAATATACCAGTCTCCCCAAGCTAAAACAACAAAATAAGAAATACAACCCCAAGCTGAAACAACAATATACCTGTTGATGGGCCTTTTGGACTGCCCATCAAGGCATAGCAGCGCGGTAGATCCGTATACAAAGTCTTCGAAGTAAATGGGGAAAGCCCATTCTCCTAGGCCACTTTGTTCGTAGAGTGCGGCCCAGAAGGAGCTTGAGATGACCAAGCCTGATCAGTTGCGATTCGTTCATTTAAAGTTCAAAAAGCTAGCCTGAAGAATAGTCCATTGGCAGATCTTTCCAGTTCAAATCACCTAAAGCAGACGGATCGCAAGCCGCCACATACCAGATATTTGGGAAGGAGCACCGATTCTTCAGCAGATACTGAATCATTCTGCCATAACTATTCTTTTGGATCCAGTGACACGTATAGATAACAACTAAGTGTTGTATCATCTATAAATACCTGTGTTTCAATTCAGAAAAAACATGGTAATTGTAATAAAAAAGAAATAATATATAAAGTGCACGTAGGCACCGTCTTCGCCGAACCACTATAAAAACTCTGTGTGTGATCTTTTCAATTCCTGTGCAGTGTTTATTGTTATTAATCTTCACCTATTCTCTACAAAGTTCTTCTCTCTGGGTGTTGAACTAGTTTTTGGTCTCAACATTTTGGTGCTTTCACTGAGAATAGATTTTCTTAGGTCAATCCGGATTTTCGCTCTACTTTTGGATCACCAAGTCCAAGACGGAAATCTCGTTTTTGTCGTTGCACTTATTTAGCAATGGCTAGAAAAACAGTTCACAATACCGGAAAGAATCCACAAGTTGGAACATCGACGGAAGCAGCTAGCAGGACGACTGACCCTGAAGCTAGTTCGAATCAGCCTACATTACCCCTGGAGGGGATATAGCTCCATCTTCTGCTTTCGCCGCTCGAGACGAATTCATGGATATAGTAGATCGGCTTAGGGGAACCACAGATGCCCTAAGGGCCCACTCTCAAGAGAACGTCGCTATGTGTGAAGACATGACTCGCATCGCGAGGCAATGGGAGGAATTCAGGAACCAAGCTCAGGATGCTCAGGGTCATCATCTCCCTTCCCCTCAGTTGGATCGAATGTCAGGAAGCTTATCTTCATCGGAAGAAGGCAGAGACCCACGTCGGCTTCGACGTCTGTTAGAGAGAATTGAAAACGTCCGGCAACCACAGACGGAAGAACCTCAGCATCCGCCAGATGAACGTGACCAAGGGCATGCTGATCAGGTCGAGTTAGAGGTTGTCGATCCCATAGCCCCGCGTCATCGGGAGGCGTCCCCTCTTGCAAATCAAAATGCTGGTCGAAGAAATCGGGCCCCTGTACATCCTCCCCGGAATCTTGTGATTGACCAAGGAAACTGGTGGAGAAGAAATGCCCAGACGACATTTCTTGATGGAGGGGGTAGAAGAAGTCCATCGGTTGGTGAGGTCGACCCAGGTACGGTCGTCCCACCAAATTTAGCCGCTATGGTACGACAAATCATGAACGACAGTCGTGGGCATAGGAACGAAGACTGGGGAGTCGACCGAAGCCATACACCATTCACTGATGACATTTTGCAAGCCGAATTTCCCAGGAGATTCAATATGCCCCAAATGAATCAATATGATGGAACTACAGACCCACAGCAACACATGGTGAGATGTTCTTGGCACATGGAAGTAGCAGTTGCTCCTGACACAATTAAACGCAAGGCTTTTCCAATCTTCTTAAGCGGGATTGCCCTTATGTGGTTTGTCCGTTTGCCCGCAAAGTCAGTTCCTAGCTTTAAAGACTTAAGTGAAAAATTCCTAACCCTATTCCGTCTTCATGCCACCAAATCGAAACATGTCATGGCTTTGTCAGCAGTTAAACAGGGAAGAGACGAATCCCTAAGGAATTATCTCAATCGGTTCAATCGGGCGACAACCGAGGTCAGCAACCCCAACCACGAAACTATTTTGATGGCCATGGTCGATGGCATCGACAAACGAACCGAGTTTGGAAAATATTTGATTGGAAAGCCACCTACCACGATTGAAGCTTTCTATGAAAAGGCTCACATCCGATTGAGGCAAGAAGATGCACAACTGGAGGAAGGAGATAGTCAGACGGGCGCTGTCGATCCGTCAGCTCGAAACAACGTCGCTGTTAAATAATCTGGGGATAACTCGGGGAAAGTCGAGGTGAATGTTAAAAACTGTGGCAAGCGCAACGGTGAAGGGTCGAGAGAAAACGACGGAAATTCAAAGCAAAGAGGGAACTCCCGAAAGCGCCCTCGCTTCCAGGTGTTTGACACGTATACTACATTAAATGATACGTTAGAGAACATATATCTCGATACCTGCAGTACGCTGTAGTATAAGAAGCCGCCCCCACGAGAGCCTACGGAGAAGGAACGAGCAACCGGGAAGTACTGCTTATTCCATGACATTTACGGGCATAAGACCAACGAGTGCCGACATCTTAGGGACATTGTTGAAAAGCTGATTCAAGAAGGGAAACTCGACGAATACAAAATAGCTCCAAGGGACGGGGTAAGGAACTTCATTACCCAAGCAAAGTCAGCCAGCACCTCGTGCTACTCCTCAAAAAAAAAAAAAAAAAGGGAAAGGAATTGTTATTAACGCCATTGTGGGAGGACCACATCCGGCGGGGCATAGCATTAGGGCCATGGAACGATATGTCAATGCCGCGAAACACCTCGACGTCGAAGAAGTAAACCCCCACGAGGCCGCGAGTCCCGTCAAACAAAGGAGGACAATGGGCGAGGATATCGTTTTTCGTGACCGCGATTCAGTTGGTATAGAAACTCAAACGGTCGATCCATTGGTGATAATTGCCATCATCGGCCCAGCTACTGTCCGAAAGGTTCTGGTAGACAATGGAAGCTCAGTGAACATCCTATTCAAACAAACCTACGACCAAATAAAGTTAGAAACAAAGGACTTAAAGTTATATGAAGGTCAAATACGTGGTTTCAACGGAGCGTTCACCGAGCCTATCGGCCAGGTCAGACTATCGGTGGAGTTAGGAGATGGAGAAAGACGAAGAGTTAGGATTCTACCATTTGTGGTAATGAATATCAACTCGCACTATAATGCCTTTTTGGGACGACCTGCCCTGGCGGTATTCCGAACCTGTATCGCCCTTTGGTGTTTGCTTTTGAAGTTTCCTACCGACAGTGGGATCGGAACTATGCGAGGAGACCAAGTAATAGGCCGAGCCTGTTATATGGCAGAGTGGAAGGAGTTAAGGAGCAGCGGCAACAAGGAATCTGAAAAATTTTCTCGCCCAGGGGAGGGGAAGGAAGCATAACAATTACAGGAAATAACTCGGCCAGGACCATCGTCCTATGAGGTCGAAGACATCGACCCACGGGATGACGATGAGTCAGGGTGTAGAAAAGCGGCTCCAAATGAGGCCACTATAGAAGTCCCGATCGATGACTGTGATCCTAATAAAGTTCTAAAGATCGGGTCTCATCTTGATCCCTTCCAGATAAAGGAGCTAAGTGAATTCCTCCAGGTGAATTTAGACGTATTCGGCTGGACCCACGCTGACATATATGAGATATCTTTGTCAATTATAACTCACCCCCTCAGCATCGACCCAAAGTATACTCCTGTAAAACAGAAAAGGCGAATGTTGGGCCCTGAAAGGTCAAGAGCTTTAAAAGAGGAGATCGGAAAGTTACAAGCCAATGGATTCATCCGGGATTCAACCTATCCCGACTGGATAGCCAACCCGGTATTGATGAAGAAGGCTAATGGGAAGTGGAGAACCTGTATTGATTTTTCTGATTTAAATAAGGCCTGTCCTAAGGACAGCTTCCCGTTGCCCAGAATAGATCAGTTAGTTGACAACACCGCCGGGCACGAGCTACTTTCATTCATGGATGCATATTCCGGATACAACCAGATCGCCATGCACATCCCTGATCAAGAACATACCAGCTTCATAATTGACCTCGGACTATATTGTTATGTGGTGATGCCTTTTGGACTAAAAAACGCAGGAGCTACCTATCAAAGGCTAGTTAATCGGATGTTTCATGATCAAATAGGGAAAACGATGGAGGTGTATGTAGATGATATGTTGGTAAAGCCGAAACAATCATCCGAGCATGTGAACGACCTGTCAAGGATGTTTAACATCCTTCGGAAATACGGAATGAAACTAAATCTGTTAAAATGTTCTTTTGGAGTGGCGTCGGGCAAGTTCTTCGGCTTCATTGTAAGTTCCCGTGGAATCGAGATCAATCCTGATCAAAGTGCAGCCCTTAAGGGAATTCAGGAGCCTCGCCGAATAAAGGATGTTCAGAGTTTAGCAGGAAAGGTAGCAGCTATGGGACGATTCATCAAAAGCCACTGATAAATGCCTGCCCTTCTTTGAACTGATAAAAAAGGGGGAAACGAAACTTTGCTTGGACGCCCGACTGTGTCGAAGCCTTCCGAAATCTGCTTAACCATCTTGAAAAGCCTCCTATTCTATCCAAACCTGTCGACCATGAAGACTTGTTCGTCTATTTAGCTGTATTCGCACATGCAATTAGCTCAGTCCTGGTCCGCGAAGAGGATCGAGTGCAACGACCGGTCTATTATGTGAGTAAGAAATTGACCGGAGCCGAACGTAATTATCCTAGAATCGAAAAACTGGCCTATAGTTTACTAATCACGTCGAGGAAGTTTCGACACTACTTCCAGGCCCATCCAATTAAAATATTCACTGATCAGCCTCTTCGACAAATCTTACAACGGCCAGAAGCAAGCGCGAGACTGCTAAAATGGAATATTGAGTTAAGCCAGTTCGATCTAACATTTATTCTCGGAAGTCAATCTGAGGACAAGCCTTAGCTGATTTCATAGCAGAATTTACGACTCCGGAGGAAGAGTGTCAAGATGATGACCCCGAGCCTATGAAGGTCGATCATGAGCCAATCAGCTGGGAGCTTTACACGGATGGGGCCCGAAATAAACAGCGTTCGGGAGCCGGCATAGTACTTTTGTCCCCTGAAGGGCGCTCGATTTATTATGCTCTGAGGTTAGAGTTTTTGGCAACCAATAACGACTCTGAGTACGAAGCCCTGATTGCTGGGCTCAAACTAGCGAAAGACCTGAAGATAACATCGCTTGACATCTTTTGTGACTCACAGCTTGTAGTCTGCCAAGTCCTAAAGGAATTCATTACCCGAGGAGAACGACTGACTTCTTACCTCAAAGAAGTCGAGAAGTTGCTGCGGGACTTCGATCGATACAACATTTCCTATATTCCTCGGGTAGAAAACCAGAAAGCAGATAGGCTGGCAAAACTGGCCAGTTCAGACTATCCGAACGAGACAGAGTTAGTTCCCATAGAAATCTTGAAAGTACCAAGCATTGACCAGATGGATACCGATCAGACGGATGTCGAGCCCGAAAAAGAATCATGGATGACTCCCATCAAAAATTTCCTTCTCCACGAGCAGTTGCCCGAAAAGAAAAACGAAAGGCGAGCTTTGGTACGACAAGCTTCCAGGTATCTTGTTTAGCAAGGCCAACTCTATAAAAGTGGGTTTTCTGTTCCTATGTTCCGATGTGTAGCCAACAATGACATCAAAAGAATACTGCAGGAAGTACATGAGGGGGATTTTGGAGCACACATCGGGGGGCAAGCCCTGGCCCGGAAAATACTGCGCTATGGATACTTCTGGCCGACCGTTAATAAGGACGCTGCCAACAATGCCAAAAAATGCGATAAGTGCCAGAAGTTTGCGCAAATCCCACGGGCGCCCCTAACGAATATTACCCAGATGACAAGCCCTTGGCCGTTCGCTATGTGGGGAATTGACATCATCGGAACTTTGCCTATTTCGAAAGGGGGTGCTAGGTACGCGATTGTGGCTGTAGACTACTTCACAAAATGGGCAGAAGCCGAGCAGATGACTACGATTACAACAAAGAAGGTTATCAACTTTGTCGTCAGGAATATTATATGTCGATATGGAGTACCTCGAACCATTGTCACAGATAACGGAACTCAGTTTGATAGTCTGGAATTTCGAGATTTTTGTGAGAAATATCATATTGAAAAGAAATACACCACAGTCGCGCATCCTCAATCCAATGGTCAAGTTGAAGCGGTCAATAAGATCATTAAAACCATTTTGAAGAAACGGCTGAAACGCGCTAAAGGAAAATGGGTCGACGAGTTACCCTTTGCATTATGGGCGTATCGCACTACCCATAAGACCGCTACATGGCATACCCCCTTTGCTTTGTCATACGGGTCCGAAGCAGTCCTTCCGATCGAGCTTGAAGTCCGACTCAGCGGACGATCTACTATGATCCCCTGACTAATAATGCACTTCTCTTGACGTCCTTGGACATGGTCGACGAAAAAAGAGAGGAAGCGAACCTTCGTGCCCAGGCCCACAGACAGAGAGTCGTTCGATATTATAACCAAAAAGTCCGACCAAAGACCTTCGAAGTAGGCGACCTGGTTTTGAAACGAATCTTTCCAGTCCCCGTGCATATGGGCCCGGGGTGGGAAGGACCTTACGTCATTCAGAGAAAGCTCGATAATGGAAGTTTTAGATTAACAACTGTGGATGGCGAGCCGTTTCAAAGAGCATGGAATGCGGAGCATTTACGACATTATCTCTCTTAGAATTTATGTTTTTGCTTTCTTTCTGCATTTAGATTGTTGATTTATTTGTTTCTTAGCATTGTAATAAACGACCAACATTAATCCCGCTAGCATATTAATAAGAGTCTCCGTTCCTGCTCTGATTTGTTGTAATTATAAAGAGTTAGTGATTGTGATTGAATGACTTATCTTACAACTTTTACCTTGAATAAATCTAGGATAAAAGCCGACGTCCATCCGGGCATACTGATCGACCACCAGGACTCAACTCCCGACCTCATTGACTTGAGGAAGAGTATAAACGACAATCGAGCGTGAATGGTGCACCTTGACAAAAGACCGCTCAAACAATAAAACTTTACCCTTTATTGACCAAAGGATAAGTATAAAAGCCCGATGGCGCCCCTGCTTCATTGCACCCAAACCTCGATTAAGGATGGGACTTCTTGAGTTCGACGGGGATATCATCACTCAAGTATCTACCCGACACTGGAGGCAAAAGAAATAGCAAGCGCCCCCGACAAGGGTACAAGGTGACTCACCCTTAACATTGAAAACATAACCATGAGATTCACACGACATCTATGTTACACATGTTATCATTACTTACGAAATAAGTCGATTTTCATTCATAATACCCTGATATCATCACAAAATATCACTGCATGACAGGTACCATTCAAACAACGATGTCAAAGATACATCATTAGACAGTTACGCAGAAAAAGAAAGTCCTGAACGGGAGGTGGCATTAGTCCTTGCTCCACCATTTCAGTCAACTCTTTCTGCCTGATCATCTCCAGCATTTCTTCAGTGGTCATCACACGTCTCGACCCTCCAAGTGTGCTACCAAAGGGACGAGAAGTCGAAGCAGAAGCCTGTGGATTCATCGAGGTAGCAGGGAACGGAGCTGCGGAAAGAATGGTTGGAGGGACAAACTGGAGAGGCCTGGCGATCACATGATCTTCGATAGGTTCTGGTTTTGCGGCAGAAATTCCCTTGTCTTCCTGATCCTTGATCTCGGCCATGGATGGGCGATCCTCTCTTTTGAACTCCTCGACGATCTCGACATCGGGAGATTCCAAGTCGATATCCTCCACTCCTGCAGTCTTGTCCGTTTCATCCGTGGTGCCTTTCTTTTCAACAGCAGATCCTTCATCTCCACTGTCAGCAACCAGAGAAGTCCCTACAAAAAAGGAAATATATACAGATTAAGAGGAGATGTTGGATTTTAAAAAAGAGGGGGAAGGGGGTTTGCCTTCCATGTTAGAGCTGGCCACCTGTCCTTCCGCGGCCTTGGCTTTGTCGGACGAAAAAGTAGAAGACGAACCCTTTTCCATAACCGTGTGCGCAGAAGATGCGGGAGCATAGGGCCGACTGTCACTAGCTTCGGTTTGGGAAACCGATTTTCCTTTCGCCTTGCGACGTTCCGCTTCTGCTATTCTCTTTTCTTGATTTTGTGCCTCCACCACGATGGCACGTTCCCTATCATTCAGAATATGGGTCATTAATGACGCCTCATCCACTAGACGTCCCTGTGCCGTCTTCTTCTCTTCCCATAAGAGTACCTTCCATACGTCGACCAACGACCTGGGAAATCCCGACATCCAAAACAAATCCCTGTGGCGAAGGAAATTTGCGCAAAATAAGAGAACTTGGCGAGCATGTCCCTTCTTCGACTCAACTTTCTCTCGGGCGTGCTCACCCTTAAGGGTCTCGATTTCACCATTATGTTGAAGCTTCAAATTGCTAGCAGACTCGATCGCTGCGGCAGTATTCTTCTCACAGCCTGATCCTTGGCTAACTCGGATGAATGAAGGGTAGCATTTAAATTCTGAATTTCAAGATCAAGTCGAGCTCTATCCCTCTTCAAGGTTTCAATCTCTTCTCTCATAGAATTGCATTCCTGTCCTCTCTGTTGAACCTGAATGTTTAATTCTTCGACCTCTCTCCCATGCTTTTCTTTATCTGTCGCCGCCTGTAGCTCTTGATCCTTGATTTCTTCTCTAGGAACCCAAAGGTCCTCTTACCACTGTCAACGTCCCTTTTTAAACTTGCGATCTCGGCGAGCTTACCCTTTAATGCTCCACTTACTTGCTCGGCATATTCCAGCATAGCGTCATATTGAGATAGGGTGGTGGATACCCAGTGCCAAAGGCTCCCGTACTCAAGCGCGAGGACTTCCCAGGCCAGTCTCCCGTTCTGGTACTATTCACGACTTCCCGGGCTCTGGGGGTGGTCGATTAGCGCGCGCAGCCTTTCCCTCACAATGTGAAGAGGCCGGGACTCGAACCTGTGCGCTCCAGATTACCAGCCGGGTAACCTTACCGTTGCGCCAGGCACCACCTTCATATTGAGATAGGGCATATTCCAAATTATTGCGCATGCGGCGACGAAAGCTATGGGTTAATGGTTGTATTTCGGGGGGTGGCCCAATCTCAGAAAAAATGAGATTGGGGAAATTTCGTTTCAATTATTGGAATCGATCGGCGGAAGAAGTTCCAACTGTAGGACTGGGACGATGTATCACTGTTCGAGAGGGATCAACTCCTTTTCTCTCCGTGGGATTGTGAGAATTATCTTTTTTTCCTTTTCTTGGGCGCACGATCCAACTCTTCCATATCTCCCGACGTTCGATCGTGTTTTCTCAAGCGTCTCTTTTTCTGTCCATCCTGATACTCGGGCAATTTGTCCTTTCCTTCTTCCCTCGATTCTTCCTTTTTTCCTTCCTCGTCTCCTCTCACGTCTTCTGTCTCCCTCCTTTTGCTATTATCGTCTTTTTCGTTGCCACCTTTTTCAGTGCGTGGCAAAGTAGCCTCCTCCAACCCAGTGCCCATTGGGAAGGAGGCAAACAGATCTCCATAAAACTCTTCATCGACCTCTGCAAGGAAAGCAAAATGAAGCAAGCGATCCTCGATTTATACATAAGCATTTGATGTTGTGACACGCAATAAAACCTTATAATCATGACAAGATTATACCTCCGATACCGCCTTGTCTATCTGAAAAGGACATTCCTTCAGATTGGTTGGCAAAGAATCGATTTGGGTCTAAGCTTTGAGGTGAGAGAATAATGTTAGACATTTAAAGATTTTTCAACCCTGGAAGAGGTGTTGCTTCAAGCCCCGCTTGTAAGTCATGAGTCGAAGGGAAGTCATCTTCAACTCCCGAATCTTTCGGATGAACCCCGATAGGTTCCTCTTCGTTTGTTCCCCTTTGAGCCTCCTTGGGAGTTCTCTTGGCAGCAACCTTTTCTTTTTGTCGACGACCGACCTCATCACGAGCAATTTCTTGAAACTTGACCTTTCGAATCCGCCTTTTGAAAGCGGGTTTCTTCAAACTGGATTTCTCTTTCTTTCTAGACAGAGGGCGAGTGGGGGATTTTTCAGTCGAATGAATCGCCTGTTCGTTCTTCGACCCCTTCGTGACTGGGGACACCTCGTCTTGAGCTGATACTGTAGGGTCACGTCCGTCTTTTGCCGATCCCCTTGTCCTACTTCGGTCGAGTAGGGCATGTCGGTGCAAGTTTTTATCGGTCAGGCAGTTCCAAAACTGCCGTCGCTCCTTCTTTATCCTGATCAATCGCTCGTGCGCTCTTTAAAAATTTCATCCTCAGGTCTTACAGGCTCGGCCTCTATATAAAAAATAGGATGATCAGAAAGAAAAATCTTTATGGAATAGGAGTGTATAAAGAAAAGGGGAAAACCCACCACATTTGAGCCAGTATCGAGCACACCCCGGTTGCTGCTTAATCCAAAACCAATCTCGCTTGGGATCACCCGCCTTGCTTGGGACATCCTCGATAATCTTCCAGCCCCGAATAGCTTCAAAATAGAGTAAAGACGGAGACTGTGTCTTATTGTGTCTAAAGTTAAAAAGAAAGGCTATGTCATCAAAGGTCGGAGGATAACCCATATATTTCAGATATAAATAGCAGGTCGATAGCAAAATTCCATAGGTTATTGGATGAAATTGCATCGGAGCTAAATTCATCTGACACAGAAAATCGACGATGAAAGAAGGAAAGGGGGAATGGCTCCCACGTTGCACATCGGAAGGGAGATCGCCATGTAACCATCCGGGGGATTGTGAGGTCTTGCGGCCTTCTCAGGAACAAGAAAATCATTAAATGAAATATTGTGCTTTGCGGTTAAATGCTGAAGTTGTCTGAGGGTAATTTTGGATTCTTCTGCCTTCGGAAGATTCCTCAAAATCTGCACGCCTGGGAGAATATCGGGTGCCAACAGAATGGGCACCGCTTCAACTAGCTCGACTGCTATTGGAGGAACAGACAATGGATCCATCGACCGACTTTTAGGGTCGTTGCCAAAAGTAGACTCTGATTGACCCGAAGACTCTGAAGAACTGTCCATTCTCATAGAAAAAGGAATCTCTCCACCAGATTCTTGCTTACGGGTATCACATGTTATAACCGTTGACCTACGAAGAACTTGTGGCGTAAAGATAAAAGAAAAGCACAAAAGAAGAAATAAAGTCAGGATTTCTTTCTACAAGCATAGCCTTAGTAAACCGTGAATAAACAAGTGATGCAGTTTAGATTATGCAGGAATCGGTATCCCCTACGTCGCCCTTTTTAGCATGGTCACGTGCCTTAGGGTTCGAAGACACTCCGATTCACAAAAATGCTTGGAAAATGCAGGATCTTTTTGACCTACCATCAAAATCAGGGTTTCGTCATCAGTGGGTTTTATCCAAAGGACGGAAGCCTTGCCTTGGGGAACCGCACCACCGCTGACTCCGACGGTTTGATGCGGAAAGCCTCCGACGATTGAATCCAATCGAACCATAAATTATAACGAACGAGGAGGGGAGACTCCGTGCAAGAATGACATTTGATATAAAGGATGATTCATACCTGAAAAGATGACTTAGGTGGAGGTGATGATCGCTAATCGTCTCTCTTTCTGGAACGGTAAATTAGCCCCTGTAGAGATTAAAAGTAAAAAGAAAAAAGTAAATGGGATTTTACTTTTATAATAAAAAAAAGAGAAGAGCGACTATTCCAATTCAGCCAATATGATTGGACCAAGCGGACGTGTAAAGAAGTTGGAGGGCTGGAGACCAATTGATAAGACGGGAAGACCGGGAGGTGTCATCATTATCTGAACTAGTTCATAGTTTTGAAACAGTTGATGGGACTCGACGCAATTTACAATGTCCATTGAATGAAAAATAAAGTAACCGGTGAGACAATCGGCATACAAAATCTGACTTGAGATATATAACAACAAAGTATGTTTCTTACTAAACGAACCATACTTTGGGGGGCAAAGTGTTGATGGGCCTTTCGGACTGCCCATCAAGACATAACAGCGCGGTAGATCCGTATACAAAGTCTTCGAAGTAAATGGGTGACCAAGTCTGATCAGTTGCGATTCGTTCATTTAAAGTTCAAAAAGCTAGCCTGAAGAATAGTTTATTGGTAGATCTTTCCAGTTCAAATCGCCCAAAGCAGACGGATCGCAGGCCGCCTCATACCAGATATTTGGGAAGGAGCATCGATTCTTCAGCAGATACCGAATCATTCAGCCATAACTATTCTTTTGGATCCAGTGACACGTGTAGATAACGACTAAGTGTTGTATCATCTATAAATACCTGTGTTTCAATTCAGAAAAAACATGGTAATTGTAATAAAAAAAAGAAATAATATATAAAGTGGACGTAGGCACCGTCTTCGTCGAACTACTATAAAAACTCTGTGTGTGATTTTTCAATTCTTGTGCATTGTTTATTGTTATTAATCTTCACCTATTCTCTACAAAGTTCTTCTCTCTGGGTGTTGAACCAGTTTTTGGTATCAACAATACCAGTCTCCAATACAATCATGCACCTCAACTTTATGATTTGAGAACTCCATTTTGCCGAGGGTGTCACTTCTAAGATTGTAAAAATCGCTAGACAGATGGAGGCGATAAACATGAACTATGGATTAATTTTCAAGGCAGGGATTAATCGAGGAATAATCAAAGCTAGGCGTTTCTGATGAATTCATGCATTTTGGATAAAATTTTGGTATTTTGTTTTATATTAACTGATCCACAATGGAATACCATGTATTTTGGTTGGATTTATGCAGACGGAATCGTTAAAAACAAACATTTTAATGCTTATGAGAGGCATCAAACACAAATTGGTGCACAGTGATGCCTTTAAACATGTTTATAGTTTGGATAATGCAGTAAGTCTCTTCTAGACAGACTATAAGCGGACTAGGCAAAAACCTAAGCAGTAAGGCTAGCCTAGCGCTTAATGAGGGCCTAGGCAGGACCCTAGAAGGATTTTTACAATAGTGATCACTCATAATAAAAGAAATGTAAAAGCTTGTTATAATCAGAACCATCCTTTCTGTAGTCTTGGCACATGACATGATGAACGATTTTTACCTTTTTGATTTAGTAAATATACCTTTTTCTTAATTTTGTTGTACATAACAATTAGTTGAAAAAGGCCCAATATAATTGACAATTCTTTTACTAAAACAAATGGAGCATTGTTTTTTAATCATTTCACAAAAAGATCGTTAGATAGATATTGTTAAGTATGGAATTTTGAGTAAAATATCCTTTTAAAAGTCAAATCTAAATAATTATATATACCAGTACGTAGGCACGTTCTATGGACGTGTGAGTAGATAAATGTGATCAAAGTTGAAAATGAGTTAATATTTTCTTATTTGTTCATTTAGGGATTTATAAATGGGATACATAGGAACAACACAGTAAAAGCCAAGTTTAATATCAAAACAGAGGTGAACCACATTTCAAATCAAATATAAAATTACTTATATTTCCATGCTTGTTACAGTTTCTGATAAGAGTAAGCAAAACTACTAATACATCATGTTAATTTTGTATTGTAACAATGCATGTATAAGCATACAATAGCAAAAAAAAAGGATATCATGGTTCTTTATATTTTACTTACAGAAACATGTATGAAAGTAGTGAAGTATGAACGTTTTGTTTTGTGGATAAAAGCTGATGGAAATGCAAGGACATAATCTCAAAATGTAAAGATTGAAAAAAATTATAGTAAGTTGTGGTATACAGAGTGAATATTACATAGTAGGGTACACATAAAGCATTCATAACGGGTATTGTCATTTGCAATGCTGCTACATATAGTATTTTGTGAATCCTTTCTACTGTATTGAAAAGATGGTAGAAGCATGCATTTTTTTCGGTTTTTGGCAGCGTCTAAAAGGCAGGGAAAACCGTAAAAATTGCATGTTTCTGCCGTCTTTTCAATAAAGTAGAAAGGATTCATAGAATACTATATATAACAGCATTGCAAATGAGAATACATGTTATGAATGCTTTTTATGTACCCTATTATGTAATATTTTTTTCACTCCGTGTAACACGATTTACTATAGTTTTTTTTGGTGCAATCTTTTCATTTTGAGACGTATGTCCTTGCATTTCCATCAGCTTTTATCCACAAAACAAAACATTCATACTTCCATACATGTTTCGGTAAGAAAAATATAAAGAACCACAATATCCTTTTCTTTTGGCTATTATATGCTTATACGTGCTTTGCTATGATACAAGATTAACATGATGTATTAGTAGTTTTGCTTACTCTTATTAGAAACTGTAACAAGCATGGAGATATAAGTAATTTTATATCTGATTTGAGATGTGGTTCATCCGTTTTTGATATTAAACTTGACTTTTACTGTGTTGTTCCTATGTATCCCATTTATAAATCACTAAATGAACAAAATATTAACTCATTTTCAACTTTGATCACATTTATCTACTCACATGTCCATAGGACGTGCATATATATATATATATATATATATATGAGAGCTGCTATATGAACACACAAATCAGGAAACACAAAATCTCAACCATAGGATTAATTTGTCTTTATGTGATGAGTGCAAATCATGGGGTAATCCTATGATTCAAATTTTGTGTCCCTCATTTTGTGTCAAACCCAAGGTTTTAAATCTCGGATATCGATCGCGTTTTGTCTCGAGGATTTTAGAGACTCGATCTCGTATCGGGGGAGATCTCGGACGAGATGAGTCTAACTCGGGGGTTAGTCTCGGATTTTCGTCGTGGGTCTGAAAGTTCATATCAGAACAATCTCGGGGTACATGATATGTTAAAAACTGATATTCTTACAAAATGATTTTTATGAATGTTATTAAAAACATAGTAACTTAAATTTGAATTGCAAAAACACTTTATTATTCTTAATTTACGAAAGATCATTCATACTCTAAATCGTAATATGCTTAAATCAGAAATATAACGCAATGCAAATAGATTAGTGGTTAAAACATATGAAAATGAATTATTATTAGACATAAAACATTTAAAAGATCCAAAACATTAAAAAATACAACATAAGTAGACCATAAAATACATAATTTTATAGGTAACATGTATGTAAAAAAGACATTTAAAAATAATAAGCATTGTAGAACATATATGAACATACAATATGGTCATTTAACATGCAAAATGTAAAATAACAAGAGATTATCGTGGTTAGATTTGAGTTTTTTAATTATTTTTCTGGTTCAGGCATAGATTTAAATCTTAACCAGAAAAATCAAGATCTCGGATGATATTCCCGTATTTCATATCGATTGATATATCGTTCGATATTGCAGTATCGCTTGCGAAATATATGAAAGGAGATTTACAATGATATTTGCTGTTTCGTTTCGAAATGAGCCCAAAACGAGATCTCGGATGAAATCTCGGTCGATATTTTTGAGATTTGAAACAGTGGTCAAACCTTTGTCTAAATAGACTTTCCCTATATATATATGATACACAAATTATGGACCATTAGATCTCCTCCTGAATTCTACCTCTCATGTAAAGGCAAACAAATCCTTTGGTCCACGATTTATGTTCAAATAGTCTCTTCCTATATATATATATATATATATATATATATATATATATATATATATGTAAGGAGCGTTTCGAGGCACCCCTGTTTTGCAACACCTATATGCTAACGTGAGCTACACTAATTCAAATCCAAAAAGCTTTTATAGATGTTCAATCCACATATATATTATCATCTATTCAAAATTTGAGCTCGTTCCAACATTCGTAACATTTTCAAAATCTTAACTCAATTATTCACCGTTCAGACATTTATTCGAGCCGTTAAATTTAAACATCAGATATATTATTTTATGAATGTCGGAATGAGCTCAAATTTTGGATAGATGATAATATATATGTGGATTGAACATCTACAAAATCTTGTTACATTTGGATTAATGTAGCTCACAGTAGATTAGGGGTGCTAAAGGGATGCTGCAAAACAAGGGTGTCCTGGAACGCTCCATCTAAATATATAGGCACACACATATTTGCAAACAAGCTAGAAATTCAATTTTGATTCATTAATTGCACCATTCAAATATATATATATATATATATATATATATATATATATATATATATATATATATATATGCACCATCTGGCTCATAAATTTTAACGTACGTCTCATTTAAATTTGATTCTTACTTCATTAAAATGTAAACGAGTTGAAGCCGATTTTAGAAATCCACAAAATATGGATGTTCTTGTGCTTGGATGTCTTCACTCTTTTTTGCTCTGCAACTTCTCAAGTTGAAACATCATTAAGCACAAGTTCTTCCTAGGCATCAGGTGCATCATTCACATTATTTGTCAGTCATTCGTTACAAACATTGATATCCTTTATTGATATTGTATCAACGATGTCACATTCGTTTTCATATTGCGAAAGAAAATAAGATTTAAAGAAACAACAAAATATGGAAAAGACATGCTTTTTCTGCATCGTGCGTCATATGTGTGATTTAGTGCATGTTTCTATATGTGTCAGACCTTCAAGTGTAAAGGCACAGTTGCCTTGCCATGCCTTGTGCCATAGCACGCCTTTCATAACCACGATCAAAACCTCCTTCAATTTCAGTAGCGTAGTGAAGTATCCAAATCAGCTAATCTGGTTGTCATTTCATCAATTTGAAGATGAAAAGATGAAGTTTTGGATTTTCGTTCATGAACTAATGTGAGGGGATAGTGATCTAGGTGAATATAACCCAGCTATGAAATCGTAAGAAGGCCAGTTGGTGGTAGTTCCTAGAACTTGAAGATGGGATAAAGTAATTTTCTTTAACGAAAAAAGTAACAGAAAAAATGATATATTTATTTTTGAAACAAGTAAAAAAAAACTTTGTAACCATTTCATCTACTGATCATTAATTCCATCTTGAGGCTGAAGATATGATTGAACATTGCATATTGGATTTACCTCTGATTCTTCTTACTCTACACAAACTACACTGTACAATGCTACTCGTTTTTAGTTTCTACCTAACATATTGCAAACACCAAACCTATATATATATATATATATATATATATATATATATATATATATATATATATATATATCATGTAAAATCTCACTCCCATAGATCAAGCTTACCTATTCATTATTTTCTACTAATTTCCTCAAGTCCATCACAAAGCTACAAATCAATGTGTATTCACTTTAATATCAAATATTGGAAAGTCAGAGTTAGGGGAAATATAACGTATAGTTCTTTAGATGTATATGGTTAGTGTTGCTATGGTAACAGTAGGCATAGCGATATGAGAATGCATCGCCGTACCGATACTATTGGTAAATCAAAAACGACCACTAATACTTTACTTTTAGTAAAATGTTTACAGGAAAATAGCATGAAGGACAAAGTGAACAAAAAATTGTTCCATAAGGACAAGAAGCTAAAATTTTATCTACAAGGACAAAATTAATGTAAAGTATGAAATTATAATGGGCCTCTGAATTCCTCCCTTTACACTAAAATTTGTCCTTATGGATAAAATTTTAGCCTTTTGTCCTTATGGAACAATTTTTTGTTCATTTTGTCCTTGAGGCTAAAAACCCCAAATGTTTATTGGTATACCGACAAGCTAGTAAATCATTGATTAGTATTTGTAGATTTAACGATGCATAAAAACACTAAAATTTCATTGCATTAAGATCTTGATGATGATAATCTGGTAATTATTTTGTTACTAATTCTATTTTCATCGATGATTATGTCAACATTTTATTTATTTTAGTTGATAATCACAAATCATTTACAATAATATGAAATAATATGGTTGTTAAAGATTCGAAGTTTGAATTTTTTTTTTTTTAAATTCAACGATGATTATGTCAACATTTATTTATTTATTTTAGTTGATAATCACAAATCATTTACAGTAATATGAAATAATATGCTTGTTAATCTCAGATTCGAACTTTGAAAACTTTAAATTAAACAAAAAAACACACAATATCATGAATAATACTATAAATATGATCTTAAATCTTATATATCTTCAAATTTGTCCCTGTTTAGGATTTGAAATTGTGGAAAGAAAAACAAAACTGGTAAAAATACTGCTATCGTTGTTTTTGACATTTATTACCATTAACAGTGGTAAATTTATTGCTGCAGTACCGATATCATTGATACACCGATGTAGCTTAATTTGTGTTATCGATTGTATAATAATGGTTTGGTAATGGTAAATTTACCATTACCATAGCAGCCTTATGTATGGCGATGTCTTTGTATAAAAGTTAGAAAAATATAGAAATTTGTTTGTTTTGCTAGATTTGGGGCAAGGGTTATGCGATTTTTCTTCTTCTTTTGTTCTATTTTTTATTTTTGAGTTGGGGGAAATGAGGGGTGATGGTAGGCTGGTGGACTTCTGTTTTTCTAATACCCCCCCCCCCCCCCCTCCGGGTTGTATCTACGTTAAAGGCAATGCGATTTAAAAGAATTGCGCTGGAGTGATTCGATATCAAGGTAGCTTACTTTAGCACTTTGTCACTTCCCATCATGTTGATATAAAGCTGTCTTTATTTCTGTTGAATTCAAATGTGAAATGTGCTTTCAGAAGTGGTTTAAAGATATAAAGAAGTCTTTTTGAAATGATGAAAATTGAAAAACAATGCTTACAACCAGTTAAACTTTGAAGGGAATATGGGTTTATATACTTAATGTTTATTAAAGAAATGTGTTTCATTTACATTACCACCTTCACATGCTTTTCAGGTACAGCATATGAGAAACTCTGTTATGAGTAGTTGTGTGAAGCCATTGCAACGCAAGGGAACAGAGGCAATTGTTTTACTTCATGGGTTTAACAGGTATGCTATAATGCTATCAGATGATTCATATTTAAGGATGAAAAATCATAAGATTCCGTCTTGTGGAAGAAAAAAAACATGTTACTATAATTAGCCATGATTTTTTACATTACTAGGATATATTTTACCCACACAGATTTCTAGAATCAATTTTCTTACAAGAAAAAAAGAAAAAGAAAATTAACGCACCAACAAACAGAGGCAGTTGTTTTGTGGTTGTACTTTATGAAGTAATTTTGGTAGAAAACATCTTAAAATCCACCTATGATAATAAACATAAGACACTACAGCCAACATTATCTACGAAGTTCTACACCATGGTAGCAACCAATAAAATTAGTTAATGCAAAAATCATAAAATATCTCATTTTCTTTTCCCTTAAAATAACATCTCATTTTCTTGGATTAAATCATTATATTTATCAGCAGTACAGGCTTAACTGCCATCAGACTTTTTATTATTACAATAAGGGTGATACTTGTTTTAAGAAGAGCACTCATTTTGGTGTCTTGGGCATCAAACCCAAGACCTGTAGAACCATGGTCCAAAGATCTTACCACTTGAGACAGTGGTTCTTGACGCCACGGCCTTTATTTGAATATTCACACAACTACCAAACTTGGTAGAGTTCGGTAGTCTTGAATGTTTTTTTTACAGTGCTTACTATCTTTGTTCCCTATTGTATTATGTATAGTTCTTGTTTTGAATGGACTTATACATATCCTTTGCTTGAGGATGCTGGACTGGAGACATGGGCTCTTGATATTCTTGGATGGGGTTTCTGTGATCTAGGTACAGTTTTGCTGTTGTCGATAGGTTGATACAAGTTAGCTATAGTACGAAAATGAGTCATGCTCAATCTTTATTTGTTTTTTTTTAAGATTTCTTGCTTGCTTATGGATACAAACTAATGCCTTCCAAATTTGTCTTAAGATATTCTTCCTCCCTGCAATGTTGCTGCCAAGCGGGAGCACATATATCAGGTATTTGTACTTTAGAACTTAATAGGCATAACTTTGAATAGATACCGTCTTATTTGTGTTGGCACTTGCGTAAAAACCATTGTAAAAAAGGGTATGCTTGAGGCCGTTAATATCATTTCATTCCCACGTCATGCATATAAATTGAAAGACGTTTTTGGTTGGATACTGGTTATATGATTGGTTAAACCATTTTGGCTTGGTATATTCCCTAGTTAAACTATGCAACCTTCCTGCTATAGCAACTGTTGTTTCTAAAGGTGCTTATAAGTTGTATTTCAGCTTTGGAAAGCTTATATTAGAAAGCCAATGGTATTAGTTGGGCCAAGCCTTGGTGCTGCTGTTGCTATTGATTTTGCAGTCAACCATCCAGAAGCGGTAATTCTCCTCATCTCTCTCTCTCTCTCTCTCTCTCTCTCTCTCTCTCTCTCTCTCTCTTTCTCTATGTGTGTGTGTGTACGCGCGCACACACACAAGTGTGTATATATATATATATATATATTAAAGTTTATTTAGACACAAAATATAGATATAATTGATGACACAATGAATCTTCACCGTTGGATTACCCTTTGATTTCCACCTCCCATATAAGGACAAAATAATCCAACGGCTAAAATCTTGTGTCTCCTAAGTTTTTTGTGTGTGTATACACATGTGTGTGTGTGTGTGTTTGTGTGTGTATTCTCCCATTTCTTGTTCCTGTACACCTTTAATTAACTTGTCAATCAAGGTTTTCAAAATGAGATTCAAATTGTAAATCGTAAAATTTAAACTATGAATCGAAACGAGATTTAAATCGTAAATCGTGGATTCAAAAATCTTGTAGTTTAACGTTTACACACACTTTGAAATTAATTTTAATGTTTAAACTTCTGCATCTAAACCTAAAACATCATTTTCTCTCTCGTTCCAGTTTTAACTTGTTTTTAAATGATTAAAATTGGAATTGTAGGTCCAAATAAGTATACCAAATATGTTAATTTGAATTGAATGATATTTTTAAGTGTGGTATTAGTTTGATTTGAATCAAAATATAAATCGAATCGTAAAGGGAGGGATTCGATTTAAAACGGGATTCAAATCGCAGGATTTTAAGATTTTTGACAACAATGTTGTCAATAATCCGATAAGTTTAATAATCTTTGCTTTGTGTAAACAATATTATAATGACCAACCATTATGTTTCTATGTTCAAAATTGATTGAAATATGACATTTTGAAGAAAAGAAACATATATTTTTCGTTGCTGGTCTATAACCTTTTCCTCTCAAATGATAGGTTGCTAAATTGGTTTTGATAGATGCAAGCGTATATGCAGGGGGTACAAGAAAATTGCCTGAAGCACTGGCTTATGCAGGAGTAAGTCATGTATATTCCTTTGACTTATTGTCATTTGGGTCAATGGTTCTTTTGTTGATGCTTTTGCAAGGACATTGTTGTTAGTTAATTCCCCGTTTGTTGGAAATTTTGTATCATGTCATAATAAACAATTCATCTTCTTTCATTACTTCGTTACTATTTGGTTAACCACGTCTCTCTTCTCTCTCTTCTCCTAGGTAGCTCTACTAAAGAGCTTTCCTTTGCAGTTTTGTGCAATTTCCTTGGCTTTCAATAAAATTTCTCTTTCGGCCTCCATTAATTGGGCAAAGGTAAGAGGCATATTGTTCATCTTTCCCTGTGTGCTGTGCCTGTAGCCATTCGCCTTCATGATTTTCCGCTTAAAATAAATGTTTTAGGTGCAGATTTCATTGTTAAATTTGATAACAGTTGTCATATGTGGGTTTCTGTATGTTATTCAATACGACAAACCATGTTGTGCTTAACAGCTAAAAATGACTCATGATTTTCTCGTGCACTGTAAGCTTCTGTAATAAGAAATGATAAATTATCATACACATGAGACAAAGCTCTGCCGCTTATTTTCTTCAGTTAAGTTCTTTCGTTCTCATAATTTGTTGAATAATCAAACTATGATACATTATAAACAAAGTATACATAAGTGCATTTTTGAAGATTTTTCTAATACCTATTTAAATAATTTTGTAATGTCTTATATTGTTGCCCTTGGTTTTGTCTGTGCCTTTAGTTGAACATAACTTTATCCATGATATGAGATCATTTTCCATCTATCTTCTTTTTGCACTTTATATGATGTGGAATTATTTCACTACGTCTGGTTTTCGGATGATTAATTATATTAAAGGTGGGCAGGTCACGAACATTTTTGTATTTGACTCCATAAGTAATGCCAGCATTATGAACAACTTTTCTACTGTTTAGAGCATCTTCAATAGTGATTCCAAGCTGGGCTACTAACCCAAAATAATATGGTTTGTACCTTGTTTTGATTCCTAGTAGAAAGCTACCATGCATGCCTGCTGAACAGGAGCAGACCGTATGCCTGTTCAACAAGCGGATGGAGCGCGTTTCCTATTAAATGGAAAATATTGTAACTTAATAAGCCAAAAATAAGTATGATTTTAATGTTTAACAAATTGTACAATAATGCAATTTTTGTGGATCTCAAACAGATAATAAAAAATTGAGCCATAAATGTTTTTTGTTAGATGCAAAATGAAAAGAAGCGTACAAAATAGAAATAACTGTATAAAATATTATATAAAATTACATTTAGACTAAATAAAAAGATAAATAACAAAATTAACGCTTCTTGGCTACAAGCACTTTTCTAGATTTGGAGGGTCATGTGCTGATTATATCTTTAACTTTGGATTTTTTTTTTCCACAATTTAAAAAGAAGAAGAAAGGGTGAAGGAGAACATGAAGATGATATTTTTGGTGTTAGTTCTGTCTTAATTGCAACATTTTCTCTTACTGATTTTAGGTTGGCCAGTTGCCATGCTTAATGCCTTGGTGGGAAGATGCCACTGTCAACTTTATGAACAGTGGAGGCTATGATGTGCGACACCAAATAAAAATGGTAATTTGTTTATCTGAATATTTCCCCCCAAAGTTTGTGTGTTTAAAGAATTCAAGAAAAAAGGATTTGTGGAAATATATAACGATGTTTTTGCATTGAAGTCATTTGTTGTTGCATTAAATTTTATTTTCAAATCATAGCATTTTTTTGAGTTTGAATATTTATTTATAATAATAATTTATTTGGTAGACTGTATTTTTAAATGATATTAAGATTTGATAACATCTGCCGAAGTGCACTTTGAATTTGTAAAAGAGCCTTATTTTTTAAATCCTAATTAATAGTTTAATATATTTGCAGATGAATGTTTTGAATTTGTAAAAGAAATTTAATTGTTAGACCCTATTTTCGGATGATATTAAGATCTGGTATTAGGAGCATTTTGGTAGTTCACGCACTAAAAATATTACATGTATGTATATATGTGCATATATACATGCACGTATATGTATATTTATATATGTGTTTGTGTCAACTGGTGGAAAATAGATGTGCACTGCTGCTTCTAAGTTCCATGCAAATTATTTTGCATGTATTAACTTTGTGATATTTGGATCACTAATGCAATTATTGCTTGTTATATTTTAGCCTTTTTCTTATGCTGCACCTTTTGTTAATATTACATCATTGGTTTTACAAGAGTTTTTTTGATCAGGTAAATCAAAGTTCGCTTGTAATATGGGGAGAGAATGATCGGATTGTGAGCAACAAGTTCGCACAGGTTTGTTTATCTATGTATTATATGCTTCCAAATTTTGAATATTAAATTTTCAGTATATCAATAGTTAAGGTTAAACTGTATCATCATGGCGTGTAATGCAGAGATTGGTGGAAGACCTTCCAAACTCGGTTTTACATCAAATACCAAAATGTGGACATCTTCCTCACATTGAAAAGCCAAGACATGTAGTCAAACTCCTACTCGAGTTTCTTTGATGGAATTCTTGATTTAAAGTCCATGCATTCCATCTCTCAGGGCATAACTTGTTCATAAGTCATCATCTAAGTTTGAGTGTCAATTAGTCGTATATAATATATGGTTCCTCATGTGTGCAAATATATTGATGTTCATTGCTTGTAAATTGTTGTATGATGTGTGTCTCATTTGCATAGTTAAGCTTAGTATTTTTACCAAGCGACATTTCGATGGAATTAAGCTATGAAACGACAAAGTAACAGATACCAAGTTCGAAAGCTATGAAGTACAAAGAGCAAACAAAGAAGAGGAGATAAAATTGGTAATTTATACCAATCCATTCAGTTTAGCATTTTCCTCCAATTTTTCTGTAATGGTGCGAATTTGGCTAAAGCTTATGGATGGGTGCTGATCTATGGACTCTCTTAATAATGTCAACTTTCGCAATGAATGTCTGAAGCAAGAAGCTTAAAGGGAATAAAACATTAGACTCGGGAAGTATAGAAGAAAACACAAGAAAACACGAGTAGTACGCCAAAAGCATGAATTGGTGTTGATCCATCAAATTTTTTAGACTTGATTTCTTTCTTTCATGATATCTTGGATTTGATAGTTTGACGATTTCTTCTGTAATCTGATGGTTCGGTCTTCTAGAACTATAAATACGAGGCCATTGTCAATAGAAAAAAGGTTTAAGCACCTTGCTTGTTTGTATCTTGGAGGATTATGCCATTAGGAATTTTGGGTTGAATATCAAATTGTTCCAGTAACTTTGGTAGATCTAAAGTGAATCAAGCAATGTTGTCAAAGTGGATGTATCCATAGCCAAACCGTTTTAAAACATGTGTTTATTTGCTTTTCTTGCTTTCCTTATATTCCTAAGTTTTCTTATTGATTTAATATTCATAGATACAATTATGCCACTTAGAACTGTAATCTGCATGAAAAACCATCATTTGTGGGTATTAGGTCACTAACTGTTTTTGGTACTTCCATTGAGAAATTTGAAGATGGCTTATATTAATCTAATGATGGCTTATATTTATGAGCAACTTGCATTGACAATGCAGCAGCCTCCTCTTCTAGGAGATGGAGTTTGCACAAGAGATCAAGGGGTTAGAGGAAGATCTTTAGCTGGATCGAACGACAAGCTCTTTAGAAGCCGTAAAGCAGAAAGGAATAGAGTTGGAGAAGGAAATACGAATAGGAGGAGCAAGCAGAGAAAAACTAAATAAACATGCCGTAGGATCAATCAATGCCACTCCATAATAGATTGGTACATTAAGGAGGGAAGGTGACGACAATGACGTTGATGGAGGTATTGGTCATGCTATAAGTCCTGCCAGTAGAAGATCTGAAAGAAATGCTGATGGAAATGCACAAACAAGAGGTAGATCTATACTTCCACAATGGGTACTTCAATAGTTTTTTTTTCCTCACTTTCTTTAATTTGTGTATTACCATATTTTTTTCATGATCACTGTCAAATTATGAAAATTTTAATGGAATGACTTTAGAGAAGTTGGCATGGTAGCTGATGCTGTAGTGGTTTGTATACTATTCTAAGGCTGATACTGGGTTGAGAAGAAAATACAAATTTTGTTCTGCCACTTAAGAGACAAATTCTTCTGTCCTCATTTCCCCGTCTTCCATGTCACTTCAATCAAATCTCCTATTTCTCTTTTTTTGCATTTAATCCCCCCGACAATTGAGGGATTTAACTGCAAAAGGAGGAAATCAGGGAGCTGCGATTGAGTGGAACACAGGGGAAATGGGGATAGAACAATTGGTGCGGCCACCTACAACACAATTAAGACACCAAGCAAATTAGCGCCAATGGGAGTGTAAGCATGAATATGTGTGTATTTATATATATGTAAACTTCATCAGAACTGTCGTTGTCAAAATTCCCAACTAATCATAAAGACTAAAAGAACTAAAAAAATCAATAAACAAAAAAAGTTGACAATTATCATCATTACACTTTGGGCGATGCTACATCGACCGAACGAAAAGCGGTGAGAAACACCAGATCCGAGATTGAACGAGTGTTATTCACCAATGGCCTATTTTCCTTCCGCAGAAAATGACGTACTGATTCCCGGTTGATTAAGTATTTTCGTTAAACTTTTACAGCCAGCACTATGTATGAAATCCCAAGCATTATTATTAATTACTATAGCAACAACAAGAAATTAACAAATGATTTAAAAAGAATCCAAACTGAATACTTTAAATTAAAAAATAATTTGATTGAACTTATTTGAAAAAACATAAACACAATTTTCTTTATATGCTAAACTTATATTTGATGAGTACAATATATTAGCTGTCAGCTGTAAAAGAGATTTGATTATAGTTTATGGACAATAGAAGTAATATACGTAACATCCCGTAAAATATACCTTAAATAAACATAGATAATTAAATTAAGTATAAACAATAATAAATTAATAAAATATTAATGGGATGAAAATAAGAATTTTGGACTATTAAGAATTTGACCATGAAAATACTACTATTGTATTTGTGGCGAAATTCTGACCCGTTTTCATATTTTATTTGACGAAAACGGAGTTCGTATGAAGAATTTATTAATAAAACAAGTTACACGATAATTATATACACACAAGAATTGAATTTCAGACTAAACAAATATAAATATGAGATATAAATATATACTGGTAGACATAATAGAATATTCCTTAAAGATCTGAATTATTTTTTTGTGTGTGTATAATTATATATATGCAAGAGGGGATAAAAATGAATAATAAACATAAGAATTAATTGCAATTAATATAAACAGTAACGTTAAAACAAAACATATCTGCCAACGTCGACCCCAGAAGGGGGGTTGACCACCCCACAAAATGGGGGTCGATCGACCTCTTGGTCGAGAGTGGGAGAGAGACATTGTTTTTAGGGGGTTTTCTAAAGTTTTGCTTCATTGGACTGTCCATATTAAATTTAACTAATCCTGCGATCCACACACATACTAGCAACTATAAAAGTCCCTCTAGCCTCTCCCTAAAACTTTACCTTCATCTTCCTCTATGCCTTAATTCTGTCTCTTCGTCATTTTCTTAGTTCCAGAAACATGTTAGGTCTAGGCATGTTATATTAATAGTAGAGAACTAAATAAGTGGTCATGAGTAAGTGATTCTGGTGCTGGTAGAGAATTAGTCTTATAATCAATAGAGGGCTATAATAATTGATAATAGCTGGGTTGCTATTCCGGGTATTGAATCGAAGATTAGTTGACTGGATGAGGCCCGGAATGGCTTCTCCACTAATGGAATGGTTTCCTTTTATCCCGAGGTTGGCATTTTCTTTGCTGCAAACACAAGTTCTTATCTCTCTCGTATCGTACCTGGGCCAGTTCGAAAAGAGGTTTATGCCGCTACGCACCTTTCGGACTTGTTGCTTGCTCCTTTAAACGGAATTTACTTCTTCTTCCTGCATCGAGCTACGCTACCTTGTTATGCCCGGTTCCGACTTGCTTGGCGTATATTTTCTTCTCTTCTTCTAACATATATTCTATCTCTTCTTATCTGAGTTCTTATATAAATTCTGGAATTAAGTATTATATACATACATACATACATACATACATATATATATATATATATATATATATATATATATAATGTAACACCCCACCTCCGTTAAGGTCACTCACAAAGGGAATGCATTAACTTTGGTGGAGCATTTTAGTAAACAGAACAGAAACTTACAAGACAGATAAAACAGTACTTGAAAATTTTATAACTTTATTACAACAGAAACCGAAATAAGCTTGGTTACATCCTTTCAAATCACAATATCAGAATTCAAGTACAAAATATCAGTCTTGTACAAAAGCCTTCAGAATGCATAGTTTAAAATCATAATCCCCACAGAAGAAGACAAGCCATACTTTAAGCACTTCAAGCGGAAGAAATCTGGATCAAGCTAGAGTACTCCCTTCTACAAAACCTGGGGGGGGGGGGGGGGGGGAGAAAGGAGGCGAAACAACAAGGGTCAGACAAAAAGTCTGGCAAGTCCAGTGATTTTCAGTTATGAACAGATAATAATAACATGACATGAAAATAAAACTGGATGAGAGATAACAGTAACAGGTGTAGCGGATATTACAGAAGAACAGAATGACATAAGCTAATTCTTTACACTTCTTTGCACTAATACTAGTATAACAGAATTAGGTGTCACCCTATTGTCTAAATTGAAACAGAAACGGGTACAGAATAATTTCCACAGAAGAGAGTGCTAGTAATGGCCCTTTACCACCCGAACAGAAACGGACAGAAACAGAATGCTAATAATGGGCCTTTACCACCCCAACAGAAAGTACAAAAACAGATTAATCCCTACGGAAACAGAATGTAGAATTAGGTGTACACTAGTAAATGAGCCTTTACCACCCGAACAGACGGTACCACGCAGAAACAGACAGGTGTTACCACCCAACAGAAACAGACGGTACCAACAGAAACAGACAGAACTAAGTGTACCCTAAAACCCTACCCCAAGCGATCGGCTCCCTAATATATAAATACCCTGTGTCGGCCCCACAGTAGGGTGTATCACTCCCTAAAGTGACAACCAATTGGCACAGACCTATTTACAGATGTCACGGCGTCTTACATCCTCAGAGGCAGACCGAGATCCATGCATGCACATGACCTGGTTGGAACGCACCATCAACAACCCTCGCCATTATCAGAATGAATCGCTTATAATTAGTTCAGTAAGCGTGCCCGGACCCTACGTACTGTTGGGTCAAAGTTTTGATACCAGAAAGGGTTACTGACTAATATGGGTCCCAAACAACAGATGACACAAGTAAATTCCCTCCTAACCTTGTGTCCCCAGACTAACAAATTTCAGATTAACTTGTTTACAAGTTCAGACATACAGAATTCAGATCAACTAGTTCACAGACAAGTTTTCAGACTAACGGATCAGATATACAGATTTAACAGACTTACCGATTAACCAGTTACAGATTAACAGACTTACAGATTTGTCTAACTTTGTAATTAGGCCTACAGATTCACGGAACAGATTTAGTAAATTCATCAGTCTAGTGGGTTTAACCCTATCCGCCCAACACGTTTTAGACATCATATTTATCTCAGATTTGCATTAATTAATTATTAATGCATAGACCTCTCACATTAGGTCGCTAGCTTGTGGCCGCTGGATGGGCCGGGCGGTTCCGGGCAGACTTCTGCCACAAGCCAGACCTAACCTCGTGTCTAAGCATATTATGACTAACTTCTCACATTAGAACCTATTATTTGCGGCCACTGGATGTGCCGGGCGGTTCCGGGCAGGATTACGCCGCAAACTCATTCTAACCTCGAGTTAGCCATGTTCATCTTTGCGGCCAATTAATTAATAATTTACCATTTATGCCCACGCCTAATATACATGTCAATTATTCCTAACTATAGCCAATTCAGATTATGTCAATAACAGACTAATTATATCAACTCAACAGATATAGCAGATAACAGATTTTGCAGATTAGGCGACTTAACGGATTCAGTAGATTAAGTAATTTAGCAGATTTAGCATATAACGGATTTGGCATTTTCAGCAGACTTAGCAGATGACAGATTTGGCAGATGAATAGATCTAGCAGACTAAGCAGTAGAGCAGAACTAGCAGATTAAGCAATATAACACAACTAGCAGATTAGGCGATATAACAGAACTAGCAGATTAGGCAAATATAGCAGAACTAGCAAATTAGGCAAATATAACAGATTTAATCATTCCTTAAAGTTTCACAAACATATCTTGCCTAATTATAATTTTGGCCTAAGTTTGCATGCCTAAATAGTTGTCATGATTCACACTATGATCATATACCCCATGTTTGCATTGAATTTACATGTCACAGATTATGGTCATAATTTACATGTCCCAATTTAGTTCAACTTGCCTAGTACAAAAGATTCACATATAAATTATACCAAATATAGCCATCGATTTCAATGCATGTCATATATTCAAAAATCTCCTACTTAGGTGTTATTCACATTTGATAGTTATCAAATCTTAACATAGATCTTCACACCTGAGTCATATTCTCTTTCAAATCATGAATTGTTATATAAACAATATGCCCAACAATCTAGTTATAACAGATCTTAATTCAAAATATGCGTTATGTCCAATGTCTCAAGTCACATGTTAACATACCATGGTTCCTCTTCTTCCAATTCACAGAATATGCATAGATCTAAATCTAGTTTACAACCTATGTCCTTTTTCTTAGATCAGTCACAGATTAACCATGTCCAATTATGCCACATTCATTAGTTGTCCCAAACATTTCAGCGTTCGTGCGTTACTCTCTTAGGAGATTGGCGCAGGCTCGTAGTAGCCTGGCTATAGAACAGAAAGAAGAAGAGATACAGAATAAATTAGATCTAAACAGAACAGAACATATATAACCTCAGATTCAGATTTATAATTCATGTCACAATCAGAATTAACGTTTATATCGGAAAATAACTGTACTTGCCTTGGTTGGATTAAAGAAAGAAATTTAATTGTTGTAGAATCGTTGCAGAAGCTTTAATCTCTGGTTTGAATTGAGTTGCTTAGGTTGATGTTGATTAGCTTCTAGTTTTGATTCCAGTAGAGTAGCGACGCCATTTTTATTTAGAACAGAGGTAGAGTAGAAGCAGAATAGAATTGTGTGTAGAGAAGGCTAGGTTTGGGGCTGTTTAAATAGGTTTAGGCAGACGAATCTAGGCAGAAAACGAGACCAGATACATAAGAATGCACCCAGGCCCAAAACCAGGTTCGGGGACCAGGTCGACTGCGCAGTCGACCTGGTCGGGGGGGGGGGGGGGGGGGAGGGTCGATTCCCAAGTCGACCTGGTTGGGGGGGGGGGGGGGTCGACTGCCCAGTCGACCTGGGTCCTGGGCGGGAAATTTCCCGCCCAGCCCGCTTCTGGGTTTGAATTCGAATTTCGAGCTGTTTTCGATTCTGAAAATTCCTGAAATTTCGGAGGGTCATATCTCCCTCATACGGACTCCGATTCTTGCAAACTCGGACTCGTTTCCAAGCAGAATTCCGAGACGAACGCAATGGTGCAACCCGTTTCCCTTGATTCTTATTTTAAAAATTAATTATCCTCTGATTTGTTACTTACACGTTCACAGAAAATACGGGGTGTTACATTCTCCCCTCCTTAAAGGATTTCGTCCCCGAAATCTTCAAGTTAAGAAGAATGTGCCCTACCATCCAACATCCATCTACTCAATCATCAATCACCGGCGTCCATTGTCCTTAGAAACTTCTAATGTTGTATGAACATATGCAAGAGTGTGTGTATATGTTCCTTATCTAATGCAAAGATCAGGCGGTCCACTGATTCAGTTGAACTCCTTAATGCGAATTATGCCAGTGCCATGAGTCCAACATGTATGCAATTTTCCTACTCGATACATATCATTTCTATATGAGTGCACAACCATTCAGTCATATGCAACATCCATGTGCTGAGTCAATCATTTTGGATCCACAAAAATTGAAAATGCTCACACATCCATATGCAGTATGAGAGTGTTTTCGAGCCGATCTAGTGCCTAGTGTGTGTATATGCATCCACGAGCAACCACTAGAAACCACTTGCATCTACTTGCAACCATCAAACATAACATGTCTCAAACACATGTTTACACCCATTAGTTTCTATCTAAGTTCGAAGATTCGATCGATAGGATACATTCAAATGATGGAAGCGAGTACATATAAAACAAAAACTTGGTTCCCATTAGCCATGGGTCCTAAGTATCGGCCCCGAAGACCGAAACCAACATCAGATTGACACCCAGAGGATTACCCTCTTTAGATAATGTCAAAACTGGAAATCTTAACCTTATCAGAAATATTCAGGTATTTACAGATTACTGGTATAGATCAGATTACCGAATGATTCTTAGGAAACTAAACATGATAAATCCGAGAATGTATGTGTCCTACTTGACGCCTAACACGAATATCTCTCAAACCCCAATCACAAACAGATGAGTCATAACCCTTATGGATTTGGGTCTACAGCGGAATCAGAAACAATACTAGTATTAAAGTGCAGAGTATCGATTACAGAATCAAAATGCCAGAATCAGAAAGAGTTTTAACTCAACAATCAGATAAGAAAATTGTAATGGCGCGTTTTGTAAGGTACAATAATTAAGTTATTTAATTATTTAAATAACGAATATATTAAATGAACAATAGTTGAAACGTATAATTTATAATATAATTATAAATCGAGCTCGAAATGGCGCGGCAGTTCGCTATTTGGCGATTCGAACTTCAACTGAATGTACAGGATTCGTTTTAAGCCGGATTTTTGTGAAACAAGAAACGTGTGGAGCTGGTGGAGTATATCTTTCTAGTGGAAGAGAAATATCGGGATTTCGTCGTGTAGATTTTGAGTTACGTCCAAATCAAATTCTCAAGAATGCAGCGCCCTGACCATAACGATTTAATTATATTTTAAATAAGGATTTAAAATAGAAATCGAGCGTCGATATAACTCTGACAATGTAATATCCAGTTGTAAATATATACAGGAATATTCTGGAGCTGTATGGTATACCACTGTGAATACAGACGATAATAATTAATTTTAATTAATTAATTTAATGATATTTAAATATATTTATATATTTAAATAGGCTATTCAGAGCGTTAAAAATAGCCAGTTTTGCAAACGAAGTCGGAATTCGACGAAACCAGTTTTGTTGGATCCGCAATATCAAATAATTGCTGGATGTCAAGTTTCGTGATTTTTAGAGTCAGTGTGTGACCGTACGGATTTTTAGAGTGTAAAACAGTCAGTATTTCAATGGTTAAAAATACACTGTGTGAGCAAACGAAGTCGGAATTCGACGAAACCAGTTTCGTTGGGACCGTAATGTCAAACTCTAGGGGCATGTTAAGTTTGGTGATTTTTAGGTATCATATGTAACCACTGCGATTTTTAGAAGGAGGATACGACGAGAAAATCATATAAATAAAATAGAAAACCAAATTGAAAATATCCTCCTCCTTTTTCTATGATCAACAACAGCCCACGCAACACCTCTTCTCAACCACAATTGCTACCTACCCAAACACAAGCATATATACACCGTAATGCCCAAACACAGCAAAATTTCCAAGAAAGAAAATCAAAAGAATATACAAATAAATTCCTAAAAATGCTGAAACAAAATCTGGTGGTTTTCTCCTAGCCAGAACTTGCGGCTAACACCCTTTTTGTTGAACTCGATTTCATCTTGCTGGCTCGCGGCGTCCTCAGCAAATTAGGGTTCGATTCTTGAAGAAATCGTTGCATCAGTTCGCGGATTTAAGGTTGTATTCGAGTTGCGAGGGTAGAGGAGCACCTACAGACGGGTTTTCAGGTGGTGCGATGGGGTGTTTGGTGTCGACCGACGGAGTACAGGGGCTCGAGGATAGTAGATGTCGAGTTCGACGAGGAGGCGTTGGGGTGATAGGGGTTTTGATGGCGAACGAGATGGTGGTTGTCGCGGTGGTCCTCGATGACCGGAGGGACGACGGAGGTCGGTCAAAGTGAAGGTCAAAGAGGGAAAGGTTGGATCGATTACTGGAGTTGAAATTGTGAATGAGGAAGAAGAGGGTACGTCCGGTGTTTTAAAGTGGCGATGGGCTTTAAGAGGGATAATGGGCTGATAAGGACGGGTAAGGCCCAAGAAGTTTTAAGTGTTTTTAAAACTTAGTTTAATTTTAATTATAAAGCCCTAACTTGTAACGTAAATATCTTGGTCATACGAAGTCAGATCCACGAGCCGTAAGTTGCGTTGGGATCGTATGGACGAGCACTCCACAATGGAACAGACCGCGAGTCGATTGGAGTCCGTCACAATTTATAGCAAAATAAATTGTCTGAATCAAGCGATGGTTATCGTCATTGACGATGATCGTCAAATGTGAGTAAATCTCACAAACTCTAAACAGTTTTATTTTCACGTTGTATTCTTAGAACTGTTAAAATATTGTCTGTTTGACTGTGTGTTGATTGTTTGCTTGAACTGCTAGTCAGTTAGTAGAGATTTTATATATATATTTACGTATGTATATATATATATATATATAAACCGTCAAATAGTTATATGTTGATTCTGTTTATCAGAATATTATACTGGTGTTGTTTAACATCTGTGGATGCAGGGAAATAGGTTGGAGGAATCCAACTGGATTCCTCAACAGTTATTTTACTGTGATTTTTACATTATGATATATAATGTGATGTATATAATTTGTGTGATTTTGTGTGGTGGGACGATATTTATCGTTGTTATATGGTGTGTTGAAGACCATGAGAAATACCAGACTGTAGGAGAGGGGTTTTCAAAGTATATTTTGAAAATAGTTTATTTATATAAAATCAAGGGATTTTATATATATATATATATATACAAGAAAAAGAATTTTTGAATATTAAGGAATATAGTTGGTAAAACAAATATAAAAGAGTTTTATTTGTAAATCAATA
Source organism: Allium sativum (assembly GCA_030737875.1). Taxonomy (NCBI): domain Eukaryota; kingdom Viridiplantae; phylum Streptophyta; class Magnoliopsida; order Asparagales; family Amaryllidaceae; genus Allium; species Allium sativum. The sequence goes on from CM060909.1 coordinate 1,026,789,819, forward strand.
TAAGGGAATATATATGTTAATCGAATATAAGAGGATATATTTGTTAGTCAAAATATAAAGGAATTATATTCGTTAGAACAAATATAAAGGATATTTATTTAGAGATTAAATAAATAGAATATTATAAAGGGTATTTATTTAGAGATTAAATAAATAGAATTAAACTAAAGAAGATATTTATTTGTTAAATAAATAGGAGTTAACCAAGTGAATTGGTCGAGTTAACCAAGTGAATTGGTTGAGTTAAACGAAGTGAATTAGTTAAGTTAAACTAAGTGGTTAATCAAAGTGAATTAGTAAGTTAAACTAAGTGGTTAACCAAAGTAAATTAGTTAAGTTAAACTAAGCGGTGAATCAAAGTGAATTTGTTAAGTTAAACTAAGTGATTAATCGATGTGAATTAGTTAAGTTAAACTAAGTGATTAATCGATGTGAATTAGTTAAGTTAAACTAAGTGATTATTTAAAGTGAATTAGTTAAGTTAACTAAGTGGTTAATCGAAGTGAATTAGTTGAGTTAAACTAAGTGAATCGGTTAGAGTTAATCAACGTGAATTAGCTAAGTTAAACTAAGTGGTTTTGTTCAGTTAATCAAGACGAGTTAACCAGTTAGGTTAAACCAGTAGAGTTAACCAGTTGAGTTAACCAGTTAGGTTAAACCAGTAGAGTTAACCAGTTGAGTTAACCAGTTAGAGTTAACCAGTTAGGTTAAACCAGTTAGGTTGAACCAAGTTAGAGTTATACAAGTAGAGTTAATCGAGTAGAGTTGTCGAATATCACTTATCCGAAGTAGAGTTATCGAATATAGTGTATTCGAGAGAAGAGTAATCGAATATAGTTTATTCGAGTGGAGAAATCAAATGTGGTTCATTTGAGAAGAGTTATCGAATATTATTTATTCGAAGAGTAGTTATCGAATATTGGTTATTCGAAGTTAGTTAATCCAAAGGAGTTATTCGAAGTAGTTAATCCAAAGGAGTTATTCGAAGTTAGTTAATCCAAAGGAGTTATTCGAAGTTAGTTAATCCGAAGAAGTTAATCGAAGAGTTAATCCGAAGGAGTTAGTTGAAGAGTTAATCCAAAGGAGTTATTCGAAGTTAGTTAACCCAAAGGAGTTATTCGAAGTTAGTTAATCCAAAGAAGTTATTCGAAGTTAGTTAATCCAAAGGAGTTATTCGAAGTTAGTTAATCCAAAGAAGTTATTCGAAGTTAGTTAATCCAAAGGAGTTATTCGAAGTTAGTTAACCCAAAGGAGTTATTCGAAGTTAGTTAATCCAAAGGAGTTATTCGAAGTTAGTTAATCCAAAGGAGTTATTCGAAGTTAGTTAATCCGAAGGAGTTAATCGAAGAGTTAATCCGAAGGAGTTAGTTGAAGAGTTAATCCAAAGGAGTTATTCGAAGTTAGTTAACCCAAAGGAGTTATTCGAAGTTAGTTAATCCAAAGGAGTTAGTCGAGTTAATCCGAAGGAGCTTAGTCGAAGAGTTAGTCCAAAGGAGTTAGTCGAAGAGTTAATCGAATATAGTTATTCGAAAGAAAGTGTTAATCGAATATAGTTTATTCGAGTAAAGTTAAAAGAGTTAATCGAATATAATTTATTCGAATAGAGTTAGAGAAGTTAATCGAATATAGTTTATTCGAATAGTGTTGGAGGAGATATCGAATATAGTTTATTCGACAGAAGTTAAGTGAATAGGGTTAATCAATAGAGTTAAGCAAATTTAGAAACTGACTGGAGAGGGTAAGTTGAACGGTTTTCTAAGCGACGATCTGATGTTGGTTTCGACCTTCCGGATTGATACTTAGAGAATTGTTCTCATACTAGTTACAGTTAGGGACTGATAGTTGCGAAATAATAGTGATGTGAAAATAAGTTATGGAAATGTTTTCCAATGATTAATAACATATATTTTCTAAATATATGAAATAAGGAAATATGAACATATGATGATTGATCGATCGAATTCCCATTTGGAAATAAGATCATTGTTTGTACACCGACATGTTTTCATTTGATAGTTAGATCACAGACTATCAAAGTTTTGACCATTTTAACGTTGTTAATATGGAGAGACCGGTTGGATTATTATCCAAAGAACCACTCTGTATTGGCATAAGCGCTGCGAGCAATATCTGCCAAAGATAAATTGAAGACGGAGTAAAGTGCAAGGGCTGTTGTATAAGTCTTAGATAACAATGACTAAGATGGATATACTGAATAGTGCCTTCGGTTTGTCCAGTCCCAGGACAACGTATATGGAAGACGGTCTGACAGAGTATATCAAATGGATCGCGTAAGTTGATCTGTTCAAACGTATTCACGTTTGGTGGCGGAGGAATTCGTTTCTCTTAGCTATATACCCGTGTTATTTTTGGATAAGTCAATTTTTGATTTGACGGGTATGACGATGTGGCGTTCAAAGTGAATGGTGATCAGATGTTCTGAAGATAGACGTAGCCTCTAGCCTCACACCAGGAAGTAACAAAAGTTGGGCTAGGCAGCATGGCTAGTTGGGTCATCCCCAAGCAGGGTGTATTGTCACCGATCTAGGGAATATCCATATTTATACTTCTTTTTGATTCTGTATCTTCGGATGACGGTTTGATGGCCTATAACCGTGGTGGCAATATATTCGCGACACTCAAGCTAAATGAGTGAGCGGTCATGTGTGGCCGGGTTGCAAGACGTTCTTGTTGAACCCTGAGTGTATCACCTCTAGAGTACACTATTTAGAAGGTGCTCCCATACCTTGTCTGTGGAATCCATTCTTCGATAAGCGCCCTACGGTTTATGATTTTATACTATGTATGTAGAACGTGAGATGCAAGCGTTTCTGCTAGATTTATATCTATTTGTACTTAGACATTATTATAATATCACAATGATATTGCTTGTCAAAGTTGTTTAGATACTCATAAGGAAAAACCCGTTCCGTATTCACGGCGTGGTCTTATGAGATATCATATACCTGTTCAATTGTTTTAAACTGTTTTACTCATACCAGTCCCATGACTGACCCGGAGTTTACTTTGTTGTTTCCCTAAACTCTTGGGTGCCTAAATTTGTACGGGCAGTCAAGTAGTCGGGATTTACAGATATACATGGAGAGCTTGGAGCAGGAGACTTCAAGATTCTATAGCTATAGTTATTTCCGCTGTGTTGTAAGTGTTGTACTCTGATAAGTGCTATTGTATATATATAACTGTTTACTTCAAGGTTATGTTATATATTATATGTTATTCGTTCCGCTGTGAGATTCGTGTTACTCTGATGATTCTGATGTTCTTCTTCTTCTTCTATTCTATTAGTTCTATCTTTTCTTTCTCACCTTCTAAATTCTTTCACTAACGTGCTCGGAGTTTCCGACTCTCGAGGAGTCGGAAATTTCCAGCCGTTACAGTTGGTATCAGAGCTTAAGTTAAGTGATTACCTTGGCTCTGTGGCATAACTCGATAGAGATGGGATTAGTAATATCCTAGATTGAGTTTGAGTGTATATATACGAGTGCGTATTTGTATTTGATATAAAAATGGTTTTATATTGTGGAGATTCATTGGCTGAGTTGTTTACGAGTTCTGGTCGATCAGTTTGATCCACTGTATCAGTAGGAGTAAATAAACACTCAAATACGATGAACCGTCATGGTATGTTTTGAAAGGAGGGTAAAAGAAATAATTTTACCCGAATATATTTTGATATAATATATTGGTAGTGTTGGTTGTTATTATAATCGAGTAAGATTATAACATGTGAAATGGTTATATATAACTAATCAAAATTCATATAAGTAAAGTATATGAAATAAGATGAATTAAATATGAATTTAAATCAGATTTGGAATTAAAATATGGAAATTTTAAATTCCTGGGAGATTTTGAAATGTTTTCAAAATGGAAGTATTTAGAAATGATTTTGAAAATAATATAGTATTGAAATCACTTGGGTCGCTGGAAAATAATTCCGATGATGACTGCGCAGTATCATCGGTGTGATTTTCGAGTTCTAAGTGGTGGATTACTACCAAAGATTTTATTTTGAATTGTTTTGAGGAAACAAGTTATTTAGAAAATTCAAAGGCTTTGAATTGGCAGTATGATTTCAAGTTGATTTGAAAAACCCAGGAATTTAAATTCTATAATTTAAATGTAACTCGTGGAGTTAAGTAAAACTGAAATGGATTTGATTATAATCTGGATTGGAATTGAGTTGAAGGGTTAAGAGTTTGAAATTTGATATTGGAGTTTGAATGGAATTCGGCTTGGGTATAAGCGAATGATTTGGTTTGAGGATATAAACTGAGTGGAATGACCATGATATATGCAGAAGTGATAACAGATCAAAAGGATATAATGATACGACCGACAAAAAGGTACAAGTTTATGTTATATATGAGTTTGGATTTTATGAGCCGAATTGGCAAGCCGCTTGGCTGTTTGATTTTCTTTTGGGTTGGAGAAGGCCTAGAGAGGCGAGGGGTGGTTTGTCATATTGACCAATACAAAGGAGATTATGGCGAAATTTTTCGAAAATTCCAGGCGTTAGAACATTCTCATGATGTATGGAAATTCAGTTAGCCAGAATGAATTAATAATTTAATTGAAAATTTAATGGTTCAGTTGAAACTGGAGTTGAGAAGTAAACTAAAAGATATTTGAATCTAGTTAGTAAAGTTGGTAGCATTTTCCTAGCTTAGCAATTTCGAGGACGGAATTATTTTAAGGAGGGAAGTCTGTAATGGCGCGTTTTGTAAGGTACAATAATTAAGTTATTTAATTATTTAAATAACGAATATATTAAATAAACAATAGTTGAAACGTATAATTTATAATATAATTATAAATCGAGCTCGAAATGGCGCGGCAGTTCGCTATTTGGCGATTCGAACTTCAACTGAATGTACAGGATTCGTTTTAAGCCGGATTTTTGTGAAACAAGAAACGTGTGGAGCTGGTGGAGTATATCTTTCTAGTGGAAGAGAAATATCGGGATTTCGTCGTGTAGATTTTGAGTTACGTCCAAATCAAATTCTCAAGAATGCAGCGCCCTGACCATAACGATTTAATTATATTTTAAATAAGGATTTAAAATAGAAATCGAGCGTCGATATAACTCTGACGATGTAATATCCAGTTGTAAATATATACATGAATATTCTGGAGCTGTATGGTATACCACTGTGAATACAGACGATAATAATTAATTTTAATTAATTAATTTAATGATATTTAAATATATTTATATATTTAAATAGGCTATTCAGAGCGTTAAAAATAGCCAGTTTTGCAAACGAAGTCGGAATTCGACAAAACCAGTTTTATTGGATCCGCAATATCAAATAATTGCTAGATGTCAAGTTTCGTGATTTTTAGAGTCAGTGTGTGACCGTACGGATTTTTAGAGTGTAAAACAGTCAGTATTTCAATGGTTAAAAATACACTGTGTGAGCAAACGAAGTCGGAATTCGACGAAACCAGTTTCGTTGGGACCGTAATGTCAAACTCTAGGGGCATGTTAAGTTTGGTGATTTTTAGGTATCATATGTAACCACTGCGATTTTTAGAAGGAGGATATGACGAGAAAATCATATAAATAAAATAGAAAACTAAATTGAAAATATCCTCCTCCTTTTTCTATGATCAACAACAGCCCACGCAACACCTCTTCTCAACCACAATTGCTACCTACCCAAACACAAGCATATATACACCGTAATGCCCAAACACAGCAAAATTTCCAAGAAAGAAAATCAAAAGAATATACAAATAAATTCCTAAAAATGCTGAAAAAAAATCTGGTGGTTTTCTCCTAGCCAGAACTTGCGGCTAACACCCTTTTTGTTGAACTCGATTTCATCTTGCTGGCTCGCGGCGTCCTCAGCAAATTAGGGTTCGATTCTTGAAGAAATCGTTGCATCAGTTCGCGGATTTAAGGTTGTATTCGAGTTGCGAGGGTAGAGGAGCACCTACAGACGGGTTTTCAGGTGGTGCGATGGGGTGTTTGGTGTCGACCGACGGAGTACAGGGGCTCGAGGATAGTAGATGTCGAGTTCGACGAGGAGGCGTTGGGGTGATAGGGGTTTTGATGGCGAACGGGATGGTGGTTGTCGCGGTGGTCCTCGATGACCGGAGGGACGACGGAGGTCGGTCAAAGTGAAGGTCAAAGAGGGAAAGGTTGGATCGATTACTGGAGTTGAAATTGTGAATGAGGAAGAAGAGGGTACGTCCGGTGTTTTAAAGTGGCGATGGGCTTTAAGAGGGATAATGGGCTGATAAGGACGGGTAAGGCCCAATAAGTTTTAAGTGTTTTTAAAACTTAGTTTAATTTTAATTATAAATCCCTAACTTGTAACGTAAATATCTTGGTCATACGAAGTCAGATCCACGAGCCGTAAGTTGCGTTGGGATCGTATGGACGAGCACTCCACAATGGAACAGACCGCGAGTCGATTGGAGTCCGTCACAATTTATAGCAAAATAAATTGTCTGAATCAAGCGATGGTTATCGTCATTGACGATGATCGTCAAATGTGAGTAAATCTCACAAACTCTAAACAGTTTTATTTTCACGTTGTATTCTTAGAACTGTTAAAATATTGTCTGTTTGACTGTGTGTTGATTGTTTGCTTGAACTGCTAGTCAGTTAGTAGAGATTTTATATATATATTTACGTATGTATATATATATATATAAACCGTCAAATAGTTATATGTTGATTCTGTTTATCAGAATATTATACTGGTGTTGTTTAACATCTGTGGATGCAAGGAAACAGGTTGGAGGAATCCAACTGGATTCCTCAACAGTTATTTTACTGTGATTTTTACATTATGATATATAATGTGATGTATATAATCTGTGTGATTTTGTGTGGTGGGACGATATTTATCGTTGTTATATGGTGTGTTGAAGACCATGAGAAATACCAGACTGTAGGAGAGGGGTTTTCAAAGTATATTTTGAAAATAGTTTATTTATATAAAATCAAGGGATTTTATATATATTTATATATATATATATATATATATATATATACAACAAAAAGAATTTTTGAATATTAAGGAATATAGTTGGTAAAACAAATATAAAAGAGTTTTATTTGTAAATCAATATAAGGGAATATATATGTTAATCGAATATAAGAGGATATATTTGTTAGTCAAAATATAAAGGAATTATATTCGTTAGAACAAATATAAAGGATATTTATTTAGAGATTAAATAAATAGAATATTATAAAGGGTATTTATTTAGAGATTAAATAAATAGAATTAAACTAAAGAAGATATTTATTTGTTAAATAAATAGGAGTTAACAAAGTGAATTGGTCGAGTTAACCAAGTGAATTGGTTGAGTTAAACGAAGTGAATTAGTTAAGTTAAACTAAGTGGTTAATCAAAGTGAATTAGTAAGTTAAACTAAGTGGTTAACCAAAGTAAATTAGTTAAGTTAAACTAAGCGGTGAACCAAAGTGAATTTGTTAAGTTAAACTAAGTGATTAATCGATGTGAATTAGTTAAGTTAAACTAAGTGATTAATCGATGTGAATTAGTTAAGTTAAACTAAGTGATTATTTAAAGTGAATTAGTTAAGTTAACTAAGTGGTTAATCGAAGTGAATTAGTTGAGTTAAACTAAGTGAATCGGTTAGAGTTAATCAACGTGAATTAGCTAAGTTAAACTAAGTGGATTTGTTCAGTTAATCAAGACGAGTAAACCAGTTAGGTTAAACCAGTAGAGTTAACCAGTTAGGTTAAACCAGTAGAGTTAACCAGTTGAGTTAACCAGTTAGAGTTAACCAGTTAGGTTAAACCAGTTAGGTTGAACCAAGTTAGAGTTATCCAAGTAGAGTTAATCGAGTAGAGTTGTCGAATATCACTTATCCGAAGTAGAGTTATCGAATATAGTGTATTCGAGAGAAGAGTAATCGAATATAGTTTATTCGAGTGGAGAAATCAAATGTGGTTCATTTGAGAAGAGTTATCGAATATTATTTATTCGAAGAGTAGTTATCGAATATTGGTTATTCGAAGTTAGTTAATCCAAAGGAGTTATTCGAAGTAGTTAATCCAAAGGAGTTATTCGAAGTTAGTTAATCCAAAGGAGTTATTCGAAGTTAGTTAATCCGAAGGAGTTAATCGAAGAGTTAATCCGAAGGAGTTAGTTGAAGAGTTAATCCAAAGGAGTTATTCGAAGTTAGTTAACCCAAAGGAGTTATTCGAAGTTAGTTAATCCAAAGAAGTTATTCGAAGTTAGTTAATCCAAAGGAGTTATTCGAAGTTAGTTAACCCAAAGGAGTTATTCGAAGTTAGTTAATCCAAAGAAGTTATTCGAAGTTAGTTAATCCAAAGGAGTTATTCGAAGTTAGTTAACCCAAAGGAGTTATTCGAAGTTAGTTAATCCAAAGGAGTTATTCGAAGTTAGTTAATCCAAAGGAGTTATTCGAAGTTAGTTAATCCGAAGGAGTTAATCGAATAGTTAATCCGAAGGAGTTAGTTGAAGAGTTAATCCAAAGGAGTTATTCGAAGTTAGTTAACCCAAAGGAGTTATTCGAAGTTAGTTAATCCAAAGGAGTTAGTCGAGTTAATCCGAAGGAGCTTAGTCGAAGAGTTAGTCCAAAGGAGTTAGTCGAAGAGTTAATCGAATATAGTTATTCGAAAGAAAGTGTTAATCGAATATAGTTTATTCGAGTAAAGTTAAAAGAGTTAATCGAATATAATTTATTCGAATAGAGTTAGAGAAGTTAATCGAATATAGTTTATTCGAATAGTGTTGGAGGAGATATCGAATATAGTTTATTCGACAGAAGTTAAGTGAATAGGGTTAATCAATAGAGTTAAGCAAATTTAGAAACTGACTGGAGAGGGTAAGTTGAACGGTTTTCTAAGCGACGATCTGATGTTGGTTTCGACCTTCCGGATTGATACTTAGAGAATTGTTCTCATACTAGTTACAGTTAGGGACTGATAGTTGCGAAATAATAGTGATGTGAAAATAAGTTATGGAAATGTTTTCCAATGATTAATAACATATATTTTCTAAATATATGAAATAAGGAAATATGAACATATGATGATTGATCGATCGAATTCCCATTTGGAAATAAGATCGTTGTTTGTACACCGACATGTTTTCATTTGATAGTTAGATCACAGACTATCAAAGTTTTGACCATTTTAACGTTGTTAATATGGAGAGACCGGTTGGATTATTATCCAAAGAACCACTCTGTATTGGCATAAGCGCTGCGAGCAATATCTGCCAAAGATAAATTGAAGACGGAGTAAAGTGCAAGGGCTGTTGTATAAGTCTTAGATAACAATGACTAAGATGGATATACTGAATAGTGCCTTCGGTTTGTCCAGTCCCAGGACAACGTATATGGAAGACGGTCTGACAGAGTATATCAAATGGATCGCGTAAGTTGATCTGTTCAAACGTATTCACGTTTGGTGGCGGAGGAATTCGTTTCTCTTAGCTATATACCCGTGTTATTTTTGGATAAGTCAATTTGTGATTTGGCGGGTATGACGATGTGGCGTTCAAAGTGAATGGTGATCAGATGTTCTGAAGATAGACGTAGCCTCTAGCCTCACACCAGGAAGTAACAAAAGTTGGGCTAGGCAGCATGGCTAGTTGGGTCATCCCCAAGCAGGGTGTATTGTCACCGATCTAGGGAATATCCATATTTATACTTCTTTTTGATTCTGTATCTTCGGATGACGGTTTGATGGCCTATAACCGTGGTGGCAATATATTCGCGACACTCAAGCTAAATGAGTGAGCGGTCATGTGTGGCCGGGTTGCAAGACGTTCTTGTTGAACCCTGAGTGTATCACCTCTAGAGTACACTATTTAGAAGGTGCTCCCATACCTTGTCTGTGGAATCCATTCTTCGATAAGCGCCCTGCGGTTTATGATTTTATACTATGTATGTAGAACGTGAGATGCAAGCGTTTCTGCTATATTTATATCTATTTGTACTTAGACATTATTATAATATCACAATGATATTGCTTGTCAAAGTTGTTTAGATACTCATAAGGAAAAACCCGTTCCGTATTCACGGCGTGGTCTTATGAGATATCATATACCTGTTCAATTGTTTTAAACTGTTTTACTCATACCAGTCCCATGACTGACCCGGAGTTTACTTTGTTGTTTCCCTAAACTCTTGGGTGCCTAAATTTGTACGGGCAGTCAAGTAGTCGGGATTTACAGATATACATGGAGAGCTTGGAGCAGGAGACTTCAAGATTCTATAGCTATAGTTATTTCCGCTGTGTTGTAAGTGTTGTACTCTGATAAGTGCTATTGTATATATATAACTGTTTACTTCAAGGTTATGTTATATATTATATGTTATTCGTTCCGCTGTGAGATTCGTGTTACTCTGATGATTCTGATGTTCTTCTTCTTCTTCTATTCTATTAGTTCTATCTTTTCTTTCTCACCTTCTAAATTCTTTCACTAACGTGCTCGGAGTTTCCGACTCTCGAGGAGTCGGAAATTTCCAGCCGTTACAAAAATTAAACCTTCTACTTAAATTTTCTTATTTCTACCCTATCTACCAGTCCCTTGAGCATTCGCCTGTCCTCCAGAAGTGGGTTCTGCCCTCTGCTCTTGCCCTCGTTTCTTCGGGCAGTCCCTAGTGAAGTGTCCCATCTCACCACAGTTGAAGCAAGTGCCCTTCCTTTTTCTGCAATCCCTGTTCAGATGAGTCGAGCTTCCACAAGTAAAGCACTTTTTCCCCTTCTTATCTTCAGACTTCTCATCCTTCTTTTGTGTTTCCTTTTTGGACCATGCTTTATTATTCCGTGGTTCTTCCTTCTTTGTCTCTTTCGGGCCCTTGTCTTCCTCGTGCAGTAGTGCCATGTCCACCAATTTTTCGTAAGTCGCTCCCATGGGTACATGGGTCATGGCTAGGCTGTGCAGTGGCTCGTTCAATCCTTTAACAAAGCGGAGAGCCTTTTTATGTTGAGTGTTGACTAAATCCAATCCGAACCTAGCCAGTTGGTTGAACTGGTTGACGTATTCCTTGACCGTCATACTTCCTTGCTTAAGAGATAAGAACTTTTCCAGTTGTAGATTTCGTTTAGCTTGCGAGAGGAATTTTGTCTCAAACCTTGTTCTGAAATCCATCCATGTCTCAACCGGCCTCTCGTCGTTAGTGACTTCCCACCAATAGGAAGCTTCGTCTTTGAGCAGCCATACCGACAACTGTACCTTCTGCCTATCGTCCACCTCGAAGATAACGAATAGATCCTCAGTTTCTTTGAGCCAGTTCCTCGCTTCTACGAATGATTCAGTTCCCTTGAAATTCTTCCCACCCATGGCCCTAAAATCTCTACAGATCTTTGAGAAAGAAATTGCACGAGGAGGGGGTGGAGGAGGGGGATCATTTGCTGGACCTGTGGCGGCGGTCCTAGCCTCAAGGTATTGACGAAACCAACCGGGTACATGAACACCCTCTGGTATCTCATATGCTTCAGACACGCTGAAACGAAAAAGGAAAGATTCAATTACAAAAAGGACTGAAGGAAAGGTATATGGCTCTTGGGGATTATGTTTTTCAAAATAAGCTTTATTTTTGAAAATACTTCCTTTCAAAACCTTTTTGAAAATAGTTTTCAAAAACTTTACCCAATCTGGTAACCTTCGGCTCTGATACCAAGTGTAACACCCCACCTCCGTTAAGGTCACTCACAAAGGGAATGCATTAACTTTGGTGGAGCATTTTAGTAAACAGAACAGAAACTTACAAGACAGATAAAACAGTACTTGAAAATTTTATAACTTTATTACAACAGAAACCGAAATAATCTTGGTTACATCCTTTCAAATCACAATATCAGAATTCAAGTACAAAATATCAGTCTTGTACAAAAGCCTTCAGAATGCATAGTTTAAAATCATAATCCCCACAGAAGAAGACAAGCCATACTTTAAGCACTTCAAGCGGAAGAAATCTGGATCAAGCTAGAGTACTCCCTTCTACAAAACCTTGGGGGGGGGGGAACGAAAGAAAGGAGGCGAAACAACAAGGGTCAGACAAAAAGCCTGGCAAGTCCAGTGATTTTTAGTTATGAACAGATAATAATAACATGACATGAAAAAAAAACTGGATGAGAGATAACAGTAACAGGTGTAGCGGATATTACAGAAGAACAGAATGACATAAGCTATTTCTTTACACTTCTCTGCACTAATACTAGTATAACAGAATTAGGTGTCACCCTAATGTCTAAATTGAAACAGAAACGGGTACAGAATAATTTCCACAGAAGAGAGTGCTAGTAATGGGCCTTTACCACCCGAACAGAAACGGACAGAAACAGAATGTTAATAATGGGCCTTTACCACCCCAACAGAAAGTACAGAAACAGAAACAGATTAATCCCTACGGAAACAGAATGTAGAATTAGGTGTACACTAGTAAATGGGCCTTTACCACCCGAACAGACGGTACCACGCAGAAACAGACAGGTGTTACCACCCAACAGAAACAGACGGTACCAACAGAAACAGACAGAACTAAGTGTACCCTAAAACCCTACCCCAAGCGATCGGCTCCCTAATACATAAATACCCTGTGTCGGCCCCACAGTAGGGTGTATCACTCCCTAAAGTGACAACCAATTGGCACAGACCTATTTACAGATGTCACGGCTTCTTACATCCTCAGAGGCAGACCGGGATCCATGCACGCACATGACCCGGTTGGAACGCACCATCAACACCCCTCGCCATTATCAGAATGAACCGCTTATAATTAGTTCAGTAAGCGTGCCCGGACCCTACCTACTGTTGGGTCAAAGTTTTGATACCAGAAAGGGTTACTGACTAATATGGGTCCCAAACAACAAATGACACAAGTAAATTCCCTCCTAACCTTGTGTCCCCGGACTAACAGATTTCAGATTAACTTGTTTACAAGTTCAGACATACATAATTCAGATCAACTAGTTCACAGACAAGTTTTCAGACTAACGGATCAGATATACAGATTTAACAGACTTACCGATTAACCAGTTACAGATTAACAGACTTACAGATTTGTCTAACTTTGTAATTGGGCCTACAGATTCACGGAACAGATTTAGTAAATTCATCAGTCTAGTGGGTTTAACCCTATCCGCCCAACACGTTTTAGACATCATATTTATCTCAGATTTGCATTAATTAATTATTAATGCATAGACCTCTCACATTAGGTCGCTAGCTTGTGGCCGCTGGATGGGCCGGGCGGTTCCGGGCAGACTTCTGCCACAAGCCAGACCTAACCTCGTGTCTAAGCATATTATGACTAACTTCTCACATTAGAACCTATTGTTTGCGGCCACTGGATGTGTCGGGTGGTTCCGGGCAGGATTACGCCGCAAACTCATTCTAACCTCGAGTTAGCCATGTTCATCTTTGTGGCCAATTAATTAATAATTTACCATTTATGCCCACGCCTAATATACATGTCAATTATTCCTAACTATAGCCAATTCAGATTATGTCAATAACAGACTAATTATATCAACTCAACAGATATAGCAGATAACAGATTTTGCAGATTAGGCGACTTAACGGATTCAGTAGATTAAGTAATTTAGCAGATTTGGCATTTTCAGCAGACTTAGCAGATGACAGATTTGGCAGATGAATAGATCTAGCAGACTAGGCAGTAGAGCAGAACTAGCAGATTAAGCAATATAAGAGAACTAGCAGATTAGGCGATATAACAGAACTAGCAGATTAGGCAAATATAGAAGAACTAGCAAATTAGGCAAATATAACAGATTTAATCATTCCTTAAAGTTTCACAAACATATCTTGCCTAATTATAAATTTGGCCTAAGTTTGCATGCCTAAATAGTTGTCATGATTCACACTATGATCATATACCCCATGTTTGCATTGAATTTACATGTCACAGATTATTGTCATAATTTACATGTCCCAATTTAGTTCAACTTGCCTAGTACAAAAGATTCACATATAAATTATACCAAATATAGCCATCGATTTCAATGCATGTCATATATTCAAAAATCTCCTACTTAGGTGTTATTCACATTTGATAGTTATCAAATCTTAATATAGATCTTCACACCTAAGTCATATTCTCTTTCAAATCATGAATTGTTATATAAACAATATTCCCAACAATCTAGTTATAACATATCTTAATTCAAAATATGCGTTATGTCCAATGTCTCAAGTCACATGTTAACATACCATGGTTCCTCTTCTTCCAATTCACAGAATATGCATAGATCTAAATCTAGTTTACAACCTATGTCCTTTTTCTTAGATCAGTCACATATTAGCCATGTCCAATTATGCCACATTCATTATTTGTCCCAAACATTTTAGCGTTAGTGCGTTAATCTCTTAGGAGATTGGCGCAGGCTCGTAGTAGCCTGGCTATAGAACAGAAAGAAGAAGAGATACAGAATAAAATAGATCTAAACAGAACAGATATAACCTCAGATTCAGATTTATAATTCATGTCACAATCAGAATTAACATTTATATCGGAAAATAACTGTACTTGCCTTGGTTGGATTAAAGAAAGAACTTTAATTGTTGTAGAATCGTTGCAGAAGCTTTAATCTCTGGTTTGAATTGAGTTGCTTAGGTTGATGTTGATTAGCTTCTAGTTTTGATTCCAGTAGAGTAGCGACGCCATTTTTATTTAGAACAGAGGTAGAGTAGAAGTAGAATAGAATTGTGTGTAGAGAAGGCTAGGTTTGGGGCTGTTTAAATAGGTTTAGGCAGACGAATCTAGGCAGAAAACGAGACCAGATACATAAGAATGCACCCAGACCCAAAACCAGGTTCGGGGACCAGGTCGACTGCGCAGTCGACCTGGTCGGGGGGGGGGGGGGGGGGGGTGGGGGGGGGGGTCGACTCCCCAGTCGACCTGGTCGGGGGGGGGGGGTCGACTCCCCAGTCGACCTGGGTGGGAAATTTCCCGCCCAGCCCGCTTCTGGGTTTGAATTCGAATTTTGAATTCGAATTTCGAGCTGTTTTCGATTCTGAAAATTCCTGAAACTTCGGTGGGTCATATCTCCCTCATACGGACTCCGATTCTTGCAAACTCAGACTCGTTTCCAAGAAGAATTCCGAGACGAACGCAATGGCGCAACCCGTTTCCCTTGATTCTTATTTTAAAAATTAATTATCCTCTGATTTGTTACTTACACGTTCACAGAAAATACGGGGTGTTACATATAAGATTCTAAATTCAATTCTCATATATATATTTTTTTAGGAGAATTTGGAGTACGCTGATCCGAATGTTCAATCCAAATCATTAGATTCTACATTGAATTGCTATTCTTCTCTTTCTATCTCTATGAGTGGAAATTACATGAGTTTATTATTTTCTATATAATGTTAGTGTAAATTGCTATGCTTGAAGAGCTTTGGATTTACACAAAAACAAAACATTAACAAATCCTCCAAATCTCTTATAATTTGCAGAAATGGTCAATCAATTGTTGTATATTGGGTTCTGGTTATTGATGTAATAAAAGATAGGCTTTTAGGTGTTGTACAATTTCTGGTAATGGTCTGGTCACTTTCTTGTAAATATTGTAAATTTCATATGTATGTGTGCAAAGGCATAAGACTTGAGATCTAATAAGTTTAAGCGTCTATTTCTAAAACAGATAGTTTGAACATATTATATACACATCATTAAAGTCTTAAATTTTTGTATATCTATTTTAATTTATATGAAAAGTGAAGTAGTACCAAAAAGGAGATTTTACATATATATTTGAATTATCGCACCTTATCTCTCTTTTGTTATAGAAATAATCATTTAAACCTTGGTTACAAGTTTTTATGTATATGTTGTCAATTCCTTATTATTGATTGTGATATACATGTTTATGCCATATTGAGAAAGTTAGGGAAATAACTTGTAAACCTCATTTTGATGTTAGTATTGACATTTAAAATGAATTAGGACGTTTACTCACGTGCGCTAAATATAAGTTTTATTTACTATTATCTATTAGCGTAATTAAAGTATTATTAATTCGCATTAGATAGCGTACTAAATGCGTTAAAATAGAAAATTTTATAAATATCCTTATAGGAAATTTGTATATGTGTAAGTTTTAATGACTTTTATTAGTATTAATGACAAATAAAAACGAGGTTAATCCCTACTTGTAGTAGAAGCCTGTCAGGAACCAACCAGCATATCCTGCATCTTCAAATTGGTCGGATTAATGTGAGAGGTCTAAATGTCATGGGCCATTATAATAATTATATAAATGCGCGAGGTTAAGCCCAACTTGTAGTAGAAGTCTGCCCGGAACCGCCCGAAAAATCCAGCATCTACAAATGGTCGGTTTAATATGAGATGTCTTTTGTGTGTGTGTATTGTGTGAAGAATGTCTACCTAGAGAAGGTAGTAAGTGGTTGACCTACCTAGTTTGAGTATTAAGTAGTTAGGGCTAGGTCATTTCTAAGATTCATTCCTTGGCTTAGGACCCAAGTCATGGGACTCTCCCTTACAAAGGTCTTAAGTGGTTACGAGGTCCTCCTTTCTCTTAAAAAGGTATTAAATGGTCTTAAATAACAATATACATTTGAATGGAGTAGTTCTCCCAAAGTTGTTTGCTTCCTCTCTATGAACTATGTTAAGACGTACTTAGAGGGATGGGAAATAGCAGGAAAGCTTTCAAAAAAGGTTGTATGTCTATAGGAAGTATTAAGTGGCTAAGAGTTCACTCGTAATACCAATTAAATGGTAACGTAGAGATCCGTCAGAGGGTTTGAAATGACAATGAGGGTCTACCTAAACCAGTATTAAGTGGTAGCTTAATATTTATCATATTACAAGAGAGAGAATATTTAATAACATTCACGGTTATAATACGATGTTTTAAGTGACTGGGTCCGCCATAGGGTCTTAAGTGGTCGACGGGATCCACCCATAAGTAAGTATTTATCTATTGGCCTTAAGTGACCAAGTGGTAGTCCTACTCATAGGGTATTAAGTGATAATAGAATCCGCCCTTCTAAATATGCATGCTGGACTTAAGTGACTTTGGGATGGTCCACCTAATTTGTAGATGAATTTGTGTGTTGAGCTTGCGTAGACATAATTTGATAAATATGTACTGCCATACATATGAAATAGACATTCCTTAAATTTATGTGATTTTCATTCACCAGAACTTTTGTTCAAACACCTTTCCTCTTAACAAATAAACAAGTTAGTAGGTGGGAACACTCGGTTTATGCAGTTATGGATGTTGGAGCCTGACGAAGGAGGATCCTTAGTTATTATCATGATTGTTGTTTATTGGGATATTACTATTACTATCGATGTACCCTTGTTAACAGTTGAAATTTTTACGTAATCAATGTTATGGGTTTTAATTAGTGGCACATCTATTTTTGTTATTAAATTTTATCCCTTCCGCTGTGAGATTCTAATGTTGTTATTGGTTTTGCTCTGTGAATGTAATCCTTATAGGAACCAACGATTCGTTTAAAATGGTTCTAAGTTCCGATGGGCCTTTTCCAGACCAGAATTTAGGCTCATTCCAAGCGGGTTGTTACATTTGATATTAGAGCCTAGATTACCCGATTACGGGGAAATATACGTATGAGAAACATATTTGTTATTTGTAAAATTTTCAAATCATACACACACACACACTATACCCCAAAAACATACGTGATTATACTAGGCAATTTCTATCTTTCTTTGGTTTTACTTTTGGCTTAAATACCATCTTAGGAATTTCCATAGAGCACTTTTCCTTTTTTCAGATAGTAGAAATTGCTGAAAATTAGCTCGAGCAAGGGAATAAGGCAAGGCCTTGGTTCCCAAGTGGTTCCAGCAGTACCTTAGGGCTGCAGACCAAGTTTTCATCACTCCTCAGCCCCAGCAGAACCTGCAGCTCAACCCGCTGAAGAGGCTCCCAACTTTCTGCGTCTTTGTATGGATTTTGGAAACTTAGAAAGCTAACCCTTTGTTGGAATGGAAAGCTTTCTGGAAGATAAGGCATGGATATCTTAGTGCGATCGTTTCTTCGAAGTTATAAGATGGGAGTGTTAGGAAATGCAGATTGCGGATCTTAATGCAACCTTGACACTAAAGGGGGTGAATAATGTTTAATGGAATTTATGAATTTTATAAAACCTTTTTTGAATATATCAGAAACTAATGTAAATCACAGATATGAAACAATCATAGAATCAGGCACAAATGCAAAATAAAAAGTAAAAGCGGTAAAGGAAAGAACACACTAAGATTTTTATACTGGTTTAGAGTTACCTTACATCCAATCCTGCACAACTTTGGATTGATGCAAATTTCTTTTCAAATAATATTCAAATTACAATCCTTGATTTCACAGGCTACGAGGTACACCCCACTTATTTCCGAGTACAGTGAGACTCAATTGATTTTCCAAGCTATAATCACACCCAATTGGTTTTTGGGCTACAATCACACCCAGTTGATTTGAACAGGCAACAACCACATGTTTTCAGTATCAATTTTGAAGAGAGACTCGATAGACCTTGATCTTGTGATCTTTGATTACAAATACTCATATAACTCTGAATAGCACTTGGTTCTTTGAGAGAGAAAAGTGGAGAATCAAACTAGAAATGAATTGGTTTAATTCTCTTTGATAGCAGAGTTTTATTATAAGAACTTAAATTTTAAGAGTATTAACGGAGAGGAGAAAAGACAAAAGAAGATAATGAAAGTGACTTAAAAAAAATCGAATTTAAATGAGTATTTATAGTGTATCAACAGTCATACCCTTTTAGGAAAAGATTTAAATGAACAGACACATCTTCTGAAAATTGTAATTCAAAATAATGGTAACCATATCGACATAGGGGGTAGGGGATTGTAAGAACCCGTAACTTCCCCGTGAAGGAAAGCACGAATACTTCGAGAACAACACACAAAAGGACGCATACGGAAGAACATTTCATTGTATATTACAACAATGCATCAGATTACAAGAATATACAGAGTATAAATGAATATTACAAAGAAATATCAGAGATTTAAATTACATTTAAATACATAGCAGCGGAAAATATTACAATACACAACTAGAAGTAGATATACGGATACAAAGCTTTCCGGATATCGTTCCAGCTGTAAATCAGGATCCTGTGAATATAAATCTGCAAAACCAAAACTACTAGCTGCCCGTGTCAAAATAAGGGCACCCAGAGTTTAGGTTAAAACAATAAACTCCAGGTCAGTCATGTGACTGGTGTGAGAACTAAAACAGTTTTTAATCTTTGTTTTTAAAGTTAGGTAAATCAAGGGACCACGCCGTATAACACGGAACAGGTTTCCTCCCAAGAATACCAGTGCATAAAACATCAGCGCAATGCTAAATAAAGAAGAATGAAGCTATTATAAGACCCAGTTCCCATCACACAATGCAACGCAAGCCGAAGGATAGGGTTTTTACCTTATAATAGCCAAGAATGCTTGATACGTTTAAAACAAATCATTTGATACTATTATAAGTGCATAGTGTATAAAACAACTTCAAATCATAAGTATCAATCATAGGCGGCATGAGCGCCCCATCCCACTATGTCACCATATATAGGTTTACAAATAAAACCGCAAATGTCACGTATTTGGAAATTGGATTTCCGTCTATGAACCGAGGCAAAAGATAGTCCTCAACCGTTTCAGACAATCTAGCCCATGTCTAGGCAAGTACTCAGTCAAGCCTTGGAGCGACAGGGCCGGTCCACCGATGTGGATTAAAATTCCTGAACACTACGTTTCCCCACCCTATGGGGTGTAAGTCTGGTCCGTCTGCCGACCAGAATGCATCGGCCGAAACCGATATAACCGAGGCGCCTCGCAACAGCAACAACCACATAAGTCAAACTCGTCAGGGCGTGTAAAACCACTGACGCCACTTCTAGCTAGAAAGAAACGCAAGTCCTCCCTGAGGTCCGTCTCCCGTTTTTGGTTCATACCGGGTGTGAAACTCGCGAAGTAAACGTTACACAAAGCTACGCCACAAAGGCCGTGCTTTGATCATCACCACAAGACTTTGCTTTTCAACAGAAGCCTCGATCAATTGCCACTTAGGCATGCCACACAGGCAATTCACTCCATGCGTTTGATATCCATCAATATATAACCCCTGAGCTCGTACGTCTCAGAGAAGGGCGTTAAGCAAGAGAATAAATTCTCCGCCGCCAAACAGATATATATTTAATAGAGATCAATCGCACGGACTAAAATCCAATGTCAGACACACAGTCCATTTACAAGTCCGTTCTGGGTCTGAACGAAACCGGAGGCACCTAGTACCTCGCATATCCATCGATCTCCAAGTACGTCTGGACGATCACAAACTGTTTCCATCTTCTTGGGTGTACAGCCCAATCAAGATCATCAGTAATCACCCAAACGACGTGAAGACTTATGGTCTTCGACCACCGTCTTCATCTTCGACACCACGTCGAATCTGTTATTCAGAATGGGATAAACCCGGTCTTTCTGAATAACTCGCGTATATATTATAAAAGTGTTACACAAACACAACATACGCCTCATTCCAATTCAGAATATTCTTTTTTTCAAAATTTCCTATACTTTGGGAAAAGTTCCCATTAATTTTATCCAAGATAAATTCTTTAAATTTATTCTTTAATCTCCTTTGAATATCAATTCAAACTAGTCGGGATTAGCGAACCACACCGAAGTAATCATTTATTTTATTTCCCAATCCCAACCTATTCATCCCATGAAGTAAAACTGGTTATACTTCATATCTAACACCACGGTGTTATCGGTAAATTCAATTACCATTTCACGTTCAAATCTAATTAAAGATTTAACTATCGCCTGGAGTAAAACTGGTGATACTCCATTCTCGATCTTTTCAATCTAATTAAAGATTCATTAAAACTCCACTTAGTTTTAATCTTTGACTGGGTTAAAGAATCAGTGTCATTTAAAACACAGTTCACGATAAACCCAAAGTCACATCCCATTGATTATCGGGTTAAAGAACGAGTGTTATTTAAAACACTGTCCACGATAAACCCAAAAATCAATATCAATTCAATTCCAATTAAATATTCTTTAATTGGTACACTTCATTAAATCTAAATAAAAAGATTTAACCTTTTCTCAACTGGGTTCAAGAACAGTGTTAGTGAAGACACCACTCACGACAAACCCAAATCACATTCGATATTCAATACAAGGCCTAGAATAGAAAATATATCGGCTTATATTCAATATCGAATTCTACGACTAACAAATATCGTATTGGAAATAACGATATAAATATATATCTTTCAAATTTCCATAACAACATCTGTATAATCACGAATTCCAACATCGAAATATTCCGAAGACAATTTCGATTCAAATCCACTCCAATGCAATCATTGGATATTCTGGTTATTTTTAAAACCCTTTTTAAATTCAATTTATTTATTTAAAAATAAATAGAATTATAATTCTAGTTCAAAACCATTTCATTTCGATAAAAATCTATTTTTATCTTTTCAAACATGAAGTTTTTCATCCCAAATCTTCAAAAATCATTTCTTATGATTTTACACAAATTATTACTATTTTTAATAATTTTATCAAGGCCCGTACAGTCGATTTCCATCAATGGCCATCGAACTGCACTTACAGCGACCTTTTTCAAATTTGATTTGGACATAATTCCATATCCAACCGTTAGATTTCTAATTTCTAATATTCGTTAGAAAGCTCTTCTCGATACGAACCCAACGATTCCGGTTTTAGGAGAATCCGACGGTCGGATCTCCCGTAATGTCCGTTTGAAATAAATGGTCGAAATTCACGAACTGCCGCGGCGCGGCGCGTTCTATTCAGGCCATTATATTATATATATAATATATATATATAATATATTTCGTCGATTTCTATTTAAAACGAATTATATAAATAGTTTTAAATTCGTTTCAAAAGCAATTTCAACTTCCGTTTCAATTCAAATCAAAATTGAATTCTTCTCTATAAATTCGTTTTAAAATTCATTTCTATTCAATTTCAATTCGAATTCATTTCTATTCAATTTCAATTCGAATTCATTTCTATTCAATTTCAATTCGAATTCATTTCTATTCAAAATTTCAGATTTTGAAATCACTTTCGATATTCATTATAAAATGAATAAAATCGATATATATATCGTTCACGTCAAAATGGCGTCAATCTAATCAATACAGCTTCATATATTCCTATTCTCAAATATTCTATTTCAAATATTTCTTTTTCAAATATTTCCTTTTCAAAACTGGAATGAGGCCCAATCAATTACCATATAATGTTAATTATATGGATTTTCTACAACACATGTATATAATAGCATTGAAAAATAATCAACCATCAACCAAAGTGCACTACACTGTATAAGCATCAAATATAAATATCTAACGCTTATAACAGCCTGTCAATCAATCGATCGACATATTTAATCAATCAGGATGAGTGAACTTCAAATTTCATCCTAACACCCGTGTGGGGTTTCAGACAATCAAACACAGATTTTATTTGTGCAGTTGGGCGATGTGTAAAATTTATCATCCCAATCAATGTCATTCAAATAGGTGTACATAAACAAACCGTCCGGTTTGTAAATGAATATTTTATTTTATTCACTTTCACTATATTCATATTCACGTTAAAAATTATATTTTTAACGATAAAACATTTTATTCCAACATATGAATTTCTATTATTCATTTACACAATAAAACGATATTTTTATTTTCTAACATATTTTAGAAAATTTCGGCGGCATAACGGCACGATACTAGAAACGGGACAAGGCCTAGCCTTATCCCCGGTCTAGTGAAGGCCCACGCCATTCACACATCAATCAAATCAATTTCATCTCACCAAACAATTCAATTCAAACAAATAATTCAACTAATCTATGCAACCAAACAAACAAGTCCATGGTCTGTGGACGATTGTGTCGGGTGCTACTAAGCACCGTCTGCATCCTAGTATATATATATAACTAGAAAATTTAAATTGAAAGGTGAGAAGTTCTCACCGATAGCTATCCAAACTCCACGGCACTTCTAATGCAGGAAATCTTCTTCGTTCTCGCCCTTTTGTCACCTTCGTTGTCCGTTTTCACTACATATGTAAAAATCGAATTTTTACTTCGCCATTCAATATATAAAAATCATATTTTTATTTCGAAGTTCAATATATAAAAATCATATTTTTAATTCGAAGTTCAATATATAAAAATCATATTTTTAATTCGAAGTTCAACATATAAAAATCATATTTTTAATTCGAAGTTCAACATATAAAAATCATATTTTTAATTCGAAGTTCAACATATAAAAATCATATTTTTAATTCGAAGTTCAACATATAAAAATCATATTTTTAATTCGAAGTTCAACATATAAAAATCATATTTTTAATTCGAAGTTCAACATATAAAAATCATATTTTTAATTCGAAGTTCAACATATAAAAATCATATTTTTAATTCGAAGTTCAACATATAAGAATCATATTTTTAATTCGAAGTTCAACATATAAAAATCATATTTTTAATTCGAAGTTCAACATATAAAAATCATATTTTCAATTCGAAGTTCAACATATAAAAATCATATTTTTAATTCGAAGTTCAACATATAAAAATCATATTTTTAATTCGAAGTTCAACATATAAAAATCGAATTTCAAAAATATAGATTCCGCCTTTTCCATTTTAAAGATCAAATCTTTTCTTTTACTTTTTAAAGTTTAACTCTTTTACTTTTCCAGTTTAAATCTTTTCTATTTTAAAGTTTAAATCTTTTCTATTTTAAAGTTTAAATCTTTTCTATTTTAAAATCTAAATCTTTTTCCTTTTAAAATCTAAAAATAAAATCAGTTTTTAAATGCTTTTTCAAAATCAGTTTTTACTTCTTTTTCAAAATCAGTTTTTACTCCTAATTAAAATTCAGTTTTAATACTTAATTAAAATCAGTTTCTTACTGTTTATATAAAATAAAAATAAAATAAATGAAATAAAATAAATAAATAAAAAAACTTACAGAGGAGGGGGGTTCGAATCGGGTCTGGGGGGGAGGCTGCTTCGCGATAGGGGGGGGGGGGGTTTCTGGGTGGCTCGCGGCGTCGCTGCGGGCGGGGGTCTTGAGCGAGGTGGCAGGAGGAGGAGATGAAGGGGGGGGGGGGCGCTCTGGTCGGAGGGGGGAGTTCACGCGGTCGAAGGGGAAGAGGCACGATGGGGGAGGAGAGGGAGTTGGAGGGGGGGGGGGGGGCGCCTCACGCCGGCGGTGGCGGCGCGCCAGAGGAGGACGACGGATCGACTGGGGGGAATCGCGATTTCCCCCCTTCTTCTTTTTTTTTTTTTCCGTATGAATGAAATCGAGATAACAAGGGGGGGTTTCTTTTTTTATTTTATTTTTATATTTATTATTTTATTATTTTTAAAAGTTGACTTTTACATACGTCATCTAAACGAGGCCCACCACCTGTCGTCCATAGCGTTTAACCCCCATTCCGAACACAATGGGATATGTATCGCATGCTGATTTGATCGTTTCGATCAGTTTCCTTTGAATTTACATTTAAATCACTATATCGAATTTTAAACGTACATTTCAAATCACTGGGGTCACATACTAACTCTATAAATTCCATAAAAATATTTTCTAGCTTCGAATTGACGATACGGTCCTAACAAAACTAGTTTCGTCGAATTCTGAGACCGTAAGGAAAATGGCCAATTTCCAGTCGATTAAAATCAACTGAAATGGTCAAAACACGTTTTCCTTTGCCACGCTCACATATTGATTCGAAAAATTATGAAATTTGAAACCTAGCAATAATTTGACATCACGGACCCAACAAAAGTGGTTTCGTCGAAATCCGAGGTCATTTGCAAAATTTCAATTTTTAAGGGCCTGAATTCCATAGCGACTATTCAGAATTTTCAACTGGACATACCTTTTGATTCCCGCTATGAAATTTTGATTTGTCGGATTCGTTGGAAAGATATTCTCAATTAGATCATAATGTTTTTGGTTTCACTAAAATCCGGATTGTTTTGCACCCGGTACATTCATTTGAAGTTTGAAATCGAATTATCGAACTACCGCGCCATTTTCAATTCTACTTATAATTATATATAAATATTTATATTCTAACGACGACGTATATAAATATATACGTCGAATTCTATTCAAAATAAATTTCTCGTCGATATTATTTAAAATAATTCATTTTAAATAATCAAAATTCGCTAAAATTGCCAAAATAAAAATTTTAAACTAGCCCAGATTTTCGGGTTATTACAATCTCCCCCACTTAAAACTTTTCGTCCCCGAAAAGGAACAAAGTCGAAAGTGGTTTGATTAATCAACTCTACGTTCGATCTGGCTTTCATTCTCTAACTCTTTAGTTTCTGAGAATTTTCAAATTTTCAAAAATTTGGCTAACACCCTAAATTTTCGAAAAATTTCGCCATAACCTCCCCTACACCGGGAGCATCGGGGAATTTCAAATAGCTTCCCCGGTCCTTCAGATCTCAAAAAGAAAAAGAAAAAGCCAAGCGGCTAGCCAATAGGCTCATAAAATCATCATCACCCAAACAAAACAGTAAATTATGTAGTAAACATGTACCTATTTGTCGGGCAAACAAATTTTATTCTCTGGCTCTAGCCTCCTTGCTATGACCTGTTCAATGTAAGTATATGTATATGCAAGCAAATGCGACCAATTTTCAATATAATTCAATATTTGGTTCAATTAGGCATAATGGTTCAAAATTAATCAAACAACTAAACAAGCAACACAAACATCAATCAATTAGTGAATTAGAGTTTCAAATTCATAATTTTGATATATAGTCAAATCAGATTTTTGATACCAAATCACAACAATAGGCCCTATCTAATTTTGGTTCTCACACCAGTCAATAGGAAATATATAGAAAGCCCACTTTCGTCACTCGAACATAAATTCTAATGATGGAGCTCCATCATCAAAATCCTCTCCGGGCGATTAGAGTGTAATTCTATATCTATCCAGTATATTAAAATTTCTAATACACGCGGATCAGACGTATACGCAAAATTTATATATACTGGATTGTCCACATCAATATAAATATATAATCAAATACGAATAATTGATTTAGATTTTCAAAACAAAATTTGTTTTCACTTTCAAAATTATACTCTTCACACTCGTTCTAGGATACTACTGATCCTATCTCTAACGAGTCATTCTAATTGGATATTACTAATCCAATATCTGATGAATTCTTTCGTATGGTTGTAATGTGCCTTGTTCTCTGCTTTGTAAACCAAAGCTCTGATACCAAATGTAAGAACCCGTAACTTCCCTGTGAAGGAAAGCACGAATACTTCGAGAACAACACACAAAAGGACGCATACGGAAGAACATTTCATTGTATATTACAACAATGCATCAGATTACAAGAATATACAGAGTATAAATGAATATTACACAGAAATATCAGAGATTTAAATTACATTTAAATACATAGCAGCGGAAAATATTACAATACACAACTAGAAGTAGATATACGGATACAAAGCTTTCCGGATATCGTTCCAGTTGTAAATCAGGATCCTGTGAATATAAATCTGCAAAACCAAAACTACTAGCTACCCGTGTCAAAATAAGGGCACCCAGAGTTTAGGTTAAAACAATAAACTCCAGGTCAGTCATGTGACTGGTGTGAGAACTAAAACAATTTTTAATCTTTGTTTTTAAAGTTAGGTAAATCAAGGGACCACGCCGTATAACACGGAACGGGTTTCCTCCCAAGAATACCAGTGCATAAAACATCAGCGCAATGCTAAATAAAGAAGAATGAAGCTATTATAAGACCCAGTTCCCATCACACAATGCAACGCAAGCCGAAGGATAGGGTTTTTACCTTATAATAGCCAAGAATGCTTGATACGTTTAAAACAAATCATTTGATACTATTATAAGTGCATAGTGTATAAAACAACTTCAAATCATAAGTATCAATCATAGGCGGCATGAGCGCCCCATCCCACTATGTCACCATATATAGGTTTACAAATAAAACCGCAAATGTCACGTATTTGGAAATTGGATTTCCGTCTATGAACCGAGGCAAAAGATAGTCCTCAACCGTTTCAGACAATCTAGCCCATGTCTAGGCAAGTACTCAGTCAAGCCTTGGAGCGACAGGGCCGGTCCACCGATGTGGATTAAAATTCCTGAACACTACGTTTCCCCACCCTATGGGGTGTAAGTCTGGTCCGTCTGCCGACCAGAATGCATCGGCCGAAACCGATATAACCGAGGCGCCTCGCAACAGCAACAACCACATAAGTCAAACTCGTCAGGGCGTGTAAAACCACTGACGCCACTTCTAGCTAGAAAGAAACGCAAGTCCTCCCTGAGGTCCGTCTCCCGTTTTTGGTTCATACCGGGTGTGAAACTCGCGAAGTAAACGTTACACAAAGCTACGCCACAAAGGCCGTGCTTTGATCATCACCACAAGACTTTGCTTTTCAACAGAAGCCTCGATCAATTGCCACTTAGGCATGCCACACAGGCAATTCACTCCATGCGTTTGATATCCATCAATATATAACCCCTGAGCTCGTACGTCTCAGAGAAGGGCGTTAAGCAAGAGAATAAATTCTCCGCCGCCAAACAGATATATATTTAATAGAGATCAATCGCACGGACTAAAATCCAATGTCAGACACACAATCCATTTACAAGTCCGTTCTGGGTCTGAACGAAACCGGAGGCACCTAGTACCTCGCATATCCATCGATCTCCAAGTACGTCTGGACGATCACAAACTGTTTCCATCTTCTTGGGTGTACAGCCCAATCAAGATCATCAGTAATCACCCAAACGACGTGAAGACTTATGGTCTTCGACCACCGTCTTCATCTTCGACACCACGTCGAATCTGTTATTCAGAATGGGATAAACCCGGTCTTTCTGAATAACTCGCGTATATATTATAAAAGTGTTACACAAACACAACATACGCCTCATTCCAATTCAGAATATTCTTTTTTTCAAAATTTCCTATACTTTGGGAAAAGTTCCCATTAATTTTATCCAAGATAAATTCTTTAAATTTATTCTTTAATCTCCTTTGAATATCAATTCAAACTAGTCGGGATTAGCGAACCACACCGAAGTAATCATTTATTTTATTTCCCAATCCCAACCTATTCATCCCATGAAGTAAAACTGGTTATACTTCATATCTAACACCACGGTGTTATCGGTAAATTCAATTACCATTTCACGTTCAAATCTAATTAAAGATTTAACTATCGCCTGGAGTAAAACTGGTGATACTCCATTCTCGATCTTTTCAATCTAATTAAAGATTCATTAAAACTCCACTTAGTTTTATTCTTTGACTGGGTTAAAGAATCAGTGTCATTTAAAACACAGTTCACGATAAACCCAAAGTCACATCCCATTGATTATCGGGTTAAAGAACGAGTGTTATTTAAAACACTGTCCACGATAAACCCAAAAATCAATATCAATTCAATTCCAATTAAATATTCTTTAATTGGTACACTTCATTAAATCTAAATAAAAAGATTTAACCTTTTCTCAATTGGGTTCAAGAACAGTGTTAGTGAAGACACCACTCACGACAAACCCAAATCACATTCGATATTCAATACAAGGCTCTGAATAGAAAATATATCGGCTTATATTCAATATCGAATTCTACGACTAACAAATGTCGTATTGGAAATAACGATATAAATATATATCTTTCAAATTTCCATAACAACATCTGTATAATCACGAATTCCAACATCTAAATATTCCGAAGACAATTTCGATTCAAATCCACTCCAATGCAATCATTGGATATTCTGGTTATTTTTAAAACCCTTTTTAAATTCAATTTATTTATTTAAAAATAAATAGAATTATAATTCTAGTTCAAAACCAGTTCATTTCGATAAAAATCTATTTTTATCTTTTCAAACATGAAGTTTTTCATCCCAAATCTTCACAAATCATTTCTTATGATTTTACACAAATTATTACTATTTTTAATAATTTTATCAAGGCCCGTACAGTCGATTTCCATCAATGGCCATCGAACTGCACTTACAGCGACCTTTTTCAAATTTGATTTGGACATAATTCCAAATCCAACCGTTAGATTTCTAATTTCTAATATTCGTTAGAAAGCTCTTCTCGATACGAACCCAACGGTTCCGGTTTTAGGAGAATCCGACGGTCGGATCTCCCGCAATGTCCGTTTGAAATAAATGGTTGAAATTCACGAACTGCCGCGGCGCGGCGCGTTCTATTCAGGCCATTATATTATATATATAATATATATATATATAATATATTTCGTCGATTTCTATTTAAAACGAATTATATAAATAGTTTTAAATTCGTTTCAAAAGCAATTTCAACTTCCGTTTCAATTCAAATCAAAATTGAATTCTTCTCTATAAATTCATTTTAAAATTCATTTCTATTCAATTTCAATTCGAATTCATTTCTATTCATTTTCAATTCGAATTCATTTCTATTCAATTTCAATTCGAATTCATTTCTATTCAATTTCAATTCGAATTCATTTCTATTCAAAATTTCAGATTTTGAAATCACTTTCGATATTCATTATAAAATGAATAAAATCGATATATATATCGTTCACGTCAAAATGGCGTCAATCTAATCAATACGGCTTCATATATTCCTATTCTCAAATATTCTATTTCAAATATTTCTTTTTCAAATATTTCCTTTTCAAAACTGGAATGAGGCCCAATCAATTACCATATAATGTTAATTATATGGATTTTCTACAACACATGTATATAATAGCATTGAAAAATAATCAACCATCAACCAAAGTGCACTACACTGTATAAGCATCAAATATAAATATCTAACGCTTATAACAGCCTGTCAATCAATCGATCGACATATTTAATCAATCAGGATGAGTGAACTTCAAATTTCATCCTAACACCCGTGTGGGGTTTCAGACAATCAAACACAGATTTTATTTGTGCAGTTGGGCGATGTGTAAAATTTATCGTCCCAATCAATGTCATTCAAATAGGTGTACATAAACAAACCGTCCGGTTTGTAAATGAATATTTTATTTTATTCACTTTCACTATATTCATATTCACGTTAAAAATTATATTTTTAACGATAAAACATTTTATTCCAACATATGAATTTCTATTATTCATTTACACAATAAAATGATATTTTTATTTTCTAACATATTTTAGAAAATTTCGGCGGCATAACGGCACGATACTAGAAACGGGACAAGGCCTAGCCTTATCCCCGGTCTAGTGAAGGCCCACGCCATTCACACATCAATCAAATCAATTTCATCTCACCAAACAATTCAATTCAAACAAATAATTCAACTAATCTATGCAACCAAACAAACAAGTCCATGGTCTGTGGACGATTGTGTCGGGTGCTACTAAGCACCGTCTGCATCCTAGTATATATATATAACTAGAAAATTTAAATTGAAAGGTGAGAAGTTCTCACCGATAGCTATCCAAACTCCACGGCACTTCTAATGCAGGAAATCTTCTTCGTTCTCGCCCTTTTGTCACCTTCGTTGTCCGTTTTCACTACATATGTAAAAATCGAATTTTTACTTCGCCATTCAATATATAAAAATCATATTTTTATTTCGAAGTTCAATATATAAAAATCATATTTTTAATTCGAAGTTCAATATATAAAAATCATATTTTTAATTCGAAGTTCAATATATAAAAATCATATTTTTAATTCGAAGTTCAACATATAAAAATCATATTTTTAATTCGAAGTTCAACATATAAAAATCATATTTTTAATTCGAAGTTCAACATATAAAAATCATATTTTTAATTCGAAGTTCAACATATAAAAATCATATTTTTAATTCGAAGTTCAACATATAAAAATCATATTTTTAATTCGAAGTTCAACATATAAAAATCATATTTTTAATTCGAAGTTCAACATATAAAAATCATATTTTTAATTCGAAGTTCAACATATAAAAATCATATTTTTAATTCGAAGTTCAACATATAAAAATCATATTTTTAATTCGAAGTTCAAAATATAAAAATCATATTTTTAATTCGAAGTTCAACATATAAAAATCATATTTTTAATTCGAAGTTCAACATATAAAAATCATATTTTTAATTCGAAGTTAAACATATAAAAATCGAATTACAAAAATATAGATTCCGCCTTTTCCATTTTAAAGATCAAATCTTTTCTTTTACTTTTTATAGTTTAACTCTTTTACTTTTCAAGTTTAAATCTTTTCTATTTTAAAGTTTAAATCTTTTCTATTTTAAAGTTTAAATCTTTTCTATTTTAAAATCTAAATCTTTTTCCTTTTAAAATCTAAAAATAAAATCAGTTTTTAAATGCTTTTTCAAAATCAGTTTTTACTTCTTTTTCAAAATCAGTTTTTACTCCTAATTAAAATTCAGTTTTAATACTTAATTAAAATCAGTTTCTTACTATTTATATAAAATAAAAATAAAATAAATGAAATAAAATAAATAAATAAAAAAATTTACAGAGGAGGGGGGTTCGAATCGGGTCGGGGGGGGGGGGGGGGGAGGGGAGGCTGCTTCGCGATAGGCGGGGGGGGGGGGGGGGGGGTTCTGGGTGGCTCGCGGCGTCGCTGCGGGCGGGGGTCTTGAGCGAGGTGGCGGGAGGAGGAGATGAAGGGGGGGCGCTCTGGTCGGAGGGGGGAGTTCACGCGGTCGAAGGGGAAGAGGCACGATGGGGGAGGAGAGGGAGTTGGAAGGGGGGGGAGGCGCCTCACGCCGGCGGTGGCGGCGCGCCAGAGGAGGACGACGGATCGACTGGGGGGAATCGCGATTTCCCCCCTTCTTTTTTTTTTCCGTATGAATGAAATCGAGATAACAAGGGGGGGTTTCTTTTTTTATTTTATTTTTATATTTATTATTTTATTATTTTTAAAAGTTGACTTTTACATACGTCATCTAAACGAGGCCCACCACCTGTCGTCCATAGCGTTTAACCCCCATTCCGAACACAATGGGATATGTATCGCATGCTGATTTGATCGTTTCGATCAGTTTCCTTTGAATTTACATTTAAATCACTATATCGAATTTTAAACGTACATTTCAAATCACTGGGGTCACATACTAACTCTATAAATTCCATAAAAATATTTTCTAGCTTCGAATTGACGATACGGTCCTAACAAAACTAGTTTCGTCGAATTCTGAGACCGTAAGGAAAATGGCCAATTTCCAGTCGATTAAAATCAACTGAAATGGTCAAAACACGTTTTCCTTTGCCACGCTCACATATTGATTCGAATAATTATGAAATTTGAAACGGACCCAACAAAAGTGGTTTCGTCGAAATCCGAGGTCATTTGCAAAATTTCAATTTTTAAGGGCCTGATTTCCATAGCGACTATTCAGAATTTTCAACTGGACATACCTTTTGATTCCCGCTATGAAATTTTGATTTGTCGGATTCGTTGGAAAGATATTCTCAATTAGATCCTAATGTTTTTGGTTTCACTAAAATCCGGATTGTTTTGCACCCGGTACATTCATTTGAAGTTTGAAATCGAATTATCGAACTACCGCGCCATTTTCAATTCTATTTATAATTATATATAAATATTTATATTCTAACGACGACGTATATAAATATATACGTCGAATTCTATTCAAAATAAATTTCTCGTCGATATTATTTAAAATAATTCATTTTAAATAATCAAAATTCGCTAAAATTGCCAAAATAAAAATTTTAAACTGGCCCAGATTTTCGGGTTATTACAGGGATGTCGACATACCTTAGAGAATTTAGAAATTTAAGTCTTTTAGAAAACGATGTAAATGATGCCTGAATAAATCAAGGAAATTCTGGAGTTTAAACAAGCTATTTTCTTATATATAAAAGTAGTATTATAGGGTAAAAATATAAATTAAAAACGTATATTTATAATTTATAAATGTGATATAAAACTTAATATAAAACTATAAACATAAATATAAAAAAATTTAAAACTTAATATATAAAACTATAGATATGAATATAAGGAAATAGTTATATTAAAACTTCAGTAAACACACAAAATTAAAACTAAAATATAAGTAAGAAAATCTAAAATATTTAAATTAGGAGTTAGATTTAAAATCCAAGAAATAAATTTAAATATAAAGATGTATATTTTAAACAGGTAGCAATTTTGAAATCAATTTAAAAATAAAAGTTTAAGAATATTTTAAAATAATATAAGGCTAAAATGCTGAGAAAATTGGAATAACAATTTAAGTGCTATTACGGAGTTTTAACAAAAAAAAATCTAGACTTGTTATAAAATGAACACAAAACAGAAGAAATAAGGGAGAGAGGACATTCTTATTCATTTAGAAGTGTATATCTTTCTATTACATTGGCTCCTTTATATATAGGCTTTGGAGCTGATGTTTAACTTTTTCCCATGATATGGGACTAAAACAGAGAGCATATTCACAGCATTTATATATATTACAACACTCCCCCTTGAATATGCGTCTTCAAAAACTTGAACGCTCTGCTAACTTGAAGTTGTCCCTTTTAAAACATATATGATGATTGCTCCCCTTTATTATTAACTTACTTGCATATATCCGTCCAGTCGATACAACTGTTGTCTGTTGCCTTCAAAACTCTATCAGGAAAACCCGATGGGAAAAGCCTTGAACGAGAAAAAGAGTATAACGTCTGACATTATGAATATCATATTAAAATGATATTCCTCAAAAGAGTTTGATGCTTTAGGATCAAAACAATGCCTCATTAAAAACCTTTTTATGAAAAACCCTATGGGAAAAATCATAAACAAGGAAAAGAGTGCAAATTTATTTCCTTTTTAGGTAACATGTTTTACAATGTTACCGTAAAGGTTGATACTTCAGGATCAAGATAATTCCTCATTAAAAACCTTACTAACAAAAACCCAGTGGGAAAAATATTAGTGAAGGAAAAGAGTACATTATAACATAATTTTATATGCTCCCCCTTATTTATAGCTCATTATTCAATTAGTCTATTGATGTCGTTGATGCATGCCAATTTTGTATATCATCTTCTGCAATGTTGATTTGGAAATTGCCTTTGAGAACGGATCTACCCTCTTTTCTTGAAACTGAATTTGTTTCTCCTCTTTCTTGTTATCCTTTCATGCATGTGTGAAGAGAAATTTAGAAGAAATGTGCTCCATCCTATCATACTTGATATAATTCACTTGAATCTGAGCCATCCAAACTGCCTTGTTTTCTTCGTAAATAATAGTTTACTGCATCAAAATATGTTTGATACTTCTAGATCAAAATGTTGCCTCGTTAAAACCTTACTAAGAAAAACCCGATGGGAAAAATCTTAGTGAAGGAAAAAAATACAATATACAATGTCATATTTACTACGTCAAAAGTAGTATGATTCTTATGGATCAATGTTATGCCTCGTTAAAACTTTAATAAGAAAAACCCAGTGGGAAAAATCTTAAATAAGGAAAAAGAATACATTATAACTTATTTTTGTATGTTACGTTTGGGTTTATACTTCTGGATCATGACCCATGCCTCATTAAAACCTTACTAAGAAAACTCAGTGGGAAAAACTTAGTTAAGGAAAAAGAGTGCATTATATCATACTTATGGTTGCTCCCCCTAATTCAATAATTTTCTCTGAATTCGTATTCTTCTTTCAGTAACTCAAATTGCTTACAAATACTTCTTAATGAAGTTTTTCTTTTAAAACTTCATGTGCATTTCCATGCTTCAGGCATGCTTTCTGTAACATCCCAGAATTTTAACTAAGTTTGATTTGGATTTTTATTTATAAAATTTTATTTTCCGAATGTAAATTGATTTTTATAAGATTTGAATATAAATTTTAACTTTGAATAAGTATTTTGTTTTATTAAATATGATTTTGTATAAGAAAAATAAACTTATTTTGAAATTTTATATTTAATTATAAGATTTATGTTTAAGTAATGATATTTTCTGATTTTGATAATATTGATTTGTAAAATATGAATTTGGTAAAGGATAATTTATTTTATGATTTTTCAAGAATAATAATTATTATTTTATTTATTTTGATAAGTTATATGATAAGTTTTACTTGAATTATAAATGAGAATGATTATTAATAAGTTTGGATTTGTTGATACTATTTTTCGTTCGATCGCATTTGTCAAACTATAACATGAATTAGTAGCGTTAGAATTAAGTGTTGCCTTTAGTTTTCATAGCATTTAAGGGAAATGCTATCAAAAGTTCACCTTCTCTTCTTAAGACAAGTGTTGAGACACATGTCTTTATGTATGCTCCCTTTCATGCATGATTGCCACTTGTCCTATGATGTGTCACTCTCTCCTTACTCCTCTTTTCCTATAAATACCACCATTTCCTTCCACTTTTTCATTCATTCTCATTTTTTTTTCTCTTCTTCTTAAAGCTTATGGCCATGGTTTCCATGGCATAAGTCTTCCTCCTTCCCACCACCACCTTGCCAAAGTTCGTCATTTCTCCTCTTCCTCCTCTTATAATAAAGAGAGATTAGTGTATATTATATTATATATTTTTGTGAAGAAGACGTTGCGCCGAAATACTGTCCGACGATTCACTTAACTAGGCTCACCTACCGTGAAGATTTGGAGAGCTGTTAGGTGAGAACTTCTAATTTAAATTTTATTTAAATTAGTTAATTTTAATTAGCTGAGATTAATTATAATTTGTTGATGATGATTGTGTGATGGATGTTGATGTTTGAATGGTTGTTCATGAATTAGATAATACACTGAACACGAGTAAGCGTTATTGTCTGTAACGCTTGTGCACAGTTTAATGTTGTTGTGATGAATGAATTCATATCCATTTGATCGTATAGTTCATTTGGATAGATATGATTGCATTGTATGATCACACACACACAAACACACCGTGGTTGTGGAATATATGGGTGATCGATTTAGATTCTCCTTCATATATATGATTTTATTTAATTATTAAATAATATTTAAAAATTTTGGTTTTGAATTTAATATCAACTTTTAAATATTGAATTAGGAGTTGGAAAATAATTTAAATTATGTATTGATTTTGTATAACGATCTTTATATCTATGCAAAACTGGTTTTGGTAAAAAAAAAAAATTCAATTTAAATTCGAAATGAGATTTTTAATTTGAATATGGTTTTTATATAATAATGATATAATATACACCAGAACGTTCTAGGATGACAGAGAGGATAGTGTCTAGGCTTGGGTTTGGAAAATCAGTTTCCTGCTCTCCCTGGCTATCCCTAACTGATCCGACGGATGGGATGGTTAAATAAAAAAAATCTAATTTGAAATTATTTGAATGGTGATTTAATTAGAAGAAAAAAGGTTGTGTTTTAAATCCAAATAATTTGAAAAGTCAATTTAAATGATTTATATAAGTTTATAATGATTTTTAAGGTAATTTGAAGTATTTAAGAATAATGATTATTTTGGTCAAAATTAGAGCTTGTCGCATTATGGCAATATGTAAATGCTTATAACTTTTCCAATTTAAATCGGATTTCCACGAAACGAAAAACGTTTGATTCCTATTTACGAGAGCTTTCAAATGAGTGAAAGCAGATTTTAATTTCGGGTTATAGTTTTCAAGTTATGTTTGAAACCGTTTTGGAAAAGATCGATGTAAGAACAATTGTTGCCCATAACTATAAACAGCAATTTTTAAATTATTAAAAAATATGGAGAAAATTTGTAAAATCATTACAAATTATGAAAAGGTGTTTTCAATTGTAAAGTTTAAGTTATGGCTAAGATAAACGATATTTCGATCAAAATAGTTAAGATAACTGTTTTGTAACACTTTTGTAACACTTTTGGAACGCTATTGTAACGCTTTCTTCGAAAACAATATATTTTGAAGTTTTAACCCGTAAACGATTTTCCGAACTGTAAGTAATGATTTGTGGAATGTTTTTAAAGGTTTAAGAGTATTAGAAATATTTATATGGAATTTAGATTTATACTAATACGGGTTTTTAATACTAAATAATTGGATATGGTTGGAGATAAATCTTCGGATGTTTGATATTAGTTCGGTAAATGAAAACTCTTATTATCTGAGGAATTTAAAAGGCTATTTCACCGTTATTCCGCTTATAATATGAGTTGGATACGGAAATTAATATTGAAGATAAGTTGATGGTATCTCTATCCAGATCTAATGTCAAAGAGTTGAATAAACCTTCCAATTAAGATACGGGTTCTCACCTTGATTTAAATAAGCTAGATAGAAATAATCTTCGATATTTGGTATGAACCTCATGATGTAAATGTATACTATCTGGGGAATTTGAAAGATATTATTATATCGTTATTCTACTTATAGTATTCGTTGATTATGAGAATTTATATCGAATATAAGTGGATAAATTTCTGTGTAATTTATGATTCAATGACGATTGATTTGGGTTCTGTCGTGAATCGTATCTTCAATAATACCATTCTTGAAACCCAATAAGATTGAGTTGTGGAAATTCGTATCGTAATTGGAATTTAGTCAAAATCTTTGATTCGAGGAAATTAAAGATAAGAAATTAAAGCGAAGGTATAATCTTTGATTTCAAAGAAGAATTTAAGATGATAACGAGATGTATGAAATTATACAAATTCAAATCTTTAGTTGTAAATGAATTGATAACTATGTGGAAGGAGATTTGAATTGAAAAGCCTGTGTGAACCATAGCTACTGTTTAAAGTACGCTTATTACTTGGAAGGACCGGGATCGAGCATATGTTCGAAAACCATTCCAAGTAATAATACGACGTTATGAAGCAATTCAGGACTTGGTAAACGACGAATGAAGACCTGGAATATTTGAATTGTTTAGATTGATTGTTGATTAATGTCTCGGTTGGGTAGGCCACCCGATACGAGATGTGAGTTGCATGAGACCTGAACAAATTTAAGTATTTTCGGGTTGTTCCGTTCAGACCCAGAACGGTCTTGTATGGATGGTGTGTCTGACATTGAAATTGACTGCATAGCACTGATTTCCATTAATGAATATCGGATTTGTGGAAATATATTATCCTCGTCTCTAAGTCATATGAACTTAGAGGGTATGCATTGATTGAAATCAGTGATATGTCGTGAATCGTCAATGTGACATACCCAAGTTAGGTAACGAGCTAGTGATGATCAAAGAATGGCTTATCG
Source organism: Allium sativum (assembly GCA_030737875.1). Lineage (NCBI taxonomy): Eukaryota > Viridiplantae > Streptophyta > Magnoliopsida > Asparagales > Amaryllidaceae > Allium > Allium sativum. Next base: position 1,026,828,129 of record CM060909.1, read on the forward strand.
AAGCATAGCTTTGTGTATGACGTGACATCGACAAACCTCACACCCCGGATGATGAGAAACTGGCGGTTAGGTTGTGTATATATATGAATTGATGATGACCGCTGCAGCAGTGGGAAACCACTTATGACTTATGGAATAGGGTATGTTCGGGGGGCCGCGTCTGGTCGAAAACCGTTGATCTACCTCGCGATTTGTATTGGTGTCCGCGTCTGGATGAAAAACCCTTGATTACATTTCGTTTGTGTTCTGATTGATCTTTCGTGCCAGGAATCATCAAGTTGGAAACCCAAATCTCCAATACGTACCACACGATTTTGGTTTGTATATATATATATGGCGACATAATAGGATGGGGTATTATGCCGTCTACGATTAATACATTTATTTGTGAAATGTTTTCCACACTATATATATATATATTATGGCTTTGAAAGAGGATTTTACGTATGAAAGCATGTTTGGTTATCATAAGATAAACCTCACCCATCTGGTGTGCGCTTGCATTGTGTGATGTGGGACAAGCTTATGATAACTTCATTTTAGAAAGGTCATTGCGTATTTATATGCACGGGTATTCACATGGAGTAAACCCGTTCCGCGTTAGCGGCGTGGTCCGGTGAAATTCCCAACTTTAAAATGAACCTAAGAATAACTGTTTTGAGTTCTCACACCAGTCCCACGACTGACCTGGAGTTTATTGTTCCCTCACCTAAACTCTGGGTGCCCATTAATTTTCACACGGGCAGCCAGTAGTTTAGCTTTGCAGTTTTAGTTCATTGGAGCATGGTTCGGAGCACTTTCTGAGTTGGAGTCCACGATAGAGTTGAAGCTTCCGCTGTATCATTTTGATCTTCCGCAGAGAGTATATTTTCTTTCTTCCGCTGTATACATTTATGTTGTAACTCTGATATTCATGTAACTCTGATGTAACATTGTAATTTGCAATGAAAAATTCTGTTATTTTGTTCAATGTATGTATGCACCCATAACAATTCGTCTTTCTGAACGGTTTAAGTTGGTTTAATTACCGGCGAAAATTGGTCAAAAAGGCGGGTCGTTACACTTTCTTATTCAAAAATCCTCCCTGTTGTGATTTGTATGATATTAATATTCATTTATGAATACACTTCAGGTGCTTATAATTTTCTATTTCAATCGGGCTTGAATATTGCAATATACATTTGATGAGTGAGACAACTTTCATTACAACAACACTAAGCAGGAAGTAATATACTCATCTTGAAGTATATCAAGATTTTCATTACAACAATACTTAGAAGAATGTTGTAATCTATCGGACATGTTCTTTGTATTCTTTATGTTCTTCAGGAACTTATATATTATAATAATTTTTGCATATCGCAACTACCACTTCAATGGATATTAAGAGTTTCACTACAACAATTCTTGAAAGCAGGAAGTGATCTACTCATCATGAATTATTTAAAGATTTTCATCACGACGATACTTATAAGAATGTTGTAATCTACATTTCTTGCTCTTTATCACTACCAAAGTTATTCAAATTGTTCTAGAGTTTGTATACTTTCATCGTTTATACCTTCAGGGTATTGTAAGTGTTTTAAACACTTTCACCACTTTAATCAATTCAATTATCTCTGAAAAATACAATGCTCATAGCACTTGACACTCTATGGTGTTTAAGTAACATCCATGTGCTTTTGTCATTATCTATATTTGTATTTTATCTTATGAACTACAGGTTCATATCTTATGGACTACATGTCCATATATCTTATTTAGGAGAATTTCATGATGGTCAGTCATGTTTCTCTCTAATATGAGATTTTAATCCATTTATAAATGTAAGCGCTTTATTATTTATTAATTTATCATCGATGATTATTTTCTGTCAGTTCTATACATGATTTATTGAGATCTCAAAAAATTATCATACTTTAGGTACCTAAATCACTTCTGGGGTTATTTTGACAATCATGCCATGGGTTTCTTTTAAATCACCTTTAAATGTTTCTTCAGGAACACTTACCTCCTTTATTTTGCATCTTTATGACTTACTCCAAAGATATTTTGAACTGACTTTTATACCACATTTTCAGCTGTGATTTACACCTTTTGATCCTTCGGGGATTCAAATGTATATTGGAGAAAGTCTATTAGGGACATAATTGATAATTTATGCAAGTCACTTAATACTTTGCATAATTCTATATGTTAGCAAATATTTAACATCGATGATTCCTTTATCCTCCCCCTCAATGTTGACAAACATTGTCACTTTAAATAATAAATCTACTTTAGATTCATTTTTGATCCATTATAGCATCATAGCTAGCAAATACATTAGATGTATTTCAATTGTAGGAGGATAATGCTCTTATTAATTGATAAGATGCATTCATATTGCATTACTTATTCCCTTTCATTGATCCGATGACTTGGAGGAATTTTCTATCATTTGAATATGCACATGACTTCAGGTCATTCAATATTGATGTCAATCGACTTTCTGAAATATAATATATGCATGATTTATAATATGAGCTCATGACAACTTCAGGTTGTTAATATTTTTTTTGCATATATGTGTATATACGTGCGTCCACGTATTCAATATGTAATTGATTTGTGTATTCTTTCTCATTCGAGTTACTTACTTTAGAACAAATTGTTCATAAGTTTCCAATCATTAATTTTTGCTTATCAAGTAATATCAATGCGAATCCTAAATATCATATCATTATATCTAAAATATCTAATTTGGAACTGTATTGAAATTCTGGTTCAGATGAAATATATGAACAACTTCAAGTTGTTTATCTATATTGAACTTCTGGTTCAAATAACATATAAACAATTTCAAGTTTGTTAAACTGTATTGAACTTCTGGTTCAACTGTATTGAATTTATGATTCCACTATATTAAACTTTTGGTTCCACTGTATTGAACTTCTGGTTCTACTTTGTTGAACTTCTGGTTCAAATATATAACAACTTCGAGTTGTTAAAATTTATTCTTCAATACGATATGTAAATATAAATATATAAGCAAGATACAACTCATTTTGAAAATTGTGCAATCTTTGGATGCTTTATTATTGTCTCATATGATTTAACTAAGAAGTGTAATGTTATTATTTCATACGGTTTGAATAAAGCTTCAGGCTTTTAAATTATGAAGTATTTCAAATTCATTGATTGAGTAACTTCGAGTTCCTATGCATATATATACACATACATATGCATATCAATTTTATAAATTTATGATGAACTTCTGGTTCTCAATCTTTTAACATACTTTTAATTTAGAAGCTTTTACATTTTTGCTAATTGACAAGATTTCAAACTTGTATACTTCATCAAAAATGTTTATATATATATATATATAATGCAAGACTTTAGGTCCAAGACCTTGAGTTATACAACTTCCAGTATAAGTTTTTTTTTTGCACAACTTCAAGTTGCGGTTCTATCCTTTCTTCCATAACATTAGTTATCACTATCTAAATACATCGAATAATAATAATACATATGTTTATTCATATTCCAAATACGAACATACATCAATTAACTAACAATAACTAATGCATTCAATGCATTTATTACAATAAGGTAATATAATATATTATCATAACAATGCATTTTCTAACATTCAATGCATTTATGACAATAAGGTAATATAATATATTTATCAATCACATAATAAACATTTTACATTCTCTAACATGAATGGTTCAAAAAATTTACAGATCTGTACATAAAATTTACAACTATAAACAAAAATAAACTACATATCTCATATTCAATATTTTTCTCATTCTTCAGCATGAATGATTTGAAAAACTTGTAAATTTACACATAAAATTCACAAACATAAAAATTACATATTTTTTGATTCAAATTATACAACTCATATAAAGATCTTTCAGATCTTTCTTTTAATATTAAAATTGCTTCTTGCCTTTTTAGAAACTGCAGGTTCTAAATTTTCTATGTAATGACAAAAATTGTTTTTGCATTCACTTCCGGTGTGCAGAATTAAGATCAATATTTAGATCTTAACTTAATATGATCTTCAGGATGCATATCCTCTTTATAAAAGTTTTTCCTGTGTAACAATAAAAACATTTCTTCTAGAAATATGATATGCTCTAAAATTACTATAATAAAACTTCAGGTTTTATTATTATTATATATTTTAAATTGGAGCAACTTTTCTAGAAAGTTACATATGAGAGTCATTTTACTATTTTTGTTCAAGAAAATAGTATTTATTATAAACGTAATGATCTCTTCCAATAATAAGTTTCTTCAAGAGATTATATGTAGCATAAAGTTGGAATATAAGGCTTTTTCCCTTTTATTGAAATTTTTCCTTTCATTTATTTTTCAAATCCTTTCCTTTTACAGGTCATTTGCTATATGCAAATATTAAATGCAATTATATGCTTTTATGCTTTATTTCATGTTTCTCGTTTGAATATGAACTTCGAGTTCCTTGTTTGCATATGAACTTCAGGTTCCTTGTTTGCATATGAACTTCAGGTTCCTTGTTTGCATATGAACTTCATGTTCCTTATTTGAAAGAATTTGTATATGAACTTTAGATCATATGAGCTTCAGGTCATCTGCATGTGAACTTCAGGTTCAACGACTCTTGCATTGTGTTTGTAAGTATGACCATCTTTTTGTGGTCATAATGCTCCTTTAGGGAGTTCCATAAGTGGACATGATCTTTATTTCAGTTAAATATTCTGATTTTAGATCATCGTGGATATGGCCTCTTAAAAATATCAGGGCCTTTGCTTTGTCCTATTGGGACATATTATTACCATTTTAATGGTACTCTCTAAGCATTGAGATTGTAAATGGATTTCAATGTTCGACATTTTTGTGAACTACACAAAAATAACAATTGCAGATGCTTAATTAAACAAAATTCACATATCAGTATACATGTTCTATAATTATCAAAACGAATTAATAAATTAACAAACAGACAAAATGATGAAATTGTAGTACTGTCATATCATAAAAAAAAATATGCAGATCTCGTAAAATAGAATAGGACTGTATACATGGATGTAATAAATTGAATATATTATGGCACAGAATCATAAAAAAAAAATCCAAATTTGCAAGTCTTTCTTTATACATTTATAATGAACTTCTTACAATAATGAAACATTACAAATCGTCAAGGAGCCATACACCATGTTACATAACAAAAATAATGGCCACATTAATACATATGTTGGCTAACAAGCAGCTTGCTATTTACATATATGCATACCTATTAGCAATGGCTTCTCTGTTATTGAAGTGATAAAGTAGCAAATGAATATGTTTTATGTATGGTGTATGAGGTAAAAGATCCATATATGATATTATAAAAAGAAAATGAATGGATCTTCCTAAAAAAATATTTGGTATACCATAATACCAGATCAAATATGAATAGGTGGATATCTAAAAACCACTAAGTTAAAAATTAATTAGATCTAAAAAGTTTAGATCCACTAAAATAGAATCTAGATCTACAAAAACTGAAAAAGAAAAGTGATCTAGAAGTATGGATCACATCTAAGCAGAAGATACAACAAGTTCATATATGTAGATCTATATGATCTCAAAACATAAAAAAATAACTTACATGATAGATCTATAAATATAGATCTAGAATATTTCAAACAATAGCTCTAACAGAGCTTCGTGCTGATAACGTGTTATAAAACGAACACAAAACAGTAGAAATAAGGGAGAGAGGACATTTCTATTCATTCAAAAGTGTATATCTTTCTATTACATTGGCTCCTTTATATATAGGCTTTGGAGCTGATGTTTAACTTTTTCCCATGATATGGGACTAAAACAGAGAGCATATTCACAACATTTATATATATTAAAACAAGACTCTATTACTTATCTTGATTTCTTGAACTCTTGAACTCCTATTACTCATGAGTCTTCAGTCTCGAATTCTTCTTCTTTCCAATCTTGAATCTTTTAACCGTCGTCTTCAAATCAATACATGCATAAAATACCTATATATACATCCTGTGTATATATATACATATATATAACGGAGTTAGTATATATGGTTAAAACAAGGTTGTTGTCATCAAAACAATCATCTCAGTCCCTCACTTTCTCCCATTTTTTATGATGACAACCTTTGTTTATAAAATATACTTACCTGATACCTTGATTCTTCAGTAACTCCCTCAAACTCCAATGACTCCTTCAGAAACTACTAAACCCCCCTTAATCTGACCAACTCTCCGTTAATCTAAGCCCTACTTTATAACTCTCCCCTTTGTCATCAGCAAAAACTATATACCTATATTTAGTCAATAATACCCCCTTCCTTAAACTAATATAAGACTAAAATTGACCATAATACTCCCCATAAAACTACGGTACATCTTAAACAAACAATATCTAGATTTCAACAAGCAATTTTACGATTTAAGCAAGCAATAACAAGATTAAATCAGAATAACATTAGCACTCAACCATACAATCAATCCAAACTAATTTATACAACCAATTCAAATCATGTCTTTACACACCATTAATTCAAATTCAAACTTTCACATAAAATCAATTCAAATTACGTTTTCACGCACAATCAATTCAAATTCAATCATACCAAGCACATAAAATCAGACGTTTCTTGTAACTTCTACCTATCCTAAAAAACTATAAGGCTACAAAACTATGGAATTTCCTTTTAAACTAATACTTTTTTACGGTGACAAAACAATTTCGATTAATAAAAGACTCACATAATTCGTTACCAAATTTAATACATAGTTAACCAAGTCCCTAAGTATATCAAATTAGAATAACAAAAGAGAACATCCTTCATAGTTACATTCTACAAATACCAAATATGAAACTTCGTCCATAGCTTCTATATGAAAATGCACATAGCTTTGCACTTCATTTTGAGGAGCGTCGTAAATTAGTGCATTCTGGTTCAAAAATTATAACCGCCCACATAAGCTTGTCATATCACCTTCCTTAACACTTTCATGAAAATATTATTTGCACAAATGATGGTGGGACTCTTAGTAAGGATAACAGCTATATCAAATCAGCCCGTAAATTTTAACTCTTCAAATATAGAATTTAATTTAATTGTTGAATTAAAAATGGTGCTAAAACATAAATTATGATTCATTAATTTGTGACTCCAAAATTTATTTTGATAAACAATAACTTATGTTGAGATGAACTGTGATTGATGATAATGGAAATTAGTAAATTGTTTATGTTTATGCATTTGGACTAGCTAATTTTGAACTATTGTTGAAAAGAAAATAGTAGTTGAACCCTTGATTTTATTTCAAAGGTTCAATATAAGAATTAATGCGATAATTGAAAATAAATTTGTGAATATTTCTTGTTTAATTTTGTATAGGAAGAATTGTAATAAAACAATGGGTCTACGATATATAATGTACGTTTTAACTACCGCAATTAATAAAAATTAATGTTAACATTTATAATAATAAATCATACGTTTTCATTTTTTAAATATAAGTATAATTTTACAATGATAATAAATCATACATATAATTTCTCTGCTCATTCACATTCACGCAAGTTTATCTTCTTTCCCTTTCTTTTTCTTCTTTCCCCAAATTCACTGCCTCATCTCTCTTCATTTTATTTCTTCATTAATAATGCATTCATTTCTTTCCTCCAGTTTATTAATTTCTTTCCATACATTCTATTTTCATGCATGTGCACTAATTTCAAATTTCACATTATTCTAGGAACCTTTTCTTCTATACATATCAACACATTCATTCATTTCTAAATTTACATATTTCTTGTATGTTACAAAGAAAAGAAAAACGTGTTGTATATATGCATGATGCAAATTAATGCTCACATTTAATTTGAATTAATAAGAAAATTACTTGGCCACATTTACAAAGAGAAAGCAAAATGATCTTTTCATTTGTTTAGTGAGAAGCATATAGACATATACCATTTATTGTATCATTCATAATGCATGCATGCATGCGGTCCATGTCCAAACCCAATGCAAGCCACGTTTTGTGTTCTTCCATTTATGTGAAATTTCTGCCCTTTTAAATCTGGAAACACACATCATATATCTATTTATATATATAAAAAGGTTGAGCTTCTTAAAGTTTTGAAATGCTCCCAACATTTCCTTTGAACCGTTCGTTCTCTTTCCTCGTTTTCTTCTTGAATGCTTGATCCACCCTTCTTTATATCCGAGTTTCTTCACGATCCATTTTCTCTGAAACATTCCCACAACTCCTCCATTCTTAAAAAAAGAGAACGCCTCCATAAAAAAAAGAATGTTGCTGCGTCGTTCTTCTTAATACGAGTGAGCCTCTCAAATCATTCGCCGCCTACATCCGCCACCATCAAAGAACACTAAAAACTCGAGCTTGTAGTTGTTCGCCACCACCAAGATTGCACCAGCAAATCGAAGCCGCTGCTTTCCCCCCCGTGAATAAACCGTTGTCTGTTGTGAGTTTCGGCTCATGATTAACTTTGTTTAAGTATTTTAACTATTTAAATTTTGGTGTTTGGTTTAGTTTCTTGCTGTTTAGAATTGGGTGTTTAGTAGAAAATGGGTTTCTTATGGTTTGGCAAATCTCTTGATATGTTTGGGTTAGTGTGTATATATCTAAACGGTTGCTTGATTCTTTGGTTCATATTCCAAGCTCACACGCTATCATGTTTTTTTGTTGATCTTGTCTGTTAACTTCTGCAAATCAATTTATAAAATGTTGAAATGTTTAATTTTTATATTTTCCTGAAAGAATTGATTAATGAAACATGGGAAGCTGGATTAAATTTAGAATTTAAATTTGCTACAGTATTTTTAGCCTTCATTTTTCATATATTCCCATTGGAAGCTTCCTGAACTCATGTATGTCAATGCCTGTAAACCATCTTTTGGTTAATACTAACTGAGAGACAATACAGCTTTGACATTTTTTTATAGTGTTTACAAACATTTATGATGTATGAAATTTAAACCATTCTCCAATTATTGCTTGGTTAACACAAAATTAAGGTAATGGGCTGTTAAAGCATTGCAATTAGTGGCATGAAGATTATTGTAACGACCAGGGGAAAACTTTGACGCTCGAATTTTTGACAATAATACATAAATTCATATTACTTGCCAAAAAAACCCAAGTATAGAATCCCAGATTGTTAATAGAAAGAAATTAGAGGGTGAGAACAGAAAGAAAGAATATTAGAATAGAAGAAAGAAGAACACCACATCAGAATCTCACAGCGGAACAGATAAAATATAATATCAAATTTCTTTAATACAAAAGAACTAAACATACATACCAATCATCAGAGTACAACATATATCAGTCACAGCGAAGTAATAAATTTATATAATTAGTGCTGAAGCCGCCTGCTTCCAACTCCTGTAACCCCAAGCGGTACCGGACCTGGCAATATACTCGATCTGACCCGAGCACATTTGAAGCAAAGCAAAATACACCGGGTCAATATGGAATACTTTCAGTGATAAATTCATAGAACATACAACTTGTTTAACTTTGGGAAAATCCTTTCTGAAATCAAAGGATAATAGTAAGACCAGCCCACACATAAACACGGACGGTTTTTACCTTACTATAACCCAAAGCATTTCTGAAAATCATACTTTGTTCTGATATTATAATAATGGCTAAATACAAATAGATAACAATCTAGCGGAACGCTTGCATCTCACGCTCCACATATATAGTACACAATCAAAAACCGCGGGCTTTTATTGGAAATTGGATTCCGACCATGACAATGTATGGGACCACCTTCCGATAGTGCATCTCTAGAGGCGAATACACTGGGTTCAACAAGAACGTCCTGCAACCCGGCCCACACATGACTGACCACTCATTTCGCTTGAGTCTATCGAATGTATATCACCAACGGTTGGGATCAGCAACCGTTTCCCGAAAAGGGACAACATCAAATATATATTAAAGAAGCAAATGGAATTTCTATAGATAGGTTATTATACACCCTAATGGGAGCGACCCACATAGCCATGCTACCTGCCCAATTTTTGTCATTTCCTGGTTGATGAAGATTGAGGCTAGAACTTAACTTTTTAAACATCAGGTCATCGTCCACTTTGAATGCTACATTGTCAGATCCGTCAAATCACTAATTGACGTCCACAAATACACTCTGGGTATAAAAGAAGTGCCCTTCTTCACCACTAATTCGGTATATTTGTAAAAATCAACGTATGTGGTTTTTAAGGAAATACTCTGTCAGACATTCGTCCCTACAAGTCATCCAGGAACAGGATGAACTGGAGGCACCCTCCTACCGCATCCAATATTGGAATCACCCCATGGATCAGTAGCGAGAAGTCCCTGTAAATACGTAGATTTCAACCACGACAGAATCACAAATCAAATAACTCTGGTTCCAAGCCAAAGAAATTCGACAAGTAGTCCTTCCACTTATGAAGATCCACGGTCTTCAATTGCTCCGTCTTCAATTACCATCTTCACGTATTTGTTGGTCGGAATGGTTTTCGAATATAAATTCGATCCCGGTCTTTCCGTACCAACAATCGTATTGGTCAGGTTCGATAGTCGGTGATTTAACTATCAAATAACAAATGTGTGCATAACATGAGTTTACTGATTCGGTACTTGGCACTACTTGGCCTCTTAAAATATATTCAACTTCTAATTTTTCCTATATATTCGAAACATTATATTTATTCTTAGTTTACTATAATAAAATCCGTCTTATATATTTTAGAGTATGGGTATACACCCAACTTTCCATTTTGATTTCTATTGGAAACATCAATATATTTTACAAAACCTTTTTCCCATATTCCCTTAAGTTTGGCATCTCAATATATATACACATATATATTTTACTTAATGGTATTAACAAAATTACCAATTTTGATATGAAAAATCAAATGTCAAATTTATATAATTTAAAACCAAATATTCTTATTTATCTTGTAACCAACATTTATATTCAAAAACCTCATACTCATTTCAATATTTCTCGTATGAAAGAATTAACCAATTACAACACCTTTCACTCGTTTCAAACTAATATCATTCCTCGATAATAATGAAGCTGTTCAACTTGGGGTATTTTATTTACCTATCAGACCTTGATCGACAACGTTTTTATCTCAGAATAATATCAGTTCGTCACTTAACCCCTGATATCAAAATCTCATTTATCACCTTGATTTCAAATCTGGTTTTATAAACCATTTCGTACATTTGAAATCTTCTTTTAATATAACCCCCTTACTTAATTCGTTCGATTAGGTAAATGTCCACGAAACACCATTTTTAACTTGAATCATACCTCATTTATAACATTTTGATTTTTTTATAAAAATCATTCGTCAAATAATCTATTTCCATATACTCGGGCATTCTTATACTAAACTTTATCTCGAATAAAAATCCACTTACCACCTTCTTTACAACAAGACCTATTTCTTGGATTTTATTTCCAAAAACCATTTACCAATATTTAACACTAACCAATGGTATGTATTTCCCTTGTTTTTGAAATCCCTATTTCAATCCCCTCATTTCACTTAATTTAATTCTCTAACATTACACTCATCAATTTGGTTTTAAAAATCCTTTTAAAACCTCACTTTGATTTCTTTATAGTAATCCATTTACCATCCTTTCGCAACTTAGCTTAGATTTCGTTTTGAAACCATTAACACCTTTCGATCCATTTCAAATCTATTAACTATTTTCACTAAAACTTCATTCAGTTGAATTCACTTTAATTATGAAAAATCTTATTTACATCTTTATATGTACTTACATATCTCATTTACAAATTTCAGTTTGAACTTGGATTATACATTTCCTTATAAAACTTTTATTTGACTTAATCGAATTTATCGACACTGATTTACTTCTAATGGAATTCCAATTAAAGGCTATTTCTTTAATTATTATAATAATTAACTTTACCATTAACTATATTAAAATAGTTATTTTTTTTGCTATAAATAGGATCATTATCATTTTTAAAATCATATTGAACAATAATTAACTTTATTAATACTAAACGATACAAGAATTACTTTAAATCATAGTTAATCAAAGATTAACTAATATTTCACGCCGTTCGTTGAATTTAATGAATATTCAGAAATTTAAATCCCATTTGTCAATTTCAATTCAAAGCGGTTGATTTTGTCAACCATACATATCAGTTTGCAGTTAACTGATTTCCATTTGTCATTTCCCTTTTAAATTAATTAAATAACTTAATTAATTTAAAAATCCCATTTAATTGTTTTAAAAACAATCATCCCATTTTACCAACACGTAGGTAATTTCTTTGGCTTTCTGCTTTATAACTGGTTTACATCATACGATTTTGCTACATAAACCATTTAAATAATTCTTTTATAAACTTGATTAAAATATTTATTTATAAATTTCTAATTTAATTATTTATATAGAATAAATGAAAATCTTCAATTTAGTTATAAAATAATTTATAACTTTAAAACTACATCAATTCACCTGACGGTAGAACGACGTCTAAAAACAACATTTTTGGACATTCACTGCCTACTACCCAATCAACATTGTCGATTGATTTTAAACACAACACAGGTGAATATCTATTCAGCCATCACGCTCAAACAGGTTTTTCTACCATATGGGGTTCAGTCAGTTCAAATATCAACAATATAAAACAAACAAACAACATATATAATATTTGAGGAATCCGGTTGGATCCTTCCAACCTGTTCTTCCCTGCACCACAACTCGTTATAACATTTCATAATAATCTATGAAATAAATTTCAATAATATAATATTTTAAACGATGGAATATAAATAAAAGCAACCAACCAAACAATAAACAACCAGTAGCAACCAATCAACCAATTTATACTTTTTAAAGGTAAATTATATTTAATATGAATTTACTACATCACATGATTCCAGAAGGTGTGAGAATTAACTCACCAGTTCTTTTCAGTGGACGATGGACGCGTTTGTTCCTTTTAATTTGAAACGAACATTCAAAATTTGCTGAAATTTCAACTGTGTCAGATCATTGCCGAGTCAGTGCCATCGTCCAGGTCTCATCCCTACGATCCCAGCGGATCCAGTTTCGCTGAAATCCGTTAACATATGAATAAGTTATTGCCGATACAAGCTTATGTATGTTTAACAGTTTATTAACTATATTAATTAAAAATTAATTTAAAACTAACTACCTTAATTAACGCAAATCCTTGCCACGTCAGCCCAGAATACTGTTCCTACGCGTTTTCTTCTTCAGTAATTCCTCGAGCCCAATACTTTTTCTACTCCACACCCTGATACACAATCTGGATAACACCACTCCACCACATCCACCTCGCGACGCCTCGTCAGCCACTTAAGGACGTCGCCGCCCATCCCATCACCTTCGCCCCTCCACGCAACACCTCCTCCACGACCGCCAACGCCCAGAACCCATTGACGTCGCCTAAAAACGCATCAGATCGATTTTCGTTCAATAGGAAATTCCCGCCACCACACCTCGAACTGGACCACCGGACCTTCGCCATCCTAACTGCCGTGCCACCCTGCAACTTCCTCCTTCAGACCCGACACCAACTCCGCCCCCATCTCCGTGATTTTCCCCAAAACCCATCACACCTTCAAACAAAAACACCCAAAATAACAGCCTCTGTTCAACTCAGCACCCCGACCACCACACAACGTTTTAGACCACCAAACCAGAGCCAAATCAAAGCGTTGTCTCCCCTCTTTCATTTGCCACCGACCCCCTACCTGAAACTCCTCCAGCGTCGGGAATTTTGCCATAAACTGAAACTCAGATCTGGCCTTTTTACGTCGATTCTGGCCACCACAAGCGTCGATAGGTCCCCAATTTTTCTCAGTAGGTAGATATCACTCCGATCTACCATTTTGCTTCAGATTTCCTTAGCCAATTCTCGACGGAAATGAAAATATAAATTGTTTTGTATCTAGGGGGTATTCTATAAAAATGTGGAGGCTGGAAATTATTTGAACAGTGTTGGTCTGAAATATGGCTGAAATATAGTGTATATATAGGGAAAAAATATTTATTTATATCGATGTGACGAACGATGCTGACTAGCGATTTTTATTTCGTGTCTATCGCAATTCCGAATGTCATTTATTTTCTTCTGTGCTCACATACAAACCCCATTCGAGACATAAATGGACGGCGTAGTATAATTTGATGATACGGTCCTAATGAAACTTGTTTCGTCGAATTCCGAGTCTGTTTGCTCAAATGGCGCTCGTTCACGTCCAAATGGTCGTTTTATTTGCATTTTATTTTGCCACGCTCACAAAATAACCTGAATTAACGCGCAACTTGAAACCTAACAATAATTTACTATTACAGTCTCAATAAAATTTGTTTCGTCGAAAACAGAGGTCATTTGAATAAAGTCCCTTTTATAACTGCCCAATTCAAATAAAATAAACCAATTTTAAAATACTTCAATATAATATATATAAAATATTGTAATTGGCCATATATGACCAGAATTTCATATATTACCAAGATAAAATATCACGGGTTTAATTTCAAGCCAAATCGATATTTTAAATATTTAAAAACCATTTATTTTATATAAATAAATCGCTATACATATAAAGAAATTCCACAACGACCTTTTCAAAATTTGATTTGGACATAAAATAAAATCTACGCTATGAAAACTGGATTTTTCTTCTCCATTAGAAAAATATTATCCAACGGATTTCGACGTTTCTTGTTTCGAGAAAATCCGACTTATTCTGGATCATGTATAGCTGTTTAAAGTTCAAAATGCCAAATTACGAACTGCCGTGCCGCTGCAGCTCGTTTTATAATTAAATTATAAATTAAACGTTCTAACGTCATTTTAATAACGAAATCGCTATTGTAATTTCAATACGAACGATATTAAACCATTTTAAATCGCCCGTTCACGTTATACTTCAAATTCAACATTTTCCCAATATTTTTAAATTAAAATATTATTATATTAATAATATAAATAAATATTCAAAATAAAATGGTTAGAATCGATTATTTAAATCCAAATTGACATTTTAAATAATAAAATAATTTAAATAATCAGGCAGAAAGTACGGGACGTTACATTCCTTCCCCCTTAAAATAATTTCGTCCTCGAAATTGCTAAGGTAGAAAGAATGCTACCACCAATTACCTTTATAAAAATAATAAATTTAAAATTCTATTTTATTCCCAAAACAAATCTAATCAGTCGTAAAACCAAATTAATTCAAATAAAAGAATTTCCCAAAAATCTTCAAAAATTTCTAACACCTTAAATTTTGGAATTTTTTTGGCAAAGTCTCCCCTGTACGGAGGACATCTGCAATATCGCAGGTTCAAGAAATAAATATACCTCGACCAACACCGTCGGAAAAATCAAAACCCAAACAAAATCCAAAATTTGATATTTTCGTAGGCGTACCTCTTTGCGAGCGTTAATACGTGATATGCGATAATTTATACTTGAGCTTGCTTAATTATAATGCAGCTCTTATTCAAACTGGATTCAGATAACTCCAGAGTTTCTCTCCTGGATGGATTTTAAAGCTGAATTGACACTTCTGCACCTGTTCTCATCTCAAACCAATTCATTAGTCCCCAAAACCAATGTCAATTATGTTCAAAACATCCATACCATTCATATCAACCATTTTACACACAATCCAATCCATACGAGGTTATAATTATTTATAATCACTTCATTTATTTCTTTAATTATCCATTCGGATTTATTAAATTTGGATTGATTTATTCAAATTATTTATTTCGGATTGGTTTTAACTAAGTCGATTCAGGTTCAGGTTTATATCCATGGGATCGAGCACACCATCCAAACATATCATACAATCAGCATTAACAAATCAATCGATTGCCCATACTATAATAACCTTTACTTTTATTTTATTATAAAATAAGGTAGGAAAAATAATATCAAAAATAATTTAATATCAAATTACAAATACGCGCTCTCATAAATATAATCAAACTCAATCTAGGGTATTGCTAACCCCATCTCTATCGAGTCACGCCACAGAGCTAGGGTTATCACTAAACCAATAGCTCTGATACCAATGTAACGACCCGGGGAAAACTTCGACGCTCGAATTTTCGAAAATAATACATAAACTTATATTACTTGCCAAAAAACCAAGTATCGAATCCCAGATTGTTAATAGAAAGAAATTAGAGGGCGAGAATAGAAAGAATATTAGAATAGAAGAAAGAAGAAGAACACCACATCAGAATCTCACAGCGGAACATATAAAATATAATATCAAATTTCTTTATACAAAAGAACTGTATATACATACCAATCATCGGAGTACAACATATATCAGTCACAGCGGAGTAATAACTTTATATAATTAGCGGTGAAGCCGCCTGCTTCCAACTCCTATAACCCCAAGCGGTACCTGACCTGGCAATATACTCGATCTGACCCGAGCACATTTGAAGCAAAGCAAAATACACCGGGTCAATCTGGAATACTTTCGGTGATAAATTCACGGAACATACAACTTGTTTAACATTGGGAAAATCCTTTCTGAAATCAAAGGATAATAGTAAGACCAGCGCACACATAAACACAGACGCTTTTTACCTTACTATAACCCAAAGCATTTCTGAAAATCATACTTTGTTCTGCTATTATAATAATGGCTAAATACAAATAGATAACAATCTAGCAGAACGCTTGCATCTCATGCTCCACATATATAATATACAATCAAAAACCGCAGGCTCTTATTGGAAATTGGATTCCGACCATGACAAGGTATGGGACCACCTTCCGATAGCGTATCTCTAGAGGTGAATACACTAGGTTCAACAAGAACGTCCTGCAACCCGGCCCACACTTGACCAACCACTCATTTCGCTTGAGTGTATCGAACGTATATCACCAACGGTTGGGATCAGCAACCATTTCCCGAAAAGGGACAGCATCAAACATATACTAAAGAAGCAAATGGAATTTATCTAGATAGGTGATTATACACCCTAATGGAAGCGACCTACATAGCCATGCTACCTGCCCGGTTTTTGTCATTTCCCGGTTGATGAGGCTTGAGGCTAGAACTTAACTTTTTAAACATCTGGTCATCGTCCACTTTGAATGCCACATTTTCAGATCCGTCAAATCACTAATTGACGTCCACAAATATACTCTGGGTATAAAAGAAGTGCCCTTCTTCGCCACCAACTCGGTATATTTGTAAAAATCAACATACATGGTTTTTAAGGAAATACTCTGTCACACATTCGTCCCTAAAAGTCATCCAGGAACATGATAAACTGAAAGCACCCTTCTACCGCATCCAATATAGGAATCACCCCATGGATCAGTAGCGAGAAGTCCTTGCAAATCCGTATATTTCAACCACGATAGAATCACAAATCAAACAACTCTGGTTGCAAGCCAAAGAAATTCGACAAGTAGTCCTTCCGCTTATGAAGATCCACGATCTTCAATCGCTCCATCTTCAATTACCATCTTCACGTATTTGTTGGTCGGAATGGTTTTCGAATATAAATTCGACCCCGGTCTTTCTGTACCAACAATCATATTGGCCAGGTTTGATAGTCGGTTATTTAACTATCAAATAAAAAAATGTGTGCATAACATGAGTTTACTGGTTTGGTACTTGGCACTACTTGGCCTCTTAAAATATATTCAACTTCTAATTTTTCCTATATATTCGAAACATTATATTTATTATTAGTTTATTATAATAAAATCCGTTTTATATGTTTTAGAGTATGGGAATATACCCAACTTTCCATTTCCATTTCTATTGGAAACATCGATATATTTTCAAAAACCTTTTTCCCATATTCCCTTAAGTTCGGCATCTCAATATATATACACATATATATTTTACTTAATGGTATTAACAAAATTACCAATTTTGATATGACAAATCAAATGTCAAATTTATATAATTTAAAACCAAATATTCTTATTTATCTTGTAACCAACATTTATATTCAAAAACCTCATACTCATTTCAATATTTCTCGTATGAAAGAATTAACCAATTACAACACCTTTCACTCGTTTCAAACTAATATCATTCCTCGATAATAATGAAGCTGTTCAAGTTGGGGTATTTTATTTACCTCTCAGACCTTGATCGACAACGTTTTTATCTCAGAATAATATCAGTTCGTCACTTAACACCTGATATCAAAATCTCATTTATCACCTTGATTTCAAATCTGGTTTTATAAACCATTTCATACATTTGAAATCTTCTTTTAATATAACCCCCTTACTTAGTTCGTTCGATTAAGTAAATGTCCACGAAACACCATTTTTAACTTGAATCATATTTCGTTTATAACATTTTGATTTTTTTTATAAAAATCATTCGTCAAATAATCTATTTTCATATACTCGGGCATTCTTATACTAAACTTTAACTCGGATAAAAATCCACTTACCACCTTCTTTACAACAAGACCTTTTTCCTGGATTTTATTTCCAAAAATCATTTACCAATATTTAACACTAACCAATGGTATGTATTTCCCTTGTTTTTAAATCTTTATTCCAATCCCCTCATTTTGCTTAATTTAATTCTCTAACATTACACTCATCAATTTGGTTTTAAAAATCCTTTTAAAACTTCACTTTGATTTCTTTATAGTAATCCATTTACCATCCTTTCGCAACTTAGCTTAGATTTCGTTTTGAAACCATTAACACCTTTCGATCCATTTCAAATCTATTAACTATTTTCACTAAAACTTCATTCAGTTGAATTCACTTTAATTAAGAAAATTCTTATTTACATCTTTATATGTACTTACATATCTCATTTACAAATTTCGGTTTGAACTTGGATTATACATTTCCTTATAAAACTTGTATTTGACTTAATCGAATTTATTGACACTGAATTACTTCTAATGGAATTCCAATTAAAGGTTATTTCTTTAATTATTATAATAATTAACTTTACCATTAACTATATTAAAATAGTTAATTTTTTTGCTATAAATAGGATCATTATCATTTTTAAAATCATATTGAATAATAATTACCTTTATTAACACTAAACGACACAAGAATTACTTTAAATTATAGTTAATCAAAGATTAACTAATATTTCACGCCGTTCGTTAAATTTAACGAATATTTAGAAATTTAAATCCCATTTGTCAATTTCAGTTCAAAACGGTTGATTTTGTCAACCGTACATATCAGTTAGCAGTTAACTGATTTTCATTTGTCATTTCCCTTTTGAATTAATTAAATAACTTAATTAATTTAAAAATTCCATTTAATTGTTTTAAGAACAATTATCCCATTTTACCAACAAGTAGGTAATTTCTTTGGCTTTCTGCTTTATAACTGGTTTACATCATACGATTTTGCTACATAAACCATTTAAATAATTCTTTTATAAACTTGATTAAAATATTTGTTTATAAATTTCTAATTTAATTATTTATATAGAACAATTGAAAATCTTTAACTTTAAAACTGCATCAATTCACCTGACGGTAGAACGTCGTCTAATATCAACATTTTTGGGCATTCACTGCCAACTACCCAATCAACACTGTCGATTGATTTTAAACACAACACAGGTGAATATCTATTCAGCCATCACGCTCAAATAGGTTTTTCTACCATATGGGGTTCAATCAGTTCAAATATCAACAATATAAAACAAACAAACAACATATATAATATTTGAGGTATCTAGTCGGATCCCTCCAACCTGTTCTTCCCTGCACCACAGCTCGTTACAACATTTCATAATAATCTATGAAATAAATTTCAATATTTTAATATTTTAAACGATGGAATATAAATAACAACAACCAACCAAACAATAAATAGCCAGTAGCAACCAATCAACCAATTTATACTTTTTAAAGGTAAATTATATTTTAATATAAATTTACTACATCACAGGATTCCAAAAGGTGTGAGAATTAACTCAGTAGTTCTTTTCAGTTGACAGTGGACGCGTTTGTTCCTTTTAATTTGAAACGAACATTCAAAATTAGCAGAAATTTCAGCTGTGTCAGATCAGTGCCTAGTCAGTACCATCGTCTAGGTCTCGTCCCTGCAATCCCAATGGATCCAGTTTCACTGAAATCGGTTAACGTATGAATAAGTTATAGCCGATACAAGCTTATATATGTTTAACGGTTTATTAACTATATTAATTAAAAATTAATTAATACTAAATACCTTAATTAACGTAAATCCTCGCCACGTCAGCCCATAATACTGTTCCTACGCGTTTCTTCTTCAGGAATTCCTCGAGCCCGATACTTTTTTCTACTCCACACCCTGATACATGATCTGAACAACACCACTCCACCAAATCCACCTCGCAACTCCTCGTCAGCCACTTAGGGATGTCGCCGCCCATCCCATCACCTTCGCCTCTCCACGCAGAACCTCCTCCACGACCGCTGATGCCCAAAACCCATTAACGTCGCCTGAAAATGTACCAGATCGATTTTCGTTCAACTGGAAATTCCTGTCACTACACCTCGAACTAGACCACCGGACCTTCGCCATCCTGACCGTCGTGCCACCCCGCAACTTTCCCCATTCAGACCCGACACCAACTCCGCCCCATCTCCGTGATTTTCCCCAAACCCATCACCACTTCAAACAAAAACACCCAAAATAACAGCCTCCGTTCAACTCAGCACCCCGACCACCACACAACGTTTTAGACCACCAGACCAGAGCCAAATCAAAGCCTTGTCTCCCCTCTTTCATTTTCCACCGACCCCTTACCTGAAACTCATCAAGCGTCGGGAATTTTGCCATAAACCGAAACTTAGATCTGGCCTTTCTATGTCGATTCCGGCCACCAGAAGCATTGGTAGGTCCCCAATTTTTCTCAGTAGGTAGATATCGCCCCGATCTATCATTTTGCTTCAGATTTCCTTAGCCAATTCTCGACGGAAATGAAAACATAAATTGTTTTGTATATAGGGGGTTTTCTGTAAAAATGTCGAGGATGGAAATTATTTGGATGGTGTTGGTCTGAAATATGGCTGAAATATAGTGTATATAAAAATATTTATTTATATCGATGTGACGAACGATGCTGACTAGCGATTTTTATTTCGTGTCTATCGCTATTCCGAACATCGTTTATTTGCTTCTGTGCTCACATACAAACCCCATTCGAGACAGAAATGGACGGCGTAGTATAATTTGATGATACGGTCCTAATGAAACTTGTTTCGTCGAATTCCGAGTCTGTTTGCTCAAATGGCGCTCGTTCACGTCCAAATGGTTGTTTTATTTGCATTTTATTTTGCCACGCTCACAAAATAATCCCGATTGACGCACAACTTGAAACCTAGCAATAATTTACTATTACGGTCTCAATAAAATTTGTTTCGTCGAAAAAAGAGGTCGTTTGAATAAAGTTCCTTTTATAACTGCCCAATTCAAATAAAATAAACCAATTTTAAAATACTTCAATATAATATATATAAAATATTGTAATTGGCCATATATGACCTGAATTTCATATATTACCTAGATAAAATATCACGGGTTGAATTTCAAGCCAAATCGATATTTTAAATATTTAAAAACCATTCATTTTATATAAATAAATCGCTGTATATATATAAAGAAATTCCACAGCGACCTTTTCAAAATTTGATTTGGACATAAAATAAAATCTACGCTATGAAAACTGGAATTTTCTTCTCCATTAGAAAAATATTATCCAACAGATTCCGACATTTCTTGTTTCAAGAAAATCCGACTTATTTTGGATCATGTACAGCTGTTTAAAGTTCAAAACGCCAAATTACGAACTACCGCGCCGCTGCAGCTCGTTTTATAATTAAATTATAAACTAAACATTCTAACGTTGTTTTAATAACGAAATCGCTACTGCAATTTCATTACGAACAATATTAAACCATTTTAAATCACCCGTTCACGTTATCCTTCAAATTCAACATTTTCCCAATATTTTGAAATTAAAATATAATTATATTATTAATATAAATAAATATTCAAAATAAAATGGTTAGAATCGATTATTTAAATCCAAATTGACAATTTAAATACGGGACGTTACATTCCTTCCCTCTTAAAATAATTTCGTCCTCGAAATTGCTAAGGTAGAAAGGATGCTACCACCCATTACCTTTATAAAAATAATAAATTTAAATTCGATTTTATTCCCAAAACAAATCCAATTGGTCATAAAACCAAATTAATTCAAATAAAAGAATTTCCCAAAAATCTTCAAAAATTTCTAACACCTTAAATTTTGGAATTTTTTTGGCAGAGTCTCCCCTGTACGGAGGACATCTGCAATATCGCAGGCTCAAGAAATAAATATACCTCGACCAACACGGTCGGAAAAATCAAAATCCAAACTCAAAACCCAAACAAAATCCAAAATTTTATATTTTCGTAGGCAATCCTTTTTGCAAGCGTTAATACGCGATATGCGATACTTTATACTTGAGCTTGCTTAATTATAATGCAGCTCTTATTCAAACTGGATTCAGATAACTCCAGAATTTCTCATCTGGATGGATTTTAAAGTTGAGTCTACACTTATGCACCTGTTCTCAACTCAAACCAAATCATTAGTCCTCAAAATCAATGTCAATTATGTTCAAAATATCCATACCATTCATATCAACCCATTTTACACACAATTCAATCCATACGAGGTTATAATTATTTATAATCACTTCATTTATTTCTTTAATTATCCATTCGGATTTATTGAATTTGGACTGATTTATTCGAATTATTTATTTTGGATTGGTTTTAACCAAGTCGATTCAGGTTCAGGTTTATATCCATGAGATCGAGCACACCATCCAAACATATCATTCAATCAGCATAAACAAATCAATCGATTGCCCATACTATAATAACCTTATTTTACTATAAAATAAGGTGGGAAAAATAATTTCAAAAATAATTTTATATCAGATTACAAATATGCGCTCTCATAAATATGATCAAACTCAATCTAGGTATTGCCAACCCCATCTCTATCGAGTCACGCCACAAAACAAAGGTTATCACTAAACCAATAGCTCTGATACCACTATAATGACCCGTGGAAAACTTCGACGCTCGAATTTTCGACAATAATACATAAACTCATATTACTTGCAAAAAAACCCAAGTATCGAGTCCCAAATTGTTAATAGAAAGAAATTAGAGTAGAAAGAAAGAATATTAGAATAGAAGAAAGAAGAAGAACACCACATCAGAATCTCACAGCGGGACAGATAAAATATAATATCAAATTACTTTATACAAAAGAACTGTATATACATACTAATCATCAGAGTGCAACATATATCAGTCACAGCGGAGTAATAGCTTTATATAATTAGCGGTGAAGCCGCCTGCTTCCAACTCCTGTAACCCCAAGCGTTCCTGACCGGTCAATATAATCGATCTGACCCGAGCACATTTGAAGCAAAGCAAAATACACCGGGTCAGTCTGGAATACTTTCAGTGATAAATTCATAGAATATACAACTTGTTTAACTTTGGGAAAATCCTTTCTGAAATCAAAGGATAATAGTAAGACCATCCCACACATAAACACGTACGGTTTTTACCTTACTATAACCCAAAGTGTTTCTGAAAATCATACTTTGTTCTGATATTATAATAATGGCTAAATACAAATAGATAACAATCTAGCGGAACGCTTGCACCTCACGCTCCACATATATAGTATACAATCAAAAACCGCGGGCTCTTATTGGAAATTGGATTCCGACCATGACAAGGTATGGGACCACCTTCCGATAGTGTATCTCTAGAGGCAAATACACTGGGTTCAACAAGAACGTCCTGCAACCCGGCCCACACATGACCGACCACTCATTTCGCTTGAGTCTATCGAATGTATATCACCAACGGTTGGGATCAACAACCGTTTCCAGAAAAGGGACAACATCGAATATATATTAAAGAAGCAAATGGAATTTCTCTAGATAGATGATTATACACCCTAATGGGAGCGACCCACATAGCCATGCTACCTGCCCGATTTTTGTTATTTCCCGGTTGATGAGGCATGAGGCTAGAACTTAAATTTTTAAACATCTGGTCATCGTCCACTTTGAATGCCACATTGCCAGATCCGTCAAATCACTAATTGACATCCACAAATATACTCTGGGTATAAAAGAAGTGCCCTTCTTCACCACCAACTCGGTATATTTGCAAAAATCAACATACGTGGTTTTTAAGGAAATACTCTGTCAGACATTCGTCCCTACAAGTCATCCAGGAACAAGATGAACCGAAGGCAGCCTCCTACCGCATCCAATATAGGAATCACCCCATGGATCAGTAGCGAAAAGTCCTTGCAAATCCATAGATTTCAATCACGACAGAATCACACATCAAATAACTCTGGTTGCAAGTCAAAGAAATTCAACAAGTAGTCCTTCCGCTTATGAAGATCCACGGTCTTCAATTGCTCCATCTTCAATTACCATCTTCACGTATTTGTTGGTCGGAATGGTTTTCGAATATAAATTCGACACCGGTCTTTCTGTACCAACAATCGTATTGGTCGGGTTTGATAGTCGGTGATTTAACTATCAAATAAAAAATGTGTGGATAACATGAGTTTACTGATTCGGTACTTGGCACTACTTGGCCTCTTAAAATATATTCAACTTCTAATTTTTCCTATATATTCGAAACATTACATTTATTCTTAGATTATTATAATAAAATCCGTTTTATATGTTTTAGAGTATGGGTATATACCCAACTTTCCATTTTCATTTCTATTGGAAACATCGATATATTTTCAAAAACCTTTTTCCCATATTCCCTTAATTTCGGCGTCTCAATATATATATACACACATATATATTACTTAATGGTATTAACAAAATTACCAATTTTGGTATGACAAATCAAATGTCAAATTTATATAACTTAAAACCAAATATTCTTATTTGTCTTGTAACCAACATTTATATTCAATAACCTCGTACTCATTTCAATATTTCTCGTATGGAATAATTAAACAATTACAACACCTTTCACTCGTTTCAAACTAATATCATTCCTCGATAATAATGAAGCTGTTCAAGTTTGGGTATTTTATTCACCTCTCAGACCTTGATCGACAACGCTTTTATCTCAGAATAATATCAGCTCGCCACTTAACCCCTGATATCAAAATCTCATTTATCACCTTGATTTCAAATCTGGTTTTATAAACCATTTCGTACATTTGAAATCTTATTTTAATATAACCCCCTTACTTAATTCGTTCGATTAAATAAATATCCACGAAACACCATTTTTAACTTGAATCATACCTCGTTTATAACATTTTGATTTTTCTTTATAAAAATCATTCGTCAAATAATCTATTTCCATATACTCGGGCATTCTTATACTAAACTTTATCTCGGATAAAAATCCACTTAACACCTTCTTTACAACATGACCTTTTTCTTGGATTTTATTTCCAAAAATCATTTACCAATATTTAACACTAACCGATGGTATGTATTTCCCTTGTTTTTGAAATCCTTATTTCAATCCCCTTATTTTGCTTAATTAAATTCTCTAACATTACACTCATCAATTTGGTTTTTAAAATCCTTTTAAAACTTCACTTTGATTTCTTTATAGTAATCCATTTACCATCCTTTCGCAACTTAGCTTAGATTTCGTTTTGAAACCATTAACACCTTTCGATCCATTTCAAATCTATTAACTATTTTCACTAAAACTTCATTCAGTTGAATTCACTTTAATTATGAAAAATCTTATTTACATCTTTATATGTACTTACATATCTCATTTACAAATTTCGGTTTGAACTTGGATTATACATTTCCTTATAAAACTTTTATTTGACTTAATCGAATCTATTGACACTGAATTACTTCTAATGGAATTCCAATTAAAGGTTATTTCTTTAATTATTATAATAATTAACTTTACCATTAACTATATTAAAATAGTTAATTTTCTTGCTATAAATAGGATCATTATCATTTTTAAAATCATATTGAATAATAATTACCTTTATTAACACTAAACGACACAAGAATTACTTTAAATTATAGTTAATCAAAGATTAACTAATATTTCACGCGTTCGTTAAATTTAACGAATATTCAGAAATTTAAATCCCATTTGTCAATTTCAGTTCAAAACGGTTGATTTTGTCAACCGTACATATCAGTTAGCAGTTAACTGATTTTCATTTGTCATTTCCCTTTTGAATTAATTAAATAACTTAATTAATTTAAAAATGCCATTTAATTGTTTTAAGAACAATTATCCCATTTTACCAACAAGTAGGTAATTTCTTTGGCTTTCTGCTTTATAACTGGTTTACATCATACGATTTTGCTACATAAACCATTTAAATAATTCTTTTATAAACTTGATTAAAATATTTGTTTATAAATTTCTAATTTAATCATTTATATTGAATAATTGAAAATTTTCAATTCAGTTATAAAATATTTTATAACTTTAAAACTGCATCAATTCAACTAACGGTAGAACATCTAAAAACAACGTTTTTGGACATTCACTGCCAACTACCCAATCAACACTGTCGATTAATTTTAAACACAACACAGGTGAATATCTATTCATCCATCACGCTCAAACAGGTTTTTCTACCATATGGGGTTCAATCAGTTCAAATATCAACAATATAAAACAAACAAACAAACAACATATATAATATTTGAGGAATCCAGTCGGATCCCTCCAACCTGTTCTTCCCTACACCGCAGCTCGTTATAACATTTCATAATAATCTATGAAATTAATTTCAATAATATAATATTTTAAATGATGGAATATGAATAACAGCAACCAACCACACCATAAACAGCCAGTAGCAACCAATCAACCAATTTATACTTTTAAAGGTAAATTATATTTTAATATGAATTTACCACATCACAGGATTCCAGAAGGTGTGAGAATTAACTCATCAGTTCATTTCTTGACGGTGGACTCGTTTGTTCCTTTTAATTTGAAAAGAACAATCAAAATTTGCTGAAATTTCAACTATGTCAGATCAGTTCCTAGTCAGTGCCATCATCCAGGTCTCGTCCTTGCGATCCCAACGGATCCAATTTCGCTGAAATTAGTTAACGTATGAATAAGTTATAGCCGATACAATCTTATGTATGTTTAACGGTTTATTATGTATATTAATTAAAAATTAATTTAAAACTAACTACCTTAATTAACGCAAATCCTCGCTACGTCAGCCCAGAATACCGTTCCTACGCGTTTTCTTCTTCAGGAGTTCCTCGATCCCGATACCTTTTCTACTCCACACCCTGATACACATTCTGGACAACACCACTTCACCAAATCCACCTCGCGACGCCTCGTCATCCATTTAGGGATGATACCGCCCATCCCATCACCTTCTTCCCTCCATGCAGCACCTCCTCCATGGCCGCCGACGCCCAGAACCCATTGACGTCACCTGAAAACGCACCAGATCGATTTTCGTTCAACTAGAAATTCCCGCCACCACACCTCAAACTAGACCACCGGACCTTTGCCATCCTGACCGTTGTGCCACCCCGCAACTTTCCCCCTTCAGACACGACACCAACTCCGCCCCCATCTCCATGATTTCCCCCAAGACCCATCGCCACTTCAAACAAAAACACAGAAAATAGCAGCCTTCGCTCAACTCAGCACCCCGACCACCACACAACGTTTTAGACCAGCAGACCAAAGCCAAATCAAAGCCCTGTCTCCCCTCTTTCATTTGCCACCTACCCCCCTCCCTAAAACTCCTCCAGCTTCGAGAATTTTTCCATAAACCAAAACACAGATCTGGCCTTTCTTCGTCGATTCCGGCCACCACAAGCGTCGATAGATCCCCAATTTTTCTCAGTAGGTAGATATCGCCCCGATCTACCATTTTGCTTCAGGTTTCCTTAGCCAGTTCTTGACGGAAATGAAAATATAAATTGTTTTGTATCTAGGGGGTTTTCTGTAAAAATGTGGTGGCTGGAAATTATTTGGACGGTGTTGGTCTGAAATATGGCTGAAATATAGTGTATATATAGGGAAAAAATATCTATTTATATCGATGTGACGGACGATGCTGACTAGCGATTTTTATTTCGTGTCTATCGCAATTCCGAATGTCGTTTATTTGCTTTTGTGCTCACATACAAACCTTGTTCGAGACAGAAATGGACGGCGTAGTATAATTTGATGATACAGTCTTAATGAAACTTGTTTCGTCGAATTCCGAGTCTGTTTGCTCAAATGGCGCTCGTTCACGTCCAAATGGTTGTTTTATTTGCATTTTATTTTGCTACACTCAGAAAATAACCCCGATTGACGTGCAACTTGAACCTAGCAATAATTTACTATTACGGTCTCAATAAAATTTGTTTCGTCGAAAACAGAGGTCGTTTGAATAAAGTCCCTTTTATAGCTGCCCAATTCAAATAAAAAAACCAATTTTAAATTACTTCAATATAATATATATATATAATATTGTAATTGGCCATATATGACCAGAATTTCATATATTACCAAGATAAAATATCTGGATTGAATTTCAAGCCAAATCGATATTTTAAATATTTAAAAGCCATCCATTTTATATAAATAAATCACTATATATATAAAAGAAATTCCACAACGACATTTTCAAAATTTGATTTGAACATAAAATAAAATGTACGCTATGAAAACTGGATTTTTCTTCTCCATTAGAAAAATATTATCCAACAGATTCCGATGTTTCTTGTTTCAAGAAAATCCGAGTTATTTTAGATCCTGTACAGCTGTTTAAAGTTCAAAACGCCAAATTACGAACTGCCGCGCCGCTGCAGCTCGTTTTATAATTAAATTATAAATTAAACGTTCTAACGTCGTTTTAATAACAAAATCGCTACTGTAATTTCAATACGAACGATGTTAAACCATTTTAAATCACCCGTTCACGTTATACTTCAAATTCAACATTTTCCCAATATTTTGAAATTAAAATATTATTAATATAAATAAATATTCAAAATAAAATGGTTAGAATCGATTATTTAAATCCAAATTGACATTTTAAATAATAAAATAATTTAAATAATCAGGCAGAAAATACGGGACGTTACAATTATATTACCATACCAGATGAACGCCTCACTATATAGTCACTACTCCTCGGGTAGGTAATCATTTATTAATGTAAGCACCCGTAACTTCCCCGTGAAGGAAAGCACGAATACTTTGAGAACAACACACGAAATAGAACGCAGACGGAAGAACATTTCATTGTTATTACAATAATTCCATCAGATACAAGAATA
Source organism: Allium sativum (assembly GCA_030737875.1). Lineage (NCBI taxonomy): Eukaryota > Viridiplantae > Streptophyta > Magnoliopsida > Asparagales > Amaryllidaceae > Allium > Allium sativum. The sequence continues at coordinate 1,026,857,543 of CM060909.1, forward strand.
TACAGAGTATAAATGAATAAATTACATTCGACAAATATCAGAGATTACAATAAATTACACAGCAGCGGAAAATAATACAAAATCACAACTAGAAGTGATACACGGATACAGAGCTTTCCGAGCATCGTTCCAGCTGTAAATCAGGACCCTGTGAATATAAATCTGCAAAACCAAAACTACTAGCTGCCCGTGTGGAAAATAGGGGCACCCAGAGTTTAGGTTAAAACAATAAACTCCAGGTCAGTCATGTGACTGGTGTGAGAACTAAAACAGTTATAATTCTTTATTTTTAAAGTTAGGTAAATCAAGGGACCACGCCGTATAACACGGAACGGGTTTCCTCCCAAGAATACCAGTGCATAAAACAAACAGCGCAATGCTAAATAAAGAAAAATGAAGCTGTTATAAGACCCAGGTCCCATCACATAATGCAACGCAAGCCGGAGGATAGGGTTTTTACCTTATAACAGCCAAAGCATGCTTGATACGTTTAAAACACATTATTTGATATTATTATAGGTGTATAGTGTCAAAACAATTTCAATCATATATATCAATCATAGGCGGCATTAATGACCCATACCACTATGTCGCCATACTAGGTTCTACAAATAAAACCGCACTATCACGTATTGGAAATTGGATTTCCGTCATGAGCCGAGGCAAGGGGCAAGCTCCTCTCCGAGTTCGAGACACTCTAGCAATGCCTCAGGACCCCACTCTGATCCTTTGGAACCTCCAAGGCCGGTCCTCTCTTACTTTTGAGGATTAATTATTCCTGAACACACGTTTCCCGGTCCTTACAGACCTATATCCGAGGCGCCTCATATCCAACAACCACACAGGTGAAAAGTATATAAATGTCAGGGCTGGTAGGTCACTGACACCACCATAGCTAGAAAGAAACGTCGTGCACTCCTTGGGTCCGTATCCCGTTTTTGACTCATACCGAGGTGTGAGGCTCGCGAATCCACGTTACACACAAAGCTACGCCACACAGGCCATGCTTTGATCATCAACCACAAGACTTTGCTTTTCAACAGAAGCCTTGATCAATTGCCACTTACGCATGCCACATTGGCAATTCACTCCATGCGACTGATGTCCATCGATATACAACCTCTGAGCTCGTACATCTCAGAGAAGGGCGTTAAGCAAGAGAATAAATTCTCCGCCGCCAAACAGATGTATATTTAATAGAGATCAATCAACACAGAATAAAATCCAATGTCAGACACACAATCCATTTACAAGTTCGTTCTGGGTCTGAACGAAACCGGAGGCACTTTCCTCGCATATCCGTCCATCTCCAAGTACGTCTGGACGATCACCAACTGATTCCCTCATCCTGGGTGTACAGCCCAATCAAGATCATCAGTAATCACCCAAACGATGTGAAGACTTTCGGTCTTCAACCACCGTCTTCATCTTCGACATCTCGTCGAATCGGTTATTCAGAATGGGTATAAACCCGGCCTTTCTGAATAACCCACGTATATAATAAACGAATGTTACACAAACACAACAAACGCCTCATTCCAATTCAGAATATTCTTTTATTCACAAAATCACATTCTTAGGGAAAGGTTCCCATTAATTTTATCAAAGATAAATTCTTCTGAATTTATTCTTTAATCTTCCTTTGGATATCATTTCAAACTAGTCGGGATTAGCGAACCACACCGAAGTAATTATTTGTTTTATTTCCCAATCCCAACCTATATATCCCATGGAGCAAAACTGGTGATACTCCATATCTAACACCACGGTGTTATCGGTAAAATTAATTACCATTTCACGTTCAAATCTAATTAAAGATTTAACTATCGCTTTGGAGCAAAACTGGTGATACTCCACTCTCGATCACTTTCCAGATTTGATAATTTAAATTATCAATTCCCTTTTTAATCTAATTAAAGATTCATTAAAACTCCATTTAGTTTTAATCTTCTCAAAAATCAATATTATGTCTTTAACTGGGTTAAAGAACCAATGTCTTCTAAAACACAATTCACGACAAACCCAAATCACATTTGATATTAAATACAAGGCTCTGAATAGAAAATATATCGGCTTATATTCAATATCAAATTCTGAAACCAACATATATCGTATTGGCAATAACGATATAAAATATATCTTTCAAATTCCCATAACAATATCTGTATAGTCACGAAATCCAACATCGAAATATCCCGAAGATAATTTCGATTCAACTCCAGTCCAGTCCACGTATTGGGAATATTGATTATTTTTAAAATCACTTTCAAATTCAATTTATTTATTTCACAAATAAATTGATTTTTAATTCTAGTTCAAAACTAGTTCATTTCGATAAAAATCTATTTTTACCTTCTAATGTGGAATTTTCCAGCCCAATTCTTTCCAATTCACATATTTTGATTTTACACAAATTATCGATATTTTTAATAATTTTATCAAGGCCCGTACAGTCGATTTCCATCAACGGCTATCGAACTGCACTTACAGCGACCTTTTTCTAATTTTATTTTGACATAATTCCAAATCCAACCGTTAGATTTCAAATTTCTAATATTCATTGGAAAGCTCTTTTCGATACGAACCCAACGGTTCCGGTTTTAGGAGAATCCGACGGTCGGATCTCCCGCAACGTCAATTCGAAGTCAATGGTCGAAATTCACGAACTACCGCGGCGCGGCGCGTTCTATTCAGGCCATTATATATATAATATATATATATATATATATTATATATATATATATATATATTATATATATTTCGTCGATTTCCTTTTAAAACGTATTTTATAAATCGTTTTAAATTCGTTCAAAAACAATTTCAACTTCATCTTCAATTTCAAATCGATTTGATTTCAATTCAATTCGAGTTCATTTTAAATTTCAATTTAATTCAATTTCAGTTCATTTTAAATTTCAATTTAATTCAATTTGAATTCATTTCTATTTTATTTGAATTCAAATTCGCTTTCTATTCAATTCGAATTTTAATCTAATTCAATTTGAATTTCATTTCAAAATATTTAATTTTGAAATCACTTTTCAAAATTCATTATACAACGAATAAAATCGATATAAATATCGTTCGCGTCAAAATAACGCATCTCTAATCAACACGGCTTTATTTTTCAAAACTTCTTTATTCTATCCAACAAATGAATATTTATCCCATTCAACACATGAATCTATATTTCTTTCAACACACGACTAATCTCAACACATGAGTACTGTCAACACATCACTATTTTCGTTATGTAAAATATTTTATAAAACTATGGTATCTATCGTTTGATTTTTTTTATTAGACTTCTACTGGGAAGTATTTCTAATTTTAAATGTGATAAAGATGTAATTTATTTTATTCAAAATATTTTACTCAACACATGAATAGTTTCAACACATGATCATCGTCAACACATGACTATTTTTATATTCAACACATGAATTTTCTCTTATAATATTCATTGTTTTCCCGATTGGAATGAGGCCCAATCAATTACCATATAAAGTTAATTATATGGATTTCCATACAACACATGTATATAATAGCATTGAAAAATAATCAATAATCAATCATCAACCAAAGTGCACTACACTGTATAAGCATCAAATATAGATATCTGACGCTTATAACAGCCTGTCAATCAATCGATCGACATATTTAATCAATCAGGATGAGTGAACATCAAATTTCATCCCAACACCCGTGTGGGGTTTCAAACAATCAAACACAGATTTTATTTGTGCAGTTGGGCGATGTGTAAAATTTATCGACCCAATCAATATCAGTCAAATCAGTGCATATAAACAAATCGGTCGATTTGTCTATAAATATCTATTTATTCACTTTCACGTTAAAAAATTATATTTTTAACGATAAAACATTTTATTCAACCTATGAATATTCTATTCGGTTCATTTATTCAATAAAATGATATTTTTATTTTTCTAACATATTTTAGAAAATTTCGGCGGCATAACGGCACGATACTAGAAACGGAACAAGGCCTAGCCTTATCCCCGGTCTAGTGAAGGCCCACGCCATTCACACATCAATCAAATCCATTTCAATTCACCAAATAATTCAATTCAAACCAATAATCTAACCAACTACACAACCAAACAATTTAACAAGCAAGCCATCCATGGTCTGTGGATGACGGGTGTCGGGTGCTACTAAGCACCGTCTGCATCCTAGTATATATTTATATATAACTAGAAAAAGAAGTTTAGAGTGATAAGTTCTCACCGATAGCTATCCAATACCACGACACTTCATTGATAGAAAGTTTCTTCGTTATCCCATCTTCGTTATCTTCGTTGCCCGTAGTCACTATATATATAAAAATCACACATTTTTATATTTCGATGTCTTTAAAATAAAAATCACATTTTTACTTATTCACTTTCAATTTAAAAATCATATTTTTATAATCACTTCATATATTTAAAAATCGAATTTTTACTTTGCTATTCAATATATAAAAATCACATTTTTACTTTGCTATTCAATATATAAAAATCACATTTTTACTTTGCTATTCAATATATAAAAATCACATTTTTACTTTGCTATTCAATATATAAAAATCACATTTTTACTTCGAAGTTCAACATCTAAAAATCACATTTTTACTTCGAAGTTCAACATCTAAAAATCCTATTTTTATTTCGAAGTTCAACATATAAAAATCCTATTTTTATTTCGAAGTTCAACATATAAAAATCCTATTTTTATTTCGAAGTTCAACATATAAAAATCCTATTTTTATTATGCTATTCAATATAAAAAAAAATCGAATCTTTACTCTATATAAAAATTTAAACCTTTTTGCTATTATATAAAAATATAATCTCCCTTTATATAAAAATCATTATTTCATATAAATAAAATTCAAGACTTTATAAAAGTAAATAAAAATTAAATCAGATTTTTACCCATTTCTAATTTACAGTTTTCACCCTTTCTAATTTAAAGTTTTTTACCTTTTCTAATTTAAAGTTTCCTAAATAAAAATCATTGCTTTATAACATAAAGTATAATCAGTTTTTAAATTAAAATAAAACATTAAAAACTCACCTTTTTCTGAGTTAGAAGGGGGGGTCGCTACTACGAGCGGAAACGGCGGGGACGCTGGCGCTGGAGACTCGACGGCGGTGGTTCGGCTCGCAGTTCAGGGGGGGTGGCGATTTCTGGTTCGTGGATCGAGGGAGGGAAGTGTGGGTGGTCGCAGAGCTTGGTGGCGGCGGTTTTGGTGAGGGGAAGGGGGAGATCGCGATAGGAGGGGGGGGGAGAAAGTCGCGGTGGCCCTGGCGCCTGGGGGGGGGGGAGGGCTCTTCGAGCCAGCGGCGGTGGTGGGCGGCAAGGGCTTCCCCCTTCCGTCGATCGCCTTGCTTGCTCTTTTTTTTTTTCGTTTTCGATTTTCAGAATGAATGGGGGGGGGTCAGAACGAATAAAAAGGGGAAGAAGGGATGTTTTTATTTTATTTTATATTTATATTATTTAATTTCTAAAAGTTGACTTTTACATACGACCTCTAAACGAGGCCCGCCGCCTGTCGTCCATAGCGTATTACCCCCATTCCGAACACAATGGGACCTGTATCATAGGTTGATTCGAACGTGACGATCAGTTTCCGTTAAATTTACATTTAAATCATTATATTAAATTTCAAACGTACATTTCAATTTACCGGGGTCACATACTAACTCTAAAAATCCCATAAAAATATTTTCTAGCTTCGTATTGACGATACGGTCCTAACAAAACTAGTTTCGTCGAATTCTGAGACCGTTAGAAAAATGGCCAATTTCCAGTCGATTAAAATCAACTGAAACTGGTCAAACGCGTTTTCCTTTGCCACGCTCACATATTGATTCGAAAAATTATGAAATTTGGAATCTAGCAATAATTCGACATCACGGATCCAACAAAAGTGGTTTCGTCGAAATCCGAGGTCATTTGCAAAATGTCCATTTTTAAGGGCCTGAATTCCATAGCGACTATTCAGAATTTTCAACTGGACATATCTTTTGATTCCCGCTATGAAATCTCGATTTTTCGGATTCGTTGGAAAGATATCATCATTTAGATCCTATCATTTTTGGTTTCACTAAAATCCGGATTGTTTTGCACCCGGTACATTCAATTGAAGTTTGAAATCGAATTATCGAACTACCGCGCCATTTTCAATTCTATTTATAATTATATATAAATATTTATATTCAAACGACGACGTGTATAATATATACGTCGAATTCTATTCAAAATAAATTTCACGTCGATTTTAGTTAAAATAATCTATTTTAAATGTTCAAAATTCGCTAAAATTGCCGAAATAAAAATTTTAAACTGGTTCAGAATTTCCGGGTTATTACAATCTCCCCCACTTAAAACTTTTCGTCCCCGAAAAGGAACAAAGTCGAAAGTGGTTTGATTAATAAGCTCTACATTCGATCTGGCTTCCATTCTCCAACTTTTTAGTTTCTGAGAATTTTCAATTCTTCAAAAATTTGGCTAACACCCTAAATTTTCGAAAAATTTCGCCATAACCTCCCCTGCACCGGGAGCATAGGGGAATTTCAAATAGCTTCCCCGGTCCTTCTAATCTCAAAAAGAAAAAGAAAAAGCCAAGCGGCTAGCCAATAGGCTCATAAAATCATCATCACCCAAACAAAACAGTAAATTATGTAGTAAACATGTACCTATTTGTCGGGCAAACAAATTTTATTCTTCGGCTCTAGCCTCCTTGCTATGACCTGTTCAATGTAAGTATAGGTATATGCAAGCAAATGCGACCAATTTTCAATACAATTCAATATGTGATGCTATTAGGCATAATGGTTCAAAACTATCAAACAAATAAACAAACAACACAAACATCGATCAATTAGTGAATTAGAGTTTCAAATTCATAATTTTGATACATACACAGAAAATCTTGTTTTTGATGCCAATTCACAACAATGTGTTCTAACTATACAAGTTTTGGTTCTCACACCAGCCTAATGGAAATATATAGATATCACACCTTCGAAACACGAACATAAATACTGATGATGTGGCCACATCATCAGAATTATCCCTGGGTGTCTAGAATGTGATTCTATATCTATCCAGTATATTAAAACTTCGACTATACGTTCATGACGCGTATACGCGAAATCTATATATACTCGATTGTCCATATTCAAAATAAATAAATATTCAAATACGTATAAAACGATTTAAATTTTCAAAACAAAATTGTTTTCGTTTGAAAAATATACTCTTCACACTCGTTCTAGGATACTACTGATCCTATCTCTAACGAGTCATTCTAATTGGATATTGCTAATCCAATATCTGATGAATTCTTTCGTATGGTTCTAATGTGTCTTGTTCTCGAGCTCTGTAAACCAAAGCTCTGATACCAAACTGTAAGCACCCGTAACTTCCCCGTGAAGGAAAGCACGAATACTTTGAGAACAACACACAAAATAGAACGCAGACGGAAGAACATTTCATTGTTATTACAACAATTCCATCAGATACAAGAATATACAGAGTAAAATGAATAAATTACATTCGACAAATATCAGAGATTACAATAAATTACACAGCAGCGGAAAATAATACAAAATCACAACTAGAAGTGATACACGGATACAGAGCTTTCCGAGCATCGTTCCAGCTGTAAATCAGGACCCTGTGAATATAAATCTGCAAAACCAAAACTACTAGCTGCCCGTGTGGAAAATAGGGGCACCCAGAGTTTAGGTTAAAACAATAAACTCCAGGTCAGTCATGTGACTGGTGTGAGAACTAAAACAGTTATAATTCTTTATTTTTAAAGTTAGGTAAATCAAGGGACCACGCCGTATAACACGGAACGGGTTTCCTCCCAAGAATACCAGTGCATAAAACAAACAGCGCAATGCTAAATAAAGAAAAATGAAGCTGTTATAAGACCCAGGTCCCATCACACAATGCAACGCAAGCCGGAGGATAGGGTTTTTACCTTATAACAGCCAAAGCATGCTTGATACGTTTAAAACACATTATTTGATACTATTATAGGTGTATAGTGTCAAAACAATTTCAATCATATATATCAATCATAGGCGGCATTAATGACCCATACCACTATGTCGCCATACTAGGTTCTACAAATAAAACCGCACTATCACGTATTGGAAATTGGATTTCCGTCATGAGCCGAGGCAAGGGGCAAGCTCCTCTCCGCGTTCGAGACACTCTAGCAATGCCTCAGGACCCCACTCTGATCCTTTGGAACCTCCAAGGCCGGTCCTCTCTTACTTTTGAGGATTAATTATTCCTGAACACACGTTTCCCGGTCCTTACAGACCTATATCCGAGGCGCCTCATATCCAAAAACCACACAGGTGAAAAGTATATAAATGTCAGGGCTGGTAGGTCACTGACACCACCATAGCTAGAAAGAAACGTCGTGCACTCCTTGGGTCCGTATCCCGTTTTTGACTCATACCGAGGTGTGAGGCTCGCGAATCCACGTTACACACAAAGCTACGCCACACAGGCCGTGCTTTGATCATCAACCACAAGACTTTGCTTTTCAACAGAAGCCTTGATCAATTGCCACTTACGCATGCCACATTGGCAATTCACTCCATGCGACTGATGTCCATCGATATACAACCTCTGAGCTCGTACGTCTCAGAGAAGGGCGTTAAGAAAGAGAATAAATTCTCCGCCGCCAAACAGATGTATATTTAATAGAGATCAATCAACACAGAATAAAATCCAATGTCAGACACACAATCCATTTACAAGTTCGTTCTGGGTCTGAACGAAACCGGAGGCACTTTCCTCGCATATCCGTCCATCTCCAAGTACGTCTGGACGATCACCAACTGATTCCCTCATCCTGGGTGTACAGCCCAATCAAGATCATCAGTAATCACCCAAACGATGTGAAGACTTTCGGTCTTCAACCACCGTCTTCATCTTCGACATCTCGTCGAATCGGTTATTCAGAATGGGTATAAACCTGGCCTTTCTGAATAACCCACGTATATAATAAACGAATGTTACACAAACACAACAAACGCCTCATTCCAATTCAGAATATTCTTTTATTCACAAAATCACATTCTTAAGGAAAGGTTCCCATTAATTTTATCAAAGATAAATTCTTCTGAATTTATTCTTTAATCTTCCTTTGGATATCATTTCAAACTAGTCGGGATTAGCGAACCACACCGAAGTAATTATTTGTTTTATTTCCCAATCCCAACCTATATATCCCATGGAGCAAAACTGGTGATACTCCATATCTAACACCACGGTGTTATCGGTAAAATTAATTACCATTTCACGTTCAAATCTAATTAAAGATTTAACTATCGCTTTGGAGCAAAACTGGTGATACTCCACTCTCGATCACTTTCCAGATTTGATAATTTAAATTATCAATTCCCTTTTTAATCTAATTAAAGATTCATTAAAACTCCATTTAGTTTTAATCTTCTCAAAAATCAATATTATGTCTTTAACTGGGTTAAAGAACCAATGTCTTCTAAAACACAATTCACGACAAACCCAAATCACATTTGATATTAAATACAAGGCTCTGAATAGAAAATATATCGGCTTATATTCAATATCAAATTCTGAAACCAACATATATCGTATTGGCAATAACGATATAAAATATATCTTTCAAATTCCCATAACAATATCTGTATAGTCACGAAATCCAACATCGAAATATCCCGAAGATAATTTCGATTCAACTCCAGTCCAGTCCACGTATTGGGAATATTGATTATTTTTAAAATCACTTTCAAATTCAATTTATTTATTTTACAAATAAATTGATTTTTAATTCTAGTTCAAAACTAGTTCATTTCGATAAAAATCTATTTTTACCTTCTAATGTGGAATTTTCCAGCCCAATTCTTTCCAATTCACATATTTTGATTTTACACAAATTATCGATATTTTTAATAATTTTATCAAGGCCCGTACAGTCGATTTCCATCAACGGCTATCGAACTGCACTTACAGCGACCTTTTTCTAATTTGATTTGGACATAATTCCAAATCCAACCGTTAGATTTCAAATTTCTAATATTCATTGGAAAGCTCTTTTCAATACGAACCCAACGGTTCCGGTTTTAGGAGAATCCGACGGTCGGATCTCCCGCAACGTCAATTCGAAGTCAATGGTCGAAATTCACGAACTACCGCGGCGCGGCGCGTTCTATTCAGGCCATTATATATAATATATATATATATATATATATATATTATATATATATATATATTATATATATATTTCGTCGATTTCCTTTTAAAACGTATTTTATAAATCGTTTTAAATTCGTTCAAAAACAATTTCAACTTCATCTTCAATTTCAAATCGATTTGATTTCAATTCAATTCGAGTTCATTTTAAATTTCAATTTAATTCAATTTCAGTTCATTTTAAATTTCAATTTAATTCAATTTGAATTCATTTCTATTTTATTTGAATTCAAATTCGCTTTCTATTCAATTCGAATTTTAATCTAATTCAATTTGAATTTCATTTCAAAATATTTAATTTTGAAATCACTTTTCAAAATTCATTATACAACGAATAAAATCGATATAAATATCGTTCGCGTCAAAATAACGCATCTCTAATCAACACGGCTTTATTTTTCAAAACTTCTTTATTCTATCCAACAAATGAATATTTATCCCATTCAACACATGAATCTATATTTCTTTCAACACACGACTAATCTCAACACATGAGTACTGTCAACACATCACTATTTTCGTTATGTAAAATATTTTATAAAACTATGGTATCTATCGTTTGATTTTTTTTATTAGACTTCTACTGGGAAGTAGTTCTAATTTTAAATGTGATAAAGATGTAATTTATTTTATTCAAAATATTTTACTCAACACATGAATAGTTTCAACACATGATCATCGTCAACACATGACTATTTTTATATTCAACACATGAATTTTCTCTTATAATATTCATTGTTTTCCCGATTGGAATGAGGCCCAATCAATTACCATATAAAGTTAATTATATGGATTTCCATACAACACATGTATATAATAGCATTGAAAAATAATCAATAATCAATCATCAACCAAAGTGCACTACACTGTATAAGCATCAAATATAGATATCTGACGCTTATAACAGCCTGTCAATCAATCGATCGACATATTTAATCAATCAGGATGAGTGAACATCAAATTTCATCCCAACACCCGTGTGGGGTTTCAAACAATCAAACACAGATTTTATTTGTGCAGTTGGGCGATGTGTAAAATTTATCGACCCAATCAATATCAGTCAAATCAGTGCATATAAACAAATCGGCCGATTTGTCTATAAATATCTATTTATTCACTTTCACGTTAAAAAATTATATTTTTAACGATAAAACATTTTATTCAACCTATGAATATTCTATTCGGTTCATTTATTCAATAAAATGATATTTTTATTTTTCTAACATATTTTAGAAAATTTCGGCGGCATAACGGCACGATACTAGAAACGGAACAAGGCCTAGCCTTATCCCCGGTCTAGTGAAGGCCCACGCCATTCACACATCAATCAAATCCATTTCAATTCACCAAATAATTCAATTCAAACCAATAATCTAACCAACTACACAACCAAACAATTTAACAAGCAAGCCATCCATGGTCTGTGGATGACGGGTGTCGGGTGCTACTAAGCACCGTCTGCATCCTAGTATATATTTATATATAACTAGAAAAAGAAGTTTAGAGTGAGAAGTTCTCACCGATAGCTATCCAATACCACGACACTTCATTGATAGAAATTTTCTTCGTTATCCCATCTTCGTCATCTTCGTTGCCCGTAGTCACTATATATATAAAAATCACACATTTTTATATTTCGATGTCTTTAAAATAAAAATCACATTTTTATTTATTCACTTTCAATTTAAAAATCATATTTTTATAATCACTTCATATATTTAAAAATCGAATTTTTACTTTGCTATTCAATATATAAAAATCACATTTTTACTTTGCTATTCAATATATAAAAATCACAATTTTACTTTGCTATTCAATATATAAAAATCACATTTTTACTTTGCTATTCAATATATAAAAATCACATTTTTACTTCGAAGTTCAACATCTAAAAATCACATTTTTACTTCGAAGTTCAACATCTAAAAATCCTATTTTTATTTCGAAGTTCAACATATAAAAATCCTATTTTTATTTCGAAGTTCAACATATAAAAATCCTATTTTTATTTCGAAGTTCAACATATAAAAATCCTATTTTTATTATGCTATTCAATATAAAAAAAAATCGAATCTTTACTCTATATAAAAATTTAAACCTTTTTGCTATTATATAAAAATATAATCTCCCTTTATATAAAAATCATTATTTCATATAAATAAAATTCAAGACTTTATAAAAGTAAATAAAAATTAAATCAGATTTTTACCCATTTCTAATTTACAGTTTTCACCCTTTCTAATTTAAAGTTTTTTACCTTTTCTAATTTAAAGTTTCCTAAATAAAAATCATTGCTTTATAACATAAAATATAATCAGTTTTTAAATTAAAATAAAACATTAAAAACTCACCTTTTTCTGAGTTAGAAGGGGGGGGGGTCGCTGCTACGAGCGGAAACGGCGGGGACGCTGGCGCTGGAGACTCGACGGCGGTGGTTCGGCTCGCAGTTCAGGGGGGGTGGCGATTTCTGGTTCGTGGATCGAGGGAGGGAAGTGTGGGTGGTCGCAGAGCTTGGTGGCGGCGGTTTTGGTGAGGGGAAGGGGGAGATCGCGATAGGAAGGGGGGGGGGGGGGAGAAAGTCGCGGTGGCCCTGGCGCCTGGGGGGGGGGGCTCTTCGAGCCAGCGGCGGTGGTGGGCGGCAAGGGCTTCCCCCTTCCGTCGATCGCCTTGCTTGCTCTTTTTTTTTTTTTTTTTTTCGTTTTCGATTTTCAGAATGAATGGGGGGGTTAGAACGAATAAAAAGGGGAAGAAGGGATGTTTTTATTTTATTTTATTTTATATTTATATTATTTAATTTCTAAAAGTTGACTTTTACATACGACCTCTAAACGAGGCCCGCCGCCTGTCGTCCATAGCGTATTACCCCCATTCCGAACACAATGGGACCTGTATCATAGGTTGTTTCGAACGTTACGATCAGTTTCCGTTAAATTTACATTTAAATCATTATATTAAATTTCAAACGTACATTTCAATTTACCGGGGTCACATACTAACTCTAAAAATCCCATAAAAATATTTTCTAGCTTCGTATTGACGATACGGTCCTAACAAAACTAGTTTCGTCGAATTCTGAGACAGTTAGAAAAATGGCCAATTTCCAGTCGATTAAAATCAACTGAAACTGGTCAAACGCGTTTTCCTTTGCCACACTCACATATTGATTCGAAAAATTATGAAATTTGGAATCTAGCAATAATTCGACATCACGGATCCAACAAAAGTGGTTTCGTCGAAATCCGAGGTCATTTGCAAAATGTCCATTTTTAAGGGCCTAAATTCCATAGCGACTATTCAGAATTTTCAACTGGACATATCTTTTGATTCCCGCTTTGAAATCTCGATTTTTCGGATTCGTTGGAAAGATATCATCATTTAGATCCTATCATTTTTGGTTTCACTAAAATCCGGATTGTTTTGCACCCGGTACATTCAATTGAAGTTTGAAATCGAATTATCGAACTACCGCGCCATTTTCAATTCTATTTATAATTATATATAAATATTTATATTCAAACGACGACGTGTATAATATATACGTCGAATTCTATTCAAAATAAATTTCACGTCGATTTTATTTAAAATAATCTATTTTAAATGTTCAAAATTCGCTAAAATTGCCAAAATAAAAATTTTAAACTGGCTTAGAATTTCCGGGTTATTACAATTAAACTCACTTCAAGTAAAAATGTAGCGTGAAACAAACTACAAAAATAGAGTTATAACTATATATGCTTCAAGTTCAGATATATGTTGGATTGTATATGCTGGCTAATATTATATGTTGAAGTGGATGTATTTAAACTAATATATACTGACTTGTATGTTAACTGGAGAATATATTTGTCCGCATATGCTTGCAACTCACAAATTAAACCCAAGTATCATATGAGTTACTTTAGAACTATTAAAATAGAATTTTTTTCTGTGATACCAATGCAAGTAGAACATATATATTTTATTTTGATTCCTTTTTTGTGATTGAATTATGATATGAATTATTTGTAACATTTTCTAATTACTCGCATATGGAACAATTTAAACCTGTAAAACTGTATTAAATTTCAATGCTAAGAAATGCTTGCGCCTTGGTTGATTGGAAATCATATGGCTTGAAAACATGTTAAATAACTTCAAATTTTGTTAGGATTAACCATTATATTTCAGTATTTGTTTGATGTTAATTTACTTGAACTATGATTAATCCTGACTCGAGTGTTTTATGTTTATGCATGGAATGCTCGGGTCAGGTCCTAAGTGTTCTAGATTTAAAGATTTCAGCTCGCAAACTGGAGAGGAACGTGAAGACGCGTATGCGCGCGCAAGGCTCGATTGAAATGTAAAACTTTTATTTATTTTACAATTTATGTATTTATTTATGAATCTTTCACTGTACAAAAAATTATGTAAAACTCTGATATGTATAAAAATTTATTCCGTTTCTATTTTCTATTTTTGATTTGTATTTATTCTGTTTAAACTTGATAAACTAAATAACAATTTGTCATTTTGAACATTACGAGTTGGTTTAATTACCGACCTAGCTTTGATACCAACTGTAACGACCTACGTTTTTTACCGTTCCAAGTCGGTAATTAAGCCAACTCGGAACGTTCAAAATGACAAATTGTTATTTAGCTTATCAAGTTTAAATAGAATAAACATGTAATCACAAACAGAAAATTGCAACGGAATAAATTTTTATACATATCAAAGTTTGACATAATTTTGTACAGCTGAAGATTCATAAATAAACACATAAATTGAAAAATAAATAAAAGTTTTACATTTCAATCGAGCATTGTGCGCGCATACGCGTCTTCACGCTCCTCTCCAGTTTGCGAGCTGAAATCTTTAAATCTAGAACACTTAGGATCTGACATGAGCGTTCCATGCAAAAACATGAAACACTCGAGTCAGGATTAATCATAGTTCAAGTAAATTAACATCAAATAAATACTGAAATATAATGGTTAATCTTAACAAAATTTGAAGTTATTTAACATGTTTTCAAGCCATATGATTTCCAATCAACCAAGGCGCAAGCATTTCTTAGCATTGAAATTTAATACAATTTTACAGGTTTAAATTGTTCCATATGCGAGTAATTAGCGAATGTTACAAATAATTCATATCATAATTCAATCACAAAATAAGGAATCAAAATAAAGTATACGTGTTCTACTTGCATTGGTATCACAGGAAAATAAATATCTATTTTAATAGTTCTAAAGTAACTCATATGATACTCGGGTTTAATTTGTGAGTTGCAGGCATACGCGGACAAACATATTCTCCAATTAACATACAAGTCAGTATATGTTAGTTTAAATACATCCAGTTCAACATATACATATTAGCCAGCATATACAATCCAACATATATTTGAACTTGAAGCATATATAGTTATAACTCTATTTTTGTAGTTTGTTTGACGCTACTTTTTTTTACTTCAAGTGAATTTAGTAAATGATTACCTACCCGAGAAGTAGTGACTATATAGTGAGGCATTCATCTACTATGGTAATATAATCTTCATGCCACTAATTGTAATGCTTTAACAGTCCATTACCTTGCTTTTGTGTTAACCAAACAATAATTGGAGAATGGTTTTAATTTTATACATCATAAATGTTTGTAAACACTATAAAAAATGTCAAAGCTGTATTGTCTCTCAGTTAGTATTAACCAAAAGATAGTTTACATGCATTGACATACATAAGTTCAGGAAGCTTCCAATGGGAACATATGAAAAATGAAGGTTAAAAATACAGTAGCAAATTTAAATTTTAAATTTAATCCAACTTCTCATGTTTTATTAAACAATTCTTTCAGGAAAATATAAAAATTAAACATTTCAACATTTTATAAATTGACTTTCAGAAGTGAACAGACAAGACCAACAAAAAATATATATGATAGCGTGTGAGCTAGGAATATGAACCAAAGAAACAAGCAACCATCCAGATATATACACACTAACCCAAACATATCAAGAGATTTGTCGAACCTATAAGAAACCATTTTCTACTAAACACCCAATTCTAAACAGCAAGAAACTAAACCAAACACCAAAGTTTAAATAGTTAAAATACTTAAACAAAATTAATCGTGACTCACAATAGACAGCGGTTGATTCACGAGGGGGAAGTAGCGGCGTCGATTTGCTGGTGCAATCTTGGCGGTGGCGAACAACTACAAGCTCGGGTTTCTAGTGTTCTTCGATGGTGGCGGATGTAGACGGTGAATGATTTGAGAGGCTCACTTGTATTAAGGAGAACGACGCAACAACATTCATTTTTTTTATGGAGGCGTTCTCTTTTCTTTTAAGAACGGAAGAGTTGTGGGAATGTTTCAGAGAAAATGGATCGGGAAGAAACTTGGATTTAAAGAAGGGTGGATCAAGCATTCAAGAAGAAAACGCGGAAAGAGAACAAACGGTTCAAAGGAAATGTGGAGAGTGTTTCAAAACTTTATAAAGCTCAACCTATTTATATATATAAATAGATATATGATGTGTGTTTTCCAGATTTAAAAGGGCAAAAGTTTCACACAAATGGAAGAATACAAAACGTGGCTTGCATTGGGTTTGGACATGGACCGCATGCATGCATGCATTATAAATGATACCATAAATGGTAATGTCTACATGCTTCTCACTAAACAACAGAAAAGATCATTTTGCTTTCTCTTTGTAAACGTGGTCAAGTAATTTTCTCATTATTTCAAATTAAATGTGAGCATTAATTTCCATCATGCATATATACAACACGTTTTTCTTTTCTTTGTAACAGACAAGAAGTGTGAAAATTTAGAAATGAATGAATGTGTTGATATGTATAGAAGAAAAGGTGGCTAGAATAACAAGGAATTTGAAATTAGTGCACATGCATGAAAGTAGAATATATGGAAAGAAATTAATAAAGTGGAGGAAATAAATGAATGCATTATTAATGAAGAAATAAAATGGAGAGAGATGAGGCGGTGAATTTGGGGAAAGTAAAAAAGAAGGGGAAAGAAGATAAACTTGCTTGAATGTAAATGAACGAAGAAATTATATGTATAATTTATTATCATTGTAAAATTATACTTATATTTAAAAAATGAAAACGTATGATTTATTATTATAAATGTTAACATTAATTTTCATTAACTACGGTAGTTAAGATAGGGCTATATATCGGACAGATTAGTCCGTTGTCCGGCTTGGTCCGAAACTATAAGGTGTCTGGTCCGTGTCCGTTCGATTTTCTTATAAGACAGAGCTTGGACACACTAGTGTTTGGTCCGATCAATTTTTTTTGATGTTTTTCTATTATCCAAGGCTGTATCGGACATGACAGTCCGTTGTTCGACTCGGTCTGAGGCTATATGATGTTCGGTTCGTGTTCGTCCGAATTCTTATATGATAGAGCTTGGACACACCTCCGTATGGCCCGGTCCGGCTCGTTTACACCCCTAAGTTAAAACGTACATTATATATCGTTGACACACTGTTTTGTTACAATTCTTCCTATACAAAACTAAACTAGAAACATTCATAAATTTATTTTCAATTATCGCATTAATTCCTATATTGAACCTTTGAAATAAAATCAAGGGTTCAACTGCTAATTTTTTTTCAATAATAGTTCAAAATTAGCTAGTCCAAATGCATAAACATAAACAATTTAATAATTTCCATTATCATCAATCACAGTTCGTCTCAACGTAAGTTATTATTTACCAAAATAAATTTTGGAGTAATAAATTAATGAATCATAATTTATGTTTCAGTACCATTTTTAATTCAATAATTATATTAAATTCTATATTTGAAGAGTCGAAATTTACGGGATGTTACAAAATCAGCCCCGATTTTACTTCATCCATCATCAGCAACTTCTACAAAGCTTTAATTCAAAGTTTAGCCTTCACTTGCATTGCTTACAACTCAATGCATGCTACTAAAATTTGTGCACAATATCAGCCTTTGTTTTAGCCTTATCAATTGAAAGATGAGCATGATATAACCGTTACCTTCTATTAATTTGCCGCTAATTGCATTTATGCTCCTGACCTTACGCATTGTGTTGTCTCTCCTCTTAGTGTTGCGAGAAATGACTGATAGTGAGCGCTTCAGCCGCTTGATTGGAGATTAGGATTTCCAGTTCATCCAAAGTCCGTAGCCCTTTCGTGATTTGGGCGAGAAGAAAACACAAGAAAGAGTGAAAATGAGTAGATCATGATCATGTTGTTTTGAGTTTCAATTTGCGCAACCCTTTAAACTAATACTAGAATAACTAATGTAGTGTGAAAAAGATGAATATAGTTATATTATAATTATTCAATACCTACATATGTATAATGAATTTCAAATAAACCTGTATGCACAAACATCAAATTCAATCATGTCAAAACAAGTCAAATAAGTTAATAATCCCATACCTTTTAAGATAACAATACAAAACTCTATAAACTACAAATGCAGTATGAAATGCATGAAAAGTAATAGGAGATGATATATTAAAATGAAGTGCAACTCGTGACGTAAATGAGTTTAATATGACATATGTTGTAATTTATTGTAATGCATGTGATATGAAATAAGATGCATAATAGTAGTAGTAGTAGTAGTAGTAGTAGTAGTAATATATAGAATGATTTGATGATGATGTGTATTACAGTAAGAGATATTTAGGGTATAATCATTAGTAATAAGCAATATCTAATAATTATGCATATATATATATATACACACACACACACACATGTCAGTTTTTTAAAAATTATTTCAACCAAACAAAGGTAATACACATTAATTCCTAGACTTAGGTTAATGATACTAATGAATGAGATTAAAGGGTAGTGAAGACAAGAGTTTAAAGATAATTAATGATATTATTTTTATGGCAGGTAGTAAATATTTAAAATTAATTTAGTAAGGAATATATATATAAATTATAATTTTGAATTATAAATAATTTTAGTAAGATGCCATTCCATTTTATTTTTAGAAAATATCATACAGTAAATGTTGAAGATCTTTTAAGGATAAGATTTTTTTATCATATAAGGTAAATTATTATGATATAAACATATATTCATAACTATATGTATAGGTATATATATATAAAAAAGAGATAAAAGTTAATGTTATTAAGTGTTAGGGTTCACTATAAAAACCAGTCGGCTATGCCAAAAAATAATAGTGTTACTATTTTATAACTTTAAGTGTCAAATTTTGGTAAAGACATTTGTAAATTTAGATTAAAAATTATAACAAATTATATTAAGCATAATATTTGATAAGTGAAACAAACTTTATTCAAACTTATATTTCTTTATATAATTAAAACTTATGTATATTTTATAAAATGCTTATAGATATGTTAGAATATTTTTTATCGACTTAAAAATATTATAATAGAGTTATATAATACTGTTTGAAAAATTAAAACAAGTTTTGTAAAGGTTTTGAAAAACTAAAAGAATGCGATAAGTTATATTTAGTACTAATAATATTTTTAATAATAAGCTTAATTATATATGAAAAATGTGTCTCTAACATATGAAATGATGTAATTAGTATTTATTATATTTTCAAATTTCGTATGCGTTAATTTAAGGGAAAGTCGATTTAAACAAAAAAATAGACACAAATGGGAAGACATAAAATCTCCACCATCAAATTGTCCCCTGATTTTCAACCTACATAAAGACAAAATAATCCAATGGCTCGGATTTTGTGTCTCCTTTTTGTATTTAAAAAGATGCCCTCTTAATTTAATTACATATGTAAGGACACTTGTCGTGAAGTAGTGTAAAATATTTTTTGACGGTTCGAACTTGTCCCGATTCAAAGCACATTGTGTTTGCAATAAGTCATACTTTTAGAGTCAAGTATTGGCATCCTTTTGGCCTGGCTATACTTGACTATCCAAATGAGTGCAGTTTGACATTTATCAAGGCATGCAGCCCAGAATGGTGATCCAAAGATCCAGATATACATTACAGATAAGTCCATAGGAAAAAGTAAAGCAGGATTAGCAGAATTGCATCCTCCGATGGTCTAAGTACGGATCAACGCTCTTACTAAGTAAGGGATCAATATCGACCCATTGGCTTGACCACACAAGTTCGAGTTCGACGAAAACCCTCAATATCCAAAAATCAACAAGGCGTTTATGCAACTTCATCTCTGGAATACTCACCCTTGGCCCATGATTCTCCTCCGAAATTTCAACGCAATCCAAAGTCATCTCTACCTATAAACATTAGGTACGTTGTAGAAAAATGAGTCTTTTTGGCACTTGTTTTCTTAAACTATTATTGTGCTCACCCGATTTTAGGTGTGTAAACGGGTCGGATCGGACTAGTCGAAGGTGCATCCAAGCTCTGTCCTATTAGAATTCAGACTGACATGGACCGGACATCATATAGCCTCGGATCGAGCCGGGAAACAGACTATCATGTCCTATATAGCCTTGAATAATAGAAAAACATAGAGCATTTTAGATCAGATCGAACATTGGTGTGTCCAAGCTCTGTCCTATAAGAGAATCAGACGGACACGGACCAGGCACCTTATAGCTACGGACCGAGCCGGACAATGGACTGTCCTGTCTGATATACAGCCCTACCCAGTTTCTACTGAACTAAGTTCTGTAACCTATAAATTTCATCAATAAAGACGTTATATCTTCAAAATGGATGTAGGAAATCTAAGGTATACCACTATAAATCTCTGTCGCATTCTATTTATAGTTTCTACAAATATTCTCCATAATATTTTTTGCTTCTTTATGTTTAATTTTCAACTCACTCTATTTTGGGTATTTGTATCATTTCCAGTGCAGAAACATAGTTTCAATAAAATCCAATTTCACTTTGTTAAACATTATCCGATTGTGACTTTTTCACAATGATCCTCTTCATCAAAATATCCGATTGTGACTTTTATTCACAATGATTCTCTTCGTCAACACTATATCACTTTGGACTTATGGAATTTCATAAAAATTAAATTTCCAATATCGTCCATACTTTAGTACATAGTCCAAACACAAAGTCATAGGTTCGATAATAACAATTATACTAAAATGCTTTAGCTGAAGAGTTTTAAGTTGACTAAGTACTGGCCATATATAACTGAAAAGAAGAATCATTTCTTGAATACTGCTTTACATCCAATACTTCCGCTAGACCCAACTATAGTCACTTAATAGGCTTCGTGTCATTATTTGACTATAATCAAAGTGGAGCTTTAATATTGAAGATCCACGACATTTTCAAGTCGATGAGATTGTGTAAGTTACATCGTTATTTTCCTTTTAACCTTAGTTATATAAACCAATAGAAGATATTTGGTGAGTCATTCCATGGTTATTCAATAATTATCAGTACAAAACCTCTTGATGCACCAACAATCATGAGTAATACACTGTCCAATTTCCAAAGAGCACCGCGTACCATAATTTTAACAAATACATCTTAATGCATGCTGATTAAGAACATTTAAAATGATAGATTTATTTTCATTATAGTGAGCTACTCACAATTACAATGCATTTTAACCACTATCACAAAACATACAATTTATACATTTTATATTACATATATTTTTAGTTTGATTGAGCAGTTAATATACCTGTTTTATCAAGTACATAATATAAAGGAAACAATTTTTATTTTCAAACAAGATCGGATACCGCATTATATATATACTAGTATTTTCTGCCCGCTTTGCTTGGCATTAAAATTTATGCTATTAAAAAATATATTGTAATGATTAAATATAAAAAATAAAAGAAAAATAAAGTATTGTAATTAATATTAAATAGTGTTATATATATATTTAAATATTATAATTTATGTGGCAATAATAATAAATTGTTCTGTTGTTCATCCAAAAATAATTGTATCATGGATGATTATTTTGATTAATTGTTCTGTTATCCATCTAATAATTTATGCAGTAATAATAATTAATTGTCATGTTGTTCACCCAACAATAATTTTGTCGTGGATGATTATTTGATTAGTTATTCTATTATCCATCTAATTTTTTTGTTATGAATGGTTAATTTTTGGCATGAATATAAAAAAATTGATTAGTGATTTTACTCTGAAAACATGTTCTTAATTCATTACAATTTAAACCTATTTTGTGATCTTTAAATGTGAAAAATTGAACAAATAATCATTAAAATTATATAAGTGATACAATTCAAGTAACATTATATAAATTATTTACAAACTACAGTAAGTTAACTTTTTTTGATGAAGCAAAAAAGTGTATATGATGTCATCATATATATATATATATATATATATATATATATATATATATATGATGCAATGTATGCTTTGTTATTAAGTTTTAAATATATTTTTAGTGTGGTGCTAAGGGCATCCCAATATGTTCTTCTTAATACCGCAATTAAAAAAAAAAAACTCATTAAATTTTGTATGCTTCTTAATAGCACATTACCTCTCCATTCTAAACTCTAACTCAATCATAATTTGTCGAACTAATCACGTACTAAGCTAATTTAAATACCCTAATCTCTCTTAATCGTTGTCTTCTTCGCATCTCTCGTAGAAAAATTCAAATTTGTACACTAATCTCTCAATTGTTTGGTGATTTGAAAAACCTAATCTCTCACTTTCTCTTCTAGTTTGCTTAATTTCAACTTTATTCATGGCTTTTGTATATTGCGGCGTCGAATTCATTGATCGGTTATAGATCTAGGTTTAGCTCGTTGATCGGTTTTACAAATGAGGACAAATGAATATCGAGCGAAATAGAAATAAGGTAAAATCGTGTGATAGCCCTATTTTTTAAGCGTGTGGTATTAAGAAGAGTGTAATATTAATTCTTGTGATATTTTCTAGTCGCAGTATTTGGAAGAACATATTGGGGTGCCCTTAGCATCACACTATTTTTATATGTATAAGAGGTAGTCTTACTAAAATTTCAAATTACAACATATAAATAAACATCCATAACAGAAAAATACATTAATCAATAGTAGTTTTCAGAGCAAAATAAATATAAGATCATGGGTAGTTTTCATTCCAAACAAAATAAATATGAAAATCAGAGCAACATAAATATAAGATCATGAGTAGTTTCCATTCCAAACAAAATAAACATGAAAATTATGTTCAAGTCCAATCTTGTTTCTGGCATAACTTCATGACTTCCACTTTTTTGAATATTTTTCATTCCTGCAGTGCAATAAACATTCGAATAGATGCACAATATTAATTAGTCATCCCTTACCAAAATAATAATAATATGTACACCGTATATAAAATAACCATCAAATATAAATAACTTACTTTTTCTTTTTTAATTGCTTTCAGTTTTGAAATAAATCCATTTTCATCATCTTTTTTATCATTGATGTCGTCAAAAATATATGGTAGCTTGACATCATTATCAATCTCTTTGCTTTTCCTCTTCAAACTATTAGTGTTTGTAGATTTTTCAGTACCGGGACTTTGCATATTGATGTCAGATTTAGATTCAGTGCTGAAACTTGGTATAGACATCTGCATATAAATGAAATAAAATAACTTGGTGCAATGAACATGACTAACTATCTATCTATATAATAATTTCCACTAATCTTACCTTTGATCCGACCTTAAAATACCGAAATTGCCCCTCACTTTTTAAATATCACCTAATAATCACTACGTTTGGCAGTGTATAATTATTTCCCTAAAACTTTGCATGGTATATGATTTGAATAATATATTGTTTGTAATGACTCAGATTTTGCCCGGACCTAATCAATCGCAAAATCAACCAAGACCGTTCAAAAACCCAAATATGTTAACTCTGGGAATACAACACATCTG
Source organism: Allium sativum (assembly GCA_030737875.1). NCBI lineage: Eukaryota > Viridiplantae > Streptophyta > Magnoliopsida > Asparagales > Amaryllidaceae > Allium > Allium sativum. The sequence continues at coordinate 1,026,881,663 of CM060909.1, forward strand.
AACAAATAACAGAAGAATTTTATTACATTATAATAATGTTACATCAGAGTGCAGAATATTAGAGTACATCGAAAATAATACAGCGGAATATAATTTTACAATGAATGTAATGCATTGCAGCGGAACAATTTAAATTAACACAGCGGAAGACTGTCAATGCTCTGGACACAGCTTTAAGATTCGATCCAAAATCCTGCTCAATATATCTGCAAAATAAGCTACTCGACTACCCGTGTGGAAAAGAGGACACTCGAGTTTGCAAAGTGAAACAAACTACGGGTCAGTCATGAGACTGGTATGAGAAATCTTTACTTAACTTAACTAGTAATAAGGCTAATCACAGGACCACGCCGCTAACGCAGAACAGGTTTATTCCATTGGATTGCCAGTGCATAAAATAAAGTAAATCGTTAAACATTGCAATGCTTTTTAGAAAAATGAAACCATTATAAGATTCGGGTCCCATCACACAATGCAACGCAAGCCGGAGGATAGAGTTTTACCTTATAATGGTAAAAAATGATTGATACAATAAAAACGGATTTGATATTATTATTAGTGTATATATGTTTGAAAAAATATTTCAATCATAATGTATCAATCATAGACGGCATAGTACCCCATCCTACTATGTCTCCATGCTAGTTCTACAATCAAAACCGCATGGTGTCGTATTGGAAGTTGGATTTCCATCATGAGTCAAGGCTAGGAACGATCTCCTTACTGATTTTAGACACTCTAGCAATGTCTCAGGATTCGGACGCTGGCGAACCCTTGGATCCTGCAGGGCCGGTCCACAAATACTTTAGTGGATTGACAATTCCTGAACACACACTTCCCGGTCCTATTGAACCTATAAAATGGCCATTATCGACCAAATAACCGAGGCCTCGAAATCCATCATCCACATAAGTAAAAAAGTCAGGGCTTGTAAACGCTGACACCACTTCTAGCTAGAAAGAAACGTGTGCACTCCCTGCGTTCCCTTGCTCCGTTTTTGATTCATACCGGGGTGTGAGGCTCACGAAGTAACGCTATACACAAAGCTATGCCAAAATAGGCTATTCTTTGATCATCAACCACAAGGCTCTGCTTTTCAACAAAAGCCTCAATCATTTGCATTCTTGGCATGCCACATTGACAATTCACGCCAAGCGATCGATAACTACCGATATATAACCTCTGAGCTCGTGCATCTCAGAGAAGGGTGTTAAGAAAGAGATTAAATTCTCCGCCACCACAGATATATATTAAATAGAAATCAATTTAATTTACACGGAATTAAATCCAATGTCAGACACACATCCATTTACAAGTCCGTTCTGGGTCTGAACGAAACTGGCGACACCTTATTCCTCGTCCCGTATGTCCAATACGAAAGTGAGGTGCTCGCATATCCGGACAATCAACAAATACATTTTTGTTTCACCAATATATTTTGACAAAAATGTATATTTCTAATTCAACTATTCTAATTTGTCAAAATGTTCATTTTTTTGTTTCAAAAATTCTAATTTGACAAAAATGTTCATTTTTGTTTCAACAATTATATTTTGACAAAAAGACCAATTTTGTTTCAACTATTACTTTTGACAAAAGTGACAAATTTGGTTTTAACTATTACATTTGACAAAAGTGACAAATTTGGTTTTAACTATTACATTTCGCAAAAATGACAAATTTGGTTTCGACCTTTATAACTTGCTAAAAGTGACATTTCTGGTTTCAACTTTTATAACTTGACAAAAGTCATATTTTGGTTTAACCCAAGTCTGTTTAACAAAAATGTCATTTTTGTTGTAATTCAAATCTCTTTAACAAAAAGGTAGTTTTTGTTATAACTTAAATTTATTTAACAAAAATGTAAATTTTGTCTAACTCTAATCTTATTTAACAAAAATGTGATTTTTGTTATGTTCACTCTTTTTTATTGAAGCTATGAGCAATAAGAATATAATCCTTCATATTAATTCTTTTTATTTAAACAAAGTGATAATATAAACATGATCTTTAATACTTATCTTTTCATAGCAACAAAATTTACAATGAAAGTATATCTTTCAATTTTACTCTTTTTATTGTAACTAAAATAACAATAGAAATATATCTTTCATTCTATTCTTTTTATTATAATCTGAAGTGACAATAAAAATGCAACTTTAAAATCTACCCTTTTTATTGCATATAAAATTACAATAAAAATGCAACTCTAAAATCTATTCTTTTTATTGTCTCTAATTTGACAATAAAAATGTTTCTTTAAAATCTATATTTTTATTTTGTCCCCATTTTGACAATAAAATATTTCTTTTAAATCTAATCTTTTTAATCTTATTCTTTTTAAGGAAAGCATATTACATAAATTTGTAATCTTTTAAATTTCAGTCTTTTGATTGAAACAAATTATCAATAAAAATGTAATCTTTAATGTTTGATCTTTTTATTGAAACAATTTGACATCCAAGATATGTTCTTTTTAGTTGAAACAAAATGACACTAAAAATATGTTCTTTTTTTAGTTGAAACAAAATTACGCTAAAATATGTTCTTTTTAGTTGAAACAAAATTTAAGCAAAAACCAAATTTTATATAATCAAATTAAAATGATATTTTTATGTAATCAAATAAAAATGATATTTTCTTTTGTTTATACTCCTACTTCAACAAAAGTGATACTTTTGTTTTGGCACAAATCTATATTTCATGTTTCAATAAAAGTGATATTTTTGTTATTGAACAAAATCTAAACAGATTCCGTGTTCATATTTCAAATGAAAATGAAATTTTTATTATAAAAACAAAACAATACCCATGGATCTAAAAGGATGAAATCTTTATTATAAAACAAATCTATATTCCTAGATCTAAAATAAAAATAAGATTTTTATTTCAAATCCACGTTTAACAATAAACTATAGATTCAAGAGAAAGAATTTTCATCGTAAGTTCAGATGTAACAAACATACGCATCACAACCATCATAATCAACAAACAACAATTCCAATATCATACATCGCAGATCTGCATTAATTAATATACATACATGGAATTTAAATAGCGAGAAATAATTAATATTTTAATTATTTTTAAATATAGAAATCTCACCTTGGTTTGAAGCGGATCTAAAATTCTAACAAGTTCCAGAAATTCTCCAATCACTTTTAAAACGTCGTGTTTGAGTCACGGTTCAAACGTTTCTGAAATCGCCCAATTCTGAGACCGTATGAGAAAATTACGGGTTTATAAAGTTTAATGACATCATTATATAATTAATAAATTAATTAAAACCTAATTACTCCTAAGTTAAACAGGGTTGATTCTTTCTTCATCCAGGAACCATGAACCCATCATCGCACCAACTTCCACCACCACGCACGCGCCTCAAGGCCATGGTAGACCGATTGGAATCCACCCCATCAACCGCCATGACGTCAGCTTCCGGTGCCCTCAATGAAGTGCAACTCGCACCTTCCCTCGACCCCTAATCCGACCACGAACGTCCGCTGTTTGCACCAGAAATCCAAGCCCTATACTCCACTAAATTCGATCATCACCTTATGGAATTGAAGTTCAGAAAAATCGCTACCATATTTTCTTAGGAATCACGAGTTAATTCGGATTAGATTAGAAGAATTTAGTGTTTGAATTTGGGATGGTATAGACCATTAGTTTGAGAGGTCGGTGGCTGTTCTTTTCAGAATTAGGGTTTTGGCTTGGCACGGAAATCGAAGATCATTTATAGGGTATATTTTATATTGTTTAATTATTTAATTCTGAAATAACTTGTTAAATCATCCGAACTCCAAACGAAACCCAATGGCTGTCGCCTCCAGCCAAATACCCCTATTCCAGACACAATGGAATATGTTTTGTAACCCAATTCGGCTGTTACGATATATTTTTCTTTAAATTAAAATATAAACATTTAATATTAAATTTAAACGTACATTCTAATTTACCGGGGCCACATACTAACTCTAAAAATTTTAGAAAAATTATTTCTAGTTATGTTTTGACGATACGGTTCTAACAAGATTAATTTCATCGAATTTTGAGACCGTTTGAAAAATGGCCATTCTCTGGTCGATCCGATTTGATTGAAACTGACAAAACACATTTTTCTCTTGCCACGCTCATGTATTAATTATAAAAATTGAAACTTAGCAATAATTTGACATTTCGGATCCAACAAAAGTGGTTTCGCCGAAAACGGAGGTCGTTTGAAAAATGGCTATTTTTAATATTAAAATATGTATAAAAATTCTATAGCGACTATTCTGAATATTAAACCTGGCATAACTTTTGATTCCCGCTATGAAATTTCAATTTTTAGGATTCGCTAGAAACATATTTTTAAATAAATTTAAATATTTTTGGTTTCACTAAAATCCGATTTATTTTGCATCCTGTACAGTCAGTCAAAGTTCAAATTCAAATTTTCAAACTAGCGCGCTATTTTAAACTCCTTTTATAATTAAAATAAATATACTTGTTTTAACTTCGATTAAAATAAATTTTTAATCATTATTATTTAAAATAAATCCTTTCAAATATTCAAAATCCAGTAAAGTTTCTAAAATAAAAAATTTAAATTGGTTCCAAAATTCCGGGTTGTTACAATCTCCCCCACTTAAAAATCTTTTCGTCCTCGAACAGGAACGAAGTTGAAAGTTGTTTAATTAACCAACTCAACTTTCATTCTTTTATTGGTTTCAATAATTTGATTAGTTGATTAACTTATCAAATATATTTAACTTTTATATATTCAAAAATCATATTTTCTAAGATCGGATTATATATATAATCACAAATACGTTAATTATAAACTTATCTCTCAACTCATTCTAGGGCATTACTAACCCCATCTCTAATGAGTTTTCTCATTCTAGGATACTACTGATCCATCTCTAATGAGTATTCATTTATAGGATATTACTAATCCTACCTCTGATGAGTCTTTTGTTCAGTTCTAATGAGTTGTACCCCAAAGATTTGAGCTAACCAGAGCTCTAATACCAACTGTAACGGCTCGGATTTTGCTTGGACCTAACCAATCGTAAAATCGATCTAGACCATTCAAAAACCCAAATACGCTAACTCTGGGAATACAACACATTAGAATAAATAACAGAAGACTTTTATTACATCGTAATAATGTTACATCAGAGTACATAATATCAGAGTACATCGAAAATAATACAGCAGAAGATAAGTTTACAATGAATGTAATACATTGCAGCGGAACAATTTAAATTAACACAGCGGAAGACTGTCAATGTTCCGGACACAGCTTTAAGATTCAATCCAGAATCCTGCTCAATATATCTGCAAAATAAGCTACTCGGCTATCCATGTGGAAAAGAGGGCACCCGAGTTTGCAAAGTGAAACAAACTACGAGTCAGTCAAGGGACTGGTATGAGAAATCTTTACTTAACTTAGCTAGTAATAAGGCTAATCACAGGACCATGCTGCTAACGCGGAACGGGTTTACTCTATTAGATTGGCAGTGCGTAAAATAAAGTAAATCGTTAAACATCGCAATGCTTTTTAGAAAAATGAAACCATTATAAGACTCAGGTCCCATCACACAATGCAATGCAAGACGGAGTATAGAGTTTTACCTTATAATGGTAAAAACGCTTGATACGATAAAAACGGATTTGATATTATTATTAGTGTATATACGTTTTAAAAACATTTCAATCATAATGTATCAATCATAGACGGCATAGTATCCCATCCTACTATGTCGGCGTACTAGTTCTACAATCAAAACCACATGGTGTCGTATTGGAAGTTGGATTTCCATCATGAGTCAAGGCTAGGAACGATCTCCTTACCGATTCGAGACACTCTAGTAATGTCTCAGGATTCGGACGTTGGCGAACCCTTGGATCCTGCAGGACCGGTCCACAAATACTTTAGTGGATTGGCAATTTCTGAACACACACTTCCCTATCCTATTTAACCTATAAAATGGTCACTATCGACCAAATAAACGAGGCCTCGAAATCCATCATCCATATAAGTAAAAATGCCAGGGCTTGTAAACGCTGACACCACTTCTAGCTAGAAAGAAACGTGTGCACTCCCTGCATTCCCTTGCTATGTTTTTGACTCATACCGGGTTGTGAGACTCGCGAAGTAATGCTATACACAAAGCTATGCCGAAAAAGGCTATGCTTTGATCATCAACCACAAGGCTCTTCTTTTCAATAAAAGCCTCGATCATTTGCAATCTTGGCATGCCACATTGACAATTCACGCCATGCGATTGATAACTACCGATATATAACCTCTAAGCTCGTGCATCTCAGAGAAGGGTGTTAAGAAAGAGAATAAATTCTCCGCCACCACAGATATATATTAAATAGAAATCAATTTAATTTACATGGAATGAAATCCAATGTCAGATACACATCCATTTACAAGTCCGTTCTGGGTCTAAACGAAACCGGAGACACCTTATTCCTCGTCCCATATGTCTAATACGGAAGTGAGGTGCTCGCATATCCGGATAATCAACAAGTACATCTGGACAAACTACCACTTTAACCCTTTACTGGGAGCTACCCAATGTCAGGCATCAGTAGTTGTCCATTCGATGTGAAGATCGTCGGTCTTCAACCACCGTCTTCAATGTCTTCGCCTTTAATTGTCATAATAATTATTCAGAATAGGTTAAACCCAGTCTTTCCGAATAACCCGCGTATTTATATTCAAAAATTAGGTGCAATAAAGACACATCATACGCCTCATTCCAAATCAGAATATTCTTTTAATAAAATATTCATATTATTAGGGAAAGGGTTCCCATAAATTTTATCAAAGATAAATTCTTTTAAATTTATTTTTAAATCTTCTTTTCAAAGATTCATTAAAAGTCCAATTTGATTTTAATATCAAAATCATTACTTTATGATTATTCAATTTTAAGAAATTAATCCTGTCTTTAACTGGGTTAAAGAATCAATGTCATTTAAAAACATTGTTCACGATAAACCCAAAATCATCTTCCATTATATATGGAATTTTCACAAAAATCAAATCAATATATAATCGATATAAATTTCCGTATCAGGCCGATAATATAAATGGAATAACGGCAAAGCCTTTTAAATTCCATATATAGTAACAATCTTCTTTTACAGAAGCCTATCTCGATTATTATCAAATCGAATTTCCACTCAATTCCAATTTAATATATTAAATTGGAAAACTTAACTTTGGAAAATTTCTTTTTAAACCTTAATGAAAAGATTTGTAAATTCTAAATCATGTTTTTACAGTTAACTGGCTAAGAACAAATGTTGTTTAAAACACAGTTCACAATAAGCCCAGTTAACATATCAATTTATTCTAATTACTAAATATAATTTGAAATTCTGATAATCTTACTTAAAAGATTTATCCTTTCATATGGGTTTTAAGAATAGTGTTATTTCAGACACAATCCACGACAACCCAAAATCTAATTCTTTTATTTAATTCTTATTAAACATTAATTAATTGGAAGACTTCATTAAATCTTAATTTAAAAGATCTATTCTAGTTAATAACTAATTTGTTTGATAAAAATATATTTTTATCTTCTGTCAATCCAAGAACAGACATAGAAATCATCATTTTATTCTTCGTTGAATATTATTCTAAAATACTCGTTATTTAAAAACATTCTTTATATATAAAGATTCTTTATGTAAAAAAATATTCTTTATATTACAATGTTCTTTATTCTAAAATATTATTTATTTAAAATTATTCTTTATTAAAGGGCAATCTTTATTTAAAATGTTCTTTATTTAAAAGAAATCCTGAATCGGAATGCGACTCAATCAGTTAACATATAATTTCGGTTATATGGATTTCATACATCGTATATATATATGAAAACAAATGATAAATAATCATCAAACCATCCATTCAACATCCAGAGTGAAGTTCATAACTGTGTGAGCATTAAAATAAAATAACAACGCTCATCGTAGCCTGTCAATCTATCGATCAACATACAACTAAATATTGGGACTAGTGTATGTCAAATATCATCCCAATACCCGTTTGGGGTTTTCAGCCAACAACAATTCATCTAAATAAATAATCGGTTAATGAATTTAACCAATTTTAATTTCTGCTAACATGTTGACGATAATGAACAAACATGTTATTATATTCCTAATGTCGAATAAAAAATGTATTTTACTCGCATAATTTTCCTACATGTTTCTAATGTCTAACAAAATGTAATTTATTTACATGTTATTATTTCTGGTGACAAATAAAAAGATAATTCCTATTTTCTTTTATTTGTATGCAAATTTCTGTTCTAAACTTTAACAAATAACAAGAATTGTTTTATTCGCATGTTTAGTACCAAATCATAACATATGAAATGCCTCTTTATTCTGTACACCAGTTCTAATGTAAAACTTGACAATACAAATGTCATTTGGATTTGCATACAAATTCTATTGTATAATTTAACAATAAAATGTCACGTTAGTTTACATACAATTCTAATGTATATTTATGACAAACAAAATGATTCTTATATTTGAATATAAATTCTAATGTAAGTTTGCAAATAAAAATGATTTTTATATTTACATATAAATTTTATTGTATGTTATGCAAATAAAGGTGATCCTTATATTTGCATATAAATTCTAATGTATGTTATGCAAATAAAGGTGATTCTTAGATTTGCATATAAATTATATTTCAACAAAATGTATGAAAAGTGATGCATCCATGTTGCTGACTATTCTATTTTATAAAAATGAATATTTTGTTGTAACACAAATCTAGTTAATAAAAATGCTATTTGTGTTTAACTCTTTTATTTAACCAAAAATATAATATATTTTTTCAAATCAAATTAACAAAATGTGGTTTTTTTGTTTTCAACCATCATATTTTGACAAAATATACATTTTTGTTTCACCAATATATTTTGACAAAAATGTATATTTCTAATTCAACTATTCTAATTTGTCAAAATGTTCATTTTTTTTGTTTCAAAAATTCTAATTTGACAAAAATGTTCATTTTTGTTTCAACAACTATATTTTGACAAAAAGACCAATTTTGTTTCAACTATTACTTTTGACAAAAGTGACAATTTTGGCGTTTTAACTATTACATTTGAAAAAAAGTGACAAATTTGGTTTTAACTATTACATTTGGCAAAAATGACAAATTTGGTTTCAATCTTCATAACTTGTTAAAAGTGATATTTCTGGTTTCAACTTTTATAACTTGACAAAAGTTATATTTTGGTTTAACATAAGTCTATTTAACAAAAATGTCATTTTTGTTGTAACTCAAATCTCTTTAAAAAAAAGGTAATTTTTGTTATAACTTAAATTTATTTAACGAAAATGTAAATTTTGTCTAACTCTAATCTTATTTAACAAAAATGTGATTCTTGTTATGTTCATTATTTTTTATTGAAGCTATGAGCAATTAGAATATAATCCTTCATATTAATTCTTTTTATTTAAACAAAGTGATAGTATAAACATGATCTTTAATACTTATCTTTTCATTGCAAAAAAAATTACAATAAAAATATATCTTTCTATTTTACTCTTTTTATTGTAGCTAAAATAACAATAGAAATATATCTTTCATTCTATTCTTTTTATTATAATCTAAAGTGACAATAAAAATGCAACTTTAAAATCTACTCTTTTTATTGCATATAAAATTACAATAAAAGTGCAACTCTAAAATCTATTCTTTTTATTGTCTCTAATTTGACAATAAACATGTTTCTTTAAAATCTATACTTTTTATTGTCTCCATTTTAACAATAAAATATTTCTTTTAAATCTAATCTTTTTATTATAATTTTTTTAATCCTATTCTTTTTAATGAAAACATATTACATAAAAATGTAATCTTTTAAATTGCAGTCCTTTGATTGAAACAAATTATCAATGAAAATGTAATATTTAATGTTCAATCTTTTTATGGAAACAATTTGACATCCAAGATATATTCTTTTTAGTTGAAACAAAATGATGCTAAAAATATGTTCTTTTTTTAGTTAAAACAAAATTACGCTAAAAATATGTTCTTTTTAGTTGAAACAAAATTTAAGAAAAAACCAAATTTTATGTAATCAAATTAAAATGATATTTTTATGTAATCAAATAAAAATAATATTTTCTTTTGTTGATACTCATACTTCAACAAAAGTGATACTTTTGTTTTGGCACAAATCTATATTCCATGTTTCAATAAAAGTGATATTTTTGTTATTGAACAAAATCTAAAAAATTACGTGTTCATGTTTCCAAATGAAAATGATATTTTTATTATAAAAAGAAAACAATACTCATGGATCTAAAAGGATGAAATCTTTATTATAAAACAAATCTATGTTCCTATATCTAAAAAAAAAATTTTTATTTCAAATCCACATTTAACAATAAACTATAGATTCAAGGGAAAGAATTTTCATCGTAAGTTCAGATGTAACAAACATACGCATCACAACCATCATAATCAACAAACAACAATTCCGATATCATACATCGCAGATCTAAATTAATTAACGTACATACATGGAATTTAAATAGCAAGAAATAATTAATACTTTAATTATTTTTAAATATAGAAATCTCACCTTGGTTTGAAGCGGCTCTAAAATTCTAACAAGTTCCAGAAATTCTCCAATCACTTTTAAAACGTTGTGTTTGACGTCACAATTCCAATGTTTCTGAAATCGTCCAATTCTGAGACCGTATGAGAAAGTTACGGGTTTATAAATTTTAATGACATCATTATATAATTAATAAATTAATTAAAACCTAATTACCCCTAAGTTAAACAAGGCCGATACTTTCTTCTTCCTAGAACCATGAACCCATCATCGCACCAACTTCCACCACCACGCACGCGCCTCAAGGTCATGGTAGGCCGATCGGAATCCGCCCCTCCAACCGCCATGACGTCAGCTTCCGGCCCCTCCAATGAGGTCCAACTCGCACCTGCCCTCGGCCCCCAATCTGACCACGAACGTCCGCTGTTTGCACCAGAAATTCGAGCCCTGTACTCCACTAAATTCGACCATCACCTTATGGAATTGAAGTTCAGAAAAATCGCTACCATATTTGCTTAGGAATCACGAGATAACTCGGATTAGATTAGAAGAATTTAGTGTTTGAATTTGGGATGGTATCGGCCATTAGTTTGCGAGGCCGGCTGTAATGTCCCGTATTTTTACGTTATAATAGTTAATTAATTTAATTATTTAAACAGTGATTTAGGGAATAAAATCATTGTTTAATTAAATAATAGTGTATATTTAATTAAATTAAATAATAGGGTAATATATTTAACTTCTGAAATAGTTGGAAGTAGTAGAACTTGCAATATTGTGTAAATTGGATAGTGTAAGAGATTTGGTTGAGTTCGAATTCGAATTTTAATAACGAATTCGTTTATAAATGATATTGGAAAGTATAAATTATATTATAATTATAATCGAGCTCGAAATGGCGCGGCAGTTCGTAATTTGGCGATTCGAACTTTAAACGAATATACAAAAGCCGTTTTAAATTGGATTTCCGTGAAACAAGAAACGTTCGAAGCTGGTGAAGTATATTTTTCTAATGGAAGAGAAAAATCGGGATTTCATTGTGTAGATTTTGAGTTATGTCCAAATCAAATTTCCAAATAGTCGCTATGAAATTCCTTTATAATTTATAACGATATATATAAGGAATTTCATTATAAATCGAATATCGATTTAATCGGGATTTGAAATATCGAGTTAGAAATTCATATAGGATCATTCTGGTGCTGTATGATATTCTATTGTGAATATATACGATAATATTTATTTATAAATATTTAATTTAATTATTTTTAAATATATTTAATATTTAAAAGGGTTTATTTAGAGCTTTAAAAATAGCCAATTTTGCAAACGAGCTCCGTTTCCGACGAAACTAATTTAATTGGATCCGTAATATTAAATTATTGTTAGAATTAAATTTTCGTGATTTTTGGAGTCAGAGTGTGGCCGTACGTATTTTTAATTTAAAATCAGTTAGTGTTTCAATGGTTAAAAATATGCTGTGTGAGCAAACGGGCTCGGAATTCGACGAAACAAGTTTCGTTGTGTCCATAATGTAGAACTAAAGGTGTATGTCCATTTTCGTGATTTTTGGGTATGATGTGTGATCATAGGAATTTTTAAATAGTAATATAAATAACGATTCATTATAAATCAATAAATTAATGAATATAAAAATAATTTTATTATATTATAAATATACCCTTATCCTTGTAACCCTAACATTTCATTTCCTCGGTCAATATTTTTGTACCGCCGTGTTCTTTATTTTTACAGTAAAATCATCCACTTTAGAAAATCAAAATCAAATAAAAGAAATTGGTACAAATTTCGAAATTCGTATAGATGGAAGCATTGATTAAAGAGCTTCACGTATGTATCCCCGGATTTTTGTGCAATCAATTTTAGGCGGTGTCGACATTTCGTACAGCCGAGCTAGGGCTGAGTTTGGTCGAGGATTGGAGCGATGTTAAGTGAAGGTGAGGATGGCATGTCGGTTGGGGTTGTGAGGTGCACCTGGTAGCATCAAGGAGAGGGATTCCAGTAGTCTGAGACGAGGTGCTATAGTAGATTGTCATGATTGGAGCAGCAGGACGTATTTTGAATGGTGTGGTCGAGTGACGTAGTGTTGGTATGGAAGTATAGAGCGATTTGAGAGATGATGAATGGTGATTTTATTTGGTGATCTAGTGTGGTGTAAAGGGAGAGATGATGCTTGACATTTGCGGTAATGGTGTGTTTGGAAACGGTATTATCTGGAGCTCGTGAAGAGGATTAGGAGTGGAAGCGGGTTTACTTGGTAGTGGGCCGAAGTTTGAAAAAGGTTAAGGCCCATAATTTTAATAAATATATTGGTTTAATTTAAATTTAAATAGTGTATTGACTTGTAAATTGTATAACTTCTCCATACGTAATCAGAATGTGACGAAACAAGATCCGACAGGATCGTATGGACAAATGCTACACGATGGAACTGACTTGGAGTGAATTGGGGCTCGTTACAATTTATTGCAAATTAATTTGTCGGTCTGAATCAATCGACAATTACCGTTACTTAACAATGATCGTCCAATGTGAGTAAAACTCACTAACTCTATCATTTTATATTTTTATAAATATAATCTAGTAATGATAAATGCTGATTGACTGCAGTGTGATGATTGTTTGGTCGAATTGCTAGTGTATTAGTTGAAATTATGGATAACTATATATATATATATTATTAATTAAATATTGATTATGTTTAGCAGAATATTTCATACTAAAATGAAATTGATGTTAATTATATTATTTAACATCTGTGGATGCAGGAAAACAGGTCGGAGGGATCCAACTGGATTCCTCAATATTTAAAGTACTGTTTTGTTTCATATATTGTGATATATGATGTGATATATAATCTGTTGTTGATTATGTGTGTTTGGATGATATTGATCATGGTATTTTAAATACCATAAGAAATACTGGAAAGTATAAAGGGAATTTTCAAAGTATATATTGAAAATAAAATATTTATAAAATCAAAGGATTTTATATAAAAGGAAATATTTGTAAACCATTTACAAATAGAATTGAAAAGGAAATATTTGTAAACCATTTACAAATAGAATTGAAAAGGAAATATTTATTTGTTAAATAAATAGAATTGAAAAGGGATATTTGTTTGTTAAATAAGTATAATTAAGAAATAAGTATTTGGAAAATAAATAGAATTATAAAAGAAACATTTTTAAAATAAATAGAATTTGTAAAAGGGAAATTGGCGAAATATAAAAGAACTATGAAATGGATTTAAAGTAGATTGTGAATAGAAATCTGTTTTAACAGATAAATGGACCAGATTAATTTATAAATAATATTTTATAAATTAAGTGAAATATTTATCATTGGATAAATGGGATATATAAGTCAGGACTTATGTAGAGAAGTAAGAATCAATTTCAACATCGATATTTGAAACTGAATATGGACGAAAAGTGAATCGAATATTACTTATTCGAAAAGGATTTAATCAAAAAGGAGTTAATCAAAAAGGAGATAATCAAAAAGGAGTTAATCAAAATAGAGTTAATCGAATATTAGTTATTCGATTAGAGTTAATCGAAAGGAGTTAATCCAATAAAGTTAATCAAACAGAGTTAAGTGATTAGAGTTAATCAAACAGATTTAATCGATTAGAGTCAATCGAAAGGAGTTAATCCAATAGAGTTAATCAAACAGATTTAAGTGATTAAGTTAATCAAACAGAGTTAATTGATTAGAGTTAATTAAACAGAGTTAATCGAATTAAAGTTAATCGATTAGAGTTAGAGTTAATCGAATATAGTTAGTCGAATAAAGTTAGTCGAATATTAGTTATTCGAATAGAGTTAATCGAAATAGAGATAATTGAATATAGTTATTCGAAGAGAGATTTTCGAATATAGTTTATTCGAAAGAGAGATTTTCGAATATAGTTTTTTCGAATGAGTTAATCGAGTTTAGTTATTCGAAAGGAGTTAATCGAAGTTAGTTATTCGAGAGGAGTTAATCGAAGTTAGTTATTCGAGAGGAGTTAATTGAATTTAGTTATTCCAAAGAGAGATTTTCCAATATAGTTTATTCGAAGGAGTTAATCGAATTTAATTATTTGAAAGGAGTTAATCGAAGTTAGTTATTCAAGAGGAGTTAATCGAAGTTAGTTATTCGAGAGGAGTTAATTGAATTTAGTTATTCGAAAAAAGTTAATCGAATTTAGTTATTCCAGAGGAGTTAATCGAATTTAGTTATTCGAGAGGAGTTAATTGAATATAGTTATTCGAAAGAAGTTAATCGAATATTAGTTTATTCGAAAGGAGTTACCGAATAGAGAATATTCGAAAGAGAGTTATATGTTGAAATTCGATTATATTGAATTCGGGAAAGTACTATTCACTTTCCGTTTTTAAATCAAGATTTATTTATTTAGTTATAAATTGTCTATTTAGTCATTTAGTTGAATTAAGAAATAAAACTTATATTTTGAAGTTAGATATTTCAGAAGTAGGGATTATAACGCTATATTTATAGTCAATGTTTTAAATAAAGAAGTGGATTCGTAAATAGAATCCAAGAGTTACGTAAGGAAGTTTGTTAAAGATGTAAAAGGTGAACTTGTCTATTTCGAAGTTAGAAATGTTGCTCAGTTAAGGTCTGAGAGGTAGTTATACCCCAACTTGATTGACTCCATTTTTAACTAAGGAATGGTTAAGGTTCGATAGTGAAGGTTGGTTAAGTGAATTTAGTTAATGAGTGTAATGTTTTGGGTTGGCATAACATTGTTTTATTTAAACATCTGTTTAAATCCAAATGTAGGAGTTTTGGAAATGTTTTCCAAATAAGAATCAGAAATATTTCTAATATAGAAAATAAGAAATGGAAATGTTTTCCATTGTTAATAATGTATATTTTCTAAGTCTAGAAAATAAGAATTTTCTAATATATGGAAACGATAATAGGAAAATGAATAAAGTAATGATAAATTGATTTAAGAGATAAATGATGATTGATGAGTGATCAATACAATTTCCATATGGAAATAATATCATTGTTTGCACATGTATTTTTCTTTGATAGTTAACTCACCGACTATCGAAGTTTTTGACCATTTCCGTCGTTAATACGGAGAGACCGGGATCAGATTCACTATCTGAAAACCACTCTATATGGATGTTAGCGTTGCGATCAAATATGATGAAGAAAATTGAAGACGGAGTTTATGAAAGGGTCGTTCTGTCAAATCCTAGGTAGAAATTTCCTAAGATGGATTTACATAATAGTGCCTTTGGTTTGTCCAGTCCCAGGACGACCTGCATGGAAGAATGTCTGACAGAGTATATTTAATGGATCGCGTAAGTTGATCTCTTCAAACGTATTTACGTTTGGTAGCGGAGGAATTCGTTTCTCTTATCTGTATACCCGTTGTATTTTTTGGGAAACCAATTTGTGAATTGGCGGGTATGACGTGTGACATTCAAATTGAGTAATTGTGTGATCTGTCAAAGATAAGCGTGGCCTCTAGCCTCACAACCGGGAAATGACAAAAATCGGGCAGGCAACATGGCTAAGTGGGTTGCTTCCAATTACGGTGTATTGTCAACTGATCTAGAGTTTCATTTACTTCTTTAATCTATTCGATGTTGTCCCATTCGGGAAACGGTTGCTGATCCCAACCGTTGGTGATATACATTCGACACACTCAAGCGAAATGAGTGGTCCGTCATGTGTGGCCAGGTTGCAAGATGTTCTTATTGAACCCAGTGTATTCCTTTCTAGAGGTACACTATCGGAAGGTGGTTCCACACCTTGTCATAGTCGGAAATCCATTATCCAATAAGTGCTCGCGGTTTTGATTGTATACTATATATGTAGAACGTGAGATGAAAGCTTTTCTGCTAGATGATTATTTAGTTGTGGTTGATAGATATTATTATAATATCAAAAGAGTTTTGATATAAAGCTTATCATTTTTTTCAAAAGGATTTTGAAAGTTAAATCAAATGTTTTGAATTCTCATAAGGGAAAAACCAGTTCCGTTATACGGCGTAGTCTTATGAGATATCGTTTAATTGCTCAAACTGTTTTAAATGGTTTTACTCATACCAGTCCCATGATTGACCCAGAGTTTATTTTGGTTTGTTTCCCCTAAACTCTTGGGCGCACAAATTTGTACGAGCAGTCAAGTATTCGAGATTTACAGATGCCCTAGAAGGAGCTTGGAGCAGGAGGCTTCAGGATTATGTAGCTATTGTTATTTCTGCTGTATTGTAAGTGTTGTACTCTGATAATGTTATTGTACACATATACTGATTTTATTTCAAAGTTATGTATCTATTATATATTGTTCGCTCCGTTGTAAGATTCGTGTTACTTTGATGATGTTATATGCTCTTCTTCTTCTATTCTAAGTATCTATCTTATCTATTCTCACCCTCTAATTTCTTTCATGGACTATCAGGTATTTTCGATGCTTGAGTAGTCGACATCGTGTTTGGTGTCGATAACCATGATCGCGAAAACCCCTGGTCGTTACAGTGGTATCATAGCTGAAGATTATGCAATTACCTTGGCTCTGTGGTATGACTCAGTGGAGATGGGGTTAGCAATACCCTAGATTGAGTTAAGTGTATATATATGTAACAACCCGGAATTTTGGAACCAATTTAAAATTTTTATTTCAGGAAATTTTAATAGAAAATGCGTCAAAAAAAGGGGTTAAACAATAAAAAGTTTACATTTTTATTGTAAAGGAGAAAATATGAAAAATGAGCATTGGTTTGAATAGGAAAGTTGTTGTAACATAAAAATTCACATTTTTATGTAATAATATGATTCATTAAAAAGTTACATTTTAATGGAAAAAGAATCATTATTAAATGATCACTATTGAAAGAAAATTGGTTAACATTAAAAGCACATTTTTAATGTAAGATGAAACATATAAAAAGTTGCACAACTTAATAATCAGAGAAAATGAACCAAACATTCATATAAAAATTTAATGAAAAATAAGTGTGGTCCCATCATGCCTAGTCAGCTAATTAAATTTCATTTGTCACCTACTACATATGTAGAAACAAGTGAAAGATAAAATCTAAAATATATAACCAAATAAAGAAGAATAAAAAAGGGAAAGTCACCTCCTTCATTAATAAATAAAATTTGAAATTATAATCAATGGAAATTAGAGGGGTGTTATTTATTGCAAGAAAAAAATAAAGAAGGAAAAAGAATAATGAAAGGATTATTTCAGTCAGTAACATAGGTTGTAATGTAAATGAACTAAAATAATAAATTGGTAAATACATAATTCTACATTTACATTATATATATAAATATACATATATACATACATACATACATACATACATATATATATATATATATTATCCATCCCAAAAATATATGTAAACAGCGTAAGTATAATTATGAATTAAAAACAATGTTAAGTAAGCTTTGATTGAATTTTTCAATTAAAGGTAGGAATATTGAAATGTTTCTCATAATAAATGGGAAATAAATAATTTGTAATCTTTGGATTTTGGCAATAAATATGGAATTGTTTGCAGAATTGTAAAGATCACAAATTTTAAATAAGGGGATTAGGATTGTAAATAAGTAATTTATGGAAAATAAATACGTCAGTAAATGTTAAGAGGTTACAATTCAAAAATATATAGGGACAAATGTTTTAACTCCCATTAGGGAAATTTGTGTTATAAAATTATTTATATTATATATATATACACTTGGAAATACGAAACCCTAATATCCTAATACCATAGCCGCCAGTTCTCATTTCAATGGCCTAAACACAGCCGATTTCATTCACTAATTTCTCCCCAATTACGAAGAATTAAAACATGGAATCAAAGCAATTATTGAAGAGCATGTCAAGTTCTATAATTTCAACGATCAAGATCTGAAATAAAGCTACGGATTTCTCGAATTTTGCACCCAAAATTGGCGGCTTTGGGCTGGAATTCGCGACTGTGGAGGCCACCGCATGTGGCGGTGCTACTGGCGCAAGGGGAGGTCAGCGCGGGCTTCGAGATGGGGGTGTCAGATGGTGGTACGGTGGCTCGTGGGTGGCACGTTCAGAAGGTTTCGAAGTCGAGCTTTGGGTTACGGGCTCCTACTGTTAACGAAGAAGAAGAGGACTTTGAAATTTCAGATCTAAATTGTTAGGTGAGATTTCCGATTTTAAATTTATTAATTAATTAATTTCTGTTTAATAATTGTTTGTATTTAATAAAATAGTTCTGTGTTGTAATAATTTGGATGATGAATTGTCTGTCTGTTTGTGTGTCTCATGTTTGTGTAAAAATAGCTGTAAGGTAAAATTGTGTAGAATATTTAATAGTCAAAACAAAATTTAAATTTTGTTATGAACGGTAATGATAGTTAAAAATGGACCTTTAGATTTTAAATTGTTGTGTCTAGATTTAAAAACATCGTTTTGTTAATAATGTTCATTTAGATTTAAAATTGTTATTTTTGTTAAAATGTTCAACTTTTGATTATTGTTATGTTAAACAAATTTAGCATTTTGTTATGAATTGTCGTGTTGGAGCAAACTTAACATTTTTGTTATAAATCGTCTTGTTAAAACAAATTCTAACATTTTGTTATAAATTGTTTATTAGAATTAAATTATCATTCTTGTTAAAATGTTCATTTAGAATTTAAGCAGCATTTTTGTTAAAAATGTTTATTTTGATTAATGATATCATTTTTGTTGTAAAATGTCGCATTGATATTAAAATAACACTTTTGTAAAATATTGCACTAGAATAAAAGACAATTTTTATCGTTAAAAAGCATATTTTGTCACCTTTACTTTTTAACATGAAAAGGGTCATTTTTGGTCGCTTTTACATTTTAAACATTAAAAGAACAATTTGCTTTCATTTCTTTTTTAGAAATGAAAAGGAATATTTTGTCGCATTTCTTTTACATATAAAAAGAACTATCTTTGTTGTCGTCTCTTTTTATGTTAAAAAGATCACATTTTTATTTTTATTTCTTTTGGAGATAAAAAGAACGGTTCCGTAGCAATAGAATTGTTAACGTTTTTATTTTATCGTCATTTTGAATGCGGTAAAAATAGAATTGTTAATGTTTATATTTTATCGCCATTTTGAATGCGGTAAAAATAGAATTGTTAATGTTTATATTTTATCGTCATTTTAAATGCGGTAAAAATAGAATTGTTAATGTTGAATATTTTATTGTCATTTTGAATGCGGTAAAAATAGAATTGTTAATGTTTATATTTTATCGTCATTTTGAATGCGATAAAAATAGAATTGTTAATGTTTATATTTTATCGTCATTTTGAATGCGGTAAAAATAGAATTGTTAATGTTTATTTTTTATTCTCATTTGGAATGCGGTAAAAATAGAATTGTTAATGTTTATATTTTATCGTCATTTTGAATGCGGTAAAAATAGAATTGTTAATGTTGAATATTTTATCGTCATTTTGAATGCGGTAAAAATAGAATTGTTAATGTGTATATTTTATCGTCATTTTGAATGCGGTAAAAATAGAATTGTTAATGTTGAATATTTTATCGTCATTTTGAATGCGGTAAAAATAGAATTGTTAATGTTTATATTTTATCGTCAATTTGAATGCGGTAAAAATAGAATTGTTAATGTTTATATTTTATCGTCATTTTGAATGCGGTAAAAATAGAATTGTTAATGTTTATATTTTATCGTCATTTTGAATGCGGTAAAAATAGAATTGTTAATGTTGAATATTTTATCGTCATTTTGAATGCGGTAAAAATAGAATTGTTAATGTTTATATTTTATCGTCATTTTGAATGCGGTAAAAATAGAATCGTTAATGTTTATATTTTATCGTCATTTTGAATGCAGTAAAAATAAAATTGTTAATGTTTATATTTTATCGTCATTTTGGATGCGGTAAAAATAGAATTGTTAATTTTTATATTTTATCATCATTTTGAATGCGATTGTTAATGTTGAATATTTTATCGTCATTTTGAATGCGGTAAAAATAGAATTTTTAATGTTTATATTTTATCGTCATTTTGAATGCGGTAAAAATAGAATTGTTAATGTTTATATTTTATCGTCATTTTGAATGCGGTAAAAATAGAATTGTTAATGTTTATATTTTATCGTCATTTTTTAATGCGGTAAAAATAGAATTGTTAATGTTGAATATTTTATCGTCATTTTGAATGCGGTGAAAATAGAATGGTTAATGTTGTCATATTTAACGACATTTTTGATGCAATAAAAATAGACAAGGTTAGTGATTCATTTTATCAACATTTTTGGTGCGATAAAAATAGGCAATGTTAGCAATTAATTTTTATCGACATCTTTGATGTGATAAAAATAGCGATGTTAATGTTTCATTTATATCAACCTTTTTGATGCGATAAAAAGAATATATTTTGTGTAACATTTTATTGTCTTTCTAAAGACAATAAAAAGAATAGATTAAAATGTCACATTGGTATTGTCATGTTAGACTATAATATCATTGTTATTATAAAATGTTATGTCAATTCAAAATATACTATTTTATTTGAATCATGCCATGTTAATATATAGACATCATTTTATTTAGATAAAATGTTGATGGCTGAAAACCCCAATCTTAAATTGTATGTCTATCGATTGATCGACAGGCTGTGATGAGCGTTATTATTTCATTTTAATGCTCACACAGTTGAAAGTGTCACTCTGAATGTTAATGGATGGTTTGATGATTATTTCTTGTTTATTATCCTATACATGAAATGTATGAAACCCATATGACCCAAATTATATGGTACA
The DNA here is from genome assembly GCA_030737875.1 of Allium sativum. Classification (NCBI taxonomy): domain Eukaryota; kingdom Viridiplantae; phylum Streptophyta; class Magnoliopsida; order Asparagales; family Amaryllidaceae; genus Allium; species Allium sativum. Next base: position 1,026,903,091 of record CM060909.1, read on the forward strand.
TCGTTGAGTCGCACTCCAATTCAGGATTTCTTTCTTAATAAAGAACTTTTGGATAATAAGGAATATTTTAAAAATAAAAATATTTTAAAAATAAAAATATTTTAGAAAAATAATAGTTTAAAATAACGAATGTTTTATATTGTAATTATAAATTATAATTGCGCCTTAGACACGAGGTTAAGCCCAACTTATGGGATAAGTCTCCCCGGAACCAACCGGCATATCCAGCATCCATAAGTCGCAGGCTTAATGTGGGGGGTCTGGCCCAGTATAAAATATAAATGAATAAAAATAAAAGGAAGTGATTTATAAATTTAATATTAATATTTTTAATATGATAAGAAAATAGAATATTCAATTTTGACTTTAAATTAGAAATGAAGTTAAAACCGTTTTAAAGCGAATTTATAAATATTTTATAAAGTATGTTTTAAATAGAAATCGACGATATAATATATATTAATTATATATATATATAATGGCCTGAATAGAATGCGCCGCGTAGTGACCGTTCGCGAATTTCGACCATTAACTTTAAATGGACGTAACGGGAGATCCGACCGTCGGATCCTCCTAAAACCAGAACCGTTGGGTTCGTATCGAGAAGAGCTTTTCAATGAATATAAGAGTATTAACATCTAACGGTTGGATTTGGAATTATGTCCAAATCAAAATTTAGAAAGGTCGCTATGATGCAGTTCGGTGGCCGTTATTGGAAACCGACTGTACGAGCGATGATAAAATTATTAAAAATATGGAAATATCATGTAAAATCATAATAAATGGTTTAAAAGGAATCTAGATGAAAATGTCCATTAGTGAAGAGATAAAAATATATTTTATCGATATGAACTAGTTATTAACTAGAATAAATCTTATAATTAAGATTTAATAAAGTTTTCCAATAAATTAATATTTACTTGGAATTAAATAGAATAAATTGGATTTTTGGGTTGTCGTGACTTGTGTCTTAAATAACACTGTTCTTAACCCCAGTTGAGCAAAGAATAAATCTTTTAATTAAGATTTTTAGAGTTTTAATCATATTTGATAATTGGAAGAAAATGAAATGTAAATTGGATTTATCGTGAACAGTGTTTTAAACGACACTTGTTCTTTAACCCAGTTTGCAGTGGAATATAATTCGGGATTTATGAATCTTTTATTAAGATTTAAAATGGAATATTTTCCAAGAGTAAAGTTTTCCAATTTAATATATTAATTTGGGATTAAATGGAATTTGATTTAATAATATTCGAGATGAGCTTCTGTAAAAGAAGGCCGTTAATATATATGGAATTTAAAAGGCTTTGCCGCTATTCCATTTATATTAATAGCTCGATACAGAAATTCATATCGATTATACATTGGTCTGATTTCTATGAAAATCCCCTATCTAATGGAGATGAATTTGAGTTTATCGTGAACAATGTTTTAAATGACATTAGTTCTTTAACTCAAATAAGGATAAGATTAATTTCTTAAAATTAAATAATCATTAAATAATGATTTTGATATTTAAAACCAAATTGGAGTTTTTAATAAATCTTTAAAAGAAAAGATTTAAGAATAAACTTAAAGGATTTATCTCTGATAAAATAATACGAATATTTTATTAGAAGAATATTCTGAATTGGAATGTGGCGTTGGATGTGTTTTTATAGTACTTGATTTTTAATTATAAAATACTTGAGTTATTCGGGAAGACCGGGTTTAACCCATTCCGAATAATTACTACGACGATGAAGACTCGAAGATGAAGACGGTGGTTGAAGACCGACGATCTTCACATCGGATGGATGTGTTGCTACAGAGACCCTTGATGGGAGTAGCTACCTTGAAGGGGCTTCAGTGGTGGCCGTCCGGGCTATTGTTGATTGTTCGGATTTGGTCTTCGCTCAGACCCAGAGCATAAGCTAGTAAATGGATGCGTGTCTGACATTGGATTTCGTTCCATGTGAATTAAATCGATTTCTGTTAATGTATGTCTGTTTGGTGGTGGAGGATGTATTCTCCACTTAACACCCTGGTATATATTAATAGTGATTGATCGCATGGCATGAATTGTCAATGTGGCACGCCAAGATGCAATTGATCAAGGCTTTTGTTGAAAAGCAGGGGCTTGTGGGATGATCAAAGCATAGCCTATTATGGCATAGCTTTGTGTATATAGTTACTTCGCGAGCCTCACACCCCGGTATGAGTCAAAAACGGGATACGGACTGCAGGGAGTGCACACGTTTTTTTCTAGCTAGGAGTGGTGTCGGTGCTTAAACTGGCTGGCATTTACTTATGTGGATGATGGATTTTGAGGCGCCTCGGATTTTTATAGGCCGTTTGTGGTCATACTATAGGTCCAAAGGGACCGGGAAGCGTGTGTTCAGGCATAACCAATCTACTACCCTTAGGTAGGGACCAGCCCTGAAGATCCAAGGGTTCACTACGGGGGATCCTGAGGCATTTTCTAGAGTGTCTCGAATCGGAGAGGAGCTTGCCCCTAGCCTCAACTCATGATGGAAATCCAATTTCCAATACGACCTTGCGGTTTTGATTGTAGAACTAGTTTGGTGACATAGTAGGATGGGTTACTATGCCATCTATGATTAATAAATTATGATTGAAATTGTTTTTGAAATATAGATATACCCATATATATACACACTAATACTAAATCCGTTTTACCGTATCAAGCATCTTTTGACCATTATAAGGTAAAACCCTCTCCTCCGGTTTGCGTTGCATTGTGTGATGGGACTTGGGTCTTATAATGGTTTCATTTTTCTAAAAAGCATAGCGTTATTTGAACGATTTACTCTACTTATGCACTGGCAATCCAATGGAGTAAACTCGTTCCGCGTTAGCGGCGTGGTCCTGTGATTAGCCTTATCATTAGATTAGTTTAGTTAAGATTTCTCATACCAGTCCCATGACTGACCTGTAGTTTGTTTCACTGGAAAACTCGGGTGCCCATATTTTTCCACACGGGCAGTCGAGTAGCTTGGTTTGCAGATATCTATTCTTTTAGCAGGATCCTGGATTGAAGCTTAAAGCTGTGTCCAGAGCATTTATAGTCTTCCGCTGTGTATTGTATTTATGTATTGTAATTTAACTTATGCTGTATCATTCCTTTAATTGATGTACTCTGATATTCTGTACTCTGATGTAACATTATTGTAATGTCTATAAAAGTCTATTGTTATTTGTTCTTATGAATTGTATTCCCAAAGTTAACGTATGCGAGTTTTGAACCGTCTTGGTCGATTTTGCGATCGATTAGGTCCAGGCAAAATCCGTGCCGTTACAGTTGGTATCAGAGCTCTGGTTAGCTCGAATCTTTGGGGTACAACTCGTTAGAACTGAACAAAGACTCATCAGAGATTAGATTAGTAATATCCAATAAGAATACTCAATAGAGATGGGATCAGTAGTATCCTAGAATGAGTCCGAAGAGTGTTATTTTTAAAAATAAATAAAAGCGGTAATAAATTTAGTTTTGAAAATTTATCTTAAAATACGTATTTGAGATATTATTATATTTTAGATTTGGACAATCGAGTATATAGAGATTTTAATATACGCCTTGCAAGCGTGTATAAGAAGCTCCAATATATTAGATAGATATAGAGTCACACTCTAATAGCCCGGAGACGATTCTAATGATGAGGCATCATCATCAATGTTTATGTTCGAGTTCGGAGTGAGAGATCTATATATTTCCAATCGACTGGTATGAGAACCAAAACTTAGTTAGAACACATTGTTGTGATTTGCACTAAAAATATGATTTTTGACTATATATGTAAAAGTTATATATATTCGAAAAGTTAATCATCTAATTGATTGCTGGTTGTGATGTTTGATTATTGGATTAACTAATAAAATTATTGAAACCAATAAATAAAAATTTAAATTAAATTAGTTAATTAAGCAACTTTTATTTTCGTTCCTTTTTTAGGGCGAAAATATTTTAAGTGGGGGAGATTGTAACAACCCGGAATTTTGGAACCAATTTAAAAATTTTATTTCAGGAAATTTTAATAGAAAATGCGTCAAAAAAAAGGGGTTAAACAATAAAAAGTTTACATTTTTATTGTAAAGGAGAAAATATGAAAAATGAGCATTGGTTTGAAAAGGAAAGTTGTTGTAACATAAAAATTCACATTTTTATGTAATAATATGATTCATTAAAAAGTTACATTTTAATGGAAAAAGAATCATTATTAATTGATCACTATTGAAAGAAAATTGGTTAAAATTAAAAGCACATTTTTAATGTAAGATGGAACATATAAAAAGTTGCACAACTTAATAATCAGAGAAAATGAACCAAACATTCATATAAAAATTTGAATGAAAAATAAGTGTGGTCCCATCATGCCTAGTCAGCTAGTTAATTTCATTTGTCACCTACTACATATGTAGAAACAAGTGAAAAATAAAATCTAAAATATATAACCAAATAAAGAAGAATAAAAAAGGGAAAGTCACCTCCTTCATTAATAAATAAAATTTGAAATTATAATCAATGGAAATTAGAGGGGTGTCATTTATTGCAAGAAAAAAATAAAGAAGGAAAAAGAATAATGAAAGGATTATTTCAGTCAGTAACATAGGTTGTAATGTAAATGAACTAAAATAATAAATTGGTAAATACATAATTCTACATTTACATTATATATATATACGTGTACATATATATATATATATATATATATATATATATATATTGTCCATCCCAAAAATATATGTAAACAACATAAGTATAATTATGAATTAGAAACAATGTTAAGTAAGCTTTGATTGAAATTTTCAATTAAAGGCAGGAATATTGAAATGTTTCTCATAATAAATGGGAAATAAATAATTTGTAATCTTGGGATTTTGGCAATAAATATGGAATTGTTTGCAGAATTGTAAAGGTCACAAATTTTAAAAAAGAGGATTAGGATTGTAAATAAGTAATTTATGGGAAATAAATATGTCCATAAATGTTAAGAGGTTACAATTCAAAAATATATAGGGACAAATGTTTTAACTCCAATTAGGGAAATTTGTGTTATAAAATTATTTATATTATATATATACACTTGGAAATACGAAACCCTAATATCCTAATACCATAGCCGCCAGTTCTCATTTCAATGGCCTAAACACAGCCGATTTCATTTACTAATTTCTCCCCAATTACGAAGAATTAAAACATGGAATCAAAGCAATTATTGAAGAGCATGTCAAGTTCTATAATTTCAACGGTCAAGATTTGAAATAAAGCTACGGATTTCTCGAATTTTGCACCCAAAACCGGCGGCTTTGGGCTGGAATTCGCGGCTGTGGAGGCCACCGCATGTGCCGTTGCTACTGGCGCAAGGGGAGGTCGGGACGGGCTTCGAGATGGGGGTGTCTGATGGTGGTACGGTGGCTCATGGGTGGCGCGTTCAGAAGGTTTCGAAGTCGAGCTTTGGGATACGGGCTCCTACTGTTAACGAAGAAGAAGAGGACTTTGAAATTTCAGATCTATATTGTTAGGTGAGATTTCCGATTTTAAATTTATTAATTTATTAATTTCTGTTTAATAATTGTTTGTATTTAATAAAATAGTTCTTTGTTGTAATAATTTGGATGATGAATTGTCTGTCTGTTTGTGTGTCTCATGTTTGTGTAAAAATAGCTGTAAGGTAAAATTGTGTAGAATATTTAATAGTCAAAACAAAATTTACATTTTGTTATGAACGGTAATGATAGTTAAAAATGGACCTTCAGATTTTAAATTGTTGTGTCTAGATTTAAAAACATCGTTTTGTTAATAATGTTCATTTAGATTTAAAATTGTTATTTTTGTTAAAATGTTCATCTGTTGATTATTGTTATGTTAAAAAAATTTAGCATTTTGTTATGAATTGTCGTGTTGGAGCAAACTTAACATTTTTGTTATAAATCGTCTTGTTAAAACAAATTCTAACATTTTGTTATAAATTGTTTATTAGAATTAAATTATCATTCTTGTTAAAATGTTCATTTAGAATTTAAGCAGCATTTTTGTTAAAAATGTTTATTTTGATTAATGATATCATTTTTGTTGTAAAATGTCGCATTGATATTAAAATAACACTTTTGTAAAATATTGCATTAGAATAAAAGACAATTTTTATCGTTAAAAAGCATATTTTGTCACCTTTTCTTTTTAACATGAAAAGGGTCATTTTTGGTCGCTTTTTCTTTTTAAACATTAAAAGAACATTTTGCTTTCATTTCTTTTTTGGAAATGAAAAGGAATATTTTTTCGCATTTCTTTTACATCTAAAAAGAACTATCTTTGTTGTCGTCTCTTCTTATGTTAAAAAGATCACATTTTTATTTTTGTTTCTTTTGGAGATAAAAAGAACACCTTTGTGTTGCATTTCTTTTTATATAAAAAAAAAGAACGGTTCCGTAGCAATAGAATTGTTAATGTTTATATTTTATCGTCATTTTGAATGCGGTAAAAATAGAATTGTTAATGTTTATATTTTATCGTCATTTTGAATGCGGTAAAAATAGAATTGTTAATGTTTATATTTTATCGTCATTTTGAATGCGGTAAAATAGAATTGTTAATGTTGAATATTTTATCGTCATTTTGAATGCGGTAAAAATAGAATTGTTAATGTTTATATTTTATCATCATTTTGAATGCGGTAAAAATAGAATTGTTAATGTTTATATTTTATCGCAATTTTGAATGCGGTAAAAATAGAATTGTTAATGTTTATATTTTATCGTCATTTTGAATGCGGTAAAAATAGAATTGTTAATGTTTATATTTTATCGTCATTTTGAATGCGGTAAAAATAGAATTGTTAATGTTGAATATTTTATCGTCATTTTGAATGCGGTAAAAATAGAATTGTTAGTGCTTATATTTTATCGTCATTTTGAATGCAGCAAAAATAGAATTATTAATGTTGAATATTTTATCGTCATTTTGAATGCGGTAAAAATAGAATTTTTAATGTTTATATTTTATCGTCAATGTTTATATTTTATCGTCATTTTGAAAGCGGTAAAAATAGAATTGTTAATGTTTATATTTTATCGTCATTTTGAATGCGGTAAAAATAGAATTGTTAATGTTTTATATTTTATCGTCATTTTGAATGTGGTAAAAATAGAATTGTTAATGTTTATATTTTATCATCATTTTGAATGCGGTAAAAATAGAATTGTTAGTGTTTATATTTTATCGTCATTTTGAATGCGGTAAAAATAGAATTGTTAATGTCTATATTTTATCGTCATTTTGAATGCGGTAAAAATAGAATTGTTAATGTTTATATTTTATCGTCATTTTGAATGCGGTAAAAATAGAATTGTTAATGTTGAATATTTTATCGTCATTTTGAATGCGGTAAAAATAGAATTGTTAATGTTTATATTTTATCGTCATTTTGAATGCGGTAAAAATAGAATTGTTAATGTTTATATTTTATCGTCATTTTTGAATGCGGTAAAAATAGAATTGTTAATGTTGAATATTTTATCGTCATTTTGAATGCGGTGAAAATAGAATGGTTAATGTTGTCATTTTTAACGACATTTTTGATGCGATAAAAATAGACAAGGTTAGTGATTCATTTTATCGACATTTTTGGTGCGATAAAAATAGGCAATGTTAGCAATTCATTTTTATCGACATCTTTGATGTGATAATAATAGCGATGTTAATGTTTCATTTTTATCAACCTTTTTGATGCGATAAAAAGAATATATTTTGTGTAACATTTTATTGTATTTCTAAAGACAATAAAAAGAATAGATTAAAATGTCACATTGGTATTGTCATGTTAGACTATAATATCATTGTTATTATAAAATGTTATGTCAATTCAAAATATACTATTTTATTTGAATCATGCCATGTTAATATATAGACATCATTTTATTTAGATGAAATGTTGATGGCTGAAAACCCCAATCTTAAATTGTATGTCTATCTATTGATCGACAGGCTGCGATGAGCGTTATTGTTTCATTTTAATGCTCACACAGTTGAAAGTGTCACTCTGAATGTTAATGGATGGTTTGATGATTATTTCTTATTTATTATCCTATACATGAAATGTATGAAACCCATATGACCCAAATTATATGGTACATGGTTGAGTCGCACTCCAATTCAGGATTTCTTTCTAAATAAAGAACTTTTGGATAATAAGGAATATTTTAAAAATAAAAATATTTTAGAAAAATAATAGTTTAAAATAACTAATGTTTTACATTGTAATTATAAATTATAATTGCGCCTTAGACACGAGGTTAAGCCCAACTTATGTGATAAGTCTGCCCGGAACCAACCGGCATATCCAGCATCCATAAGTCGCAGGCTTAATGTGGGCGATCTGGCCCAGTATAAAATATAAATGAATAAAAATTAAAGGAAGTGATTTATAAATTTAATATTAATATTTTTAATATGATAAGAAAATAGAATATTCAATTTTGACTTTGAATTAGAAATGAAGTTAAAACCGTTTTAAAGCGAATTTATAAATATTTTATAAAGTACGTTTTAAATAGAAATCGACAATAATATATATATATATATATATATATATATATATATATATATATTTAATGGCCTGAATAGAATGCGCCGCGCAGTGACCGTTCGCGAATTTCGACCATTAACTTTAAATGGACGTAATGGGAGATCCGACCGTCGGATCCTCCTAAAACCGGAACCGTTGAGTTTGTATCGAAAAGAGCTTTTCAATGAATATAAGAGTATTAACATCTAACGATTGGATTTGGAATTATGTCCAAATCAAAATTTAGAAAGGTCGCTATGTATGCAGTTCAGTGGCCGTTATTGGAAACCGACTGTACGAGCGATGATAAAATTATTAAAAATATGGAAATATCATGTAAAATCATAATAAATGGTTTAAAAGGAATTTAGATGAAAATGTCCAATAGTGAAGAGATAAAAATATATTTTATCGATATGAACTTGTTATTAACTAGAATAAATCTTATAATTAAGATTTAATAAAGTTTTCCAATAAATTAATATTTACTTGGAATTAAATAGAATAAATTGGATTTTTGGGTTGTCGTGAATGGTGTCTTAAATAACACTGTTCTTAACCTCAGTTGAGCAAAGAATAAATCTTTTAATTAAGATTTTTAGAGTTTTAATCATATTTGATAATTGGAATAAAATGAAATATAAATTGGATTTATCGTGAACAGTGTTTTAAACGACACTTGTTCTTTAACCCAGTTTGCAGTGGAATATAATTTGGGATTTATGAATCTTTTATTAAGATTTAAAATGAAATATTTTCCAAGAGTAACGTTTTCCAATTTAATATATTAAATTGGGATTAAATGGAATTTGATTTAATAATATTCGAGATGAGCTTCTGTAAAAGAAGGCCGTTAATATATATGGAATTTAAAAGGCTTTGCCGTTATTCCATTTATATTAATAGCCCGATACAAAAATTCATATCGATTATACATTGGTCTGATTTCTATGAAAATCCCCTATTTAATGGAGATGAATTTGAGTTTATCATGAACAATGTTTTAAATGTCATTAGTTCTTTAACTCAAATAAGGATGAGATTAATTTCTTAAAATTAAATAATCATTAAATAATGATTTTGATATTTAAAACCAAATTGTAGTTTTTAATAAATCTTTAAAAGAAAAGATTTAAGAATAAACTTAAAGGATTTATCTCTGATAGAATAATACGAATATTTTATTAGAAGAATATTCTGAATTGGAATGTGGCGTTGGATGTGTTTTTATAGTACTTGATTTTTAATTATAAAATACGTGAGTTATTCGGGAAGACCGGGTTTAACCCATTCCGAATAATTACTATGACGATGAAGAGTCGAAGATGTAGATGGTGGTTGAAGACCGACGATCTTCACATCGGATGGATGTGTTGCTACAGACACCCTTGAAGGGAGTAGCTACCTTGAAGGGGCTTCAGTGGTGGCCGTCCGGACTATTGTTGATTGTTCGGATTTGGTCTTCGCTCAGACCCAGAGCATAAGCTAGTAAATGGATGCGTGTCTGACATTGGATTTCGTTCCATGTGAATTAAATCGATTTCTGTTAATGTATGTCTGTTTGGTGGTGGAGGATTTATTCTCCACTTAACACCCTGGTATATATTAATAGTGATTGATCGCATGGCATGAATTGTCAATGTGGCACGCCAAGATGCAATTGATCAAGGCTTTTGTAAAGCAGGGCCTTGTGGGATGATCGAAGCATAGCCTATTACGGCATAGCTTTGTGTATATCGTGACTTCGCGAGCCTCACACCCCGGTATGAGTCAAAAACGGGATACGGACTGCAGGGAGTGCACACGATTCTTTCTAGCTAGGAGTGGTGTCGGTGCTTAAACTGGCTAGCATTTACTTATGTGGATGATGGATTTTGAGGCGCCTCGGATTTTTATAGGCCGTTGGTGGTCATACTATAGGTCCAAAGGGACCGGGAAGCGTGTGTTCAGGCATAACCAATCCACTAACCTTAGGTAGGGACCGGCCCTGAAGATCCAAGGGTTCACTGCGGGGGATCCTGAGGCATTTGCTAGAGTGTCTCGAATCGGAGAGGAGCTTGCCCCTGGCCTCGACTCATGATGGAAATCCAATTTCCAATACGACCTTGCGGTTTTGATTGTAGAACTAGTATGGCGACATAGTAGGATGGGGTACTATGCCGTCTATGATTAATACATTATGATTGAAATTGTTTTTGAAATATAGATATACCCATATATATACACACTAATACTAAATCCGTTTTACCGTATCAAGCATCTTTTGACCATTATAAGGTAAAACCCTCTCCTCCGGTTTGCGTTGCATTGTGTGATGGGACTTGGGTCTTATAATGGTTTCATTTTTCTAAAAAGCATAGCGTTATTTGAACGATTTACTTTACTTATGCACTAGCAATCCAATGGAGTAAACCCGTTCCGCGTTAGCGGCGTGGTCCTGTGATTAGCCTTATCATTAGATTAGTTTAGTTAAGATTTATCATACCAATCTCATGACTGACCTGTAGTTTGTTTCACTGGCAAACTCGGGTGCCCATATTTTTCCACATGGGCAGTCGAGTAGCTTGTTTTGCAGATATCTATTCTTTTAGCAGGATCCTGGATTGAAGCTTAAAGTTGTGTCCAGAGCATTTATAGTCTTCCGCTGTGTATTGTATTTATGTATTATAATTTAACTTTCGCTGTATCATTCCTTTAATTGATGTACTCTGATATTCTGTACTCTGATGTAACATTATTGTAATGTCTATAAAAGTCTATTGTTATTTGTTCTTATGAATTGTATTCCCAAAGTTAACGTATGCGAGTTTTGAACGGTCTTAGTCGATTTTGCGATCGATTAGGTCCGGGCAAAATCCGTGCCGTTACAATATATGAGTGCGTATTTCTTATTCAATATAAAATTGTTTTATATTGTGGAGATTTATTGATTGAGTTGTTTATGGGTTCCGGTCGATCTGTTTGATCCACTGTATCGGTAGGGATTTATAAACACTCGAATACGATGAACCGACACAGTATGTTTTGAAAAGAGGGTAAATGAAATAATTTTACCCAAATTATATTTTGATATAAACAAAGTATAGATATTTGAAGTATTATAGTATATTGGATGTGTTGGTTGTGATTATAATCGAATAAGATTATAAAATGTGAAATGGTTATGTAAATTGCCAATCAGAAGTCATATAAGTAAGATATGTGAAATCAGATGAATTAAATCTGAATTTAAATCAAAATTGGAATTAAAACCCTGGAAGGTTATAAAAGTGTTTGTAAATGAATCTGGGTTAAATATATGTGAATTTTAAAATCCTGGGAGATTTTAAATTTGTTACAAGCATTGAAAAGGATATTTTGAAATGGATTTCAAAATGAAAGTGTTTAGAAATGGTTTTGAAAGTGGTATAGTATTGAACTCACTTCGATAGCTGGAAAATAGATTCTGATGATGATCTGACATCATCGGTGTTCATTTTCGAGTTGTAAGTGACAGATTACTACCAAAGATTTTGTTTTTAAATTGTTTTGCGAAATCAAGTTATTCAGAAATTCAAAGGTTTTGAATTGTTATTATGATTTCAAATTGATTTGAAAGAGAAACCCAAGAATTTAAATTTTAGAATTTAAATTTAACTTGTGAAATTAAATAGAATGAGATGGTAAAAGTAAATAAATAAAATAGAATTTAACTTGAACTAAGTTAAGTAAAACTGGAATTGATCAGATAATAATCTGGAATGGAATTTAGTTGGTAAGTTAAGAGTTGGAATCAAGAGTGGAATTTTGGGTTTGAAATGAAATCTGGCTTGAATATAAGAAGGTGATTTGGGTCTGCGAATGAATTGAATGGAGATCAAGTTGAAAGGGTATTGGTATATGCAGAATCGGTAATAGATGGGAAGGATATAATGATATGACCGACAAAAAGGTACAAGTTTACATTTCATATGGTATGAGATTTTTGATGAGCCGAATTGGCAAGCCGCTTGGCTGTTTGATTTTCTTTTGGGTTGGAGAAGGCCTAGAGAGGCAAGTTGTAGTTGTATCGATTGAGCCATACAAAGGAGGTGCTGGCAAAATTTTCCGAAAATTTCGGATGTTAGAAAATTTTCAGAATTTTTGAATATTTTCGTTAATAGAAATAAATTCATATTCTAATTGGAATTGATTGTTCAATTAAAATTGAAGTTGATAAGTAAACAAATAATTTTAACCCAGTTTGTTTTCTGCCTTAGCAATTTCGTGGACGAAATTATTTTAAGGGGGGAAGAATATATTGTCCCGTATTTTTACGGTATAATAATTAATTTATTTAATTATTTAAATGATGATCAAGGGAATACAATCGTTGTTTAATTAAATAATAGTGAATATTTAATTAAATTAAATGATAGAGTAATATATTTAACTTCTGAAATAGTCGAAAATAGTAGAACTGTCAATATTGTGTAAATTGGATAGTGTAAGAGATTTGGTTGAGTTCAGATTCGAATTTTAATAATGAATTCGTTTATAAATGATATTGGAACATATAAATTATATTATAATTATAATTGAGCTCGAAATGGCGCGACAATTCATAATTTGGTGATTCGAACTTTAAACGAATATACAGAAGCCGTTTTAAATCGGATTTCCGTGAAACAAGAAACGTTCGAAGCTGGTGAAGTATAATTTTCTAATGGAAGATAAAAATCGGGATTTCATTGTGTAGATTTTGAGTTATGTCCAAATCAAATTTCCAAATAGTTGCTATGGAATTCCTTTATAATTTATAACTATATATATAAGGAATTTCATTATAAATCGAATATCGATTTAATCAGGATTTGAAATATCGAGTTAGAAATTCATATAGGATTACTCTGGTGCTGTAAGATATTCTATTGTGAATATATACGATAATACATATTTATAAATATTTAATTTAATTATTTTTAAATATATTTAATATTTAAAAGGGTTTATTTAGAGCTTTAAAAATAGCCGGTTTTGCAAACGACCTCCATTTCCGACGAAACTAATTTTGCTGGATCCGTGATATTAAATTATTGTTAGATTTCAATTTTCGTGATTTTTGGAGTTAGTGTGTGACCGTACATATTTTTAATACGAAAAAACAGTTAGTGTTTCGACGGTTAAAAATACGCTGTGTGAGCAAACGGGCTTGGAATTCGATGAAACAAGTTTCGTTGCGTCCGTAATGTAGAACTGAAGGTGTATGTCCATATTTGTGATTTTTAGGGGTGATGTGTGATCATAGGAATTTTTAAATAGTAATATAAGCAACGATTCATTATAAATCAATAAATTAATGAATATAAAAATAATTTAACTTATCCTATAAATATACCCTTATCCTTGTAACCCTAACATTTCATTTCCTCGATCAATATTTTTGTGCTGCCGTGTTCTTCATTTTTACAGTAAAATCATCCACGTTAGAAAACCAAAATCAAAGAAATTGGTACAAATTTCGAAATTCGTATAGATGGAAGCGTTGATTAAAGAGCTTCACGTATGTATCCCCAGATTTTTGTGCGATCATTTTTAGGGGTTGTCGGCATTTCGTACATCCGAGCTAGGACTGAGTTTGGTCGAGGATTGGAGCGATGTTAAGTGAAGGCGAGGATGGCATGTCGGTTGGGGTTGTGAGGCGAACCTGGTAGCATCGACGAGAGGGATTCCGGGAGTCCGAGACAAGGTGCGATAGCAGATTGTCACGATTGGAGCAGCAAGAAAATTTTTGAATGGTGTGGTCGAGTGACGTAGTGTTGGTATGGAAGTATATAGAGATTTGAGAGATGATGAACGGTGATTTTGGTTGGTGATCTAGTGTAGTGTAAAGGGAGAGATGATGCTTGACATTTGCAGTAATGGTGTGTTTGGAAACGGGATCATCTGGAGCTCGTGAAGAGGATTAGGAGTGGAAGTGGGTTTACTTGGTAGTGGACCGAAGTTTGAAAAAGGTTAAGGCCCATAATTTTAATAAATATATTGGTTTAATTTAAATTTAAATAGCGTATTGACTTGTAAATTGTATAACTTCTCCATACGTAATCAGAATGTGACGAAACAAGATCCAACAGGATCGTATAGACAAATGCTACACGATGGAACTGACTAGGAGTGAATTGGAGCTCGTTACAATTTATTGCAAATTAAATTGTCGGTCTGAATCAATCGACAATTATTGTTATTTAACGATGATCGTCCAATGTGAGTAAAACTCACTAACTCTATCAGTTTATATTTTTATAAATATAATCTAGTAATGATAAATGCTGATTGACTGCTGTGTGATGATTGTTTGGTTGAATTGCTGATGTATTGGTTGAAATTATAAATAACTATATATATATAAATCATTAATTAAATATTGATTATGTTTAGCAGAATATTTCATACTGAAATAAAATTGATGTTAATTATATTGTTTAACATCTGTGGATGCAGGAAAACAGGTTGGAGGGATCCAACTGGATTCCTCAATATTTAAAATATTGTTTTGTTTCATATATTATGATATATGATGTGATATATAATCTGTTGTTGATTATGTGTGTTTGGATGATATTGATCATGGTTATATGGTATTTTAAATACCATAAAAAATACTTACTACAACAAAAACACCATATTACAACTTTAATTTTACAACGGTGGTAAAAGCACCGTTGTAATAAACGTTTTTTACAACTTTTTTCCAGAAAAGTTGTAATAAACTTATTTTTAACAACTGTGTTATTTTGACAGTTTTAATAAAAGCCTATCACAACTTTTATTTTTTAACTGTTGTAATATATGACTATATTTCAATATAATTGACAACTAATAATTAATATTTAATACATGTATATTGATTTTTTATAATTAATAACCAATAATTACTATTAATAACCAATTAAGAAGTAATAATCAATAATTAATCCGTAATATTTAATACTTAGCAATTAAGAAGAATAATTAAAAAATATAGTTAATATTACATAATTACTATTAAATAGTTAATAATTAAAATATAATAATTAATGCTAATCATGAATAATCAATGATTGCTATTAATAATTAAGAAGTAGAGATTAATAATTAAGAAGAAGAGATTTATAACTAAGATTATATTTAATAATTAATTTATAATAACGAATGATTAATAAGAAATCTTCAATAATTAAAAAGTAATACTTATTATTAGTATTTAATATTTAATAGTTATGGGTAATAATTATATTTAACATCCAATATTTCAAAAAAAGTTTAAATTTTTCTAGACAAAACTTATAAAATATTGAATTTTTCACAAATTAATTAATAAAAAAAATCAATGAACTAGAATTTTTATAAAATATCTAAAATCTCGAAAACTAGTTAGTTTTTTTCTTTTTTTCTTATGATAATTGAACCTTAAAATCGAAATGAATATTTAGATGACTTAACCAACGTGATCTACTGAGTGTTGAAATTGGTTAATTGATTTCTATGAGAAATAATATTATGCATAGTGCTGAAAACAATTGAAATATAAGATGTAATCACATTAGTAAGTACTAATCAGATAAACGTGAAAAAAATCCATCGTTTGGAGAAGTGGCAGCAACTTGAAAATTTTGGCGGCCAACCCTTATATTTCACCGAAGCTTTCCTGAACCCTAAATCCCAATTTATCTTCGTTCGTTCCCTTTACTTTACCTCAGAAATCGTTTCCCCCAAAAAAAAATCATTTTTCCCAAAATCACAAAAAATCCCTAAATCGTCTCCACATTAAATCCATCTCGAATCCACTCTCGACCATCAACCGTAAAGCATTCGCCTCACCCGGTTAACCGCTTCGGCAACCATCGTTTGCCTCCTCGACCCCTCATCCGCTGGTGCACCATATCGAAATCCGCGCTGCCATAACCGTAGACCAGCCTCTCTTCTCGCACCAGCAAACTCGAGTGTGCTGCTTGTTCCCCAGCTCATTAAGACCTGCGCACCGTTGAACCACCGCAGTCCTCCTCGATGACTGAAGCCGACCATAGTGCCTTCCTCAAGCCGAGTTCCTCCGTTCGTGGCACCTCTAATCAGATCCGTGTTCACCTGTCAAGCTCACTCGGACCAACATCAGTCAAGCTTTTTTTTTCTACTCGTCTTTCTGCGCTGGTTTAAGGTGAGCATCTGCTCACGATTCATTTTAATTTCAAACATCTGAACGTTAAATGAAACTACTTATATGATAGTTATTTTGACAGTTTGCTATCACTTGACCAACCCTTAAATCACTGATGCATGTTGTATCTTTCATTGTTGTTTGGCTCATGTGTATCTGACGAGCACTTGACTTACTGTCTTGAACCCTATGCAATGTTGTAGCTATATTGACCCGGTGCCTGAACGTGTGCCGCTGTGCTCCAGCGCCCGCTTTGCTTCTCTGTTCATCTGCAGCGTTGACTTCGCACCAGCTAGGGAGTTTTCCGCTTTCCATCGGCATGACAAAAGGTAAGTCTAACTTACGATTATATGTATTTCAAGTCGGCTACTTCATTTCGTTGAATGTAGTAGGTTAAGGGCTGTTGTTTTGGGTGCGATAATCTTTGTTCGCTGTCTTGAATGGAATCCAGTTTTACATGAAACACCGTCTTGAATGAAACATTGTTTCGACTGTTGCTAAGTACCCGGTTTTGCATGCTTCGTTTTCTAAATTTTGCCTTGTTCTTAGTCATACTTATGCATGGGTACAGGGTTAATTTTCTGGTGTCCATACATACATTTTAGTGGTTGCTATTAATGGTAATAACATGCTGGCAATATTTGGCTCGTTCCTTTATTTTATATATACAGTCAGTAGTTGTGTAAAATGGGTAGAAAACACTTGTCCACTGATATTCATTTAGTTCATTCACGGTTGTTCATTGTTGCATTTAGCCTTGGGTGCTCATGGGATTGTGTCCATTCTCTTTTCCAGTCTTAAGTGAACATGTGGGTGTTCATTTATATTATTAGAAGTCAGTTGCATGAAGACAAAAATAAAATAAAAATCTTAATGGTTTAAAATAAATATACCTTAAGATGGCCAGGTTGAAATAAAACAAACAAGCCACCCTTACTTATTTTGCATACATATCCTTTTGTCCTTACTGCATGCAAAATGCGAGCTGTTGAACCCATATACGTAAATAGTTGCATGCTCTCTTTAAATTGAGGCTACACTTCTAATACCTGCTCATTTGTATGCGGCATTGTTGATTCCAAAATTACATGTTTTGGTGTAGAGGTGTTTTACTGCATGCATATGAACTGTGTGTGTACATGCATGTGTGAATGTATGTGTGGATTCATGTATGTGTGTGAATGCATATATGTGTGTGTGAGTTTAAAGAAGAGAAAAAAATAATGAACAGAAGGAGCTCCATTCTTTTCCTTGATTGCATGTTCTAGCAGGAGACATTATTTCTTTATATGGCTCTTCAATTTTGGTACTTGGTTTTTATTTGTGAATTCTGAACCATTCTAAACATGCTTAGACGGAATTTTATGTGTCCATATTCTTTTTATTTCCCTTGTTATAGAAGTATTAGCAAACTGCTTTATTGTAGGAAATGATTTAACCCTTTTGTCGAACATATTATCAGATTTAAAATTGAAGCCTATATAAACAATGTGAAGGTTTTTAGTTCCAGCCGGTTTTCCCACTGCTAGCATGAATTATATATTGCTGATAGTTAAGACTGTTTCTGGGATTTGGAGATGTTTTGAGGATTGGAGTATAAAATCCATACATGTTATTTCCATGATGCACTCCTAAACGCTTCCCAAAAGAAAATAGTTTGTGATTATACTTTGGTGACTCAAACCATTTGTATGCTATGAGAAATTTTCAAATTATAACAAAAATGTCTGATCCTGCAGGAAGAGGATTCAGAGGAATATGGAAGCCCAATGGTGTTGGCATCTGCAATAGCTGATACAATAAAATCACGAACGGAGGCACACTTAAAGAAGATTAAAGCTGCTGTATCAGCAAAGCCAATTGTGATGAGAGCAGAATATGCACACTGCCCTAACCTGACAATCATAGACACTCCTGGTTTTGTTCTTAAGGTGCATAACCTTTCTACTCATTTTTGATTTTACATATATATTCCTTTATGAATTTTTAAATGGTGCATAATTCAGGAACTGGTATTGATTTGTAATCATTATTGGAAGTGCAAAGATGAAGCAGGCTGATAGTTGAAGCAGAGTTTTTGGATGGTACTGATTTGTAATCATTATTTTTAATGAAGAATTGATATATTACTGTGATGATGTATGATTCATTAGTTTTGTATTTCGAATATAAAGTTGTAACTTTTTTGTATGAATGGATCCGTTGCTTTGAATTTATATCAATTTGTTTTCCGTTTATTCAGCTTTTGTTGCATTTGCAAAATTTATTCAATTAAAATTATAATAAAGTGTATTACAAATCAATAGAAATACATGTAATAATAACGAAGTCACAATGGTGTATAAAAGTTGTAGTAGGTATTACTACAACAGTTCATAAAAGTTGTAATAAAGTTTATTACTACAGTGAATAACAGTTGTAAAATATACGAAACTACAACGGTGTTGCAACGGTGCAAAAAAGTTGTAAAAGATATTTATCTATTACAACTTCTTAATACACGACGGTTGCATCAATGTTGTAAAAGGTATATTACAACGGTGTTCCACCGTTGTAATATGGTCAATTTGTTGTAGTGACTGGAAAGTATAAAGGGAATTTTCAAAGTATATATTGAAAAGAAAATATTTATAAAATCAAAGGATTTTATATAAAAGTAAATATTTGTAAACCATTTACAAATAGAATTGAAAAGGAAATATTTGTAAACCATTTACAAATAGAATTGAAAAGGAAATATTTATTTGTTAAATAAATAGAATTGAAAAGGTATATTTGTTTGTTAAATAAATATAATTAAGAAATAAGTATTTGGAAAATAAATAGAATTATAAAAGAAACATTTTTAAAATAAATAGAATTTGTAAAAGGGAAATTGGCGAGATATAAAAGAACTATGAAATGGATTTAAAGTAGACTGTAAATAGAAATCTGTTTTAGCTGATAAATGGAGAAGATTAATTTATAAATAATATTTTATAAATTAAGTGAAATATTTATCATTGGATAAATGGGATATACAAGTCAGGACTTATATAGAGAAGTAAGAATCAATTTCAACATTGATATTTGAAACTGAATATGGATGAAAATTGAATCGAATATTACTTATTTAAAAAGGAGTTAATCAAAAAGGAGATAATCAAAAAGGATTTAATCGTAATAGAGTTAATCAAATATTAGTTAGTTGATTAGAGTTAATCGAAAGGAGTTAATCCAATAGAGCTAATCAAACAGAGTTAAGTGATTAGAGTTAATCAAACAGAGTTAATCGATGAGAGTTAATCGAAAGGAGTTAATCCAATAGAGTTAATCAAATAGAGTTAAGTGAAAACAGAGTTAATTGATTAGAGTTAATCAAACAGAGTTAATCGAATTAGAGTTAATCGATTAGAGTTAGAGTTAATCGAATATAGTTAGTCGAATATTAGTTATTCGAATAGAGTTAATCGAAATAGAGATAATTGAATATAGTTATTCGAAGAGAGATTTTCGAATATAATTTATTCGAAAGAGAGATTTTCAAATATAGTTTATTCGAAGGAGTTAATCGAATTTAGTTATTCGAAAGGAGTTAATCGAAGTTAGTTATTCGAGAGGAGTTAATCGAAGTTAGTTATTCGAGAGGAGTTAATTGAATTTAGTTATTCGAAGAGAGATTTTCGAATATAGTTTATTCGAAGGACATAACCGAATTTAGTTATTAGAAAGGAGTTAATCGAAGTTAGTAAATCGAAGTTAGTTATTCGAGAGGAGTTAATCGAATTTAGTTATTCAAAAGGAGTTTCGAATTTAGTTATTCGAAAGGAGTTAATCTAATTTAGTTATTCGAGAGAAGTTAATCGAATTTAGTTATTCGAGAGGAGTTAATCGAATTTAGTTATTCGAGAGGAGTTAATCGAATATAGTTATTCGAAAGAAGTTAATCGAATATTAGTTTATTCGAAAGGAGTTATCTAATAGAGATTCGATTATATCGATTTCGGGAAAGTACTATTCACTTTCCGTTTTTAAATCAAGATTTATTTATTTAGTTATAAATTGTCTATTTAGTTATTTAATTGAATTAAGAAATAAAACTTATATTTTGAAGTTAGATATTTTAGAAGTAAGGATTATAACGCTATAGTTATAATCAATGTTTTAAATAAAGAAGTGGATTCGTAAATAGAATCCGAGAGTTACATAAGGAAGTTTCTTAATGATGTAAAAGGTGAACTTGTCTATTTCGAAGTTAGAAATGTTGTTCAGTTAAGGTCTGAGAGGTAGTTATACCCCAACTTGATTGACTCCATTTTTAACTAAGGAATGGTTAAGGTTCGATAGTGAAGGTTGGTTAAGTGAATTTAGTTAATGAGTGTAATGTTTTGGGTTGGCATAATGATGTTTTATTTAAACATCTACTTAAATCCGAATGTAGGAGTTTTGGAAATGTTTTCCAAATAAGAATCAGAAATGTTTCCAATATAGAAAATAAGAAATGGAAATGTTTTCCATTGTTAATAACGTATATTTTCTAAATCTAGAAAATAAGAATTTTCGAATATATGGAAACGAGAATAGGAAAATGAATAAATTAATGATAAATTAATTTAAGAGATAAATGATGATTGATGAGTGATCAATAGAATTTCCATCTGGAAATAATATCGTTGTTTGCACACGTGTTTTTCTTTGATAGTTAACTCACCGACTATCGAAGTTTTTGACCATTTCCGTCGTCAATACGGAGAGACCGGGATTAGATTCATTATTTGAAAACCACTCTGTATGGAAGTTAGCGTTGCGATCAAATATGATGAATAAAATTGAAGACGTAGTTTATGCAAGGGTCATTCTGTCCAATCCTAGGTAGAAATTGCCTAAGATGGATTTACAGGATAGTGACTTCGGTTTGTCCAGTCCCAGGACGACCTGTATGGAAGAATGTCTGAATTTAGTGGATCGTGTTAATTGATCTCTTCAAACGTATTTACGTTTGGTGGCGGAGGAATTCGTTTCTCTTAGTTGTATACCGTTGTATTTTTGGGGAAATCAATTTGTGATTTGGCGGTGTGACGATGTGACATTCAAAGTGAATAATTGTGTGATCTGTCAGAGATAAGCGTGGCCTCTAGCCTCACAACCGGGAAATGACAAAAATCGGGTAGGCAGCATGGCTAAGTGGGTTGCTTCTAATCAGGGTGTATTGTCACCTGATCTAGAGTTTCATTTACTTCTTTAATCTATTCAATGTTGTCCCATTCGGGAAACGGTTGCTGATCCCAACCGTTGGTGATATACATTCGATACACTCAAGCGAAATGAGTGGTCGGTCATGTGTGGCCTGGTTGCAAGATGTTCTTGTTGAACCCAGTGTATTCCTCTCTAGAGGTACACTATCGGAAGGTGGTTCCATACCTTGTCATAGTTGGAAATCCATTATCCAATAAGTGCTCGCGGTTTTGGTTGTATACTATATATGTAGAACGTGAGATAAAAGCGTTTCTGCTAGATGATTATTTAGTTGTGGTTGATAGACATTATTATAATATCAAAAGAGTTTTGATATAAAGTTTATCGTTTCTTTCAAAAGGATTTTTGAAAGTTAAATCAAATGTTTTGGATTCTCATTAGGCAAAAATTCGTTCCGTTATACGGCGTGGTCTTATGAGATATCGTTTAATTGCTCAAACTGTTTTAAATGGTTTTACTCATACTAGTCCCATGACTGACCCAGAGTTTATTTTTTTTTCCCTAAACTCTTGGGTGCTCAAATTTATACGAGCAGTCAAGTAGTCAGGATTTACAGATGCCTTAGAAGGAGCTTGGAGCAGGAGGCTTCAGGATTATGTAGCTATTGTTATTTCTGTTGTATTGTAAGTGTTGTACTCTGATAATGTTATTGTATACATATACTGATTTTATTTCAAAGTTATGTATCTATTATATATTATTCGCCCTGCTGTGAGATTCGTGTTACTCTGATGATGTTGTATGTTCTTCTTCTTCTTATATTCTAAGTTTCTATCTTATCGATTCTCACCCTCTAATTTCTTTCATGGACTATCCGGTATTTCTGATGCTTGATTAGTCGACATCGTGTTTGGTGTCGATAACCAGGATCACGGAAATCCGGGTCGTTACACCGGTGGCTGTTCTTTTCAGAATTAGGGTTTTGGCTTGACACGGAAATCGAGGGTTATTTATAGGGTATATTTTATATTGTTTAATTATTTAATTCAGAAATAACTTGTTAAATCATCTGAACTCCAAACAAAACCCAACGGCTATCGCCCCCAGCCAAATACCCCTATTCCGGACATAATGGAATATGCTTCGTAACCCAATTTGGCTGTTACGATATGTTTTTCTTTAAATTAAAATATAAAACATCAAATATTAAATTTAAACGTATATTTTTAATTTACCGGGGCTACATACTAATTCTAAAAATTCCAGAAAAATTATTTCTAGTTATGTTTTGACGATACGGTTCTAACAAGACTAATTTCGTCGAATTTTGAGACCGTTTGAAAAATGGCCATTTTCTGGTCGATCCGATTTGACTGAAACTGACAAAATACATTTTCTTTTGCCACGCTCACATATTAATTATAAAAATTATGAAAATTGAAACTTAGCAATAATTTGACATTCCGGATCCAACAAAAGAGGTTTCGTAAAAAACGGAGGTCATTTGAAAAATGGCTATTTTTAATATTAAAAAAAAATTCTATAGCGACTATTTTGAATATTAAATTGGGCATAAATTTTGATTCCCGCTATGAAATTTCAATTTTTCGAATTCGTTGGAAAGATATTTTTAAATAGATTTAAATATTTTCTGTTTCACTAAAATTCGATTTATTTTGCATCCTGTACAGTCAGTCAAAGTTCAAATTCAAATTTTCAAACTACCACGCTATTTTAAACTCCTTTTATAATTAAAATAAATATATTTGTTTTATTTTTGATTAAAATAATTTTTTAATCGTTATTATTTAAAATAAATCATTTTAAATATTCAAAATCCATTAAAATTTCTAAAATAAAAATTTTAAATTGATTCCAAAATTCTGGGTTGTTACATCGTATTACTACCATAGATGAAAATTTTCCAAATTCATGATCGAAAATTATATCAAAAACATATCTGTTAGTTTGCATGGTCGAAAATTATATTAAAAACATATCTATTAGCTGGTGATAAAAAATACTTATATGAAGTTAGCACAAATAAGAGAAAATTATAGGTGACATAATCAATTTGCACTGATATGTCGTAGTTAACTGCCATGAAATGACCATTACATGTGATGTATCTTACACTGGAACAGCTGCCAAAATCAACTGCCATAATTTTGCACTGGCTTATCCAGTGTAATTAATTACCTGTCACAATTTTGCACTAATATGGTAGATAATTTATGGCAGATGAAATTTCTATGTAAAATGGATATTTTCCATGTTTAATTTTCACTGAAGAATGTGTACCATAAATAATCAGTGTAACTTTTATTTCGTGCATAGTTATAATTTTTAAGACATGTATATTTTTTTCTTAGACCTGCTCATAATAACCATGCATAATTTTATTTCCCCTTTTTATTTTTTCACCAATGCAAAATTATAATTGTAAGGATATCCATTTATTTTCGTTTCTAAGTACAGGAAAATAATCACAAGGACAAAATTAAGGGCTTTTTTATTCATAAGGATAGTCCATTAAGAATTTAATCAAAAGGACAATACACTAATTATATTTTTATATCCTTAAACCACTCGCGCTATTTCCTTCTTTGTCGTAATTATCTCTCATCGAATTTTTCTGTATCTCGCCGCCATTCAATCACGATTCTTTTTATTGCATATTTTCAAATCAAAACTTCTACCGGATCGCGTAAATCCAACGAGATTAGTAGTTGTTGATCGGAAGCCCTAAGTAAACGCACAATTCTGAGCGAAAAATCGATCTCGCAAGAATCATATAGGAAAATCAATCGCACGATAGGTTTATTTATGATTGTATCAATTTAATTTGTGTTTATCATACGATTCCTTCACTTTAACGTTCATTATTTCCAATAGGTTTTTACTTTTTCTATCGGTGATTCATGCATTCTACTAGTAATACAAGCAGGTATTAGTTTTTAATTTTTTCAAATATCTATTTTTTTAAATTCATTACTTTTATATTCGTTTTTTTATGTTGTATTTGGCTTGTAATTGCATTGTTGAATTAATTTTGTTTTAGATTAAAAATTATTTCGCTTCAATTAGTTTACATTTTACTTTGAGTGTTTTTGCATTAGTAGTTTTTTTAGAAAAACATAACTTAATCAGCTTTTAGGTATCATTTTGGTATTTTTTATGGTATCAGTTTTTTCCTTTTTCTTTGAAAGTACAGCAGTTTGTAGGTATCATTTTAATACTTTTTTAGGTATCATTTTTAATGCATTACCCAGGTTTTATTGTTTTTAGGTATCTATTTTCATCTTTTTCCTTGGCTGTAACACCCCATGGCCATTAATGTCACTCACAAAGGGAATGCATTAATGTCATGAAGCGTTATAGTAGTATAGAACAAATAAATTACAAGAATAAATAAATAAAACACAGCGGAAGATAAAACTTATTTCGTAGCATCATAACTTCAAAACAAGCTTACATAAGTAGTCTCCAAAAACCATTACAACAGGATCAATTGTCTTTTCCAAAAACGTCAAAGTATGTAAAGAAGCAAATACTTAAATAACATAAATGCATAAATCCCCACTGAGCATAAGCAAAGCCATAAAGATGAGGGAGTCTAAAGCGATACATCTACTCTCTTCAAGCAACTGAAAGAAATTGGCACTAAGGTGTAGTATTCCCTCCTTGCAAACCTAAGGGGGAGGGGGAGGGGGGAAGGAAAGAAAAGAGGTGGAAACAAAACGGGTCAAACATAAAGTCTAGCGAGTCCAGTAATTTTAATAAAGAATAGGTAAGGTAAATGATCAAGACATAAATAGGTATCATGATATGGCTGTAGCATAGATAAGGTAGATAAAAAGGATGGGCAAGATGATTTCATTCCTAAGTACTAAGACAATCCTACACCTTGGCTAAGTGAACAACCCTCCAAGTACTAACCCCGAAGACCGAAGTCAACATCAGACTAGCACCCAAAGGACTATCCAACTCAACCAACATGTATTTCGTTACCCTGCACTTTTGCTAAGTTACACCACATTACTTACTTACATCGCACATCTACTAGTCTCTATTTACTAAAGGTTGATCCCTTCCCACTAATTGTACCCACATGACAAACTTGGTAGTTACTTGTACCTAGCTGCTATCGTAGGTGTTGGCTTGCTCCTACCACCGCTAAGGTACCCTTACCCTACTCATTCGATCGGCTCCCTAAACCCCGTAGGCACCCGTGCTGGCCCCACAGTGGGGTGTGTCACTCCCCAAAGTGGCAACCCCGATACCAACATAAAATGCACGGCCATACCTACACGATGCAACAACGTCTTACCTACCAGCCCGGACCCATGCACGCACATGAACCCGTTGGACTTGCGTTGCCACCGCTATTCACGTTTTGACCTCTTACATTCAAGTCCAGTAAGCGTGCCCCAACCCCGGCCTAGTACCGGGCCCAATTAGATACTCAAATGGGTTACTGGTTGAAACGGGTCCCCATCTGACACAAGCCTCCCACCTATACTTGGTCCCCACTAGGTTTTTCTCCCACTTAACCATTTTAATTTAAATGTCCATGTCTTACACAAGCTACGGTTAAGTCCATACTTACATGTCATAATTTACATGTCTTATCTTATTCCGGTTAACTCCATATGTACATGTCATAATTTACATGTCACCCCACTTAACCCTCTAACCATACCCATGTCTTATTATGGTTAGTATTCCTTAATTCATTCCTTATGACGAACGGTGCATGACCTCCCACATTAGACCGAACACTTTGTGGCCGCTGGATTTGCCGGGCGGTTCCGGTTAGTCTTATGCCACAAACCGGGTCTAACCTCATGTCATTAACAGTTACGCCTACAATTCGTTCGTTTGACCTCTCACATTAGACGTCCAATTGTGGCAGCTGGATTTGCCGGGCGGTTCCGGACAGTCTTACGCCACAATTGTGCCTAACCTCGTGTCAAAGGTTTATTAATAATCGTATTTCACCCATACCCAATTTTCATGTCATGTATATCCAAATAAACATGTCATCATGTTTATAATATTGCCTATTCCAAATTATCACTAATTACATATTAATTAGCCTCAATTACAAATTTACAATTATAGGCAATTTCATCAATTCCATGTAATTCATACCCAAATATGCCAATTTCACATATTATCCAATTATCCAATAATATCCAATTTTCCATATTTTACATATTCCCATCGTTCCCATGTATTCGCATTCGCGCGTATTTTTAACATAGGCTCGAAGGTAGCCTAGATCCAAAAATAAAAGGAATAGGGATAAGAAGAGAGAATCAAATCACAGAAAATTGGAATTAACACAACATCATGAAATAAAGGGGCATGTAAACTGGCATAGAGGCATAATGATAGATTCAACATGAATAAACTAATAAAAGGTATGAACTTTACATAGAAACATATGCATATTATGACATGAATCGAAAAGGTGAAGACTTAAATGAGATTTAAATTACATACATACATATGAATCCTCTTTACAACTTCATCATGTTACTTTTAATCCCATTATATTGTGAAAATCACCGTACTCACCTTTCGTGGTTAAAGAATAGAATTATGCACCGAAATTGGTGTAGAAACGTTGCGGTGTTGCTGATTTATCTTCTAGAAGCTCTAATCTTTAATTTGAGTTGAAGTTGAACACTTGTGATTTGATTTAGAGGCAGCGACTAGGGTTTAAGAGAGAATTTGATAGCATAATGGTGTCATAGATAATATTTATGAATTAGGGTTAGGTCTTAGGGTGTATATATAGGTGTAGGAAGTTATTTGGGCCTTAGGATTAACCCTTGAACTGATATGGACCACTAAGATGCCATATCAGCCCTTAGGGCAAATCGGGCCACGGGTTGGCAGCCAGACACCCTGGATTGACCTCTAGTCGACACAGCGGGGTTCGGGTCGACTCCAAAAATGGTGCGGTTCGGCTATTCCTCCTCCCGATTCGTTGTTTTGAACTTTTTTTTTTTGAATATTTAGTTATTTAATTTATATATATATATATATATTTCTCTCATATGCATACAAACTTCATGGCATAATAATTTCTTCATAATTAATCATTTTCACACTAAACCACTTTTTGAACTGCGTTCACACTAAGCCACTTTTTAGCCATTCCCCTAAAACAAAAATATGGCGCTGGCGGGGAACAAACTCTGTACCTCTTGTATGCAAGTTATATGTTCTAACCAAATAAGCTACTAAGTCTTTTGCTTACAAACCTTAGAACAATGCTAAACATCATTCTTTTCTCATTCCACTTTTTCAAATAAATTATTCTTTAATTTGTTATTTTAATATTCTCAGAAAATACGGGGTGTTGCTGTGACGGCCCGCCCCGCACCAACCGACATTTACTCCAAATGTGCGCTGTACACATGTCCAGTTAGCACGGAACGGGTCGTCAGAAGGAAAAGGAAGAAGGAAATGAACTAATCAAGAACCTGTAGAATGTCTCACAGCGCATAGAACAAAATATAATAATAACATACTTGACATAAAACAGGAGAGACAGTGCATAAGCTGAAAATCAGAACTAAACATCATAGCAGCGGAAATCCAAAATACAGCTTATTACAACTTTCAAACTGTCTCAAAGCAAAAGTAAGATAAAGGAGGTACACTACTAATGCCCAAGTAGCGACCACCAACGACACAGGGAGAATATCTATATATATCATACGTGGAAGCCTCCTGCTCGCCTCCGAATCAGCTACTCGCGCATCACCAGCTAACCATAACCTGTCTCTAGTCTGCTCGTGTGAGCACCCAGAGTAATAAGAAGAGACATAAAACTCTGGGTCAGACATAAAATCTGGTATGAGCGATAAGCATCTAAACAGAATAATAACAGGTATAATCCAATCATACCTGAACCTGGACCTGCAACCAAAGAGTTAGCACTACATACTGTACAATACTCTAAGGTGCCCTTTCAAATGGTGTAAAGATAACGGGGGTGGGGGTGTGCATGTCATAGTGGTGTCAAACAATCAAGCATAGCAATCATCCTCACATCCCTCACTCAGTGCGTAAAGCATACGATATCCACTACTTTGGTCACCTAATGCTTTGGGCCAGGACGGAATCCAATCCCGTGTAACTATCACTACAAGCCCATTATCCATCTCTCAGTGGTGAACCAAAGTTATGAATACCGACAACCCCTTTGCACACGTCCCGCAGCAAAGCCCAACCATGAAGTGAGCTCATTGGTTCCCAACTGGATCCTGAGCTCTAACTTCCATTTGGACTACCTTTGCATCTCGGGTTGTTGGTCTTCACCGGATCGGTCTTCTTCACTTTACTTCACTTGCTTCGGATCGGTCAAACGTCATCAGTTCAGCTCGGTCAACCTTCAGCTTCCGGTTCGGATCGGTCGTGCTGAGTTCCTCCGCCTGGTCGGTCAAAACACCCTGGTCGGTTTTTCCCTCATCTCGATCCTGGTCGGTTTCATCGCCTCAATCCTGGTCGCTCGAAACTCCCCTGGTCGGTCCAGAACCTGGTCGGTCGAAGCTCCTCTGGTCGGTCCAAAACATGGTCGGTCGAAGCTCCTCTGGTCGGTCCAAAACATGGTCGGTTGAAGCTCCTCTGGTCGGTCCAAAACATGGTCAAAACATGGTCGGTCTAAGCTCCTCTGGTCGGTCCAAAACATGGTTGGACCAGATCATGGTCGGTCGAAGCTCCTCTGGTCGGTCCGAAACCTTCCCCTGGTCGGTTTTTCGTGGTCCTCAAACCTACACCATTCTAGCAAGCTATTTTCACCTCTCGACGGCGTTTTCGACCAATCTAACACTTCTAATCAATCACAAAGCATACCATACAATCATAGGAACATAGGGAGCCAACCACAAACACCAAAACAACAATATGACATATCAAAATGGATCAAACATACCCAAAAACCCTCATTTTCCCCTTAAGCATGTTTAGGCAAAACTGAGAATAGGATTAGCAAAACTTAACCAAATTAACCCAAATTTTTATCAGAGGCCTGAAATAATATCTATGAATTTATACATATTTTTCCAGAATTTTAGCATGCATAATTTCGCTAATTATCACTAATCATCCCTTAATCCCCCAAATTCCGGGATTAACAAAATTAGTCGAAATTAACCCAAATTCATATCAGAGGCATAAAATGATGTTTTAGAATTTTAGGAATTTTTCTAGATTTTTCTGAGCCATAATTTCGCTAATCTTCGCTAATTACCCTAATTAGCCGTAATTAGTGAAAAACAATGCAAATCACTCACCTTAGCCACAAACAAACTTTAGATCTGAAATAATCTCTGATTTGGATCCAATCCCTATGTGTTCCAGCAGCTTTCTCTCTGATTCGGTGCTACCCTTCCTTGATTTGATGTAGTTTTGTTTATTCTTCGATTAGAAAGTGATTAGAGACGATTTGGGATGAAATTAGAAGGTGGAGGCCATGACTAGAGCTCAAAGAAGGTTTGTGGCGGCTGGAAAATGAATGAAAAATCGTTTTCTAAACCCTAGCAGCCCTCAAATACCTCTAAACCCGAAATCCCCCATTGGGCCTAGTTGCTAATCACCCGGTTTAGCTCAATTAAGCTGTTTTTCACCTTCTAATCCTTGTTTCAGCCATATCTCCCAAACGGTAAGTCCG
Source organism: Allium sativum (assembly GCA_030737875.1). Classification (NCBI taxonomy): domain Eukaryota; kingdom Viridiplantae; phylum Streptophyta; class Magnoliopsida; order Asparagales; family Amaryllidaceae; genus Allium; species Allium sativum. The sequence goes on from CM060909.1 coordinate 1,026,933,671, forward strand.
TTTGGCTCATGTAACCACTCTACGGAAAGAGAAACCATCATTCGAATCCAATGGAAGTGGTTTCAGGTCAAAACTCCTTTCCAGTCAAAAGTTATGGCCAAAACAGTACCAACTAGGGACAAAACGGTCATTTAAAAATCGACAAAAATCATGAACATGGGAAATGACCCCAATAATCGTCTCTCAAAGTTACATGACCATACGACTTCGTATGTGAAAGAAATAAATATTCTACGATCCTTCGATACGTGGAATGCGGGTTGTTACATTCTTCCCCCCTTAAGAAATTTCGCCCCCGAAATTCCCTAACCAAAACACACAAAGGGTTCCACATGCCTATCAATCATAAAACAACAATCAACATGCAAAACAAGTCTATCCTAGCATGCGGTTTACTAACAAGGGAAGAAACTATCACTACCAAAACCTTACTAGGCAACGAGTTCTGGATACTTCTTCCTTATATCCTCCTATGTTTCCCAAGTACGGTCTTTTTCCATTGTCACCCCACTGGACTTTGGCTAGTTTCACCGCCTTCCTTCGAAGCTGCTTCGTATCGTTCCCAACAATACGCATAGACTTGCGGTTCCCAACCGCCTCGAGTTCAACTTCGATGTTATCCAACTGATCAGGTGAAATAGCCACACTAGGGTCGTGCACGAATTTCCTTAACTGGGAAACATGAAATACGTTGTGAACTCCCGCCATCTTGTCAGGTAGCTCTACCTCATACGCCAAATTCCCAACTTGCTCGAGGACTGGGAATGGGCCAACAAATCTTGGTGCTAACTTACCTCTCCAACCAATCCGAATCACATTCTCAATGGAGAGATCCTGACGAACACCAAGTCGCTAACGAAGAATTCCAAATCCCTTCGTCTCTTATCGAGATAAGCCTTCTGCCTATCTTTATCCCTTCCCAGTAGTAGATCTGCTCTATGTCTCAATACATCTTATTACCACTGGGATGTATAATCAATCTCGAGTGGTGATATGCTCTAAGCACTTCACCTCTCAGTCCATCTACGTTGGGTACAACTAGTCCCTTATTCTTTCGAAGTCAACCTTCTCGATCAAAGCCTTACTTGATCATTCTCTTTCCATCGATACCCATCGCTATCCTAGAGATGGTTTCCAACAGGTTAGGATCGTCCTTCTAACTGGAACCAATCCACTCAATCAAAATCGATCTAATCGTCAAGCTTACTAGCGTTTCTGAATCCAATTCACTCTTGGGTCTGAAATCATATCCTATGACATACTCTAGTTGCTTCCATCCTAGAAACATAACCCCTAAACTGGCATGTCTCCTACTCAATGCAACTAGTACTGCACCCAAATCCTTTACTATGATCACTCTGCCCCATGGAGTCATGGCGACTCCACTGCACTGATCCATAGTCACTAGTCCTTTGCTATGTCCACTTTGCCCCATGAAGTCATAACAACTCCACTGCACTGGCTCATAGCCTTACTAATCCTTTACTATGTCCACTTTGCCCCTCGAGTCATGACGACTCTACTGCACTGGCTCATAGTCCTACTACAATCACTTTGTTCCCCATCGCTGGAACCCTACAGGTGATAGTCTACTCAAGGGAAGAAAAATAGGAACAACATAGCAACCATAACATCCATCAAACAAATCCTATCTATCACCTGCTAAAGTCATAAACACATCGACACCTACATGATTGGTCTAACCAATCCCAATATGTCGATTCTAGTATGCCTGGTCCAACCAACATCAATAACTAATGGAAGCCCGGCCCCCATACATACACCGATGCCTACTTGACTGGTCCAACCAATCCCAGGCCAATGGAAGCCCCGCATCCCTACTAACTATCGTACGTCCAACGCACGTTTATCCTCTAAGGATAATTAAACTAATGGAAGCCCAGCCTCCAATCGGACTACCGTACGTCCAACGTACGTTTATCCTCCAAGGATAACTAGATCACGTCCAACGGATCCGAGGTAACGGGCGTCCCCAGATACCCCTGCTTTTAGTCCTCCTAAAATACTTGAGTCCAACCCAAGTCTATCCATTATCTTGCTGCCCTCTCGAGTCCAACTCGAGCTGAATCCAATTCCTTGCAGCCTTCTCGAGTCCAACTCGAGTCAATCTATAACTCAGACCCAGTCTTGAGTACCGACAAACTCTAGTCCAACTTGAGTCGTCTCCCTATTCGTTGCATCTCCAAGATCAATGAACACCCATTTTCTCTTACGAGTTCAAGTCCAACTTGAATCGCCCTAATCTTCGTTGTATCTTCCATGATCAACGAACACATCCTATTCCTTCAAAGTTCTACTATCCAATAGAGAACATCAACATAGGGTCCTAAACAATCCATTACTTTGCATCTTTCTCGAGTCCCACTCGAGCGATCTCATAACCCTATCGATTCTAACTGTGTGCAGTCTATACCATTGAACAGTCTTATCATGTTCCATCTGCCCATCACTCCTCGAGTAAACCAAGATATCATCCAATGAAAAATCACAACTATTTACCCCTCATGCAACCCATCCTAGTCGAAATCGACATTCCCCAAGCACAAGCCCCAAAGGCCTAAACCAATATCAGACAAGCACCTAAGGAACATCTCCTCCGAGTTCGGACAATCCACATGAGGTGATACTAGCAAAACAATCTAGCACTGGAGCACTCATTTGCCTCCCAGAGACAACTAGAACTTATTACAACGATAACCTCTTAGCTTCCTTAACTCCAGTTACTATCGCCATCACTAGGTAGGTACCTAATACCACCCTATTCCTTTGGAGTAAATCGACTCCCCAAAATAATGCTAAACCCAGTAAAGCCCAAAACAAAGCAATCACAAGGAAACATACATCCATGACTCGGTAAGACCACATTACAACAAATCATGCCAAAACTAGTCGAACCACCAATCGGGTTCATCACTACTAAAGGTCTATCGACTAACTCAGGTTTGTCAAACAAAACCCGATCGAAACATCTTAAATAGAAAGCATACCTCGAATAATGACACCTTTTTCCTTCTGCGCTGCAGTTGGGGCATTCGACGAAGAAGGAACAGCGTTAATAGCATACGCTTTCACAATCTGCTTCTCCCTAGGAGGTTGTGAGCAATCATCCTTGTGATGTCCCGCCTGGCCGCAGTTAAAGCACTTCCTTTCCCCAGGCTTTTCTCGACAATCTCTGGCGTAATGGCCCTTCTTGCCACAACTAAAGCATTCGCCATCTTTCTTATTTTTCTTATTCTGACCATCCTTGGTCGGGTTCTGCTTCCTCTTGTTCTGAGAATTCTTCTGGCCTTCACCGCCTGCTTGCGGCTTTGGCTCCTCTGCAGATGCCGTAGCAACTTCGGCCTTCGACTTAGGAAAAAGGCTCTCTGACCTTAATGCCTTTCCTATAATAGACTCGAACGTCTCATCGATATGGTTTATAAGTCTTTCCCCCAAGTACCCATCCAAGCCAGTTATGAACTTCTCGTTCTTCTTTTCGACTGTATCGATAAGGGACCATCCATATTTCGATAAAGTGTCGAATTCAGCGATATACTCCGAGACTGCTCTACCGTACTGCTTAAGCTCCAAGAACTTCCTGAACAGTTCTGATTTATGAGCAGCTGGAATAAACTTATCACAAAAGCGAGTCTTAAACTGATTCCAAGTAACTTGATCTTCTGGAGTAGCTGTTCTAATGGCATTCCACCAATTCATCGCTCGCCCTTGCAATTGACGAGACGCTAGCCTTCTCTTCATCGCATCCTCAAGACCCAAGTCGTCGAAGATACGATCACAGCAATCCAACCAATCCTGAACATCTGTGGCCGACTCCGTTCCGTGGAACGGCTTCCCACCAAGGTTAGTGTAATCCTTGCACAACTTGGCGAAATCGACCCTAGGCGCCTGCACTACTGGGCCACCACCATTTCCGGGATTGGGAACTGCTCCCTGAACATCTCTAAGCATGTCTCTCATGAAGTTAGTGAACATTGTCCTCATGTCAGGAGCATTCCCATGGTTGGTCCCTCTACCAGCACCTCTAGGATATCGGCTCATCGTTAATCTGTAAAAGGGGAAATGATTAACGATCCCATAGTGGTGCTAGTGCAGTACGACTTCATTCTTATACTACCAATAGTATATATATATATATAGCTTTTAAAAACAAAAGTAATTACAAATACGCGCTCTCGTATACGTACTATCTCTCCCTAGTGTCTTTCCCTAGGTTAACTACGCAACCTAGAGCTCTGATACCAAGTGTGACGGCCCGCCCCGCACCAACCGACATTTACTCCAAATGTTCGCTGTACACATGTCCAGTTAGCACGGAACGGGTCGTCAGAAGGAAAAGGAAGAAGGAAATGAACTAATCAAGAACCTGTAGAATGTCTCATAGCGCATAGAAAAAAATATAATAATAACATACTTGACATAAAACAGGAGAGACAGTGCATAAGCTGAAAATCAGAACTAAACATCATAGCAGCGGAAATCCAAAATACAGCTTATTACAACTTTCAAACTGTCTCAAAGCAAAAGTAAGATAAATGAGGTACACTACTAATGCCCAAGTAGTGACCACCAACGACACAGGGAGAATATCTATATATATCATACGTGGAAGCCTCCTGCTCGCCTCCGAATCAGCTACTCGCGCATCACCAGCTAACCATAACCTGTCTCTAGTCTGCTCGTGTGAGCACCCAGAGTAATAAGAAGAGACATAAAACTCTGGGTCAGACATAAAGCCTGGTATGAGCGATAAGCATCTAAACAGAATAATAACAGGTATAATCCAATCATACCTGAACCTGGACCTACAACCAAAGAGTTAGCGCTACATACTGTACAATACTCTAAGGTGCCCTTTCAAATGGTGTAAAGATAACGGGGGTGGGGGTGTGCATGTCATAGTGGTGTCAAACAATCAAGCATAGCAATCATCCTCACATCCCTCACTCAGTGCGTAAAGCATACGATATCCACTACTTTGGTCACCTAATGCTTTGGGCCAGGACGGAATCCAATCCCGTGTAACTATCACTACAAGCCCACTATCCATCTCTCAGTGGTGAACCAAAGTTATGAATACCGACAACCCCTTTGCACACGTCCCGCAGCAAAGCCCAACCATGAAGTGAGCTCATTGGTTCCCAACTGGATCCTGAGCTCTAACTTCCATTTGGACTACCTTTGCATCTCGGGTTGTTGGTCTTCACCGGATCGGTCTTCTTCACTTTACTTCACTTGCTTCGGATCGGTCAAACGTCATCAGTTCAGCTCGGTCAACCTTCAGCTTCCGGTTCAGATCGGTCGTGCTGAGTTCCTCCGCCTGGTCGGTCAAAACACCCTGGTCGGTTTTTCCCTCATCTCGATCCTTGTAACACCCTGAATTTTAGTTAATACTAAAATTCACTAATTATAGGATGAATAATCTCAGATGTGGGAATTGGGGGTAACGGGCTGCGTCATTGCGTTCGTCTCGGAAAAATACGCGAAATAGAGTCCGAGTTTTCGAGAATCGAAGTCCGTATGGCCCGGTTATGGCCCAAAGAAATTTTCAGAAAATTCAAGGATAAAAACAGATTTAAAAATTAAAATACAGAATTTGAATTAGAAGCAGCGGGTCAGGCGGGAGAAATTCCCGCCCTAGCCATGTCGACAGCGCTGTCGACAGGGCTGTCGACAGGGGTGTCGACTGCCCTGTCGACTTACCTGTCGACAGGGGTGCGACGCCCAGTGAAACTGGGTGCACCAGTTTGGGTTCTTGGGCTGGCCTAGGGGGCTGGTTCTAGAGATTTCCTAAATCTAACGGTCCTAATCTAACCTAGGGTTAATCTAAGGGCCTAAAACACTACCTAATCCTATAAATAAGACCCCAACCCTACCCTAATTCATTCATAATTAGGTTTGGTAACTAAACTATGGCAAAATGAAATTTGAGCATGGCCTCCACAAATCAATGAAGAGAGTTGCAAGCTAATCAACATCTTCTTCAATTAAAGCCACTAATTCCACTTCATAAGTTTGCTAATCTTGGTTTTGGTGAGTTTCTATGGCTTTAATAATCAATTGTTAAATTGATTATGGTAGGATGTGATAAGACATGGCTATGTTTGTGGATAAATGTATTTATGCAAGTTTGTATGATATGTGATTTGCAAGTTTTATGTTAAATGCAAGTTTAAGGCCATGTTTTATGATGCAAAACACTATGTTAAATATTTATGCATATGTGACATGTTATGCAAACTATATGTGAGAATATATGCAAGTTATATGTAACATGATATGCAAGTTATGCATGTGATTTTATGCATGCTAAGTAGTTGGTGTTATGCATGTTAAGTATTTGATGTTATGCATGCTAAGTATTTGATGTTATGCATGCTAAAGTATTTGACGTTATGCATGCTAAGTATTTGATTGTATGCATACTAAGTATTGGGTTTTATGCATGATAAGTGTTTGGGTTTATGCAAGTTAAGTGGTGGTTTTATGCATAATAAGTATTTGATTTCATGCATGATAAGTAAGTGGTTTTATGCATGCTAAGTGTTTGGTATTATGCATAAATCATAACATGCAAGTTTACCCTTTTAAATATGATGCACACATATGCAAGATGATACCCTTATATGTTATGCATGTTTACCCTCCTTTAAGATGCAAGTTCATATGCAAGTTATGTGAATGGTGTTATGCAAGTTATGTGTATGAGATTATGCAAGTTATGTGCATGATGCTATGCAAGTTATGTATATGCTTAAATGCAAGTTTAATGTGATATGCAAGTTATGCATGTTCATGCAAGTATGTGAATGCTCATGCAAGTATGTGAATACTTATGCAAGTATGTGAATGCTTATGCAAGTATATGAATGCTTATGCAAGTTATGTGTATGCTTAAATGCATGTTTAACATGTTATGCAAGTTATGAGAATGGTTATATGCAAGTTCAACATGTTATGCAAGATATGTGTATGATAATATGCAAGCTCATATGCAACATGTTATGCAAATCATGTGTATGATAATATGCAAGTTTGGGTTAAATGTAGTTGGGTTAATATATGCTCATAAATGCAAGTTGACATCTTCTTAACCCATGACAAAGTTATACGCTAAACCCATGATATTTGTGATGGATCTTTCCCTTTATTATGTCGTGAAATGAGAACGATTTACGTGGGGAACGATGGGGTAATAAATATGTTAATAAAAGTATGATTGGGTATGATAAGCATACCATAAAAATAAATTAACATAAGTGGGAATTTACCTATTGAGTTAGGTCTACCCCATGGGAATTTACCTATTGAGTTAGGTCTACCCATGTTATGAAAAATGTGTAATTAATTAGGGATAATTAATTGTGGGGGTGATTAATTAGGTGTAATTGATCAACTAAGACACGAGGTTGGACCCTTTTGTAGCGGAAGTCTGCCCGGAACCGACCGGCCATCCAGCGGCTACAAATGATTGGCCCAATGTGAGAGGTCTTAGTCACAAACTAAATACGTGATTAACGTAAAGACACGAAGTTAGACTCGGTTATGACGTAAGGCTGCCCGGACCCAACCGGCTTAACCAGCGGTCATAAAAGATGGTCTAATGTGAGAGGTCTTTAGGAGGATCACAGTCTTAATTAATTAAGAAACACTTAACCAAATTAGCTTGTAGTGGGACATGAGGGTTAAGTGGGTGCCTTGGGTGGCATGTAGTAACTAGTGGGGGTGCCTCGGGTGGCATGAGGAAACTAGTGGGTTGCCTTGGGTGGCAATAGAAAATACGATTAGAGTACTTAACCAAAGTGGAACATGTAATTAAACATGATTAAAGGGTTAAGTAAGTGCCTTGGGTGGCATGTGAGAATCAAGTAAGTGCTTTGGGTGGCATGTGGAATTCTAGTGGGTGCCCTTAGTGGCAATTGAAATATGATTGATGACTTAACCAAATCTTAACATGTAAGGGGGCATGATTATAAAAAGGGGTTAAGTGGGGTGCACTAGATAAAAATAGCAAGCTTAAGTAGTAGCTTGTGGGGGCCCATTTCAACCAATATCCCAAACGTATCTTTGTGGGCCCGACTCTGGTCGGGTGACGGGACACGCATATTGGACTTGACTATAAGCGGCCAAAACGGGTTAGCGGTGGCAACGCAGGATCAACGGGTTTCATATGCGTGTGTGGACCCGGGCTGGTTGGTAAGTCGTTGTTGCATCGTGTAGATATAAAGCCGTGCACAGTGATATTATCTGGTAGCCACTTTGGGGAATGATACACCCTTTTGTGGGACCAGCACGGGTATCTACGGTAGGGAGCCGATCGCTTGGGGGCAGTGGGTACACCTAGTAAAGATAGGGGCAGACGGCACCTGTGTAGGGGTACCAGAAACTACCGGGTAAAAATTACTAAGTACACTTACTGGGATCAACCTTTAAGTAGGAATTACTCTTGGTGGGTAGAACTGGTGTGGTGCAGTGTAGGAATTACCCTTGGGTGAATAAGTCTGGGGTGGTGTAATCTAATAATTATCCTTGGGTGGATAAAAGCGTCTTCTCGGTTATCTTAGTACATCCTGTGTTTTGTTGGCTACTTAGTGTGGTCATTATCCCCAGAGGTACCGTACCTTGTTTATGTCATACCCTAATTACTTTAATGGTTGTATTGTTAGGGTTATAGGACTCACTCAGACTTATGTCTGACCCCGTTGTTTTTATCTTTTTCCCAATCCTCAGGTTATCAGAGTGGGCCCAGTACGAGTGGGCTTAGATCAGGCTGCTTTATTCGCTTTTGGAGCTTGGACCATAGATGTAGAGAGCTCAGCTTACCCTTTCTTTTATGGCTATCAGTTCATGTATTGGGATTATGTACTTTCATTTATCAGGATGGATATTTTGTACTTGACTCTTATTATGGTTTTGTGATGTAACCAAACATGTTTTAATTTCCGCTGCAATGAAATGATGTTTTAAGATTTTCAAGTATTACTTATATCTGTCTTGTTGTAATTTTTCTGTTCTATATTCACTTAAAATACTCCACCGATGTTATGGCATTCCCTTAGCGAGTGACCATAGCGGGTGTGGGGTGTTACACGTGGTATCAGAGCTTAAGGTTACCGGAACAGATAAATTTTTTTAGAAAAACTATTTTCTAAGAATATTTTTGGAAAAGGAGTATTTTCAAAAACATGTCTTTTAAGGGAAAAGTTTTTGAAAGAAAAGCATAATCCCCAATAGCCATATCTATATCTTTCGAATTCTCCATTTTGAATCTCTTCCTTTCTCTCGTTTTGAGTTTCCCCTCCGCGTATAGATGATCTTTCTAAGATAGATAAGGATGGAAAACCACTTCAAGGGACTTAGACGTTAGTCGGATTAGAAGTTGGTTCAAGAAGGAGGAGGACTGGTAGGTATCTATTGGATAGACGATGGGAGGAAGGCTAAAATAGTTGTTTGGCTAATGAAGGATGAAACCTCATTGGTGGGAAGTTACGAGTGGGGAATAGGGAAGAAGAAGGCAAGTGGTTATCCTTTTGAGAGGAATGGGATACCTTATTAGGATTGTCCAAAGAAGCAAGGGCAAGGTATGGAATCTTCTGGAGGGTGGTTGTATTCCCTCACGACTAGGGTACCAGATGGGGATAAGACCGTCTAGATTGGAAGTTGGATTTCTTTATCATCCAATTCGAACTTTATTTGATTATGACGCATCGAGTTCATTTATCTCATCATTGTTAGTTGAGTCACTGCACTTAGACACCAGTTTGGTAGATGATCCCTTAGTTGTTTCAAACCCAATTGGGCTCCATGATGTGTTTGGGTTTGAAAGTTTTTATACTTAGCGTTGAGTTTAGATGTGATGCTTGTTGGGCTTCACGGGCTATGGGCTAGTTTTGGGCATGGACTGGTTATCCAGTAAAGGTGCCGTTCTTGATTTTGAAGGGAGAGTTGTTAGGCTTATGACCCGCTTGGGTAACACTCTCGAGATCTTTTGTAATCCCATAGAATCTGTTATGCTAAGTTATCTAGAATCGCTTGACACGTCGGTCTAGAATTTGTGATCTGTTAGAGCGGTCCGGGAATACCCGGATGTGTATAAGGAGGTGAAGGGCTTACCTCCGGAACGGGAAATTGACTTCCAAATATATCTGGTGGGTAAGACTAAACCAGTACCTTGGCCAGGGTGCCAAGTGGCTCCTCGTGAGAGGAGGGAACTCCATAAGTAAGTAGGCGATTTGCTTGAGAAGGGGTTCATAAGACGAAGTATATCGGAGTGGGGCGCTCCAGTAGTTTTTGTTATGAAGGCGGATGGGTCCCTCAGACTTTGTGTAGGCTAAAGAGAACTAAAGAAACTCACAAAGAAGAATAGACACCCATTGCCAAGGATTGATGATCTCTTTGATCAGTTGGTTGGCGCCTCAGTGTTTTAGTAGTGGACTCAGCCACGGAAGTTCATCAGTTGAGAGTGGCTGAGGATAGCTTAGAAAAGACTACCTTTAGGACTCCGGATGTTTTTTTTATGAGTGGCTGGTGATGCCATTTGGTTTGACGAACGCCCCCGCATACTTTGTTGATTTGATGAGAAGGGTGTTCAGGGAGTACCTAAATAAGTTCGTGATGGTCTTTGTGGATGACATCTGGGTCTTTTCTAGGAGCGAAATAAGTTTTCGTATGTGCTCAATGGGGTGAGCAAAGCCAGTTATGGGAAAACGGTGGTTTAGAGCGAGACTGGCAAGGACATCCAAAGTTGGTTAAAGGCTTAATTGATTAGCCATTTTTATTAGTATCATCTCACGTAGGTCGTCTGAATTCGAAGGAGGTATCCCTTGGGTGTTTGTCTGATATTGGTTTAGGCCTTTGGGGCTTGCATTTGGGGGATGCCGAATTCGACTAGGGTGGTCTGCGTGGGAGACAGTTGTGATAATTTTGGGTGATATCCCGGTGGAGAAGAGCATGCCCTACATCTTAGGGAAGTGTTGGAGACTCTTCGAGCGCATAGTCTTAGGACAGCAAAAGTGGATGGGATCCTTAGCATCCTATGAGTAAGGGTAACATGGTAGCGGACGCCTTAAGTAGAAAAAGGTTGTCCTTGAGTTCATTGATCGTTGAACGATGGAGCTTAGAGTTTATTTCTAAGTTTGACTTTAGACCTTCCGTTGACTTTGTACCCGGTTTGCTAGCCTCCTTGGAGGTTAGACCTACACTTTTGGGGCGGATTGGAGAAGCACAGAGGGACGACCCACAGTTGGTTGAGTTGGTGGGGAAGCTCATAAGGGGGGAGTCGTCCAGCCATTTGAGTAGGTACACCCTAGACGATAGGGGGTGCTTGCGTAAAGACAGTAGACTTTGTGTACCGCAAGGCGAGGGTTTGGGGAAGGTTATTCTTGATGATGCACTCCATTCTAAGATGACCATTCATCCCGGTGGGGACAAGATGTACCAAGACATGAAGAGGGTTTTCTTCTGGACCGGTAGGAAGAAAGATGTGGCCGAGTATGTCGCTCGATGCTTGGTGTGCCAACAAGTGAAGGCGGAGCAAAAGAAACCAGGTGGGTTGCTTCACCCATTGGAAGTTCCGCAATGGAAGTGGGATAGCATCTCGATGGATTTTATTGATGGGTTACCCAGATCAAGAAAGGGCAATACGGGAATTTGGGTGGTGATAGACAGACTTACTAAGAGCGCCCATTTCATACCCGTGAAGAGCAAGAGGACCGCTCCATGGCCAGCTTTTGTATATCTTCGAGAGATAGTTCGATCGCATGGGGTATCCTCTAGCATAGTGGGTGATCGAGATCCTATCTTCACTAGAGAGTTTTAAAAGAGTTTGCAAGAGGCGGTAGGGACTCAGTTGTGTTTGAGTACCGCATATCATCCTCAGACGGACGGCTAGACCGAGAGGGTGAATCATGTCCTAGAAGACCTTTTGAGGCTTTGTATCGTAGATTTTGGAGGTACATGGGAAGAGCATCTCCCATTGGTGGAGTTCGCATATAATAACAGCTTTCAGTCCAGTATTGGTATGGCACCTTTCGAAGCTCTTTATGGAAGGCCTTGTCGATCACCTACACGTTGGTAGGAATCTACGGATGAGATCTTGCTTGGGCCGATGAGGTTAGAAAGACCTCGAGAAAAGATTGATTTGATTCAAAGAAGGATGAAAGCGACGCAAGATAAACAGAAATCTTATGCGGACAAGAGGGGAACAAAGCTTGAGTTTGATATAGGACATGCTTTTTATCAAGGTATCTCCGTTACGGAATATGGTTCACTTTGGAAGTAAGTAACAAGGTTTGTTGTACCATTTCCTATTAAGGAAAGGATTGGACAGATGACATATAGAGTGGAATGGCCGACAGGCTTAGTGGTGTACATGATATATCCCATGTGTTACATTTGAGAAAGTTCCTACATGAGACCGCAGAGGCGGTAGAGCCGAGCCTGCTTAGAGAAGTGGAAGTAGAGCGTGATGCGACGATTCAACGAGCTCCTACTTGCATCCTTGGGTCAGAGATTTGGAAATTGAGAAACAGAGAGGTTCAACTAGTCAAAGTACGAAGGGGAGATGAAGAGAGCGACGCTACCTGGGAGACGGAAGCGAAGATGCGTTCGAGGTACCCTTTTTCTTTCGGAGGGTATGTCCTTTTGCTTCTCCTTCATCACATATCTTGTGCTTATCTTATCCTTAGAATGTCCTCTCGTTAGTACCTTTGACCTCCAGATAGGATAGTCCTATGGTTGAAACATGTGTTTGAGACATGTTATGTATGATGGATGCAAGTGGATGCAAGTGTTTGCTAGTGGTTGCTCGTGGATGCATATACACACACACTCTAGGCACTAGATCGGCTCGATCACTTCATATTGCATATTGCATAAAATTGTGTGTAGGAAGCTATATTATGGATGTATAATGATTGTGTTATCATATGGATGATGCATTTTGGGTGAATGATTGTGCACTCATGTAGATATTGTATGTGTCGATAGGGTTCTCTCGCATACATAATGGATGCATGGCACTATCATGGTTTGCATATGTTCATACGTTAGATAGGGAACATATACACACACTTTTTGCAAATGCTCATACATCATTAGAAATTGTTTTAAGGACAATGGATGCCCGTGGTTGATGGTTTGAGTAGATGGTTGTTTGGATGGTAGGATATGCATTCTCCTTAGCTTAGAGATTTCGGGGACGAAATCCTTTAAGGAGGGGAGAATGTGACACCCCGAATTTTAGTTAATACTAAAATTCACTAATTATAGGATAAATAATCTCAGATGTGGGAATTGGGGGTAACGGGCTGCGTCATTGCGTTCGTCTCGGAAAAATACGCGAAATAGAGTCCGAGTTTTCGAGAATCGAAGTCCGTATGGCCCGGTTATGGCCCAAAGAAGTTTTCAGAAAATTCAAGGATAAAAACAGATTTAAAAATTAAAATACAGAATTTGAATTAGAAGCAGCGGGTCAGGCGGGAGAAATTCCCGCCCTAGCCATGTCGACAGCGCTGTCGACAGGGGTGTCGACTGCCCTGTCGACTTGCCTGTCGACAGGGGTGCGACGCCCAGTGAAACTGGGTGCACCAGTTTGGGTTCTTGGGCTGGCCTAGGGGGCTGGTTCTAGAGATTTCCTAAATCTAACGGTCCTAATCTAACCTAGGGTTAATCTAAGGGCCTAAAACACTACCTAATCCTATAAATAAGACCCCAACCCTACCCTAATTCATTCATAATTAGGTTTGGTAACTAAACTTTGGCAAAATGAAATTTGAGCATGGCCTCCACAAATCAATGAAGAGAGTTGCAAGCTAATCAACATCTTCTTCAATTAAAGCCACTAATTCCACTTCATAAGTTTGCTAATCTTGGTTTTGGTGAGTTTCTATGGCTTTAATAATCAATTGTTAAATTGATTATGGTAGGATGTGATAAGACATGGCTATGTTTGTGGATAAATGTATTTATGCAAGTTTGTATGATATGTGATTTGCAAGTTTTATGTTAAATGCAAGTTTAAGGCCATGTTTTATGATGCAAAACACTATGTTAAATATTTATGCATATGTGACATGTTATGCAAACTATATGTGAGAATATATGCAAGTTATATGTAACATGATATGCAAGTTATGCATGTGATTTTATGCATGCTAAGTAGTTGGTGTTATGCATGTTAAGTATTTGATGTTATGCATGCTAAGTATTTGATGTTATGCATGCTAAAGTATTTGACGTTATGCATGCTAAGTATTTGATTGTATGCATACTAAGTATTGGGTTTTATGCATGATAAGTGTTTGGGTTTATGCAAGTTAAGTGGTGGTTTTATGCATAATAAGTATTTGATTTCATGCATGATAAGTAAGTGGTTTTATGCATGCTAAGTGTTTGGTATTATGCATAAATCATAACATGCAAGTTTACCCTTTTAAATATGATGCACACATATGCAAGATGATACCCTTATATGTTATGCATGTTTACCCTCCTTTAAGATGCAAGTTCATATGCAAGTTATGTGAATGGTGTTATGCAAGTTATGTGTATGAGATTATGCAAGTTATGTGCATGATGCTATGCAAGTTATGTATATGCTTAAATGCAAGTTTAATGTGATATGCAAGTTATGCATGTTCATGCAAGTATGTGAATGCTCATGCAAGTATGTGAATACTTATGCAAGTATGTGAATGCTTATGCAAGTATATGAATGCTTATGCAAGTTATGTGTATGCTTAAATGCATGTTTAACATGTTATGCAAGTTATGAGAATGGTTATATGCAAGTTCAACATGTTATGCAAGATATGTGTATGATAATATGCAAGCTCATATGCAACATGTTATGCAAATCATGTGTATGATAATATGCAAGTTTGGGTTAAATGTAGTTGGGTTAATATATGCTCATAAATGCAAGTTGACATCTTCTTAACCCATGACAAAGTTATACGCTAAACCCATGATATTTGTGATGGATCTTTCCCTTTATTATGTCGTGAAATGAGAACGATTTACGTGGGGAACGATGGGGTAATAAATATGTTAATAAAAGTATGATTGGGTATGATAAGCATACCATAAAAATAAATTAACATAAGTGGGAATTTACCTATTGAGTTAGGTCTACCCCATGGGAATTTACCTATTGAGTTAGGTCTACCCATGTTATGAAAAATGTGTAATTAATTAGGGATAATTAATTGTGGGGGTGATTAATTAGGTGTAATTGATCAACTAAGACACGAGGTTGGACCCTTTTGTAGCGGAAGTCTGCCCGGAACCGACCGGCCATCCAGCGGCTACAAATGATTGGCCCAATGTGAGAGGTCTTAGTCACAAACTAAATACGTGATTAACGTAAAGACACGAAGTTAGACTCGGTTATGACGTAAGGCTGCCCGGACCCAACCGGCTTAACCAGCGGTCATAAAAGATGGTCTAATGTGAGAGGTCTTTAGGAGGATCACAGTCTTAATTAATTAAGAAACACTTAACCAAATTAGCTTGTAGTGGGACATGAGGGTTAAGTGGGTGCCTTGGGTGGCATGTAGTAACTAGTGGGGGTGCCTCGGGTGGCATGAGGAAACTAGTGGGTTGCCTTGGGTGGCAATAGAAAATACGATTAGAGTACTTAACCAAAGTGGAACATGTAATTAAACATGATTAAAGGGTTAAGTAAGTGCCTTGGGTGGCATGTGAGAATCAAGTAAGTGCTTTGGGTGGCATGTGGAATTCTAGTGGGTGCCCTTAGTGGCAATTGAAATATGATTGATGACTTAACCAAATCTTAACATGTAAGGGGGCATGATTATAAAAAGGGGTTAAGTGGGGTGCACTAGATAAAAATAGCAAGCTTAAGTAGTAGCTTGTGGGGGCCCATTTCAACCAATATCCCAAACGTATCTTTGTGGGCCCGACTCTGGTCGGGTGACGGGACACGCATATTGGACTTGACTATAAGCGGCCAAAACGGGTTAGCGGTGGCAACGCAGGATCAACGGGTTTCATATGCGTGTGTGGACCCGGGCTGGTTGGTAAGTCGTTGTTGCATCGTGTAGATATAAAGCCGTGCACAGTGATATTATCTGGTAGCCACTTTGGGGAATGATACACCCTTTTGTGGGACCAGCACGGGTATCTACGGTAGGGAGCCGATCGCTTGGGGGCAGTGGGTACACCTAGTAAAGATAGGGGCAGACGGCACCTGTGTAGGGGTACCAGAAACTACCGGGTAAAAATTACTAAGTACACTTACTGGGATCAACCTTTAAGTAGGAATTACTCTTGGTGGGTAGAACTGGTGTGGTGCAGTGTAGGAATTACCCTTGGGTGAATAAGTCTGGGGTGGTGTAATCTAATAATTATCCTTGGGTGGATAAAAGCGTCTTCTCGGTTATCTTAGTACATCCTGTGTTTTGTTGGCTACTTAGTGTGGTCATTATCCCCAGAGGTACCGTACCTTGTTTATGTCATACCCTAATTACTTTAATGGTTGTATTGTTAGGGTTATAGGACTCACTCAGACTTATGTCTGATCCCGTTGTTTTTATCTTTTTCCCAACCCTCAGGTTATCAGAGTGGGCCCAGTACGAGTGGGCTTAGATCAGGCTGCTTTATTCGCTTTTGGAGCTTGGACCATAGATGTAGAGAGCTCAGCTTACCCTTTCTTTTATGGCTATCAGTTCATGTATTGGGATTATGTACTTTCATTTATCAGGATGGATATTTTGTACTTGACTCTTATTATGGTTTTGTGATGTAACCAAACATGTTTTAATTTCCGCTGCAATGAAATGATGTTTTAAGATTTTCAAGTATTACTTATATCTGTCTTGTTGTAATTTTTCTGTTCCATATTCACTTAAAATACTCCACCGATGTTATGGCATTCCCTTAGTGAGTGACCATAGCGGGTGTGGGGTGTTACAATCCTGGTCGGTTTCATCGCCTCAATCCTGGTCGTTCGAAACTCCCCTGGTCGGTCCTGAACCTGGTCGGTCGAAGCTCCTCTGGTTGGTCCAAAACATGGTCGGTCGAAGCTCCTCTGGTCGGTCCAAAACATGGTCGGTCGAAGCTCCTCTGGTCGGTCCAAAACATGGTCGGTCTAAGCTCCTCTGATCAATCCAAAACATGGTCGGTCTAAGCTCCTCTGGTCGGTCCAAAACATGGTCGGACTAGAACATGGTCGGTCGAAGCTCCTCTGGTCGGTCCGAAACCTTTCCCTGGTCGGTTTTTCCTGGTCCACAAACCTGCACCATTCCAGCAAGCTATTTTTGCCTCTCGACGGCGTTTTCGACCAATCTAACACTTCTAATCAATCACAAAGCATACTATACAATCATAGGAACATAGGGAGCCAACCACAAACACCAAAACAACAATATGACATATCAAAATGGATCAAACATACCCAAAAACCCTCATTTTCCCCTTAAGCATGTTTAGGAAAAACTGAGAATAGGATTAGCAAAACTTAACCAAATTAACCCAAATTTTTATCAGAGGCCTGAAATAATATCTATGAATTTATACATATTTTTCCAGAATTTTAGCATGCATAATTTCGCTAATTATCACTAATCATCCCTTAATTCCCCAAATTCCGGGATTAACAAAATTAGTCGAAATTAACCCAAATTCATATCAGAGGCATAAAATAATGTTATAGAATTTTAGGAATTTTTCAAGATTTTTCTGAGCCATAATTTCGCTAATCTTCGCTAATTACCCTAATTAGCCGTAATTAGTGAAAAACAATGCAAATCACTCACCTTAGCCACAAACAAACTTTAGATCTGAAATAATCTCTGATTTGGATCCAATCCCTATGTGTTCCAGCAGCTCTCTCTGATTCGGTGCTGCCCTTCCTTGATTTGATGTAGTTTTGCTTATTCTTCGATTAGAAAGTGATTAGAGACGATTTGGGATGAAATTAGAAGGTGGAGGCCATGACTAGAGCTCAAAGAAGGTTTGTGGCGGCTGGAAAATGAATAAAAAATCGTTTTCTAAACCCTAGCAGCCCTCAAATACCTCTAAACCCGAAATCCCCAATTGGGCCTAGTTGCTAATCACCCGGTTTAGCCCAATTAAGCTGTTTTTCACCTTCTAATCCTTGTTTCAGCCATATCTCCCAAACGGTAAGTCCGTTTGGCTCATGTAACCACTCTACGGAAAGAGAAACCATCATTCGAATCCAATGGAAGTGGTTTCAGGTCAAAACTCCTTTCCAGTCAAAAGTTATGGCCAAAACAGTACCAACTAGGGACAAAACGGTCATTTAAAAATCGACAAAAATCATGAACATGGGAAATGACCCCAATAATCGTCTCTCAAAGTTACATGACCATACGACTTCGTATGTGAAAGAAATAAATATTCTACGATCCTTCGATACGTAGAATGCGGGTTGTTACATTCTTCCCCCCTTAAAAGGGGAAATGATTAACGATCCCATAGTGGTGCTAGTGCAGTACGACTTCATTCTTATACTACCAATAGTATATATATATATATATAGCTTTTAAAAACAAAAGTAATCACAAATACGCGCTCTCGTATACGTACTATCTCTCCCTAGTGTCTTTCCCTAGGTTAACTACGCAACCTGGCTCTGATACCAAGTGTGACGGCCCGCCCCGCACCAACCGCCATTTACTCCAAATGTGCGCTGTACACATGTCCAGTTAGCACGGAACGGGTCGTCAGATGGAAAAGGAAGAAGGAAATGAACTAATCAAGAACCTGTAGAATGTCTCACAGTGCATAGAACAAAATATAATAATAACATACTTGACATAAAACAGGAGAGACAGTGCATAAGCTGAAAATCAGAACTAAACATCATAGCAGCGGAAATCCAAAATACAGCTTATTACAACTTTCAAACTGTCTCAAAGCAAAAGTAAGATAAAGGAGGTACACTACTAATGCCCAAGTAGCGACCACCAACGACACAGGGAGAATATCTATATATATCATACGTGGAAGCCTCCTGCTCGCCTCCGAATCAGCTACTCGCGCATCACCAGCTAACCATAACCTGTCTCTAGTCTGCTCGTGTGAGCACCCAGAGTAATAAGAAGAGACATAAAACTCTGGGTCAGACATAAAGCCTGGTATGAGCGATAAGCATCTAAACAGAATAATAACAGGTATAATCCAATCATACCTGAACCTGGACCTGCAACCAAAGAGTTAGCACTACATACTGTACAATACTCTAAGGTGCCCTTTCAAATGGTGTAAAGATAACGGGGGTGGGGGTGTGCATGTCATAGTGGTGTCAAACAATCAAGCATAGCAATCATCCTCACATCCCTCACTCAGTGCGTAAAGCATACGATATCCACTACTTTGGTCACCTAATGCTTTGGGCCAGGACGGAATCCAATCCCGTGTAACTATCACTACAAGCCCACTATCCATCTCTCAGTGGTGAACCAAAGTTATGAATACCGACAACCCCTTTGCACACGTCCCGCAGCAAAGCCCAACCATGAAGTGAGCTCATTGGTTCCCAACTGGATCCTGAGCTCTAACTTCCATTTGGACTACCTTTGCATCTCGGGTTGTTGGTCTTCACCGGATCGGTCTTCTTCACTTTACTTCAATTGCTTCGGATCGGTCAAACGTCATCAGTTCAGCTCGGTCAACCTTCAGCTTCCGCTTCGGATCGGTCGTGCTGAGTTCCTCCGCCTGGTCGGTCAAAACACCCTGGTCGGTTTTTCCCTCATCTCGATCCTGGTCGGTTTCATCGCCTCAATCCTGGTCGGTTTCATCGCCTCAATCCTGGTCGTTCGAAACTCCCCTGGTCGGTCCTGAACCTGGTCGGTCGAAGCTCCTCTGGTCGGTCCAAAACATGGTCGGTCGAAGCTCCTCGGGTCGGTCCAAAACATGGTCGGTCTAAGCTCCTCTGATCAATCCAAAACATGGTCGGTCTAAGCTCCTCTGGTCGGTCCAAAACATGGTCGGACCAGAACATGGTCGGTCCGAAACCTTCCCCTGGTCGGTTTTTCCTGGTCCTCAAACCTGCACCATTCCAGCAAGCTATTTTCGCCTCTCGACGGCGTTTTCGACCAATCTAACACTTCTAATCAATCACAAAGCATACCATACAATCATAGGAACATAGGGAGCCAACCACAAACACCAAAACAACAATATGACATATCAAAATGGATCAAACATACCCAAAAACCCTCATTTTCCCCTTAAGCATGTTTAGGCAAAACTGAGAATAGGATTAGCAAAACTTAACCAAATTAACCCAAATTTTTATCAGAGGCCTGAAATAATATCTATGAATTTATACATATTTTTCCAGAATTTTAGCATGCATAATTTCGCTAATTATCACTAATCATCCCTTAATCCCCCAAATTCCGGGATTAACAAAATTAGTCGAAATTAACCCAAATTCATATCAGAGGCATAAAATGATGTTTTAGAATTTTAGGAATTTTTCTAGATTTTTCTGAGCCATAATTTCGCTAATCTTCGCTAATTACCCTAATTAGCCGTAATTAGTGAAAAACAATGCAAATCACTCACCTTAGCCACAAACAAACTTTAGATCTGAAATAATCTTTGATTTGGATCCAATCCCTATGTGTTCCAGCAGCTCTCTCTCTCTGATTCGGTGCTACCCTTCCTTGATTTGATGTAGTTTTGCTTATTCTTCGATTAGAAAGTGATTAGAGACGATTTGGGATGAAATTAGAAGGTGGAGGCCATGACTAGAGCTCAAAGAAGGTTTGTGGCGGCTGGAAAATGAATGAAAAATCGTTTTCTAAACCCTAGCAGCCCTCAAATACCTCTAAACCCGAAATCCCCCATTGGGCCTAGTTGCTAATCACCCGGTTTAGCCCAATTAAGCTGTTTTTCACCTTCTAATCCTTGTTTCAGCTATATCTTCCAAACGGTAAGTCCGTTTGGCTCATGTAACCACTCTACGGAAAGAGAAACCATCATTCGAATCCAATGGAAGTGGTTTCAGATCAAAACTCCTTTCCAGTCAAAAGTTATGGCCAAAACAGTACCAACTAGGGGCAAAACGGTCATTTAAAAATCGACAAAAATCATGAACATGGGAAATGACCCCAATAATCGTCTCCCAAAGTTACATGACCATACGACTTCGTATGTGAAAGAAATAAATATTCTACGATCCTTCGATACGTAGAATGCGGGTTGTTACAGTTACATTCTCCCCTACTTAAAGGATTTCGTCCTCGAAATCTCTAAGTCAAGAAGAACGTATCCTACCATCCAATCATCCATCTACTCAACCATCAACCACTAGCAACCATGGTCCTTAAAAGATTTCTAATGCTTTTCATGTACATATGCATAGTGTGTGTGTATATGTCCGTATACTAATGCAAAATCAGGCGGTCCACTGATTTAGTCGACCTCCTTAATGCAAATAATGATAGTGCCATGTATCCATCATGTATACAAAAAACCCTATACATATCATTACTACATGTGTGCACAACCATTCATTTAAATGCCACATCCACATGATACACACATTCAACGTACATTCATTTTACTAAATACATCCATTTATATGCAATATGCAATATGAATGTGACTGAGCCGATCTAGTGCCTAAAGTGTGTGTATATGCATCCACGAACAAACACTAGCAAACACTTGCATCCACATGCATCCACCATACATAACATGTCTCAAACACATGTTTCAACCATAGGACTACCCTATCTAAAGGTCAAAGATACTAGTGAGAGGACATACTAAAGATAGAACAAGTATGAGCTGAGCGATAAAGGAGAAATTAAAAGACATACCCTCGAAAAGAAAAGGGTACAATGAACGCATCTTCTCTTCCATCTCCCAAGTAGCGTCGCTCTCATCATCTCCCCATTGCACTTTGACTAGCTTGACCTCTCGATTCCTCAACTTCTTAATTTCCGACCCAAGAATGCATGTAGGAGCTCATCGAATCGTCGCATTACGCTCTATTTCCACCTCTCTAGACAAGCTCTTCCAAAAATCGCTAGTAAAGATAGGATCACGATCACTCACTATGCTAGAAGGAACACCGTGCAAACGAACTATCTCTCGAATGTATACGGAGGCTAACCATGGAGCAGTCCTCTTACTCTTCACGGGAATGAAATGGGCGCTCTTAGTAAGTCTGTCTACCACGACTCAAATCCCTGTATTACCCTTCCCCGATCTTGGTAACCCATCAACAAAGTCCATCGAGACACTCTCCCACTTCCATTGTGGAACCTCCAATGGGTGAAGCAACCCACCGGGCATCTTTTGCTCTGCTTTTACTTGTTGGCACACCAAGCATATAGCGACAAACTCGACCACATCCCTCTTCATACCGGCCCAAAAGTAAACTCGTCTCATGTCCATGTACATCTTGTCCCCGCCGGGATGAATTGTCATCTTCGAACGATGTGCATCATCAAGAATAGTCTTCCTCAAGTTCTCGTCTCGTGGTATACAAAGTCTACCGTCCCTACGTAACCAACCCTTATCATCTAGGGTATACCTACTGAGATGGCTCGATGACTCCCTCCTTATGAGCTTCCCTACTAACTCAACCAACTGTGGGTCATCTCGCTGTGCCTCACCAATCCGTCCCAAAAGCGTAGGTTTGACCTCTAAGGATGCTAGCAAACCGGGTACAAAGTCAATGGAAGGTCTAAAGTCAAACGTAGAGATAAACTCTAAGCTTCGCCGCTCAACAAGCAACGGACTCAAGGACAACCTTTTCCTACTTAAGGCGTCTGTCACCACGTTACCCTTGCTAGGGGTATATGCTATCTCGAAATCGTAGGACGCTAAGAATTCCATCCACCTATGTTGCCTTAAGTTCAAGTCCTTCTGAGAGAACAAGTATTTTAGCGATTTGTGGTCTGTAAACAATTTGAATTTTTGCCAAGAATATAATGGCGCCTAGACTTAAGCGCGAAAATAATAGCGGCCAACTCTAGGTCATGTGTAGGATATTTTTTCTCATGCACTCTCAACTGCCTTCCTCCATAGGCTATTACCTTCCCCTCTTGCATTAAGACTGCGCCTAGTCCTGTCCCACAAGCATCGGTATAAACGGTAAATGGCTTACTCCCATCTGGCAACATTAAGACTGGGGATGTGGTCAAAGCTCTTTTTAAACGTTGGAACGCATCATGACAATCTACATACCACGTGAAAACTAGGTTCTTCTTCGTTAAGTGTGTCAATGGGGCTGATATCTTTGCAAAGTCCTTGATAAACTTCCTATAGTAGCCATCCAACCCCAAGAAACTCCTCACCTCGGTAGACCTTCTAGTCTTGGATGGCCACCACCTTCGCGGGATCCACAGCTATCCCTTCTTTGGAAACCACGTGCCCTTAGAATCGCACTTCCTTCCTCCAAAAGCGACATTTAGAAAATTTAGCTTTAAGGTTATGCGCTCGAAGGATCTCCAATACTTCCCTAAGATGTAGGGCATGCTCTTCCTCGTTCTTAGAAAAGATCAAGATGTCATCCACCAAGACCACCACAAATTTATTAAGTTACTCCCTAAACACCCTACTCATCAAGTCAACAAAGTATGCGGGGGCGTTTGTCAAACCGAAAGGCATCGCAAGCCACTTATAGAAACCGTCCGGAGTCCTAAAGGCAGTCTTGTGTATGCTACCCTTAGCCACTCTCAACTGATGGAAACCAGTGGCTAAGTCCAACTGCGAAAACACTGAGGCGCTAACTAACTGATCGAAGAGATCGTCAAACCTCGACAGTGGGTGCTTATTCTTCTTAGTAAGCTTATTAAGTTCTTTATAGTCCACACAAAGTCTAAGGGACCCATCCGCTTTCGTGGCGAATACTACTGGAGCACCCCACTCCGATATACTACGTCTTATGAACCCCTTTTCAAGAAACTCCCCTACTTGCTTATTGAGTTCCCTCCTCTCACGAGGAGCCATGTGGCGTACTGGCAGAGATTCGGGTTTTGTATTGTCTATAAGATAAATACGAAAGTCTATCTCACGTTTTGGGGGTAGACCCCTCACCTCATCGAAGACATCAACATATTCACGGACTATACGAACAGAATGTAAATCATCATTGGGTGCGTTAAGTGACTCAAGATAACTAAGCATCACTGATCCTCTAGGGTCACAAGAAATATCAAGGGTCTTTCCACTATAAGTCAACAATTTTACTACCCTTCGTTCACAATCTAGGATGGCACCATGTATGGCTAGCCAATCCATCCCTAGAATCAACCCATAGCCCATGAAACCAAGCACAAAAGCATTACATTCAAAACCAACGCCTAAGATAGACAATCTCAAATCCCTACAAACCAAGGATAAATGAGTCGACCCACCAATAGGATTTGAGACTATAATGGGATCCACAACGAGACTAGTATTTAAGTGCAGTGTTTCAACTAATGATGTATAGATAAACGAATGTGATGCGCCAGAATCGAATAAAGTACGGACAGGATGATCAAACAAGAAAATCAAACTTTCGACAGAAATTTTTCTACCTTCTTCCTGCCCCGGAGCCATGAGAGCATGACCCTGCCCTCCCGAAGTAGAACCAGCCCCTCTATCCTTGCTTCTTAGGACAGTCCTTGACAGCATGACCTGGATCACCACAATGATAACAAGCGAACTTCTTCTTCTTCCTACAGTCTTTCTTCAAATGGCCAGGTATCCCACAGTTGTGACACTTCCTCTTTTCTTTACCACCTTTCTTTTGTTGTTGGGCTTTCTTTGGATCCTCCTTCTTATCTTGCGGCCTAAAAGTAATTACACCCTTCTCTTCTTCATGCATGTATTCCATATCAACAAGCTTTTCATACGTAGCCCCCATTGGAATTTGGGACATAGCCAAACTGTGAAGCGGTTCATTTAGGCCCTTTGCAAACCTCAAGGCCTTCTTGTGAGGCGTATTCACCAACTCTAGCCTAAATCTCGCCAACTTATTAAATTCGGTCACATACTCCTTCATGATTAAGTTTTTCTGCTTGAATGTCAAGAACCTCTCCATGTACAAACTCTCCTCAGCTTGAGAAAGGAATTTCAACTCAAACCTTCCCCTAAAATATGCCCACGTCTCTACAGCACGCTCTCCATTAGTAATCTCCCACCGAAACGAAGCTTCATCCTTCATCAACCAAGCAGCCAATTGGACTTTCATACAATCGTCCAAATCAAAAAATCCAAACAGATCCTCCACTTCTTTCAACCAATTTCTAGCTTCAACAAACGTTTCAGACCCACTAAAAGGTTTTCCATCCATCGAACGAAAGTCTTTACATATCTTTGAGAAAGCATCTCCACGTGGAGGAATGACTGGAGCTGGGGGAGAAGGAGGAGGAATTCGGCCGGACCCGCGGCAGCGGCCCTAGCCTTGAGATATTGAAGAAACCAACCGAGTACATGAGCACCCTCTGGTATCTCAGATGCTCCAGACATGCTGAAAAGAAAAAGAAAGAGTTTCAAAATAAGGGAAGTGAAAGAGAAACGTATGGCTTGCGGGGATTATGCTCTTTAAAGTAAACTTTCCTTGAAAATAGCTTCTTTAAAACAAGTTTTTGAAAATACTTTCTATGAAAATAATACTTTTAAAAACACTTTTCAAAACTTTTTATCTGTTCTTGTAACCATAGCTCTGATACCACGTGTAACACCCCATGGCCATTAATGTCGCTCACAAAGGGAATGCATTAATGTCATGAATCGTTATAGTAGTATAGAACAGATAAATTACAAGAAAAAATAAATAAGACACAGCGGAAGATAAAACTTATTTCATAGCATCATAACTTCAAAACAAGCTTACATAAGTAGTCTCCAAAAACCATTACAACAGGATCAATTGTCCTTTCCAAAAACTTCAAAGTACATAAAGAAGCAAATACTTAAATAACATAAATACATAAATGCCCACTGAGCATAAGCAAAGCCATAAAGATGAGAGAGTCCAAAGTAATACATCTACTCCCTTCAAGCAACCGAAAGAAATCAGCACTAAGCTGTAGTATTCCCTCCTTGCAAACCTGAGGGGGAGGGGGGGAAGGAAAGAAAAGAGGTGGAAACAAAACAGGTCAAACATAAAGTCTAGCGAGTCCAGTAATTTTAATAAAGAATAGGTAAGGTAAATGATCAAGACATAAATAGGTATCATGATATGGCTGTAGCATAAATAAGGTAGATAAAAAGGATGGGCAAGATGATTTCATTCCTAAGTACTAAGACAATCCTACACCTTGGCTAAGTGAACAACCCTCCAAGTACTAACCCCGAAGACCGAAGTCAACATCAGACTAGCACCCAAAGGACTATCCAACTCAACCAACATGTATTTCGTTACACTGCACTTTTTCTAAGTTACACCACATTACGTACTTACATCGCACATCTACTAGTCTCTATTTACTAAAGGTTGATCCCTTCCCACTAATTGTACCCACATGACAAACTTGGTAGTTACTTGTACCTAGCTGCTATCGTAGGTGCCGGCTTGCTCCTACCACCGCTAAGGTACCCTTACCCTACCCATTCGATCGGCTCCCTAAACCCCGTAGGCACCCGTGCTGGCCCCACAGTGGGGTGTGTCACTCCCCAAAGTGGCAACCCCGATACCAACATAAAATGCACGGCCATACCTACACGATGCAACAACGTCTTACCTACCAGCCTAGACCCATGCACGCACATGAACCCGTTGGACTTGCATTGCCACCGCTATTCACGTTTTGACCTCTTACATTCAAGTCCAGTAAGCGTGCCCCAACCCCGGCCTAGTACCGGGCCCAATTAGATACTCAAATGTGTTACTGGTTGAAACGGGTCCCCATCCGACACAAGCCTCCCACCTATGCTTGGTCCCCACTAGGTTTTTCTCCCACTTAACCATTTTAATTTAAATGTCCATGTCTTACACATGCTACGGTTAAGTCCATACTTACATGTCATAATTTACATGTCTTATCTTATTCCGGTTAAGTCCATATGTACATGTCATAATTGACATGTCACCCCACTTAACCCTCTAACCATAACCATGTCTTATTATGGTTAGTATTCCTTAATTCATTCCTTATGACGAACGGTGAATGACCTCCCACATTAGACCGAACACTTTGTGGCCGCTGGATTTGCCGGGCGATTCCGGTTAGTCTTATGCCACAAACCGGGTCTAACCTCATGTCATTAACAGTTACGCCTACAATTCGTTCCTTTGACCTCTCACATTAGACGTCCAATTGTGGCAGCTGGATTTGCCGGGCGGTTCCGGGCAGTCTTACGCCACAATTGCGCCTAACCTCTAGTCAAAGGTTTATTAATAATCGTATTTCACCCATACCTAATTTTCATGTCATGTATATCCAATTAAACATGTAATCATGTTTATAATATTGCCTATTCCAAATTGTCACCAATTACATATTAATTAGCCTCAATTACAAATTTACAATTATAGGCAATTTCATCAATTCCATGTAATTCATACTCAAATATGCCAATTTCACATATTATCCAATAATCCAAAATATCCAATAATATCCAATTTTCCATATTTCACATATTCCCATCGTTCCCACGTATTCGCATTCGCGCGTATTTTTAACATAGGCTCGAAGGTAGCCTAGATCCAAAAATAAAAGGAATAGGGATAAGAAGAGAGAATCAAATCACAGAAAATTGGCATTAACACAACATCATGAAATAAAGGGGCATGTAAACTGGCATAGAGGCATAATGACAGATTCAACATGAATAAACCGATAAAAGGTATGAACTTTACATAGAAACATAGGCATATGATGACATGAATCAAAAAGGTGAAGACTTGGATGAGATTTAAATTACATACGTACATATGAATCCTCTTTGCAACTTCATCATGTTGCTTTTAATCCCATTATATTGTGAAAATCACCGTACTCACCTTTCGTGGTTAAAGAATAGAATTATGCACTGAAATTGGTGTAGAAATGTTGCGGTGTTGCTGATTTATCTTCTTGAATTGTTATGGAAGCACTAATCTTTAATTTGAGTTGAAGTTGAACATTTGAGATTTGATTTAGAGGCGGAGGCTAGGGTTTAAGAGAGAATTTGACAGCATAATGGTGTCATAGATAATATTTATGAATTAGGGTTAGGTCTTAGGGTGTATATATAGGTGTAGGAAGTTATTTAGGCCTTAGGATTGACCCTAGAACTGATCTGGACCACTCAGATGCCATATCAGGCCTTAGGGCGAATTGGGCCACATGTTGGCAGCCAAACACCCTGGATTGACCTCTAGTTGACCCAGCGGGGCTCGGGTCGACTCCAAAAATGGTGCGGTTCGGCTATTCCCCCTCCCGATTCGCTGTTTTGAACTTTTTTTGAATATTTATTTATTTAATATATATATATATATATATATATCTCATATGCATACAAACTTCATGGCTTAATAATTTCTTCATAATTAACCATTTTCACACTAAACCACTTTTTGAACTGCGTTCACACTAATCCACTTTTTAGCTATTCCCCTAAAACAAAAATATGGCGCTAGCGGGGATCGAACTTTGTACCTCTTGTATGCAAGTCACATGTTCTAACAAAATGAGCTACTAAGTCTTTTGCTTACAAACCTTAGAACAATTCTAAACATCATTCTTTTCTCATTTCTCTTTTTCAAATAAATTATTCTTTAATTTGTTATTTTAATATTCTCAGAAAATACGGGGTGTTACATTGGCTAACTAATTTGTGCACATTATTTATTTCTTCCAGTGGTGAATGTACTCTTCTTGTCGTAGTTGTCTTCAACGATACAACTTTCAGTACTCGGTTGTCGGTTAATTGCTCACTGCATGATTTGCGGAACGAAATATGTCGTTACTGGTCTCAACTTACTCCTAAGTCAATTGAAATTAGCTTTGTACTTGAGGATAGAACTAAAATTGCTGAGTGTGACTCTGATCTTCAAAGTATTGTTTTATTTCAATTACATAAGAAGACTGCTTTTTTTGTTTTGATATTAAGTTGAAAGAATTTCTGTTGGAAAATGTGATTGATGGTTTCTTCTGCACTTTCTACTGATGTTTCAATTCCTTCGTCTTCTGATCAATGTTTGAGTGCGAACATTGTCATTCATAGGTAGAGTTACTTAAAAGATTTGATGGAAAGAGGCTCTACATTAAATTTTCTGATTTTATCGGTTTTAGTTTCGGAGGCGCCAATGAGTTTAGAGAATTCTTAATTGCCTATCAAGTTAAATCTGGTCATGAGTTACATTATCTTAAGGACGGTGCTACTAGGATCACAGTTGTTTGCTCATAGTATTCTTCTGAATGTCTGTTTAAAGTGCATGCTTCCTATGATGTTGGCCAACTCAGTAGGTTTTTCATTAGAAATTTGGTTGTAGATCATTCTTGCGGTGGTGGTCTAACAAATTTGACTAACCCTAATCCATCTAGCTCGTTTGTTAAAACATTGATGATAGATGAAATTAGAGATCATCCAAGTAAGAAACCAAAATAGATCATGGCTGATTTTCGAAGAGAGTTTAATCTACATTTGTCTTACTCTTATGCTTACCATGGAAAGAAACTATCTTTAATGGAATTGTATGGCAATGATGCAACGTCGTACAATGATTTGTCTTGGTATTTAGGTGCACTACAGACTCACAATCCGGGATCTTATGTCGCTTTGAATGTTAGCTCTTCTACAAATCAGTTTGAGAGAGTGTTTGTTGGTTTAGGTGCTTGTATTCTTGGCTTCAAACATTGTCGGCCTATGATATTTTTAGATGGTACCCATTTGAAAGGTAGGCCAGGAGTCTTGATGGGTGCTACAGCGAAGAATGGCAACCAAGGTATTATTTCAAATCAATTTTCTTTGTTGTAGAAATACATATGGTATCATTGGAATTTTATGGGATCATTTTTCTGTAGTATAATTTCTAAGGTATCAGTATACTATTTCTTACAGTATCAGTTTTTGGATCTACAGTTAATGGATAGCCGTTTTTATGCATTAAGGTATCAGTTTGTTTTCTGTTTATGATGTACAGTTTGTAGATAGCATTTTAATATGTATCTAGGTATTAGTTTTTATCACACAACTTTTAAACATCATTTTTGGATGTTTGCATGCATCAGTTTGTATTATACAGTATTTAAGTAGCTTTTTTGTATGTCTGAAGCTATCAGTGTTTTTTCATTCACGAGTTCTTTTTGAATTTGTATTCTTAATTTGTTTGCCAGTTTCTTCCCTCTAGCTATGGCCATAGTTTCAATCGAAACTGTGGAGAACTGGAGTTGGTTTTTGACTCATTTGAAGAAAATGCTTAATGACGATCATAATTTGGTTTTTATGTCAGATTGACATCAAGGTTTGATTTGTGGTGTGCACGATGTTTTTCCTACATCTTACCATAGTTATTGCTATCTTCACATGGAACAAAATTTGTTTTCTGCGGTTAAATCCAAAAATGCACACATTTCGATTGTGGAATTGTTCAGGACATGTTCTCGAGCATCTAGTATTTATGAGTTTGAAGTAGCTCATTCTAAGTTTTTACAAATTGGTGGTCCTCCAACGGCTAATTTTTTGAGAGACAGACCGTTCGGTAAATGGGTTGACTTGTTCTTTCGAGGTAAAAGGTATGGTGAGTATAACTCTAATGTGGCTGAAAGTTTCAGTAGTTAGATTTTAGATGAGCAAGCATTACCTATTACATCTTGTTTGGATGGAATACGAATAAAAATCATGGAGCAAATGGCTAAACGTAGAGAAGAATCTCGTTTATGGACTAGCATTTTATGTCCTATCTTGGAAGATTGATTAAAAGACTTGGTTGAAGAAGGTTTTGGTTGGGATGTATTCAAGGCTTCTGACTTCCTTTTTGAAGTAAAATCGCCAGTTTCTCATCGTGTTGATCTTAAAGACTGGACATATAGTTGTAATCAATGGAAAGTGATGGGTTTTCCATGTGCTCATGCGATAAATGCATTAATAAAATGAAATAAAATGTGTATGATTTCATTGAGCACTATTTCACTATTGAAGCTTATCGATCTTCATACAGTAATACAAGTAACCCTATACCTACATATGACAAATCTGATGTTAATTCAAGTAGTGATGTAGTAATTAAGCCACCTAAGGATAAACGTGGAGCCGAGAGACCTTCATCGAAAATAAAAGGAGGATTTGCATATTTCCAAAACAAGCAAAACATATATGAAGTGTGCAATGAATATGGCTATAACAAGCGCAATTGTCAAGCTTCAAAAAAAAATTTGATCTTCATTTCTTTTGTTTTAGGGGAAATATATATTTCCATATATACTTTTTAAGTAAACCTGTACACGTTAGCAAATTAGTTTTTGATACTTTGGAAATGTACACAATAAAATACATTTTTAGTAACAATTCTTTATAGCTTATTGTGTTTCTGTTTTATTTTTACATTTATTTGTTGCTGGTATGATGTGATATCATGCTGTTATGATCAATGAAATTCGATCTGCATGTTGAATATCAGTTTTAAACTCTTGCGTTTACTGATTTAATGTGTTACTCTTTCTGTTTTAGCTATTGCTTATCAGTTCTATGTCTCTGTAGGGATCATTTTTGTGTTATTTACCAGTTTAAAATTTTTTGGCTATCAATTTTATAAGTTGGAAGGGGTCAGTTTAAGTTTTCTCATCCTCACAGTTCATGGGTATACGTTTTTGTATATTGTAATTATCAGTTTTGTCTTACATTTTTAACTTTAGAATCTGGTTATCATTTTTACTTATTGTAGTTATCAGTTTATTTAATCTTTCCACTATACATTTTTTAGTTATCATTTTTTTAAGATTGTAGTTATCAATTTTTGTATTAACTTTGGTCACATCACTTCTACACAAATTCAATTTACTGAGAAAATAATTGTTATCAATTCATTAATTTCTCATCCAATTCAGTATTAAACTCTTACATGTATTGATTTCATGTGTTATTCTTTCTTTTTCAGCTATTGGTTATCAGTTCTTTGTCTATGTAGGGATCACTTTTGGGTTATTTACATGTTTATAATTTTATGGTATCAATTTTAGTAGTTGGTAAGGGTCATTTTAAGTTTTTCTCATTTTAACTGTTCATGGGTATCATTTTTTGTATATTGCAGTTATCAGTTTTGTGTTACAATTTTTTCTTCAGATTCTAGGTATCAGTATTTATTCATTGCAGGTATCATTCTTTTTAATTTTTCAGCTGTACTGTTTCTGGTTATCATTTTTTAAGTGTTGTAGTTATCAGTTTTTTTTATTTTGTCTTATCACAACACTTCTGCACAAGTACAAATTAATGAGATAAAAAATTGATATCAATTCAGTAACTTCCCATTCAATTCAGCAATGCAGCAATATACAAATTCATCAGCATGTACATGAGCAAGATTACTATTTCACACATCAATCCAGTCATAACTGAAATTCAGAACATTTTCAATTGCTTACATTTAAAACTGAAATAAAAAACTCCATTTTCAAACCACATACAATATACCACAGCGTTTGAATCATTCTTTTCAATCATTTTCTTGTAATATTTTTGCTCATTCCAGTGATGAATCTAACCAAATCCCTGCAGCAAACATGACTGGATAGGATTTCGCGCATAATCAGTGCTCTAGTTTTATCCATGTTCTCTTTTGCTACCTTCATCGAAATTTCAGCTCTGTTGTCTGATATCATATTTATCACGACGAATATGTCGCAGTCCAGTCTGTATGAATTAAAAGTTTTGATTTTTAGAAACAATAAAGAAAATAATGCTGTCAATTGTCATGTGAAATGAATACTGATTTTGTTGGTTACAAATAATAATAAATATAAACTGATACTACTTTTGATTCAACAGAAGAAAAAAACATGTCCGAATGTTGTTGTGCACATGGTAATTGATAAATTTCCGATTCTTCAATCTTCCTATCTTCAATCTTATTTCCGACCCACAGTTGGTGCAGAATTTGTTCAATTTTCTTTCGCTGTAATAAACAAAGTTTAGTATGACTTTACAGAAAAAAAGACATTACAGTTTCCTTTACCACTTCATATGATTCCCTCAAATGCACATTATTTACTTCATTTGATCTTCTTGGCCTCAATGAATCATCGTGCGACCATTTCATGTTTGGATATGCTAATGTCAACAAAGTCCAATGATTGTCAAAATATATTGGGAAGTAAATCTTTTTAGTATAATTGTTCAGCACTGCTTCTTTTAAGAAAGGAGAAACCAAACGTGTAATAATTGAACTCCTTCCTTCCAAAATGCCTTGCTGCTCAATTCAAATTTTATTTATATAAGTATTATGGATGTGAATAATAGAAACAACAATTTTTTTAATATCGTAATTGAACTTACTGTCACAAGTGTAGACATTGCGTAATTGTTTTCTACTAAATCACATTTAAGGCTGCACAGTCGATAATCTGATTACACAATGAAGACAATATATTACATAAACTAAATTATCATGTTATAATATGGTATACGTCAATTTTTGTATTTATTATTGATAGAAATGTTTTTATCAGGTTGAAGGTATCAATTTAATATTACTCCCAATTAATATGTTACAGTTTTTCATATTTTTCACTATATCTTTTTAAAATATAATGACTAGGTAGTAGTTTTATATCTATAAAAGTATCAGTATTCGTACTACATATTCTGAATCAAAATGTTTCAGTTTCTGAATATCATTTTGACATTTTCTTATGTATCAGTATCTTATTCATTGTACTTATCATATAAAAAATATAATTTTTGGTTATCGTTTTTTAATTAACATGGTTATCAATACTACAATTTGTTAAATATGTTTACTTGCCCATCTGTTAACGAACCTCGCAGCAGTTCCGTCAGCATATCTTTCGTAATAGTGCATCCTCCCCTTGACGGATCATCATCTCGCCATGCAACCGAACTGTCAATTATTTACAAGTCAAACAGTTAATACAACTATTAGTACGTTCTTCAATGAGAAATTAAAATATTATATGTACTTTTCTTCAGCTATTGACATTGAATAAAATTTCCTTACAATCCTTCCTTCCTCATCATTTAGATGTTTGGTCACATTTTTGCATTTCGACAAGTGTAAGTCTTTCCATGTAGGTTCTTCAATATTTATTGGCTCTATTGGTTTTTCAGTTTGTTCTTGATTTTGTCATCTTCATTCTTTTTTTTTTCCTCACATTTTTCTTCATCTATTTGAACCACAGAAAGTTGAAGGTTTTCCTCTTTTCCTTCACACGAACCATCATTTTCCTTCTCTTCTGTTTCCAGTGCTTTCTTCCTTGCTTTTTGAAAATAACGATATTCCTCGTTCCTTTTTTGTGTTCTTTTTCTTGCTTTCATTCTCAGAATGTAAGAAGGTGGTTTGGCAATTAATGGCTTTTTTAAGTCTTTTTTGCCTATTTCTTTGGCTATTTCCTTCATCGACTTTTACCTTTAAAATTTATTGAGTGATTTCCAAACTAAAATTCGGAGGTTCGATGTCTTCAATTGATTGTACACCCTTTTCTAACCTTCCACTATCACTGACAGTATCAGTCACCATGATTGGCGTTGTTTCATTTTCTTTTCCAACTAACATGTCTTTTTCTCTAGTAGAATTTTCATCATTGTCTGTAATGCTTTTAGTCTGCTTATCTTGGTCTGCATACTCATTATTCAACTCAGCTTTATTTATTTCATGACTTTCCATATTTTCAACATTTGGTGAATCAATCATAGTTGCTTCTGAATCAACTCTGTCATCTATTTTGACCTGTTCAATTTCTGCTTTCTGCTCTTCCAACTGTTGTCTAAGTTTAAATAGCTCCACTTATGCTTTTCTTCTCAAATTACTTTCTTCCTTCCACTTCCTTTTTAGCTCTTGGTTTTCTTCCTCAACCTCTATTGTA
Organism: Allium sativum; assembly: GCA_030737875.1. Taxonomy (NCBI): domain Eukaryota; kingdom Viridiplantae; phylum Streptophyta; class Magnoliopsida; order Asparagales; family Amaryllidaceae; genus Allium; species Allium sativum. The sequence continues at coordinate 1,026,968,650 of CM060909.1, forward strand.
ACACCCCACGTCCATTAATGTCACTCACAAAAGGCATGCATCAATGTCCATGAAGCATTATTATTGTATAGAACAGATAAATTACAAGAATAAATAAATAAAACAACACAACGGAAGTGAAAAACTTATTTTATTTCATCATAACTCAAAACGATTTTACATAAGTAGTTTCCAAAACCATTACAACAGGATCAGTAGTTTTTTTTCTCCAAAAACTTCAAAGTACATAAAGAAGCAAAAACTTAAATAACATAAATGCATAAATCCCCACTAAGCATAAGCAAAGCCATAAAGATGAGAGAGTCCCAAGCGATACATCTATTATCTTCAAGCAACTGGAAGAAATCGGCACTAAGCTGTAGTATTCCCTCCTGGCAAACCTGAGGGGGGGGGGGAGGAAGAAAAGACGTGGAAAGAAAAGGGGGTCAGACATAAAGTCTGGCGAGTGCGATAACTTTAACAATATAATTATCAAAATAACTAGGCTAAGGCATAAGCTGGAAAATAAGGAAATGACTATGAACAATTGGGTATGACAGAACAAAACGAGGGAATAAGATGAACCAAGATAACGTTAAAGGCGCCCCTAATCACTATAAGATAATTACTACACTGCACCACCACTAGTCACCCTAAAGGTTGATCCCGCCTACAAAACATAATAATGATAATGGTAGTTTAGTGTACCCCTAGCTACCTTCATAGGTGCCGTCTGCCCCTATCTCCACTAGGTGTACCCACTACCCCCATTCTATCGGCTCCCTAACTCGTAGATACCCGTGCTGGCCCCACAGTGGGGTGTATCACTCCCCAAAGTGGCAACCTAAAACAACCAAAAATGCACGGCTTATATATACACGATGCAACAATGTTTTACCTACCAGCCCGGGCCCACACACGCATATGAACCCGTTGGACTTGCGTTGCCATCGCTGACTCGTTTTGACCTCTTACAATCAAATCCAGTACGCGTGTCCCGTCCTCGACTTGGGTCGAGCCCACAAAGATACTAATGGGTTACTGGTTTGAAAAGGGCCCTCATGCATGACACAAGCTTTCCACCTACGCTTGGTCCCCTCTAAGGTTTTTCCCCACTTAACCCCATTCTTAATCATGTCTTTTACATGTTTCAATCTTGGTTAAGTGCATCTAATCGTATTTTAGAATGCCACCCAAGGCACCCACTAAATTCCACATACCGCCCAAGGCACCCACTTAACCCCCTCATGTCCCACTACATGTTTATCTGGTTAAGTGTTTCTTAATTCATTAAGACCGTAACCTTGTAAAGACCTCCCACATTAGACCGGCATTTGTAGCAGCAGGATTTGTCGGGCATGTCCGGGCAGTCTTACACCACAAACGAGCCTAACCTCGTGTCTTTACAACTGTTACGCATTTAATTTATGCCTAAGACCTCCCACATTAGACTGGCATTTGTGGCAGCTGGATTTGTCGGGCGGGTCTGGGAAGTCTTACACCACAAAAGAGTCTAATCTCGTGTCTTAGGCGATTAATTACACCTAATTAATTACCCCTAATTTGAATTAATTTCCCTAATCAAATTGCCAATCAATTACAAATTTCACTATGTCCATAATTGACTCAATTATGTCCATCTATTTATGGTATATAAAACTATTCCAATTAACATCACATTTAAGGCATTTATGCCAATTCTCAATATTAAATCTTTTAATATTATCCCATTTCCCCACGTTGTACGTTCGTTCGTTTAACATAAAATATAAGTTAGACTCGAATAGTCTAACATATGGAATAAAGAGAAAACATCACAACATGCATAGAATAAAAACTAGATCTAAACATAAGGGGTGAACTTGCATGTGTGAATAAGGTTTTTCATCTAAAACTTGCATAGGCCAAAGTTACAAACTTACATAACTATGGATGTCATAGATCTAATCATAAGGTGTAAAGTTGCATAGGCAATAGTCACAAACTCACATTACATGATTCATACTCCAATAAATATATACTTGCATTTGTGATTTATACAACATAAACTATGATGTAAACTTGCATCTAACTCACACATGTCATAGTCTAACTTTAGATCCAATTTACACATAAGATAGATGTCATGAAACATGTAAGGTTATATATATGATTCTCACTAACTTGCCTATGATTCATATCTAAATTAACATCTAAACATGCATGTAGAATTATCAAGTTAAACTTACATATGGTTTGACATATGAATCAGTTCTAACAACATAACCAAACTAGCATATGAAACATCATTATGAATTGATTGTACATAAGCCAACAATTAACATAGATGATAACATCACAGCTTTACAACATAGATAATAACATAATAGATTTACAACATAGATAAAAACATAACGGTCAATGATTCACATCAGAACCGTATAATCCAATTCATACTCAATCCAATTAAATTGTTAATTATCTTATTAAAGAAATCGAACTCACAAAAAGAAGGTCTTGCGTTCTGAAATCTGAGTTCTGAAATTGATTTAGATCGCCTTTGTAGTAGATTCGTTATTATTTAGATTAGAGTTGAATAGAACTGAATTGATTAGCTTTGATTTCCCTCTACTTGGTGGCGGCTACTCTAGGTTACAAGATGACAGCATGACGGCCATAATTCAGATTTTTATTTGATTTTAGGGTTTGAGTCTACCCATGTTTATATAGAATTTCAGTTTAATTATAGCCATCGGATGATCTTAGGGTTAATCAAAACCACCCAGTCAGGATAGGGTGACACCTCAGCCCTAATGACTCAGCAAGGAATCAGAAAGGACTCAGCAATGAGTCACAGTATGGATCAGATTGCACCAGAAAGCTGTGCAGGCTTTCTGCTCGGCCTGGGCGCACTTGGCAGGTGCGCCAATGCCACTATTTTACTGGCGCACTTCCTAAGTGCGCCAGTGTATCTTTTTTTTTTAATGCCTAACTTCTTTCGTCTATATCTCCTTCATCCGGTATCTGTTTTACGCAAACTCGGACTCTATCTCAACCAGAATTCCGAGACGAACACAATGGCGCAACTCATTCCCCTTAATTCTCACATCTGAGATTAATTATTCTTGAATTTAGTTAATTCGATTATTCAAAAATTCGGGAAGTTACATTCTCCCCTACTTAAAGGATTTCGTCCTTGAAATCTCTAAGTCAAGAAGAACATATCCTACCATCCAATCACCCATCTACTCAACCATCAACCACTAGCAACCATGGTCCTTAAAAGATTTCTAATGCTTTTCATGTACATATGCATAGTGTGTGTATATGTCCATATACTAATGCTAAATCAGGCGGTCCACTGATTCAGTCGGCCTCCTTAATGCAAATAATGATAGTGCCATGCATCCATCATGTATGCAAAGAACCTTATACATATCATTACTACATGTGTGCACAACCATTCATTTAAATGCCACAACCATATGAAACACACATTCAACATACGTTCATTTTACTAAATACATACATTTATATGCAATATGCAATATGAAAGTGACCGAGCCGATCTAGTGCCTAAAGTGTGTGTATATGCATCCACGAACAACCACTAGCAAACACTTGCATCCACATGCATCCATCATACATAACATGTCTCAAACACATGTTTCAACCATAGGACTACCCTATCTAAAGGTCAAAGATACTAGCGAGAGGACATACTAAGGATAAAACAAGTACAAGCTATGCGATAAAGGAGAAATTAAAAGACATACCCTCGAAAAGAAAAGGGTACAATGAACGCATCTTCTCTTCCGTCTCCCAAGCAGCGTTGCTCTCATCATTTCCCCATTGCACTTTGACTAGCTTGACCTCTCGATTCCTCAATTTATTAATCTCCGACCTAAGAATGCATGTAGGAGCTCGTCGAATCGTCGCATCACGCTCTATCTCCACCTCTCTAGGCAAGCTCGGCTCTACCACTTCCGCGGTCTCGTGCAAGCACTTCCTCAAATGTGATACATGGAATACGTCGTGTACACCACTAAGTCTCTCGGACAACTCCACTCTATACGCCATCTGTCCAATCCTCTCCTTATAGGTAACGACCCTATGAACCTTGGTGCAAACTTTCCAACGGACCCAAAGTGAACAACATTACGTAATGGAGACACCTTGATAAAGACCATGTGTTGGATCTAGAATAACCCTAGAGGGGGGTGAATAGGGTTCTTCCCAGTTTTTAACTGAATTAAAAAACTAACGAGATATATGATAATAAACAGATCACAGAATATAGCAGAAACAAAAGTGCAGAAAATAAATCACACACAGATATACCCAGCTTCGGCAAAACCCTGCCTACTGCTGCATTTCTAAGGTTTCTACTAGGTGATAGAACAGATCACGCATACAAGACCATGTACACTCGCAAACCCTGCTCCTATTCTAACCCTATGCTCAAAACTCTAGACTGGTCGATATCTCCCTCGATCAGATTTTCCCGAATTACAACCCTGTAATCCGTAACCCAGATTTTACAGGCTCTGAAACTGACAGTCAATACCCTGACTGATTCACTCTAGTTTATACAGACACTAAAAAAATTGTTCAGATGATTTTTACAAAGCAAATAAAACAATACAAGTTTAAACCCAAACTCAAAAACCCTTTAGGAGTTAAAACAAAGAGGGTCATCCCCTTTTAATTTTAAAAACCCATAAAAATAGGTCGGCCCCCTTTGAGTTGTGTTGCACCCAATCTCTTTGTCTTTTGGAGAAACAAAAATGGCGGCCGTCCCTTAAACACAAATTAGGGTTTTCCACTTTTGCTCCCAAATCAAATCGCGATTGCTAAGGAAGATACAGTGGCTTCTATGATTTCTTCAATGCCTTGAATCGCTTTGCTTGATCGATTTGGAAGCTGATCGAATCCCTTGAAAACGTGAGTTTCTCTAGTTTTATTTTATGCTTGAAATTGTTGCCTTTTTGGATTCGATGTTTGGATCTGTTTGCCAGTGATGAAACGGTGATGTTAAATAGGGATATAATCGAACCCTAATAACTCTGATTTAAAAAAAAATGGCTTGCTCTGATTTTGCCCGATTTGTTGAATTTCCCTTTTGGTTCCTTGATTTTAAAATCCTTGCGTGAAAGTCCCCTTTTGATAATTCTCGGTTTTTAAAAGATTTCTTGAATGAAAATGAAATTTTCCCTTTTTTGAAAGTAGCAAATCTCGGCTTTGATAATTCTAGAAATAATTGATCATTTGCCATATTTGGGTATTTGTAAACATGGAACATTTGTTTAGCCGAGTTATTTCAAACTTGCCAAATAATACACTGATGACTTGATTTCTGGAATGAATTTATTTCCCAAAAGTGAAAATATTTGCATGCTTGCCTTTGTCGATTTCTGGAGAAAAAAAAAGTTTGCCAAATTTGAACTTCATGCCTTGTCCCACTTTGCCGTTGCCATATCTTGACCAACTTATTTGATAAGAACAGATACTATACTTGAACACACTGCCACTTTATTTGTTTCCTGTTATCATGTTGTCTGTGTTTTCCCTTCGTGCTCATGCATGTCCATGCTTGGCATTTGCTCGAACTTGATTCATACTATTTTTTGTGTACATGCAATATTGATTACCTGCATATGTTTGTGATTGACCATGTTTGCACCATGCATGCTTGTCTTGTGCTCTGTCCAGTTGAGTGTGTTCATTTCCTTGAGAAAATTGATTGACACTTGAATAAATTCATGCCGAATTTGCGTGATACATTCCTTGCCAAGTTTGAGCCAGATTGCATAATTCTTGTGTGCTTTGTCATTTTTGCCAATATGTTGCCATCTTTAAAATCTGCACTTGAAGCAAGTATGTTGGCTTCACCCTTGTGCTCGACCACATGCTTACTCTAACCTTGAACTTGATCATTACTGCACAGACTTGCACCATGCTGCTGCACTATATATGCACACCCATACATGTCTTTACTGCTTTGTGAATATCTGTTGTAATCTGGACTACATATTTGCTGCTCGATCATTTGTCTGAACATCCCATGCAGTATTGAACTTTTGAATAATGCCATAACATTTGATTGATCTGCCATGCTTTGATGTACTTGCACAAACTTGCTGACACATTTTCCTTGCTATTGCCCCTGTTTTGCTTGTGAACTTGGACTGGTCAGACCATCTCGAACCAGTCTTGATCATGAACTCGTTTATTTTCATGCTGTGTACATACACTACATATATCACACTTGCTGTTGCCGTGTAGACTGAAAATCTGATGCATATACACTTGAAATATCATCACTTAATCTTTGCTGTGTAACACCACCATGCACATTACCATGAACATGAACTTTGTTAACATGTTTTACCTTGTTTTTGCTGCTACACCATACAGTATTGACATGCTTGACCCAATATGACATGTACTCTTTGTTTCATTGTGCTTGGCCATTTATATTTGGCTGCCTAGATCACTTTGCTGCTGTCTTGTTTGTATTTGAACCATTATGTTAAATGCCACTGTCTCGACCACTTTTGCACTTGAACTGTCTTGACTCTTGCTTGTCATTTCTGAAAATATACTTGTATTGGTTGCTTGGCATTTGAATATTTGCTTTGTACTTTGAGATGTGTTGACTTTGTTTTCATGTGCACTGAGTTGAGAAGGTCCACGTGGCTACTCCTCAGTTGCACGCTGATTGGCGAGGCAGTGTACATGTGTATATGCATGCACGTGTGTACATGCAGCCATCAGACTGATTTTTTCTGTCCCTGTTCATATACAAACTGTCTGCCTAGACACAGATGAATCAGATCAAGTCATGAAAAATGATGAGAAAACACACCAGAAAACTGAGGCAAATAAAATTTTAAAAATAAAATTTATATTTGCATAAATTTTGTAAATTATTTCTGTTCTATTCCTATTGCAGTGTACCGTGTGTTTGTTTCTATATATGACAGGTATGAAGATTGGACTGACTGTGAAGTGAAGACTGACTTGTAAGCTGTGAAGACAGAAGACAAGAAGACAGAAGACAGAAAAACAAGAACAGTGTGTGTGTCTGTATATTGAGTCTGTGAATGTATAAGTGAAAAAGTACTGAGTGTTGAGTGATATAGTGAAAATGTAGTGAGAAGTAGTGTATATATATGAATTGTACTGAAGTTTGTAATAAACAAATTTATTTGAAATAAAATATTATTTTATTCTTGTCAAACAAACTTGTCTATTCTACACAGTTTATTTACAAGTACAATATCAGTGAAGTGATTAAATAGTGGAATTAAAATAGATGTGATGTTTGAATGTTAGAAATATAATATTTATATTTTTAAATAAAATACAGTAAATATTTGAATTTATGTACAAATGTATTTTATTTAAATATAAATATTACATTCCTGTCTGTGATGTAAATATAGAACAGTACAGTAACAAACACATTTATAATATATATATATATATATATATTTGGTTGTTATCATCAAACAAAAATCATATAATAGTGTATACGACTGCGTCATATACAACACCATGTCCCCAATATCAAACTCAAGATCTGTCCTCCTCTTGTCCGCATAAGATTTCTGCCTATCTTGCGCCGTCTTCATCCTCCTTCGAATTAAATAGATCTTTTCCGAAGTCTCTCTAATCATATCGGGCCCAAGTAAGATCTTATCCGTAGATTCTCACCAACATGTAGGCGAACAACACGGCCGTCTATAAAGAGCCTCGAAAGGTGCCATGCCAGTGCTAGACAGAAAGCTATTATTATATGCGAACTCCACCAAAGGAAGATGCTCCTCCCATGTACCTCCGAAGTCTAAAACACATAGCCTCAAAAGGTCCTCTAGAATACGATTCACCCTCTCGGTCTGGTCGTCCGTCTGAGGATGATATGCGGTGCTCAAACATAACTGAGTCCCTACCGCCTCTTGCAAGCTCTTCCAAAACTCGCTAGTAAAGATAGGATCGCGATCGCTCACTATGCTAGAAGGAACACCATGCAAACGAACTATCTCTCGAATGTATACGGAGGCTAACCATGGAGCAGTCCTCTTACTCTTCACGGGAATGAAATGGGCGCTCTTAGTAAGTCCGTCTACCATGACCCAAATCCCCGTATTACCCTTCCTCGATCTCAGTAAACCGTCAACAAAGTCCATCGAGACACTCTCCCACTTCCATTGTGGTATCTCCAATGGGTGAAGCAACCCACCGAGCTTCTTTTGCTCTGCTTTTACTTGTTGGCACACCAAGCATCTAGCCACAAACTTGGCCACATCCTTCTTCATACCGGCCCAAAAGTAAACTCGTCTCATGTCCATGTACATCTTGTCCCCGCCGGGATGAATGGTCATCTTCGAACGATGTGCATCATCAAGAATGGTCTTCCTTAAGTCCTCGTCTCATGGTACACAAGTCTACCGTCCCTACGTAACCAACCCCTATCATCTAGGGTATACCTACTGAGATGGCTCGATGACTCCCCCCTTATGAGCTTCTCTACTAACTCAACCAACTGTGGGTCATATCGCTGTGCCTCACTAATCCGTTCCAAAAGCGTAGGTCTGACCTCTAAGGATGCTAGCAAACCGGGTACAAAGTCAATGGAAGGTCTAAAGTCAAACATAGAGATGAACTCTAAGCTTCGTTGTTCAACAAACAACAGGCTCAAGGACAACCTTTTCCTACTTAAGGCGTTTGCCACCACGTTACCCTTGCCAGGGGTATATGCTATCTCGAAATTGTAGGACGCTAAGAATTCCATCCACCTTTGCTGCCTTAAGTTCTAGTCCTTCTGAGAGAACAAGTATTTTAGAAATTTATGGTCAGTGAACAAATCGAATTTCTCGCCAAGAAGATAATGGCGCCAAGACTTAAGCGCGAAAACAATAGCGGCCAACTCTTGGTCATGCGTAGGGTAATTTCTCTCATGTACTCTCAACTGCCTTCCTCCATAGGCTATTACCCTTCCCTCTTGCATTAAGAGTGCGCCTAGTCCTGTCCCATAAGCATCGGTATAAACGGTAAATGACTTACTCCCATCTGGCAACACTAAGAATGGGGTTGTGGTCAAAGCTCTATTTAAACGTTGGAACGCATCATCACAATCTACGTCCCATGTAAAAACTAGGTTCTTCTTTGTCAAGCGTGTTAATGGGGCTGATATTTTTGCGAAGTCCTTGATAAACTTCCTATAGTAGCCTGCCAACCCCAAGAAACTCCTCACCTTGATAGTATTTTTAGGGACCTTCCAATCTTGGATGGCCACCACCTTCGCGGGATCCATAGCTATCCCTTCTTTGGAAACCACGTGCCCTAAGAATCGCACTTCCTTCCTCCAAAAGTGACATTTAGAAAATTTAGCTTTAAGGTTATGCGCTCGAAGGGTCTCCAATACTTCCCTAAGATGTAGGGCATGCTCTTCCTCGCTCTTAGAAAAGACCAAGATGTCATCCACAAAGACCACCACGAATTTATTAAGGTACTCCCTAAACACCCTACTCATCAAGTCAACAAAGTATGCAGGGGCGTTTGTCAAACCGAAGGGCATCACAAACCATTCATGGAAACCGTCCGGAGTCCTAAAGGCAGTCTTGTCTATGCTATCCTCAGCCACTCTCAACTGATGGAAACCAGTTGCTAAGTCCAACTGCGAAAACACCGAGGCGCCAACTAACTGATCGAAGAGATCGTCAATCCTCGGCAATGGGTGCCTATTCTTCTTAGTAAGTTTATTAAGCTCTCTATAGTCCACACAAAGTCTAAGGGACCCATCCGTCTTCATGGCAAATACTACTGGAGCACCCCACTCCGATATACTACGTCTTATGAACCCCTTCTCAAGCAACACCCCTACTTGCTTATTGAGCTCCCTCCTCTCACGAGGAGCCATGTGGCGTACTAGCAGAGATACTGGTTTTTCATTGTCTACAAGATAAATACGAAAGTCTATCTCACATTTTGGGGGTAGACCCCTCACCTCATCGAAGACATCAACATATTCGCGGACTATACGAACAAAATGTAAATCATCATTGGATGAGTCAAGTGGCTCAAGATAACTAAGCATCGCCGGTCCTCTAGGGTCTCAAGAAATGTCAAGGGTCTTTCCACTACGAGTCAACAATTTTACTACCCTTCGTTCATAATCTAGGAGGGCGCCATATCGGACTAGCCAATCCATCCCTAGAATCAACCCATAGCCCATGAAACCAAGCACAAAAGCATTACATCCAAAACCAATGCCTAAGATAGACAATCTCAAATCCCTACAAACCATGGATAAATGAGCCGACCCACCAATAGGATTTGAGACTACAATGGGATCCACAACAAGACTAGTATCTAAGTGCAGTGTTTCAACTAATGATGTAGAGATAAACGAATGTGATGCGCCAGAATCAAATAAAGTACGTACAGGATGATCAAACAGAAAAACTAAACTCTCGACGGAAATGTTTCTACCTCGTTCTTGCAGTGGTGGGACCGCGAGAGCCTAGACCTGCTCCCTTGCCTTCCCTGGTGCCACGAGAGCCTGAAGCTGCCCTCCAGAAGTTCTTTGCCCTTGTCCCTGTTTCCTTGGGCAGTCCTTAACTAGATGACCTGCCTCTCCATAATGGAAATAATCAGTCTTCTTCTTTTTCCTACAGTCTTTACTCAGATGGCCTGGTGTCCCACAATTAAAGCACTTCTTCTTTCCTTTGTCATTGTTGTTCTTCCCGCCTTTCTTTTTTTGTTGTTGTTGCTGCGGTTTCTTTTGATCCCCTTTCTTCTCGGGTGCCTTATTAGCATTGGCGCCCTTCTCCTCTTCATGCATAAGCGCCATATCAATTAGCCTCTCAAAGGTGGCCCCCATAGGGATGTGGGTCATAGCTAACCCATGTAGTGGCTCGTTCAAACCCTTAACAAATCTAATGGCCTTCTTTTCGGGTGTATTCACCAAGTCCAAGCCAAATCTCGCCAACTAATTGAACTTATTGACGTATTCTTTTACTAATAGATTCCCTTGCTTTAACGCCAAAAATCTTTCCATATATAAATTCTCTTCAGCCCGTGAGAGAAACTTTTCCTCAAACCTACGCCTCAAATCCGGCCATGTATCAACTGTACCCTCTCCATTAGTGACTTCCCACCAGAACGAAGCTTCATCCTTCATCAACCAAGCAGCCAATTGGACCTTCTTACAATCGTCCAAATCGAAGATGCCAAACAGATCCTCCACTTCTTTCAACCAATTTCTAGCTTCAATGAACGTTTCAGATCCACTAAAAGATTTTCCACCCATCGAACGAAAGTCTTTACATATCTTGGAGAAAGTATCTCCATGCGGAGGAATGACTGGAGCTAGGGGAGGAGGAGGAGGAACGTTGGCCGGTCCCATAGTAGCGGCCCTAGCCTCGAGATATTGACGAAACCAACCGGTTACATGAACACCCTCTGGTATCTCAGATGCTCAAGACATGCTGAAAAGAAAAAGAAAGAGTTTTAAAACAAGGGAAGCAAAAGAGAGATGTATGGCTTGCGGGGATTATGCTCTTTTAAGTAAACTTTCCTTGAAAATAGCTTCTTTAAAACAAGTCTTTGAAAATACTTTCTAGGAAAATAATACTTTTGAAAACACTTTTCAAAACTTTTTGTCTGTTCTTGTAACTATAGATCTGATACCACGTGCAACGCCCCACGTCCATTGATGCCACTCACAAAGGGAATGCATCAATGTCCATGAAGCGTTATTGTTGAATAGAACAGATAAATTACAAGAATAAATAAATAAAACAACACAATGGAAGTGAAAAACTTATTTCATTTCATTATAACTCAAAACGTGTTTACATAAGTAGTTTCCAAAACCATTACAACAGGATCAGTAGTTTTTTTCCAAAAACTTCAAAGTACATAAAGAAGCAAAAACTTAAATAACATAAATGCATAAATCCCCACTGAGCATAAGAAAGCCATAAAGATGAGAGATTCCCAAGCGATACATCTACTATCTTCAAGCAACAGGAAGAAATCGACACTAAGTTGTAGTATTCCCTCTTGGCAAACCTAGGGGGGAGGGGAAGGAAGAAAAGAGGTGGAAAGAAAAGGGGGTCAGACATAAAGTCTGCGAGTGCGATGACTTTAACAATATAATTATCAAAATAACTAGGCTAAGGCCTAAGCTGGAATATAAGGAAATGACTGTGAACAATTGGGTATGACAGAACAAAACGAGGAAATAAGATGAACCAAGATAACGTTAAAGGCGCCCCTAATCATTATAAGATAATTACTACACTGCACCACCACTAGTCACCCTAAAGGTTGATCCCACCTACAAAACTTAATAATGATAATGGTAGTTTAGTGTACCCCTAGCTACCCTCATAGGTTTCGTCTTCCCCTATCTCCACTAGGTGTACCCACTACCCCCATTTGATTGGCTCCCTAACTCGTAGATACCCGTTCTGGCCCCACAGTTGGGTGTATTACTCCCCAAAGTGGCAACCCGATACGACAAAAAATGCATGGCTTATATCTACACGATGCAACAACGTCTTACCTACCAGCCCGGGCCCACACACGCATATGAACCCATTGGACTTGCGTTGCCACCGCTGACCCGTTTTGACATCTTACAATCAAATCCAGTACGCGTGTCCCATCCTCGACTTGGGTCGAGCCCACAAAGATACTAATGGGTTACTATTTTGAAAAGGGCCCCCATGCATGACACAAGCTTTCCACCTACGCTTGGTCCGCTCTAAGGTTTTTCCCCACTTAACCCCATTCTTAATCATGTCTTTTACATGTTCAGTCTTGGTTAAGTGCATCTAATCATATTTCAGAATGCCACCCAAGGCACCCACTAAATTCCACATGCCACCCAAGGCACCCACTTAACCCTCTCATGTCCCATTACATGTTTATCTGGTTAAGTGTTTCTTAATTCATTAAGACCGTAACCTTGTAATGACCTCCCACATTAGACTGGCATTTGTGGCAACTGGATTTGCCGGGCTGGTCCGGGCAGTCTTACACCACAAACGAGCCTAACCTCGTGTCTTTACAACTGTTACACATTTAATTTATGCCTAAGACCTCCCACATTAGACTGGCATTTGTGGCATCTGGATTTGCCGGGCAGGTCCGGGCAGTCTTACACCACAAAAGACTCTAACCTCGTGTCTTAGGCGATTAATTACACCTAATTAATTACCCCCAATTTGAATTAATTTCCCTATTCAAATTGCCAATCAATTACAAATTTAACTATGTCCATAATTGACTCAATTTTGTCCATCTATTTATGGTATATAAAATTATACAAATTAACATCACATTTAAGGCATTTATGCCAATTCTCAATATTAAATCTTTTAATATTATCCCATTGCCCCATGTTGTATGTTCGTTCGTTTAACATAAAATATACGTTAGACCCGAATAGTCTAACTTGTGGAATAAAGAGAAAACATCACAACATGCATAGAATAAAAACTAGATCTAAACATAAGGGGTGAACTTGCATGTGTGAATAAGGTTTTTCATCTAAAACTTGCATAGGCCAAAGTTACAAACTTGCATAAACTGTGGATGTCATAGATCTAATCATAAGGTGTAAACTTGCATAGGCAATAGTCACAAACTCACATTACATGATTCATACTCCTATATATATATATATATATATATATATATATATATATATACTTGCATATGTGATTTATACAACATAGACTATGATGTAAACTTGCGTCTAACTCACACATGTCATATTCTAACTTTAGATCCAATTTACACATAAGATAGATGTCATGAAACATGTAAGGTTATATATATGATTCTCACTAACTTGCCTATGATTCATATCTAAATTAACATCTAAACTTGCATGTAGAATTATCAAGTTAAACTTACATATGGTTTGACAAATGAATCAGTTCTAACAACATAACCAAACTAGCATATGATACATCATTATGAATTGATTGTACATAAGCCAACAATTAACATAGATTTACAACATAGATGATAACATCACAGCTTTACAACATAGATAATAACATCATAGATTTACAACATAAATAATAAACATAACGGTCAATGATTCACATCATAACCATATAATCCAATTCATAGCTCAATCCAATTAAATTGTTAATTAACTTATTAAAGAAATCAAACTCACAAAAAGAAGGTCTTGCGTTCTGAAATCTGAGTTCTGAAATTGATTTAGCTCGCCTTTGTAGTAGATTCGTTATTGTTTAGATTAGAGTTGAATAGAACTGAATTGATTAGCTTTGATTTCCCTCTAGTTGGTGGAGACTACTCTAGGTTACAAGATGACAACATGATGGCCATGATTCAGATTTTTATTTGATTTTAGGGTTTGAGTATACCCATGTTTATATAGAATTTCAGTTTAATTATAGCCGTTGTATGATCTTAGGGTTAATCAAAACCACCCAGTCAGGATAGGGTGACACCTCAGCCCTAATGACTCAGCAAGGAGTCAGAAAGGACTCAGCAATGAGTCACAATATGGATCAGATTGTACCAGAAAGCTGTGCAAGCTTTCTGCTTGGCCTGGGTGCACTTGGCAGGTGCGCCAGTGCCAGATTTGTACTATCGCACTTCCCAAGTGCGCCAGTGTATCTTTTTTTTCCCGCCTAACTTCGTTCGTCCATATCTCCTTCATCCGGTATCTGTTTTACGCAAACTCGGACTCTATCTCAACCAAAATTCCGAGACGAACACAATGGTGCAACCCATTCCCCTTAATTCTCACATCTGAGATTAATTATTCCTGAATTTAGTTAATTCGTTTATTCAAAAATTCGGGGTGTTACATCTATGATGCGATCATTTAGAACTCTATTTTCAACTTCTTTATCAACATTTTCCACTTCTTCTAGCTGTTGACCATGCTTTCTTCTTTTGGTTTGCGCAGCTTTTCCTTTTGTTGTAGCTCTTCTTGCTAAACTTTCCTTTGTCTCCAAAATAGTGGCCTCGTGCATCTCAAAATTTGCTATACCCTTTATCTGTATATGTTTAAACATTTTATGAACCAATTTTTATAATGCTATACATTGCTGAATTGGGTGGGAAGTTACTGAATTGATATCAATTTTTTATCTCATTAATTTGTACTTGTGCAGAAGTGCTGTAATCAAACAAAATAAAAAAACTGGTAACTACAACACTTAAAAAATGATAACCAGAAACTGTACAGCTGAAAAATTAAAAAGAATGATACCTACAATGAATAAATACTGATATCCAGAATCGAAGATAAAATTGTAACACAAAACTGATAACTGCAATATACAAAAAATGATACCCATGAACTGTTAAAATGAGAAAAACTTAAAATGACCCCTACCAACTACTAAAACTGATACCATAAAATTCTAAACATGTAAATAAAACAAAAATGATCCTACAGAGACAAAGAACTAATGACCAATAGCTGAAAAAGAAAGAATAACACATGAAATCAATACATGCAAGAGTTTAATCACTGAATTGGATGAGAAATTAATGAATTGATAACAATTATTTTATCAGTAAATTGAATTCTTGTAGAAGTGTTGTGACCAAAGTTAATATAAAAACTGATAACTACAACCTTGAAAAAATGATAACTAGAAAATGTATAGTGGAAAGATTAAATAAACTGATAACTACAATAAGTAAAAAATGATAACTAGATTCTGAAGTTAAAAATGTAAGACAAAACCGATAACTGCAATATACAAATACAAATACCCATGAACTGTGAGGATGAGAAAAACTTAAACTGACCCCTATCAACTTATAAAACTGATAGCCAAAAAATCATAATCTGGTAAATAACACAAAAATGATCCCTACAGAGACATAGAATTGATAAGTAGTAGCGGAAAGAGTAATACATTAAATCAGTAAATGCAAGAGTTTAAAACTAACACACTGAGTATTGTACTTGTCCAGGCTTGAACTTGATTAAAAATTCCTTGTTTGCTGTGGTCTTCAATTTCATCAGATCCCACCTTGCAAATCGTGGGAGTTTCTCATCAAATTTTCTTCTTTGCGTAATTAGAGATATCTTCTCACACATCACATACTACATATCAAAATTAACCAAAGTTACAAATGAATTCTTTATTTTATGTTTACATTAACAGTAACTACATTGTAAAAAAAATTACCAAAGGAAGCATTGCACAACCAGACATATCCTTCGGGTTATTAATGTAACTTTTTACAAACTTCGTAAAACTTGAATGAATTGTTTTCAGCCATGAAACTGAATTCATCTTCTTCACATCCAAGATGTACGGAATAAAACCCCACCTAAATTTCTGTTAGTTATTGGCAAAGAAAAAGGTAAGAAGTATTAACATAATAAGAAGGAATGACAAGTCTTCTTCAAACTGCTTCTTTTTTTTCCCTACTTCATCCTTAATTCTTTTTTCTATTAAATTCCTTGTAATGACCTTTGCCTTTCCAAAGTTTCTTGAGACAAAATCCTTGAACTCAGTTGGAATAGTTCTACACGTCATTTTGGTGTCTTTTCTATATCAGTTCCTTCCAAAGGCATGTAGAACAATAAACTGATATCTTTCGGACTTATTTTCATTCTACTTTCACCAAAAACAAACAACATCCTCCACTGAGTAGCAAGAATACACTACACCCAAATTCTCTGCATGTTTCTTGCACTCCTTCAATTCAATTTTTTCTCATAAAACACAGAAAAAACCCATAAAAAGTTGTGCATTTCATAAACTCAATTTGTTTATTTGTCATCACTTTCTTCTCTTTTATCAGACTTATCATTTTGTAAGATGCTTGCAAACCGCATCTATAAGCTGTCCCCCTTTTTTATAATCTACAACTATGTCTCCTCTATTCTCTACTGACAACGCAGACTTAATTTCTCTTGGCCTTGGATTGAAAATATCATCATCCTAGTTAACAAATAAAAAACATTAAATATCTTAATACTAAGAATTATGAGTGTAACAAAACCATGTTATGCATAAATAAAAAACATTCATCTAATTAACAATTTTAATTTTATTTACAAATTTCATTATCATTTTTTCAATATTGTATGTATTTTTTTTAGTTGTGAACTGAGTGGTCATCGGTTTAATATCAACTTACACATCAGTTTTCAGATTAAAGATATTAGTTCTAGTGCATTGAAGGTATCATTTTTATAAATTAACTCTATTCAGGTTATCATTTTAATTCATAGAAGTTATCAGTCCTAACTTACAGAATTTCCTTCAATGATTCTAGCATGCTGAATTTTATTTATTTTTCCTTTTCCTTGCTCTTTATCTTGCACAATCAGAGCACAGCTGTCAGACAATATAAACAGAAATTACAAATTTTTTCCTATGAATATCAATTACCTTATTCAAAGCAACTCTTCTTTTCTTCTTTGACTTTTCTGCTACGAAATTTGGATCATTAAGCCTTTTTTAGCGTGCCTCATCAGTTATCACTCTACCACGTTTGCTCACTCTGATTTTTTCAACATTTTAGGCATCTAAAGTATCAGTTTCTTTTCCAATTCTCATATGTACATCAATTCCTGTATTCAGAATATTATTTTCTTTTTCCAACTGTACTTCTTCATCATTTTTACCATCAACTGAATTAGTCTGCTTCTCTACCACACTTCGTTCCTCTGTTTCTCCATCAACAGTATCGGTTTTTTCGTCATTTTCTCTTTGATCAACAAATTGGCTATCAACAGTATCAGTTCTACTGTCTATTGCAATTTTCTCCATTACTTGATTCTCAGTTTGCTTCTGAGCATCAATTATTTGTTGTTTATTAGTACCTAGGGTTTTGACCTCAGCTTGTGAAATTTCGGCAGCTTCGACTAGGGTTTCCAAAAAAATTTCCACTACTTTTTCCATTTGATCGCTATGAGCAGTGATGCTAGGGTTTTCGTCTAAATTGGAGTACTCAGCAGGCGGAGGCTGTGTTGATCGTGATTCGTTTTCTATTTTTATTTTACGATGGAGGAAATAAATATTTAAATGATTAGGAAAAAACAATCGAATAAAGGGTTTATGTTAGGTTGGGCTATTAGTTGTCCTTCTGGAAAAAATTTAAATGTGTTATCTTTATGGATAAAATATTTAATTAATTTGTCCTTATAAAATTTTTAGTATCCTAAAATTATTTTCCATACTAAAAGCATTTCTTTTTACAAGTATTCATGAAACAGAGAAAATTAGGGTGGGTTTTCAAATGTTTTAGTTTTCAACCGTGTTATACAATAGCCAGTCCACTGAATTTCTATTATCATCATTGTCATATTCCTTCATCCATTTAGGAGCACTAAAGAACTTAGTTATCAATTATGCTAATTCCAATTTTTTAAGCAGTAAGTTAGATTGTTGTGCTCTAGATTGTTTCCTACAAGCTTCCCAATAAACTATAGGCATTTTTTTACATGTAATATGATGATTTTTTTGTTCAGGAAAATGATTACTGTAATATTATTAATTTGCAGTGGTTGGAAGAATTATGACTAAAGCAAAATGATACAAATAAATAGCGTAAAATGTAATGGTTGGATGAACACAAAGTTAACATTTCTTTTATGCATTAGCTGCTAAAATGATAGATATTATATTGCTTCGTATTCCATACTTCATTCTTTCATAATGTAATTTATCACCAAAATTAAGATCATGATTCATAACAATTTGTTTCGATTTCAGAAATTCATCATCATGGCAAATTTGAGTGGTGCTTACATTTATAAAGAATAATAACCTTCTTATAGACATCTGGATGATTCATTTTGGTCTTCTTTAGATGTTATGCACTATGTTACTATTGTTGTATGTCAATAGGTTTTCCAACAAGGCAAATAGAATTTCAGAAGGGATTTTTTAAATTTTTGTATTACTGTTGTGATCTTAGATTCGTAATAAATTAGTATTTAGTTTGCAAATATCAGAAAATTATTTGATTAGCTGGATATAATTTATTTTATTGTTAGACGACAAGCTGTTAAGTTTGTTTTAGATGATGAATCAGCTGACCATTTAAGTTATTTTATTTACTTTTTGCATATAGCTCTGGAAGGTGTCATTGTCATTTACTCATTATTCATATTCTTTCTTTTGTAAGTGTTTGATTTATTTTTCGATACGTAGGTAATTAAGGTTTGATTAAATGGGGACATGACAATTCATGTGATCTGATGGAACCGGTATATTTCATAGCACATACAAGAGGTATGCCACCATCAATACTCACTATAATTTTAGTCTCATTTTGTAGGTATTTTTTTCTATTTTTATCTAAAATGTAGGATAAACATGTACCTTGCATATATTTTGCATCACACACTCATTTTGAAATTGCCAACAAATATAATGGAAAGTAATTATATTATGTTTCAGGCTGGTGCAAGTTAACACCTACAGTTGACGAAGTTGATAAAGTCGGCCAGAAGGGAAGCTTATAGTACGTGGCAGTTGTAGAAACAAAAGTTGAGATATAAATTATGGAACAAACATTGCCTTGAGAGGTAAGAATAAAAAAATAATAGAGGACTGCTTTTTGTTAAAAAACCACACAAATGCCTCAAGAAGTAGAAGCAAGTATATAGTAGAAGTTGTTAAATTCTTTCGTGAGGTAATATATGTGATAGCACGATTTGTACCTAAACCATACAATGTTCCAAATTGTGGTGCATGTTTCCTTCGAATTAAGAAAGAGAAAACATTACTACAAGGCTGCATCAAATTATAGAATCAGGCATATCTTCATTGTCTGATTGCTATACTAGAAAATTATGATGCATTTTTTTTTTGAATTAATGAAAATTCTTATCTTAAAGTTCAAACGTATCCTGCATTATTACTTTAATCTTTTTCTTTATTACCTACATTTTTGATAGACTTTCTATTCATTATATTGCAGAAATCTCTAAAGTTTATAACGATTACTGTGGTTGAATGAATCCCGATGATTCTTCTAGAATATGATGTTATATTTGAAGTGTAATAAAGAATATTTCATAGAGCAAGGAGGCGGTATTGACCTTCTTATGTAAGCATAAAATAAGGAATGTGGGACTAATGAGATTTTCATATAATAAGATGAAAAGATAAGAAATGCAAAGTAATATGGGTGCATAATGTCTGAATTGTGGCATGGTTCGAAGATGCAACTTCAATAAAATTCTCTTCTAAAAATATGTGAACAATAGAACGACAGGTGTATTACTGTGTACTTCCACATTTGCAAATTGATCATGAAAGAGCACCGATGTGGAAGAATGTAGAAAAGACCCAAGGTAACTACATATGTAGGATTAAGTTTAGGAATGTCTTGATCAGATGCTTTTTTTTCTACTGAAATGTCACAATTAATGATCTCAGTTCTGCGAAACTTAATATGATTTTTTCTTAAGTTATCACTTTCTATTATAACCAATGTATTACTTATTTATTCTATATTCATGTAGTGAATACTGACTATAAAATGATAAAACTACACTTTAATTCAATTTTTATAGAATTTCAAAATTGTATGTACGAGTTACTGTAAGAATATATAAAACTCACCATTGAAAATAAGTTTTTGCGGTTGTAAGTCTATATAGAAAAGCTATCAAAGTTAGTTCATAAAATATTAACACTTTTACGTGCAATAGTACAAAAATATACTAATGATGTATCTAAGTACTAGTTGATCGAGCAACAAGGGTCCAATTTAACACTCATTTGCAATGCACACATATCGATGATAAAATTATTTTTGGATGAATAATAGAACAATTTATTATTGTTGCCGCATAAATTATATTATTTAAATATATATATAACTATGTAATATTAATTACAATACTTTATTTTTCTTTTATTTTTGATATTTAATCATTACAATTTTTTTTAATAACATAAATTTTAATGCCCAGTAAAATAGGAAAAAATACTAGTGTGTGTGTATATATATATATATATAACAACAAAATACATGTGAACTTTGTAACGCAACTGCAACGTCTTCACTTTCTATCACAGAATTCCCAATAAACTCAAAATGTTCAAATATGTCTGTGACCATGTACATGCTTGAACCTCTGTGTACATTATTCTCACCAACACATATAGTAATTGTATAATGCCTTCCCTCCAAACACTTTAAAATTGTTGGAAATTCATTTATCTTTCCGTGCTAGGAAGAAATTATAATTTATTTAATTTTTTTCAAATAATAAAGTATTAAAATTTTCTATTAGAATATATAGAGCTATACATACCTTTTCTTGATCTTCCATTACGTCATAAACATTTTTCTTAACTATTCAGAAAACCTCACGGTCTTGCAAAATTATTGCAGCACTGCCACTAATATCTTCAACAATAACATGTAATCTAAATATACACACAAACATACACACATTAAAACTATTAGTAGGAAAGTAAGTAAATTTTTCTCTAGAATTACAGAAAATTACCTCATGTCTGGACAGGGTAGGCTTCTTTTACAATTAGGACATTTATACTTCTAATCTTTCTCCTCAACTTCTTGATCACTACATGCTAAGCAAGCATCATAATACCAAGCTTGTTCC
Source organism: Allium sativum (assembly GCA_030737875.1). NCBI lineage: Eukaryota > Viridiplantae > Streptophyta > Magnoliopsida > Asparagales > Amaryllidaceae > Allium > Allium sativum. The sequence goes on from CM060909.1 coordinate 1,026,990,230, forward strand.
TCTTTTACATTCCTAAAGATTACTTGAAAAATAACTTCTTTTTTGAAATTTATAAATATAGTAACTTTATGTACTTAAATAGGAATGACAAATTAAAAATATTTTTTTAAGTCTAGGGAATATACCTCAATATATTCAGATTTCAAGTTTCTTATCTCACCAGTACTCAGTATTTGATAATCTCTGGTAATCATATCGTTAACATCAACTTTTTCTTCATTGAAATCAATAATATCCAATCTATATATTTTATAAGTTTAATTTTTGATGTACATTATATTAAAAAATATATTATATTACATCTCAATAAAACTCAAATTTACCTCTTTCTCATTTTAAGAACACTGTGATGATTGTAGTTGACGAAAAACTGTGTTGCACCAACATTGGTCATATTAGGTTGCTCTACAATATAAGAAACATCATGTTATTAAATTTTCACACATTAAAGTAATTGATAGTCGATAGCATAATTGGACCAATGGATGAGAGAATTGAGCTAGACTGATGGAGAAAAAGGCGTAAATCCTACCAAAACATATCTTAACAAATTTTCTCAGTTATGAATAACATAAAAGTCATACTAAAATTGTACCTATAAATGAATTCAACCTACAACTTGTCACAATGATGATAACTGGTTTCTCAGTAGCTTCTTTTAAAGCAGTAGCAAACAATTTGGCAAAATCATCCCAAAAACCAAATTTCACAGTAGAACTATCAAAACATAAAAATGGGAAGCAAACTACTATTTATGGATATAACAAAATAAAGATTAAATTCCATAATATTTAAAGTGCTATATATACACATACCTCCCATCTGTAAGTTCAAATATAAAATTGCATTGCTCTTTGCCATTTGCATTCACAAACTCATTTAAACCATCTTTTAAAATATCACAATCAGCACTCCAATAAAATCTGATAAATAATATTAATAAACAAATGAAACTTGCTATTTATTATAAAACAGATGTGTATGTATGTCTAAAGTTTCTTAGATCATACCTAATAATTGAGCTTGGTCTTTCTCTGGTGATAACTCTTTCACATCAGCAATATCAAAGAAATCAAATTCATTTTACCGTATCATCATCATCACATAATTCAATAATTTGGTTACCTTGGTACATCTTGTTAACAAATCTGTAGATCGTTGCGGATAGGTTTTATAGATTTTGGTTTGTAGGATTTGACACACAAATTGCTGAGAATGTATATTTGTCCTTCTTCCAACTTTTCCTTCAAGTATTCAACATGATTTGCCCATATAAAAGCATGAATTCGGGTATGCTATGTTATGCAACAAAAAACATTTGAAGAAATGAATAATTATGAGATTGCAATATATGTATATATACATATATATATAAATAAAGAATAAACTGTTTAAATATAATTATTTACCTTGTCATCTAACAATAGAAGATTTCTTCCTAGATATTCCTTGTCACTTTTACTACTGTAACTTTCCCAGATTCTAATAACTCGAACTCTGGTTTTCCAATCATAATTATTATCAATAGGTTTTAGAGAGCTTAAGCTATCAAATCTTTCCATATATGCCAGTGATATGAGTTCCTAAGAATATAGAGAGGCTTGGAGATGAGGAGGGTTTGACAATATGGAGAAGTAAGGACAGAAGTGATTTATATTGTGCTATGTACAATCTGTTTAGCTGGTCAAACATGATGGTCCATATTCATTTTATTTTTAAAAAAAAAATTTGAAAGACACATCTATAATTTTTTTTATTGATTAGTTGCTAATGTTAAGGTAAGGATTATGAAGTGATTAACTACTAAAATTGGAAGTGACACTATCACGGATTATTATATTCATTTTATAAGTAACCTTATATGAATATTGGATGCATAAGTGAGATTAATAAAATAATAAATTAAAGTAAAAAATATTACAATATAAATTATTATTATAATGTAAAAATAGCTAATTATAAGATAAGATGTAACTGGTAAAATATTGAACACTCTAGAATATGAACAATGTTGAATACAATAATGAAGAAAAGTGGCATGAATAGACGTAAAATCAAAGGGGAAGAGAAATGATAACGTAGAAGAGAGAGAAAATAATAAAATAAAAGCGAAGGGAACTATAGGAGGGAAATTGCTGTTAAGTTTTTTGATTATTGGTGCATCAAATATTTTTTCCTTCTCTAACATAATTTTATAATTTTTTTTTAACCTTTTATAAGACTTAATGCATGGTCATATTGTCAATTATATATTCACAAGACTAAATACATTTGCTTTATTAACAAAGATGCTGCAATGAGATATTTTTTAAAACACCCGGGGATACGCTAATTTAAAAAAATAAGCAAAAGGTAGGCTATTTTCTTTTTTATAGAAAACAACAGTCATAATAAGTTGCAATAAATACTTGTAGAAAATTGTATGCAATAAAAAAATTATTAGATCAACAGTCATAATGAGTTACAATAAATACTTGTAGAAAATTGTATATGCAATAAATACTTGTAGGAAATTGTGTATGCAACAAATACTTGTAGAAAACAATAGTCATAACGAGTTGCAATAAATACTTGTCGAAAATTGTGTATGCAATAAATACTTGTCGAAAATTGTGTGTTCAATAAATACTTATAGAAAATTGTGTATACAATAAATACTTGTGGAAAACAACAGTCATAATGAGTTCCAATAAATATTTGTAGAAAATTGTGTATGCAATAAATACTTGTAGAAAAATGTGTATGCAATATTAGGACTGTAAATAACATATGCACAATTTAGCTTTGTAACCATATGCATGCTAACCATTAAAAAAAACCTAGAACTTAAAATGTTGGTTGCGTCACCTTTAAAATTAACCCAAGTTTCCATTTCTTTTAATTGGTAAACTTTATCGTACTTATTAATTAAAAACAAAAGGAACGTTATGAGTATTAAAAACATGATGATCAAAGTTGGTGACACCTTGATATATTAAATCTCCTTGGTGATCTGTGGAAGAACTTCTTGTAATGGGCATGTCCGTTATATATGATGCTATATTAAACAATGCATGTACACAATACCTCTTTGATATATTAAAGCAAATTAAGATTTAAGTTTTGTAACATGATGATCAAAGTTGGTGACACTTTCATTTTTCATTCTACTATGTGAAAGGTAGCAAATTGAGATCTAAGTTTTGTAACATGATGATAAAATTTGATGACACATTCATTTCTTATTTTACTACATGAAAGATAGCAATATTGAGTGTATATTTAATAAAATTAAGATATAGTTTGAAACATTTTAGAGAGATTATACATGTATTTTACAGTATAATCCTAACTTATATGCACATACCTGAACTTGACTCAGCAGAAATATTATGAAAATTCCTAACTTCTAGTAATAATATGATACACAAAATTAGAAGTCACCATCCATTACTACTAAATTGTGCAAGTTTTTCACAAAATTAGGTTAAGCTAGTAAATGAGTACCTATTTTTTTAAATTTTGCAAGATTTTCCATTAGAAATATCATAATCTTTCTCAATAAGTATATCAAACAAAGCCCTTTTTGGATGCAATTTAACTTGATCATTATTCGAAATAGCAAATTGCGTAACACACCTGCAATGAAAACAATAATGTATATAAAACTTATCTATCAATCATTTTATCGATATTAAACTAAGTGGAATACGTCACCTTTTTTTTCATCTCGCATTTTGCCATCTCCCACGTTACGCTGGACCTCAAGTGACATTTGTATATTTTCTCTATTAATTATGTCTTGTACAGTATTAGGAATAATGTTTTGTCCAGGATGTCTTCCACTTTGTTTCTTACAAACTAATACATGAGTATGTAAATTAACAACTTTAAGTGATTAGAAAGAACAAAAAATGCTACACAATATGATGTCGTTATATATGGACCAAGTACCAGATACTGAATTTGCTTTATTTTTGGTGGCCTTCCACGTTAGACCAGAACATTCACCTTTAAAGAAACAAATAAAATTTTGTATAAGTAATCTAGCAACCAGAATATAATAATAAAACCACTTTTGAAGTTCAAAATTTTAGAATTTAATTTCGAGAATGAAAAAATATTACAGTACTTGAAACTTAATAAAATAAGAAGATTAAAAATAGTTACATGTATCAAAATTTTATAGATCATATATAATACAATCTATTTAGTTAATTTGAGTTAAGACCTAATGGCAGTAAGTGCCCAGGCTTACCCTAGCACAGCTCTGGCATAAGCATATTTCACACTTGCCCATTTTTTTTCAATAAAAATGCAATTTAGATCTTTTTTATATTTAAGGTTTTCTTTACAAACCATTCTCATTAACATTGTAAAATCAATCTTACTTGTTTCACTAGTCTAACCTACAGATTAAGTCCATGATGTACTATGAAACAAATAATAATATAATAATAAAAAATTATTCAGTAGAAAATCACACACATATACAAACGTATTTTTCAATACTTATAACAAATTTGACGACGGAAATAAGAGAACAAACCTATATAATAAGTATTTTTTCCAACTTCAGTAGTGTATTGGTTTTCGCCCATAGCTTATTGCAAGTTTGTTGAATATATTTTGATAATAGCAGCAGGAAAGTTTTCAGGAGAAAATATGTACGAAATCTTGAAGAAGAAAATATGATGATAACATAGAAAGGTTAAAATGAGAATGGAAATCGAAAAGGTGGAAGTAATTAAATGAATCAGGGATATAATTGGAAATCCAGAAATAATTAAATAATTGACAATTTAGTAGAGATAAGGAATAATGTTCTGTCCAAGAGGTCTTCCACCTCGTTTCTTACAAACTAATACATGAGTATGTAAATTAACAACTTTAAGTGAATATAAAGAACAAAAAATGCTACACAATATGATGTCGTTATATATGAACCAAGTACCAGATACTGAATTTGCTTCTAATTTTGGTAGCCTTCCACGTTTTCCACTTCGAAACGGACCAGAACTTTCACTTTTAAAGCAACAAATAAAATTTTGTATAAGTAATCTAGCAACCAGAACATAATAATAAAACCACTTTTGAAGTTCAAAATTTAATAATTTAATTTTGAGAACAAAAATATATGATAGTACTTGAAACTTAATAAAATAAGAAAGAATTTTAAAAATAGTACATGTATCAAAATTTTAGAGATCATATATAACACAATCTATTTAGTTAATTTGAGTTAAGATCTAATCGCAGTAAGCGCCCAGGCTCACCCAACACAACTCTGGCATGACATTGAAGCATATTACACACTTGCCCATTTTTTTTCAACAAAAAATACAATTTAGATCTTTTTTATATTTAAGGTTTTCTTTACAAACCATTCTCTTTAACATTGTAAAATCAGTCCTTCTTGTTTCACCAATCTAACCTACACATTAGGTCTGTGCTGTACTATGAAACAAATAATAATATAACAATACAAATTTATTCAGTACAAAATCACACATATATATAAATGTTATTTTCTATAGAGGAAAATAGTAAGAAGGCAAAATTTAGGAAATTTTTTAGTGAAAAGTATGGGAAGTTAAAATTTTAGTGAGAAGGACAAGTTTTAGTGTAAAAGTGGAATTGGCAATGGCCCCCCGAATTCCACTTTAACACTCAAAGTTGTCCTTTCCCCTAAATTTTAAAGCTTCCATACTTTTCACCAAAGTTTTTCTTAAGTTTATCCTTTAAAAGAAAAATCCCCTTTTCTATACTTATAAAAAAAATTACGACGGAAATAAGAGAACAAACCTGTATAATAAGTATTTTCTCCAACTTCAGTAGTATATTGATTTTCACCCATAGCAGATTGCAATTTTGTTGAATATATTTTGATAATAGCAGCAGGAAAGTTTTCAAGAGAAAATATGTAGGAAAGCTTGAAGAAGAAAATATGATGGTAACATAGAAAGGTTAAAATGAGAATGGAATAAATGACCTTGATTGGGTGAAATAAATGAGAATGGTAATGTAGAAATGTGAAAGCTTAAAATGAGAATGGAATAAATGACCTTGATTGGATGGAATAAATTAGAACTGTAGTGTAGAAAGGTTAAAACGAGAATGCAATTGACAATTTAGTAGAGATTAGGAAATTACATGAATGACCTTGGTTGGATGAAATAATCAGGGGATTGTTAAAGGGACTCCACATTTGGTAAAGGGGAGGATAATTTTAAGGGGACTCCAGCTTAATTTTTTTTTGTTAAGGGGGGTCTGGTTTATTTAAAAAGGAAAAGAAAAAGAGACCAAATTACCCAAGGCTTGTCACTTATGTTAAACTCTAACTTACTAAATTCAACGCAAATAAAAAACTTGGGAATTACTAAACATCTCAATTACTCAAATTAGATACAACATATTAGAATGAAATTTTTGATTTTGCATTTGTTTTTAATTAAGCATACCAATTCTAATACGAAATTAAAATTAATTACCTAATCCGATGTCTTCTGATCATCCATGAAACTTTCTTGTATCTCTATTACATTAAATATATCTATTTTTAATTTTTATGCACATCATTAAATTGTTAACATTAATTAAGGTTTAAGTTTCATGGTTTATTTTAATGAGGATTATAGGGGGTTAATATCGGAATTTTAATTTATATGTTTAAGGGGAGGCTGATTTATTTTGTCCTCCCCATAACAATTATACAATAAATAAAAATTGGTCCTCCCCTTAACCAAATGTGGGGTCCCTTTAACAATCCCCAATAATTAAATGAATCAGGGATATAACTGGAAATCCACAAATGTAAGATTAGTGGGAATTAAAATATGGATAGATAGATATATAACAAATTACACAATTTCCCCTATGATATATCTCTTTATTACTTTCTTCCATCATAAAAATGATATGTCTAACATAAAGTTGGTAAGCTATTCAAAAGGAAAAACTCGTTTCGCTTAATTGTAACAACCCGGAAAATCTGGGCCAGTTAAAAATTTTTATTTTGGCAATTTTAGCGAATTTTGATTATTTAAAATGAATTATTTTAAATAATATCGACGAGAAATTTATTTTGAATAGAATTCGATCGTATATATTATACGCGTCGTCGTTAGAATATAAATATTTATATATAATTATAAAAGGAATTGAAAATGGCGCGGTAGTTCGATAATTCGATTTCAAACTTCAATTGAATGTACCGGGTGCAAAACAATCCGGATTTTAGTGAAACCAAAAATAATGGGATCTAATTGATATTATCTTTCTATCGAATCCGAAAAATCAAGATTTCATATCGGGAATCAAAAGATATGCCCAGTTGAAAATTCTGAATAGTCGCTATGGAATTCAGGCCCTTAAAAATGGACATTTTGCAAACGACCTCGGATTTCGACGAAACCACTTTTGTTGGGTCTGTGATGTCGAGTTATTCCTAGATTCCAAATTTCATAAATTTTCGAATCAATATGTGAGCGTGGCAAAGGAAAATGCGTTTGACCAGTTTCAGTTGATTTTAATCGACTGGAAATTGGCCATTTTTCTAACAGTCTCAGAATTCGACGAAATTAGTTTTGTTAGGACCGTATCGTCAATACGAAGCTAGAAAATATTTTTTGGGAATTTTTAGAGTTAGTATGTGACCCCGGTAATTTGAAATGTACGTTTAAAATTCAATATAGTGATTTAAATGTAAATTCAACGGAAACTAATTGAAACGATCGAATCAGCTTACGATACATATCCCATTGTGTTCGGAATGGGGGTAAAACGCTATGGACGACGGTCGTTGGGCCTCGTTTCGAGTTTGATTTTGAAAGATACTTTTGAATGGAAAATAAAAAAAAATTAATTAAATTAAATAAATATATGTATATCTCCTTAACTACCTACCCCCCCCCCTTCTACCGTTGATTTCTGGAAAAAAAAAAGAAAAAAAAAACCCGCAGATCCCTAAATCGCGCCGCCCACCTACCTATCACCGTCGCGCCTCACCAGACCCCCCCCCCTCCGATCTCCTTCTCTCCCTTCTGACCACCGCCATACCCACCACCCCACGCGCCTCTCTCCTCTTCGTATAAACCCCAAACCCAAAGCCTTCCACTACCCGAAAAAGTCGCGCCTCCCTCCTCTGCTGTGCGACAATCCCCAAACCCCCCCCATCGAGTTGAAGACGGCCGATTGATCCTGGAGGCATGCGATTTGGTGAAATGATGTTGTGCGTGGGATTCTTCTGGTCGAGCATGGATTTGAGGATATCGACGAGGTGTAGCCTATACAATTCTGAAGGAAGAAAGGTTTAAGTTTATTTATTTGTTTATTTATTTATTTACATTAAACTGGTTTACAGAAAAATATGGTAATTATATATTGTTGAAATATAAAAAGAATCTGGTTTTTATATATACAAATTTAAAATAAAATATGGGTTTATTTATATATATTGTTTGAAATTAAAATATATATGAAGTTGTTTGAAATTAAAATACATATGAAGTTGTTTGAAATTAAAATATATATGAAGTTGTTTGAAATTAAAATACATATGAAGTTGTTTGAAATTAAAATATATACGAAGTTGTTTTAATAAAAATATAAATATACCTTTGTTTTTGAAATATACCTTTGTTTTTGAAATATACCTTTGTTTTTGAAATATACCTTTGTTTTTGAAATATACGAAATAGAACTTGTTTTTGAAAGGTGCGAACTAAAATTCGATTTTAATATATTGAAAGTCGAAGTAAAAATTCGATTTTTATATATTGAATGGCAAAGTAAAAATTCGATTTTTATATATTGAATAGCAAAGTGAAAATTCGATTTTTATATATTGAAAGTCGAAGTAAAAATTAGATTTTTATATATTGAATGGCAAAGTAAAAATTCGATTTTTATATATTGAATGGCAAAGTAAAAATTCGATTTTTATATATTGAATAGCAAAGTAAAAATTCGATTTTTACATATGTAGTGAAAGCGGACAACGAAAGCGACAAAAGGTGAGATTGGCGAAGATTTCTATCAATGAAGTGAAGTGGAGCTAGGATAGCTATAGGTGAGAATTTCTCACCTTTCAATTTATTTTTCTAGTTATATATATATACTAGGATGCAGACGGTGCTTAGTAGCACCCGACACAATCGTCCACAGACCATGGACTTGTTTGTTTGGCTGTGTTGTTAGTTAGATTGTTTGGGTTGATTTGAATTGTTTGATGAAGTGAAATTGATATGATTGATGTGTGAATGGCGTGGGCCTTCACTAGACCGGGGATAAGGCTAGGCCTTGTCCCGTTTCTAGTATCGTGCCGTTATGCCGCCGAAATTTTCTAAAATATGTTAGAAAAATAAAAATATCATTTTATTTAAAGAATGATCTGAATAGAAATTCATATGTTGGATTAAAATGTTTTATCGTTAAAAATATAATTTTTAACGCGAATGTGAATAAATAAATATTCATTTACAAACCAGACGGTTTGTTTATGTACACCTATTTGAAGGACATTGATTGGGTCAATAAATTTTACACATCGCCCAACAGAACAAATAAAATATGTGTTTGATTGTTTGAAACCCCACACGGGTGTTAGGATGAAATATGCAGTTCACTCATCCTGATTGATTAAATATGTCGATCGATTGATTGACAGGCTGTTATAAGCGTTAGATATTTATATTTGATGCTTATACAATGTAGTGCACTTTGGTTGATGGTTGATTATTTTTCAATGCTATTATATACATGTGTTGTATGAAAATCCATATAATTAACTTTATATGGTAATTGATTGGGCCTCATTCCAATTTGAAAAATAAAGAATATTATAAAATAAAATTTCATGTGTTGACAGTACTCATCCATTGAGATTGGTCATGTGGTGAACGAAATATTTTAGTAATAAAATTTACATCTTTATCGATATAAAATAAAAGTTCATGTGTTGACAGTACTCATCCATTGAGATTGGTCATGTGTTGAACGAAATATTTTGATAACAACTATTTTGAAAAAGAAATATTTGAAAAGATAAAAATAGAAATTTATGAAGCCGTGTTGATTAGATTGACGCCATTTTGACGTGAACGATATTTATATCGATTGTATTCATTTCGAAATGAATTGAATATAAAACGATTTCGAAATGAATTGAATATAAAACGATTTCGAAATAAATTGAATATATAACGATTTCGAAATGAATTGAATTGAAAACGATTTCGAAATGAATTGAATATATAACGATTTCGAAATGAATTGAATTGAAACGAATTCAAATTGAATTGAAAGCGAATTGAAATGAATTCAAATTGAATTGAAATTTGAATTGAATAGAAATGAATTTTAAAACGAATTATAAAGAACAATTCAATTTTGATTTGAATTGAAAAGGAAGTTGAAATTGCTTTTGAAACGAATTTAAAACTATTTATATAATTCGTTTTAAATAGAAATCGACGAAATATATATTATATATATTATATATATAATATAATGGCCTCAATAGAACGCGCCGCGCCGCGGCAGTTCGCCAATTTCGACCATTTATTTCAAACGGACATTACGGGAGATCCGACCGTCGGATTCTCCTAAAACCGGAACCGTTGGGTTCGTATCGAAAAGAGCTTTCTAACGAATATTAGAAATTTGAAATCTAACGGTTGGATTTGGAGTTACGTCCAAATCAAATTTGAAAAAGGTCGTTGTAAGTGCAGTTCGATGGCCGTTGATGGAAATCGACTGTACGGGCCTTGATAAAATTATTAAAAATAGTAATAATTTGTGTAAAATCATAAGAAATGGTTTAGAAAGGATTGGGATGAAAAACTCCATATTTGAAAAGATAAAAATAGTTTTTTATCGAAATGAACTAGTTTTGAACTAGAAATATAATTATATTTATTTTTTTTATAAATAAATTGAATTTGAAAAGGGTTTTAAAAATAACCAAAATTTCCAATGATTGCATTGGAGTGGATTTGAATCGAAATTGTCGTCGGAATATTTCGATGTTGGAATTCGTGATTATACAGATGTTGTTATGGAAATTTGAAAGATATATATTTATATCGTTATTTCCAATACGACATTTGTTAGTCGTAGGATTTGATATTGAATATAAGCCGATATATTTTCTATTCAGAGCCTTGTATTGAATATCAAATGTGATTTGGGTTTGTCGTGAATGGTGTCTTCACTAACACTGTTCTTGAACCCAGTTGAGAAAAGATTAAATCTTTTTATTTAGATTTAATGAAGGGTACCAATTAAATAATATTTAATTGGAATTGAATTGGTATTGATGTTTGGGTTTATTGTGAACAGTGTTTTAAATAACACTTGTTCTTTAACTCGATAATTAATGGAAGGTGATTTTGGGTTTATCGTGAACCGTGTTTTAAATGACACTGATTCTTTAACCCAGTCGAAGATTAAAACTAAGTGGAGTTTTAATGAATCTTTAATTAGATTGAATTGATCGAAAATGGACTATCACCAGTTTTTCTCTAGGCGATAGTTAAATCTTTAATTAGGTTTGAACGTGAAATGGTAATTGAATTTACCGATAACACTGTGGTGTTAGATATGAAGTATTACCAGTTTTACTTCATGGGATGAATAGGTTGGGATTGGGAAATTAAAACAAATGATTACTTCGATAAGTTTCGTTAATCCCGACTAGTTGAATCGAAATTCAAAGGATGATAAAAGAATAAATTCAGGAAATTATCTTGGATAAAATTAATGGGAACCTTTCCCTATGAATGTGAAAATTAGAAACTAACTGTCGGTTAGCTAAGCAGAATGGTTTTCTGAATATTGATCTGATGTTGGTTTCGGCCTTCGGGGTTAATGTTTGGGGAATTATTCTCTTGATTAATTTACGGTTAGTGACTGATGAATTGGAATGAGGCGTATGTTGTGTTTGTGTAACACTTATTTAAAATATACGCGAGTTATTCGGAAAGGCCGGGTTTATCCCATTCTGAATAACTGATACGACGATAAGTCGAAGATGAAGACGATGGTCGAAGACCGGAGGTCTTCACGTCGTTTGGGTGATAACTGATGATCTTGATTGGGCTGTACACCCAAGAAGATGGAAACAGTTGGTGATCGTCCAGACGTACTTGGAGATCGATGGATATGCGGGGTACTAGGTGCCTCCGGTTTCGTTCAGACCCAGAACGGACTTGTAAATGGACTGTGTGTCTGACATTGGATTTTAGTCTGTGTGATTGATCTCTATTAAATATATATCTGTTTGGCGGCGGAGAATTTATTCTCTTGCTTAACGCCCTTCTCTGAGACGTACGAGCTCAGGGGTTATATATTGATGGATATCAAACGCATGGAGTGAATTGCCTGTGTGGCATGCCTAAGTGGTAATTGATCGAGGCTTCTGTTGAAAAGCAAAGTCTTGTGGTGATGATCAAAGCACGGCCTTTGTGGCGTAGCTTTGTGTAACGTTTGCTTCGCGAGTTTCACACCTGGTATGAACCAAAAACGGGAGGGGACATCAGGGAGGACTTGCGTTTCTTTCTAGCTAGAAATGGCGTCAGTGGTTTTACACGCCCTGACGAGTTTGACTTATGTGGTTGTTGCTGTTGCGAGGCGCCTCGGATTGATCGGTCGTTCTCGAACCGATGGAGTCATTTAGTTGGCTCGTTTACGCCCCAAAGGGCGGGGAAACGTATTGTTCAGGCACTATAATCCACATCGGTGGACCGGCCCTGACGATCCAAGGGGCAGTTGCGGCTGTTCCGGTGGCTCGGGCTAGAGAGTCACGAATCGGTTGAGGACTATCTTTTGCCTCGGTTCATAGATGGAAATCCAATTTCCAAATACGTGACATTTGCGGTTTTAATTGTAGAACTAGTATGGCGACATGATATATGGTACCCATGCCGCCTATGATTGATACTTATGATTTGAAGTTGTTTTATACACTATGCACTTATAATAGTATCAAATGATTTGTTTTAAACGTATCAAGCATTCTTTGGCTGTTATAAGGGAAAACCCTATCCCCCGGCTTGCGTTGCATTGTGTGATAGGACCTGGGTCTTATAACAGCTTCATTTTTCTTTATTTAGCATTGCGCTGTTTGTTTTATGCACTGGTATTCTTGGGAGGAAACCCATTCCGTGTTATACGGCGTGGTCCCTTGATTTACCTAACTTTAAAAATAAAGATTAATAACTGTTTTAGTTCTCACACCAGTCACATGACTGACCTGGAGTTTATTGTTTAACCTAAACTCTGGGTGCCCCTATTTTGACACGGGCAGCTAGTAGTTTTGGTTTTGCAGATTTATATTCACAGGATCCTGGTTTACAGCTGGAACGATATCCGGAAAGCTTTGTATCCGTATATCTCTTCTAGTTGTGTATTGTATTATTTTCCGCTGCTATGTAATTTATTGAAATCTCTGATATTTCTGTGTAATATTCATTTATACTCTGTATATTCTTGTAATCTGATGCATTGTTGTAATATACAATGAAACGTTCTTCTGTATGTGTTCTGTTGTGGTTTGTTCTCGAACTATCCGACGCTTTCCTTAACGGGGAAGTTACGGGTTTTCACAGTTGGTATCAGAGCTTTGGTTTACAGAGCTCGAGAACAAGACACATTAGAACAATACGAAAGAATTCATCAGATATTGGGTTAGTAAAATCCAATGGGAATGACTCGTTAGAGATGGGATCAGTAGTATCCTAGAACGAGCGTAAAGAGTATATTTCTAAAATGAAAACAAATTTTTGTTTTGAAAATTTAAATCAATTAGTCGTATTTGATTATTTATTTTATATTGATTAGGACAATCCAAAATATAAAGATTTTGCGTATGCGCCTAGCTAGCGTGTATTCGAAGTTTTAATATACTGGATAGATATAGAATTACCCTCTAATCGCCCGGAGATGATTTTGATGATGGAGCTCCATCATTAGAATTTATATTCGAGTGACGAACGTGTAATATCTATATATCTCCTATTGACTGGTGTGAGAACCAAAATTAGATAGGGCCTATTGTTGTAATTTGGCATCAAAAATCCGATTTTTGACTATGTATCAAAGTTATCAATTTGAAACTCTAATCCACTAATTGATTGATGTTTGTGTTGTTTGTTTATTTGTTTGATAATTTTGAACCATTATGCCTAATAGCATCAAATATTGAGTTATATTGATAATTGGATGCGTTTGCTTGCATATACATATATATCATTGAACAGGTCATAGCAAGGAGGCTAGAGCCGAAGAATAAAATTTGTTTGCCCGACAAATAGGTACATGTTTACTACATAATTTCCTGAATTGTTTGGGTGATGATGATTTTATGAGCCTATTGGCTAGCCGCTTGGCTTTTTCTTTTTCTTTTTTTGAGATCTGAAGGACCGGGGAAGCTATTTGAAATTCCCCGATGCTCCCATTGCAGGGGAGGTTATGGCGAAATTTTTCGAAAATTTAGGGTGTTAGCCAAATTTTTGAAATTTTGAAAATTCTCAGAAACTGAAAAGTTGGAGAACGGAAGCCTGACCGATCGTAGAATTGATTAATCAAACCACTTTCGACTTTGTTCCTTTTCGGGGACGAAAAGTTTTAAGTGGGGGAGATTGTAACAACCCGGAAAATCTGGGCCAGTTAAAAAATTTTATTTTGGCAATTTTAGCGAATTTTGATTATTTAAAATGAATTATTTTAAATAATATCGACGAGAAATTTATTTTGAATAGAATTCGATCGTATATATTATACGCGTCGTCGTTAGAATATAAATATTTATATATAATTATAAAAGGAATTGAAAATGGCGCGGTAGTTCGATAATTCGATTTCAAACTTCAATTGAATGTACCGGGTGCAAAACAATCCGGATTTTACTGAAACCAAAAATAATGGGATCTAATTGATATTATCTTTCTATCGAATCCGAAAAATCAAGATTTCATATCGGGAATCAAAAGATATGCCCAGTTGAAAATTCTGAATAGTCGCTATGGAATTCAGGCCCTTAAAAATGGACATTTTGCAAACGACCTCGGATTTCGATGAAACCACTTTTGTTGGGTCCGTGATGTCGAGTTATTGCTAGATTCCAAATTTCATAAATTTTCGAATCAATATGTGAGCGTGGCAAAGGAAAACGCGTTTGACCAGTTTCAGTTGATTTTAATCGACTGGAAATTGGCCATTTTTCTAACAGTCTCAGAATTCGACGAAATTAGTTTTGTTAGGACCGTATCGTCAATACGAAGCTAGAAAATATTTTTCGGGAATTTTTAGAGTTAGTATGTGACCCCGGTAATTTGAAATGTACGTTTAAAATTCAATATAGTGATTTAAATGTAAATTCAACGGAAACTAATTGAAACGATCGAATCAGCTTACGATACATATCCCATTGTGTTCGGAATGGGGGTAAAACGCTATGGACGACGGTCGTTGGGCCTTGTTTCGATTTCGATTTTAAAAGATACTTTTGAATGGAAAATTAAAAAAAAATTAATTAAATAAAATAAATATATATATCTCCTTAACTACCTACCCCCCCTTCTACCGTTGATTTCTGGAAAAAAAAAAAGAAAAGAAAAAAAAAACCCGTAGATCCCTAAATCGCGCCGCCCACCTACCTATCACCGTCGCGCCTCACCAGACCCCCCCCCCTCCGATCTCCTTCTCTCCCCTCTGACCACCGCCATACCCACCACCCCACGCGCCTCTCTCCTCTTCGTATAAACCCCAAACCCAAAGCCTTGCACCACCCGAAAAAGTCGCGCCTCCCTCCTCTGCTGTGCGACAATCCCCAAACCCCCCCCCCCCATCGAGTTGAAGACGGCCGATTGATCCTGGAGGCATGCGATTTGGTGAAATGATGTTGTGCGTGGGATTCTTCTGGTCGAGCATGGATTTGAGGATATCGACGAGGTGCAGCCTATACAATTCTGAAGGAAGAAAGGTTTAAGTTTATTTATTTGTTTATTTATTTATTTACATTAAACTGGTTTACAGAAAAATATGGTAATTATATATTGTTGAAATATAAAAAGAATCTGGTTTTTATATATACAAATTTAAAATAAAATATGGGTTTATTTATATATATTGTTTGAAATTAAAATATATATGAAGTTGTTTGAAATTAAAATACATATGAAGTTGTTTGAAATTAAAATATATATGAAGTTGTTTGAAATTAAAATACATATGAAGTTGTTTGAAATTAAAATATATACGAAGTTGTTTTAATAAAAATATAAATATACCTTTGTTTTTGAAATATACCTTTGTTTTTGAAATATACCTTTGTTTTTGAAATATACGAACTAGAACTTGTTTTTGAAAGGTGCGAACTAAAATTCGATTTTAATATATTGAAAGTCGAAGTAAAAATTCGATTTTTATATATTGAATGGCAAAGTAAAAATTCGATTTTTATATATTGAATAGCAAAGTGAAAATTCGATTTTTATATATTGAAAGTCGAAGTAAAAATTCGATTTTTATATATTGAATGGCAAAGTAAAAATTCGATTTTTATGTATTGAATGGCAAAGTAAAAATTCGATTTTTATATATTGAATAGCAAAGTAAAAATTCAATTTTTACATATGTAGTGAAAGCGGACAACTAAAGCGACAAAAGGCGAGATTGGCGAAGATTTCTATCAATGAAGTGAAGTGGAGCTAGGATAGCTATAGGTGAGAATTTCTCACCTTTCAATTTATTTTTCTAGTTATATATATATACTAGGATGCAGACGGTGCTTAGTAGCACCCGACACAATCGTCCACAGACCATGGACTTGTTTGTTTGGCTGTGTTGTTAGTTAGATTGTTTGGGTTGATTTGAATTGTTTGATGAAGTGAAATTGATATGATTGATGTGTGAATGGCGTGGGCCTTCACTAGACCGGGGATAAGGCTAGGCCTTGTCCCGTTTCTAGTATCGTGCCGTTATGCCGCCGAAATTTTCTAAAATATGTTAGAAAAATAAAAATATCATTTTATTTAAAGAATGATCTGAATAGAAATTCATATGTTGGAATAAATGTTTTATCGTTAAAAATATAATTTTTAACGCGAATGTGAATAAATAAATATTCATTTACAAACCAGACGGTTTGTTTATGTACACCTATTTGAAGGACATTGATTGGGTCGATAAATTTTACACATCGCCCAACAGCACAAATAAAATATGCGTTTGATTGTTTGAAACCCCACACGGGTGTTAGGATGAAATATGCAGTTCACTCATCCTGATTGATTAAATAAGTCGATCGATTGATTGACAGGCTGTTATAAGCGTTAGATATTTATATTTGATGCTTATACAGTGTAGTGCACTTTGGTTGATGGTTGATTATTTTTCAATGCTATTATATACATGTGTTGTATGAAAATCCATATAATTAACTTTATATGGTAATTGATTGGGCCTCATTCCAATTTGAAAAATAAAGAATATTATAAAATAAAAGTTCATGTGTTGACAGTACTCATCCATTGAGATTGGTCATGTGGTGAACGAAATATTTTAGTAATAAAATTTACAACTTTATCGATATAAAATAAAAGTTCATGTGTTGACAGTACTCATCCATTGAGATTGGTCATGTGTTGAACGAAATATTTTGATAACAACTATTTTGAAAAAGAAATATTTGAAAAGATAAAAATAGAAATTTATGAAGCCGTGTTGATTAGATTGACGCCATTTTGACGTGAACGATATTTATATCGATTGTATTCATTTCGAAATGAATTGAATATAAAACGATTTCGAAATGAATTGAATATAAAACGATTTCGAAATAAATTGAATATATAACGATTTCGAAATAAATTGAATTGAAAACGATTTCGAAATGAACTGAATATATAACGATTTCGAAATGAATTGAATTGAAACGAATTCAAATTGAATTGAAAGCGAATTGAAATGAATTCAAATTGAATTGAAATTTGAATTGAATAGAAATGAATTTTAAAACGAATTATAAAGAACAATTCAATTTTGATTTGAATTGAAAAGGAAGTTGAAATTGCTTTTGAAACGAATTTAAAACTATTTATATAATTCGTTTTAAATAGAAATCGACGAAATATATATTATATATATAATATAATGGCCTGAATAGAACGCGCCGCGCCGCGGCAGTTCGCGAATTTCGACCATTTATTTCAAACGGACATTACGGGAGATCCGACCGTCGGATTCTCCTAAAACCGGAACCGTTGGGTTCGTATCGAAAAGAGCTTTCTAACGAATATTAGAAATTTGAAATCTAACGGTTGGATTTGGAGTTACGTCCAAATCAAATTCGAAAAAGGTCGTTGTAAGTGCAGTTCGATGGCCGTTGATGGAAATCGACTGTACGGGCCTTGATAAAATTATTAAAAATAGTAATAATTTGTGTAAAATCATAAGAAATGGTTTAGAAAGGATTGGGATGAAAAACTCCATATTTGAAAAGATAAAAATAGATTTTTATCAAAATGAACTAGTTTTGAACTAGAAATATAATTCTATTTATTTTTTTTATAAATAAATTGAATTTGAAAAGGGTTTTAAAAATAACCAAAATTTCCAATGATTGCATTGGAGTGGATTTGAATCGAAATTGTCGTCGGAATATTTCGATGTTGGAATTCGTGATTATACAGATGTTGTTATGGAAATTTGAAAGATATATATTTATATCGTTATTTCCAATACGACATTTGTTAGTCGTAGGATTTGATATTGAATATAAGCCGATATATTTTCTATTCAGAGCCTTGTATTGAATATCAAATGTGATTTGGGTTTGTCATGAATGGTGTCTTCACTAACACTGTTCTTGAACCCAGTTGAGAAAAGATTAAATCTTTTTATTTAGATTTAATGAAGGGTACCAATTAAATAATATTTAATTGGAATTGAATTGGTATTGATTTTTGGGTTTATCGTGAACAGTGTTTTAAATAACACTTGTTCTTTAACCCGATAATTAATGGAAGGTGATTTTGGGTTTATCGTGAACCGTGTTTTAAATGACACTGATTCTTTAACCCAGTCGAAGATTAAAACTAAGTGGAGTTTTAATGAATCTTTAATTAGATTGAATTGATCGAAAATGGAGTATCACCAGTTTTGCTCCAGGCGATAGTTAAATCTTTAATTAGGTTTGAACGTGAAATGGTAATTGAATTTACCGATAACACTGTGGTGTTAGATATGAAGTATTACCAGTTTTACTTCATGGGATGAATAGGTTGGGATTGGGGAATTAAAACAAATGATTACTTCGATAAGTTTCGTTAATCCCGACTAGTTGAATCGAAATTCAAAGGATGATAAAAGAATAAATTCAGGAAATTATCTTGGATAAAATTAATGGGAACCTTTCCCTATGAATGTGAAAATTAGAAACTAACTGTCGGTTAGCTAAGCAGAATGGTTTTCTGAATATTGATCTGATGTTGGTTTCGGCCTTCGGGGTTAATGTTTGGGGAATTATTCTCTTGATTAATTTACGGTTAGTGACTGATGAATTGGAATGAGGCGTATGTTGTGTTTGTGTAACACTTATTTAAAATATACGCGAGTTATTCAGAAAGGCCGGGTTTATCCCATTCTGAATAACTGATACGACGATAAGTCGAAGATGAAGACGATGGTCGAAGACCGGAGGTCTTCACGTCCTTTGGGTGATAACTGATGATCTTGATTGGGCTGTACACCCAAGAAGATGGAAACAGTTGGTGATCGTCCAGACGTACTTGGAGATCGATGGATATGCGGGGTACTAGGTGCCTCCGGTTTCGTTCAGACCCAGAACGGACTTGTAAATGGACTGTGTGTCTGACATTGGATTTTAGTCTGTGTGATTGATCTCTATTAAATATATATCTGTTTGGCGGCGGAGAATTTATTCTCTTGCTTAACGCCCTTCTCTGAGACGTACGAGCTCAGGGGTTATATATTGATGGATATCAAACGCATGGAGTGAATTGCCTGTGTGGCATGCCTAAGTGGCAATTGATCGAGGCTTCTGTTGAAAAGCAAAGTCTTGTGGTGATGATCAAAGCACGGCCTTTGTGGCGTAGCTTTGTGTAACGTTTGCTTCGCGAGTTTCACACCCGGTATGAACCAAAAACGGGAGGGGACATCAGGGAGGACTTGCGTTTCTTTCTAGCTAGAAGTGGCGTCAGTGGTTTTACACGCCCTGACGAGTTTGACTTATGTGGTTGTTGCTGTTGCGAGGCGCCTCGGATTGATCGGTCGTTCTCGAACCGATGGAGTCATTTAGTTGGCTCGTTTACGCCCCAAAGGGCGGGGAAACGTATTGTTCAGGCACTATAATCCACATCGGTGGACCGGCCCTGACGATCCAAGGGGCAGTTGCGGCTGTTCCGGTGGCTCGGGCTAGAGAGTCACGAATCGGTTGAGGACTATCTTTTGCCTCGGTTCATAGATGGAAATCCAATTTCCAAATACGTGACATTTGCGGTTTTAATTGTAGAACTAGTATGGCGACATGATATATGGTACCCATGCCGCCTATGATTGATACTTATGATTTGAAGTTGTTTTATACACTATGCACTTATAATAGTATCAAATGATTTGTTTTAAACGTATCAAACATTCTTTGGCTGTTATAAGGGAAAATCCTATCCCCCGGCTTGCGTTGCATTGTGTGATAGGACCTGGGTCTTATAACAGCTTCATTTTTCTTTATTTAGCATTGCGCTGTTTGTTTTATGCACTGGTATTCTTGGGAGGAAACCTGTTCCGTGTTATACGGCGTGGTCCCTTGATTTACCTAACTTTAAAAATAAAGATTAATAACTGTTTTATTTCTCACACCAGTCACATGACTGACCTGGAGTTTATTGTTTTAACCTAAACTCTGGGTGCCCCTATTTTGACACGGGCAGCTAGTAGTTTTGGTTTTGCAGATTTATATTCACAGGATCCTGGTTTACAGCTGGAACGATATCCGGAAAGCTTTGTATCCGTATATCTCTTCTAGTTGTGTATTGTATTATTTTTCGCTGCTATGTAATTTATTGAAATCTCTGATATTTCTGTGTAATATTCATTTATACTCTGTATATTCTTGTAATCTGATGCATTGTTGTAATATACAATGAAACGTTCTTCTGTATGTGTTCTGTTGTGGTTTGTTCTCGAACTATCCGACGCTTTCCTTAACGGGGAAGTTACGGGTTTTCACATTAATGATGTAGTCCTATTTGGTATCCGTTTTTAATATGAGATTATAGGGACTTTTTCTAGGATATTTGCAATTTTAATTTAGAGCGAGTAATGAAAAAAGACAAATAGATTCTGAAGATTAACCATTATTAATTCACCAATATATTACAAGAGAAAACCTAAAAGCTAGGGAGATAAATCAATACCTAAAAGTTAAAAAAAGAAAAAAAAACCCATAATATCTACTTTCTATTCTAGGCTCTGTTTATAACTAATAATTACTTGCTATAAGTTAATATTTATTGAGAAAAAAGTAATCTAATTGTTAAACTAAAAAGAGAAATGAGCATAACCAAATATGCCTACCAATTATAAATAATATTTATTTTCTCTTTTCTTATTTTATATATTTATTTCCTTCTGGGTGTGATTTTAAATCACAAGTCACAACATTCTCCAAGTTTAAGAAATATTATAGTGGCAATCCTAGTAATCTCCACATTAACGCTGTTAGCCTACTTTGTGAACTAGGCAACACAAAGTCAAGAAACCAAACATTGAATGATATTTTTAATTATAAGGCTTCGGTTCGGATTGAAGGAAAACACTACAGTTCAAATTGAGAGCTGCAGCTGTTCGGATCGGATTGAATCCCGTTCGGATCAGATAGAATTCCCTGATCGGATCGGTGATCTCTTACTGGATAAATTGGTGAGGCATATCCAATCGGATCGGAAGGCGACTAAATCTCGAACGGATCGGAAGGCCATCTGCTTGCCACAACACTGGAGCGGAGCGGAATAGGTTAGAGAAGGAGAGGCGCCCAAACCAATCCGGGTCGGATCGGGTATCCCGATCCGAACCCCTTACCTGCATGTCTCCGACCCGCACCCATGATCTATGTTAATCTCCTATAAAATAGCCTGGAGAACCGGACCGACTATGACTGATTCCTATCCCTAACGTCCTCCCTTTTGATGTGTTGTCAACCTGATAGTTCATCCGAACCCGAAGAGAATGCGATGGATGACACGTGGCCCGACCCGGATCAAGTCTCAAGCAAATTCACACCTATAAATACCCCATCTGGAGACAAAGAGAGGGATCTTTTTTCAGCACTTAAAGAATTCAATCACCTCCAACATCCGAACTCCATTACTCCCGGAAAATCCAAATCATCTTTTATTTCTTGTTTTATTCAATTGAGTGAGCAAAAGTGAGTTGTGAGTGAATCTATCATTGTATTTGCAACTGAATTATTGAATATAGTAAAGAATAAGTGGACGTAGGCATTTGTTCCCCGAACCACTATAAATCTTGTGTGTTCATTTTTATTTCTATCTCATTTTTATCTTGTTTCAAATCAATTTGGGTGTTAGAACCACTTTTGGGTCTAACATTTTGGTGCTTTCACTGAGAACTGAACTCAGGATTCTTTATTTTCCGGAATCTCTTTCTACTTTTTGGACCGTCGAGTTCAAAGAAGTGAATCCTTAAGTTTCTCCGCTTTCTTACATTCGTTGAAGTAACTGTCAAAGACTCATGGCCAAAGGAAAAGGCAAGGAAGTTCAGTCTTTTCGAGGAAATGGAGCTGGCGAAGATCAGCAAAATGCTGTTGTAACAAGGTCTCGGGGGCAGAGTTCAGCAGCAGGAAGAATCAATGCAGGAAATCCGAACCGACAGCAAGGGGAGAGCTCCGATCCGATCCGGGTAGGAGACTCTGAAGCGGTGCACTCCCCCGATCTGAACCGACCCGAGTTGCTCGCTGCACACCGATCCGACCAGGCACCCCAGCTCCGATCCGACCCGACTTCCTACCTCCGATCCGACCCGATGCTTGGTGAAGCTGGAACCTCTACTCGAGTCCCCACGAATGCTCCAATTCCAGCTGCCAGGGTTGGTGATCAGGTCAATTCATCTGCGCCCATCACTCAAGGAGATTTCTCGCGCTTGCTTGATATGCTTGAGAGCACGAGGGAAGCTATGAGAGTTCATGAGCGCACTAATCTCATGATGCAGGAAAATATGAGGCTCATGAGTCGGGAGATTAGTGAACTCCGTCGGCAAAGGACTCCATCACCAGTTCTTCACACAACAGTAGATCAATCTTCATCTTCCGAGGAAGAGAGGCCCCGTGAACGGAGGCCACTCGAACGACCTCAGAACGTGGAGCAGCTAACATTTGGATCTTTGGGATCTCGCGAGGATATCGCACGAGCATTAGGAAACGATGACCCCACTCGGGGGCAAAGACTCCAGTCCCCTCTTCCCGAGATCGACCGGGAACACAGGGAACGGAATCGAGCAGAGGCAGCTCGAAGAAGAAGGGCATCTCCCGACCATGAGCCCAGAAGGAACTCGGATACTAGGGCCAGGGAACCTGAGCAGCCCCTAACTAGTGCCGATGTACAGGCAATGGTTCGCCGAATTATGTCCGAGAGCCGGAATTATACAAATGAAGACTATGGCATTGAGCGAAGCCATACTCCGTTTCACTGACGATATCCTAGACTTCCAGTTTCCCCGACGCTTTAACTTGCCACAGATGGACAAATATAACGGAAGGACTGATCCGGGACAGCATTTGATGCGGTATTCGTGGCTCATGAACGCCGCTGCTGCCCCTGATGAAGTGAAGTGCAAAGCATTCCCAATCTACCTAGAAGATGTGGCATTATTCTGGTTTACCCGACTTCCTCCTCGTTCAATTTCTAATTACAAAGAACTAAGCGAGCATTTCATGAACCAGTTCCGACTACATGCCCGAAAGTCCAAGAGTGTTATTGAATTGTCAATAATCAAACAGGCACCAGGAGAATCTTTAAGGGCATATCTTGATCGTTTTAACCAAGCCGTAACTGAGGTCAGTGACCCGCACGAACCCACTATTCTGATGGCATTGAAGGAAGGAGTTGATCCCGAATCTGAGTTTGGAGACTACCTTTCTGGGAAGACACCCCCCACAAGGGCGATATTCTACGAAAAAGCCGACATTTATCTAAGACGAGAGGAGGCCAGGGCAAACCGAAAGAGAAAGTCTGAGACAGCTTCAAAGGAGAATGTGCAGAGTAATATTGCCGTGAAGCAGTCTGGGGAAAGTTCTGGCAAGGTTGAAGTAAATGTAGGAAACAAGGGTGGAAACAGCAATACTGGAAATGGGGGAAACAACAACAACCGTAATTCGAACGGTAACAGAAGAAACAGAAATAGGGGAAGTGACCCTAACAAAAGGCCCCGATTCCAGAATTACGAGAACTATACACCATTGAATGACACCCTGGAAAATATTTACCTGGATACGTACAATGTGTTGCAGTACAAAAGACCGCCACCTCGTGATTCGACCGAGAAAGAAATGGCGACAGGGAAATTTTGCTTGTTTCACGGAACACATGGACATTCGACCAATGAGTGTCGGCATTTGAGGGATGTAATTGAAAAGCTGCTGCGTGAAGGAAAGTTGGATGAGTACAAGGTTGCCCCGAGGGACAGGGGGCAAGGAGAGCAGGCTCCAAAACAGATCCTACCTGCTCCTAAGCCTACCGCGCAGCAGAAAGGTAAAGGGATCGTCATCAACTCCATAGTAGGCGGACCTCACCCGGCAATCCGAAGTTTTAGGTCAATGGACCAATATGTGAACGCTGCCAAGCATCTAGATGTGAATGAAGGTGACGATTTGGAAGATGTCACCCCCATAAAACAACAAAAAACCATGTTCGATGACGTGGTATTTCGCAGCCGAGACAACACGGGGATACAATCTCCCACCAATGATCCGTTGGTTATTACTACCACCATTGGGCCGGCCTTGGTCCATAAGGTATTAGTAGACAACGGAAGTTCCGTTAATATTTTGTTCAAGTAGTCATTTGATCAGATGAAGCTTGAGCCCGAAGATCTGAAACCTTGTGAAGGATGGATTAGAGGCTTCAACGGAGCGACGACAGCTCCCATGGGATATATAGAGTTGCCCGTGACCCTAGGGCAAGGAGAACGTAGAAGAGTGCGAATGCTTCAGTTCGCAGTATTGGACGTAGATTCGCCATATAACGCATTTTTAGGGAGGCCTGCCCTCGCTGAATTTAGAGTTTGTATCGCTCCTTGGTGCTTGTTACTAAAGTTCCCAACCGAAGCCGGGACTGGAGTAATAAGAGGGGATCAGGTTTCTGGACGGGCCTGCTATGTGGCCGAACTGAAGATGTTGATGAAAGGAGTTAATGCTGAGAGTAAGGATGCCTCATCTCCCTCAAAGGGGGACTCGGCATAGCAATTAGAGAGATTGAACCCAAGGGAGTTGCCCAAAGGAACGCCTGAAGACCTGGATCCTAGAAAAGACGAGGAACCAGAGGCTAGGAATGCAACTCCTAATGAAGCGACAGTGGAAATTCCTGTTGATAAAGCTGATCCGACGAAAGTTTTGAAGATTGGTTCCCAATTGGATCCACGTCGTGCTGAAGAGCTGACGGACTTCTTGAAGGCAAACTTAGATGTGTTCGCCTGGACCCATGCTGACATGTGTGGGATATCACCTTCCATTATCAGTCACAAATTGAATGTAAATCCGAAGCATCCGCCTGTGAAGCAAAAGAGACGCATGCTGGGCCCAGAAAGGTCGGCTGCTCTCAAAGAGGAAGTAGAGAAATTAAAGCAAAATGGATTTATTCGAGATTCGACTTATCCCGACTGGATATCGAATCCCGTCTTGGTAAAGAAGCCAAACGGAAAGTGGCGAACTTGTATTGACTTTTCAGATTTAAATAAGGCTTGCCCAAAAGATAGTTTCCCACTTCCCAGGATTGACCAGCTTGTAGACTCGACAGCAGGTCATGAACTTCTCTCTTTCATGGATGCATACTCTGGATACAACCAAATTCCTATGCATGTACCAGACCAAGAGCATACGAGTTTCATTACGAATTTGGGGCTATATTGTTATGTTGTAATGCCATTTGGATTAAAAAACGCTGGAGCTACTTATCAGCGTTTGGTAAATAGAATGTTTTATGATCAAATAGGAAAAACTATGGAAGTTTATGTGGATGATATGCTTGTTAAATCAAAGCAGTCTTCCAGTCATACGCAAGACTTAGCGGAAATGTTTGGTATCTTGCGAAAATACCGTATGAAATTGAATCCTTTAAAATGTTCATTTGGAGTGGCATCGGGAAAGTTCCTTGGCTTCATTGTGAGTTCCCGAGGAATTGAGATCAACCCTAGCCAGATAGCAGCGATTAGAAACATCGAAGAACCAAGGAGAATTAAAGACGTCCAAAGTCTGGCAGGGAAGGTAGCGGCGCTGAGTAGATTCATCTCCAAAGCCACCGACAAATGTGTTCCGTTTTTTGATTTAATAAAAAGGGGAAAGAAGAACTTCCAATGGACTCCCGATTGTGTTGAGGCCTTTCAAAATCTGTTAGAACTGTTAGAGAAACCGCCAATCTTATCAAAGCCCGTAGATCACGAAGAATTATTTGTTTATCTAGCAGTCTCGGCCCACGCTGTCAGCACAGCCCTGGTTCGAGAAGAAGACAAAGTACAAAGGCCAGTATACTATGTGAGTAAGAAATTAGCAGCGGCAGAGCGCAACTACCCAAAGATTGAGAAGCTTGCTTACAGCCTCCTGATTGCATCCCGAAAACTTCGTCACTACTTCCAAGCCCATCCAATCACCGTATACACCGATCAGCCGTTAAGACAGGTGTTGCAGAGACCCGAGGCATCGGGAAGGTTGATTAAATGGAACATAGAACTAAGCCAGTTTGATTTGAATTTTCAACCACGAAAGTCAATCAGGGGGCAAGCTCTAGCAGACTTTATTGCGGAGTTCACCATTCCAGAGGAGGAAATAATCAATGACCGAGTGGTCAAATCCGAGGATAAGCTAGAGATGAATCCGTGGAAATTATATACAGATGGAGCTAAAAATGACCGAAGGTCCGGAGCTGGAATTGTCTTAGTCACTCCCGAGGGACGGACGTTATATTACGCCCTGCGATTAGAATTTTCAGCAACTAACAATGATACTGAGTATGAAGCCCTGATTGCCGGGCTGAAACTTGCTAAAGACCTCGGAGTAAAAATGATGGACATATTTTGTGACTCTAAGATTGTTGTTTGTCAAGTGCGAGAGGAATTCGCGGCTCGAGGACCTCGACTTATTGCCTATCTCAGGAAAGTGAAAGAGCTATTGAATAGCTTAGAGCGGTACAACATAACGCATATTCCCAGAGTTGAAAACCAGAAAGCGGATAGACTGGCAAAACTAGCTAGTTCTGACAATCCAGAAGGGGCTGAGGTAATTCCAATTGAAACGTTGGAGTCACCAAGCTTTGAGTCAATGGAAATTGAATTCGCTCTTGAAGCGGAACCAGAGAAGGAGTCATGGATGACTCCAATTAAGAATTTCCTTAAGAATGGGACACTCCCATCAAGGAAGAGTGAGAAAAGAGCTGTAGTTCGCAAAGCAACCAGATATGTTATGCAAGACGATACTCTCTACAGACAAGGATTTTCTATGCCCCTGTTACGATGTATCGCACACGACGACATCAAGCGTGTACTAAGAGAAGTGCACGAAGGTGAGTGTGGAGATCATACAGGAGGTCAAACTTTAGCAAAGAAAATATTACGGTACGGATACTTCTGGCCTACGATCAACAAAGATGCAGCTGATTATTCACGACGCTGCGATAAGTGCCAGAGATTCGCTAAAATCCCCAGGGCACCGTCAACCCAGCTTAAATCGATGGTGAGTCCTTGGCCATTTGCCACATGGGGAATTGATATCATTGGAGTTTTACCGATTGCTAAAGGAGGAGCTAAGTATGCAATAGTAGCCGTGGATTATTTCACAAAGTGGGTGGAAGCTGAGCCCCTGACTAAGATCACCACAAGAAAGGTGATAAGTTTTGTGGTCAGAAATATTATATGCCGATTCGGAATCCCAAGGACGATTGTTACTGACAACGGGACCCAATTTGATAGCTCTGAATTCAGAAATTTTTGCCAGAAATATAAGATAGACAAACGATATACTGCAGTTGCCTATCCACAATCGAATGGGCAAGTAGAGGCAATAAACAAGGTAATAAAATCCATCCTCAAGAAGCGATTAGAGCGTGCAAAGGCAAAATGGGTTGATGAATTGCCCCTAGCTTTGTGGGCATACCGAACAACGTTTAAAACGGCTACCGGTCATACCCCTTTCTCTCTCTCCTTTGGCTCAGAAGCAGTAATTCCAATTGAACTGGAAGTTCCTTCCCACAGGGTGACGTATTATGACCCGATGACGAATCGGGCACTTTTACTTGAGTCTCTTGATGAAATCGAAGAGAAAAGGGACGAAGCAGACTTGCGTGCAGCGAGACATCGGCGTCAGATGGCACGCTATTATGACAAAAAAGTTCGCCTCAGAACTTTTGAACCAGGAAATTTGGTACTAAAGAGAGTTTTTCCATCCCTTCCTCACCTCGGCCCAAAATGGGAAGGACCCTTTGTCATCCAACGGAAACTTGAAAAAGGAACCTTCAAGTTAACGACCGTAGATGGCGAAGAAGTTCCTCGAGCATGGAATGCCCAACACTTAATGCGATATTTGGATTAGAAATGCTATATTTTTTGTTATTTTTACTGTGGATTCTGTAACAAGACATGCTTTGCCCTGGGAAAATCTGATGATATGAATAAAGGACTATAAAGTGGACGTAGGCTACGACTTAGCTGAACCACTATAAAAATATTGTGTGTTATTTACCTTTATGCATTTACATTCATTAGTTGTTCTGTTGTGATTATAAAATACAGGATAACTCAGAGCCTAAAAAAGGTTGAAAACAGTTTGGACATAAAAAGAAGCACAATGATTATTTGTGCAATAAGACGTAAAAGAATGAGAAAAACGACATTCTAACTCTAACTCTCCAGAGAAAGAGAGAGAGTATAAAAGCGTCTCAGACTGAGCGCTGAAAAAGAAATTCTATTCTTAACTCTAACTCTCCAGAGAAAGAGAGAGAGTATAAAAGCGTCTCCGACTGAGCGCTGAGAAAGAGATTCAACTCCGAACTCTAACTTTCCAGAGAGAAAGAGAGTATAAAGGCGTCTCCGACCGAGCGCCGAGAAAGAAATCTTTTCCCGTTAAACGACCGGGGAATAAACAAATAACTGAACTCGAACTCTAACTCTCAAGAGAATGAGAGAGAGTATAAAAGAAATGCCAGGAAAAACAACAGGTATTGATGACACAGGAAATGCTATCCCGTTAGAGAATCGGGAGCATTCAGATTGCATGGTTAAGCATTGAATAACTTACGGAAATTGACTGGGGACACATATACATACACATATCTCCCCTCTCCACAACTTTGTTTCATAACTATAGACATGCATTTTTACATAAGTGCAGAACTGCTAACAAATAAACATTGCAAAAAGTGAATTATTTTTATTTACAAATGAATGAATTTGTACAGGGAAATAACTGAAAAAGAAAGTGCGGAAGCTGCTGTTGTAGCAGCACTTATTGGTTTACAAAGATGCTAAAAGGACACAGGGGAACCCACTATTTGGGTTTGGGATGAGCCTTCGATTTCTTGGCAGCTTTTTCCGCATCCTTTGCTTCCTTCTCGGCTTCAGTCAAGATTCGCTTTGATTTCTTTTTCCCTGAAGATGTAGTACTGGAGCCAGCAGACTTCTTCCCGGAGGGCGGGGCACTGGAATCAAGAGAAGATTTTTTAGCAAGTTCTTCGGTAATAGATCTAGTTGAGAGCTTAACAACTAACCTTGAACCTGCATCCACAACTGCGAGGGGCTTGAGGACCTCAGGGTCTAATTCTTCAGCTTTTAATTGCAAGCGCTTGTCTTGATCGGCTTTCATGGCCGCCAAGGTAACGTCATCGGCGCTTTTTGACTCCCCGGTTATTGTAACCTCCGGTTCCTCATCATGCCCCTCGTCTCCTCCGTCGTCTTTTAAAGCTGCAAGCATTTCTTCATCATGGGGAGTAGTGACCTTAGTTGGCTCACTTCTTTCCCCCAGGTCTGTGGAAGCAGCCTTGTCTTCCCCTTCTTTGACCCTATCAGCGGGCTTTGTCCCAGCGGTAGCTCCTTGAGCTACATCTGTCTTTGCGGATGATTCAACGCCTACAAAATGAGAAACATCGGTTATCAACTCAGGCGAAAGCAAAGGATTTCTCATCGAACGTTCAATCATGTAGCCAAAGGTAGTAGTAGCCTTGGCAAATTGAGGAGAAAAGATAGGGATACCTTCTGAAGACTTTTCAGCGGGGGTGACTACTACCTCTGGAGTTATTTCAGGAATAGGAGATAGCAAAGTTGTTCGGGGAATTCCCGGGTTTTCGGGATCATACCCTTCTACTTCGGGAGTTACAGGAGCAGAAGAAGAGGAACCAGCTTCAGGAATGATTCTCTGTTTAGACTTCCGCCTCTCTTCTTCCATGGCCTCAGCAATTAGACGGCGCCCTTCAGCTAGGCGCTCCGGTTCGTCGTCTCTCAAGTATTTCTCCATCAGCTTATCTTCATCGAGGGAATCGACCTTAAGTTCTTCTTTTTCCCACTCGACGATTTGATTCCACACTTGAACCAGAGTAGATGGATAGTCCTCGATCCAGGAAATGTTTCGACGACGAATAATGTGCGCGAAGAATTCAATCATTAGCTCGCCGAAGCCCTGAATATCAGCCTCCGCCTCTGATAGTTGTTTGCGGGTTTCCTCCGCAGATTTAATAGCGCATTCCACATTGCCCTCAGCCAGAGCAGCCCTGTTTTCCGCCTCCAACAATTTTGAAGCCAAGTCTGCGTTTTTCTTTTCTAACTCAGCACTCCTTTTCGCTAACTCGGCGTTTTTCTGCTTAAGCTCAGCATAAGCAAGGCGTGTCTTAGCAGCCTCTGATTTGGCCTCGTCAGCTTGCTTCTTCAACTCAGAACGCTCCTGAGTTTGGGACTCAAGTAAGTCATGATAACGCTTTTGCATGTCCTCAAATTGTTGTTTGAAATTAGAAGCGTTCTTTTGAGCGACAGCTAGTTGGGCTTGAGTGTCTTCTAGGTCCTTTCCTAAGGTTTTCAAGGCCTTAGCATCCTCCTCCGCGGTTTTGTGCATTGAGTCAGCATTTGTCATTAGAGTGCGGATGATTCTGGAAAGATTGCGAGAATACTTGAACATCTCGGAATATTGTTTTTCTACCAAGTCAATTTTTGCCTTAGCCTCATCTGCCCAATTAGAAGAAATGGGTTCAAGGGTAGGTAGAAAGGTCAGAGTCTCGAAGTAGTGCTCGGGAAATTGCTCCTTTAAATATGCCAGCCTTACTGCGGTTCCCGCATCTGGTGGAGGAGGAGCGAGGATTGTTAGTTCGGTGTCCCTTCCTGAAGAAGATTCTGTAGAACCCCTGTCTGTCCTAGGTCGTTTAGTAGCAGGGACTTTTTGCTTACTTCGAGACCCAGTTTCCTTTGGAGGAGTTTTCTCTCTACTCCGCTTTTCATGGGAGGAAGTGGAATCCCCAGATTGTGGTCTATCCTCCTCCCTACGACCTTGATAGCTTTTGTATTTCTCTTGTTCCGGTCGAACTGGTGAGCGGGAGCGTGAGGGTCGAGATCGATAGGGATCATAGGGTCTTCTTTCCTCCCTACCACGGTCATCCCGGCGATCATACTCGACATCCTGAGGAGGATTGGACATGCTGCGACAAAGCTTTCTTATATCATAATAGGACCGAGACATTGTACCTGCACGATAAAATAAGCGAAGTTTAGAATCAATGGATTCATGGAGAAAGAAGTGCAATGAATGCTAATGCTGTGGTGTAAAGTGCATCCTAAGTGGTGTGTGTGTCCCCCCAACCAACCCGAGTCTGAAGCTAGACTGGTGCGGGCAGGCTCTTTGGCCTTAGCAGGAGTAGTTTCTTCAGAAGAAGTGAAGACTAAAGGGTCCTTCCTGAAATCTTCTGAAGTATATATAGTCTCAGGTAAGGGGAGATCCCCCAAACACTGAAATATGTGCTCGTCGGTGCTAGGAACATCCTCTTCGGAAGCGCGAAGTGGCGACTCTTGGGAAGACTTTGACTTGTCTGGAGAAGTAGTTTCCTCGGGGGCAATATACCCTTCACGATGTTTTTCGGCCAGATTAGCCAGTTCGTCATCTTGTGTGGAAGAGGGAGAAGGTGAAGTTTGAAGAGGAGCTGCAGGAATTCCCGAGCCTTCTCCTATCTCTGGAACTGTTTCCACTGGAGGAATGTATGCATAAGGGACCGTCCCATGACCGATGCTACGGAAAACGGATAGCAGCCCGTGAAAATGAAGGTATTCATCTTTAAGGACCTCGTCGATAGTCAGGAATTTTTGGTCGCCATTAAGAAGACGGTGCATCCGATCAAAGAACACTTGGTCTGATACCTGTTTGGGATTGTCGACTGCAAACAAAAAGGAAAACAGGTCAGGGTGATGATTCAAGTGTATAAAGTCCGGGTTCAGAAAATCAATGCTTTACTTGATTTTATCCATCTCCTGGCGCATCCAGACTGTTGCTTTATATAGAACCACTCTAGTCTGGAATCTCCAGCTTTACTGCTAAACGGCATAGAGATTATCTTCCTTTTTGGGACTGATTCAAAGTAACAGAAAGATGGAGTTTCTCTAGTCCAATGTTTGAAATTATAGAAGAAATGAACATCATCGAACGTGAGCTCTACGCCTAGAATTTCACGATATGCTATGAACAAGGTATGCAGATAGGCATATGAATTGGGATGCAACTGCATGGGGGCAATCCGCATTTGTCTTAAGAAATCAACGATGAAAGGCGAGAATGGAGGAATGGCGCCGACCATGCACATCAGTCGAGTAACCGTCATATATCCTTCCGGAGGGTTGTGGGGACGGTCAGAGCGTGAGGGCACTAGGGTGTCCCTTTTCATTATTCCATACTTCAAGCAAATTCGAACAAGTCGGTCGTTGTCGATTGTCGATTCTACGGAATCTGGAGGAGACTCCAATATAATGGCCGAGTCAAATTCATCGGGTGCTCGATTGTCACCAATCCCTCCTTCCTCCTCAAAGCCTAGGGAAACTTCATTTTCTGAAGACATTTCGTCGCTTTCCCGATGACCAACTCCATAATCCGGACCCTCACTGTCCCATTCTGGGTCAGACGAAGAAGATATATCCTCAAGAGTAGTTTTGTTGGAAGTCTCCGGAGCTTCTTTCCTCTCAGCTAGACGAGAAGAGCGTCTAGGCCTCATTGTCATGGAACTATTGAAGAAGCAATAGCACGGATTAGAGTAAATTATCCCGTGTCCCCCTTTTTTGTGTATGTGTGTGAACTAAAGTGTGTGCAGCAAATGTGGGAAATGCAAAATAAAAGTACAGTAATGTAAGACGAAGC
Organism: Allium sativum; assembly: GCA_030737875.1. NCBI lineage: Eukaryota > Viridiplantae > Streptophyta > Magnoliopsida > Asparagales > Amaryllidaceae > Allium > Allium sativum. The sequence continues at coordinate 1,027,023,828 of CM060909.1, forward strand.
TTTAAAGAGAAGGTGATAGTCAGAGTTGTTCTTAATTCTCGTTTATGTTCACAAGGCACTATCCTAACTGTCCGCGAAGCATATTCGTCTAGAGTAAGTGTTAATTGAATTAGTTGGGTAGTCTTTATGTGCCAAGCTTGATACGTTCGGTTCGGTTCGGATATGCATATGATGACTGGCTCAATGCAAATACAGATAACGGTCGGTTCGGGTGCTTCATTAAGGCAAGGTCAGTTCAAGACAAGGAAAACAAATGGGTTCGGAAGCAGGACTGATCTGATCGGATCGGGTGACCTGATCCGAACCGAACCAGCACCACTTAACCGATCCACTTATTTCAACCCCTTATCCCATTCACTTCTCCGACCCGAACCGACATTTTCTTTCCTTCCCGTCTTTCTAAAGTATGAAACCCGAACCGATCCCCTTTCCTTCTCCTTCCTTTTTGCTCCTTCGTCTTCTACCCGAACCGGACTCCGATTTGTCATCACGCTCCTCATCTTCTTCCTCTTTCCCCCCTACTCGCAAACAAATCTGTTCTATCGTCAAAGCTATCGTTAAGGACAAATGTTTGCCCTCTCCAGCCTCGCAACGCCTCGAAGTGACGGCGGATCCACCAGTAACGCCGTGGAGTTCAAGTAAAGCCCCGTGGCTAAACCATCCCAGTCAATCACGAATTGAAACCAAGTACAGTTACAACGAAGTTACTCGAGATTAAAAAGCTACCTATATGTTCGATTTGAGAAATCTACGAGGAATGGTTTCAGAATATTCGAGTTTCTGACGTTTTCAATACTAGGGTTGGGAGCGGCAGCAAAAAGAAGAAGGAAGGAAGGAAGATAGTGGCGGATTTATATAAGGGGTGATGTTGACTCCTCGTATTCCTATTCTTTCTCACCCGCTCGGACCGGAGTGAAGGCCCAATAGCACAACTCTGTCTGAAGGCCCAACGTCCAAGAACCTAACCCACGAAAGCGCTTCGGGTCGGAATCCGAACCGAGCAAATTTCACACATTAAGTTAGCATCCGACTCAAATTGAGTTCAAACGAGAGATAGAAGAAGCGTGTACCCGAGATAAGCACTATGTGTCGATAAAAATTCCCAAACTTGTTCAGAAATGAAGAAAAAGTACTCGAGTCAGACACCGAACCGATTGGAAATCTGTGCATTTCTCCTGACCGTTCCGATTCAAGGACTAGCATCTCGAATGACATCAAAGCACGCTTCGTATACAACAGAAGCATCCTTTGAGGGGGCAGAATGTTAGCCTACTTTGTGAACTAGGCAACACAAAGTCAAGAAACCAAACATTGAATGATATTTTTAATTATAAGGCTTCGGTTCGGATTGAAGGAAAACACTGTAGTTCAAATTGAGAGCTGCAGCTGTTCGGATCGGATTGAATCCCGTTCGGATCGGATAGAATTCCCTGATCGGATCGGTGATCTCTTACTGGATAAATTGGTGAGGCATATCCAATCGGATCGGAAGGCGACTAAATCTCGAACGGATCGGAAGGCCATCTGCTTGCCACAACACTGGAGCGGAGCGGAATAGGTTAGAGAAGGAGAGGCGCCCAAACCAATCCGGGTCGGATCGGGTATCCCGATCCGAACCCCTTACCTGCATGTCTCCGACCCACACCCATGATCTATGTTAATCTCCTATAAAATAGCCTGGAGAACCGGACCGGCTATGACTGATTCCTATCCCTAACGTCCTCCCTTTTGATGTGTTGTCAACCTGATAGTTCATCCGAACCCGAAGAGAATGCGATGGATGACACGTGGCCCGACCCGGATCAAGTCTCAAGCAAATTCACACCTATAAATACCCCATCTGGAGACAAAGAGAGGGATCTTTTTTCAGCACTTAAAGAATTCAATCACCTCCAACATCCGAACTCCATTACTCCCGGAAAATCCAAATCATCTTTTATTTCTTGTTTTATTCAATTGAGTGAGCAAAAGTGAGTTGTGAGTGAATCTATCATTGTATTTGCAACTGAATTATTGAATATAGTAAAGAATAAGTGGACGTAGGCATTTGTTCGCCGAACCACTATAAATCTTGTGTGTTCATTTTTATTTCTATCTCATTTTTATCTTGTTTCAAATCAATTTGGGTGTTAGAACCACTTTTGGGTCTAACAAACGCTATATTTCAGTAAATGCTATCTAAACTCCACTTACAACCTCAAGCTCTAAACAATCTCCAATACCTCCAATCATCCACCATGTAATTTATATCGTTATTGGTTCACAATAGCTTGAAAATCATTGAAATTACCTTTCTTAAGCATCAAATTTTCTCATCTTTTTTGTTGTAGATTCTTTGCATAAATTCCTTCAAAATTCTTTTAAATTTCATAAGCAGATATTTCACTAACGATAATATAAAACACAACATTTTCTAGAAAACTCCAAATAGGTGTCGCAGCCTTATCAATCTAAAATTTCTCACTCTTCCCTAGGTATATTAGTAGTTTTTCCCATTACTCTCCAATGGTAAATGAAGATTATTGACGTGTATAAAGTCCTACGTTTCTTCTTTCGATAACCCTCAATTTCTAACATAACCTATTCAATGCTTATGTTCTTGATATCCAAACTCTATTTTAAAAATTGTGTTGGCTCCTATATCAACTATTATGACTTTTATTACAATCAGTATACAATTAGATTTTACATGAGACAAGAATTGAAGAAAAAGAATGAAAAATAGTATATAGTAGAATTGAAGAAATAGAAGAGATAAGAATTGAAGAAAAACACAATATCAACTGGTATGACAACCTTCGAGGAACTTTATGGACGACCCTATAGATTGCCGACATGTTGGCGGGAGTCTACAGAAAACTTCTACTTGGGCCTGAGATGCTTAGAGAGACTTCTGAGAAGATAGATCTTATTCGCGATGAATGAAAGCAACTCAGGATAGGCAGAAGTCATATGCCGATAGAAGGAGCACTGACTTGGAATTTGAGGTAGGAGATATGGTGTTTATCAAGGTGTCACCTTTGAGTAATGTAGTTCGCTTTGGCTCGATAGGGAAGTTAGCACCAAGGTTTGGAGGTCATTTCCCAAAGTTGAGAGGATATACCAGATAGCCAACACAGTTAGACTACTAGAGAAGCTGGCGGGAGTTCACGATGTGTTTCATGTTTCCCATTTGGGGAAATGCCTACATGATTCAGCGTAGGTAGTAGAGCCAAGTACACTCGAGGATGTAGAGATAGAGAAGTAGGTGTCAGTTAGGAAAGTTCCTACAAGTATTCTTGGATTAGAAGTTAAAAAACTATGCAACAAGGATATCAAGTTAGTGAAGGTGCAATGAGGAGATTATCGAGACAATGTAACATTGGAACCCGAAGACAAGATTTGCACTTCTTACCCTTTTCTCTTTGAAATTATGTTCTTAACTCCTTCCTAAGCTTTTGAATTCAAGTTTGTTTTTCCTATCATTTGAATCTTACTCCTTAGGTTGAAGCCCATGGTTGAAAACATGTGTTTGAGACATGTTATGTTTAATGGTTACTAGTGGATGCAAGTGTTTTCTACTGGATGAAAGTTGACGCATATATACACATTAGGCACTAGATCTGCTCAAGCACTTACATATTTCATATGGATATGTGCGCATTTTAATTTTCAATGGATGAAAATGGTTGAATCAACACATGGATGCTACATTTTGGTGAATGGTTGTGCACACATATAGAACTTATATATTATTAAGATTCTTTTGCAAACATATTAGATACATGTCACAGATATATATTTCATTAAGGAGGTCAAACTGAATCAGTGGACCTCCTTATTTTCGCATTAGTGTAGAGACATATACATAATACCTTTGCATATGTTCATACAAAACATTAGAGATTTTAAGGACAATGGATGCTATGGTTGATAGATGAGTAGATGGGTGTAGGTATTAACTAATAACATTCTTCTTAACTTGGAGATTTCGGGGACGAAATCCTTTAAGAGGGGAGAATGTAACACCCTATGTTTTAATACACAATAATTATATAAACAAGATAATAAAATGAATACCGATTAATAAAATATTCGAAATTGGATAAAACAGATTTTACCATTGCATTCATTACGAAATTTTGGTTTAGATAAACTCTTGGTTTTCGTAAACCGTATCAAGTATGAAGAAGTTATGAACCAAAGAAGATTGAACTAAATACATAAATAATATATATTATAATTTAAAATAATTGAACGTAGAAAAACAATGGTCACTGTGCGACCCAACAACACATGGGTCGACCAATGTGTCGACCCATAGGTCGACACAAGTGTCAACCTATGCTGAAGGTTGGTCCAACCACCTTAGGGCAGGACAGATTCATGTGCCTGAATCTGGACTATTTTGTGTTTTATATACCTATGCTAATTCTTCTTGAGGTGTACGGTTTTATTTAATAATCTAGTATCCTATGGTTTAGATTTATCCTAACTAATTTGTAAATAGGCTAGCAGCCTCCATTTTCTTACACACAAGCATGTCTTCATTTTCTTCCTCCTCCAAGAAATTTCTAAATAAATTAAAAATGTCGGGGTACTGCCTAAACATAGATTAAAGGGATAACTATTGATTTTCTTCTACAACAGCTATTACAAAGACTCTTTTTAGGTCTAATTCAAATCATTGTGAGTTCTAGTTATTTTTAGATTTGCTATTTAAAAAGTATTTTGACAGTAAATAATTTGGATCTGAAGAGTAACTGTGTTTATAAGTTTATAGGTAATTGTTTTACTATCAATTACCTATTAAGTTTTCAGTTGCAAACTATTATATGTACATCCCTATTATCCAATTTTCTGTCTTGGTTTTATTTACAGTCTTATGCCTGATTATTCGGTTTATTATTTCTGAGTTGGATATATTTTCTCCATTTCCTTTTTATTTTGTGCTAAGCCTAGGCATCAAGTGTTTATGGTATTTTTGTTAGAATTACATAAAATTAGGATAATATGCAAAATATGTTAATCTGTATAGGTTAAACATAATTTTATATTAAGTCGAACATGTTATGAAATATATGTGAATCAGATGTAATTAAGTAAAACATGTAACTTAATCTATATACATCTGAGCAGGTGCTTGTATGACTTAGGGAAGGATTGTCACATTTAATTAGAAATGTCATTTACAACCAGGAAATATAACATTGGGTTATATGTTGCTTATTAATGAACTTAAACCTGCTAAATTAAACATGTTAATTAATAAGCTAAGAGGTTCCATATATGTTGTTTACATCCAGTTTTGGGACTCTCAAAATCCTAGTTTACTTGGGGGCCAAGCCTAGGGGGTGGCTTGTGTAAATTCTGCTGTTGTTTGGAACCTATATCAGTCAATATCCCTGTTTGTATCATATCGGGGTCTCGCACTAGGTAGGGGCTAGGACATGCTTTACTTATCTGGATTGTAAGAGGTTCAAAATCTTGGAGGTGGGTATGAGCGCATTCTGGCGAAGTCATGAGCGTTCGTGCGTTCGAGGGGGAAACTAAGACACTGTAACACCAACGAATAGGGATGTGTCTTTAAAGTTGACAGGTTAGGGGATGATATTCCCTACTATTGTGGCTGGCACATGTTATTCGTGTATGTAGAGAGTCGATCGCGGGGTAGTAATTAGGGTAAAACCTAATCCTGATATTCTGATAGCTAGTGCAGAAACTTGTTCTTGGGATATGAATGAGAAGCTTACTTGATCTTTACCTTGCCTTTTTATCTTATTATCTCGTTTACCTCGTACTTGTATATTTTACTTTATTTTCTTATCCAACACCATTTATCTGTCTTGGTACTTCTTACCTTATGCTTATGCTAAAAATCACTCAAACTCGCTAGACTTTATGTATAACCTATTTTGTTTTTCCTTTCCTCTCTTACTTCCCCTCCAAATTCTCAAGGTAGAGGATAGTAGCAGTGATCATGATTTCTCGACTCAGCTTGGACTTAGATTACTTCTCATTCTATGCATTACCTAAGTTTCTTTTCTATATTTATTGCTATGGCATATGAGGGATATTATTTTATGGTTTTGTACTCTGATGGTTTATGAGACGAACACTTTATGATTATGACTGTGACATTTGGAAATGTGATGCTGTATTTGGTTTGAAATAAAAGTTTAAAAAGTTTTTTCGCTGCATTCGTTATTTTATCTTGTGAAATTATTCTTTGTATTATTGTTGTGTTTCATATAACTCAATGCATCCTCATAGGGGTGATATTAAGGGACATGTGTTGTCACATGATCCCATCTAGATCCCTCCGAACAAAGGAGTTGACTGTATTTCTTCGTACAAACCTAGATACGTTTGCCTGGACCTATACTGACATGTGTGTGATATCTCCGTCCATCAGGACTCATTCATTGAATATTGACCCTCAACATGTTCATTAAATATTGACCCACAGCATGTCCCAGTAAAGAAGAAAAGGCGCATGGTTGGCCCAGAGAGGTTGGCAGCTTTGAAGGAAGAGGTCAAAAGATTAAAGAATAATGGGTTCATCTGGGATGCGACATACCCCAAGTGGATATCAAACCCAGTGCTTGTGAAAAAAGCAAATAGGAAGTGGCGAACATGCATCAACTTTTCAGAACTGAATAAGGCCTGCCCTAAAGATAATTTTCCACTTCCCAGGATTGATTAGCTTGTCAACTCAACGGATAGACACAAACTTCTTTCGTTCATTGATGCTTATTCAGGATGTAACAAGATTGCAATGCACCTCCAAGACCAGGAGCATTCTAGTTTCGTAAAGAACCTCGGGATGTGTTGCTATGTGATCATGCCTTTTGGACTGAAGAATGCGGGAGCAATTTATCAACACTTGGTCAACCGCATGTTATATGATCAAATTGGGAAGACGGTAAAGGTGTATGTAGATGATATGGTGGTGAAGTCAAAGCAATCAAGCGATCATGTCTGAGACTTGACAGAGATGTTCAGTGTACTTCGCAGATATGGAATGAAGCTCAACCTTTTGAAATGCTCTTTTAGCATTGCGCCAGGGAAGTTCTTGGGCTTAATCATCGGTTCTCAAGGAATTGAAATTAACCCTGAACAGATCCAAGCGATTAAGGGTATTCAAGAGCCTCAAAAGATCAAAGACCTGTAGAGACTGGCAAGAAAAGTTGCATGTAGCTTTGGGCAGATTTATTTCTAGAGCGACTGACAAGTGCATTCCCTTCTTTGAATTAATAAATAGAGGAAAACGCAACTTCGCTTGGACATCTGATTGTGTCAAAGATTTTCAGAACCTGCTTATTCATTTGGAGAGGCTACGTATAATATTTAAGCCAGTGGACCATGAGGACTTGTTCATGTACCTGGCAATATCCCTACATGCTATTAGTTTAGCTCTAGTCCATGAAGAAGATCGAGTGCATGACCAGTCTATTACGTAAGCAAAAAGTTGACATGAGTGGAACACAACTACCCGAAAATCGAGAAGTCAGTTTACAGTTTGTTGACTGCTCAAGAAATCTCCATCACTACTTTCGTGCTCACCCCATCGAAGTGTATACTGACCAACTGCTACGACAGGTCCTTTAGCGACCTGAGGCATCTGGAAGGTTACTCAAGTGGAACATCGAGCTGAGTCGGTTCGACTTTACCTTCCTTCCTCGAAAGGCAATCCAAGGAGAAGCATTGGCGGACTTTATTACCAAGTTTATGACTCCCAAGGATGGCATTCCATAGGGTGATTCCAATCTTCATGATGTCATGCTAAGACTGGGCACATGGAAGCTATACATAGACGGGGCTCACAATGATCGACGTAATGGTGCGGGAGTTGTTTTACTAACTCCTGAGTGACAATTGGTTTATTACTCCCTAAGGTTAGACTTTCCCGCTACCAACAACGATTCCGAGTATGAAGTCCCGGTTTCCGAACTGAAACTCACGAGGGAGTCAGGGGTAGCGGAACATGTTCTGTGATTTACAACTTATTGTATTTCAAGTTCAGAAGAAGTACCAGACTAAGAGGGCACGACTTTCCACCTATCATAAGCGAGTAGGATGATTTTGGCTAACATAACATCTCACATATTCCAAGGGAAGGGAATCAAAAGGCTGACAGACTGGATAAACTTGCTAGTTCGGATGCCCGAGATGAAATAGAAATTGTGCCAATAGAGACGTCAGACACTCCAAGTATAGACCAGATGGAAATTTATCAAGCCTTGGATATCGAACCTGAGAAAGAGTCGTGGATGACCCCTATAAAGAACTTCCTCCAGAATGGAACCCTCATGGAATGAAAAGCGAGCTCTTATGCTCCGGTGTGTGGCTGACGACGATGCAAAACGAGTGTTGCGGGAAGTGCATGGGGGCGAAAGCGGCGCTCGCACCAGGCAGAAAACTATGGCAAAGAAGGTGTTGCGGTACAACTATTTTGTCCTATTGTTAGCTGAGACGCGGCTTACCACTCTAAACATTGCGATAAATGTCAAAAGTTTGCCCAGGTTTAAAGCGCTCTGCCAACTCAACTCACCCGGATGGTTAGTCCTTGGCCATTTGCTTTATGGGGAGTGAACATCATTGGAAAGCTTCAAATTTCTAAAGGCGGAGCGAAGTATGCGATCACCGCCGTGGACTACTTTACAAAATAGGCCGAAGCCGAGCCATTGACCACAATCACGACTAAGCGGGTGATCAACTTTATCGTCAAAAACTTCAAATGTCCATTTGGGCTTTCTAGGACTATCATAGCTGATAATGGGACCTAGTTCGACAGCTCGGAATTCATATATTTCTGTCGATGGTACCATATCTAAAAGAAGTACACTATAGTGGCATACCGTAATCAAATGGACAAGTTGAGGCCGTGAACAAGATCATCAAGTTCATCTTGAAGAAAAGGTTGGAGTGAGCTATAGTAAAATGGATTAATAAACTAATATTAGGCCTCTAGGCTTATCAAATAACCCATAAGTCCGCGTTTGGTCATACTCCGTTTGCCTTGTCCTACGGCTCTAAGAAGTCATCTCGAAGTCCCTTCTCATAGGACGACATATTACGACCCATCGATTAACAAAGCGCTTCTCTTAGAATCATTGGACATGATCGATGAGAGGAGAGAAGAGGCTAACTTGCATGAGGTAGCACACAGGCAACGAATTGCCCGATATTATAATAAGAAGGTTCGATTCAAAACCTTTGACTTTGGCGACTTTGTTTTGAAATGATTCTTCCCGGCCCTAGTTCACATGGGCCCAAAGTGGAAAGAGCCTTACGTCATCCAATAGAGGATTGACAATGGAACCTTCAGGCTAACGACTATTGTTCGACGACGAAGTTTCTATCGATTAGAAATCCACTGCGAAGTGTAATAAACCGCAAGTGCACGGTGTACGCTTGAAGTACATAGCGAATAAGATTCGATCCACGGGGAAAGAAGTAATTATAATTTTATTCAATCAAATTGAAACAAAACCGAAAGAGATTAACTACAACTAAACTAACAAACTAGGGTAGATAAAAACTATGAGATTAAATGACAACTTAGGAGTAATTTCAATCTCTAGATCACATGAATCAACATTAAATGAAACCATGATCTCTCTTTTTGGTCATAAGTGTGATTATTTGATGTGTTTATTCTAAGCATGGATTATTTATTCTATTGATTAACCCAACATAAGCCATCAAATTTCAACACAACAACCAACCCACTTGTTTACTCTCATGAAATTGACAAAAATATGAAAATAAAATCTATTTTAAGCATGACCTATTAATTATTGTTTAGAAATATAGGCCATCAAATTTCAATTTAAACATTCACTTCTTTGCCATAGTCATACTTCCATTAAGCACAAGAAGATAGCATAAAAATCAAAATATGTTGCATATATATAATCAAGAGAGCTTCATTACTCCTAAGTTGAAAGGGATTAGCCTCTAATAAATGTAATCATGACAACAAAATTAGATTGCAACATTAAAAACAAATAAAAAAGAGAAAAAAATAAAAGAAAACCTATTCTACTTGCATGAAATGAGGAGATCTACACTAATGCATGAAGTAAATAACAAGAATTAAATGAACAAGAAATTAAATTGCATTAAAATGAAAATTACATAAGAGGAAAATGGCTAAAAAGCCATGAAAGAAAAAGAGAGCTTTGATCCTCTAAACTAAACTAACTAAAAAGAGAGGATATTTACATGAGCATATATGGGGTATTTATACACGTTTATACAACCCTAACCCTAATCCATTTAGTTGGGGACTACCAAAAATACCCCCTTCATGAAGCTTCCATTTGTCTTTAGCCTCTAATTAATCATGTAAAATGCATGAAGATTTTTTTGTCCCATACAATTAGTCGATACATTAGTTTCTAATTTTTTTCATTAAAGAAAGAGTGATAATGCGTAGGGTCCTACACTAAGTTGTATGTGAATTAATTCCATCTTCATTCCTTTGTATCCACTTTGTTCATGCATATCTCCATTTGAACTTCATGTGCATACTTCATTTTTTTCCTCCTAAATTACTACAAGACATAAAAAAGTGAACAAGTAAATTTTATCAAAAATAGTCACATGCACAAATGACCGTTGTGCCCTAATATAAAGATGAGTGCATGATAATTTGAGAATTTTGGATTTTTGGTTAAACATGTAAAAATAGCCCACTATGTATTTATTTAACTAAAACAAGAATAAATGTGTGAATATAAATGTACACATTTACATGCACATCGACTGTTGATGGAGACCCACTTCCAAGAGCATGGAATGTCGAACATTTGCGGGGTTATCTTTCTTAGACTTTTGTTATTCTATTTATCTTATTTATTCTTAGCATTGTAATAAGGCATGTCTCGCCACTTACTATTGTTCATAAATAAAAGATCTTTTCCGTGCTCTATTACTATGTCTATTATTTTGGCTATGTTTTGTGATTCGACTGACCTGTGCTAAGGATTGAACGAAGGGGATAACAAAATCTCTAATGATGTTCACTGTCTCACGTTTCGAGGAGCTAACCTAACTCTGCGACTGGTTAGACTTGGGTTTACTAAACTCGAGCTTGACTCTGACGCTCGATAAGGTTATCAACACTTTTTGAACCAAAGTGATGATGCAACGCCTAAAACAACATCTTTTACTCTTTTCTACATTTCGACGGGGCAAGTATAAATTATGGGATGTGATTCGACCACCCTGAAGGAGACCTTTACCTTAGACTTGGGGGTAAAGGGACGATGCCTAGGAAAGCGTCACTTGACCGCTTGCCTGAATAACTCCATTCCTTATAGCTTGAAACAGAGTATAATATGAGGATGAGTGTAGTAGGTGCACCAAGACTAACGACCACTCGATCTCTAACTCTAACTCTTGATGACTAGGAAGGGAGTATAAAATGTCTTGCGTGCCTTGACACAAGGTTACTTGACCTACGACTCTAACCCAGATCGGCTATGGGAGAGTATAAAGGACAAGCAACAACGTCTACATAAACTCTACCATCCTCCGACTGAGGGTAGGATTATAAATGCTTGAGGATCAAACGTCCTAATTTGCTTTCCCTAGTCCCCATCAACTCTAGGGGCATGGTATAGCCTCATAAATTAACTTCAAATGCGATTCTGACGCGACTCGTGGTTCAAAGTTAATTGGGGGCATACACACTATACCTTCAGATATCAACGTACTGTTTATTACTTGACTTGGTAATATTTAATTTGTAAGTACACTGAATGGAAAGCAATATATAAAACTTGCAGACAAATAGCATTATTTATATCAAAGGAAGAAGTGCTTCACATACAAAAATGCAGGTTTTATATATAGATTTACAAGAAAAAACGCGAGGTCCGCACTCGCAACAACATCCAAAAGGCCTAAAAACAATACAAAGGACAAGTTGATTAAGCCTGAGATGGCTTATCATCAATCTACTTCCTTTTCTCTTACTCCTTCTCCTTTTTCTCGGCAAACTCAACAAGCACTTCAGCAGTCGTGGACTTTCTTTTCTTGGATTTGTCAGTAGGAGCATCTTCGACTGAGGAAGCAGACACATCATGTTTCTTCTAACTTTGTTTGGATGAGACAGGAGGAGGAGTTTCCTTGATTGGCAGATCTGTGACAGAAGTAGCAATTACTTGAAGAGGTTTGACCATAAGAGCCCTAGAACTTGATTCAAATTTGAAGAGGAGAAGTTTACCCTCGTTTGTGGCCTTTATCTCTGCAAGGGTCAGGGCTCCTATCTTCTCGGTCACCCTAGTGTACTCTATGTCCTCTTCTCCCACTGAGAGCCATTTCCATTTAACGCCTTTAAGGCATTTATAATTTCTTCATCTTTGTAGGGGTCTTCAGCAGGGGGGCACTTGTTGCTCTTCAGTTACTCTCATCTCATCTTCGAAAGTATTATTTTCTACAGGAGTACCTAAAGCGGGAAGAGCAATGATCTATCCCAGTGGAATAATAGGTCTCCCGACTGGAGGCCTAGCCGCTGGACAACGAGATACAGTCATTTTCTGGAATTGGGAAAGAGAAGAGATATACTCTCGATTGAGGTGTCCTTGGAGTAGCAGGAGCCTAACTTATTGAATAGGAGTCAGAGGATTTCTTGGGACCATACATGGCTCATCTAGGTTGTACTCCTATACCTTTCTTGACGATTGGGATAAAGGAGGCAGAACGATTGTTTCATCTTTAGAAGGATCTGCGGCAGGAGTAGGTTGACTAGCAGACTATATAGAAGATGAATCACCTTTGCTCGCACTAGGTTCCTCTTCCATTGTTGTTTTCCTTTCAAGACTGTATCTCTCGTCGTCATCCTCCTCTTTCAACAACTGCCTCCCTTCGGCCAGGATTTCCGGTTCGTTGCCTTTCAAGAATTGTGTCATCAATGCCTCTTCATTCATTATGTGCCGGATAGTAACCCTTCTCTCCTCATCCATAAACACCTCACAGGTGTTGGCTAGGGTTTGCGGGTAGTCGAGGACCCAAAATATATCCCGGTTACGGAGGATGCAAGCATAAAACATGAGTATGTTGCCACCAAATTCCTGACACATTTTTTTATCTTCTCCGCATGATCTTCCTTAAGAGTTTGAATCTCTATCTCGTGCTGGAGTTGGGAGGTAGAGGGATTTTGCAAAGCAGCATGGGAATTCTCTTCTTCCTTCTTCCTGGCCTCTTCAGAAGCAGCGATTTAGGCTTTAAGGTTTTCAACCTCTAGCTCTAGTTGCTCTTTATCCTTCCTCAAACTCTCATTCTCGGCGTTGAGGGACTCGCACTGTTGACCCACGAAAACCATTAAGTTCTTCTTTGGTTTTACTATGGTCCTCCTTGAGGGTGGCTGGTTCAGTCTCGCGCTTAGTTAGCTCTTTCTTTTTATGCTCAAGAACTCTCTTCTCGAATCCCCATCTATATTCACTCCTTGAATATATGGACATTTCATTATATTGAGTCAAAAAAATCGATACCTGATTCAACCCGATTGTAAAAAATTCTGGGAAAGGTTGCAGGTTGGGGAATTTTTTTATACGAGCGAAGTGATGATGGGGGGAGGCTTGCTCAAGTTCTTTGACCTTTTTCATGGGGGTCTTCTCCTGTGCAGATGAGATCGACAACTGAGGACTTTGTCTGTATGCTTAGTAGAAACAGGAGGATCTCGACCTTGGGAAACAATCGACTTTGACTGTTGAGGAAGATTGACAGAGAGTTTGTGGTGGGAGGTTTTCATCTGAGATTGTTCATTGGTTACCTTATCATCACCCCGGGAGGACTTGTCATGAGAGTGGGAGGCTGAGTGACATCTTTCCCTTTCGCACTCTTTATCCTTCCCTTAGACTCTCTCCCTCTCTCTGTGTAACACCCCACACCCGCTATGGTCACTCGCTAAGGGAATGCCATAACATCGGTGGAGTATTTTAAGTGAATATAGAACAGAAAAATTACAACAAGACAGATATAAGTAATACTTGAAAATCTTAAAACATCATTTCATTGCAGCGGAAAATAAAACATGTTTGGTTACATCACAAAACCATAATAAGAGTCAAGTACAAAATATCCATCCTGATAAATGAAAGTACATAATCCCAATACATGAACTGATAGCCATAAAAGAAAGGGTAAGCTGAGCTCTCTACATCTATGGTCCAAGCTCCAAAAGCGAATAAAGCAGTCTGATCTAAGCCCACTCGTACTGGGCCCACTCTGATAACCTGAGGGTTGGGAAAAAGATAAAAACAACGGGGTCAGACATAAGTCTGAGTGAGCCCTATAACCCTAACAATACAACCATTAAAGTAATTAGGGTATGACATAAACAAGGTACGGTACCTCTGGGGATAATGACCACACTAAGTAGCCAACAAAACACAGGATGTACTAAGATAACCGAGAAGACGCTTTTATCCACCCAAGGATAATTATTAGATTACACCACCCCAGACTTATTCACCCAAGGGTAATTCCTACACTGCACCACACCAGTTCTACCCACCAAGAGTAATTCCTACTTAAAGGTTGATCCCTCCCAAGGACTTAGAAAATTTCCCAAGTATTTTCGTGTACTCCTAGCCCACTACATAGGTGCCGTCTGCCCCTATCTCCACTAGGTGTACTTAGTAATCTTACCCAGTAGTTTCGTGTACCCCTACATAGGTGCCGTCTGCCCCTATCTTTACTAGGTGTACCCACTACCCCCAAGCGATCGGCTCCCTACCGTAGATACCCGTGCTGGTCCCACAAAAGGGGGTGTATCATTCCCCAAAGTGGCTACCAGATAATATCACTGTGCACGGCTTTATATCTACACGATGCAACAACGACTTACCAACCAGCCCGGGTCCACACACGCATATGAAACCCGTTGATCCTGCGTTGCCACCGCTAACCCGTTTTGGCCGCTTATAGTCAAGTCCAATATGCGTGTCCCGTCACCCGACCAGAGTCGGGCCCACAAAGATACGTTTGGGATATTGGTTGAAATGGGCCCCCACAAGCTACTACTTAAGCTTGCTATTTTTATCTAGTGCTCCCCACTTAACCCCTTTTTATAATCATGCCCCCTTACATGTTAAGATTTGGTTAAGTCATCAATCATATTTCAATTGCCACTAAGGGCACCCACTAGATTTCCACATGCCACCCAAAGCACTTACTTGATTCTCACATGCCACCCAAGGAACTTACTTAACCCTTTAATCATGTTTAATTACATGTTCCACTTTGGTTAAGTATTCTAATCGTATTTTCTATTGCCACCCAAGGCAACCCACTAGTTTCCTCATGCCACCCGAGGCACCCCCACTAGTTACTACATGCCACCCAAGGCACCCACTTAACCCTCATGTCCCACTACATGCTAATTTGGTTAAGTGTTTCTTAATTAATTAAGACCGTGATCCTCCTAAAGACCTCTCACATTAGACCATCTTTTATGACCGCTGGTTAAGCCGGTTGGGTCCGGGCAGCCTTACGTCATAACCGAGTCTAACCTCGTGTCTTTACTTTAATCACGTATTTAGTTTGTGACTAAGACCTCTCACATTGGGCCAATCATTTGTAGCCGCTGGATGGCCGGTCGGTTCCGGGCAGACTTCCGCTACAAAAGGGTCCAACCTCGTGTCTTAGTTGATTAATTACACCTAATTAATCACCCCCACAATTAATTATCCCTAATTAATTACACATTTTTCATAACATGGGTAGACCTAACTCAATAGGTAAATTCCCATGGGGTAGACCTAACTCAATAGGTAAATTCCCACTTATGTTAATTTATTTTTATGGTATGCTTATCATACCTAATCATACTTTTATTAACATATTTATTACCCCATCGTTTCCCACGTAAATCGTTCTCATTTCACGACATAATAAAGGGAAAGATCCATCACAAATATCATGGGTTTAGCATATAACTTTGTCATGGGTTAAGAAGATGTCAACTTGCATTTATGAGCATATATTAACCCAACTACATTTAACCCAAACTTGCATATTATCATACACATGATTTGCATAACATGTTGCATATGAGCTTGCATATTATCATACACATATCTTGCATAACATGTTGAACTTGCATATAAGCATTCTCATAACTTGCATAACATGTTAAACATGCATTTAAGCATACACATAACTTGCATAAGCATTCATATACTTGCATAAGCATTCACATATTTGCATAAGCATTCACATACTTGCATGAGCATTCACATACTTGCATGAACATGCATAACTTGCATATCACATTAAACTTGCATTTAAGCATATACATAACTTGCATAGCATCATGCACATAACTTGCATAATCTCATACACATAACTTGCATAACACCATTCACATAACTTGCATATGAACTTGCATCTTAAAGGAGGGTAAACATGCATAGCATATAAGGGTATCATCTTGCATATGTATGCATCATATTTAAAAGGGTAAACTTGCATGTTATGATTTATGCATAATACCAAACACTTAGCATGCATAAAACCACTTACTTATCATGCATGAAATCAAATACTTATTATGCATAAACCCACCACTTAACTTGCATAAACCCAAACACTTATCATGCATAAAACCCAATACTTAGTATGCATACAATCAAATACTTAGCATGCATAACATCAAATACTTAACATGCATAACACCAACTACTTAGCATGCATAAAATCACATGCATAACTTGCATATCATGTTACATATAACTTGCATATATTCTCACATATAGTTTGCATAACATGTCACATATGCATAAATGTTTAACATAGTGTTTTGCATCATAAAACATGGCCTTAAACTTGCATTTAACATAAAACTTGCAAATCACATATCATACAAACTTGCATAAATACATTTATCCACAAACATAGCCATGTCTTATCACATCCTACCATAATCAATTTAACAATTGATTATTAAAGCCATAGAAACTCACCAAAACCAAGATTAGCAAACTTATGAAGTGGAATTAGTGGCATTAATTGAAGAAGATGTTGATTAGCTTGCAACTCCCTTCATTGATTTGTGGAGGCCATGCTCAAATTTCATTTTGCCATAGTTTAGTTACCAAACCTAATTATGAATGAATTAGGGTAGGGTTGGGGTCTTATTTATAGGATTAGGTAGTGTTTTAGGCCCTTAGATTAACCCTAGGTTAGATTAGGACCGTTAGATTTAGGAAATCTCTAGAACCAGCCCTCCTAGCCAGCCTGAAACCCAACCTGGTGCAACCTGGTGCACCCAGGTTCAATGGACGGCGCGCCCCTGTCGACAGGCAAGTCGACAGGCAAGTCGACACCCCTGTCGACAGGCCTGTCGACAGCCCTGTCGACATGGGTAGGGCGGGAATCTTCCCGCCTGACCCCGCCTGTTCCATCCCACAAATCTGAAATTTTAAATTTTAAATCTGTTTTTATCTTTGAATTTTCTGAAAACTTCTTTGGGCCATAACCGGGCCATACGGACTTCGATTCTCGAAAACTCGGACTCTATTTCGCGTATTTTTCCGAGACGAACGTAATGACGCAGCCCGTTACCCCCAATTCCCACATCTGAGATTATTTATCCTATAATTAGTGAATTTTAGTATTAACTAAAATTCGGGGTGTTACATTCTCCCCTCCTTAAAGGATTTCGTCCCCGAAATCTCTAAGCTAAGGAGAATGCATATCCTACCATCCAAACAACCATCTACTCAAACCATCAACCACGGGCATCCATTGTCCTTAAAACAATTTCTAATGATGTATGAGCATATGCAAAAAGTGTGTGTATATGTTCCCTATCTAACGTATGAACATATGCAAACCATGATAGTGCCATGCATCCATTATGTATGCGAGAGAACCCTATCGACACATACAATATCTACATGAGTGCACAATCATTCACCCAAAATGCATCATCCATATGATAACACAATCATTATACATCCATAATATAGCTTCCTACACACAATTTTATGCAATATGCAATATGAAGTGATCGAGCCGATCTAGTGCCTAGAGTGTGTGTATATGCATCCACGAGCAACCACTAGCAAACACTTGCATCCACTTGCATCCATCATACATAACATGTCTCAAACACATGTTTCAACCATAGGACTATCCTATCTGGAGGTCAAAGGTACTAACGAGAGGACATTCTAAGGATAAGATAAGCACAAGATATGTGATGAAGGAGAAGCAAAAGGACATACCCTCCGAAAGAAAAAGGGTACCTCGAACGCATCTTCGCTTCCGTCTCCCAGGTAGCGTCGCTCTCTTCATCTCCCCTTCGTACTTTGACTAGTTGAACCTCTCTGTTTCTCAATTTCCAAATCTCTGACCCAAGGATGCAAGTAGGAGCTCGTTGAACCGTCGCATCACGCTCTACTTCCACTTCTCTAAGCAGGCTCGGCTCTACCGCCTCTGCGGTCTCATGTAGGAACTTTCTCAAATGTAACACATGGGATATATCATGTACACCACTAAGCCTGTCGGCCATTCCACTCTATATGTCATCTGTCCAATCCTTTCCTTAATAGGAAATGGTACAACAAACCTTGGTACTTACTTCCAAAGTGAACCATATTCCGTAACGGAGATACCTTGATAAAAAGCATGTCCTAATATCAAACTCAAGCTCTGTTCCCCTCTTGTCCGCATAAGATTTCTGTTTATCTTGCGTCGCTTTCATCCTTCTTTGAATCAAATCAATCTTTTCTCGAGGTCTTTCTAACCTCATCGGCCCAAGCAAGATCTCATCCGTAGATTCCTACCAACGTGTAGGTGATCGACAAGGCCTTCCATAAAGAGCTTCGAAAGGTGCCATACCAATACTGGACTGAAAGCTGTTATTATATGCGAACTCCACCAATGGAAGATGCTCTTCCCATGTACCTCCAAAATCTACGATACAAAGCCTCAAAAGGTCTTCTAGGACATGATTCACCCTCTCGGTCTAGCCGTCCGTCTGAGGATGATATGCGGTACTCAAACACAACTGAGTCCCTACCGCCTCTTGCAAACTCTTTTAAAACTCTCTAGTGAAGATAGGATCTCGATCACCCACTATGCTAGAGGATACCCCATGCGATCGAACTATCTCTCGAAGATATACAGAAGCTGGCCATGGAGCGGTCCTCTTGCTCTTCACGGGTATGAAATGGGCGCTCTTAGTAAGTCTGTCTATCACCACCCAAATTCCCGTATTGCCCTTTCTTGATCTGGGTAACCCATCAATAAAATCCATCGAGACGCTATCCCACTTCCATTGCGGAACTTCCAATGGGTGAAGCAACCCACCTGGTTTCTTTTGCTCCGCCTTCACTTGTTGGCACACCAAGCATCGAGCGACATACTCGGCCACATCTTTCTTCCTACCGGTCCAGAAGAAAACCCTCTTCATGTCTTGGTACATCTTGTCCCCACCGGGATGAATGGTCATCTTAGAACGGCGTGCATCATCAAGAATAACCTTCCCCAAACCCTCGCCTTGCGGTACACAAAGTCTACTGTCTTTACGCAAGCACCCCCTATCGTCTAGGGTGTACCTACTCAAATGGCTGGACGACTCCCCCCCTTATGAGCTTCCCCACCAACTCAACCAACTGTGGGTCGTCCCTCTGTGCTTCTCCAATCCGCCCCAAAAGAGTAGGTCTAACCTCCAAGGAGGCTAGCAAACCGGGTACAAAGTTAACGGAAGGTCTAAAGTCAAACTTAGAAATAAACTCTAAGCTCCATCGTTCAACGATCAATGAACTCAAGGACAACCTTTTTCTACTTAAGGCGTCCGCTACCATGTTACCCTTACTCATAGGATGCTAAGGATCCCATCCACTTTTGTTGTCCTAAGACTATGCGCTCGAAGAGTCTCCAACACTTCCCTAAGATGTAGGGCATGCTCTTCTCCACCGGGATATCATCCAAAATTATCACAACTGTCTCCCACGCAGACCACCCTAGTCGAATTCGGCATCCCCCAAATGCAAGCCCCAAAGGCCTAAACCAATATCAGACAAACACCCAAGGGATACCTCCTTCGAATTCAGACGACCTACGTGAGATGATACTAATAAAAATGGCTAATCAATTAAGCCTTTAACCCACTTTGGATGTCCTTGCCAGTCTCGCTCTAAACCACCATTTTCCCATAACTGGCTTTGCTCACCCCATTGAGCACATACGAAAACTTATTTCGCTCCTAGAAAAGACCCAGATGTCATCCACAAAGACCATCACGAACTTATTTAGGTACTCCCTGAACACCCTTCTCATCAAATCAACAAAGTATGCGGGGGCGTTCGTCAAACCAAATGGCATCACCAGCCACTCATAAAAAAAACATCCGGAGTCCTAAAGGTAGTCTTTTCTATGCTATCCTCAGCCACTCTCAACTGATGAACTTCCGTGGCTGAGTCCACTACTAAAACACTGAGGCGCCAACCAACTGATCAAAGAGATCATCAATCCTTGGCAATGGGTGTCTATTCTTCTTTGTGAGTTTCTTTAGTTCTCTTTAGCCTACACAAAGTCTGAGGGACCCATCCGCCTTCATAACAAAAACTACTGGAGCGCCCCACTCCGATATACTTCGTCTTATGAACCCCTTCTCAAGCAAATCGCCTATTTACTTATGGAGTTCCCTCCTCTCACGAGGAGCCACTTGGCACCCTGGCCAAGGTACTGGTTTAGTCTTACCCACCAGATATATTTGGAAGTCAATTTCCCGTTCCGGAGGTAAGCCCTTCACCTCCTTATACACATCCGGGTATTCCCGGACCGCTCTAACAGATCACAAATTCTAGACCGACGTGTCAAGCGATTCTAGATAACTTAGCATAACAGATTCTATGGGATTACAAAAGATCTCGAGAGTGTTACCCAAGCGGGTTATAAGCCTAACAATTCTCCCTTCAAAATCAAGAACGGCACCTTTACTGGATAACCAGTCCATGCCCAAAACTAGCCCATAGCCTGTGAAGCCCAACAAGCATCACCTCTAAACTCAATGCTAAGTATAGGAACTTTCAAACCCAAACACATCATGGAGCCCCAACTGGGTTTGAAACAACTAAGGGATCATCTACCAAACTGGTGTCTAAGTGCAGTGACCCAACTATCAATGGTGAGATAAACGAACTCGATATATCAGGATCAAATAAAGTTTGAATCGGATAATAAAGAAATCCAAATTCCAACCTAGACGGTCTTATCCCCATCTGGTACCCTAGTCATGAGGGAATACGACTACCCTCCAGAAGATTCCATACCTTGCCCTTGCTCCTTTGGACAATCCTAATAAGGTGTCCTACTCCTCCCAAAAGGATAACTACTAGCCTTCTTCTTCCCTATTCTCCACTCGTAACTTCCCACCAATGAGGTTTCATCCTTCATTAGCCAAACAACTATTTGAGCCTTCCTCCCATTGTCTATCCAATAGATACCTACCAGTCCTCCTCCTTCTTGAACCAACTTCTAATCCGACTAACGTCTAAGTCCCTTGAAGTGGTTTTCCATCCTTATCTATCTTAGAAAGATCATCTATACGCGGAGGGGAAACTCAAAACGAGAGAAAGGAAGAGATTCAAAATGGAGAATTCGAAAGATATAGATATGGCTATTGGGGATTATGCTTTTCTTTCAAAAACTTTTCTCTTAAAAGACATGTTTTTGAAAATACTCCTTTCCAAAAATATTCTTAGAAAATAGTTTTTCTAAAAATTTTATCTGTTCCGGTAACCTTAAGCTCTGATACCACGTGTAACACCCCACACCCGCTATGGTCACTCGCTAAGGGAATGCCATAACATCGGTGGAGTATTTTAAGTGAATATAGAACAGAAAAATTACAACAAGACAGATATAAGTAATACTTGAAAATCTTAAAACATCATTTCATTGCAGCGGAAAATAAAACATGTTTGGTTACATCACAAAACCATAATAAGAGTCAAGTACAAAATATCCATCCTGATAAATGAAAGTACATAATCCCAATACATGAACTGATAGCCATAAAAGAAAGGGTAAGCTGAGCTCTCTACATCTATGGTCCAAGCTCCAAAAGCGAATAAAGCAGTCTGATCTAAGCCCACTCGTACTGGGCCCACTCTGATAACCTGAGGGTTGGGAAAAAGATAAAAACAACGGGGTCAGACATAAGTCTGAGTGAGCCCTATAACCCTAACAATACAACCATTAAAGTAATTAGGGTATGACATAAACAAGGTACGGTACCTCTGGGGATAATGACCACACTAAGTAGCCAACAAAACACAGGATGTACTAAGATAACCGAGAAGACGCTTTTATCCACCCAAGGATAATTATTAGATTACACCACCCCAGACTTATTCACCCAAGGGTAATTCCTACACTGCACCACACCAGTTCTACCCACCAAGAGTAATTCCTACTTAAAGGTTGATCCCTCCCAAGGACTTAGAAATTTTCCCAAGTATTTTCGTGTACTCCTAGCCCACTACATAGGTGCCGTCTGCCCCTATCTCCACTAGGTGTACTTAGTAATCTTACCCAGTAGTTTCGTGTACCCCTACATAGGTGCCGTCTGCCCCTATCTTTACTAGGTGTACCCACTACCCCCAAGCGATCGGCTCCCTACCGTAGATACCCGTGCTGGTCCCACAAAAGGGGGTGTATCATTCCCCAAAGTGGCTACCAGATAATATCACTGTGCACGGCTTTATATCTACACGATGCAACAATGACTTACCAACCAGCCCGGGTCCACACACGCATATGAAACCCGTTGATCCTGCGTTGCCACCGCTAACCCGTTTTGGCCGCTTATAGTCAAGTCCAATATGCGTGTCCCGTCACCCGACCAGAGTCGGGCCCACAAAGATACGTTTGGAATATTGGTTGAAATGGGCCCCCACAAGCTACTACTTAAGCTTGCTATTTTTATCTAGTGCACCCCACTTAACCCCTTTTTATAATCATGCCCCCTTACATGTTAAGATTTGGTTAAGTCATCAATCATATTTCAATTGCCACTAAGGGCACCCACTAGATTTCCACATGCCACCCAAAGCACTTACTTGATTCTCACATGCCACCCAAGGCACTTACTTAACCCTTTAATCATGTTTAATTACATGTTCCACTTTGGTTAAGTATTCTAATCGTATTTTCTATTGCCACCCAAGGCAACCCACTAGTTTCCTCATGCCACCCGAGGCACCCCCACTAGTTACTACATGCCACCCAAGGCACCCACTTAACCCTCATGTCCCACTACATGCTAATTTGGTTAAGTGTTTCTTAATTAATTAAGACCGTGATCCTCCTAAAGACCTCTCACATTAGACCATCTTTTATGACCGCTGGTTAAGCCGGTTGGGTCCGGGCAGCCTTACGTCATAACCGAGTCTAACCTCGTGTCTTTACTTTAATCACGTATTTAGTTTGTGACTAATACCTCTCACATTGGGCCAATCATTTGTAGCCGTTGGATGGCCGGTCGGTTCCGGGCAGACTTCTGCTACAAAAGGGTCCAACCTCGTGTCTTAGTTGATTAATTACACCTAATTAATCACCCCCACAATTAATTATCCCTAATTAATTACACATTTTTCATAACATGGGTAGACCTAACTCAATAGGTAAATTCCCATGGGGTAGACCTAACTCAATAGGTAAATTCCCACTTATGTTAATTTATTTTTATGGTATGCTTATCATACCCAATCATACTTTTATTAACATATTTATTACCCCATCGTTTCCCACGTAAATCGTTCTCATTTCACGACATAATAAAGGGAAAGATCCATCACAAATATCATGGGTTTAGCATATAACTTTGTCATGGGTTAAGAAGATGTCAACTTGCATTTATGAGCATATATTAACCCAACTACATTTAACCCAAACTTGCATATTATCATACACATGATTTGCATAACATGTTGCATATGAGCTTGCATATTATCATACACATATCTTGCATAACATGTTGAACTTGCATATAAGCATTCTCATAACTTGCATAACATGTTAAACATGCATTTAAGCATACACATAACTTGCATAAGCATTCATATACTTGCATAAGCATTCACATACTTGCATAAGCATTCACATACTTGCATGAGCATTCACATACTTGCATGAACATGCATAACTTGCATATCACATTAAACTTGCATTTAAGCATATACATAACTTGCATAGCATCATGCACATAACTTGCATAATCTCATACACATAACTTGCATAACACCATTCACATAACTTGCATATGAACTTGCATCTTAAAGGAGGGTAAACATGCATAGCATATAAGGGTATCATCTTGCATATGTATGCATCATATTTAAAAGGGTAAACTTGCATGTTATGATTTATGCATAATACCAAACACTTAGCATGCATAAAACCACTTACTTATCATGCATGAAATCAAATACTTATTATGCATAAACCCACCACTTAACTTGCATAAACCCAAACACTTATCATGCATAAAACCCAATACTTAGTATGCATACAATCAAATACTTAGCATGCATAACATCAAATACTTAACATGCATAACACCAACTACTTAGCATGCATAAAATCACATGCATAACTTGCATATCATGTTACATATAACTTGCATATATTCTCACATATAGTTTGCATAACATGTCACATATGCATAAATGTTTAACATAGTGTTTTGCATCATAAAACATGGCCTTAAACTTGCATTTAACATAAAACTTGCAAATCACATATCATACAAACTTGCATAAATACATTTATCCACAAACATAGCCATGTCTTATCACATCCTACCATAATCAATTTAACAATTGATTATTAAAGCCATAGAAACTCACCAAAACCAAGATTAGCAAACTTATGAAGTGGAATTAGTGGCATTAATTGAAGAAGATGTTGCTTAGCTTGCAACTCCCTTCATTGATTTGTGGAGGCCATGCTCAAATTTCATTTTGCCATAGTTTAGTTACCAAACCTAATTATGAATGAATTAGGGTAGGGTTGGGGTCTTATTTATAGGATTAGGTAGTGTTTTAGGCCCTTAGATTAACCCTAGGTTAGATTAGGACCGTTAGATTTAGGAAATCTCTAGAACCAGCCCTCCTAGCCAGCCTAAAACCCAACCTGGTGCAACCTGGTGCACCCAGGTTCAATGGACGGCGCGCCCCTGTCGACAGGCAAGTCGACAGGCAAGTCGACACCCCTGTCGACAGGCCTGTCGACATGGGTAGGGCGGGAATCTTCCCGCCTGACCCCGCCTGTTCCATCCCACAAATCTGAAATTTTAAATTTTAAATCTGTTTTTATCTTTGAATTTTCTGAAAACTTCTTTGGGCCATAACCGGGCCATACGGACTTCGATTCTCGAAAACTCGGACTCTATTTCGCGTATTTTTCCGAGACGAACGTAATGACGCAGCCCGTTACCCCCAATTCCCACATCTGAGATTATTTATCCTATAATTAGTGAATTTTAGTATTAACTAAAATTCGGGGTGTTACACTCTGTGTTTCTTATGTATTTCTTTTTATCCTGGTCCTCCTTCTCGTGCTTCTCCCAATCACACTCTCTTTTTTCTCTCTCATGAGCGCACTTCTCGTCATATTCTCGGTCCCGCTTTTCTTAGGAGGAAGTTGGGCCAACATGACCTCCTCCGTGCAGATTAACACCAAATCGATCATAGTATTGCCCTCCTATCTTTATGGGATTTGTAATTCAAGAAATTAAGAGCCGAGTTAACACTTGGCATATGCAAATAGAAAGAGTGATGTGACATGCGGTTCTTAAGTATATCCTAGTGCTCTCCTCAGTAACGGACTAATGCCTAGAGTTCGACTTGTGGCCGTTGCCTCCTTGGTCTTTAAAGGAGTTGTATCATCACTAGACTTTGGGAAGAAGGAAGCGGAATCCGGATGTTGAGAAGAAAGTATAGTGTCCGGGAGATCTAAATCTTCCAAGCCCCAGTGTTGAGGCTCCACTTCCTCTTTTAGACCACCCTGAATGGAAGGATTTTCCTACTCTACAGAAGAACCATTTAGTTGAGGACTCTGACACACTTTCTCAACCACATTTTCGGGAGATGGCTCTTTCTCCCTTCTGCGGGATCCCGACTGGATCTGGGAAGATCAGCCTCCTTAATAATAATTCTTTATCTTCTTTTAGCGACCATCTTGATCTTGCCTGGAGATTGAGTCGTGACAACTGCAGACCCTTTAACTGTGGTTTGACTTGTTTTCCCCCGACTGGTGGCACATTGGCATTTGTAGCTAAAGGCTCCCAACTAAGGGAACGATTACTAGCGGTACAACGATTGGTAGGACTTGACTCCCGCCAGCTTCCAAAGTCCTGTTAGCATCAAGAAAATGGCGGCAATGGAAAAATGCATCTGTAAGGCATCTCTTAACACTTCGGTATTTCTTGGAAACGCCTAACAAAGTAGACAGACGCTCGTGATATTCTTGGCCGACTGATTTAGCTAAATTGCTACCTGTAGGAAGCAATACATGTCAAAAATCTTTTCATGCAATCAACATGACATTAAGCTGATATTTGACGCTTGCTACATTTGATCCAGCTGCGGGCACACCGTGGCTGTTGAGGAGTGTAGAACCACTCAGGCCTGATGTCCTCTACTTTGCTCGGCCCTTCCTCGATGACCTTTCTCCCACGAGCAGCTTCAAAGAAGAGAAATGAAGGAGTTGGGCTTCTTTGTGTTTGAAGATGAAAAATAAGACCACATCATTGGCAGTTGGAGCCTGGTGAAGATGCTCTATATATAAGACATACAACGACATTAAGTTGTTTAAGAAGTTCGACAATGAATAGATTGATAGGAGGAATAATCCTGACAGTGCAGATCTATCGACTCACCGCCATAAAGCCCTTGGGAAGATTTTAAGGGAATTCCTTCTCTTTGGGAATCCGGGTTTCACCCCAGGGGATTCTGTGTTTGACACTTAACTTCCTCATTTTTCCTTCATCCATGGTACAGAGCCAAGAGTCTATGGGATTATCTAAACTTATAGCATCTGGAAGCATATCGGGAGATCCCTCTTCAGCCCAACTTCCTTCACAACTTCCTCTTCTCCAGAGGACGATGCATTTGTCTCTTGATCATGAGGTTGGACTTCAAAATTAGGATCAGGATCCATGTAACACCCCGTATTTTCTATGAATATTAAAATTAACATATTTATGAACACTTAATTTTTTATAAGAAGAATTAGGTGAAACGGGTTACGCCACTGCGTTCGACTCAGAATTCTTCTTGAGATAGAGTCCGAGTTTGCGTAAATCGGACTCCGTATGAAGAAGTTATGGAGGTTAGAAGATTTCAAGTGTAAGCGGAAATTAAATTAAAATAAAAATTACATAATCAAAATATATTCGAAATTCGAAATTCAAGAAAGTAGCTAAGAGGGAAATCTCCCGCTCAGGGGTGTCGACACTGGTGTCGACCCCCTTGTAGGGAACGACCCCTATTGACTGTTCTGGACAGTGATGATTTTCTAAGTCGTAGGGCTACGTGGCAACTTCTGATTGACCTGATGACACATTTTCTTAGACTCGATGATCTGGATGGATCCTATGTTGATCCAAAGGCTCAAATTAATCCTATACTCCTATATAATCACATCAAACCTTAACCCTAAACCTCACAACCCTATTCTATGAAGTCGTCATGCTGTCCATCTCTAAGCTAGCCTAGCCTCCATCTTCTCCAAACTAGAAATCAAATTAGAGAGAGAGCTTCAAATCAAAGTAGAGGATTTCTTTTTCAATCAACAAAGAAAGATTAGAATCGCTACAATGTCATCTAATTCACTTTTCTAATCCTTTCACTGTAAGTTTAGTTATTATTCAGATTTGAACATCTAATAGAAATCATGATTGTAATAATCGGATCTAGAACTATGCCTAATTGTGAGATAATCAATTCTGATTCATGCTTATCCTTTTGCTTACGAGACTGTTGTGATTGGAACGATGGAACCTATCATGTTGTACACCACTATGCCTAATTGTGAGATAATCAATTCTGATTCATGTTTATCCTTTTGTCAAATATGAATTACCTATACTTATGAGACCGTTGTGATTGAAACAATGGAACCTATCATGTTGTACACTAAATTGGTGATTCTCTTATATTCAATTCTATCGAATCTTTATGCCTATGATGTAACTTGCTCAGTTTGACCATACTTATTGTTAATGTACAACATGCCTGTTGGAAACATGATTCTTGGATTTGGGTACACCTTTACATGCCTATTTTGTTTCTTATGTCAATTCTTGTGTTCCTTCTCTATTCCCCTTTTTATTTTATGAATACTAGGTTCATTCGGAACCTAGATTGAATCTTGTTTATGTATGGTTGAAATGCTGGGAATTGGGTATAACTTAATTGAGTAATTTTGGGCATAACAAGTAAATGTGGCATAACTTGAATTGACTACAATTGTGGGTAATTGGCATATAAAAAACTATATTTGGGCATGTATGGTAAATATGTAATTTGGCTAAAAGATGAACATGCCTAACACGAGGTTAGATTGAGTTGCGGTGTAAGGCTTCCCGGAACCGCCCGGCACATCCAGTGACCGCAACAACAGATCTAATGTAAGAGGTTGCGCATTAAGCCCAAAACCCGAGGTTAGAATGAGTTTGCGGTAGAAGTCTGCCCGGAACCGCCCGGCACATCCAGCAACCGCAAACAACAGTTCTAATGTGAGAGGTTAAGGCATTAATGAATGAATGAATTAATGCTAATGAACGGACATGCTAAGAATGGTAGGGTTAAGTTAACTTAGGCAACACTTAACCAATACAACATGTTAATTAAATACATGTGTAGGATTAGGTTATATGGAGAACACTTAACCATTATAACATGTTGATTAGGAAACCCTAGTAACGGGGGCCCATTTCAGCAGTAACCCACACAGATGTATAATGGTACCCTGAACTAGGCAGGGTAGGGCACGATTACTGGGCTGATTATAAGCGGTCAAAATAGCGGTGGGTGGTGCGTCAGTGTAGGTTCCGACGGAGTTCGGGCGTGCACGTACTCCGAAGTGGAAAAATCAGGCACTGTGCATCCGTAGTTATACACTATGCATCTTGAATTGTGTCGGGTTGCCACCATAGGGGTTGATACACCCCATGATAGGACCAGCACAGGTATCTACAAACAAGAGGGGCCGAATGACACAAGTAATAAATGCATGCGAGTAGGAGCCGATTGATAAATGGATCATTTTATTATGAACACATGATGTCAGTTGAAACATTTGTTAGTAGGTGCAGAGAAATGGAAATGAGTGCGATAGCATATTCAGTTTATCTTGCCTTATCTTGCCTTATGTTATCTTGTCACTATGGTATTGTCCTATATTCAGTTTATTCATGTCATGATCCTTTTTCTTGTTTACATGCTGAAAAATCACTGGACTTACCAAACTTATGTCTGAACCGTTTTCTTTCGTCTTCTTTTCTTCCGTTCCCCCCTCCCCCTCGGTCCGCATGGAGGTAATACTTCAGCTCAGTTAAGACCTTTTCCAGCTTGAAGAGAGTAGATGTATTGCTTGGATTCTCTTTTCTTGGGCTATGGCTATGGTTACACTTTGATTGGGGATTTATGTCGCTTTACTACTGCTTTATGCTTCTTTATGTATTTTGAGTTTTTAATCAAGATAGAAGTTTTATTATAATAACTTGGAAGTTGGGTTTTGAGACAATGGTTGTAATGTTTTGACTAGACCATGTTGCTTATGAAACAATTCCAGTTTTTCCGCTGTTTATATGTCTGTCTTGTAAATTATCTGTATCTTTTACGTATATTGCTTCACCAAAGTTAATGCATTCCCTTTGCGAGTGACCTTAATGGAGGTGGGGTGTTTCACTCGGTATCAGAGCTGATGGTTACCAGATCAGATTAAAATTCTTGAAAACTATTTTTCAAAGAGAAGTTTTAAAGAAGCATTTTCAAGAAAAGTGTTGTTTTATTTTAAAGGCATATTCCCCAAAGCCATACGCATTATCTTTCTATCCTTTGTTTTAAACCTTTTCGTTTCAGCATGTCTGGGGATCTTAATTTTCCCGAGGGCATACAGGTACCCGGCTAGTTCAGAAGGTATCTGGAGGCTAGGGCTGATGCCGCAGGCCCAGCAGATGTTCCTCCTCCCCCAGCTGCAGCCATTCCTCCTCCTCCTCCGCGTTTGAATGCTTTCTCGAAGATATGTAGAGACTTTCGAGCTATGGGCGGAAAGAACTTTAATGGGACTAAACCATTCGTGGAAGCAAGAAACTGGCTCAAGGAAACAAAAGATTTGTTTGTTATCTTCGAAGTGGACAATAGGCAGAAGATACAATTGGATGTATGGATACTTAAGTACGAAGCCTCTTTCTGGTGGGAAATTACTAATGCTGAAAGACCAGTTGAGACTTGGGAGGATTTCAGAATGAGGTTTGAAATTAAGTTCCTCTCGCAAGCTGAACGAAGCCTACAGATGGAGAAGTTCTTAGCACTCAAACAGGGAAGTCCATCGGTTAAGGAATACGTCAACCAATTCAACCAGCTAGCTAGATTCGGACCGGAGTTGGTAAACACTCCACATAAAAAGGCTTTCTGTTTCGTCAAAGGGTTGAATGAGCCACTGCACAGCCTAGCTATGTCCCATATACCTATGGGTGCGACTTATGAGAGATTGGTGGATATGGCACTGTTACAAGAGGAAGACAAGGATAGGAAGAAAGAGACAAAGGTGAAAGGACCTCTAGACCAGAAAGTGGAGGGATCGCACAATAAGAAGACGGATTCTAAGAAGGGCGGGAAGAATAAAAAAACTTGTGACAAGAGGAAGTGTAACTTTTGTGGCATACCTGAAAAACTGATTAAGGACTGCAGAAAGAAGAAGAGGAAGATGAGTGGTTGTTTTCAATGCGTCGAGACATGACATATGGCTAAGAATTTCCCAAGAAGGCAAGGGCAAAGGACTGGATCTACTTTTAGAGGGCAGATTCACACTCTCACTGCACCTCCGCAAGAAAGAGGTAGAAATATTTCTGTTGAGAGTTTAGTTTATCTTTCTGATCATCCAGTTCGTACTCTTTTTGATTCTAGTGCATCACACTCTTTTATATCTACTGCTTTAGTTGAATCTCTGCACCTAGATGCCAGTATAGTAGAGGATCCCATGGTTGTTTCAAATCCAATTGGGGGTTCGGCTTATTTGTCAATGATTTGTTTGGATTTGAAAATTTCAATACTAAGCGTTGGGTTTAGATGTAATGCTTATGTTTTGGGTTTCACGGGCTATGGGTTGATTCTAGGCCTGGATTGGTTATCCAGTAATGGTGCCATCCTTGATTGTGAAAAGAGAGTGGTTAGACTTATGACTCGCCTTTGTAATACTCTCGAAATCTCCTGTAATCCCATGAATTCTGTTATGCTTAGCTACCTAGAATATCTTGATGCGTCTGTTGAAAACTTGCAATTTGTTAGAGTAGTCCGTGAATACTCGGATGTCTTTGAAGAGGTGAAGGGTTTACCTCCTAAGCGAGAGATAGACTTCCGCATATACCTGGTTGATGATGCAAAACCCGTTGCTTTACGCATTAGACACATGGATCCAAGGGAAAAGAAGGAGCTCAGTAGGAAAGTTAAAGAGTTGCTCGAAAAGGGGTTCATAAGGCGGAGTATTTCTGAATGGGGTGCTCCAGTAGTGTACGCAACCAAAGCTGAGGGTTCACTTCGCCTATGCGTGGACTATTGGGAGATAAACAAGCTGACCAAGAAGAATATGCACCCACTTCCAAGAATAGATGACTTGTTCGACCAGCTCGTAGTTGCATCAGTTTTCTCCCAACTAGATCTGGCCACCTGATTTCACCAGCTAAGAGTGGCTGAAGACAGCATAGATAAGACCGTGTTCAGGACCCCAAATGGTTTCTTCGAATGACTTGTCATGCCTTTCGGCTTGACAAATGTACCCGCTATTTCGTAGACTTGATGAGTAGGTTGTTCAGGGAGTTCCTTAATAAATTTGTAGTGGTCTTCGTGGACGACATTTTGATTTTCTCAAAAAGTGAGGAAGAACATGCTTTGCATTTAAGGGAGGTTATGGATACTCTTCGAGCACATCAGCTGAAAGCAAAATTCTCCAAATGCCATTTTTGGAGAGAAGTAAGGTTTCTTGGACATGTGGTGTCCAAAGAGGGGATAGCTATGGATCCTGCAAAAGTAGTTGTGGTGCAAGATTGGAAGATTCCAAGGAATGCAACTGAAGTACGAAGTTTTCTTGGACTAGCGGGTTATAACAGAAAGTTCATTAAAGACTTTGCGAAGATCTTAGACCCACTTATAAGATTGACGAAGAAGAACCTAACTTTTTCCTAGGATTTGGATTGCGATGTTGCTTTCCAATGATTGAAAAGGGCTCTGACAACAGCCCCAGTCCTGACATTACCTGATGGGAGTAAGATGTTTACAATATACATAGACGCACGCGGTACAGGATTAGGCGCTGTCTTGATGCAAGAAGGCAAGATAGTTTGTTATGGGGGAAGGCAGTTGAATGTACATGAGAAGAACTACCCAACTCATGATTTAGAGTTAGTTGCCATTGTTTTCGCTCTTAAGTCATGGCGTCATTACCTACTAAGAGAAAGGTTTGAATTGTTTACTGACCATAAATCATTAAAGTACCTTTTCTCACAAAAAGATCTTAACTTAAGACAACAAAGGTGGATGGAGTTTCTTGCCTCATATGATTTTGAGATTGCTTATACCCCTGGCAAGGGCAATGTGGTAGCAGACGCCTTAAGTAAGAAAAAGTTGACCTTAAGTCCTCTCTTTGTGGAAAGGCAAAACTTGGAGTACATAGCAACCTTTGACTTTATACCCTCTTTTGAGTTTGTACCTGTTTTGTTAGTAACGCTAAAGGTGCGGCCTACGCTTTTGGACTCAATAGGAACCGCACAACGTAAAGATCCTCAGATAGTTGATATGATGGATAATTTAATTAGAGGTGAGACTTCTAGTCACCTCAATAGGTACTCCATCGATGACAAGGGTTGGTTGAGACGGGATGGAAGACTATGTGTCCAACAAACAAGGGATTTGGTGAAGACAATTCTCGAAGAAGCATACTATTCTAAGTTGACCATACACCCAGGTGGAGACAAGATGTATAAAGACATAAAAAGGGTTTTCTTTTGGAATGTCATGAACAAGGATGTAGCTGAATTTGTCTCTAAATGCTTGATATGCCAGCAAGTCAAGGCGGAGCAGAAGAAGCCTGGTGGTCTACTTCATCCTCTAGAGGTCCCATAGTGGAAATGGATAGCATTTTGATGGACTTTATAGATTGGTTGCCTAGGTCAAGAAGGGGAAATACCAGTGTTTGGGTAATAGTTGACAGGCTCACTAAAAGCGCTCGCTTTATACCTGTTAAGAGTAGGAGGACTGCCTCATTGTTAGCATCCATTTATCTTAAAGAGGGAGTTCAACAGCATGGGATGCCATCTAGCATAGTAAGTGATCGAGATCCTATCTTTACGAGTGAGTTTTGGAAGAGTTTGCAAGAGGTTGTAGGCACACAGCTATGCTTAAGCACTGCCTATCACCCACAAACCGATGGTCAGACGGAAAGGGTGAATAAAGTGTTAGAAGATCTCTTGAGATTGTGCATTCTTGATTTTGGAGGAACATGGGAGGATCATCTTCCTTTGGTGGAGTTCGCCTACAGCAATAGCTACCAAGCCACCATAGGCATGGCACCTTTTGAGGCTTTATATGGAAGACCATGCCGATCACCATCTTGTTGGTGGGAGTCTACAGACAAGCTTATACTTGGGCCCGACATGATCAGAGAAACTTCAGAGAAGGTGGACTTGATACGAAGATGAATGAAGACCGCACAAGATAGACGGAGATCCTACGCGGATAAAAGAAGGACCGACCTTGAGTTTGAGGTTGGAGACAGGGTTTTCCTTAAAGTGTCTCCTTTGAGGAATGTCATTCGCTTTGGATCCGTAGGGAAATTGGCACCAAGGTTTGTACGACCATTTCTTATCATTGAGAGGATTGGGACGATGGATTATTCAGTAGAGCTTCCCGAAAGACTGACTGGAGTTCATAATGTTTTTCATGTTTCTCATCTACGAAAGTGCTTTCACGAGTCTGTGGAAGTTGTGGAGCCAAACATACTAGAGGAAGTAGAAGTGGAACGAGAAGTGACGGTGAGAAGAGTTCCAACTCGTATTTTGGGAACAAAAGTTAAAAAATTATGCAATTGTGAGGTCAAGCAAGTAAAAGTACAATGGAGTGACGCTGAGGAAGATGCGACTTGGGAGACCGAAGACAAGATACGCGCAGCCTTCCCTTATCTTTTTGATGGTACATCCTTGATCTATTTTTCCATAAGTTTACGCATGCTTGTATCTGTAACGACCCGGATTTTCAGCCGTTGAATTCTGAATATTTAAATTTGTTTTAAGAATTTTAATTGAATTACATATAGGAATTTATTAATTAAAAACGAAGTTTGAACGTTAATTTATAATATAATTATAAAACGAACTCGAAATCGCGCGGCAGTTCGTAATATAGAGTTTTGAACTTCAACTGAGGATACAGGATCCGATATAAGTTGGATTTCTGTGAAACAAGACACGTTGGAACTGTATTGATTATAATTTTCATATGAAAGAGAAAAATCCAGATTTCATGTTATAAATAGAAAGTTATGGCCCAATCAAATTTTGAAATAGTCGCTGTGGAAATCGTTATTTAAAATATACGCGTTAAAATAGCCGTTTTGCAAACGGACTCGGATTTCGACGAAATCAGTTTCATTGGGACCGTATCGTTAAATTATTGTACGGTGGTGAGTGGCGTGGAAAACCGATGTCGTATGTAACCACGGTAGCCGTAAACGCTCGTTCAGTGCAATTAAATTAATTCAACTGAATAAAGGGATATTAGAGTATAACTTGAACAGACGATCGAATCAGGCCACGAAACCAGTTCCGGTGAATTCGTAGCGTCGGATATAGTCAGGGTAGGTATATAGTTTGTTATTTTTAGAGATCGGCAAATTTGGTGTTCAGAAGGGCAGTGCGGTACGCGCCAAAAACAGCCTACCGGGGCAACAGTCTCAGAATGCGACGAAACTAGTGCCGTTGGGTTCGTATCGAAAAGTTATTGTCGGTGTTCGCAGTTTCAAGTTGATTTGATTTATCTGATGACCGTGAAAAATTTAAACACGTGTTGATTTCTGGTTTTATAAAGGAAATTTTTTCAAACGATGTCGGAATTCAACGAAACTTGTGCCATTGGGTTCAGAATACCTTTTTACACCAAGATTAGCCTTTTTATCAGTAAACAGACTGTTCATTCATATGATTTTTCGTTCATATTCAAATACACACTTAAACCACGTACTATACACTTTATAACTTGAAAACATAATATATACAAAACATTCGTTTGTTCATCAACGATAGATTCGAAACAAAGAAATAAAGGACGCCTTCACCGACATGTTCACACTTTAAAAACCGTGACTGCCAAGTACAAAAACAAGAAATATAAAATATAGTAATAATAATATACGCCCTTACTCAGTAAACTTCTTACACCGTGCCATCCAAGCTTATACCCGTGCCTGCCAAGTTATTCTGTATTCGTGATGGCCAAGGAATTCAAACCGTGCCTCTCACGCTAACATATCCGTGATCCCCAAGCAATCCCAAATACCGTGCATAGCACATTGTTTTCAATATCGTGAGTACCACGGTTCTCAACTCTTTATAAATACAAGGATACACCAGTGCCTTTTCTTCCTTCGGAAAACAACGAAATGGCCACCATAAAACATAATTAAAAATCCTAAACTCTTTAATCTCTCCTCATTTCTATTCTCCAGATAAAAGCATTTCCATCGTCACCTCTTCAAAAGGGAAAAACAAAGGAAAAACTCCCACTTTCAAAGATCGAAATTGTTTAAATCCAATACTTCGTCGAATTCGATGATTTCAATGTCATGAAACTCGGAAATTTGAGAGCTTTAAGCTCGTATGGGTTCATAGGTCTCGATGGGGTTCTGGAGTCGTTGGCGAGCGTTTTGGTGGGGTCGGAGCTGACTCCGGTGGTGGACGATGGGGTCGCAAGCGTTTATGAGAGGGTATGTTACTGTATGGTGAAGTACATAAGTGAATGGACACAAACAGGAGGATGGGGCTCACGTTGGTTTTCACGGCATTGAAGGGTGAGGGGACTAAAACGTAAGTAAGGCGGAAAGTGTTAAGGGGAAGGGTTCCTGTGTAGTTTGAATGGTGAAGCTGGTGTTTAATTTGGTGGTCGGTGCTATTGTGTTACGTGAAGTGTAGTAATGTTCACGAAGTGGTGTTAACAGGGAGTAGTTGCAGTGTTGTTTAATGCTTGAGGAAGTGGAAGGATAGTCTTTGTTCGTATGGTCAAAGTGAAGAAGGTCAGGTAACACAAATTGATGGTTTGAAGTTTAATGTTATGGGGGATAAGGTAAATTGCCACTTTGCAAAAGGATGGATAGCAAAAATGATGAACGGAAAACCTGAAATTCGTGATTCAATCTTTGATGGAACGGCCGCACTTTTGGGTTAAGAATCAAATGAAAGTGTTCACGTCGAAATCATAGCGAGGTGATCTACATCGTAGAACTGACTCCGCTGAGAACGGAGCTACCGGAGTTTTGTGATGAAATCAATCGTCGGCTTGATTTTAACGAAAATAAAAGCAGAGACCGTCAACTACAAACAAGGTGAGTAAACTCACTAACTCCCTCTCGTTTATATTTTTATATATAAACGAGTTTTAAATATTTTTATAATGTGCAATGGTTGATTGGTTGAATAGTTGGTAAATTTGGTTGAATTGGTTGATAGGATTACACCATTAATTGACCATTAGTTTTGATATTTCATTTTGATGTGAAATAATATTATTGATGTTGATTAACATCTGTGGATGCAGGGAAACAGGTTGGAGGGACCCAACTGGGTTCCTTAACATTTATATTACTGTTTTATATTGCATGATTTGTTATATAATCTATGAGTTGAGATGTTGTGTTTGACTTACCCTAGCCCTAGTAATTTGGTATTTAAGAATCGTAAAATATATTTTCAAATATAGGAAATGGAATTCTAATTTCAAAAAGGTAATTTATTTCCAAAATAGAAATGTAACTTCGAATGGAGTTGACATTAAAACCATGTTAGTGAAGTAGATTATTTAAGAAGTTGTTTATAAACGAGATTACAAGTGAAGTGAATCAATTATCATTTGATAAATTGAAATAAATTCAAAATTTAATTTATATGGAAAAGTGGAAATCGGCCTTTGAGATCAATATTTGAAAGGAGATTTAGAACTTAGCAATTATAAATGAAGTTATAAACTATATTATAATAGTTAAAGCAAAAAAATAAGATTTTTATGAATGGTTATACCATTAGAAGTAAATAAAGGAGATTTGTTTTTCTTTAAAATATTATTTAAAGTTATGAAATCAAATGGGTTTGATTATATAAAAAGGAATATTATTCACGACTAAAGTGAATAACGTTTTAAAGTAAAATTATTTATAAAGGGGATTTGAATTTGGAAATATACATTCAAATGGAAATTTGAATGAAAGGGAAAAAGGAAATTCATTTTCAAAGGGGACATGAATGGGATTTATCCCAAAGTTGGAATAAAGTAAACCGAGATAAATCCAAGGGATTTATATTTAAGATTTGACTATGTCGAATATTATTAAAAATGTTTATTTTAGGAGAGAGATTTAAACTCTATGTAGGATGGATTAATAGATAAAATATGTTTTGGAAATTTAAACAGCGATTATAATGCTATGTTATAATAAATGTTTTTTTTTGTAAATTGTAAACAGCGATTTTAACGCTGTTGCTATAATAAATATTTTGAAAATTGTAAATAGCGATTTTTAACGCTGCCGTTGTAATAACTGTTTTAATAGCAATCTTAATGCTATGGTTATGATAAGTGTTCTATAATGCTAGACAACGGTTTTAACGCTGTTGTTGAAAGCAATGTTTGGTTTAAAGTTGTGGGCTCTGACTAATTCAAAGTTAAGAATGTCGTTCAGTTAAGGTCTGAGAGGTAATTATACCCCAACTTGACTGACTGCATTATTGACGGAGAAATGGTTAAGGCTCGATAGCAAGGACTGGTTAGTGCTATCGTTAGTTAACGAATGATTATTGATTTGAGTTATAATAACGATGTTCATAACATCAGTTAATTCAAAGGATTTAGAAATGTTTTCTAACTGGAGTAAAAGATATTTTCTCAATAAAGGAATTATATATATTGGAAATGTTTCCCAATGATCAAGAGAGAAAATAGAGCTTTGAAAGAACACGAAAGGTGGAAAATGGGAATTGGAAATGATAATGTAATAAAGAACTAATATAAAAAGGGCCCAGTGTTGTTTGATGCTTGATTGATAGAATTTCCATTTGGAAATAGGACCGTTGATTGTATGGATGTTTCTTTGATAGTTAAATCACCGATTATCAAAGTTTTATTTTTTTTACATACCTCCGTTGTCAATATGGAGAGACCGGGACCAGATTTGATATCTGAAAACCACTCTGTATTGGCGTAAGCGTTATGAAGCAACTTATGCTGAAGAAAATTGAAGACGGAGTTATGCAAGGGCTATCCTGTTTACGGGATAGTGCCTTCGGTTTGTCCAGACCCAGGACAACTTGTATGGACGAGTGTCTGACAGAGTATTTCTAAAGGGGGTTACGTACGTTGATTCCTTCAAACGTACGAAGCTGGGGCATAGAAGGGAAGCTTCTTTAGCCTAACAATCTGAGTATTTTTGTGGGAATCAACTAGTGATTTCCGATGGATCTGACGATGTGGCATTCAAAGTGAATGATGGCCAGATGTTCTGGAAGATAATTCAAACCTCAAGCCTCATCAACCCGGAATTGGACAAAAATCGGGCAGGCAGCATGGCTATGTGGGTCGCACCCATTAGGATGTATAATCACCTATCTAGAGAAATTCCATTTGTTCTTTAATCTATCGATGCTGTCCCTTTCGGGAGGCGGTTGCTGATCCCAACCGTCGGTGGTATACATTCGATACACTCAAGCGAAATGAGTGGTCGGTCATGTGTGGGCCGGGTTGCAAGACGTTCTTGTTGAACCCAGTGTATTCGCCTCTAGAGATACACTATCGGCAGGTGGTCCCAGACCTTGTCATGTTGGAAATCCAATCTCCAATAAGCGCCCTGCGGTTTTTGATTTTATATTATATATGGAGCGTGAGATGCAAGCGTTCCGCTAGATTCTATTTATTTGATGTAGACATTATTATAATATCACTGGATTTGATATCAAAAATGTTTTGGGTTATCGTAAGGTAAAAACCATCCGTGTTTATGTGTGGATCGGTCTTACGATTATCTTTTCTTTCGAAAGGATTTTGAAAGTTAAACAAATGATCAGAGTTTACTCACACCAGTCCCATGACTGACCCAGAGTTTATTTTGTTTTGTTTTCCCTAAACTCTTGGGTGCCCAAATTTGTACGGGCAGTCAAGTAGTCAGGATTTTTCAGATTCACTTGGAAGATCTGGAAGCACGGGGCTTCACCAGTTAGCTATATACTATCATATTTTCCGCTGTGTACTGTTTATGTATCTGGAAACAGGTGTTTATGACTGTTCCAGGAATAGCTGTTGTGCTCTGATGATGGTATGTATATATGTACGAATACTGATTTGTGTTTCAAAAGTTATGTTATCTAATATATTTTATTCGTTCCGCTGTGAGTTTGTGATCTTCGTTTTCTTCTATTCTAATATTTCTTTCTTTCTATTTCTCATCCTCTAACTTCTTTCTTATAATGATTCGTATTTCTGTGCAATTTGGGTTGGACGTGTGGTATGATTAATCAACTCAAAGAGCACGGATTTGCGGGTCGTTTCATTTGGTATCAGAGCTGAAGGTTAAATGATTACCTTGGCTATGTGGCGTGACTCAATAGAGATGGGGTTAGTAATACCCTAGATTGAGTTTGAGTGTATATATATGAGCGCGTATTTGTAGATTTGATATAAAAATTGTTTTATATTGTGTTGGCTGGTTTGTTGAGTGGTTTATGAATTCTGGTCGATACAGGATGTACAACTGTATCGATAGGTGTTTCTAAACTCTCGAACAGAACAATTTGACACAGTATTGTTTTAATGATGGGTAAGTGAAATAATTTTGCCCAAAGGATATTTTGATATAAAAGAGATAATTTTCTGAAATTATCGAATGTGTTGATTGTTATTACAATTAAATGGAATTATAAATATTGAAGTGGTTATATATAGAACCAAATTGAATTTGTATATGAATGAGATATACAAATAAGCTATATTGGAATTGGATTCAAACCAAAATTTGTGGAATTTAAATTCCGGGTGTTTAGAAAAATCTTTTGTGAGGTATTATAAAGTAATATAACATTACTTTAAAGTGTTTTGGATAAAATGTTTTTAAATGGATTTTTAAAGGGATTAAGCACTGAAACCACTTCAGTGGCGAGAAAATAATTCTGATAATGGACTGCAGCATTATCGGTATTCATTTTCAAGTTTCTGAGTGACGGATTGCTACCAGGGTAATTTAGGAATGAAAAGAAAAAAAAATTGTTTAAAAAGGAAATGATGATTTAGAAATTCAAATGTTTTGAATTGAGTTGATTATAAATATGTGTATAAATATATATATATATATATATATATATATATGATTTCAAACTAAGTTGAAATAAAACCCAAGAGTTTGAATTCTGAAATTGTTTAACTTGTATAAGTTGAATAAATTGGTGGAAATAAATCAAATGGATTGAAATTTAAGTTAAATGGAAATTGAAACTCAAATGGAATAAGTGGATTGATTCCTGAAGTAAAGATCAGATTTGACTTGATAGAATTGGAATGGACTAATCAGAAGTTGATTAGAGAGTTAAAGACTGGCAGTTGGACTGATTGGAAATCAGTTGGAATGGATATGCTGAGCAAATATTGAATGAAAGCAAATGCATGAGATAGATTATGCCCGACAAAAAGGTACATGTTTACAATATTACTCGGGTTTGATGGTTTTATGACCCTATGAGGCAAGCCCCTTGGCTTTTTGATTTTCTTTTGGATTGGAGAGGCCTAGAAAGGCGAGTTGTGATTGTGCCGATTGAGCCGTGCAAAGGAGATGCTGCCGAAATTTTTCAGAATTTAAAGTGTTAGAAAATTTTCAGAATTTTTTTTCGTTAGTAAGAATAAATGAATATTTTAATTGAAATAAATTGGTCCAGTTAAACTGGAGTTAAGAGGTGGAAAAAACAGAAAGGATTATTGGACCTAGTTAACAGGGTACGTAGCATCTTTTCCTACCTTAGCAATTTCGAGGACGAAATTATTTTAAGGGGGAAGGAATGTAACGACCCGGATTTTCAGCCGTTGAATTCTGAATATTTAAATTTGTTTTAAGAATTTTAATTGAATTACATATAGGAATTTATTAATTAAAAACGAAGTTTGAACGTTAATTTATAATATAATTATAAAACGAACTCGAAATCGCGCGGCAGTTCGTAATATAGAGTTTTGAACTTCAACTGAGGATACAGGATCCGATATAAGTTGGATTTCTGTGAAACAAGACACGTTGGAACTGTATTGATTATAATTTTCATATGAAAGAGAAAAATCCAGATTTCATGTTATAAATAGAAAGTTATGGCCCAATCAAATTTTGAAATAGTCGCTGTGGAAATCGTTATTTAAAATATACGCGTTAAAATAGCCGTTTTGCAAACGGACTCGGATTTCGACGAAATCAGTTTCATTGGGACCGTATCGTTAAATTATTGTACGGTGGTGAGTGGCGTGGAAAACCGATGTCGTATGTAACCACGGTAGCCGTAAACGCTCGTTCAGTGCAATTAAATTAATTCAACTGAATAAAGGGATATTAGAGTATAACTTGAACAGACGATCGAATCAGGCCACGAAACCAGTTCCGGTGAATTCGTAGCGTCGGATATAGTCAGGGTAGGTATATAGTTTGTTATTTTTAGAGATCGGCAAATTTGGTGTTCAGAAGGGCAGTGCGGTACGCGCCAAAAACAGCCTACCGGGGCAACAGTCTCAGAATGCGACGAAACTAGTGCCGTTGGGTTCGTATCGAAAAGTTATTGTCGGTGTTCGCAGTTTCAAGTTGATTTGATTTATCTGATGACCGTGAAAAATTTAAACACGTGTTGATTTCTGGTTTTATAAAGGAAATTTTTTCAAACGATGTCGGAATTCAACGAAACTTGTGCCATTGGGTTCAGAATACCTTTTTACACCAAGATTAGCCTTTTTATCAGTAAACAGACTGTTCATTCATATGATTTTTCGTTCATATTCAAATACACACTTAAACCACGTACTATACACTTTATAACTTGAAAACATAATATATACAAAACATTCGTTTGTTCATCAACGATAGATTCGAAACAAAGAAATAAAGGACGCCTTCACCGACATGTTCACACTTTAAAAACCGTGACTGCCAAGTACAAAAACAAGAAATATAAAATATAGTAATAATAATATACGCCCTTACTCAGTAAACTTCTTACACCGTGCCATCCAAGCTTATACCCGTGCCTGCCAAGTTATTCTGTATTCGTGATGGCCAAGGAATTCAAACCGTGCCTCTCACGCTAACATATCCGTGATCCCCAAGCAATCCCAAATACCGTGCATAGCACATTGTTTTCAATATCGTGAGTACCACGGTTCTCAACTCTTTATAAATACAAGGATACACCAGTGCCTTTTCTTCCTTCGGAAAACAACGAAATGGCCACCATAAAACATAATTAAAAATCCTAAACTCTTTAATCTCTCCTCATTTCTATTCTCCAGATAAAAGCATTTCCATCGTCACCTCTTCAAAAGGGAAAAACAAAGGAAAAACTCCCACTTTCAAAGATCGAAATTGTTTAAATCCAATACTTCGTCGAATTCGATGATTTCAATGTCATGAAACTCGGAAATTTGAGAGCTTTAAGCTCGTATGGGTTCATAGGTCTCGATGGGGTTCTGGAGTCGTTGGCGAGCGTTTTGGTGGGGTCGGAGCTGACTCCGGTGGTGGACGATGGGGTCGCAAGCGTTTATGAGAGGGTATGTTACTGTATGGTGAAGTACATAAGTGAATGGACACAAACAGGAGGATGGGGCTCACGTTGGTTTTCACGGCATTGAAGGGTGAGGGGACTAAAACGTAAGTAAGGCGGAAAGTGTTAAGGGGAAGGGTTCCTGTGTAGTTTGAATGGTGAAGCTGGTGTTTAATTTGGTGGTCGGTGCTATTGTGTTACGTGAAGTGTAGTAATGTTCACGAAGTGGTGTTAACAGGGAGTAGTTGCAGTGTTGTTTAATGCTTGAGGAAGTGGAAGGATAGTCTTTGTTCGTATGGTCAAAGTGAAGAAGGTCAGGTAACACAAATTGATGGTTTGAAGTTTAATGTTATGGGGGATAAGGTAAATTGCCACTTTGCAAAAGGATGGATAGCAAAAATGATGAACGGAAAACCTGAAATTCGTGATTCAATCTTTGATGGAACGGCCGCACTTTTGGGTTAAGAATCAAATGAAAGTGTTCACGTCGAAATCATAGCGAGGTGATCTACATCGTAGAACTGACTCCGCTGAGAACGGAGCTACCGGAGTTTTGTGATGAAATCAATCGTCGGCTTGATTTTAACGAAAATAAAAGCAGAGACCGTCAACTACAAACAAGGTGAGTAAACTCACTAACTCCCTCTCGTTTATATTTTTATATATAAACGAGTTTTAAATATTTTTATAATGTGCAATGGTTGATTGGTTGAATAGTTGGTAAATTTGGTTGAATTGGTTGATAGGATTACACCATTAATTGACCATTAGTTTTGATATTTCATTTTGATGTGAAATAATATTATTGATGTTGATTAACATCTGTGGATGCAGGGAAACAGGTTGGAGGGACCCAACTGGGTTCCTTAACATTTATATTACTGTTTTATATTGCATGATTTGTTATATAATCTATGAGTTGAGATGTTGTGTTTGACTTACCCTAGCCCTAGTAATTTGGTATTTAAGAATCGTAAAATATATTTTCAAATATAGGAAATGGAATTCTAATTTCAAAAAGGTAATTTATTTCCAAAATAGAAATGTAACTTCGAATGGAGTTGACATTAAAACCATGTTAGTGAAGTAGATTATTTAAGAAGTTGTTTATAAACGAGATTACAAGTGAAGTGAATCAATTATCATTTGATAAATTGAAATAAATTCAAAATTTAATTTATATGGAAAAGTGGAAATCGGCCTTTGAGATCAATATTTGAAAGGAGATTTAGAACTTAGCAATTATAAATGAAGTTATAAACTATATTATAATAGTTAAAGCAAAAAAATAAGATTTTTATGAATGGTTATACCATTAGAAGTAAATAAAGGAGATTTGTTTTTCTTTAAAATATTATTTAAAGTTATGAAATCAAATGGGTTTGATTATATAAAAAGGAATATTATTCACGACTAAAGTGAATAACGTTTTAAAGTAAAATTATTTATAAAGGGGATTTGAATTTGGAAATATACATTCAAATGGAAATTTGAATGAAAGGGAAAAAGGAAATTCATTTTCAAAGGGGACATGAATGGGATTTATCCCAAAGTTGGAATAAAGTAAACCGAGATAAATCCAAGGGATTTATATTTAAGATTTGACTATGTCGAAT
The DNA here is from genome assembly GCA_030737875.1 of Allium sativum. Classification (NCBI taxonomy): domain Eukaryota; kingdom Viridiplantae; phylum Streptophyta; class Magnoliopsida; order Asparagales; family Amaryllidaceae; genus Allium; species Allium sativum. Next base: position 1,027,068,711 of record CM060909.1, read on the forward strand.
ATTATTAAAAATGTTTATTTTAGGAGAGAGATTTAAACTCTATGTAGGATGGATTAATAGATAAAATATGTTTTGGAAATTTAAACAGCGATTATAATGCTATGTTATAATAAATGTTTTTTTTTGTAAATTGTAAACAGCGATTTTAACGCTGTTGCTATAATAAATATTTTGAAAATTGTAAATAGCGATTTTTAACGCTGCCGTTGTAATAACTGTTTTAATAGCAATCTTAATGCTATGGTTATGATAAGTGTTCTATAATGCTAGACAACGGTTTTAACGCTGTTGTTGAAAGCAATGTTTGGTTTAAAGTTGTGGGCTCTGACTAATTCAAAGTTAAGAATGTCGTTCAGTTAAGGTCTGAGAGGTAATTATACCCCAACTTGACTGACTGCATTATTGACGGAGAAATGGTTAAGGCTCGATAGCAAGGACTGGTTAGTGCTATCGTTAGTTAACGAATGATTATTGATTTGAGTTATAATAACGATGTTCATAACATCAGTTAATTCAAAGGATTTAGAAATGTTTTCTAACTGGAGTAAAAGATATTTTCTCAATAAAGGAATTATATATATTGGAAATGTTTCCCAATGATCAAGAGAGAAAATAGAGCTTTGAAAGAACACGAAAGGTGGAAAATGGGAATTGGAAATGATAATGTAATAAAGAACTAATATAAAAAGGGCCCAGTGTTGTTTGATGCTTGATTGATAGAATTTCCATTTGGAAATAGGACCGTTGATTGTATGGATGTTTCTTTGATAGTTAAATCACCGATTATCAAAGTTTTATTTTTTTTACATACCTCCGTTGTCAATATGGAGAGACCGGGACCAGATTTGATATCTGAAAACCACTCTGTATTGGCGTAAGCGTTATGAAGCAACTTATGCTGAAGAAAATTGAAGACGGAGTTATGCAAGGGCTATCCTGTTTACGGGATAGTGCCTTCGGTTTGTCCAGACCCAGGACAACTTGTATGGACGAGTGTCTGACAGAGTATTTCTAAAGGGGGTTACGTACGTTGATTCCTTCAAACGTACGAAGCTGGGGCATAGAAGGGAAGCTTCTTTAGCCTAACAATCTGAGTATTTTTGTGGGAATCAACTAGTGATTTCCGATGGATCTGACGATGTGGCATTCAAAGTGAATGATGGCCAGATGTTCTGGAAGATAATTCAAACCTCAAGCCTCATCAACCCGGAATTGGACAAAAATCGGGCAGGCAGCATGGCTATGTGGGTCGCACCCATTAGGATGTATAATCACCTATCTAGAGAAATTCCATTTGTTCTTTAATCTATCGATGCTGTCCCTTTCGGGAGGCGGTTGCTGATCCCAACCGTCGGTGGTATACATTCGATACACTCAAGCGAAATGAGTGGTCGGTCATGTGTGGGCCGGGTTGCAAGACGTTCTTGTTGAACCCAGTGTATTCGCCTCTAGAGATACACTATCGGCAGGTGGTCCCAGACCTTGTCATGTTGGAAATCCAATCTCCAATAAGCGCCCTGCGGTTTTTGATTTTATATTATATATGGAGCGTGAGATGCAAGCGTTCCGCTAGATTCTATTTATTTGATGTAGACATTATTATAATATCACTGGATTTGATATCAAAAATGTTTTGGGTTATCGTAAGGTAAAAACCATCCGTGTTTATGTGTGGATCGGTCTTACGATTATCTTTTCTTTCGAAAGGATTTTGAAAGTTAAACAAATGATCAGAGTTTACTCACACCAGTCCCATGACTGACCCAGAGTTTATTTTGTTTTGTTTTCCCTAAACTCTTGGGTGCCCAAATTTGTACGGGCAGTCAAGTAGTCAGGATTTTTCAGATTCACTTGGAAGATCTGGAAGCACGGGGCTTCACCAGTTAGCTATATACTATCATATTTTCCGCTGTGTACTGTTTATGTATCTGGAAACAGGTGTTTATGACTGTTCCAGGAATAGCTGTTGTGCTCTGATGATGGTATGTATATATGTACGAATACTGATTTGTGTTTCAAAAGTTATGTTATCTAATATATTTTATTCGTTCCGCTGTGAGTTTGTGATCTTCGTTTTCTTCTATTCTAATATTTCTTTCTTTCTATTTCTCATCCTCTAACTTCTTTCTTATAATGATTCGTATTTCTGTGCAATTTGGGTTGGACGTGTGGTATGATTAATCAACTCAAAGAGCACGGATTTGCGGGTCGTTTCAGTATCTATCTTTTATGTACATCTCCTTGGTCCTATTCTTAATCCTTAGGTAGAAACCAATGGATGTAAACATGTTATGATTGATGGTTGCAAGTGGTTGCTAGTGGTTTCTCGTGGATGCATATACACACACATTAGGTACTAGATCGGCTCAGTCACTTTCATGTTGCATATGCATATATGTATTTGTACATGGATTAAACTTGATGTGTTATCATATAGATGTTACATTTGTGTGAATGATTGTGCACTCATGTAGAAGTTATAAGGTACGATTAGGAATAATTGCATACATGATGGACTCATGGCACTGACATAATTTGCATTAAGGAGGTTAACTGAATCAGTAGACTGCCTGATTTTGCATTAGATAAGGACATATACACACACTATGCATATGATCATGAAAGCATTAGAAATCTTTTTAAGGACAGTGGATGCCTATGATTGATGGTTGAGTAGATAGATGTTGGATGTTAGGATACATTCTTCTTAACTCAGAGATTTCGGGGACGAAATCCTTTAAGGAGGGGAGAATGTAACACCCCGTATTTTCTACGAACATTAAAATTAATATATTTAAGAACAATTAATTTTTAGAAGAATAATTAGGTGAAACGGGTTACGCCATTGCGTTCATCTCAGAATTCTGCTTGAGATAGAGTTCGAGTTTACGAGAATCGGACTCCGTATAAAGAAGTTATGGAGGTTAGAAGATTTGAAGTGTAAGCGGAAATTAAATTAAAATAATAATTAAATAATAAAAACAGAATCGAAATTCAAAAATCAGGAAAGCATCTGAGCGGGAAATCTCCCGCTCAGGGGTGTCGACCTCCCTATAGGGGCGTCGACATGGGTGTCGACCCCCTCTATAGGGGTCGACCCCTGCTGACTGTTTTGGACAGTGACGATTTTCTAAGTCGTAGGGCTACGTGGCGACTTCTGATTGGCCTAATGACACATTTTCTTGGATTGGATGGTCTGGATGGATCCTATGTTGATCCAAAGGCTCAAACTAATCCTATACTCCTATATAATCACATCAAACCTTAGCCCTAAACCTCACAACCCTATTCTATGAAGCCGTCATGTTGTCCATCTCTAAGCTAGCCTAGCCTCCGTCTTCTCCAAACTAGAAATCAAATTAGAGAGAGCTTCAAATCAAAGTAGAGGATTTCTTTTTAAATCAACAAAAAAAGATAAGAATCGCTACAACGTCATCTAGTTCACTTTTCTAATCCTTTCACTGTAAGTTCAGTTATTATTCATATTTGAACACCTAATGGAAATCATGACTATAATAATCGGATCTAGAACTATGCCTAATTGTGAGATAATAAATTTTGATTCATGCTTATCCTTTTCCTTACGAGACTGTTGTGATTGGAACAATGGAACCTATCATGTTGTACACCTTGTAAGATAATCAATTCGGATTCATGTTTATCCTTTTGTCAAATCTGAATTACATATGCTTATGAGACCATTGTGATTGAAACAATCGAACCTATCATGTTGTACGCTAAGTTGGTGATTCTCTTATATTCAATTTTATCGAATCTTTATGCCTATGATGTAACTTGCTCAGTTTGGCCATACTTATTATTAATGTACAACTTGCCTATTGGAAACAAGATTCTTGGATTTGGGTACACCTTTACATGTCTATTTTGTTTCCAATGTCAATTCTTGTGTTCCTTCTTTATTCCCCTTTTTGTTTTATCTTATGAATACTAGGTTCATTCGGAACCTAGATTGAATCTTGTTGTACGTACGATTGAAACGCGGGGAATTGGGTATAACTTAATTGAGTAATTTTGGGCATAACAAGTAAATGTGGCATAACTTGAATTGACTACAATTATGGGTAATTGGAATATAAAAATCTAGACTTGGGCATGTGTTGTAAATATGTAATTTGGCTAAAAGATGAACATCCCTAACACGAGGTTAGATTGAGTTGCGGTGTAAGGCTGTCCGGAACTGCCCGGCACATCCAGTGACTTCAACAACAGATCTAATGTGAGAGTTAGCGCATTAAGCCCAAAACCCGAGGTTAGAATGAGTTTGCGGTAGAAGTCTGCCAGGAACCGCCCGACACATCCAGCAACCGCAAACAACAGTTCTAATATGAGAGGTTGAGGTATTAATGGAAGAATTAATGCTAATGAACGGACATGCTTAGAATGGTAGGGTTAAGTTAACTTAGGCAACAAATAACCAATACAACATCTTAATTAAAGAGATGGGTGGGGTTAGGTTACATGGAGAACACTTAACCATTATAACATGTTGATTAGGAAACCCTAGTAACGGGGACCTATTTCAGCAGTAACCCGCACAGATGTATCATGGTACCCTGAACTAGGCAGGGTGGGGCACGATTATTGGGCTGATTATAAGCGGTCAAAATAGCAGTGGGTGGTGCGTCAGTGTAGGTTTCAACAGAGTTCGGGCGTGCACGTACTCTGAAGTGGAAAAATCAGGCACTGGGCATCAGCAGTTATACACTATGCATCTTGAATTGTGTCGGATTGCCACCATAGGGATTGATACACCCCATGGTGGGACCAGCACAAGTATCTACAAACAAGCAGGGCCGAATGACACAAGTAATAAATGCATGCGAGGAGGAGCCGATTGATAAAGGGATCGTTTTATTATGAACACATGATGCCAGTTGAAACATTTGTTAGTAGGTGCAGAGAAATGGAAATGAGTGCGATAGCATATTCAGTTTATCTTGCCTTATATTGCCTTATGTTATCTTGTAACTATGGTATTGTCCTATATTCAGTTTATTCATGTCATGATCCTTTTTCTTGTTTACATTTTGAAAAATCATTAGACTTACTAGACTTATGTCTGACCCGTTTTCTTTCATCTTCTTTTCTTCCGTCCCCTCCCTCCCAACCCCGCGCAGGGCCGTAGGGAGGGAATACTTCAGCTTAGTTCAGACCTTTTCCAGCTTGAAGAGAATAGATGTATTTCTTGGATTCTCTTTTCTTGGGCTATGGCTGTGGTTACACTTTTATTGGGGATTTATGCCACTTTACTACTGCTTTATGCTTCTTTATGTATTTTGAGTTTTTAATCAAGACAGAAGTTTTATTATAATAACTTGGAAGTTGGGTTTTGAGACAATGGTTGTAATGTTTTGACTAGACCACATTGCTTATAAAATAATTCCAGTTTTTCCGCTGTTTATATGTCTGTCTTGTAAATTATTTGTATCTTTTACGTATAATGCTTCACCGAAGTTAATGCATTCCCTTTGTGAGTGACCTTAACGAAGGGGTGGTGTTTCAATCCGACTCTGTATAAGAGTTATATTCTATGTCTGGGTTCGCAGGAAGTACTTTTCCCTTGCCAGCTCTAGATCCTTTGGTATCGTATCTTCTAGTCATGTTGGTTATGCTATTCGAGAAAAATCATTGGTTAGAAAATTAAAGTTGTCACCCCCTAGTGTGTGTAATAGTGCAAGTTCGTGAAGTGGGAGCGTATAGAGATAATTGCAGACATGAAATATTAAAGGCAGAAATATGCTTAAGTCGATATAATTTCAATTCATATGCAGTCTCAAGTTTACATGTTCAAAGCACTATCCTAACTGTCCAAGTGTGCAAGTGAAATTAGTTCTTTGATTTTTGGTATATATGAAGGTATGGAACTAAGCAAGATTGATTTGAGACTGGGTCTTTAGGTTTGGGTCGAATGACCTTGAGACGGAGTTCCTGGGCTCGAATGACCCGGGTGTAATCAACTCAAGCATGTGCAAATGAGTCTCAAGGTTCAGCTTGACTAACCCTTGTTCGACCCGACCTCTAACATCATACTTTCTTGACAAATGCTTCCCCCTCCAAGTTGATCTTCTTGAGTCGATTAAGCCTTTGGTCAACCAGGACCACTACTCTTTCACTGGATCATCCTTCTCCTATCTAAGCCAGTCCATCTCGGCACTCCTCGGCTCGACTTGCCTTTATTCGAGCCAAAATCTCAAATCCTTCCTCTCATTTTACTTCACCATGTCCTCACCTCTTTGGCACGATACACTCCTTCTGTGACGACCGCACATAACTCCTCCGCTTAACAAGAGGAATAATGCGCTGAAAGATGTGCTGACAGCTTTGGACGATTATGATGGTAGAATAACACAAGCGGAACCTATCATATAACTCACAACGCAAGGATAAAATATAATAGAACGTATACAACAAGCAATAACAGAGAAGCATAATTGATCAAAATCTTAAACTTTTCATATCACCATGAAATATTCATACGACATTGGATTACACTATAAGAGTCTGTATAATAAGCCTCACTACAGTCACTCAGAGAATATATCAAACAGCGGAAAAACAACAAAGAGTAGATAGTAAAAAATAATATGCCAACCTCCTGCTCGACATCGCTCAACAACATTGTTCTCATCAAGATCTACTACCTATCACCTGCTACTCAGTCTGCCCATCCACAATCGGATGAACAACCCAAGGTAATAAGAGGGAGACATAAAACCTTGAATTAGACAACAGTCTTAATGAGCGATAAAACAACTGTCTAACATCATCAATAAAGTATATGAGAATAGACAGATTAGTCAACTAATCTACCAACATCAACTGAGAAGAACCCAAACCCGTCTTTCCCACATCCGATAGTGATAGCCTTTACAACAATCAAGTAGAAACAAACAGTACATTCATGCCAATCAGTTATCAAGCATAAACCATCCTAATCGATATCAACATCTCCCAAGCATAATCCTTGAAGGCTAAACTAACATCAGACAAGCACCCAAGAGATATCTCCTTCGACGTTGAATAATCTACACAAGATGATACAAGCAAAACAATCATCATCCGTGACTCTGGCTATCACCGCCAATCTTGCTTTGAAACAAACCTAAATCGTATGACTGGCTCAACATCCTACCATCTGTCAAGGGTTAACGGAAAACCTCGGTTCTAGCAAAACACCATACTCATTTGCACGATACGTCTCTAGGCCTTTTAACGATACCCAAGGTACTCGACCAGCTAACTTATAGTCTTTTCGACGTCCCCGTTATACCCCTGCTTTGAGTTCGCTAGAACCTACAGCAACGATAATTCCTCGGCCTTCGATATCTCTAGCTATCCAACCTGATGACTATTCTTAATCTCAATAGACTTCTTGAGCAACCATTATCCACGAACTCACAATCTTGAGTCGTCTTTAAATTCGTTGCATTTCATCGATCAATGAATACATCATAACACTTTGAACATTTTATCTTGAATTCACTTCGAAGATACATCCATCATTGAACCAAAATAACATCAATATTTGGTCAACATTAGTCAAGTCGTTTTCGGTTCATTAGTCAGGTTGTCCACCAACCTAACTCCTCCATAACGACCTAACTCAACACAGATACTCCACGACCTTACTCTTCGAAGTACCAACGACCCGACTCCAAAGACCAGACTTTGAACAACCTTATCTATCGGGTACTCAACGACCCAACATGCATGAACGATATGCTTTGCTTTGCTTTAAAGAGTTTCGGCCGACCCTTCAGCCATGAACAACCTGACTTCAACGACCCTGAGCCAATGACCCGACCCCTTCATCACACAGGATGACCCTCCTCCTTTCGTGCTTCCCAAGATACAATCCAACTTCCTCATGGCCTAGTGCCTCTTCGAACTGGAGACAGCGACGTGAAGCCAACGACTCGAACTAGCTTAGGACGACCTTACTTCAACGACCCACCCATGTCTTGGAGCACAAGCCATGCGACCCATCCAAAAACGATCCGACTCCAAATTTGACTAATCCACCTCCAATCTCGACCAATCCATCACCAAACGACAGCATCGATGCAAATAACTCATCCAATTCAACCATCAGCACTTTATGAAATCGTTAACAACACAAACAAAAAATATTCATCATACAACTATATAAAACTCACCAAATCATGATAGATTAATGAATAAACAAAACAATAGATCTAAACTAACATAAACATATGAATTAATGTAAGAATTACCGATTTAAGTTTTTAGATTAGATCCTATGGTGATTCAAATGAAAATATACTTACCATGATGTAGATCTAGGTGAAAACAACTTGAAATGATGAAAATAAGATAAACAACCCATATACTCGATTGAACCAGTGTGAGAGATGCTTATCACTCTCTAAATCTTCGAAATAACTTGAAATCACTAAATTCCCAATCCAAACAGTGAAGAATGCTCTTTAAACCTCTCGATTTGATGCGATCTCCCTTCACTTGATGTATATCTAGCTTTTCTTGATGTAGATCTTCAATCTTTTCGCGTAAATCTTGAATTTTAATAGAGGAAAGGTGCATTTGATTAAGCAAGTAGGATCACGAGCTCAACCAAATGAGAGAATGAAGAAAAGTAGCTCTCTCTCCATGCCTCTAACCCCCTATTTATAGCCTCCAACCCACCCACTAATGTGCCACACCAAACCAACTCACTAATGACTAGCCAAACCTATACAGAAATTGTGAAACACTAACATAGCGATTCCTCCCAGACCACTAAACTAAATTTTTAATGTGACCACTTTACGGAATTGGAAACATCATTTCCTTTCCAATGAAATCAATCTCAATACCTAATTCGATACCAATTAAAAGTTATTCCTCGTACAAAACTGACAGGGGCGAAATGGTCACAAATCAAATTGGTAAAAATTATGAACATGTCTCACATCCCCATAACCAACATATCAGAATATGAGAATGATCTAACTCTCAGGGAATTAAATAAAATATTTTACAATCTTCTGGTATGTAAAATGCGTGTTGTTACACCTTCATAGAGTCGAGACTACCAAGCTCCGCTTTGCTTTATCACATCTCCACACTTTCGGCTCGAAGCAATGACCATTCGAACTGAGCTCTGAACTTCTCTCCATAATCCATATTCCTACTTCTTCTTCGACACAGCTTTGGATTCAAGCATCCATCCACCCTTGCCCTCTTGAAGACACGACTCATTGTAACTCGTCCTTCTTCTTCCTCGACACAGCTTTGGATTCAAGCATCCATCCACCCTTGCCCACTTCGAGAATCGCCAAAAAACACCAGCTCGCGGTCGTGTAGTTCCTCCCAGCCTTCAACTTCCTGAGATGTCAGGTCTAGTCTGAAGAGACATTTCCTAGACGAAATAGCCTGGGTCGACAACGTTGACCTGAGATGGGTCGACCTGGACATATCTCGCCTTAATTCGTCTCAATCATCAATCCGAAAATCTGGTTTACAATGAATTCTTTACCCTTTCGAGATTTTAATAACTTTGATTAACGTCAACTTTTGTGTGATCCAAATAGCGACTCATGCTGACTTGCACGTAACTACCTGACCTTACTTGACCATGTGCTCAACTTGCACAAGATGACGACATAGTTCGACAATGACATGTATGTGTAATGTTACATTCGGGAGCCACCTATTTGATACAAAAAATGATAATCCCTTTCTCCAGACAGAATGATCCGAGTACAATGGCATCTCAAAAGGACGTGACTGTTCATTATCACCATTCACAGACTGAATAACTTCTGTGGGATCACTACTCAACATATTACAAAGTACATCTCGCCTACAATGCGGCGTACTTTGGGAGGAAAAGAGTTGACCAGCATTTTGGCAAGGCCGTCAAGATCATACACATATCGGAAAACCAAGTCAAATCATCATCGGGAAGCCGTCAGGTCGGCTTGATCAACACTAGGCTCAACTAGTTCAGACATAGAAGCCCAATACAACTCTGGATCCATGTCACCTCGGTTAGACCAGTTCGAGTCGATAAGGATCTCGGGTCAACCATGAGCTTGTCGACCCGACCCTGAGAATGAACATGTAAAGACCAAGAGAGAACATGCCTAACTCTATCTGGTGCTTAGGTTAAACAAGCCTGGGGTTGATCACTGACCCGAGTTCGGTCCTTTATGTGAAATATCTCCTACAAGACCGGTTCCAACTCCATTTTGACCACTTCCATTATTTCTACATCTTTGGATCTACTGCCACCTGTTTATATCTAGTTGGACTGGGTCTTTTTACATAAGGAGAAAGCTTCTTCAGCCATTCTTACAATCCCAGGATGGAAGCCACACATCCTAGTTGTGACACCTCATGTCCGTTAATGTCACTCATAAGAGAATGCATTAAATTTCATGAAACGCAATAGGTAATAATACAGAAATTTGCAGAGCAGATATAAAATAAGCCGCGGAAAAACTATCAACTTTATTATTAAAATAAAACGTAGTTTTCAAAACCAATTACATCAACCGCTTATAATGTACTACGAATCTGTCTTTTTGAAACAAAATAACATAATGCCGTAAAGCAAAACCATATCCTTGTTACAAGCCATGATGGAATAAAGTCAGAAAGATACATCTCAAGAAATCCAAGTCCAAGCTGCTACAGAAAGTTCTAGTTACTATTGAGTGCTTCCACTCTGATGACCTAGGGTGGAAGGAAAGATGTATTTGATTGAGCAAGGAGGATCACGAGCTCAACCAAATGAGAAAATGAAGAAAATTAACCCTCTACACATGCTTCTAACCCCCTATTTATAGCCTCCAACCAGCCCACTAATGGGCCACACCAAATCAGCCCATTAATGGCTAGACAAACCTGTATAGAAATTGCGAAATACTAAAACATCGATTTCTTCCAAACTGCCGAACCAGATCTTTAACGTGACCACTCTACAGAATTGGAAACATCATTTTCATTCCAAATAAATCCATCTCAGCACCTGATTCGATTTCAGTCAAAAGTTATGCCCTGTACAAAGGGGCAAAATGGTCACAAATAAAATTGGTAAAAATTATAGACATGTCTCACATCCCAATAACCAACATATCAAAATATGAGAATGATCCAACCCTCAGGTAAATAAATAAAAATATTTTACGATCTTCTGATATGTAAAATGTGGACTATTACATTCTCCCCCTTTAGGAAATTTGCCTCCGAAATTCCAAGCAAGCATAAGCGACTAAAACAATTCTGCATGCCTACCATCTAGAAGTAACCAATTTACTATCCAAATTAGCATCCATTAAGCCATGCATCCATATCCTAAACCTAGCACGCGGAATTCTAACAACCATAGTATAAGTTATAATAGTGTAAGGTGACATGATATTAATGGTTCATACCGACGAAGAGTTCTGGATGGGTTGTCTTCATACTCTCTTCCGCCTTCCATGTACAATCGTCATCATCCTCACTTCACTGCACCTTGACTAGCTTAACCGTCTTCCTCCTAAGTTGTTTCGTGTCATTCCCCACAACACGAAGCGGCTTACGAGGCTTCATAACTACGGTCTCGACTTCTAGGTCTTCGTACAGTTCTGAAGATACCGCTTGTTAACGATATTTTTTGTTAACACCAGAAAAAGGTCTATAGAAATGGACCTAGTGGGAAATAGGGATATTTAGTTTCGACGAGCCTGAGTTAGTTCACTGTTTCCTATATATTAATGTCTAAAGCCTAAAAGATTAGTTACTTTTCACTTAAAGGAGTGAGTATCGCGCTTAAGCGACTTAAGAACCAATAGTTATCTTGGGACAAGGGCTCCCTAAGCACAACTCTCGGTAGAAGGCTAAATGGCTTATAGGAAGGGGTTTTGCAATAACTTTGCGGGAGGGTTTAGACTTAAATAGAAAGCTGTGACCATGTAAAAAGCATATGGTATGTTTGGTAGGAAATAACTAAGAACACTCATAAGAAGCTCATAAGAAATATGCTAAGTGTTGATCCGCTCTTTATTGTTGTTTGATTCAGAGTTCATAAGTGATTACAGTAGAAATCCCCGAATCGATTTTAAAATTAGGGTTTACTCTAGAAGAAAAGAGTATAAGAATGAGAAATGATAAATTGGCCTAAAAAATGAGACCCACATGGTCTTATTTATAGAAAAATCGGGACCCCTTTTATCATTGGGCCAAGAGAAGCCCATGTCGGCAGCTTTTCCCTTTGGTTTCGGTTGCTTTGTCTCTCGGCTGCTGTTTTTGCTTTGTTTATTGCTTTTAGGGTGCCGGTCCTGGCTCTCGGAAAGATTGTCTCGGTCTTTAGAAGCCTCTCTTTGATGTTACTTCTATCTCCTTTGTATTGATACCAAGCCTACTGGTATGGATAGCCTTAGGAAAGGATTTTAGCTTCTGGTTAAGAGCTTCTAATCATGAGCTCTCAGTCTTGTTATTAATTCTTCAAGATATTTTCCTTCATGCTTCAAATGTAAGGTTATGGGATCCGCCACCCCTTTTGGTATCGATATTAAGTGAATTGATGTGGATAGCTTGTCCCTCTTAGGAAGTTGAATTTGCTTTCAATAGTCCTCCGGCTGGGTTCTGGTCTTTCGGAAAGAATGCTTACATAATATAATTACTAGCCTTCCGGAACTGCCTTTTAGTGATCATCCATTCCTTTTAGTCCCAATAACTAGTTTCCAGAAGGCTCCTCTTACCTTCAATACTTTTGTTCCTCCTTGTATCAACATTAAGAAAGTTAAGGCCGATACCCCCTTTCGCTTTCCTTGGCTCCTGTAACACCCCACGTCTATTAATGTCACTCGCAAAGGGAATGCATTAACTTCCATGGAGCATTTTAAGTGAATATAGAACAGAAAATCACAACAAGACAGATATAAAGCAGTACTTGAAAATTTAAAACTTTATTTATTGCAGCAGAAGGTAAATATGTTTGGTTGCATCATCAAAAACCATAAACCAAAGTCAAGTACATAATATCCATCTTGATAAAACAAAGTACATAATCCCACTACTACAAATAACCATAAAGAAAATGATATGCTGAACTTTACTTCAGCAATCCAAATCCAAGTGCTCCCAAAGAGATCCCAATCAAGCTCCACTAGTACTAGTCCCACCCTTAGAACTTGGAGGGGGGAAGGAAGAAAAGAGGTGGAAACAAAGGGGGTCAGACATAAAGTCTGGCGAGTCCGATAACTCTAACAACATAATTATTAAAGCAATATGATAAGATATAAGTTGGAGAATAAGGTAATGAATGTGTGAACCACATGGGTATGGCAAGGCAATCAAGAGAAACAGAGATAACGTTAATGGCGCTTCCTAATCAATATAGGATAATTACTATACTCTACCGTACTGTACCGTACTGTACTGTACTAACACTAACTGCACCCCTACTAGTCACTCTAGAAATTTGATCCCTCTTGTCTAAATAGAACGATGATAGCTTTGTGTACTACTAGATGTACCCACTATCCTCCATGTTTGACTGTATATCTCTAGTTGCTATCATAGGTACCCAGCGTGTACCGATCCCCACTAGATGTACCCCTTCAATAAGTAATAATGGTAATTCCATGTACTCCTAGCTGACGTCATAGGTGCCGCCTGCTCCTATCTCCACTAGGTGTACCCCTTAATAATTATTAATAATAGTGGTAGCTTCATGTACCCCTAGCTGACCACATAGGTGTCGTCTGCTCCTATCTCCACTAGGTGTACCCACTACCCTGTCCCATTCGATCGGCTCCCTAACTCGTAGTTACCCGTGCAGGTCCCACAGTGGGGTGTATCACTCCCCAATATGGCAGCCTTATACCACGCAAGGAATGCACGGCTTATAACTACACGATGCAACAACGTCTTACCTACCAGCCCGGACCCACGCACGCACGTGACCCCGTTGGACTTGCGTTGCCACCGCTAACCCGTTTTGGCCTCTAACAATCAAACCTAGTAGGCGTGTCCCGCCCTCGACTTGGGTCGAGCTCACAAAGATACTTAATGCGCTACTGGACTGAAAAGTCCCCCCCATGCTTGATACAAGCTTTCCACCTAGGCTTGGTCCCCTCTAGTACATCCCACTTAACCCCTTCATGTCCACTTACATGTTTTAAATTTGGTTAAGGGTTTCTATTAGTAATTCCACATGCCACCCAAGGCACCCACTTAACCCCTATGTCCCACTTACATGTTTTACCTTGTTTAAGTGTTACTAATCGTATTTCCTCATGCCACCCAAGGAACCCACTTAACCCCATGTCCCACCACATGTTTTACTTTGGTTAAGTGTTTCTTAATTTATTACTACCGTAACCCCTGTAGGACCTCTCATATTAAATTGGTATTTGTGGCTGCTGGATTTGTCGGGCGGGTCCAGACAGTCTTACACCACAAACGAGCCTAACCTCGTGTCAATACAATTGTTACACATTTAGTTTGGGCCTTTGACCTCTCACATTAGGCTACCATTTGTGGCTGCTGAATTTGCCGGGCGGGTCCAGGCAGTCTTACACCACAAATGAGTCCAACCTCGTGTCTTAGGCAATTAATTATACATAATTAATTTTCCCCAAATTTGAATTACTTTCCCTATTCAAATTTCCATATTTATTTATGTCCATAATTTATCATCTAAATTATGCTCATCTATTTATGGTATATAAATTATACCAATTTTGTCACTAATTAATTTTATTCCTTAAAATTAATTACATGCCTTTTTAGGCCATTACATGCCAAATTCACAATATGTGTGTATCCACTATTATCCCCATCGTACCCCCGTCATTCGTTCGCTTAACATGACATATACATATTAGACTAGCAAATAGTCTAATACTTAAAAAAAGGGAATAAACATCACAAAGTCACATACACGCAATAATAGATCTAATTTGCATCTAACTTGCAATTAAGAATTACAACATACTTGCATAGTCTTTGTATTATCAATGATCCAAAAATCATAGATCTAAAAGGTGTGAACTTGCATGTATGAACATAGTTTTACACCCAACTAGCCTAGGTAATTATCACAAACTTACATAAACTATGTATGTCGTCAACCTAAACATAAAGGTGTCATCTTGCATAACTATGGATCCAATAAAAGGTGTTAACCTGAGTAAACTATGGATCCACATAAAGGTGTAAACTTGCATAACTATGCATGTCATAGTTTCAACATAAAAATGTCAACTTTAATATGGATCTAAACTTTAAAGGTGTGAACTTGTATATATGTGAATCCAATTATCACTTAAACTTGCTTATGAACATAATACTTATACGAACTAGCATATGTTCCACATCCATATTCGCATAAAAACTGATGTTATAAACCTAGTTGATTGGATTATAAAAAGGGATTCATTGACACAAGTTAACATAATGAACTACTAGCATATATTTTAGATCCAAACTTACATAACATCATATAAATCGCATACAACTTGCGTGATCCTATTAACTTGCATAACATCATATGTACAACTTGCATAATCATATTAACTTGCATAACATCATATATGAAACTTGCATAATCAAATTAACTTGCATAACATCGTATATGAAACTTGCATAATCATATTAACTTGCATAACAACATATATGAAACTTGCATAATCATATTAACTTGCATAATCATATTAATCTTGCATAACATCATACATGAAACTTGCATAACATCATATATAAAACTTGCATAACATCATATAATATGAATCAAGTTAACATACATGATTAAACATATGAATTAGATTCACAACCACAACTTATAATCCAACGTATATCACATCATAATTAATTTACCAATTATTTTGTTAAAGTGATCGAACTCACTATTCAACGAAGTTCTGGAATTTATTAGCGTCCCTTTGTTGTAGTTGAATTTGTTGTTGGATTGAATTGAGTCGCTTTAATCTTCTTCTAATTGGTGGCGGCTGCTCTAGGGTTCAAGACGACAGCATGACGGCCATAGTTTTAGTTTTAATTTTGATTTAGGGTTTGAGTCTATAGGTCTTTTTATAGAGTTTTGAATTTATTTACAGCCGTCAGATCACTCTAGAATCCATCTAGGCTTTAGAAACCAAGAAATGATGTCAACAGACCATCCAGAAATCGCCACCTAAGCCCTAAAACATAAAATTTCGTCATAGACCATTTAGGGCCGACGAGACCAATTCCAATCGTCCTGAGTTGACCCTGGGGTCGACCCAGCGGGACTCGAGTCGACCCAGCGGGACTCGGGTCGACCCAGCGGGACTCGGGTCGACCCATAAAATAGGTCAGTTTGGTGTTTTGCCTTCCCACTTCCGCTGTTTTGAATTTTTTTCTTAAATTTTAGGTTTAATTTTATTTTATTTTTGTAAATATATCTATATATATTTCTATCTTCCTAATTAACCATTTTCACACTAAACTACTTTTTAAACTGTGTTCACACTAAGCCGCTTTTTAGCCATTCCCCTAAAACAAAAATATGGCGTTGGCGGGGATCGAACTTTGTACCTCTTGTATGCAAGTCACATGTTCCAACCAAATGAGCTACTAAGTCTTTTGCTTACAAACTTTAGAACAATGTTAAATATTTATTCTTTAATTTAGTTAATTCAATTATTCAAAAATCCGGGGTGTTACATTCTCCCCTCCTTAAAGAATTTCGCCCCCGAAATCTCTAAGTTAAGGAGAATGCATATCCTAACATCCAAACAACCATATACTCAACCATCAAACACAAGCATCCATTGTCCTTATAGAATTTCTAATGCTGTATGAACATATGCAAAAAGTGCGTGTATATGTTCCTTATCTAATGCAAAATCCGGCAGTCTACTGATTCAGTTGACCTCCTTAATGCAAACCATGATAGTGCCATGCATCCATTATGTATGCGAAAGAACCCTATCAATACATATTATTTCTACATGTGTGCACAACCATTCACCAAAATGCAACATCCATATGATAGCACAACCATTATACATCCATTATCTTAAATATGCACACACATTTATATGCAATATGCAATATGAAGTGACTGAGCCGATCTAGTGCCTAAAGTGTGTGTATATGCATCCACTAGCAAACACTAGCAAACACTTGCATCCACACGCATCCATCAAACATAACATGTCTCAAACACATGTTTCAATCATAGGACTACCCTATCTAAAGGTCAAAGGTACTAACGAGAGGACATACTAAAGATAAGATAAGTACAAGGTAAGCGATAAAGGAGAAACTAAAAGACATACCCTAAAAAAGAAAAGGGTATAATGAATGCATCTTCTCTTCCATCTCCCAAGTAGCGTTGCTTTCATCATCTCCCCATTGCACTTTGACTAGCTTGACCTCTCGATTCCTCAACTTCTTAACCTCCGACCCAAGAATGCACGTAAGAGCTCGCTGAATCATCGCATCACGCTCTTTATCCACCTCTCTAAGCAAGCTCGGCTCCACCACTTCCATGGTCTCGTGCAAGCACTTCCTCAAATGTGACACATGGAATACATCGTGTACGCCACTAAGTCTCTCGGGCAACTCCACTCTATACGCCATCTGCCCAATCCTCTCCTTAATAGGAAACGGCCCTACGAAACTTGGTGCTAACTTCCCAACGGACCCAAAGCGAACGACGTTCCATAATGGAGACACCTTGACAAAGACCATGTCCTCAATATCAAACTCAAGATCTATCCTCCTCTTGTCCGCATAAGATTTCTGTCTATCTTGCGCCGTCTTCATCCTTATTCGAATCAAATCGATCTTTTTCGAAGTCTCTCTAATCATATCGGGCCCAAGTAAGATCTTATCTGTAGACTCCCACCAACATGTAGGCGAACGACACGGCCGTCCATAAAGAGCCTCGAACAGTGCCATGCCAATGCTAGACTGAAATTTGTTATTATATGCGAACTCCACCAACGGAAGATGCTCTTCCCATGTACCTCCAAAGTCTAAGACACATAGCCTCAAAAGGTCCTCTAGAATACGATTCACCTTCTCGGTCTGGACGTCCGTCTTAGGATGATATGCGGTGCTCAAACATAACCGAGTCCCTACCGCCTCTTGTAAGCTCTTCCAAAACTTGCTAGTAAAGATAAGATCTCGATCGCTCACTATGCTAGAAGGAACACCGTGCAAACGAACTACCTCTCGAATGTATACGGAAGCTAACCATGGAGCAGTCCTCTTACTCTTCATGAGAATGAAATGGGCGCTCTTTAGTAAGTCTGTCTACCACAACCCAAATCCCCGTATTACTCTTCCTCGATCTCGGCAATCCATCGACAAAATCCATCGAGACACTATCCCACTTCCATTGTGGAACCTCCAATGTGTGAAGCAACCCACCGGGATTCTTTTGCTCCTCTTTTACTTGTTGGCACACTAAGCATCTAGCGACATACTCGGCCACATCCCTCTTCATACCGGCCCAAAAGAAAACTCGCTTCATGTCTTTGTACATCTTGTCCCCACCGGGATGAATGGTCATCTTCGAACGATGTGCATCATCGAGAATAGCCTTCCTCAAGCTCTCATCCCGTGATACACAAAGTCTATCGTCCCTATGCAACCAACCCTTATCATCTAGGGTATACCTACTTAGGTGGCTTTATGACTCCCCTCTTATGAGCTTCTCTATTAACTCCATCAACTGTGGGTCATCATGCTGTGCCTCTCCAACCCGTCCCAAAAGCATAGGTCTGACCTTAAGGACGCTAGCAAACTAATGGATGCTCTAAAGTAAAAGGTAGAGATAAACTCTAAGCTATGTCACTCGACAAACAAAGGACTCAATTTCAACTTTTTCCTACTCAAGGCATCTGCCACAACGTTACCCTTGTCAGGGGTATATGCTATCTCGAAATCGTAGGACGCCAAGAACTCCATCCACCTTTGTTGCCTCAGGTTTAGATCTTTTTGAGAGAACAAGTACTTGAGCGACTTATGGTCTGCAAGCAACTCAAACTTCTCACCAAGCAAATAATGACGCCAAGACTTGAGCGCAAAAACTATGGCAGCAAATTCTGAGTCATGGGTAGGGTAATTCTTCTCATAGACTTTCGACTATCTTCCACCATAACATATCACCCTTCCCTAGAGACCATATGCCCTAAAATCCTCACTTCTTTCCTCCAAAAATGGTATTTTGGAGAACTTAGCTTTAAGCTGGTGCGCTTGTAGGGTCCCTAAGCTTTCCCTAAGATGTAGGTCATGCTCTTCTCTGCTTCTAGAGAAAACCAGGATATTATCCCATGCAAAATCGTCATAACTATCCATCTCTCACACAGACCATCCTAGTCGAACTCGACATCCCCCAAGTGCAAGCCCCAAAGGCCTAAACCAATATTAGACAAACACCCAAGGGATACCTCCTTCTAATTCAGACGACCTACGTGAGATGATACTAGTAAGACGGCCAACCAATTAAGCACTTGACCGACTCTGGCTGTCCTTGCCAGTCTTGCTCCAAAACCACCGCTGATCACATAACTGGCTTTGCTTAATCTATTAAGAACATATGAAAACTTATTCCGCGCCTCTGGGTAAACCCCGCACTTTATCAAAGACGTCTCCATACTCACGGACCACACAAACAGACTCCTAATCATCGTTGGATGCGTCAGAAGATTCTAGGCAGCTAAGCATCACTGAACCCCTAGGGTCACAAGAAATATGAGGGTCTTTCCATAACGAATCAATAGTCTAACTACCCTCCTTTCACAATCCAGGATGGCACCCCGCCTGGCTAGCCAATCCACCCCTAGAATCAAACTATAGCCCGTGAAACCAAGGATGAAGGCGTTGCATTCAAATCCAACGCCCAAGATAGACACTCTCAAATCCCTACAAACCATTGAAGGATGAGCCGAACCACCAACAGGATTTGAGACTAGGATGGGATCCTTAACTAGGCTAGTATTTAGGTGTAGTGTTTCAACTAACGAAGCAGATACTAATGAGTATGAAGCGCCAGAATCAAACAAAGTTCAAACAGGATGATAAAGAAAACCAAATTTCAACCTAGACGGTCCTACCCCCATCAGGTATACCAGCCGTGAGGGAATACAACTACCCTCAAGAAGATCCTGTACTTTGTCCTTGCCTCTTTGGACAATCATAAGGTGTCCTATTTCTCCAAAACAACTAGCCTTCTTCTTCACATTCTCCATTCGTGACCTCCCACCAAGATGAGGTTTCGTCCTTTGTTAACCAAACAGCTATTTGAACCTTCCTCCCATCGTCTATCTTAAAGGTACCAACAAGCCCTCCACTTCCTTGGACTAACTTCTAGCCCGACAAACGTCTAAGTCCCATGAAGTGGTTTTCCGTCCTTCGTACGGAAGTCCTTATTTATCTTAGAAAAAGCATCTATACGCGGAGGGCGGGAAAACTCAAAAAGAGAAAGAGGAAGAGATTCAAAACGGAGAATCTAACGAAGGATATATGGCTCTTGGGGATTATGTTCTTAAAATAAACCTTTCTTTCAAAAATACTCTTCTACAAACATATTTTTGAAAGTATTCTTTATAAAAATGCTTTTGAAAAATAGTTTTTCAAAATATCTTATCTGTTCTGGTAACCTTCAGCTCTGATACCACGTGTAACACCGCACGTCCATTAATGTCACTCGCAAAGGGAATGCATTAACTTCCATGGAGCATTTTAAGTGAATATAGAACAGAAAATCACAACAAGGACAGATATAAAGCAGTACTTGAAAATTTAAAACTTTATTTATTGTAGCAGAAGGTAAATATGTTTGGTTACATCATCAAAAACCATAAACCAAAGTCAAGTACATAATATCCATCTTGATAAAACAAAGTACATAATCCCACTACTACAAATAGCCATAAAGAAAATGATAGGCTGAACTTTACTTCAGCAATCCAAATCCAAGTGCTCCCAAAGAGATCCCAATCAAGCTCCACTAGTACTAGTCCCACCCTTAGAACCTTAGGGGGGGAGGGAAGGAAAAAAAAGAGATGGAAACAAACAGGGTCAGACATAAAGTCTGGCGAGTCCGATAACTCTAACAACATAATTATTAAAGCAATATGATCAGATATAAGCTGGAGAATAAGGTAGTGACTGTGTGAACCACATGGGTATGGCAAGGCAATCAAGAGAAACAGAGATAACGTTAATGGCGCTTCCTAATCAATATAGGATAATTACTATACTCTACCATACTATACTGTACTGTATTGTACTAACACAAACTGCACCCCTACCAGTCACTCTAGAAATTTGATCCCTCTTGGCTAAATAGAATGATGATAGCTTCGTGTACTACTAGATGTACCCACTATCCTCCATGTTTGACTGTATATCTCTAGTTGCTATCATAGGTACCCAGCGTATACCTATCCCCACTAGATGTACCCCTTCAATAAGTAATAATGGTAATTCCATGTACTCCTAGCTGACGTCATAGGTGCCGCTTGCTCCTATCTCCACTAGGTGTACCCCCTTAATAATTATTAAAAATAGTGTGTAACACCCCACTCCCGCTATGGTCACTCTCTAAGGGAATGCCATAGCATCGGTGGAGTATTTTAGTGAATATAGAACAGAAAAATTACAACAAGACAGATATAATTAGTACTTGAAATTTAAAACATCATCTTATAACAGCGGAAATAAACATGTCTGGTTACATCATAAAACCACAATAAAAGTCAAGTACAATATCCATCAAAATAAAGAAGTACATAATCCCACTCTCTCATACAATAGCCAGGACAAAAGAAAAGATAACTGGGTAACTGGAGCTTTACATCTATCCAAGCTCCTAAAGACTGGAACAGCAATCCGATCAAGCTCCACTACTGCTAGGATCCACCGTAGGACCTGAGGGTTGGAAAAAAAGATAAAAACAACGGGGTCAGACATAAGTCTGAGCGAGTCCTATAACTTTAACAATACAACCATTAAAGTAACCAGAGAAGACATAAACTTGACCTACGGTAATGTCTGGGGATGAATGGCTACACTAAGCAGCTTGGTAGAATTAGGATAAACTAAGATAACTGTAAAGACGCATCTACCCACCCAAGGATAATTTCTAACTGCACCACACCAGTCATCCCTACTTAAAGGTTGATCCCTCCCAAGGACTTAGAAAATTTCCCCAGTAGTTTCTTGTACCCCTAGCCCACTACATAGGTGTCGTCTGCCTCTATCTCCACTAGGTGTACTTAGTAATTTTACCCAGTAGTTTCGTGTACCCCTACATAGGTGTCGTCTGCGCCTATCTTTATTAGGTGTACCCACTACTCCCCAGCGATCGGCTCCCTACCGTAGATACCCGTGCTGGTCCCACAATGGGGTGTATCATTCCCCAAAGTGGCCACCTGATAATATCAACGGTGCACGGCTTTATATCTACACGATGCAACAACGGCTTATCTACCAGCCCGGGCCCACACACGCATATGAAACCCGTTGGACTTGCGTTGCCACCGCTAACCCGTTTTGGCCTCTTATAGTCAAGCCCAATATGCGTGTCCCGTCACTCGACTAGAGTTGAGCCCACAAAGATACGTTTGGGATATTGGTTGAAATGGGCCCCCACAAGCTCCCCACCTAAGCTTGTCACTTATCTAGTGTATCCCACTTAACCCTTTAATCATGTTTAATTACATGTTTCCACTTGGTTAAGTATTCTAATCGTATTTTCTATTGCCACCCAAGGCAACCCACTAGATTTCCACATGCCACCCAAGGCACCCACTTAACCCCTCATGTCCCTCTACATGCTAATATGGTTAAGTGTTTCTTAATTAATTAATTAAGATCATGACCTCATAAAGACCTCTCACATTAGACCGTCTTTTATGACTGCTGGATATGCCGGTCGGTTCCGGGCAGACTTCTGTCATCAAAAGGGTCTAACCTCGTGTCTTTACCTTAATCATGTATTTAATTTATGACTAAGACCTCTCACATTGGGCCAATCATTTGTAGCCGCTGGATGGCCGGTCGGTTCCGGGCAGACTTCCGCTACAAAAGGGTCCAACCTCGTGTCTTAGTTGATTAGTTACACCTAATTAATCACCCCCATATTAATTATCCCTAATTAATATCAAGTTTTTCATAACATGGGTAGGCCTAACTCAATAGGTAAATTCCCATGGGGTAGACCTAACTCAATAGGTAAATTCCCACTTATGTTAATTTATTTTTACGGTATGCTTAATCATACCCAATCACACTTTTATTAACATATTTATTAACCCCATCGTTCCCCACGTAAATCGTTCTCATTTCATGACATAATCAAGGGAAGATCCATCACAAATATCATGGGTTTAACCAAATCTTGGCATATAACTTTGTCATGGGTTAAGAGGATGTCAACTTGCATATATGAGCATATATTAACCCAACTACATTTATCCCAAACTTGCATATTATCATATACATATCTTGCATAACATGTTGAACTTGCATATAAGCATTCTCATAACTTGCATAACATGTTAAACATGCATTTAAGCATACACATAACTTGCATAAGCATCCACATACTTGCATAAGCATGCATAACTTGCATATCACATTAAGCTTGCATTTAAGCATATACATAACTTGCATAAGCATTCACATACTTGCATAAGCATGCATAACTTGCATATCACATTAAACTTGCATTTAAGCCTATACATAACTTGCATAAGCATTCATATACTTGCATAAGCATGCATAACTTGCATATCACATTAAACTTGCATTTAAGCATATACATAACTTGCATATCTCACTTATTAAACATGCATAAACCCACTTATTAAACATGCATAAACCCACTTGTTAAACATGCATAAACCCACTTGTTAAACATGCATAAACCCACTTATTAATTATGCATAAACATAGGAAAACATAGAGTAGCATATCATTATAAATGATTCAAACTCACTAATCTGCATTTAAGACCATAAGTCTCATTACACCCAATCTACTTACTTTAGCAATTGAAGTTAAAGTGATAGAAACTCACCAAACCCAAGATTAGCAAACTTATGAAGTGGAATTAGTTGCTAAATATGAAGATGGTGATGATTAGAGATTGATTAGAGAGTGATTAGCTTGCAACTTCCTTCATAGAATAGTGGAGGCTCCTTCTAGGATTTAATTTGGCGGCATGAGGCCATCATTTCTATTTTTAGTATGGATTAGGGTAGGTTTAGGGTGTATTTATAGATTAGGCGAGTGTTTTAGGCCCTTAGATTAACCCTAGATTAGATTAGGTCCGTTAGATTTAGGAAATCTCTAGAACCCAGCCCTTCAAGCCAGCCTAAAACCCAACCTGGTGCACCCAGGTTCTCTGGACGCCGCGCCCCTGTCGACAGGCAAGTCGACACCCCTGTCGACAGCCCTGTCGACATGGTTAGGGTGGGAACTTTCCCGCCTGACCCCGCTGGTTCTATTTTCAAATCTGAATTTGAATTTTTAAATCTGTTTTTAGCTTAAATTTTCCTGCAAACTTCTTTGCGCCATAACCGGGCCATACGGACTCCGATTCTCGAAAACTCGGACTCTAT
Source organism: Allium sativum (assembly GCA_030737875.1). Lineage (NCBI taxonomy): Eukaryota > Viridiplantae > Streptophyta > Magnoliopsida > Asparagales > Amaryllidaceae > Allium > Allium sativum. The sequence continues at coordinate 1,027,093,310 of CM060909.1, forward strand.
TTCGCGTATTTTTCCGAGACGAACGAAATGACGCAGCCCGTTTTCCCCAATTCTCACATCTGAGATTATTTATTCTGTAATTAGTGAATTTTAGCATTAACTAAAATTCGGGGTGTTACATTCTCCCCTCCTTAAAGGATTTCGTCCCCGAAATCTCTAAGCTAAGGAGAATGCATATCCTACCATCCAAACAACCATCTACTCAATCCATCAAACACGGGCATCCATTGTCCTTAAAACAGTTTCTAATGATGTATGAGCATATGCAAAAAGTGTGTGTATATGTTCCCTATCTAATGTATGAACATATGCAAACCATGATAGTGCCATGCATCCATTATGTATGCGAGAGAACCCTATCGACACATACAATATCTACATGAGTGCACAATCATTCACCAAAATGCATCATCCATATGATAACACAATCATTATACATCCATAAATATAGCTTCCTACACACAATTTTATGCACTATGCAATATGAAGTGACTGAGCCGATCTAGTGCCTAGAGTGTGTGTATATGCATCCACGAGCAACCACTAGCAAACACTTGCATCCACTTGCATCCATCAACCATAACATGTCTCAAACACATGTTTCAACCATAGGTTTACCCTATCTAAAGGTCAAACAGTACTAACGAGAGGATATACTAAAGATAAGATAAGTACTAGACAACGATAGAGGAGAAAGTAAAGACATACCCTCAAAAAGAAATGGGTACAATGAACGCATCTTCGCTTCCGTCTCCCAAGTTGCGTTGCTCTCATCTTCTCCCCACTGCACTTTGACTAGTTAAACCTCTCTGTTTCTCAACTTCCTAGTCTCTGACCCAAGGATGCGAGTAGGAGCTCGTCGAATAGTCGCATCACGCTCTACTTCCACTTCTTTAAGCAAGCTCGGCTCTACCACCTCTGCCGTCTCATGTAAGCACTTCCTCAAATGGGACACATGGAATACATCATGTACACCGCTAAGTCTGTCGGGCAACTCCACCTTATATGCCATCCGTCCGATCCTTTCCTTAATAGGAAACGGCCCCACGAACCTTGGTGCTAGCTTCCCAACAGACCCAAAGCGAACCACATTTCGCAAAGGAGACACTTTGACAAAGACCATGTCCCCAACTTCAAACTCAAGATCCGTCCTTCTCTTGTCCGCATAAGATTTTTGCCTATCCTGCGCTGCTTTCATCCTTCTTCGAATCAAGTCAATCTTCTCAGAAGTCTCCCTAATCATATCAGGCCCAAGCAGAATCTTATCCGTAGATTCCCACCAACATGCAGGTGATCGACAAGGCCTTCCATAAAGAGCTTCGAAAGGAGCCATACCAATACTGGACTGAAAGCTGTTATTATATGCGAACTCCACCAATGGAAGATGCTCTTCCCATGTACCCCCAAAATCTAAGATACAAAGCCTCAAAAGGTCTTCTAGAACACGATTCACCCTCTCAGTCTGGCCGTCTGTCTAAGGATGATATGCGGTGCTCAGACACAATTGAGTCCCCACTGCTTCTTGCAAACTCCTCCAGAACTCGCTAGTGAAGATAGGATCTCGATCACTCACTATGCTAGAGGGTACCCCATGTAATCGAACTATCTCTCGAAGATATACAGAAGCTAGCCATAGAGCAGTCCTCTTGCTCTTCACAGGTATGAAATGGGCGCTCTTAGTAAGTCTGTTTACCACCACCCAAATTCCCGTATTACCCTTTCTCGATCTGGGTAACCCGTCAATAAAATCCATCGAGACGCTATCCCACTTCCATTGCGGAACTTCCATTGGATGAAGCAACCCACCTGGTTTCTTTTGCTCCGCCTTCACTTGTTGGCACACCAAGCATCGAGCGACATACTCGGCCACATCTTTCTTCATACCGGCCCAGAAGAAAACCCTCTTCATGTCTTGGTACATCTTGTCCCCACCGGGATGAATGGTCATCCTAGAACGGTGTGCATCATCAAGAATAACCTTCCTCAAACCCTCGTCTTGCGGTACACAAAGTCTACCGTCTCTACGCAAGCACCCCCTATCGTCTAGGGTGTACCTACTCAAATGGCTGGACGACTCCCCCCTTATGAGCCTCTCTACCAACTCAACCAACTGTGGGTCGTCCCTCTGTGCTTCCCCAATCCGCCCCAAAAGAGTAGGTCTGACCTCCAAGGATGCTAGCAAACCGGGTATGTAGTCAATGGAAGGTCTGAAATCAAACATCGAGATAAATTCCAAGCTTCGTTGTTCCACGAACAATGGACTCAAGGACAATCTCTTTCTGCTCAAGGCGTCCGCCACCACGTTCCCCTTGCCAGGGGTATACGCTATCTCGAAATCATAGGATGCTAAGAACTCCATCCACCTTTGCTGTCTCAAATTCAAATCCTTCTGAGAAAACAAGTACTTCAATGATTTGTGGTCAGTGAACAATTCGAATCTCTCACCAAGAAGATAATGGTGCCAAATCTTAAGCGCAAAAACAATAGCGGCCAACTCTAAATCATGGGTAGGGTAATTTTTCTCATGTGCCCTCAACTACCTTCCACCATAGGCTATCACCCTTCCCTCTTGCATTAAGACTGCGCCCAGCCCTGTCCCACAAGCATCAGTATAGACAACAAATGGCTTGCTCCCATCTGGCAACACTAAAACTGGAGCAGTGGTTAAAGCTCTTTTTAACCGTCGGAACGCATCATCACAATCTACGTCCCATGTGAAAACAGGATTCTTCTTCGTCAAGCGGGTTAATGGGGCTGATATCTTTGCGAAGTCTTTGATAAACTTCCTATAGTAACCCGCCAACCCCAAGAAACTTCTTACTTCGGTAGCATTCTTTGGAACCTTCCAATCCTGAATCGATACTACCTTCGCGGGATCCACAGCTATCCCTTCCTTAGAGACCACGTGCCCCAAGAACCGCACCTCCTTCCTCCAGAAGTGACATTTAGAGAATTTAGCCTTAAGGCTATGTGCTCGAAGAGTCTTCAATACCTCCCCAAGATGTAGGGCATGCTCTTCTTCACTCTTAGAAAATACTAAGATATCATCCACAAAGACCACCACGAATTTATTAAGGAACTCCCTGAACACCCTACTCATCAAATCAACAAAGTATGCAGGGGCGTTCGTCAACCCAAATGGCATTACCAGCCACTAATAGAAACCATCCGGAGTTCTAAAGGCAGTCTTGTCTATGGTATCCTCAGCCACCCTCAACTGATGAAACCCCGTGGCTAAGTCCAACTGAGAAAATACTGAAGCGCCAACCAACTGATCGAAAAGATCATCAATCCTCGGCAATGGGTGTCTATTCTTCTTTGTGAGCTTATTGAGTTCTCTATAGTCTACACAAAGTCTGAGGGACCCATCCGCCTTTGTAGCAAATACTACTGAAGCACCCCACTCCGATATACTTCGTCTTATGAACCCCTTCTCAAGCAACTCCCCTACTTGCTTATGGAGTTCCCTCCTCTCATGAGGAGCCATGTGGCGCACTGGTAAAGATACAGGTTTAGCATTATCCACCAGATATATTCGGAAGTCAATCTCCCGCTTCGGAGGTAAGCCCTTCACCTCCTCAAACACATCCGGATATTCCCGGACCACTTTAACAGATTGCAAACTCTCGACCGAAGCGTCAAGCGATTCAAGATAACTTAGCATAACAGAGTCCATGGGATTACAAGAAATCTCGAGAGTGTTACCCAAGCGGGTCATGAGCCTAACAACCCTCCTTTCGCAATCAAGAACGGCACCATTACTGGATAACCAGTCCATGCCCAAAATCAACCCATAGCCCGTGAAGCCCAACACAAAAGCATCACATCTAAACTCAATGCTAAGTATAGAAATCTTCAAACCCAAACATATCATGGACAAATAAGTGGAGCCCCCAATTGGGTTTGAAACAACCAAGGGATCATCTACCAGACTGGAGTCTAAGTGCAGTGACTCAACTAATGATGATGAGATAAACGAATGCGATGCGCCTGAATCAAACAATGTACGGACAGGATGATCAAATAGAAAAACCAGACTTTCAACGGAGATAGTTCTACCTCTTTCCTAAATCGGTGGAACCGCGAGAGCCTGTACTTGCCCCCTAGCCTGACCCGGTGCCATAAGAGCTTGCACCTGTCCTCCTGAGGTAGATCCCGTCCTTTGCCCCTTCTTAGGACAATCTTTCACTAGATGCCCTACTTCGCCACAGTGAAAGCAGCCAGTCTTCTTCTTCTTGCGACAATCCTTGCTTAGGTGGCCAGGTGTCCCACAATTGAAACACTTCTTCTTCTTGCCCTTGCCACCGTTGCCTTTCCCACCTTTATTTTGTTGTTGTTTCTGAGGTCTCTTTTGATCTCCCTTCTTCTCGGGTGCCTTATTAGCATTGGGACCCTTCTCTTCTTCATACATGAGTGCCATGTCAACTAGCTTCTCAAAGGTGGCCCCCATAGGGATATGAGTCATAGCCAACCCATGCATTGGTTCATTCAAGCCTTTCACGAACCTCAAAGCCTTCTTCTCCGGTGTATTCACCATGTCTAGGCCAAACCTTGCCAATTGATTAAACTTGTTGACATATTCCTTCACCGAGAGATTTCCTTGCTTTAGAGTCAAGAATCTTTCCATATACAAGTTTTCCTCCGCCCTTGAGAGAAACTTTGCCACAAATCTTTGCCTAAAATCCGCCCAAGAGTCAACGGGGCGTTCTCCATTAGTGACCTCCCACCAGAATGAGGCCTCTCCCTTCATTAACCAAGCAGCTAACTTGACTTTCTTTCCTTCTTCCATCTCAAAGATATCTATCAATTCTTCCACCTCTTTAAGTCAGTCTCTAGCCTCCACAAAAGTTTCAGATCCTTGAAAAGGTTTCCCTCCCATAGCTTTAAATTCCTTGCAAGTCTTAGCAAAAGTATCCGTGCGAGGAGGAGGGGGAGGAGGAAGATCGGGTGCTACGGTTGGTGGAGGAACATTTGCCGGACCCGCAGTGGTGGCCCTAGCCTCCATCAATCTCCTATACCATACTGGTACCGTCACACCCTCCGGAAAGTTAAGATCCTCAGCCATGCTGAAACGAAAAAGGAAAGATTCAAAACGGAGAATTCGAAGGATATAGATATGGCTATTGGGGATTATGCTTTTCTTTCAAAAACTTTTCTCTTTAAAGACATGTTTTTGAAAATATTTCTTCCAAAAATGTTTTTAGAAAAATAGCTTTCTAAAAATTTTATCTGTTCCGGTAACCTTTGCTCTGATACCACGTGTAACACCCCACTCCCGCTATGGTCACTCTTTAAGGGAATGCCATAGCATCGGTGGAGTATTTTAGTGAATATAGAACAGAAAAATTACAACAAGACAGATATAATTAGTACTTGAAATTTAAAACATCATCTCATAATAGCGGAAATAAACATGTCTGGTTACATCATAAAACCACAATAAAAGTCAAGTACAATATCCATCAAAATAAAGAAGTACATAATCCCACTCTCTCATACAATAGCCAGGACAAAAGAAAAGATAACTGGGTAACTGGAGCTTTACATCTATCCAAGCTCCTAAAGACTGGAACAGCAATCCGATCAAGCTCCACTACTGCTAGGATCCACCGTAGGACCTGAGGGTTGGAAAAAAAGATAAAAACAATGGGGTCAGACATAAGTCTGAGCGAGTCCTATAACTTTAACAATACAATCATTAAAGTAACCAGAGAAGACATAAACTTGACCTACGGTAATGTCTGGGGATGAATGGCTACACTAAGCAGCTTGGTAGACTTAGGATAAACTAAGATAACTGTAAAGACGCATCTACCCACCCAAGGATAATTTCTAACTGCACCACACCAGTCATCCCTACTTAAAGGTTGATCCCTCCCAAGGACTTAGAAAATTTCCCCAGTAGTTTCTTGTACCCCTAACCCACTACATAGGTGCCGTCTGCCCCTATCTCCACTAGGTGTACTTAGTAATTTTACCCAGTAGTTTCGTGTACCCCTACATAGGTGCCGTCTGCCCCTATCTTTATTAGGTGTACCCACTACTCCCCAGCGATCGGCTCCCTACCGTAGATACCCGTGCTGGTCCCACAATGGGGTGTATCATTCCCCAAAGTGGCCACCTGATAATATCAACGGTGCACGGCTTTATATCTACACGATGCAACAACGGCTTATCTACCAGCCCGGGCCCACACACGCATATGAAACCCGTTGGACTTGCGTTGCCACCGCTAACCCGTTTTGGCCTCTTATAGTCAAGCCCAATATGCGTGTCCCGTCACTCGACTAGAGTTGAGCCCACAAAGATACGTTTGGGATATTGGTTGAAATGGGCCCCCACAAGCTCCCCACCTAAGCTTGTCACTTATCTAGTGTATCCCACTTAACCCTTTAATCATGTTTAATTACATGTTTCCACTTGGTTAAGTATTCTAATCGTATTTTCTATTGCCACCCAAGGCAACCCACTAGATTTCCACATGCCACCCAAGGCACCCACTTAACCCCTCATGTCCCTCTACATGCTAATATGGTTAAGTGTTTCTTAATTAATTAATTAAGATCATGACCTCATAAAGACCTCTCACATTAGACCGTCTTTTATGACTGCTGGATATGCCGGTCGGTTCCGGGCAGACTTCTGTCATCAAAAGGGTCTAACCTCGTGTCTTTACCTTAATCATGTATTTAATTTATGACTAAGACCTCTCACATTGGGCCAATCATTTGTAGCCGCTGGATGGCCGGTCGGTTCCGGGCAGACTTCCGCTACAAAAGGGTCCAACCTCGTGTCTTAGTTGATTAGTTACACCTAATTAATCACCCCCATATTAATTATCCCTAATTAATATCAAGTTTTTCATGACATGGGTAGATCTAACTCAATAGGTAAATTCCCATGGGGTAGACCTAACTCAATAGGTAAATTCCCACTTATGTTAATTTATTTTTACGGTATGCTTAATCATACCCAATCACACTTTTATTAACATATTTATTAACCCCATCGTTCCCCACGTAAATCGTTCTCATTTCATGACATAATCAAGGGAAGATCCATCACAAATATCATGGGTTTAACCAAATCTTGGCATATAACTTTGTCATGGGTTAAGAGGATGTCAACTTGCATATATGAGCATATATTAACCCAACTACATTTATCCCAAACTTGCATATTATCATATACATATCTTGCATAACATGTTGAACTTGCATATAAGCATTCTCATAACTTGCATAACATGTTAAACATGCATTTAAGCATACACATAACTTGCATAAGCATCCACATACTTGCATAAGCATGCATAACTTGCATATCACATTAAGCTTGCATTTAAGCATATACATAACTTGCATAAGCATTCACATACTTGCATAAGCATGCATAACTTGCATATCACATTAAACTTGCATTTAAGCCTATACATAACTTGCATAAGCATTCATATACTTGCATAAGCATGCATAACTTGCATATCACATTAAACTTGCATTTAAGCATATACATAACTTGCATATCTCACTTATTAAACATGCATAAACCCACTTATTAAACATGCATAAACCCACTTGTTAAACATGCATAAACCCACTTGTTAAACATGCATAAACCCACTTATTAATTATGCATAAACATAGGAAAACATAGAGTAGCATATCATTATAAATGATTCAAACTCACTAATCCGCATTTAAGACCATAAGTCTCATTACACCCAATCTACTTACTTTAGCAATTGAAGTTAAAGTGATAGAAACTCACCAAACCCAAGATTAGCAAACTTATGAAGTGGAATTAGTTGCTAAATATGAAGATGGTGATGATTAGAGATTGATTAGAGAGTGATTAGCTTGCAACTTCCTTCATAGAATAGTGGAGGCTCCTTCTAGGATTTAATTTGGCGGCATGAGGCCATCATTTCTATTTTTAGTATGGATTAGGGTAGGTTTAGGGTGTATTTATAGATTAGGTGAGTGTTTTAGGCCCTTAGATTAACCCTAGATTAGATTAGGTCCGTTAGATTTAGGAAATCTCTAGAACCCAGCCCTTCAAGCCAGCCTAAAACCCAACCTGGTGCACCCAGGTTCTCTGGACGCCGCGCCCCTGTCGACAGGCAAGTCGACAGGCAAGTCGACACCCCTGTCGACAGGCCTGTCGACAGCCCTGTCGACATGGTTAGGGCGGGAACTTTCCCGCCTGACCCCGCTGGTTCTATTTTCAAATCTGAATTTGAATTTTTAAATCTGTTTTTAGCTTAAATTTTCCTGCAAACTTCTTTGGGCCATAACCGGGCCATACGGACTCCGATTCTCGAAAACTCGGACTCTATTTCGCGTATTTTTCCGAGACGAACGAAATGACGCAGCCCGTTTTCCCCAATTCTCACATCTGAGATTATTTATTCTGTAATTAGTGAATTTTAGCATTAACTAAAATTCGGGGTGTTACATAGTTTTAGCTTCGTGTACCCCTAGCTGACTACATAGGTGTCGTCTGCTCCTATCTCCACTTGGTGTACCCACTACCCTGTCCCATTCAATTGGCTCCCTAACTCGTAGTTACCCGTGCAGGTCCCACAGTGGGGTGTATCACTCCCCAATATGGCAACCTTATACCACGCAAGGAATGCACGGCTTATAACTACACGATGCAACAATGTCTTACCTACCAGCCCGGACCCACGCACGCACGTGACCCCGTTGGACTTGCGTTGCCACCGCTAACCCGTTTTGGCCTCTAACAATCAGACCCAGTAGGCGTGTCTTGTCCTCGACTTGGGTCGAGCTCACAAAGATACTTAATGGGCTACTGGACTGAAAAGGGCCCCCCATGCTTGACACAAGCTTTCCACCTAGACTTGGTCCCCTCTAGTACATCCCACTTAACCCCCTTAATGTCCACTTACATGTTTTAAATTTGGTTAAGGGTTTCTGTTAGTGATTCCATATGCCACCCAAGGCACCCACTTAACCCCTATGTCCCACTTACATGTTTTACCTTGGTTAAGTGTTACTAATCGTATTTCCTCATGCCACCCAAGGCACCCACTTAACCCCATGTACCACCACATGTTTTACTTTGGTTAAGTGTTTCTTAATTTATTACTACCGTAACCCCTGTAGGACCTCTCACATTAGACTGGCATTTGTGGCTGCTGGATTTACCGGGCGGGTCCAGGCAGTCTTACACCACAAACGAGCCTAACCTCGTGTCCATACAATTGTTACGCATTTAGTTTGGGCCTTTGACCTCTCACATTGGGCTACCATTTGTGGCTGCTGGATTTGCCGGGCGGGTCCGTGCAGTCTTACACCACAAATGAGTCCAACCTCGTGTCTTAGGCAATTAATTATACATAATTATTTTTCCCCAAATTTGAATTACTTTCCCTATTCAAATTTCCATATTTATTTATGTCCATAATTTATCACCTAAATTATGCTCATCTATTTATGGTATATAAATTATACCAATTTCATCACTAATTAATTTTATTTCTTAAAATTAATTACATGCCTTTTTAGGCCATTACATGCAAAATTCACAATATATGTGTATCCACTATTATCCCCATCGTACCCCTGTCATTCGTTCGCTTAACATGACATATACATATTAGACTAGCAAATAGTTTAATACTTAAAAAAGGGAATAAATGTCACAAAGTAACATACGCACAATAATAGATCTAACTTGCAATTAAGAATTACAACATACTTGCATAGTCTTTGTATTATCAAGGATCCAAAAATCATAGATCTAAAAGATGTGAACTTGCATGTATGAACATAGTTTTACACCCAACTAGCCTAGGTAATTATCACAAACTTACATAAATTATGTATGTCGTCAACCTAAACACATAGGTGTCATCTTGCATAACTATGGATCCAATAAATGGTGTTAACCTGAGTAAACTATGGATCCATATAAAGGTGTAAACTTGCATAACTATGCATGTCATAGTTTCAACATAAAAATGTCAACTTGAATATGGATTTAAACTTTAAAGGTGTGAACTTGTATATATGTGAATCCAATTATCACTTAAACTTGCATATGAACATAATACTTATACGAACTAGCATATGTTCCACATCCATATTCGCATAAAAACTGATGTTATAAACCTAGGTGATTGGATTATAAAAAGGGATTCATTGACTCAAGTTAACATCATGAACTACTAGCATATATTTTAGATCCAAACTTACATAACATCATATAACCCGCATACAACTTGCGTGATCCTATTAACTTGCATAACATCATATGTACAACTTGCATAATCATATTAACTTGCATAACATCATAAATGAAACTTGCATAATCATATTAACTTGCATAACATCGTATATGAAACTTGCATAATTATATTAACTTGCATAACATCATATATGAAACTTGCATAATCATATTAACTTGCATAACATCATACATGAAACTTGCATAATATCATATATAAAACTTGCATAACATCATATAATATGAATCAAGTTAACATTCATGATTAAACATATGAATTAGATTCACAACCACAACTTATAATCCAACGTATATCACATCATAATTGATTTACCAACTATTTTGTTAAAGTGATCGAACTCACTATTCAACGAACATCTGGAATTTACTAGCGTCCCTTTGTTGTAGTTGAATTTGCTGTTGGATTGAATTGAGTCGCTTTAATCTTCTTCTAATTGGTGGCAGCTGCTTTAGGGTTCAAGACGACAGCATGACGACCGTAGTTTTAGTTTTAATTTTGATTTTGATTTAGGGTTTGAGTCTATGGGTCTTTTTATAGAGTTTTGAATTTATTTACAGCCGTCAGATCACTCTAGAATCCATTTAGGCCTTAGAAACCAAGAAATGATTTCAACAGACCATCCAGAAATCGCCACCTAAGCCCTAAAACATAAAATTTCATCGTAGACCATTTAGGGCCGACGGGACCAATTCCAAACCTCCTGAGTCGACCCTGGGGTCGACCCAGCGGGACTTGGGTCGACCCATAAAATAGGTCGGTTTGGTGTTTTGCCTTCCCGCTTCCGCTGTTTTAAAAATTTTTCTTAAATTTTAGGTTGAATTTTATTTTATTTTTATAAATATATCTATATATATTTATATCTTCCTAATTAACCATTTTCACACTAAACTACTTTTTGAACCGCGTTCACACTAAGCCTCTTTTTAGCCATTCCCCTAAAACAAAAATATGGCGTTGGTAGGGATCGAACTCTGTACCTTTTGTATGCAAGTCACATGTTCCAACCAAATGAGCTACTAAGTCTTTGGCTTACAAACCTTAAAACAATGCTAAACATTTATTCTTTAATTTAGTTAATTCGATTATTCAAAAATCCGGGGTGTTACAGCTCCCGATTGCAGGTTCCCTTTGGACTAGAGCTATTGTTGACTACTTTGTGTGTCGGGGCTACCCTATTGGTATTCTTCCTTTTTCATCAGCTTCAGGCTTCTCTCCTTACTAACGGTGACAGTTGCCTTGCTTTCGGATTGTTCTCTTATGCAAGTGACAGTTCGTTACCCCTTTGCTGACAGCCCCCCTTGGTGTTAATTTTGGTAGTAACATTTGCCCCCACCCCTTTTGTGAAGGGGTAATTTCGACTTATCTAGCCAAACCTTTGACTTTCTTTCGGTGTGTCGACTCCCTGTCTCTTGTCATCCTTCAATTAGACCTGTTGATAGGTTCCTATCTGTATGGCTTGGATTTACAGGAAAATTTGATATAAATGGTTTTCCTTCTTCATCTCCATCCTTTTACCTGCAAATTAAGTGCTCAAGCCAGATTATCGTGTTTCAAGAATTACTCAAGCTTTTTTCTAGAATTTCAAATTCGATTCTCCGTAAGTATCTTTATTTCGATTATAAGTAGAAATCTAGATTATGCACTTAAATTGATTAGGCAATTGATCAAGAATTAATATACTTAGTGTGAATTAAACAACAATGATAGCTTGAATAATATATAATGGCCGATATGATTGGTCATCGATTCGCCTAATGCACCCCTTTTTGGAGTTTGATATGCAAAATTTATCGTGTAAAAGTTTAATTTTATCACAAAATAAGATGCTATGCTTCTGGTACGAGTTAATTCAATCGCCATTACTGTAAATTTATTTTGTTTTCGACCTTGCTGACACCGACATTTGTACTTAATTAGCTTCTGTCTCAGGGGTGTCGGGTTAGCTTGAAAGTGCCAGTAAATTCTGTAAACTTAACATCAGGATATCTCAATCTTGATTTTACTCGTACCGGGTTTGAGAACCAATTAGGCTTTCGATGATAATATTGAATTGTTTGGTTTCGGTTGAGCCACTATTGGACATCATTGATAGTTTGATTTTTCTGGCTTCTACCTCTTGTCCTTTAAACTTTGATGTTGGGATAACTGATTTTATCATCAACAAAGGCCTAATTATTTCTAAGTGAATGTGAATTATGTGTAAATCTTTCTAAGGTCGATACTTCGGATCAACTTGGTATATGACAAATTAGACCCTCAATATTAGCAAGTTGTACTTGCTTACCCGTTTAAAAATGTTATATGCATATTTATGTAAAAGGAATGTAATGCTAACACATATGTAATGAAATGATACCACCTGTCAGCATTATGTATAGTAAAAAGAGTATAGTTAAGCCAAAGTCCAAGGGTTCCAGTACTCCATGAACCAATAAATAGTTTACTTTAAAGAATTCTTTAATCACATCTCAAGATAAGGTGAAGACCATTCTCAACAGCTTTGGAATATCTGGCATAGATGCTATTGCGAATTCTGCTCAAGATATTATCCAAGACCCTCTAGAGGGGTACTTTGCATACTCAGCGATCCACATTTGGCAAGAGGGTTTCCTTCCTTTCCTACTGTAACACCCTGTATTTTTTGTTAATGGTATAGTAACGAATTAAACAATACTTAATTTAAAATGTAATAATTAAGGGAAATGGGTTACACCATTGTGTTCGTCTCGGAATTCTGGTTGAGATAGAGTCCGAGTTTGCGTAAATTGGACTTCGCATGAAGAAGTTATGGCTGTCGGAAGTTTCCAAAAAATTCAAATAAATTCAAATAGCTCGAAAACAAATTCAAATTCGAATCAGAAGACAGAAGTGGGCTGGGCGGGAAAATTCCCGCCCAGGACCCAGGTCGACCAGGCGGTCGACCCTAGCGTCGACCTCCCCCCTACATGTCGACCTGGGGGTCGACCTGCCCCCTTCCCCCGGGCAGATCTGAATGGTGACGATTTTGTGACTCAGTGTTGAGTCACTAGGGCTGAGGTGTCACCCTATCTTCACTGGATGGCTGTGGTTAACCCTAGGATCATCTAACGGCTCAAATTGAGTTGAAATTCTATATAAACAACCCAATGCTCAAACCTAAAAATCACACAAAAATAATCCTAGAACTACCATGCTGTCAATGGAAAACTTGGAGTAGGCAACACCAATTCAAAGACAAGATATGAACTTGAATCAAAAATCAAATTAAAAGATTATCAAATTCAACGATCTACATCAAAGGCGAGCTTACCAATTTCAGAATTCAGATTTCAGAACACAAGAATTCCTTTTTAGTTTGTAAGTTGGTTATTATGCAGATTTAAACGTTCCTTCAAATGAACCGTGACATGTTGTAATGTGAATATAGAATGATGCTTATGTATAAGATTTGATTCTCGTTTATCTTAAAGTATCGTTGTAATTAATCATGTCTATATGCTTGTGGCGATGAACATGTTGTATATTAATCATGTCTATGTGCTTGTGGTGATGAACATATTGTATATTAATCATGTCTATATGCTTATGGTGATGAACATATTGTATGTTATTGGAATCTATTATGATTGGGTAATGGATTTATTTTACCAATTAAATGGTATAACATGTCATTTTATAAATTGGTGGTTATTTGCAAGTTTATGATCTAAGACACATGCTTATATGTTAGATCAACACTCATGTATATTCATGTTAGGTTGAATCTATTTATGTTGAAAAACTTGGAATTGTAGTCCTCTTATGTTTTAACACATAAGTCATCATGTTAAGTTGTGATCCGAATATGTTGATAATAGTTTTCTTATGTTTTGACATACATAAGTTAATATGCTACGTTGCGATTTAAAAATGATTATAGTATCTTTCTTATGTTTTGACATACATAAGTTAATATGTTAAGTTGTGGTTTAAAACTGTGATTATATGTAAAACCTCCATCCTAGACCTTTGTCAAGTTTACATGACAACTAGACCCAACTTAGTCACAAGTTCACCTTTGCCCATTTAGTTAAAGTTAAATGATACCTCTATGCCAAGTTACACATGACAAGTTGAAATTATGCTATTTTATGTTTATTTCATGCCTCTTGTTTATTACCCCTTTTCTTGTTTATCGGTTGGGCTAATTTACTAGCCCAACATTTTATGTGATTCATGCGTACGTTCCATGGGGGTAGCGATGGGAAAAAATATGAAAAATCATGGCATAGATTTGTTCATAAAATGGTATATGTGATATACCATTTATGGTGAGCATAATCAAAGGATAATTATGGCATGATTAAATTAAATTAAATTTACATAAAGAAATTAGACATATATAGAAAAATGTGAATTTAGAAAAAGACGAATACGCCTAACCCGAGGTTAGACTGAGTTGTGGTGTAAATCTGCCCGGAACCTACCGGCATATCCAGTGACCACAACAAGACCTGTCTAATGTGGGTGGTTAGTGCATCAAGCCCAAAAAGAACCCGAGGTTAGACTGAGTTGTGGTGTAAACCTGCCCGGAACCGACCGGCACATCCAGTGACCACAACAAGACCTGTCTAATGTGAGTGGTTGGTGCTTTAACAAATTAAAGCTAAGTCAGGATTGGTAGGGTTAAGTCAATTAGGAAAACACTTAACTGATTCAACATGTTAACTAAACGAATGGGTGGGGTTAAGTAAACTTGGACACTTAGCCAAATAAACATGTTGATTAGAAAACCCTAGTAACGGGGACCCATTTCAGTAATAACCCACTTAGATGTATCATGGTACCCTGAAACTAGGCAGGTTGGGGCACGATTACTGGGCTGAGTATAAGTTGTCAAAACATTGGCAGTTGGTGGGCCAGTGTAGGTTCCGACGGAGTATGGGCGTGCAGTACTCCGGAGTGGAAAAATCAGGCACTGGGCATCAGTAGTATACACTGTGCATCCTGAATCGTGTTGGATTGCCACCAGAGGGACTGATACACCCCATGGTGGGACCAGCACAGGTATCTACAGTCAAGCGGGGCCGAATGACACAGGATATGAATGCATGCGAGTAGGAGCTGATCATTAAGGGGATCGTTTGTTATAAACACGTAGGGCTGGTGGATCCAATGGTTAAGTAGGTGCAGAGATTATAGTAATGGGTGCGATCACATGTTCCTCTTATCTTATATTAGGGTATTGTCCTATGTTTTGTTATTACTATCATGATCCCTTTCCTTGTTTAAATACTAGTAATCACTGAACTTACCAGACTTATTGTCTGACCCATTTTCTTTCGTCCTCTTTTCTTTCGTTTCCCCCCCAGGTCCACAGGGAGGGAATACTGCAACTTAGTCGGACCCTTTGCAAGCTTCAAGAAAGTAGATGTATGATTTGGACTCTCTCTATCTTGGCTATGGCTCTTCGACATTATCCTTGGGGATTTATGCAGTTTTATTTATGATTTATGCTTCTTTATTAAACAATCAAGACATAAATTATGTTGTAATGTTTTGGGAAGTTGTTTTGAGACTATTTGATGTAATGCTTTTGTATTGAACCACGTATTCAATAAATGATTTAAATTCTGCTGCTTATACTTATCTGTCTTGTAAAATTTTCTGTGTCTTGTACCTATAACCCTCCACCAAAGTTAAGGCATTCCCTTTGTGAGTGACCTTAACGGAGGTGGGGTGTTTGACTTGGTATCAGAGCAAAGGTTTACCAGATCAGATAAGAGTTTTTGAAAATTATTTTCAAAAAGGAATATAAAGAAACATTTTTACAAGAAGGACTGTTGTTTTAAAATTTAAAAAGGCATAATCCCCAAAGCCATATGCATTATCTTTCTATCCTTCGTTTTGAATCTTTTCTTTTTTGTTTCAGTATGTCTGGGAATCTTAACCTTCCAGAGGGTGTACAGATACATGGCTGGTTCGGGAGCTACTTAGAGGCTAGGGCCAACGACACAGGCCCAGCAGATATTCATCCTCCTCCAGCTGCAGCGGTTCCTCCTCCACCTCTTCCTCGTGCAAATTCTTTCTCAAAGATTTGTAGAGACTTCAGGGCCATGGGTGGAAAAGATTTCAAGGGAACTGAATCATTCATAGAAGCAAGGAATTGGCTCAAAGAAACTGAGGATCTGTTCGTTATCTTCGAGGTGGAAGATAGGCAGAACAAGAAGGCTAATTCAAAGAAAGGCGGGAAGAACAATAAACCCCATGAAAAGAGAAAGTGTAATTTCTGTGGCATTCCCGGACATCTGATCAAAGACTGCAAGAAGAAGAAAAGGAAGATGGGTGGTTGTTTCCACTGTGTTGAGACAGGACACATGGCTAGGGCCTGCCCAAGGAAGCAAGGGCAGGGAGCTGGACCTTCTTTTGGAGGACAAGTTCATGCTCTCATGGCACCTTCGCAAGAACGAGGTAGAAATATTTCTGTCGAAAGTTTAGTCTATCTTTTTGATCATCATGTTCGTACACTATTTGATTCTGGCGCATCGCACTCTTTTATATCTATTGCTTTAGTGGAATCTCTGCACCTAGACACCAGTATAGTAGAGGATCCCTTGGTTGTTTCAAGTCCAATTGGGGGC
This sequence comes from Allium sativum, assembly GCA_030737875.1. Classification (NCBI taxonomy): domain Eukaryota; kingdom Viridiplantae; phylum Streptophyta; class Magnoliopsida; order Asparagales; family Amaryllidaceae; genus Allium; species Allium sativum. The sequence goes on from CM060909.1 coordinate 1,027,110,185, forward strand.
TCAGCTTATTTGTCAATGGTTTGTTTGGATTTGAAAATATCTATACTAAGCATTGGGTTTAAATGTAATGCCTTTGTTTTGGGCTTCACGGGCTATGGGTTGATTCTAGGCATGGACTGGCTATCCAGTAATGGTGTCATCCTCGATTGTGAAAAGAGAGTGGTTAGACTCATGACTCGCCTCGGTAACACTCTCGAAATTTATTGTAATCCCATGAACTCCGTTATGCTTAGTTATCTAGAATCTCTTGATGTGTCCGTTGAGAACTTGCAGTCTATAAGGGTAGTCCGTGAATACTCGGATGTATTTGAAGAGGTAAAGGGCTTACCTCCGAAGCGGGAGATACACTTCCGCATATACCTCGTGGACAACGCAAAACCCGTTGCTTTACCCGTTAGACACATGGCTCTGAGGGAGAGGAAAGAACTCAGCAAGCAAGTTAAAGAATTACTTGAGAAGGGGTTTATAAGGCGGAGTATTTCTGAATGGGGAGCTCCAGTAGTGTTCGCCACTAAGGCAGACGGTTTGCTTCGCCTGTGCGTTGATTATAGGGAGCTAAACAAGATGACCAAAATGAATAGGCACCCACTCCCGAGAATATCCCAATTAGAATTGGCTATTGGGTTTCATCGGCTAAGGGTGGCTGAAGACAGCATTGATAAGACCGCATTCAGAACTCCAGATGGTTTCTTCGAGTGGATTGTCATGCCCTTCGGCTTGACAAATACACCAGCTTACTTCGTTGATTTAATGAGCAGGGTGTTCCGAGAGTTCCTCAATAAGTTTGTGGTGGTCTTCGTAGACGATATTTTGATCTTCTCAAAGAATGAGGAAGAGCGTGCTCAACATCTAAAAGAAGTCATGGATACTCTCCGTGCACATCAGTTGAAGGAAAAATTTTCCAAATGCCATTTCTGGAGAGAAGAAGTTAGGTTCCTTGGACACGTGGTGTCAAAAGAGGGGATAGCTGTGGACCCCGCGAAATTGGTTGCTATGCAAGATTGGAAGGTTCCTCGAAACGTAACCGAAGTCTGAAGATTTCTCGGGCTAGCAGGATTTTATCGATTTTTTTTTAAAGATTTTGCAAAAATCTCAGCTCCACTGATAAGATTGACAAAGAAGAACCTAACTTTCAATTGGGATTTGGATTGCGATATTGCTTTCCAACATTTGAAAAGGGCTCTAACAACAGCCCCAGTTCTGACATTGCCTGATGGAAGCAAGATGTTTATAGTTTACACAGATGCTTGCGGAACGGGACTAGGCGCCGTCCTGATGCAAGAAGGGAAGGTAATGGCTTATGGTGGAAGACAGTTGAAAGTACACGAGAAAAACTACCCGACCCACGACCTAGAGTTGGCAGCCATCGTTTTTGCGCTTAAGTCTTGGCGCCATTATCTCCTAGGTGAGAAATTTGAACTGTATACTGACCATAAATCGTTGAAATACCATTTCTCGCAAAAAGATCTCAATTTGAGGCAGCAAAGATGGATGGAGTTTCTTGCCTCGTTCGATTTTGAAATTTCCTACACTCCTGGCAAGGGCAATGCAGTAGTAGACGCCTTAAGTAGAAATAAGCTGGCCTTAAGCCCTCTCTTTGTGGAAAGGCAAAGCTTGGAGTTCATAGCAAGCTTTAACTTCAAACCCTCCTCTGTCTTTGTACCTGCCTTGCTAGCAAAGTTAGAAGTGCGTCCAACTCTATTAGATTCAATCGGAGTCGCGCAAAGAGAAGACCCTCAGCTAGCCGATGTGAAGGACAAGTTAATTAGGGGTGAGATTTCCAGTCACCTCAATAAATACTCCATTGATGCCAAGGGCTGGTTGAGACGAGATGGAAGACTATGTGTCCCACAAGTAAGGGATTTGGTAAAGGCGGTTCTAGAAGAGGCACACCATTCCAAGCTGACCATACACCCAGACGGAGACAAAATGTATAAAGATATCAAAAGAGTTTTCTTTTGGAATGGCATGAAGAAAGACGTAGCTGAATTTGTTTCTAAGTGTTTAATATGCCAACAAGTCAAGGCGGAGCAGAAGAAGCCTGGTGGTCTGCTCCATCCTCTAGAAATCCCACAATGGAAATGGGATAGCATCTCGATGGACTTTATAGATGGGTTGCCTAGGTCAAGAAGGGGCAATACCAGCATTTGGGTAATAGTGGACAAGCTCACAAAGAGCGCCCACTTTATACCTGTCAAAAGTAGAAGGACTGCCTCTTCTCTAGCATCCATATATCTCAAAGAGATAGTTCGACTCCATGGGATACCCTCCAGCATAGTGAGTGACCGAGACCCTATCTTCACGAGCGAGTTTTGGAAGAGTCTACAAGAGGCTGTAGGCACACAGTTATGCTTAAGCACGGCCTATCACCCTCAAACCGATGGCCAGACGAAAAGAGTCAATAGAGTATTAGAAGACCTCTTGAGACTATGCATTCTTGACTTTGGAGGTACATGGGAGGATCATCTACCTTTGGTGGAATTTGCTTACGACAATAGCTACCAAGCCACCATAGGCATGGCGCTTTTCGAAGCTTTATATGGAAGACCGTGTAGGTCACCAACTTGCTGGTGGGAGTCCACGGACAAGCTCATACATGGACCAGATATGATTAGGGAAACTTCAGAGAAAGTAGACCGGATACGAAGAAGAATGAAGACTGCCCAAGACAGACAGAAGTCCTACGCAGACAAAAGAAGAACTGACCTTGAGTTCGAAGTTGGAGACAAGGTGTTCCTTAAAGTATCTCCTTTGAGGAACGTCGTTCGCTTTGGATCCGCAGGAAAGTTAGCACCAAGATTTGTAGGGTTGTTCCCTATCATCGAGAAGATTGGGAAGATGGCTTATAGGGTACAGCTCCCCGAAAGGTTGGCCGGGGTTCATAATGTATTTCATGTCTCTCACCTACGGAAATGCTTACACGAGTCTACGGAAGTGGTAGAACCAAGTATGCATAGGGAGTTGAAGTTGAACGAGAAGCAACTGTGAGGAGAGTTCCAACCCGTATCTTGGTAACAGAAGTCAAAAAGCTACGCAACCGTGAAGTTAAGCTCGTCAAAGTTCAATGGAGCGACACCGAGGAAGACGCGACTTGGGAAACTATGGACAGAATACGCGCAGCCTACCCTTTTCTTTTTGAGAGTACATTCTTAATCTCTTTTTCCTTAAGTTTATGTTCGTAACTATCTTTTATCTCCTCGATCCTATCCTTTATCCTTAGGTAGGAACCCGTTTGGATGTAAACATGTAATTGAAACATGTTATGATTGATGGTTGCAAGTGGTTGCTAGTTGATGCATATACACACACATTAGGTATTAGATCGGCTCAGTCACTCCCATATTGCATATGCATATATGTATTGGTGTATGGATTGAAACTTGATGTGTTATCATGTGGACGTTGCATTTGTATGAATGATTGTGCACTCATGTAGGAAATTTTGAGTAGGAAAAAATTGCATTCATAATGGACTCATGGCACTGACATAGTTTGCATTAAGGAGGTTAACTGAATCAGTAGACCACCTGATTTTGCACTAGATAAGGACATGTACACACACAATGCATATGATCATAAAGCATTAGAAATCTTTTAAGGACAACGGACGCCTGTGTTTGATGGTTGAGTAGATGGGTGATTGGATGGTAGGATATAAGTTCTTCTCGACTTGAAGATTTCGGGGACGAAATCCTAAAAGGAGGGGAGAATGTAACACCCCGTATTTGTTGTTAACGGTATAGTAACGAATTAAACAATACTTAATTTAAAATTTGAGAATTAAGGGAAACGGGTTACGCCATTGTGTTCGCCTCGGAATTCTGGTTGAGATAGAGTTCGAGTTTACGTAAATTGGACTTCGTATGAAGAAGTTATGGCTGTCAGAAGTTTCTAGAAAATTCAAATAAATTCAAACAACTTGAAAACAAATTCAAATTCGAATCAGAAGACAGAGGCGGGCTGGGCGGGAAAATTCCCGCCCAGGACCCAGGTCGACCCTAGTGTCGACCTCCCCCCTTGAGGTCGACCCGGGGGGTCGACCTCCCCCCCTCCCCCGCCCGGCGGATCTGAATGGTGATGATTTTGTGACTCAATGTTGAGTCACTAGGGCTGAGGTGTCACCATATCTTCACTGGATTGTTGTGGTTAACCCTAGGATCATTCGACGGCTCAAATTGAGTTGAAATTCTATATAAATAACCCAATGCTCAAACCTAAAAATCACACAAAAATAATCCTAGAACTATCATGATGTCAATGGAAAACTTGGAGTAGCCGTCACCAATTCAATGACAAGATAAGAACTTCAATCAAAAATCAAATTAAAAGATTATCAAATTCAACGATCTACATCAAAGGCGAGCTTACCAATTTTAGAATTCAGATTTCAGAACGCAAGAATTCCTTTTTAGTTTGTAAGTTGGTTATTACGCAAATTTAAACGTTCCTTCAAATGAATCGTGACATGTTGTAATGTGAATATAGAATGATGCTTATGTATAAGATTTGATTCTCGTTTATCTTAAAGTATCGTTGTAATTAATCATGTTTATATGCTTGTAGCGATGAACATGTTGTATATTAATCATGTCTACATGCTTGTGGTGATGAACATATTGTATATTAATCATGTTTATATGCTTATGGTGATGAACATATTGTATGTTATTGGAATCTATTATGATTGGGTAATGGATTTATTTTACCAATTAAATGGTAGAACATGTCATGTTATAAATTGGTGGTTATTTGCAAGTTTATGATCTAAGACACATGCTTATATGTTAGATCAACACTTATTTATATTCATGTTAGGTTGAATCTAATTGTGTTGAAAAACTTGGAATTGTAGTCCTCTTATGTTTTAACACATAAGTCATCATGTTAAATTATGATCCGAATATGTTGATAATAGTTTTCTTATGTTTTGACATACATAAGTTAATATGCTAAGTTGCGATTTAAAAATGATTATAGTAGCTTTCTTATGTTTTGACATACATAAGTTAATATGCTAAGTTGTGGTTTAAAACTGTGATTATATGTAAAACCTCCATCCTAGACATTTGTCAAGTTTACATGACAACTAGACCCAACTTAGCCACAAGTTCACCTTTTCCCATTTAGTTAAAGTTAAATGATACCTCTATGCCAAGTTACACATGACAAGTTGAAATTATGCTATTTTATGTTTATTTCATGCCTCTTGTTTATTACCCCTTTTCTTGTTTATCGGTTGGGCTAATTTACTAGCCTAACATTTTATGTGATTCATGTGTACGTTCCACAGGGGTAGCGATGGGGAAAATATGAAAATTCATAGCATAGATTTGTTCATAAAATGGTATATTTGATATACCATTTATGGTGAGCATAATCAAAGGATAATTATGGCATGATTAAATTAAATTAAATTTACATAAAGAAACTAGACATATATAGAAAATGTGAATTTAGAAAAAGACGAATATGCCGAACCCGAGGTTAGACTGAGTTGTGGTGTAAATCTGCCCGGAACCAACCGGCATATCCAGTGACCACAACAAGACCTGTCTTATGTGGGTGGTTAGTGCATCAAGCCCAAAAAGAACCCGAGGATAGACTGAGTTATGGTGTAAACCTGCCCGGAACCGACCGACACATCCAGTGACCACAACAAGACCTGTCTAATGTGAGTGGTTGGTGCTTTAACAAATTAAAGCTAAGTCAGGATTGGTATGGTTAAGTTAATTAGGAAAACACATAACCGATTCAACATGTTAACTAAACGAATGGGTGGGGTTAAGTAAACTTGGACACTTTGCCAAATAAACATGTTGATATGAAAACCCAAGTAACGGAGACGCATTTCAGCAGTAACCAACTTAGATGTATCATGGTACCCTGAAACTAGGTAGGGTGGGGCACGATTACTGGGTTGAGTATAAGTGGTCAAAACGTCGACGGTTGGTGGGCCAGTGTAGGTTCCGACGGAGTATGGGCGTGCACGTACTCCGGAGTGGAAAAATCAGGCACTGGGCATCAGTAATATACACTGTGCATCCTGAATCGTGTCCGGTGGCCACCGAGGGACTGATACACCCCATGGTGGGACCAGCACAGGTATCTATAGTCAAGCGGGGTCGAATGACACAGGATATGAATGCATGCGAGTAGGAGCCGATCATTAAGGGGATCGTTTGTTATAAACACGTAGGGCTGGTGGATCCAATGGTTAAGTAGGTGCAGAGATTATAGTAATGGGTGCGATCACATGTTCCTCTTATCTTATATTAGGGTATTGTCCTATGTTCTGTTATTACTGTCATGATCCCTTTCCTTGTTTAAATACTAGTAATCACCGAACTTACCAGACTTATTTTCTGACCCGTTTTCTTTCGTCGTCTTTTCTTTCGTCCCCCCTGATCCACAGGGAGGGAATACTGCAGCTTAGTCAGACCCTTTGCAAGATTCAAGAAAGTAGATGTATGATTTGGACTCTCTCTCTCTCTCTCTCAATCTTGGCTATGGCTCTTGGACATTATCCTTGGGGATTTATGCAGTTTTATTTATGATTTACGCTTCTTTATTAAATAATCAAGACAGAAATTATGTTGTAATGTTTTGGGAAGTTGTTTTGAGACAGTTTGATGTAATGCTTTTGTATTGAACCACGTATTCAATAAATGATTTGAATTCCGCTGCTTATACTTATCTGTCTTGTAAAATTTTCTGTGTCTTGTACCTATAACCCTCGACCAAAGTTAAGGCATTCCCTTTGTGAGTGACCTTAACGGAGGTGGGGTGTTTCACCTAACTTTAATGCATTGTCTTTTGTGCAATCTAAGGGTTGCTCCTATCCATCTCTCACCCAACACCTACACCCTACTTATATGCTTAGAGGTTTTGACACTTGCATCAAATCAAGCCTCTCTTAGCCCCAAACTCATTAGTCACATGAAACGATTCTCCAAGAGTCTAGAGTCATCCATTTGGCTTGCAACTCCCATAAAGAGGTTGATAAGCGACAGCATTAGCAAGACAAAGTCTTGGGAAGATCAATTCTTTTTCGTTAGGTGCCCCCTTGGTATATCGGGGAAATTCGCCAAACTTGTCAAGTTCCTTTTCTTTTGAAAGTAATCATATTATCTTCATATTTCATGTTTAACCCTTATGTTTACATAGATTCTTCTTCAAAAGACGTTACTATGTCGGAAGAGGAGACTCAAGTCTTTGATGCTACCTTCAAAGCGCCAGAGGAGCTAGGACGTCGGTCATCTCTACTTACCGTTGACAGGCTTCACCAATATGGCCTTCTTCCTCCGGCGCAAAAGATTTTGGACAACCACCCATTCGGTTTTCTGGCATTAAAGGTTTATCGTTGAACTCCAATACGTTTAATGCAGCGCCTCCTATATTTCCAGGTACTTTGAACAGAACTGCACTTCCTTTTGGACAAGATTTCTTACTTTTACCTATTAATCTTCTTGTTCTTAGTTTTCTAATATAGCTATTTCTGTTTAGGGTCCACGGCTTCTAAGAGTACCTCCTCTCTCTATGCTTTTGCCCAGTCTGATGCTGAAGCTTTAAAGAGGCTTGCTGATTCCGATATTGAGCCATCGCCCAAAAGACCAAAGCATGACAAGTCAATTCACTTTTCCGATGATGTTATTACATTGTCCGGAACACAGACAACTCCTGACCCCGCGATTTCCGATGTTGATAAGGTTATTGATATTGATCCTTCTCCCGACACTTCCCCAAAAAACAAAAATACAAGCAATTATGCATCACCTGGCTTTGTTGGGGAACTTGATGCTAAAGACACAACTTATTTATAACCTCCTCTTCTCACCATGTTATTCCTCCTGCTCTACTTCTGCCGGTTTTGGACTTTGATAAGCTTGTGAATCTTTCCCTTTCATCTGTCGAGGTTGCTAACATTTCACAACCCTTCTTGTCTCTAGGGTTGGAGGATTTTTTTTACCAACGACTAATTAGGGATCAACTTTTGGTATAGGTTTATTCTCCTTAGATTCTTTTCAACTATGTTACTTTCACATAAAGGCTTACTTGTCTTTTTTTTTTTTAATCTTTCAGGTGACGAAAGGCTGGTTCTTATCTAGAGGAATGACATCTTCATCTTTTGTTGAGATCTCCCCTCTTAGGGAGGAAAATAAGGCTTTGAAAGATAAGGTTAACACCTTATCACAGGAGAAAGCAAAGAGCAATAGTGAATGCAGAAGATTGAAGGCCTCGCTAGAAGAGGTGAAGAAGGCTAAGGACAGCATATCGGAGCAGGTTGAGAACCTTAAGAGTGAGAAGATAGAGATGGCATCCGACCTGGTCGTCGAATTAGAGAAGATGGACAACAAGCTTTCCGCTGTGAAATGAATAATTTACGAAGCCAGTAATAGGATATCCGACTTTATGAAAGTTCACCTTCATGATATTGTTATGGAATAATACGAAGATGCTCTTTTCCTTGCTTTTTCTGATAACCATAAAAAGTTTCCAGGAATTGATTTTACTTCGGTGCACCCCCTCCGTTAGGAGTAGAGTTTTGGAAAGGATTAAGTTGGTTCAGCAAGAAGGTAAAGCTCCACAGAAAGACAAGATAAAGCCGGAGTCTTTTTTGTTTACCGAGGAGCCTTCTGAAGATTCTGACAATGAAGAAGAAGACACAATTGTTGGTGAAGGGATATGAGGTGATGGAAGTCAGCGGGATGAGTCCGGTAGAGATGGTGGAGACTCCTCATCTGTTGCTACAGAGTTACCTGATTCTAAGGGAACCAATATTGAATCCTTGAGTACCCCATCTGCTTAAGATCCAATTGAAACCCCTTCCAAGAAGGATGACTCTTCCAGGCCAAGGGATAAAGAACTTCTGCTCAACTCGATATCCCATCCAAACAAGTACGGATTTCACTCTCGAAATGTTTTCTTCCTTCTTGCATTTGTACCAATAACTGGCTTCCTCTTACTGCGACAGCCCCTTGCTTCTCCAAAGCTGTAAGTCACAGTAATGATTTATATTCATCGCCTTTAGCTATAAAGGGTTTTCAAAGAGCTTGCTTTGTAAACCTCGGGAAAATCATCTTGTAGAAAAGCTTAGATGTGTTTGTATAAGATACTTTTAACTTCTTCGTAACTTGTGGTTCAATTTTTGATAATACTTATGATCGGTTGTACTGTATTAATGTATAATGTGGACGGTATGTGTACTGACTTGTAAACTTGTACTATCATGATTCTGTGGATGTGTATATTTGTTGACACAATTCAGGACTCTTATATGGTAGAAGTTCATGTAGTTTTTTTCCTTTGATAAGTATGATGTTACTAGAGTCGTTGTTTGATAATGAAATCGTATACGTCATTATATCTCATCTCATCTCATCTATGGGTAGGAGGACTGATTCCAGACCCCTTCCTCTCAATTCAGGGAAGAACCCTTGACAGTAGTAGGTCGCAAAGATATTTTCGAGGATGCCCCCCTTTCGAAGTGGAAAAGGATGTACTATCTCCAAAAAATAACCATCATGAACCTTACGGAATAAGTATCCTTTTTGGAGAACCAACTCAAAAAGAAAGATAAGACCATCCACAGGTTGCAATGCCAACTAAAGGTCGATACTTCTACAGGTTCAGATGCGGAGATTGGTAGGTTGCTTCATCGAATCGATGAGCTAGAGACTGAATTGACAAAAGCAAGTTACGCCTCTGTAGATTTTTTTTTTAAAGAATCATGACTCAGATTGATGGGTTCGATTGCCAGGTATTTTTGTGTGTTGAATGTGGCACATCACTCGAGTGTCTTTATTGTAGAACTCTTAAGAAGGTAGTTGTGTGTATGCAGCAACTTATGAAATAGTTTTATAAACAAGTTTGTATATTGTGTGGGTATCACCTGGTATGTGATATTCTTCCTTAGCCAGGGTCGTTCTTTTTTCAGAATCTTATTGTACCATTCTATATAAATTTAACGCATTCTATTAAGTGTTATCTCATGGAGCACACATGATGCATCACTCGTTTTTTGTCAAATTAATAGTATCATGATATTGAATGTATGATGAAATAATAAGCTTATTCATATTTTCTGCACTAATAAAATTCTCATAGTGTAATAAATATTCTCATGAAACTTCCCTCTACAGGTTTTTTTAAGAAAAGTGTACCCTTTGTCCTAAGGTTCTATTGGGGAAACTTAAGACACTTACTTGAGTTCTCCCCTGAATTTATGTTCTGGAGTAGTGTGATTTTTGTATCGTGTATGCATTTGACACAGTGAATAACGACTTGATGTATGAGTTAAGGAAATCTCCCTGAGCAATATGGAAAATCACCGTCTTTTCTTAAAAGCCTTTGTGTAATAGGCTCCAATATTATGTTGATGGTATATCCCTTCCTTAAGGATTAGAACCTTGCTTCCTAGATTAGGGTATTAAGGATAGAGCTCCAGAAACCTCCTTCTGGTAGCAATAGGGTTTTGATCCATATTCTGGACTAGGGTATAAGACTAGGAATCCGCTTTCGGCAAGAATGGTAATCTTGAATCAACGTAGATTCAGGTTATTAAGACTACCAAATATCCCTTCTTAGCAATAATTGAAGTCCCAAGCTGACCCAAATTCGGGTATTTAGAATGAGACCAGAGATCCACTTCCGGCAATAATTGAGATTCGAACCAACCCAGATTCGGGTATTTAAAATAGGAAACTAGTGACCACTTCTGGCATTAGTTTCGTTACCCCTTTTTTGGGTGTGATTTGTGAAGCAGAGGTTGTACGTGCTTCTTGAGATACTCTCTAGGCTTTTTATTGTAAAGGTAGAGGATGTACGTTCTTTGTTGGCCACTCTCTAGGCCTGTGCGTCCGTGTGCTTGGCTAGCATATCCACAATTAGGGCCCAAAGACTTTCCCGACCTCCCTCCATGAGGCGCCTTATCTTGACCATTATAGGCAATGATAAGGTCTCAGATGCTTAAACCGGGCCATCGTAGACGCAAAATTAAGGCTTACTCTTTGATGCTCTATCCCGGCCATCGTAGGCGATGATAGAGGCTTACACTCCAGCCCCTCTACCTTATCCTGGCCATAGTAGGAAATGATAAGGGTTTGCGTTCCCTTCTAGGGGTAACACGGAACATAAGCAAAGGTAGGATGTGCTTAGTTCATAGTAGAGGCGGGGGTGCTCTTTTACGAGCAGAGGCAAGGCGTGCTAATTAGAAGCTCTATCCTGACCATTTCTGGTGTGGATCGGAGACTTACGCTTTTGATGCTTTAACCTGGCCCTTTCTAACTTAGGCGCGGAGAAAGGCTCACACATCACCCCCCCCCCCATCTGGGAGGTGCCTTGTCCTGGCCAACTCGGCGGTGACAAGGGTTTCATCCATTATGATTTGACCCATATTGGGCTATTCCGAGTTCTTAAGAGGGTGTCCATACCCTTAGTTATGCAAATAATCCTTTTTCTAATGATTTTATTGGACTTAGTTTGATCCTTTTACAAAGTCTTGTAATTGTCCTTGATTAAGGAACTCGATGATCGTCCCTTCTAGAAATCCGCAATGGTTAGTTTCATGTCCCTTCATCATGTGATAGTGACAGTATGGCCCTCCCAATTTCCTTTCGTACTTGGGCTTATTATTTGTGGATGGCCAATAACTGAGTTCATATCTGGTTAGGAAATTAATGTTTTCCATTGAGGTAGTATGGCGGCATTCCTCAGGCATTCTTGACATAAAGTCTTTTCCATGTCGCTGGAACTTAAACCTTTTGTTACTAAACCTTGTCACTTCATCCATACCCTTGCATTTCCTTTTTGAGGTATGTTGAGGTTGGGATGTTATCTTTTTAGTCCATTTAGAATAAAAGCAGTTGAAATCCTTCATTATTTCCCGCTGGAGGGCCATGCCTTTGATTTGCTCATGGATAGCTTTCCTTATATGAGAGAAGGGTTATACTCCCTTGATGCAGAACCACTTAGAGGAAAGACTGATGTTTGTCCTATGTAGGAAGGGTTGTCGTTCCAATAATCGGTATTGTATTACTCTACTTTCATTTTCCATTTAATTACTCGCAAGGCTTCCATTCTTAACTTTGTTCATCTGTCACTCTTGGGTCAGTAGCACCTGACATACCATTTGACACTACAAGAAAAATGATTTTTTGTACAACCCAAAAACTGCCACTAAGCATTTTTGGTGGCGTTTCGATAATTATTACGAGAAAACATGCCATTGAATTTTTTTTTGTTGCATTTTCTTTAAATGCCACTAAAAAATTCTTTTTTATGGCGCTTTTTTGACGTTACAGATGTTTTTTTTGCGGCGTTTAATAAACGCTACCGAAAGGGTTTCTGCATTACAGTTCTTTTTTATTGCGTTCTTTTAGCTTTTTTGTAGCGTTTAAAACACGCCACCACAAATGTTTTTATATTCTGTAACAATTTATTTGTAGCGGTTTTTAAATGCTATAAATAAATTTAACATTCCGTAGCATTTTCCCCGCCCCCATTTGTTACCAAATTTGTATTATAATATTTCATACCTACCCATAATTTTGTCGTCAATTAAATAACATAATCGACAAACACATACATTTTTTAACATAACATATTAAAGAACCACAACATACACCTTCAAACATCCACAAGATAATCATACAAACATCCACAAATTCAAACATCCACAACCTTTACAACCAAACCACCAATAACATTGTCATAACCACAACATACACAACCAGACTACCAGTAACATTGTGATAACCAAGTACAATAAAAACTGAAATAAACATCTGAAATAACCAAGTTACTGAGCAAATATTGTAGTGTTGCTGTCATTAAAACACCTGAAATATTGTTGATCTACCTGTAAAACAAATAACAAAACATAACTTAAGAATAGAAATAGCAGGTTGAACCTTAGTTCACCATTTTCAAACACTACATAACATAAATCTTTCAGACACAAACTCTGAACGTAACATTACATAACATAAACCTTTCAGACACACTCATTTTCATGCACACTATGGATATTCTTGGATTTTACTCTGAAAATTGCCATTTTCCAAAACAAATCCTAGGTAAGCACACTATGGATATGCTAAGTATATACACTTGACTTTTACTCAACCTCAATTTTTGCCTAACCAATGTCCATTGCGTACAATAATGATAGCAAAATAATTTTGACTGAAAGAAACAAATACATGTGTAACTGCTATGTCTTGAGATTTTGAACTACATAATTCCATTGCAGGTTGAACCTCAGTACACCATTTTTTTTATATCAAAGTATAACAGATGCCTTATATTTGAACATGTCTATGATCTCTGAAACATAGAACATGTTCCAAAACTCTATAGGCCTTTAAGGCATATTCCATACCATAGTAACTCCTAAATGTATATTAAAAAATATTTACATACCTTTCATTTTGTTTCAATAATTATTTTATTTACCAGCCAAGCTATGGGAGTGCTGAAGGCATCTTCCATGCACGTCAGAGCTGATGTTGGTCTCTATAGCTCTGTACTTGGAACTGTCACATGTTCAACCCAAACCTTTACAACATCCTTTCCCAATGGACGAAAATGGACCATCGCGATCGGATCAGGTGATGCAATAGTTCCTTCAGCCACTACATATGTTCCACCCACATCTATCAACTTGCATTTGGCATCTTTTTTTCATGTTTGCAATCGGTTGAATGAAAAAAGATTATTATGCAGAATATACATACATATGCATTAATATATGCATGCACAGTGATCAATGTTGAAAATTAATACTTACATGTTTTGATTTATTCATGAACATATATGAGGATTTCGAGGGAGAAGTCGCATGATTTTCACTATCTTCATGACTCTCGGTTGGATTTTCTTTATCATCTTCTACTTTTGATCTTGGTCATGCTACTTTCCTACCAATTGCATCTCCAATGCACGACATATCAGATATGGGTCACCACAAATAAACATATTAGTTTATTACATTGTCCATCCAAATCACAACAATAGACAGACCGAGCGGAATACCATTAACAGTATATTTTGGATCATCGGCATAGATTCTTCCTTCGGCAACTCACCTTCACCCTCATTCCAACAATAAATCTTGCAATTATTGTGGATGCTGTCGGTACTCTAAAATGAGAATATACTTCAATATTAGAAATTATACTTCTAGTCATGACAATTTCAAAATAAGATAATGTTGTATTATTTTTATGTAGCTGCTGCTAATAGCTTCACGCATGACTGCAAATAAAGATTCATGGTACCTTTAATATACACACACACAAAATAGCTATAAATATAATACGAGAAGTGTAAATTTTACTGCACTGGCTTCATCAAAGTTCAAGCGTGTTCGCAGCGGCACCTTGCCACAAACTGATGGCCAAGCTACTACCTTATTCATAGCATCTGCTAATGCTGTCATTTTAGTGTAGGCCTCCATAAATAAGTATCTGGTTTATCGACGAAATTTATAAAAATGCTTGCAGCATTTGGTCCAAGACGAATGTCATTGACAACGTCATTTGGGTCCAAGGACAACAACCTCCCATAGGCAACAACTCTAGAGGTTCCATCCCAATTCAACAATGAACATACTTCGTCATCACTCTAGAATTATTCAACCTAAAATTACATTAAATAATAGATTAAAAATTTAAACATAAATTATTTTTATTGAGTAATATAATTATTATTTTTACCCGATTCAGGTGAGATCTTTCCTAAACTTTCTTTACCCTGCTACAAAGCATAAATATCACGATATTTTAATCTAAGGAGCACTAAAGTGGATGCCACAATAATTAAAATAAATCATTACTGGATCAAAATATTTATTGAGTAATATAATTATTATTTTTACCATTTCATGTGTTCTCCCTTGCAAACTTTCTTTACCTTGTAGTAAAGCACCAAAATTTATTCTTTTTAGTACTTTAAATTATAGAATGTGCTAAATATTGTATTTAACGAATAAAATTAATTTTAAAAGTTTACCTT
Organism: Allium sativum; assembly: GCA_030737875.1. Taxonomy (NCBI): domain Eukaryota; kingdom Viridiplantae; phylum Streptophyta; class Magnoliopsida; order Asparagales; family Amaryllidaceae; genus Allium; species Allium sativum. The sequence goes on from CM060909.1 coordinate 1,027,125,197, forward strand.
CTGGTCCATCAGAGTCTGTATCATTCCCTACAATTCTGCTATTTCCTCTCGACACCGTGAGGCTTGTTTATCTTTGGACTGAGCCACAACTAGCCTGGTTAAAGTGCAGCCCCTTCCCAATGCCCTTGACCTTCCTGGTCTAATTTCTTCCAATACATGTACAAGAGCATCTCCATTGACATTATGTGTCGAGCTAGACAGGGATATGCTACCAAACTTTTTAATCTCCTCCTACATAAATAAAAACATATAGATGATGTACAATGGTAAAAATATCGTAGTTTCAAAAAAATACTGATAAAATAAAAAAACAATTATACAATAGTATTTGCAGCTTCCATGGACACCGGTTGACCATTTTTTGTATGAGATTTGATCCACATCAGCAATAGTTATGAAGGATGGATCTACACTTTCGTTTTTCTAAATTTAGGATAACATTAAATAAGTAATCTGACAGGTATAAAATAATACTAAATAAAGCTATAGTTAATTAACTAACTAAGTCTTCGGTCATTTTAGCCATTCCCTTACGACCGGTTGTATGTGGAAGTTGTGTATCTAAGGGTCGAATATCTCTCACCTTTTTGCTGGAAATATAGAAAGATGTTAAAATTATCATACTAATAGAGATGAGCGTAGGAATGATTTGTTGTTGAAGTATTGAATTTTATCTTAGATTTACCTTAAACTCCACACTTATTTTTGACTTCACAAACTTTCTCCATTCGTTCATGTTTTTGATGTTGGTAGGTTTCAATTTAAGTCTTTCCTCTTCACTCTCCATTTTTTGCAAAGTTCGAACCAATTTGCTTTTTGATGAACTCCACAGTACTCCCATTTGTTGAAATATGGCTTTTCTTTGCTATTCCTCTTCTTGTTTAAATCTAACTAGAATCAGTATATGAAAACATGATATTAAAATCAAACAATTCACCTGTGCATATGGTCCCGAGTGGAGTACACAGCTTTAGAATATTAAAATGTGTTGCATGAATTCTGAGATTTCTATCATGTAATTAAGTAACCAAAATGAAGTATGAATTCATACCTGAACCGACTACCACAAAATTTCTTTTAAATCATCATTTATATTCCGCCAATCATCGATAGTGTATGGAACCTGCTCCCGCACAAGCAGTCCAAGAAAAGAGGATAAATATACAGACCCTTGCCCTATTGATATACCTAGATCATTGAACTCAACTTCAATTCAATCCCGACTACATAATGGGAGCTTTTTGCTTTTGTTGGACGTTTACCGCCTCTTTTCCGAGATGTACGTCCGATTTCAACTGCACTTTGTTTCCCAATTTCCAGGTCGGCATCATCAGTTTGTTCAACACAGGTTTGATTTTCTGAGCATAGTCCTTCTTCATTTTAGTCATTCAGGACAGTTTGTTTTTCGCCTTCATTGTGAACAATGGCTTGCTTCTTATTAGCATTGACTGGTTGTTCCTCGCATTGAATGTTACGTTTTAGCTTTGACTTACGCTTTCGACTTGGCTTATTCTTTTGGGATTCCTTTGAAGCCTTTATCTAGTTGCGAGTACCTACATCGCTTGTGGACATCTTTTTCTGCAAATGAAACAAAATACATAATTTGAATTGTATATACAGTCATAAATATACATATATAATTTAAATTATGTGGTTTGATGTAAAGAAATGCATGATCAGACAAGGTAGCACAATATATATGTACATACAGATATATGTATATAAAGTATACACATGTAAAGAAATGCAAGAGCAGACCAGACCAGACAAATCTCAGGTTTAATGGGAAGACCAGACAAGGTGTTTTCAAGCGGCGTTTCTATGAAATTAGAAAACCGTTGATAAAATATCGTAATAATAACTGCAAGCACACGACGTATAATCATGGTACGTGGCGAATACGGGCCGATCCGCAGGGAAAGAATTTATTCTAATCTTACTCAACCAAATTAAACTAAAAGCGAGTGAAATTGTTAAGTAAAAACTAAAAGAAAACTAACAATGTTAAAATGAATACAATTACGAGACTAAGAGACAAGTTAGGAGTAGATTCACTATCAACATCAATCTAATTAACATAAAAATGGTTCTAACTCTCTTTATTAACTAGCACATTAAGTGTTGTATTCATACAAGCATAATTTATATGCTAGAAAATCCAGGCTACATAAATCATCAATTTTCAATACAAACATAAAGCCCTAATTGTCACATAGAAAATATTAGTTCTAATAAAAATGAAACATTATGAGTATGTTCTGTATGTTAATATTCACTAATTACATAGAACATCAAGGATGCTTTCACTTTTAATGTCACTGCTTTTTCTAAAATGAATTAGATTGTGATAAAGTATGATTCTATTAATGATATGAGTATAACACATTTGGAAATAATCAACCAACATGTGCTATCAATTTTCACCATATAAAACCTTTACTTTATCAATATCCAATTTTAGATTAAGCTCAAAGAAGAGAGTTATAAACACGAAATTCTTATGTTAATTATTCATGAATCATGAGAGCTTCACTACCCCTAAATTGAAGGGTTTAGCTACTCATAATGGATTCAATGATAACATAAAGAGATTTCATTATAAAAGAGAACAAAAAAGAGAGCAAATAAAGATAAAAATCTATTCTACTTGCATAAAAATAAATCTACATTAATGACATGAAAGAAAATGGACAACAAAAGAAAAGAGCACTATATTAAAATTACACTAAAAAATGGCTAAATAGCCATGAAAGTAAAAGAGATTTTGATTTGAGCCTCTATTCGAAACTAAATAAAATCCCACATTATTTTTACATCAACATACAGGGGTTATTTATACATGTGAGAAAACCTAATTCAACATTAGCGTGCTACCAAGGATGCCTTTTAGGAAATGTGGCCACCAATTAATCATCAGGCTTTAATTACTCCATCATCAAATTTGCCTGAAGCTTTATCATCAACTAATTTGTCCATTAGCTTTTAAGTGTAGTAAGTGGGGTCCTCCATGATTATGTATGAGAATTATTTCCTCTTCATTCCTCTCGTATGCATATAAATCTTTATGAAGCTCTCTTGCAAACAGACCAAATGTCTACAAAAACAATGAAAAATGTCCAAGTAAAAATTCTCAAAGAAACTTAAGAAATAAATGATCATTTTTCCATTGTATGACGATGAATGTATGATATTTTGAAACCAATTGAATTATGGTTTAAACATGATAAAACACCCACATATGACATTTATTATCTCTAAACAAAAATAAATATGTGAATATAAATGTGCATTTTTACGTGTACATCAAATACCCCCACATTTATCTTTTTATTCGTCCTCGAATAAACTGAAAAACTAAGCTAAATCCGTTTTTGTAGGGAGCACGATTGCATTGAGCATATGCAACAAGCCTTTAAACCTCTGGGTATCCCCAGTAGGACGACTGTTGTTTCGTGAGGGGTTTTCAGCGGATACTACCCACAAAATCCAAAAGTTGAATGCAAAAAATTAGAAAATATTTACAAGATGAATGCACACTTTTAAAGGAATATTTACAAATGGATAATCTACTTTTAAAATATTACATGAATAATTTAACACAAATTTGGGTCGTCACTATGAAATTTGAGTTCGTTACTAATCCAAACTTCAAACAAAAGTCATGTTATCATTACAAACTCCTCCAGCTTGGCCAGTTGTTTTGGTAGAAACATAGTGCAAATATGAAATGAATTCTGTCGTCGATATCAACAGTCGTATAATGGCATCTCAACTTCCTTTTTATTAACAAGTTAGGTCGAATAAGTGAAGAATGTGCTTGGACTTTAAGTGCTAATCTCTCTTTATTACAAAATATGTACATTATTATTATTTACAAGTACCTAGGTATACCATCCCTACACTGCATTACGACTTACGTGAGGGTCAGCAATCCTAAGGTGTCCAATCTCATGAAACGAGACCAAGATATACCGACACTGACTTTGTCAACAAGGTGTCGGAAAGAGTTTGGCGGATTTGCACACCAACGCGGGTTGTACTAGCAATGTTGGATACCCTTGGATTATTATTATATATATACATTCTTTTTTTTCTTTTTTTCTTTTTTCTTTTTTACAGAAGAGAGAGAGAGAGTTAAGCAAGGATATCTTAGCAAGACTTCAATTAAAAGATCTAAAATGTTATCGGAAGTAGTCTAAATCAACCATTCATTTAATCGGATTACAATTCAGAAAACATTTCATACTCATCACCTACGAATTTTCCAATATACCAGTTACACCAAATTTGCTCATAATTCAAACTTTCCTTTCGTTATCCGCTAAGAGAAGTAAATCTCCATACATTTAATTGAACGACCAAAATTGTATGCTAACTCCATCATGTCTTATTTAAAAGTAAATAGAAATGCGAATTTTTTTTAAGAAGAAGGGAAAAAATGCAAACTTAAACTATGCAAAATAGAATGAAAATGAGACTCCCCCACACTTGATTTTGACTGTGTCCCCACAATCAATGCATGACACAATGAGTGAACGAAAGAGAAATATTTACATATGCACAAAAGAGGGTTAGTGCAACTTACCAAATGTGCGTGTAGAAAATATACAGTCATCGGATACATGAACAGGTCCACGATGGACCAATGAATCAGCCTCTTTAAGATTATAAGACACAATTTAAGCACAAAAAACCAAATCATGAAGGATTGTATATTACATGTCAGATTTGGAAAAACAAATTTTATTTTCTCAAAAATTTGAGTTGCTAATCTTAAAATTTTGGGCTTACAATTGATACTAAAATCAAATTGAATTTCTGTAGCAACTAAAGAGAGATCAACAAGCCGTAGTTCAATAAAAGTTTCAAAAACAAAGTTTGATTTGTTTAGATGATGTATAAATTGAGAGAAGTAAGCATCACTCTCACCCCCACACTTGTTTTGAGAAATATTGTTCGGTTTTGCTTTGATATTTGAAATTTTGTTAACTAAAGGTTCATTCGTAATCCTAAATTCAAAACCAAACAAATGAATTTTCAGTAAATTTCGAAATCGTGTTTTCTCAGAAACAGTGTTATTTCAGAAAGAATTCATATACTGCAGAAATTTATCATTGAAAAACAAGTGATCACAATGAGGTTCAGCTGAAACGATCAAGTCGCAAGGAGTTTCAACTGTTTCAGAAAAATCGTTATTGTGTTCAAGATCACATTCAGCAGTTTCATTATTTTCAACCTCAATAATTTCAAAGTTTTCAAATTTTTCATTTTCAGTTTCAGACCCAACAACATTATCGTCAATCAGTTCAAGAAGTTTTCGCTCATCAAAGTCGTCCTTACCTAAACAGTTGTTAACAACTTCATCATTTTTGTCATGTTGACAATCTAAAGTTGCTAAATTTTCAAAATTTTCAGAATGTAAGAGAGGAAGATCAAACTGAAGATTGACGTCTTCGTTTTCAAGAGCATTCTAATTCAAATCAATTACAGAGCTTTCAACAACTTCATTAAGATTTTCATCAATTTCAAAAGTTATTAGTTGAAGATTGTCGATTGTGGTAAAAGGTGGATTAACATTTGAAGCGTCACATGTTTGGATTTGATTTTGTTTCTCACGATACTTCAAGTAGTCATCAATTTCGTATTGACAAGGGTTATAATCAAAATCATTTGAATTTGGAGGTGAAATCGGATTTTGATTATTTTGAAAACTTTCACTTGAATTGTTGCACATGTATGAATTACACAATTCCTTTATTTTTTGATTTTGTTGTATGCTCATTTCAAGAAAAGGTTCAGTACGCGTTTCAAGAGTTGAGGGTTGATCATCATGTTGAAAAATTGGTGGTGTACAATGAGGATTATTTAGAAAATTTTGAAAAGTTGATGGCGTAAAATCAAAATTGTTTGTATAATAGTTGTTATTAGAATATCCATATGAATTTGGTGTAAAATTATTTGGATTATATTGATTTTCACAACTATCGTAAAGTCCGTATGAATAAGGGAAGTGAGACATTTTCAAGAAAGCTCTTTAAAAAATATGTTAAAATTAACAACTTCGGATTATATGAATACAAGTTTAGGCCAGGTTCGGACAGGGGTTATCAGTGTGCCACGAATCACCGTAGAAACACAACTGAAGGTTTAAGAACCTGTTTGAGTTCGAGACTCTACCGTTCCTTAGACACCTCAGAGAGTATCAATCCTAATTGTCAATTTAACGAATATTTTGTCCTATGAGCTTTTGGGGAATCTTCGATTCGATTTCAAAAATAATTTATTTCAAAGCCAAACTTTACAATTTAATCTCACGTTTGTTTTAAAGTTCCCAACCACACGTCAACAGGCAAAATATTCAATCACAGGACAGTCACAGAATAAAAAACTGTAGAAATAGAAGTTTTACAAGCAAGCCGTGGCACCTGCATGAAATCTTAACAAAGCAATTTTTATATTTTTTTCAAGCAATAGCAGTCCTTGTAGAGTTTAGAGAATTTTCACCTAGATCGGCAGTCCGTCCAGTGCAACTGAGTAGCACTAACACGTTCACACCCCACTTGGTGTGCAACCGCTCCTCAGTTCAAATTCTGCTAATTGAAAATTTTGTGTTCACTTAGATCAAGCTGCTACCCAATGGTGTATAATTGTAGCGTTGGCGATTCCAATTGTTTGATCGATGAATCCTTAGTTGTTGCTTGCTTGTTTTTGCTTTTCACCGTGGTCTTCGTTTCTCTCTCTCTCTTTTTAATCAGAAGCAAATTAAAATTTCAAGAAGACAACCACAGAAAAGTCAGATAAAAATAAGAAGACCACTAGGTAGGTCCTGAAACAAATAAATCAACTCACCCAAGGGTGAACAAAAAAGCCAGACAAGTTATTGCTAGGGAGACGCAATGAGTAAACCCAAGTTACTATTCAACAAATAGTGAAGAACCAACCAAATCAAATTATATCCCCTTTATTCACTTCAAAACAAATTATGTCCTAAAAATAAATCACCTCATTTCCTTTTTAGTTCTTTTTCTTTCTGTCAATAAAATGATACCACAAATAAACTTCCCAAAACCAAACAATCGAATTACAAAGATACAGCCTTGCGTTCTAAAACAAGGTCAACCACTGCCTTTTTTTCTTCGATGAATCTAGGGGACTGAGGAAAGACGTTTAGTTGCATTTGGAAGAATTATGGAGGCGTAAAATTGAGTGGTTTGATGTAAGAAATGCAAGACCAGACTAGGCAGCACAATGTATATTTATATACAAATATATGTATATAAAGTATACACATGTAAAGAAATGCAAGAGCAGACCAGACCAGACTAGACAATTCTCAGGTTTAATGGGAAGACCAGAAAAAGGTGTTTGCAAACGGCGTTTCCATAGAATTAGAAAACCATTGACAAAATATTGTAATAATAACTGCAACGCACGACGTACAATCATAGTACGTGGCGAATACGGGTCGATCTACAGGGAAAGAATTTATTAATTTATTCTAATCTTACTCAATCAAATTAAACCGAAAGCGAGTGAAATTGTTAACTAAAAAGTAAAAGAAAACTAACAATGTTAAAATGAATACAAATACGAGACTAAGAGACAAGTTAGGAGTAGATTCACTATCAACATCAATCTAATTAACATAAAAATGGTTCTAACTCTCTTTAATAACTAGCACATTAAGTGTTGTATTCATATAAGCATGATTTATATGCTAGAAAATTCAGGCTACATAAATCATCAATTTTCAATACAAACTTAAAGCCCTAATTATCACATAGAAAATATTAGTTCTAATAAAAATGAAACATTATGAGTATGTTTTGTATGTTAATATTCACTAACTACATAGAACATCAAGGATGCTTTCACTTTTAATGTCACTACCTTTTCTAAAATGAATTAGATTGTGATAAAGTATGATTCTATTAATGATATGAGTATAACACATTTGATAATAATCAACCAACATGTGCTATCAATTTTCACCATATAAAATCTTTACTCTATCAATATCCAATTTTAGATTAAGCTCAAATAAGAGAGTTAGAAACATGAAATTCTTATGTTAATTATTCATGAATCATAAGAGCTTCACTACCCCTAAATTGAAGGGGTTTAACAACTCATAATGGATTCAGTGATAACATAAAGAGATTTCATTATGAAAGAGAACAAAAAAAGCAAATAAATATAAAAATCTATTCTACTTGCATAAAAATAAATTTACACTAATGGCATGAAAGCAAATGGACAACAAAAGAAAAGAGCACTATATTAAAATTACACTAAAAATGGCTAAATAGCCATGAAAATAAAAGAGATTTTGATTTGAGCCTCTATTTTAAACTAGATAAAATCCCACATGATTTTTACATCAACATACAGGGGTTATTTATACGTGTGAAAAACTCTAATTCAACATTAGCGTGCTACCAAGAATGCCCTTTAGGAAATGTGGCCACCAATTAATCATCTAGCTTAATTACTCCATCATCAAATTTGCCTGAAGCTTTATCATCCACTAATTTATCCATTAGCTTTTAAGTGTAGAAAGTGGGTCCTCCATGATTATGTATGAGAATTATTTCCTCTTCATTCCTTTCGTATGCATATAAATCTTTATGAAGCTCTCTTGCAAATGCACCAAATGTCTACAAAAACAATGAAAAATGTCCAAGTAAAAATTCTCAAAGTAACTTAAGCACAAAAATGATCATTTTTCCTTTGTATGACGATGAACGTATGATATTTTGAAATCAATTGAATTATGGTTTAAACATGATAAAATACCCACATATGACATTTATTAGCACTAAACAAGAATAAATGTGAATATAAATATGCATTTTTACGTGCACATCACAAGGCAACACGATATACTAGTGCATGTGCGTGTAATATGAAAAACAGGTCAGACCGCATGGCTACGAATAAAATATCTAATTAGCTTGAGATGCGAGTATGTATGGGTCTCGTGAAAATGATGTTTGATGAAAATTAACAAGAGTGAACCCATCATCATCAACTTTTACTCCATTTCCTTTATACCCCAATGACACTTAAAAACTGCAATATAAAACAAATGATAATCTAATAAAATTATATCTGTCAATATTCCATAATAAGTGACCACATCAACCACTTGGGACATATCTTTTTCACTTGCTCTACACATGGTAGTCGCATCAAAATACATCCTACAATTCTGAGTTTGTCTCCCTAAATCTTTTACATGAAAACGTTGGTCATTAATGATATATCCTTTGTATGACACGACATCATCTTTAGGACCGTAAGCAATCTATTTCAACATGTCTTTATGATCCTAGGAGGTAATAGGTATCTACAACGAATTTCATTTAGCATGTAAATTTTATAGTATATTAATAGTCATATGAGAATATATTTGAAATCTAACTAACCTTCCTTTTAATCCAATCGACAAAAATTTTGGTATGTGTTTCCCAAAGTAAGGTCGCATTTTTTTCCATGCGCTGGTCTGAATTTTCTAATTCCGCCAAATGCAAACTAATATTGAACATTTGATTATGTGTTACATATATCATTACGAATACATAAAAATAATTAAAACAATATATAACATAAACTTACTCCATAAATGGTTCCACCACGACCATATTCATTAACACCGCTAAATGAGCCGTTTCTTTCTCATTAGACGGCAATGTAATTGTCTTCGATGTTGAAATTGGACGTCCCTCGAATATTACACTACTTTCATACTCTTCATTTCAAGCTCCTTTCTCCTCTATATGTCTTCATTTTTTTCAAAAAATCATTGAAGAACAACATGCATTCTGCTTCTAGATACGATTCTGCAATACATCCCACTGGTTGTGTATAGTTTCAGATATAATCTTTGAGTGTCTTCATATATCTTTCGAATGAGTACATCCAATGAAAATGAACCGGTCCACACATTAGTGCTTCTTTTCGAAGATGAATGGATAAATATACCGTTATATCAAAGAAAGATGGTGGAAAAAAAATCAAGCTCAAATAAAACTTCAATAATCTCAACATTGATTTGTTCTACCTTTTCTCTATCAAGAATACGTTGACAAAATTTGTTGAAAAAAAACGTAAGCGGATTATTGCTTTTCTTGCCTTGTTTGCCAGTAATCCTCTCAATGCTACTGGCAATAAATGTTGCACTAATACATTATAATCATGTGACTTAAATCCACTAATTTTACAATCCGACAACGAATTCCGATTTTTTAAATTTGAATAGTATCCATCCAGTCCCTTGAAATCGTACAATCTTTTGCAAAATATTTTTCTTTCGGATTTTGACAACAAATATGGAGCCGGTGGAAGATATGTTTTATTCCCATGAGGTTGTGTATGAAGCTCACGTCGAATTCCCCAATCCTCTAAATCCTTCCTACAGTTGGTTCCACCTTTTGATTTATTACCATGCAACATCGTGCCTAATAGGATTTCACTAATGTTCTTATCCACATGCATCACATCTATAATGTGATGTAATGGAAGTTCCTGCGAAAACCATAACTATAATGCATTATTGGGTTTTTCTTATACTAAAACGGTAAAAAAAAATAAACATATTAACAACTAACCTCCCAATAAGGAAAATCAAAGAAAATTGATCTTTTTTTCAACTTGATATCCTTGATATCTCCATTTTCGTGGAAGTGTTGGTACCCTCAATTCCATCTTCTTCATCATAAACACACTTTTTTTATTAATTTTGTCTTCTTTTCCTTTTCCAAAAGCATTTGGATAATCCTTCAACAATGCATATATGTTTCTCCCAGTAAGCAATCTAAGAGCACTATCTGTCTCTATGGTGTTATCAAACAACGCCTTTTGTTTCTTACGTGAATTTGAAGGAAGTAGAGATCGTCTATGACCCATGTAGGTGAACTTTCGACTATGATTCAACCAATGGGAATGGGTATTGACACCACATAATGGGCAAACTTTCTCCCCTTTCACACGATAATATTTCCATAAGCAGGAAAATCATTAATCGTCCATAGAAAAATTGCATTCAATTTGAATAAAGTATTGCTAAACGCATCATAAGCATTAACTCCGTAAGACCACAAGTGATTCAAATCTTCCACCAAAGGCGCCAAATATACATCAATATCATTCCCGGGTTGCTTCGGTCCTGGAATAAGTAAAGTCAAAATAATATTTTCCTTCTTCATATACAACATAGATGAGAGATTGTGTGTCACAAGAATTACCGGCCAACAACTATATTTCGAACTCAACATGGAAAATGGATTGAATCCATCTGTAGCAAGACCAAGCCTAAGATTTTGTGGATCCGATGAAAAAGATTTATACTTTTCATCCACCATTTTCCATGTCATAGAATCCACGGGATGAGGGGGTTTTCCATCCTTACTTTTATTAGTAAAATGCCATCTTAAATCTTCTACCATCTTTTTAGATCTATACATTCTTCTAAATCTCGGAATGATTGGGAAATATCTCAATACTTTAACTGGAACACCTTATATAACCTCTTCGGTGTCTTGATTTTTTTTCCATCTCGAAGAACCACATTTTGGACAATTTTTTTAAATCTTTGTATTCTTTTCCGAAAAGGCCACAGTCATTCTCACATGCATATATCTTTTCAAAAACCATATCGAACGCTTTAAGAAATTTCTTGACTTCATATAAGGTTTTGGGAAGCACGTTATCCTTCAGTAGAAATAGATGTTGCACAGCTAAAAGCTTATCAAACCCACTATCAGACAAGCCAGTCTCACATTTAAGATTATACAAGACGGTGATAGCAGATAATTTTGTGTGATCTATGCAATCAGGATATAATGGAGTTTCTGCATCTTCCAAGTTCTTGAGTAACTCATCCTCTTTTCTTCGAAAATCAACATTATCTTTATCATCATAAAAAAATCATTATTCATAAAATCTTCATCTTCATAGTGAATCATCTTGAATAGATCATATACGTCAAACGTATTTGTTTTCTTCTCTATATTTATCTCTTCACCATGATTAAATCTTTCACCATCAATGCATCTTGGATACATTCCTTTTATAATTAAATGGTCAACAATAGTTTGGTCATCATGTGACTAAGATTCTGACAGTCTCTGCAAGGGCATAATTTTTCTCTCTACATTTCTTACGTTCCTCTTTGCATCATGCACAAAATTCACTGCCCTTATCGGTACTCTATCCTAATTCTGTGAAAAAAGTAAAAAAAACATATAAAATTTAGTTTTAATATTAGATTATATGTTCTAAATCTCAAAATATGTATTAAGTTAAGCATTGTTTTATCACCTATTTAAAAAAAAAACAATCTTTTTCCATCATCGACTTATGAAGGCAAATAAGTTTCCAATCTTTGACGTATAAATTGGTTATCTGTTGTTAGCAAAAAAAACTACACGTTGAAGTTATTACCCAAAAAGACATCCAAGCATCTTAAAAATGATGCACTAACTCCTAATTCTACTTCAGCGAATCTGATTATATGTTCAAATACAAATGAGCGTGTAACAATTATAAGAGAGAAGGAAAAGAAGTCCCAACACTACTATTATCTTTGGAGAGATGTCAATTATATTTTAAAATTCAGTGCTAGATGAACCCATGCTTCTTAATGAATTGTTCTCAACTTATCACTGAACCTTGTGTACCAATACTATATCATTCAGTCGAGGCCACTATCTATTGGTACCAGTACTATTATCACCTGTAATAGTACAAATCTCAATTCAAATACTAAATAACTGTGCCAATCTAAAGATGACAGCAATCAAGCTAATAAGATATATAATGGAATGAATTTATATTCTGAAACTAATACATCTAAACTATAAGAAAATTTATGAAAGAATAAAAATATATGAATATCTTATCTGCAAAATGTTACATGAGATTTGAATACGGCCAAGTCAACTGAAGAGAATTAGACAATTATATATTGCTCAAAACCTTATAGGATAAAGTCATAAAAAGTAAACAAAGGTTTAAGATATGAGTATCTTGTCTACCAAAGGCTTTGCGTGATTTAAATAAGGCCAATGAACCCAAAAAACTAGAAAACGGAAAACTCCATAATATCTCATTTACAATTATAAGGCAAGAAGGAGCTAGTAAGAAGTACAGGCTTGGATCATCAAAGCCTGGGATGAGGCAAAAGTAGGAAATTTAATCAGGAGACAACCATTGTCGATTAGTGTGACTGCGAGCTAGGCCAGTCCAAGTGGAAACATATCAAAAAATTACTTTTAGTTATGTTTTTGAAAGTAATTTTGACTATGAAAATTATTAAGGCTTAGCTATGCAAAAGTTTAGAGGGTGGTGCCTAATTAATTACTTCTGTTAAATGAGATATATCAGAAGTCGTAGAAATAAGCCACAGTATTAAAAATAAGAAATATAGACAAATCCTAGATTCACATATAAGACTTGATATCGATTAGTGTGACTGCGTACGCCACTGCTTACACCCATGTACACCATGCATGATATCATCAGCTTATTATTGTACATTAACCAGATCTCACAGATCCTAGATTCACATATAAAACAAGAAAGTTTGTCTATTCAAAACTCCTGAATGGTTTCCATGTCTCATTACTCTCCATAACTAAATAGAATTCCATCACATCAAAAGCGTACAAAATGAAAATAATCTATTTGAAAAGCATCAAAATAGAACATGAAAATCATGCAGTTATAACATAACTAATCACTAGCAAGATAGGGGATGAGAAAATAAAAAAGGACAGAATACAGATCAATGAACATTCGCAGTTAGGGTTAATCAGCTATACCATAACCAAACCCGGGCAAGATAGGAAATGAGAAATAGCATGCATTCAAATATTTCATACACAATCTGAATAGAATCACAAAATCGAGTTAAGGAATTCATACTTAATTTACCTATACCATGAGCGGGGATTTTCGCTGGCTTCCGCGACTTTGTAGAGCGGGGTACGACGGAGTTGACAATGACATGAGGAACGTTAATCGATGTGATTTCTTTGGCAGAGAGCAATTTAGGGGAAAGGGAATTTTTCGGCAGATGGATTTGGGAAAAGGGAACGAGGGTTAAAATTTTCGAAGTATGAGTGCGATAAGAATAGAAAATAGGTGGTCACGTTTTTTTTACCACACGGACTATTATTTTTTTTGGTGGGGAAGTGAAATTATTTTTGCTGCGTTTATACTATGAGTGAAAACACTTTTTCTTGCATTTACAAATAAATGCCACTGATTTTTGCAACAAAAAATCATTTTTCTTGTAGTGTGAGATCCAGAAGACTCTCGTTGGGACCTTTTACCTATAATCTTGCTTCTTTAAAGCTTAGTCCAATCTGGGATGGAACAACACAGTTAGATGTGTGGACCTTAACCACAAGGATGGAGGTTCAAGCCCTCGCACCAAAATATTAACGATATTTTTCGTTAACACCAGAGAATGGTCTACATAAATGGACCTAGGAGGGAAAATGGGTTATTTAGTTTCCACGAGCCCGAGTTAGTTCACCGTTTCCTAGATATCAAGGTCTAATGCCCAAAATATTAGTTACTCTTCCCTCAAAGGGGTGAGTATCACGCTTAAGTGACTTAAGAACCAACGGTTATCTTGGTACAAGGTCTCCCTAAGCACCACCCTTGATAGAAGGCTAAATAGCTTGTAGGAATGGGAAATAACTTTGCAGAAGGGTTTAGACTTGAACAGGAAGTCATGACAATGTAGAAAGCATATGGTATGTTGTGTAGGAAATAATTAAGAACATTCATAAGAAGCTCATGAGAAATATGCTAAGTGTTGATCCACTCTTTATTGATCTTTGATTCGGAGTACATAAGTGATTACAGTAGAAATCCCCAAATTAATTTTCAAATTAGGGTTTTCTCAATAATAAAAGAGTACAAGAATGAGAAATGAGAAATTGCTCTCGAAAATGAGACCCCTAGGGTCTTATTTATAGACAAATTGGGACCCCTTTTGTCATTGGGCCAGCAGAAGCCCCTATCGGCCGCTTTTACCTTTGGTTCTGGTTGCTTTGGCTCTTGGCCGCTCTTTTGGCTTTGCTTATTGCTTTTAGAGTGTCGGCCTTGGCTCACGGAAAGACGGTCTCGGTCTTTAGAAGCCTCTCTTTGATGTTACTTCTATCTCCTTTGTATCGGTACCAAGCCTGTTGGTATGGATAGCTTTAGGGAAGGGATTTGGCTTCCGGTTAAGAGCTTCCGGTCATAAGTTCTCGGTTTTTTTATTAATTCTTCATGATATTTGCCTTTATGGTTTGAATGTATGGTTATGGGATCCGCCACCCCTTTTGGCATCGATACTAAGCGAATTGGTGTGGATGGCTTGTCTTTTTTAGGAAGTTGAGTTTGCTTTCAATATTCCTCCGGGTTGGGTTATGGTCTTCCATAAGGAATGCATACGGAATATAATTAGTAGCCTCCAAGAACAGCCTTTCGGTTATCATTCGCTCTTTTTAATCCCATTAACTAGCTTCTAGAAGGCTCCTCTTTCCTTCAACAATTCTGTTCCTCCTTGTATCGGCATTAAGTAAGTTAATGCTGATATCGCTTTCCTTGGCTCCCGATTGCAGGTTCCCTTTGGACATAAGCTTTTGTTGACAACTTTGTGTGTCGGGGCTACCCTGTCAGTATTCTCACTTTTTCATCAGCTTCAGGCTTCTCTCCTTACTGATGGGGACAGTTTCCTTGCTGTCGGATTATTCTGTTATGCAAGTGACGGTTCGTTACCCCTTCATCGATAACCCGTCTCGGTGTTAATTTTGGTAGTAACACCACCACATTCGAATCATGCACACACTTCCATAGAAACTACACATGGAAAACATTGTGCACACTCGATAACTTCTCTGGTAAATCTAACCTATACGCGAGCTTTGCAATTCGCTCGATTATCGAAAATGGTCTAACAAACCTAGGACCTAACTTTCCTTTAATTCTGAATCGAACAACATGCTTTAATGACGAAATCTTCACGAAAACCTTGTCACCACGTCGAACTCCAAATTTTTTTGACGTTTATTGGAATGAGTGTTTTGATAGTCTTGGGCTTCCTTCATTAGTTGCCGAATGATCTCGATATAATGTGATGTATCTCTAATCTTCTCTGGCTCAAGTATCAACTCATCTCCAGTCTCTAACCAACATGTTGGAGAATTACATGGTCTACCATACAACGCTTCATATGGTGCGATCCTAATGCTCGACTGGTAACTGTTATTACATGCAAACTCAACTAGATGTCGATGGTATTCCCATGATCACCCAAAACCCATTACACAAGCTCTTAGGAGATCTTCGAAGACTCAATTAACCCCCTCGGTTTGACCATCTGTTTGGGTATGATAAGCCGTATTTAAACATAACAGAGTTCCCAAAGTCTTTTACAAACTCTTTCGAAATCCACTCGTGAATAATGGATCTTGATCACTCACTATGCTCTTCGGGATATCATGGAATCGAACTATCCACTTTATATATAGCTTAGCCAACTTTGATGTTGTCCTAGTCGATCTGACAGGAATAAACCTCGCACTTTTGGTCAAACGATCCACGATGACCCAAATTCCTTCATTTCCTGCCCTAGTTATAAGTAGTCCATCGATAAAATCCATCGATATTTTCTCCACTTCCACGTAGGAACTACCAATGGATGAAACCATCCACTCAGCTTCTTCTGTTTAGCTTTCACTAACTGATAATTCATACACTTGGAAATGAACTTTCCAACATCCCTCTTCATTCCTTCCCAGTAGTCAGCTCACTTCATGTTCTGATACATCTTGTTACCATCGGGATGAATCATCAACTTCGAGTGATGACATTCCCTCAGAACCTCATTTCTCAATCTGTCGATATTAGGAACAACTAGTTGTCCTTGTTTCGAAAGCCAACCTTCTCGATCGACCTCGAACTCCTTATCCTCTAGTTCCAACTTCTGGATAATCTCGACAAGCTTTGCATTACGCTTCTAGCCTTTTCCAATTCTTTCAATGAGAGTAGGTCTTATCGATAAGCTTGCCAACATTTCAGGTTCCAACTCACACCGTGGTCTAAAATCAAATCCTACCAAGTACACAAGGTGCTTCATTTCCGAAAACATCACTCCCAAACTTGCATGTCTTCGATTCAATGCATTCGCCACTGCGTTACCTTTACTAGGAGTATAGGCTATACCAAAATCATATGATGCTAGAAACTCTAACCACCGTCTTGCCAAAGATTTAAATCCTTTTGGGGGAAAAGATACTTCAATGACCTGTGATCCGTAAACAACTCGAATTGAACTCTCAACAGGTAATGCCTCCACACATTCAGAGAAAACACGATCACTGCCAATTCCAAATCATGTGTTAGGTAATTCCTTTCGTGCGGCTTCAGCAACGAACTCGCATATGCCACAACTCAATCCTTCTGCATCAGCACTGCTCCAAGTCCAGTACCACCTGCATCGGTGCATACCGCCATTTCCCTATTCCTACTTGGAATCGTCAAAACAGGAGCACTCTTCAGTCTCTCTTTCAGGATTCTGAAAGCTTGCTCATACTTCACACCCCATGAACAATTGATTTTTCTTTGTTAATTCTGTTAATGGTGCAACTATCTTGGAGAAACCCTTAATAAAACGAAGATAATATCCGGCCAACCCAAGGAAACTCTGAACATCCGTTGCATTCTTAGGTCCATCCCGATCCTGCATTGCTTCCACCTTAGCGGGGTCAACCGCTATTCCATTTCCGAAAACAACATGGCCTGAGAACCTCACTTCACTCTTCCAGAAGTGACACTTAGACAAATTAGCTCTCAGTTGATGCTTTCGCGAGATTTCCAAAACAACTCACAAGTGTGTCTTATTATCTTCCTCATTCCGAGAGTAAACCAGATTATCATCCACAAGCACAAGCACGAACTTGTTCAACTGATCTCTAAAAACCCTATTCATAAGATCCACAAAATACATTGGCGGGTTAGTCAACCCAAATGGCATCACCAATCATTGGAAGAAACCGGATGGTATCCTAAAAGATGTCTTTGACACACTATCATTTTCCACCTTCAACTGGTGGAATCCCATTGCCAAATCTATATGAGAAAACACCTTGGCATTGTGAAGCTGATCGAACAAGTCATCGATCCTCGATATCGAATACTTGTTCTTCATGGTCACTATGTTCAGCTCTGGTTATTCAAACACTAGAGGAGAGAAGCGTATTTTCCATATCTATTCAAAATTCAAATAGAAAGAATTAAGCAATAAAATAAATTATAGTAAAGTAAATAACACCAGGATTTTTATACTAGTTTGGATTAACCAATCCTACATCCAGTCCTGCACTTCACCATGCAGAATTTCACTGTAATCGCTTGTTTTCCATGGGTGGCAAGAACACCTTTACAATCTTGATTTCACGGGCTACAAGATACACCTTCTCCTCATCAACAACAACAAACAATGGCAAGTAGTCGTATCTTCAATACTGATTCTAGCAGATTTGGTACAATGATTCTATAGACCTCTAATGGTGATATATCTTTGAATTCTTTGTGGAAATAGAAATAAATCAGAGAGAGAATGATATGAATTCAAGTACAACTCTGTGATATTGTGTGGCTTCCAAATCAATTAAGAATAGTAGTGAAATAGAATGGATTTGCAAGAATAATAGGATAATTTTCAATGGAATTTTGTAGTGAATAAATGGAGAAGGAGTAGAAGAAAATGTGAAATTATTATGTAAAAATTCATTGCCAGAGGCCTTTAAATTAAGTAAGAAAGGATGTGTCTTTTGGTGAAAGGGTAGAGCGAAATAACTACCTAATTTGAATTCAAAAATCTGGAAAACCATTATATGTCGACATACAAAGATGGGTATGTCGACATACTTGTGTTGCAAATATGCACAACAACACTTATAAGTGTTTCAAATTTTTTGTACTTCAAATTTCCTTATATTTATGGGTTTTGGTGATTCGATTGAGGTCAATGGTTGATTATTTTTAAGTATAATTTCCATGGGATCTTTAACAAGATATTCTAAGGTTCAACCAACTCCTCTTCAATTCAAACACCTTTGTTCTTCAGCATTCATCTTTAACAGCCTTTAGTCTTCAATTGCATTGATTATCCTTCCTCTGTAATTCTTCTTTTGTATTCTTGTTTATCTTTATAAAAACCTTCATAATATATCTAATGTAGATGCACAACTCAAGGATATGTCAATAGTAATTTTTATATGGTTGTTGTCATCAAAATCAATACCTAGGGTACCTAGGGTATTAACAATACCCCCTTTTTGATGATGACAACCATATAAATATTTGAGAAATAAAATATAATACATTTTATATTTGACTTCCTAACTCAGTGCACTCCCCTTATCATTTTTTCTAGCATATTTATATCTTTTCTCCCCCTTTGTCATCAACAAAAAGGTTAAAAAGAATTATTTAGTTTACTGCTAGACAATATGTAAAGTCCGTATATGCATATAAATAAAACACAAGTAGGGAAATCAAAACATGGAATAAACTAAATAATCAGATGAGTTTTAGAGTTACTGACTTTGCTAATGCCAATAACAAACCCTTTTCATATTTATCCAAGGTTCAATAGATTTCTTGTCATATGCTTGAGCATCGACTATTTGGTACCTAAAAATTATAAAATATGCACAATAGTACTCTTTTTATTTTGGGGTCTATAGGGTTACGTTTTGGGATGACAAACCCATGAAGAGTTTGAATGTCCTTTCAAAATATAATCATTAGATAAAAGAACCTTATTAATAAAATTATCAATGTATTTTTCTTTTTCAGTATTATCTAACCATTTTGGAACCCATAAGTTAATGAACCTATTTTGAGGATTTAACTTTAATTTCCTAGGTTTTGGTTTGAACTTGGTGGCTTTAACAAACTTAGTACATTAAGTACTATTTTTCTTTAATTTCCCTTAGGGGGAAATCCAAGTCCATGTTTATTCCTAGTGTTTCTAGATGCAGATAATAATTTATCTAGACTATCATTTCCTTTGTTATATTTATCAATATCAGTTTTCATTCTATCAAAATCCTTACTATGGTTAAGAATAACATTGTCTAGAGATGTTATTTTGTCATTCAGATCAGTGATCTGTGACTTCATTGCAAGATTTTATGATTTTAAGGACTCATTTTCACTTTTCAGTTTTTCAAAACTTCCAAGTGTTAAATCCTTTCCATTTTTATGACCATTAAATCTTCCAATTTCATATTCTAGACATTGTTATTCTTTACTCAAATTTTCATTAGATATTTTTAATCTATCTATTTCTACCAAATTATTATCGTACTCTTTCCCAAGTATTTCATATCTCTGACGCAAATCATTTAAAACTTTAGTAATTTCTTTATTAAAATTCCATACCTGGTCATCCATTGCCATGAAGCATACATTGGCATTTTCTGTTTCTGGATCACTAGCACTTGAAGATGAGTCATCCCATGTTGCATTGAATGCCTGTTTCCTCTCCTTATAGAAAGTACTTGAAATGTGTATTGGTTTTCTTAAGTTGGGACAGTCTCTTTTCAAATGACCGGGTTTATCACATTCGAAACATTTAACAACGTTTCCATTTCTGGAATTATTGTTGTTAGTTTTTCGAAGTTTATTTGTTATCCAATATTTCAAGAATTTATTGATCTTATTGGTAATAAACTCGAGATCATCATCTGATTCATCATTGTCGATCATAGCATTAGGTGCTAGTGATTTATTATCATTTTCCTGATTCTCTTTTCTAACCTGCAACTTTACTTCATAGGACATTTGATTACCAATTAATTCTTCTATTGACATTGTCCTAATATCATTGGCTTCTTCGATTGCCAGAGTATTCTGATCCCATTCACTAGGAAGTGAATTCAAGATCTTTCTGACTTGGTCTTCTTCAGTAATTTTCTTTTCTAATGATATTAAGGCAGGTACAATATCTTGAAATCTAGAATACATATCAAAAATAGGTTCATTTGGTTTCATTTGAAAAAGTTGAAACTGGCGAGTCAACATAGATATCTTTGTCTGTTTTACTTTATTGGTGCCTCCATGTGTGACTTTCAGTATTATCCAAATTTCGTATGCAGAATTACATATAGAAACTCGATTAAATTCATTTCTATCTAAAGAGCAAAATAAAATATTCATGGCCTTAGAATTATTAAGTGCTTGTGTCTTTTGGTCTAGCGTCCATTTTGAATATTCATTCTGAGGCTCAATGTATTCTTCTTGGGTAATGTTCCAAATATCTAAATCATTAGAGCGTAAATAAAATTTCATCCTACAAGCCCAAAAAGCATAATTATTGCCATCAAATAGAGGAGGTCTAGTGGTAGATTGCCCTTCTATAAAAGAACTAATAATGGTGTTGCTAGTGTTGCTAGTGTCACTAGTGTAACAATCCGTATTTTTGTAACATGTTAAGACCATAAAACAAGGCAGAATTAAATTTTGAAATAAGGATCAGGGAAAACGGGTTGTGCCATTGCGTTTATCTCAAAATTCTGCATGAAATCGAGTCCGAGTTTTCGAAAAACGGAGTCTGTATGATGGAGATATGACCCTCCGAAGTTTCAGGAATTTTCAGAATCGAAAATAGCTCGAAATTCGAATTCAAACCAAAAAGAAAACTGGGCGGGAATTTTCCCGCCCAGGACCAGGTCGACCTGGGGGTCAACACTATGGTCGACCTCCCAAGGACCAGGTAGACCTATGGTCGACCTGGGGGTCGACCTGGTGCCCAAACCCAGTTTTGAGCCTGGGTTCATTCTGATGTATCCGGCCTCGTTTTCGGTCTAGATTCGCCCGCCTAATCCTATATAAACAGCTCCCTAGCCCCATTCTTCTTCCCTTATGCTGTCTCTGAAATATTAGAAATAAATAAATAAAATAACGGCGTCGCTACTATGCTGGAATCAAATCTAGAACTAGTGCATCTTCTTCCAAATCTGAATTAGATTAAAAGAGAACTACTGCAACTCTTCTTCTATAATCCAATCAAGGCAAGTGCAGTTATTTTCCGATATGAAGTTTAATCATGATCTTGATAATTATAAAACTGAATCTGAGATTATGCCCTTTTTCTATTTATCAGATCTATTCCTCTGTTTTATTATTCTGTTTGTTCTGTATTTCTTCCTTCTTTCTTTTTGTTTGATAGCCAGGCTACCACGACCCTAAGCAAAGTCTTATAAGAGATGAACGCATAAACGCTAAATTTGGGAAGAATATTGAATGAGGCATATTTGGGCAAAATCGATTTGTAATTAATTTGAGGATACAACGCATGTTGTAATTCTGGACATAAATTTGTGGCATATTGCATAAGACGGTCTATGATTTGGAAGGAAAGGATTATTGTGACTTAGAACATAAAGAACATAGGTTGTAACTTAGAACATAAATCTGAGGCATATAATTGGGCATGTTGTATTTAACGTATGTCTTGAGTTTTGTGGCATAAAGAATATTAGACATATGACTTGGGATTTAGGGCGTAAAATTTATTTGTGAACATGTAACTGATTTGGATGCATAGTACAAGTTATAATTCAAGACTAGATTTGGACATACTATATATTATAGTCTGAAATTTGGGAAAAGGAGAATTAATTTACATATAACTTAGGTGTAAAGATCCATATTAAGATTTGATGATTATTAAGTGTGAATACACCTAAGTAAAGGGTTTTTTTTTGGATATGCGACATGCATTGTAATCCATGGCTATATGTGGCATAATTTATATGTAAGGTTTTGGAGAATATTCTGAACTATGCAAGTTTAACTAAAATTTGGTACATATGGTAAATTATGATCATAACTTAGGCATGTAAGTTTAGGCTCACTCCATGATTAGGCAAGATATGTGAATAAGACTTTGAGAAATGTTTAAATCTGCTAAAACTGTTATCTTCTTAATGTGTTAAATTTGCCTAATCTGCTAAATCTGTTACCTGTTTAATTGCCTAAACTGTTAAATATGTTGAATCGCCTAATTTGCTAATTATGCCTAATCTGCTAGATCTGTTGAGTTGCCTAATCTGCTAAATCTGTTGAACCGTCTGAGCTGCTAAATCTGTTGAAAAGCTGAATGATTGTAATTTGTGTAGGCTCGATTTAAGATTGTGTAAAACATGTTAATTTGTTTAATCTGCTGCGACTTGGAAAGAAGTCAAATCTGTTAAATTAACAGAATTAGTATGATAGTTGTATAATCTATAATGGAATAAATAGGTTATAATAAAAATGCTGAGACACGAGGTTAGACTCACGTTTGCGGTAGAAGCCTGCTCGGACCCAACCGGCTTAACCAGCAACCGCAAACTGCTAGTCTAATGTGAGAGGTCGTAGGCATAACTAAAATATGCTTAGACACGAGGTTAGGTCTGGCTTGTGGCAGATGTCTGCCCGGAACCGCCCAGCATATCCAGCGGCCACAAGCTACCGACCTAATGTGAGAGGTCTGTGCATTAATATTTAATTAATGCAAACCTAAGACAAATATGATGTCTAAAAAGTGTTGGGTGGATAGGGCTAAACCAACTAGACTGAAGAATTTAATAAACCTATTTCGTGAATCTATAGGCCCAATACAAAGTTAGACAATCTGTAAATCTGTTCAAAATGTACATCTGATCCGTTAGTCTAAAAACATGTTAACCTGATTTTCTGATCTGTGAACTAGTTGACTTGAACTCTGTATGTCTGGAAACTTGTAAACAAGTTAATCTGAAATCTGTTAGTCTGGGGACGTAAGGTTAGGAGGGAAAATACTTGTGTCATCTGTTGTTTGGGACCCATATTAGTCAGTAACCCTTTCTGGAATCAAAACTATGACCCAACAGTAGGTAGGGTCCAAGCATGCTTACTGAACTAATTATAAGCTGTTCATTCTGATAATGGCGATGGGTGTTGATGGTGCATTCCAACCGGGTCATGTGCGTGCATGGATCCCGGTCTGCCTCTGAGGATGTAAGACGTCGTGATATCTGTAAATAGGTCTGTGCCATTCAAAGGTTGTCACTTTAGGAAATGATATACCCTTTTGTGGGGCTGGCACAGGGTATTTATGTATTAGGGAGTCGATCGCGTGGGGTAGGATTTAGGGTACACTTAGTTCTGTCTGTTCTATGGGGTACCATTTGTTTCTGTTGGGTGGTAACACCTGTCTGTTTCTGCGTGGTACCGTCTGTTGGGGTGGTAAAGGCCCATTTACTAGTGTACACCTAACTCTAACATTCTGTTTCCGTAAGGATTATTCTGTTACTGT
The DNA here is from genome assembly GCA_030737875.1 of Allium sativum. Taxonomy (NCBI): domain Eukaryota; kingdom Viridiplantae; phylum Streptophyta; class Magnoliopsida; order Asparagales; family Amaryllidaceae; genus Allium; species Allium sativum. The sequence goes on from CM060909.1 coordinate 1,027,149,549, forward strand.
TCCCATACCTTCTGTTCGGGTGGTAAAGGCCCATTATTCTGTTTCTGTTTAGACATTAGGGTAACACATATCATGTTATACTAGTATTAGTGCAGAGAAGTAAAACATAAGTAAGAAGCATAACTTGGGCTATATCATTCTGTTTCTTTTTTTAGCTTAAGTATATCAGTTACTCCTGTTGATATTGTCTCTTATCCAGCTTTATTTTCATGTCATGATATTATTATCTATTCATATGCTGAAAGTCACTGGACTTGCCAGACTTTATGTCTGACCTTGCTTTTTTTCGCCTCTTCTCTTTCGTCCCCCCCCCAAGGTTTGTAGGGTGGAAATCTAGGGGCTTGATTCAGATCTTCTCTACTTGAAGTATCGCTTGGCTTTGGCTTTATCTTTCCGTGGCAGTTTATGTTGGAGATTGTGACTTTAAAAACTATGCATTCTGAAGGCTTTGTACAAGACCGATATTTTGCACTTGAATTCTGATATTGTGATTTGAAAAGGTGTAACCAAACTTATTTCGGTTTCTGTTGTAATAAAGTTATTAATTTTTCAAGTACTGTTTTATCTGTCTTGTAAATTTCTGTTCTGTCTACTAAAACGCTCCATCAAAGTTAAGGCATTCCCTTTGTGAGTGACCTTAACGGAGGTGGGGTGTTACATTTGGTATCAGAGCTGAAGGTTACCAGATTAGATAAAAGTTTTGAAAATATTTTTCAAAAAGGTTTTAAAAGGAAGTATTTTCAAAAAATAAAGCTTATTTTGATAAGCATAATCCCCAAAGCCGTAGCCTATCTTTCTATCCTTTGTTTTGAATTTTTCCTTTTTCTTTCGTTTTAGCATGTCTGGGGATCTTAACCTTCCAGAGGGTGTGCCAATACCTGGCTGGTTCAGGAGGTACTTAGAGGCTAGGGCCAACGGTACAGGCCCAACAGATATTCCTCCCCCAGTGGCAGCGGTACCACCTCCTCCTCCTCCTCGTGGAAATGCTTTCGCCAAGACGTGTAGAGACTTCAAGGCTATGGGTGGAAAAGACTTCTATGGAACTGAATCCTTCGTGGCAGCAAGGAACTGGCTGAAGGAGACCGGAGATTTGTTCGTCATTTTCGAGGTGGATGACAGGCAAAAGGTACGATTGGTAGTGTGGTTGCTTAAAGACGAAGCTTCTTATTGGTGGGTGGTAACCCATGCTGAGAGACCGGTGGAAACTTGGGAGGATTTCAGGATGGGATTTGAGATGAGATTCCTCTCACAAGCTGAGCGAAGTCTGCAGGTGGAGAAGTTCTTATCTCTTAAGCAAGGGAGCATGACGGTCAAGGAATATGTCAACCAGTTCAACCAACTGGCTAGGTTCGGACTGGATTTAGTCAACACTCAGCATAAAAAGGCTATCCGCTTTGTTAAAGGATTGAACGAGCCACTGCACATCCCAGCCATGACCCATGTGCCCATGGGAGTGACTTACGAGAGATTAGTGGACATGGCACTACTGCACGAGGAAGACAAGGGCAAGAAAGAGGCAAAGAAGGAAGAACCACAGAACAAGAAAGCATGGCCCAAAAAGGAAAAACAAAAGAAGGATGAGAAGTCTGAAGATAAGAAGGAGAAAAGTGCTTTACTTATGGAAGCTCGACTCATCTGAACAAGGATTGTAGAAAAAGAAAGGGCACTTGCTTCAACTGTGGTTGAGATGGGACACTTCACTAGGGACTGCCCGAAGAAACGAGGGCAAGGGCAGAAGGCAGAGGGCAGGACCAACTTCTGGAGGGCAGGCGAACACCCTCGAGGCTAGCGGATAGGATCTAAATAGGGAAACTTTCTGTAAGAGGTTTAATTTTTTTATCTGGTTGTTGAGTTAAAGCTCTTTTCTAATTCTGGTATTTTGATTCTGTAATCGATACTCTACACTTAAATACTAGTATTGTTTCTGATTCCGCTATAGACTCAGACCCATAAGGGTTATGACTCATCTAATTATGATAAGTTGGGTATCTGTGTTGAGCGTTAAGTTGACTATGACGCATACATTCTGTGTTTTTATCATGCTTAGTTTCCTATGAATCATTTGGTAATCTGATCTATATCAGTAGTCTGTAGGTTTCTGAAAAGGATAGGAGTTTTTACTCAAGGTGTGAAATAGATTCCCAGTTGGGCATTTGTTTAATGGAAGTAATTCTCTGAGTACTAATCTGATGTTGATTTCGGTCTTCGGAGTTGATAATTAGGAGTTATTCTCTTAAACCGATGTCTAATAGGAACCTAGCTTTAGTTTTAATTATACTTGCCTCTATCACTCGACTTTATTCTTCGACCTTTAGGTAGAAACTAATGGGTGTAAACATGTGTTTGAGACATGTTATGTTTGATGGTTGCAAGTGGATGCAAGTGGTTGCTAGTGATTGCTCGTGGATGCATATACACACACTAGGCACTAGATTGGCTCAAAAACACTCTCATACTGCATATGGATGTGTGTGCATTTTTTATGGATGCAAAATGGTTGACTCAGCACATGGATGTTGCATATGAATGAACGGTTGTGCACTCATATGAAAATGATATGATCAAATAGGAAAATTGCATACATGTTGGACTCATGGCACTGACATAATTCGCATTAAGGAGGTCAACTGAATCAGTGGACCGCCTGATCTTTGCATCAGATAAGTACATATACACACACACTCTTGCATAAGTACATACAACATTAGAAATCTTTTAAGGACAATAGTTGCTTGTGGATGATGGTTGAGTAGATGGATGATTGGATGATAGGATGCATTCTTCTTAACTTGAAGATTTCGGGGACGAAATCCTTTAAGGAGGGGAGAATGTAACAACCCGTATTTTTGTAACATGTTAAGACCATAAATCAAGGCAGAATTAAATTTTAAAATAAGAATCAGGGAAAACAGGTTGCGCCATTGCGTTCGTCACGAAATTTTACATGAAATGGAGTCCGAGTTTTCGAAAAACGAAGTCCGTATGAGGGAGATATGACCCTCCGAAGTTTCAGGAATTTTCAGAATCGAAAACAGCTCGAAATTCGAATTCAGACCCAAAAGCAGACTGGGCGGGAATTTTCCCACCCAGGACCAGGTCGACCCAGGGCTCGACACTATGGTCGACCTCCCAGGGACCAGGTCGACCCTATGGTCGACCTGGGGGTCGACCTTGTGCCCGAACCCAGTTTTGAACCTAGGTTCATTCTGATGTATCCGGCCTCGTTTTCGGTCTAGATTCGCCCGCCTAATCCTATATAAACAGCTCCCTAGCCCCATTCTCTTTACACTATTCTTCTTCCCTTATGCTGCCTCTGAAATATTTGAAATAAATAAATAAAATAATGGCGTTGCTACTCTGCTGGAATCAAATCTAGAACTAGTGCATCTTCTTCCAAATCTGAATTAGATTAAAAGAGAACTACTGCAACTCTTCTTCTGTATTCCAATCAAGTTAAGTGCAGTTATTTTCCGATATGAAGTTTAATCATGATCTTGACATAATTATAAAACTGAATCTGAGATTATGCCCTTTTTCTATTTATCAGTTCTGTTCCTCTGTTTTATTATTCTGTTTGTTCTGTATTTCTTCTCCCTTTCATTCTTTTTGTTTGATAGCCAGGCTACCACGAGCCTGAGCAAAGTCTCATAAGAGATGAAAGCATAAACGTTAAATTTGGGAAGAATATTGAATGAGGTATATTTAGCCAAAATCGATTTGTAATTAATTTGAAGATACAACGCTTGTTGTAATTCTGGACATAAATTTGAGGCATATTGCATAAGACGGACTATGACTTGGAAGGAAAGGATTATTGTGACTTAGAACATAAAGAACATAGATTGTAAATTAGAACATATATCTGAGGCATATAATTGGGCATGTTGTATTTAACGTATGTCTTGAGTTTTGTGGCATAAAGAATATTAGACATATGACTTGGGATTTGGGGCGTAAAGTTTAACTGTGAACATGTAACTGATTTGGATGCATAGTACAAGTTATAATTCAAGACTAGATCTGGACATACTATAAATTATAGTCTGAAATTTGGGAAAAGGATAATTAATTTGCATATAACTTAGGTGTAAAGATCCATATTAAGATTTGATGATTATTAAGTGTGAATACACCTAAGTAAAAGTTTTTTTTTTGGATATGTGACATGCATTGTAATCCATGGCTATATGTGGCATAATTTATATGTAAGGTTTTGGAGAATATACTGAACTACGCAAGTTTAACTAAAATTTGGGACATATGGTAAATTATGACCATAACTTAGGCATGTAAGTTTAGGCTCACTCCATGATTAGGCAAGATATGTGAATAAGATATTGAGAAATGTTTAAATCTGCTAAAACTGTTATCTGCTTAATATGTTAAATTTGCCTAATCTGCTAAATCTGTTACATGTTTAATTGCCTAAACTGTTAAATATATTGAATCGCCTAATCTGCTAATTATGCCTAATCTGCTAGATTTGTTGAGTTGCCTAATCTGCTAAATCTGTTGAACCGTCTGAGTTGCTAAATCTGTTAAATCTGCTGAAAAGCTGAATGATTGTAATTTGTGTAGGCTCGATTTAAGATTGTGTAAAACATGTTAATTTGTTTAATCTGCTGCGACTTGAAAATAAGTCAAATCTGTTAAATTAACAGAATTAGTCTGATAGTTGTATAATCTATAATGGAATAAATGGGTTATAATAAAAATGCTGAGACACGAGGTTAGACTCATGTTTGCGTTAGAAGCCTGCCCGGACCCAACCGGCTTAACCAGCAACCGCAAACTACTAGTCTAATGTGAGAGGTCGTAGGCATAACTAAAATATGCTTAGACACGAGGTTAGGTCTGGCTTGTGGCAGAAGTCTGTCCGGAACCGCCCGGCATATCCAGCGGCCACAAGCTACAGACCTAATGTGAGAGGTCTGTGAATTAATATTTAATTAATGCAAACCTGAGACAAATATGATGTCTAAAAAGTGTTGGGTGGATAGGGCTAAACCAACTAGACTGATGAATTTAATAAATCTGTTTCGTGAATCTGTAGGCCCAATACAAAGTTAGACAATCTGTTAAAACTGTACATCTGATCCGTTAGTCTGAAAACCTGTTAACCTGATTTTCTGATCTGTGAACTAGTTGACTTGAACTCTGTATGTCTAGAAACTTGTAAACAAGTTAATTTGAAATCTGTTAGTCTAGTACGCAAGGTTAGGAGGGAAAATATTTGTGTCATCTATTGTTTGGGATCTATATTAGTCAGTAACCCTTTCTGGTATCAAAACTATGACCCAACAGTAGGTAGGGTTCGGGCACGCTAACAGAACTAATTATAAGCGGTTCATTCTGATAATGGCGAGGGGTGTTGATGGTGCGTTCCAACCAGGTCATGTGCGTGCATGGATCCCGGTCTTCCTCTGAGGATGTAAGACGACGTGACATCTGTAAATAGGTCTGTGCCATTCAAAGGTTGCCACTTTAGGAAATGATACACCCTTTTATGGGGCTGGCACAGGGTATTTATGTATTAGGGAGCCGATCGCGTGGGGTAGGATTTAGGGTACACTTAGTTATGTCTACTCTGTGGGGTACCGCCTATTTCTTTTGGGTGGTAACACCTGTCTGTTTCTGCGTGGTACCGTCTGTTGGGGTGGTAAAGGCCCATCTACTAGTGTACATCTAACTCTAACATTCTGTTTCCGTAAGGACTATTCTGTTTCCTTTCCCGTACCTTCTGTTTGGGTGGTAAAGGCCTATTATTCTGTTTCTGTTTAGACATTAGGGTAACACCTAATCCTGTTATACTAGTATTAGTGCAGAGAAGTAAAACATAAGTAAGAAGCATAACTAGGGCTATATCATTCTATTTCTTCTGTTTAGCTTAAGTATATCAGTTACTCCTGTTGATATTGTCTCTTATCCAGCTTTATTTTCATGTCATGATATTATTATCTATTCATATGCTGAAAGTCACTGGACTTGCCAGACTTTATGTCTGACCTTGCTTGTTTTCGCCTCTTCTCTTTCGTTCCCCCCTCCCCCGGTTTGTAGAGTGGAAATCTAGGAGCTTGATTCAGATCTTCTCTGCTTGAAGTATCGCTTGGCTTTGGCCCTATCTTTCCATGGCAGTTTATGTTGGGAATTATGACTTTAAAAACTATGCATTTTGAAGGCTTTGTACAAGACCGATATTTTGTACTTGAATTCTGATATTGTGATTTGAAAAGATGTAACCAAACTTATTTCGGTTTCTGTTGTAATAAAGTTATTAATTTTTCAAGTACTGTTTTATCTGTCTTGCAAATTTCTGTTCTGTCTACTAAAACGCTCCATCAAAGTTAAGGCATTCCCTTTGTGAGTGACCTTAACGGAGGTGGGGTGTTACAACTAGCCATTATAATTTTCAAAAAGCAGATTATGAACTTTTTGAAAGACCAAGCTCTGGTAACAATTGTTAGGGAACTAGGTGTCTATAATCTAGTATTAATGGATCTTAAGGCAATTCGGACACTAAAGGAGAGAAGCGTATTTACTATATCTATTCAAAATTCAAATAGAAAGAAATAAGCAATAAAATAAAATGCAATAAGGTAAATAACACTAAGATTTTTATACTGGTTCGGATTAACCAATCATGCACTTCATCGTGCAGAATTTCACTATAATTGCTTGCTTTCCACGGGTGGCAAGAACACCTTTACAATCTTGATTTCACGGGCTACAAGATACACATTCTTCTTATCAACAACAACAAACAATTGCAAGTAGTCATATCTTCAAAATAAATTTGTTACAATGATCCTATAGACCTCTAAGGGCAATATATCTTTGAATTCTTTGAGGAAATAGGATTAAATCAAAGAGAGAATGATATGAATTCAAGTACAACTATCTGATATTGTGTGGCTTGCAAATCAATGAAGAATAGTAGTGAAAGAGAGTGGATTTGCAAGAATAATAGGATTGTTTTCAATGGAATTTTGTAGAGAATAAATGGAGGAGTAGAAGAAAATGTGAAATTATTGTGTAAAAATTCGTTACCAGAGGCCTTTAGATAATGTATGAAAGGATGTGTCTTTTGGTGAAAGGGTAAAGGGAAATAACTACCCAATTTTAATTCAAAAATTTGGAAAACCATTATATGTCAACATACAAAGATGGGTATGTCGACATACTTGTGTTGCAAATATGCACAGCAACACTTATAAGTGTTTCAAATTTTCTGCACTTTACATTTCCTTATATTTATGGATTTTGGTGAATCGATTAAGGTCAATGGTTGATTATCTTCAAGTATAATTGCCATGGGATCTTTAACAAGATATTCTAAGGTTCGACCAACTCCTCGTCACTTCAAACCCCTTTGTTCTTCAGATTCATCTTTAATAGCTTTTAGTCTTCAATTGCATTGATTATCCTTCCTCTGTAATTCTTCTTTTGTATTCTTGTTTATCTTTATAAATATCGTCATAATATATCTAATGTAGCTGCACAACTCAAGGATATGTCAATAGTAATGTTTATATGGTTGTTGTCATCAAAATCAATACCTAGTGTATTAACACACACAATCACAAAGATCCATCTACCTTAGTTGCAAACACAACTGGTGCACCCTATTTAGACATGCTCCTCCAAATAAACCCTTTTCCTAAAAGGTCACATACTTGCACCTCTAACTCTTGATGTTCCTTAGGTGCCATCCACATAAGAGGCATGACGATAGGTCTAGTAGCCTCGACCAAATCGATTTTGAACTCAATCTTGCAATGCGGCGGCAACCCTTTTACCTCATCAAAGACATCTTTAAATTCACTAGCGATCAGCACCGATGACAAATCTTCCTGTGGAATCACAAGAGAATACAAATAGCTTACAAAGACACCATCTTCGGGCTTACATCGAATCACAACCATTCCCCTTTCACATTCTCGAATGTCACCTCGAGCTTCTCGCAATCTACTTTTATCGCGCGCATATCTCTTGAGCCAGTCCGTACCCAAAATAATCCCAAACCTAGCGAAGTTCAAAAAAAAGCAATCATACACAAAGGAGCAACCATGATGTGACGGCCACCCCACACCATCAGACACTTCCCTGGAGATGCGTTGTGCCAATGCCTGACTAGCATGGGACTGTCGTCAAAGGGGTTTGAAACTATGAATCATCAAGAACCTGTAGTATATCTCACAGCGCATGGAATAAAATATAAAATAACATAACTTGATATAAAACAAGCGAGACAGTGCATAAGCTGAAAATTAAACCACATCCATCAAAGTAACGGAATCCAAAATACAGCTTATGATCCAAACCATTATTACAACTTCAAAACACTGTCTCTAAAAGGAAGTGAAAGAGGTACACTACTAATGCCCAAATCAGTGACCAACAAAAACACAGGGAGAATATACGTAAATAGTACGTGGAAGCCTACTACTCGTCTCCAGACAGCTACTCATGCATAACCACCTAATCTGTCTCTAGTCTGCTCGTTTAGGAGCATCCAGAGTAATAAGAAGAGACATAAAACTCTTGGTCAAATGAAAGTCTAGTGTGAGCGATAACAACTCTATATAACTGAATAAAGCAATAACAAGTATAAATAATCATATCTGAACCTGCAACAAAAGAGTTAGCACAAGAAGATGTACAATGCTCTAAGGTAACACCAACATATAGTGTAAAAATGTGAGTGTGCATGTCATGGTGATAGCAAACATAGCAATCATCCTCACATCTCTCACTCAGTGCGTAAAGCATACGATATCCACCACTTTGATTACCAGATCCATTGGGGCCATGACGAAGTCCCACTTCGTACAACTATCGCTACGACCACTTTGCCCTTTGGGGCCCTGATGGATTCCCACTCCATATAACCACTAACCCTACTGCACTGGTCCACAGCCAATAACCCTAACGGGTCAACCAGTCCACACAGCCCTGGCTTTGGTTTGTCTACGTGCCCCCTCTCTCAGTGGTGAACCAAAGTTATAGATATCGATAACTCCTTTGCACATGTCCTGCAGCAGAGCCCAACTCTCGAAGTTAACTCATTGGTTCCTATCTAGATCATGAGTAACAACTTCTCATTTGGACTTCCTTTACATCTCGGGTTTTGGTCTTCTCCGATTCGGTCCGGGTCTCTTCCTCCTATCCGGTTCGGATCGGGTCTCCTCCTTCTATTCGGTTCGGGTCTCCTCCTCATATCCAGTTTGGTTCGGGTATCTTCCTCCTATTCGGTTCGGTTTGGGTCTTCCTCCTATCCAGTTCGGTTCGGGTCTCCCTTCTAACCGGTTCGGATCGGGCCTCCCTCCTAACCGGACCCGAAACTCTACAATTTTTTTTCCAACAAACTATTTTCATCAAACGACGGCATTTTCAACCATTCTAACATTCCTATGCAATCATAAAACATCCCAAACAACAGTAACAACATATAGGTTCAATCAAAAAGATCAAAACATCAAGCATATAGGTTATTTTAGATCAAACATACCCAAAACTCATGGTTTTCCTCTTAACCATATCTAACAATAGGATTAGCAAACTTAATACAAATTAACCCAAATTTATACCAGCAACATAAAATATGATTTTAGATTTTATTCATATTTTCTATATTTTTCTAAGTCATAATTTCGCTAATTATCACTAATCACCCCTAATTAGCCATAATTAGTGAATAAACATGTTAATCACTCACCTTAGCCACAAATAAATGATAGATCTGAAACTTCCACTGATTTGGCTCGGATCCCTATGTAGTGCAGTAGCTCTACCTCAATTTTGATGCTAATCCGCCTTAATTTGATGTGGTTTTGCTTAATTAGTGATTAGAGATAGATTTAGAAGATGGAGGCCATTACTAGGGTTCAAGGAATGTTTGTAGCGACTGGAAAAATGAAAGGGAATGTTTCTCCCAACCCTTTCAGCCCTCCTATAATCCTCATCCCAAAATGGATTATGGGCCTAGCTGCTAATCACGATATTAAGCCTGATTAAGCTGTTTTCCATCTTCTAAACCTTAGTTCATCCATATCTCCCAAACGGTAAGTCCGTTTGATTAATGTGACCACTCTACGAAATGGGAAACCATCACCTGAATCCAATGGAAGTGGTTTCAAGTCAAAACTCCTTACCAATCAAAAGTTATAGGTGAAATAAGATTCGCTAGGGGCAAAACAGTCATCTAAAATTTGGCAAAAATCGTAAATGTGGAAAATGACCCCAATAATCATTTCATAAGGTTACACGACTATATGACTTCGTATGTAAATAAAATAAATATTCTACGATCCTCCGATACGTAGAATGCGGGTCGTTACACTCTCCCCCCTTAAGAAATTTCGCCCCCAAAATTCCCTAACCAAAACATACAATGGTGCCCTACATGCCCATCATCCATTTACAAACAATCAAACATACATTATAACACAACAAGCCTATCGTAGCATGCAGTTTACCAGCTAGGCAATAAGTATGTCGCGATTAAAACCTTACCAGGTAAAGAACTCTGGATATGACTTCCTTATGTTCTCTTCGGTTTCCCAAGTACAATCATTCTCATTACCGGCCCACTGGACCTTAACCAGTTTCACCGTCTTCCTTCGGAGTTGCTTCATATCGTGTCCAATAATACGAATCATTCTGCAGTTTCCAACTGCCTCGGACTCTAACTCAATATCATCCAACTGATCTGGTGAGATAGTCATATCAGAATCATACACAAACTTCCTTAATTGAGAAACATGAAATACATTGTGCACTCCCGCCATCTTGTCAGGTAATCCAACCCTATACTCTAAATTCCCAACTAGTTCGAGAACTGGAAATGAATTAACAAACCTTAGTGCCAACTTACCTCTCCTACCAAATCGAATCACACTCTTCAACGGAGAAATCTTGACGAATACCAAATCGTCAACGGAGATTTTCAAATCTCTTCGCCTTTTATCAGCATAACTCTTCTGCCAATCTTGGGCAGCCTTCATTCGCTGTTGGATAACCTTGATCTTATCTAAAGTTTCCCTTATTACATCTGGCCCAAGCACAAACTTCTCACCAGTTTCCAACCGTGATGGTGAGTTGCACGGTCTTCCGTACAAAGCTTCAAATGGAGCCATACCAATACTGGACTGATAACTACTTTTACATGCGAACTCAACTAGATGCAAATGGTCATCTCCCATGAACCTCCAAAATCCAATATACAAGCTCTCAAGAGATCCTCTAATACATGATTCACCCTCTCTGTTTGACTGTCGGTTTGGGGATGGTATGCGGTACTGAGATGTAATTCTGACCCTAAAGCCTCTTATAAGCTCTTCCAGAACCCACTAGTAAATAATGGATCTCTGTCACTCACAATACCTTTAGGTACTCCATGAAATCTCACTACCCACTTCATATACAGTTCCGCCAAAATTAGTTATCGTTCTATTCGACTTGACTGGTATAAACCTTGTACTTTTGGTCAATCGATTCATAATCACCCAAATACTATCATGATCTGATCTTGTCCTTGGTAAACCATCAATGAAATCCATTGAGACTTGTTCCCATTTCCATTTGGAAATTTCCAACGGTTGCAACATACCACTAGGCTTCTTTTGCTCGGCTTTAACTAACTGGCAATTCATGCACTTGGATATAAACTTCCCAACATCTCTCTTCATCCACTCCTAGTAGTAGGTCTGATTCATGTCTCGATACATCTTGTTACCACCGGGATATATAATCAGTTTCGAGTGATGACATTCTCTAAGCACTTCATCTCTCAATCCATTAACGTTGGGTACAACTAGTCTCCCGTTTTTTCGAAGCTATCCCTCCCTATCAAGCCCATACTTGTTCATCTCCTCACCGTCGATACTCATCTCTACCTTGGAGATAATTTCCAATAGGTTAGGATCATCCCTCTAACTGGAGCCGATCCGCTCAATCAAAGTCGGTATGATCATCAAACTTGCTAACATCTCTGGATCCAATTCACACTTAGGTCTGAAATCATATCCCGTGATATACTCCAGTTGCTTCCATTCAAGAAACATAGCCCCTAAACTGGCATGTCTCCTACTCAATGCATCAGCTACCGCATTGCCCTTCCCAGGTGTCTATGCGATATTGAAATCATATGAAGCCAAGAACTCTAACCATCTTTGTTGACGAAGATTTAAATCCTTTTGGGAGAAAATATATTTTAATGACTTATGATCAGTAAACAACTCGAATCTTTCTCCCAAGAGATAGTGTATCCATATCTTCAACGCGAATACGATTGCTACCAATTCCAAATCATGGGTAGGATACATTTTCTCATGAGTTTTTGGTTGCCGATTAGCATAAGCCACAACTCTACCTCCTTGCATCAGTACAGCACCTAGTCTGGTACCACAAGCATCTGTGTATACCGTCATCTCTTCGTTCCCATTGGGAATAACTAACACTGGTGCACACGTCAACTTTTCCTTTAGACCCTTAAATGCATTCTCACACCTTTCATCCCAAACGAAAGGTTGATTCTTCTTGGTTAACTGAGTTAACGGTGTCGCTATCTTGGAGAAGTCTTGAATAAACTTATGATAGTATCCAACTAATCCTAAGAAACTTCTCACGTCCGTTGCATTCTTGGGCGTAGACCAATCTTGCACTGCAGCCACCTTCGCAGGATCCATGACAATACCATTCTCTAAAACAACATGGCCCAAGAACCTCACTTCCCTCCTCTAGAAGTGACACTTAGAAGATTTTGCTTTCAATTGGTGTCTCCTCGATACCTCCGTCACTGTCCTCAAATGTTCCTTGTGTTCTTCCTCTGTCCTCAAGTAAACCAAGATATCATCCATGAACACAAGAACGAACTTATTTACTTGATCTCTGAATACCCTATTCATAAGATCCACAAAATATGCGGGTGCATTGGTCAACTGAATTGCATGACCAACCACTCATAGAATCCAAACGGCGTTCGAAATGTCGTTTTAGGTATACTCTCAGCTGCTACTTGGAGCTGATGAAATCCTGTTGCGAGATCTAACTGAGAGAACACTCTGGCTACATTTAACTAATCAAACAAATCATCTATCCGTGGAAGAGGAACCTTATTCTTCCTAGTCACCTTGTTCAACTCACGATAGTCCACACATAAGAGAAGGGAATCATCGGCCTTAGTAGAAATACAATTAGTGCTCCCCACTCGGAAACACTTCTTCTAATAAATCCCTTCTTCAAAAGATCGCCAACTTGCACTTCAAGCTCTCGCTGCTCCCTTGGCGCCATACGACAAAGAGGCATCACTATAGATCTGGCATCTTTCACTAAATCAATCTTAAACTTGATCTCTCGGTGTAGTGGAAGTCCGGTCACTTCCCAGAAGATGTCTGGATACTCGCCAGCAATAAGCACATTTGATAACTCATAATGCGGGATGTCGAGGGAATTTAGAAAACTAGCCATCACTCCATCACTAGGTAGGCAACCCAATACCACCCTCCGCCCATCATCCGCTCTAATGGTCACCAAAGACCCCTCGCAGTTTACCACCACCCCATATCTTTGGAGTCAATCGACTCCCAAAATAATGTCAAACCTAGTAAAGCCCAAAACAAAGCAATCACAAGCAAACATACATCCATGACTTGATAAGACCAATTTACGAAAAATCATACAAAGGCTAGTCGAACCACCGATCGGGTTTGTCACAACTAAAGGTCTATCGACAGTCTCGAGTTCCAATCCCAACATATCTACTAGCTCACTATATACGAAGGAATGAGAATCCCCAGTATCAAACAATACTCGAACATGAACATCATAAATAGAAAACATACCTTGGATAACGAACCCTTTCACTTCTCCGCCGCTGTTGGGGCATTCGACGAAGAAGGAACAACGTTGATAGTATATGCTTTCACGATCTGCTTCTCCTTAGGGGATCATGGACATTTATCCTTGTGATGTCCCACTTGGCCGCATTTGAAGCACTTCCTGTCCGTTGACTTTGCTCGACAATCTCTGGCATAGTGGCCCTTCTTGCCACAGCTAAAACACTCGATATATTTCTTATTCTTCTTTTTCTAAACATCCTTGTTTTGGTTGTGTTTTCTCTTATTCTGAGAATTCTTATTGCTTTCACCTCTTTCCCGTGTTTTCGGCTCCTCTACAGATGTAACAATGACCTCGGTCTTTGGCTTAGGGTAAAGTCTCTCCGACCTCAATGCCTTTCCCACAATAGAATCGAATGTCTCATCGATATGGTTTATAATTCTTTCTCCTAAGTACCCATCTAGGTAAGTTATGAACTTCTCGTTCTTCTTCTCGACAGTATCGATAAGAGATAATCCATATTTCAATAAAGTATCAAATTCAGCAATATATTCCGAGACCGCCCTACCATTCCGCTTAAACTCCAAAAACTTCCTAAACAATTCTAATTTTTGAGAAAGTGGAATAAACTTATCACTGAAGTGAGTCTTAAACTGATTCCATGTAACATGATTATCAGAAGTAGCTGCTTTAATGGCATTCCACCAACTCATTGCTCTTCCTTGAATCTGACGCGATGTTGGCTTCCTTTTCAATGCATCATCGATCCCCAAATCCTCGAAGATGCACTCACAACTATCCAGCCAATCTTGAACCACCGTAGCTAATTCTGTTCCATGGAACGGCTTCCCACCAAGACTAGTATAATCCTTGTAAAGCTTAGCGAAATCGTCTCTAGGTGCCTGCACTACTACAACACCATCGTTTGCAGCATTAGGAACTGCTCCCTGAGCATCCCTAAGCATTATCGCATGAAGGCATTAAACATCATCCTCATATCAGGGACATTCCCATCATTGGCCCCTGAACCCTACTCTCTCTTCAACTCCTGATGCGAGGTTCCTCATCGTACTCCTTGTATTCGGCTCTTCGTTCGATCTGTAAAGAGAAAACGATTAACCATCTGCTTAGCGGTGCCCGTGCAGTGCAACTCCATCCTTATATATACTAATGGTATATATATATTTTGAAAACCAAAATATCAAAAATACACGCTCTCGTATACGTATACTATCTCTCCTTGGTGTCTTCCCCTAGGTTAAACCATGCAACATAGGCTTTGATACCAAGTATGATGACCGCCCCGCACCATCAGACACTTCCCTGGAGATGCGTTATGCCAATGCCCGACTAGCATGGGACGGTCGTCAAAGGGGTTTGAAACTATGAATCATCAAGAACCTGTAGTATATCTCACAACGCTTGGAATAAAATATAATAATAACATAACTTGATATAAAACAGGCGAGACGGTGCATAAGCTGAAAAGTAAACCATATCCATCAGAGCAGCGGAATCCAAAATACAGCTTATGATCCAAACCATTATTACAACTTCAAAATACTGTCTCTAAAAGGAAATGAAAGAGGTACGCTACTAATGCCCAAAGCAGTGATTAGCAACAATACAGGGAGAACATATGTAAATAGTACGTGGAAGCCTCATGCTCATCTCCGGACAACTACTCGTGCATAACCACCTAACATTTCTCTAGTCCGCTTGTTTAGGAGCATCCAGAGTAATAAGAAGAGGCATAAAACTCTGGGTCAAATGAAAGTCTAGTGTGAGCGATAGCAACTCTATATAACTGAATACAGCAATAACAGGTATAAATAATCATACCTGAACCTGGACCTGCAACCAAAGAGTTAGCACAACAAGATGTACAATACTCTAAGGTAACACCAACATATAATGTAAAAAAGGGAGTGTGCGCGTCATGGTGATAGCAAACATCAAACATAGCAATCATTCTCACATCTCTCACTCAGTGCGTAAAGCATACGATATCCACTACTTTGATCATCAGATCCATTGGGGCCATGACGAAGTCCCACTCCGTATAACTATCGCTACGACCACTTTGCCCTTTGGGACCCTGACGGATTCCCACTCCATACAACCTCTAACCCTACTACACTGGTCCACAGCCAATAACCCTAACGGGTCAACCAGTCCACACAGCCCTAGCTCTGGTTTGTCTGTTTGTCTATGTGCCCCCTCTCTTAGTGGTGAACCAAAGTTATAGATATCGATAACTCCTTTGCACATGTCCCGCAGTAGAGCCCAACTCTCGAAGTTAACTCTTTGGTTTCCGTCTGGATCCTGAGTAATAAATTATCATTTGGACTTCCTATGCATCTCGGGTTTTGGTGTTCTCCGGTTCGGTTTGGGTCTCTTCCTCCCACCCGGTTCGGATCGGGTCTCCTCCTCTTATCTGGTTCGGTTCGGGTCTCCTCATCATATCCGGCTCGGTTTGGGTCTCCTCCTCCTATCTATTTTGGTTTGGGTCTTCCTCCTATCCGGTTCGGTTCAGGTCTCCCTCCTAACCGGTTCAGATCGAGTCACCCTCCTAATCGGACCTAAAACTCTGCAATTTTTTTCCAGCAAGCTATTTTCGCCAAACGACGGTGTTTTCAACAATTCTAACTTTCATATGCAATCATAAAACATCTCAAACAAAAGTAACAACAACATATAGGTACAATCAAAAAGATCAAAACATCAAGCATATAGGTTATTTTAGATCAAACGAACCCAAAACCCATGATTTTTCCTTAACCATGTTTAACCATATCTAACAATAGGATCAGCAAACTTAATCCAAATTAACCCAAATTTATACCAGCGACATAAAATATGATTTTAGATTTTGTTCATATTTTACCATATTTTTCTGACTCATAATTTCGCCAATTATCACTAATCACCCCTAATTAGCCATAATCAGTGAATAAGCATGCTAATCACTCACCTTAGCCACAAATAAATGATAGATCTGAAACTTCCACTGATTTGGCTCAGAACCCTATGTAGTGCAGCAGCTCTACCTCAATTATGATGCTAATCCGCCTTAATTTGATGTGGTTTTTCTTAATTAGTGATTAGAGAGAGATCTAGAAGATGGAGGCCATTACTAGGGTTCAAGGAATGTTTGTGGCAACTATAAAAATGATAGGGAATGTTTCTCCCAACCCTTTTAGCCCTCCCATAACCCTAATCCCGAAATGGGTTATGGGCCTAGCTGTTAATCACCCTGTTAAGCTCGATTAAGCTATTTTCCATCTTCCAAACCTTATTTCACTCTATTAATGTGATCACTCTACGGAATGGGAAACCATCATCCGAATCTAATGGAAGTGGTTTTAGGTCAAAACTCCTTACCAATCAAAAGTTATAGGCAAAACAAGATTCACCAAGGGAAAAATGGTCATTTAAAATTCCGCAAAAATTGTGAATGTGGGAAATGATCCCAATAGTCGTTTCCCAAAGTTACACGACCATATGACTTTTTATGTAAATAAAATAAATATTATATGATCCTCCGATACGTAGAATGCGGGTCATTACACAGGACTCGACAACATTAGACCTAACAAATCATACACAAACTAGACGAACCCCCAACTAGATTTGTCACAACAAAAGGTCTATCACAAATGTCGGGTTCCAAACCCAAGTGACAAACAAACTTATTACAAATGAATGAATGTGATGCTCCATTACCAAACAATACACGAACTGAAACATCTCTAATGGAAAGAATACCTAGAACAACGACACTCTTCCCTTTCTCTTCTGCCGTAGGTGCCCTTGAAGATGATAGCACAGCTTCCAAAGCATATGCCTTCACAACCTTCTTACCCTTACCTAGTTCTGGACAATCCTTCTTGTCATGCCTAGACATTTCACACTTAAAGCATTTCCTCTCAGCTTTTGGATTCTAACAATCCTTCGAATAATGGCTCTTCTACTGGAAGTTAAAGCAAATCACTTCTCCATTCTGCTTTTTCAGACCATCCTTTCTGCTGTTGGTGCCTCCTCTTTTTGTCATTACCAACCAGTTGTGGTTTCAGTTCTTCCTTAGCTGCAACAATAGACTCTTCCTTGGGAAACAGACTTTCATGCCTCAGAGCTTTTTCCACAATCTTCTCGTAAGAGTCATCTAGATGATCAACCAGCTAATTCCCAAGATACTTGTCCAAGCCTATGAAAAACTTCTCGTTCTTCTGATAAGGAGTCTCAACATATAAAAGAGCATGCTTCGACAAAGCTTCAAAGTCAGAAACATACTCCAACACTGGTCGACCATTCTGCTTAAGCTCAACAAACCTCTTAAACAAAATAGAATTCTAGACAGTAGAGATAAAACTTTGTCTCAAACTTGACTTGGAATCACTCCCATGAAATCTCATCTCCTGGAGTCTCTAGAGTGACAAAGTTCCACCAATCCATAACTCTGCCCTGTGGTTATCTTGATGCAAGCTTCCTCTTAGTCGCATCATCAATTCCTAAGTCTTCAAAGACCCGATTGCAAGTATCAAGCCACCCTTGAATTTCTTCAATTTGTTCTATCCCTTAAACTGCTTCCCTCCTAGAGTAATGAGGTCTTTGCATAGCTTTGCGAAGACCACGGCCCTAGGCACCTGCACTTAAATTCCTACATCTACTGCGGTTGCCTCTTGAGCGGGTACCCTCCTCATGATCACTGCCATCATGGTCCCGAACATAGCTGGGTATTCTGGTATATCGCCAATACCCCCTACAGAAACAGTCTTCCTCCTAGCAGCATGTCTCGATGGTCGATGACTCATTCTAAATCTGTAATACAGAATGATTAGTCCATGTACGAGAAAAACTACAAATAGAGTTCAGACTCTATTATTTTATACACTAATATATAGTATACATCCATCATAAATCTACAAATATGTCTCTCATACGTAATTACGCATAGCTTTGGCTAAAAACGAAAATCAGAGCTCTGATACCAAATGTGATGACCGCCCATAACTCCTACACTTAACAAGAGGAATAATGCACTGAAAGACGTGCCAGGCAGCTATAGACGTTCTTCAGAGTAGAATAACACAAGCGGAACTTGTCTATAACTCACAACGCATGGATAAAATATAATAGAACATATACAACATGCAATAATAGTGAAGCAGAATTGAGCAGAATCTTAAACTTTTCATATCACCATGAAATATCCATACATCCTTGGATTACACTATAAGAGTTTGTACAATAACCCTCACTACAGGCCACTCAGAGAATACATCAGACAACGGAAAAACAACAAAGAGTAGATAGTAGAAAATAATACGCCAGCCTCCTGCTCGACATCGCACAGAAGCATCGTTCTCATCAAGATCTACTACTTGTCACTTGATACTCAGTCTGCCTATCCACAACCAGATGAACAACCCAAGGTAATAAGAGGGAGACAAAAAACCTTGAGTTTGACAATAGTCTTAATCAGTGATAAAACAACTATCTTACATCATCAATAAAGTATATGAGAATTGGTAGATTAATCAACTAATCTACCAACACTAACAGAGAAGAACCCAAACCCGTCTTCCCCACATCCGACAGTGATAGCCTTTACAACAATCAAGTAGAAACAAACAATCACTCATGGCCATCAGTTATCAAGCGTAGACCATCCTAATCGATATCGACATCTCCCAAGCGCAAGGCCCGAAGGCGTAAACTAGCATCAGACAAGCACCCAAGAGATATCTCCTTCGACATCGAATAATCTACACAAGATGATACAAGAAAAACAATTGTCATCCTTGATTTTGGCTATCACCGCCAATTCTGCTTTGAAACAAATGTTAATCGTATGACTCGCTCAACATCCTACTGTCCGTTAAGGGCTAATGGAAAACCCCGATTCTAGCAAAACTTCATACGACTTTCCACGATACGTATCTAGGCTTTTCAATGATACCCAGGGTACTCAACCAGCTAACTTCCAGTCATTTGGGCGTCCCCATTATACCCCTTCTTTGAGTCCTCTAGAACCTACGACATTGATAATTCCTCGGCCTTCGATATCTCTAGCCATCCAACCTGATGATTTATCTTAAGCTCAAGTGACTTCTCGAGCAACCATTATCCACGAACTCACAATCTTGAATCGTCTTCACATTCGTTGCATTTCATCGATCAACGAACACATCATAACACTTCAAACATTCTGTCTTGAATTAAGCTACATCCATTATTGAACCAAAATAACATCAACATTTGGTAACATTAGTCAGGTCGCCCACTGACCTAACTCCTCCATAATGACCTAACTCAACACAGATACTCCACGAACTTACTCTTCGGAGAAACAACGACTCGACTCCAAAGCTCCAATGACCTGAATTTGAACGACCTGATCCATAGGATACTCTACGACCCAGCATGCACGAACGATCTGCCTTGCTTTACTTTAAAGAGTTTCGGTCGACCCATCAGCCCTGGACGACCTGACTTCAACGACCTTGAGCCAACACCCAACCCCTTCATCAAACAGGATGACCCGCCTCCTTTTGTGCTCCCTAGCCACGATCCAACTTCGTCACGACCTGGTGCCACTTCGAACTGGAGATAGCGACCTGAAGCCAACGACCCGACCTAGCTTCGGACGACCTAACTTCAACGACCCACCCATGTCTTGGAGCACAAGCCGTGCAACCTATCCAAAGAAGACCTGACTCCATATTTGACCAATCCACCTCCAATCTCGACCGATCCATCACCAAACGACAACATCGATGCAAATAGCTCATCCAATTCAACCATCAACACTTTATGAAATCATCAACAACATTTAAACGACAATTATTCATCATACAACCATATAAAACTCACCAAATCATGATAGATCAATGAATAAACAAAACAATGGATCTAAACTCGCATAAACATATGAATTAACATAAGAATTACCGATTTAA
This sequence comes from Allium sativum, assembly GCA_030737875.1. Lineage (NCBI taxonomy): Eukaryota > Viridiplantae > Streptophyta > Magnoliopsida > Asparagales > Amaryllidaceae > Allium > Allium sativum. The sequence goes on from CM060909.1 coordinate 1,027,170,347, forward strand.
GATGTTAGATTAGATCCTATGGTGATTCAAATGAAAGTATACTTACCATGATGTAGAACTATGTCAAAACAACTAGAAATGATGAAAATAAGATCAAATAACCACTTGATTGAATCCATGTGAGAGATGTTTATCACTCATCAAATCTTCGAAATAACTAAATTCTCAATATGCACAGCGAAGAATGATCTTCAAACCTCTCAATTTGACATGATCTCCCTTCACTCGATGAATATCCAGCTTTACCTGATGTAGACCTTCAATCTTCCCATGTAGATCTAGAATTTTAATGAAGGAAAGGTGTATTTGATTGAGCAAGGAGGATTACGAGCTTAACCAAATGAAAGAATGAAGAAAAGTAACCCTCTCTCCATGCCTCTAACCCCCTATTTATAGCCTCCAACCAGCCCACTAATGGGCCACACCAAACCAGCCCACTAATGACTAGCAAAACCTGTAAAGAAATTGTGAAACACTAAAATAGCGTTTCCTCCCAAACCGCTAAACCAAATCTTTAATGTGACCACTCTACGGAATTGGGAACATCATTTCCTTTTCAACAAAATCAATCTCAGCGCCTAATTCGATCTCAGTCAAAAGTTATGCCCTGTACAAAACTGACAGAGGCAAAATGGTCACAAATAAAATTGGTGAAAATTATGGACATGTCTCACATCCCCATAACCAACATATCAAAATATGAGAATGATCTAACTTTCAGGAAATTAAATAAAAATATTTTACGATCTTTCGATATGTAAAATGCGGGCTATTACACCTTCATAGAACCGAGACTACCAAGCTCACTTTGCTTAATCACATCTCCATACTTTTGGCTCGTAGGGATGATTATTCGAACCGAGCTTCGAACCTCTCTCCACAATCCATCTTCCTTCCACATCTGACTTTGTGGGATCATCTAAAAGACACGAATCACTGTAACTCATCCTTCTTCTTCCTCGACAAAATTTCGAATCCAAGCATCCATCCACCTTTGCTCCTCCTCGAGAATCACCAACAAACACTACCTCGCGGTCATGTAGTTCCTCCTAGCCTTCAAATTCGCCGTCGGCGATGACTCTCATTAGTGATTGGATCGAAGTTGGGTCCAAAACCAAGAAAGAAGAGGAAGACATGGATTTACAGCCTAAATCGTGTGTAATTACAGTTAACAACATAGATTAGACTAATTAATACCTTCCAAGTATCAAATTTGAAGAGAAACGATTGGATTTTGTTAGATTTGGCATACTCCTGATTCGATTTCGTGGATGGTGGTGGTTTGACTCGAACAACAGCGAAAGTAAAAGTAAATAATGGGCGTGGGCTAAATTTATATAGTAAAATAGAGAGGCTCTTCATATTCTATCTGAAGAGACATTTCCTGGACGAAATAGTCCAGATCCACAATGTCGACCCGAGGTAGGTCGACCCGAACATATCGGGCCTTAATTCGGCTCGATCAACAACCCAGGAATTTGGTTTGAAATGACTTTTTTTACCCTTTCAAGATTTTGATGACTTTGATTAACGTCAACTTTTGTGTAATCCAAATAGCGACTTGTGCTAACTTGCATGTAACTGCCTGGTCTTACTTGACCATGAGCTCGACTAGCACAAAACGACGACATCGTTTGGCAACGACATGTATGTGTAACGTCACATTCGGGAGACAACGATTTGACACAAAATATGATAATCCCTTTCTACAAACAGAACGATCTGAGTACAATGGCATCTCAAAAGGACGCGACTGTTCATTATCACCATTCACAGATTGAATAAATTCTATGGGATCACTGCTCAATAGACTACAAAGCACATCCCGTATACAATGCAATGTGCTTTTGGAGGCAAAGTGTTGACCAGCCTTTTGGCAAGGCCGTCAAGGTCATACACATATCGGAAAACCAAGTCAAATCACCATCGGGAGACCATCATGTCAGTTCGATCAACACTAGGCTCGAATAGGTCATACATAGAAGCCCAAGACAACTCTGGATCCATATCACCTTGGTTAGACCAGTTGGAGTCGATAGAGATCTCAGTTTGCAGTGATCTCGGGTCGACTAGGAGCTTGTCGACCCGACCCTGAGAATGAACATGTGAAGACCAAGAGAGAACATGCCCGACTCAATCTGGTTCTTGGGATGAACAAGCCCGGGGTCGATCACCGACCCAATCTTGGTCCTCCCTACGAAATATCTCCTACAAGATTGGTTCCAACTCCGTTTTGACCGCTTCCAGTATTTCTATGTCTTTAGGTCTACTACCGCCTGTTCATATCTTGTCGGGCCGGATCTTTTTAAATAAGAAGAAAGCTTCTTCAGCTATTCCTACTGTCCCGAGATGGATGTCACATGTCCTAGTTGTGTCACCCCATGTCCGTTAATGTCACTCAAAAGAGAATGCATTAAGTTCCGTGAAGCGTAGTAAGTAACAGTACAGAAATTTACAGAGTAGATATAAAATAAGCAGCGAAAAAACTTTCAACTTTATTATTAAAATAAAACGTAGTTCTCAAAACCAGTTACATCAATCACTTACAAAGTACTTCAAATTTGTCTTTTTAAAACAAAATGACATAATGCCATAAAACAAAACCATATCCTTGCGACAAGCCATGATGGAATAAAGTCAGAAAGATATATCTCAAGAAATCCAAGTCCAAGCTGTTATAGAAAGTCCTAGCCATTGTTGAGTGCTTTCATTCTGATGGCCTAAGGGGGAAAGGAAGAAAGAAGCGAAAGAAAAGGATCAGACATAAAGTCTGGCGAGTTCCAGTGATTTACAAATATGTATGAATTAGAAATGCCAAGACAGGTAAATAAGATTGGATGAGAAAGGTACAGTGTCATGAAAGGTAAACTAAACTAAACAGAATAGCATGATGGATAAGAATAACAGGAACAAACTTATGATCAGGTAATGCTTCACATTTATATCCTAAAATAGGTAGTGTCTGAACATATATGTTTTATGCCTTTGGTCTACACCAATACTAGTATAACGAGTCCAACATGATTTCTTAACAGCAGGATTAACAACAGAATCAACAGTAGGAATAAACAACAAGATTAAACAACATGATTAAATAGCATGATTAGGCATACCCTAATTACATAACAGGATTAGGTGTCAACCTAAATATATAACAAGATTAGGTGTACCCTAATTACTACCCAAGCGATGGCTCCCTATTATGTAAATACCATTTGTGAGCACCGGCAGTAGGGTGTATCACTCCATAACCCAGCAGCTATATAGCACAGACTTATTTACTAGTGTTATAGTGTTTTATCTTCCATAGTCGGATCCAAGCAAACTCATGACTCCGCCGAAATGCGCCCATAACCACCCCCAGGTGAACCTCTTACTATCCAGTTCAGTAAAGCGTGCCCTGGCCCTTGCCTATTGCGGGACCACCATTAATAAGATACTTATAGGGATACTGACTGATATGGTTTTCAAACAACATTTTGACACAAGCCAAACCCCCTAAGCTTGTGTCTCCAAATAAGTAGGATTTAAAAGTTCCCAAAACGCGATACAACAACAGACCAGGGACCTCTTAGCTTATTAATACCTATACTTAACCTAGTAGTTTAGGTTTACTAATAAGCGTGATTGTAATGTCATTATGTGTGTACAACCCATCCCAAAAACCCTTACCCAGATGTATACAATTTTACAACCTTTTAGTTTATTAATCTACATCTGGTACTTACCCTATTCTTAACATGTCATTTACTTAATGTCATATGCATATCAACTAGAGTAAATGATCGTTTTAAGTCAAATATAACTTGTCCATTTCATATGCATATCAACTATGTCTCCAAATTACAGCATATATAGGTTTATGCATATTTCTACTAAGTTATGGCAATACATACACATCATCCCTTTTTTTTTAGTTTACAACAAGTTAAACATGAATATATTTGTCCTTTTTCCAAAATACAATCAATCGGTCTCAATTAAATAGCATGCATAATTTCCTCTTTTTAACATTAATTATTGCCACAGTTATACGCACACTTGAATCGGGTATAGCCTAGGCTTCTAAAGGCCTAGGCTTAGTATAAAATAAAAAGGAAACAGAGGAAGAAGAATAGAACCACATAGGCAAGACTGGAAATAAACATAGAAAATGGGAAAAGAAAGATAAATACATTTAACTTGTTAATTTCCCAGCATCACAGGAATATGTATAACTTGTTTAACTATCCAACATCACATGCATATGCATGACTTGTTTAATTATCCAACATCATAGGCATATGCATAACTTGTTTAATCAACATCATAAGCATGTGTATAACTGATAATAACGACATAAGTGATTACAGTGAAAATAGGTATAATATTTATTTTACTAACACTGTAGATTCTAATAATTTTTACTTAACTGTCATGTTCAAAGCCTAAAAAACCGGATCTGTAAATAATGGAAACTCATAGCGGTTCTTGGTGAAGATAATTATATAATACTATGCTGTAAGAAGTCCAAGTCCAATCCAATGTGTATGTATGCAAGTCTTGATGTTGTTCTGTTTGATCCAATCTCTAGCAGCATTCCCCTATTTTTATTTTTATTTCTGAGCAGTTTCATTAAGGAAGAAGATATGAAGAAGTTGTTATTTGGAAATAGGAGAAGCCATCTATTTATAGAGTTGCAGAGTCAACATCAACCCTTAGATTTTAGGTTTTTGAATTCAAACTGTACAAGTCATGCTGAGTCAGCAACGAATATAGTGCACAAAACCGTCCAGGTTCACAGAATGGGTTAGCCCAGATCCGTGGTGGGTCGACCCAGCCCCTTTGGGTTGACCCATAGGTCGACCCGGGCTGAGCATGGGTCGTCCCCCAACGGGACATTTTCCCTCTTGTTCTTCCCGTTGTGTTCGTTTTATTTTCTGTAATTATCTATTTATATACAAGCTCCTTATATGTATATAAACTTCTAAGGCCCATGAATTCTTCATACGTTATCCATTTTACGCAAACTGGGGGTCTATTCGAACCAAAATTCCGAACAAACACAACGGTAATGCCGATTTCACTTAATTTTGGATATTTAATCAAATTATTCTCAATTTATTACCTTTAAGAATGGTTATAGTGTGTTAAATTCTGGGGTGTTATATTCTCCCCTACTTAAAGGATTTCTTCCTCGAAATATCCAAGTTAAGAAGAATGTTATTATCCTAGCATCCACCTACAACCATCTACTCATCCATCATCCATAAGCATCTATTGTCCTCAGGAAAAGTTCTAATGTTTGTTTGAGCATATGCAAAGTGTTTTGTGTATATGTCCTTACACTAATGCAAAAATCAGGCGGTCGACTGATTCAGTTGACCTCCTTAATGCATATATGTTTGTTCCATGAATCTAGAAATGTATGCAAATAGTTGTAGTATAACATGTAAACTCTATATGTGTGCACAATCATTCATCCAAATGCAACATCCATATGATGATACATCCATAGAAAATCTAAAATGCACACACATCCATATGCAATATGTAAGTGATTTGAACCGATCTATTGCCTACTGTGTGTATATGAATCCACGACCAACCCCTAGCAAACACTTGCGTCCACTTGTAACCATCAATTATAACATGCTTCAAACACAAGTTTCCCACCATTGGTTTCTACTTAAGGATCGAAAGGTTCGAATGATAGGATAAATAAACTCAAATGGTAGAAGCAAAATGCAAAGTAAAAGCTTGAAAAAGAAGTCAAGAACGTACTTTCAAAAAGAAAAGGATAAGAAGCGCGAATCCTATCTTCGGGTTCCTACGTTGCATCTTCGCGGTCTTCTCCCCATTTCACTTTAACTAATTTGATTTCCTTGTTCTGTAGCTTCTTGATTTCTGATCCAAGGATATGTGTAGGAACTCGTCTTACTAATGCTTCCTTCTCAACTTCTATATCCTCAAGAGTGCTCGGCTGTACTATCTATGTCATATCGTAGAAACATTTCCTCAAATGAGAAACATGAAATATGTTGTGTACTCCCACCAGTTTATCCAGTAGATTAAGCCTATAAACCATTTGCCCAATCCTCTCTATGATAGGGAATGACCCTACAAATCTCGGTAGCAACTTCCCTACTGAGCCAAAGCTAACTACATTCTTTAGTGGTGATACTTTAATGAAGACCACTCCCACTTCAAATTCCAAAATGATCCTCTTTTTATCGGCATGAGGTTTCTGCTTGTCTTGAGCAGCTTTCATTCTTCGACGGATAAGATCAATCTACTCAGAGGTATCTCGTATCATCTCGGGTTCTAGTAGAAGTCTATCTCTAGACTCCCACCAACAAGTTGGTGATTTGCAAGGTCATCCATAAAGTGCCTCTAAGGGCGCCATGCCTATACTTGATTGGAAACTGTTGTTATAAGCAAATTCCACCAAAGGAAGATGCTCTTTCCAAGCCCCTCCAAAGTCTAGGATACACAGTCTTAGAAGATCCTCAAAAACTCTATTCACCCTCTCAGTCTGTCTATCTGTCTGAGAGTGGTATGCTATACTCAAACGTAGTTATGTATCTAATGCCTCTTGCAAGCTCTTCCAAAACTCGCTAGTAAAGATGGGGTCACGGTCGCTTACTATACTGGAAGGTACCCCATGCAACCAGCTATCTATCAGAGATACGCTGATGTCGGGCAAGACGCAGTCCTTTTGGTCTTCACAGGAATAAAATGAGCGCTCTTTGTAAGTCTATCCACTATTACCTAAATGCTTGTATTGCCCTTCCTTGATCGAGGAAATTCATCGATGAAATCCATAGAGACGCTCTCTCACTTCCATTGTGAGATATCCAAGGGCTAAAGCAATCCGCCTGGTTTCTTTTATTCAACCTTTACTCTTTGGCAAATTATGTATTGAGCTACAAATTCTATGACATATTTCGTCATGCCAGTCCAAAAGAAAACCCTCTTCATGTCTCGATACATTTTATCACCATCCGGATGGATAGTCATTCGAGAATGGTGAGCTTCCTCAAGTACCGCCCTAAGCAATTCCCCAACCTTAGGGACACATAACCTTCCATCTCATCTTAGCCACCCCTTATCATCTACGATATATCTAGAAAGGTGACTAGAAGTCTCTCCTGTATTGAGCTTGTCCAAGATGTCTGAAATCAGTGGGTCCTCTTGTTGCATAGGTCCAACTAGCTCCAATAAAGTGGGCCGCACCTCCAATGATTCTAACAACCTAACTGTGAAATCTGTAGAAGGCTTAAAATAAAACGTTGAGATGTACTCCAAGCTCCGCCTTTCTATGAATAGAGGAGTCAAATTCATCCTCTGCCTACTCAGTGCATCTGTTGCTACATTACCTTTATCAGGGGGTATAAGCTATCTCGAAGTCGTAGGACGCTAGGAACTCCATCAACCTTTGCTGCCTTAGGTTGAGATCCTTTTGCAAGAATAAGTACTTGAGCAACTTATGATCCGTACATAGCTCAATTTTTTATCCAACTAGATAATGTAGCCAAGACTTCAATGCGAACACTATAGTAGCCAATTCTAGATCATGCGTTGGGTAGTTCTTTTCATGAACCCTCAACTATCTGCTTCCATAGCCTACTACCCTTCCCTTTTGCATCAGAACGGACCAAGTCCGCTGCCACAAGCTTCGGTGTAAACCGTAAACATCTTTCTTCCATCTGGGATTGTCGGAACTGGGGTTGTTGTTAGAGCCCTCTTCAATCTCTGAAAGGCATCCTCACAAGCGATGCTCCATGATAAAGCCAAGTTCTTTTTCATCAACCGGGTAAGCGGGGATGATACCCTTGTAAATTTTTTGATAAACATTCTATAATAGCCCGCTAACCCTAAGAAACTTCTCACCTCCGTTGCATTCTTTAGAGCCCTCCAATCTTGAACTGCAACGAATTTTGTGGGGTCCACCATTATCCTGTCCTTGGAGAACACACGCCCTAGGAACCTTGCTTATTTTCTCCAAAAGTGACACTTAGAAGACTTCGCCTTGGGTTGATGTGTCCTGAGGGTGCGTAGAACCTCACCTAAGTGTTGGGCATGCTCCTCCTCATTCTTTGAGAAGATTGGAATGTCATCAACAAAGACCACCACAAACTTGTTCAGAAAATCTCTAAACATCCTACTATTAAGTCCACAAAATAGACGGGTCATTGGTTAACCCAAAAGGCATAACTAACCCTTCGAAGAAGCCATCTAGAGTTACGAATGCAGTTTTATCAATGCTGCCCTCTGCCACTCTTAACTGATGAAACCCCATGGCTAGATTTATCTATGAGAAAATTGAAGTGCCAACTAGCTGATCAAACATGTCGCCAATTCTCGTTGCGGGTGCCTATTCTTCTTAGTGAGCTTATGCAACTCCCTATAATCCACACATAGACGAAGTGAGTCGTCTGGCTTAGTTGCAAAGACGACTAGAGCTCCCCACTCTGAAATCCTTTGCCGAATAAAACCTTTCTTGAATAGCTCCCCTACTTGCTTGCTTAGCTCCCTCCTTTCCCTAGGAGCCATGTGGCACACTGGTAGAGCAACTGGCTTCGCGTTCTCTACCAAGTAAATCCGGAAGTCTGCCTCATGCTTTGGAGGTAGTCCCTTAACCTGCTCAAACACATCCGGATAGTCTCTAACAATGGGCACAGATCACAAGTCATTAATAAAAGTATCAAGTGGTTATAGAAAATTGAGCATCACCGACCCCCGTGGGTCGCAGGAAATTTCGAGAATCCTGCCATGACAAGAAAGAAGTATAACCACTCTCTTTTGGCAATTAAGGATGGCACCATACATAACTATCCAATCCATGCCTAGATACAAACTATAGCCCATAAATCCCAACATATATGCATTGCATTCAAATTCGATGCCCAAAATAGAAATCCTCAAACCCCTAAACATCATGGACAAATGAGCCGATCCTTCTATGGGGTTTGAGAGTACTACAGGTTCAGAGACTATACTAGTATTAAGGTGCAAACTATCTACTAAATAACTTGACATAAATGAATGTGAAGCGCTAGAATCAAAAAGGGTTCAAACTGGATGGTCAAAAAGGGAAATCAAACCTTCAACCGTGACTTTCCTACCTTGATCAGGTCCACTTGCTTCCAAAGCATTCACTTGTCCAGAAGTTCCATCCCCTTGCCCTTGCTTGCTAGGGCATTTCTTAGTGAAGTATCCCATCTATCCACAATTAAAGCAAGCTCCCTTTGTCTTTCTACTGCTTTTACAAAATAACCCATAACTCCACAACCATAACACTTGATATCCTTCTTGATCTGAGCCTTGTCAGGATTACCACCTTTTTTTGTTGCTTTCCTTTCTTAGGCCACCATTTCTGTTTCTCGCCCTTTGCTTGAGTATCCTCAGTCTTATTTTCTTTCTTGTCCTCCTTGCCATCCTCATGCATAAATGCCATATCAACTAGCCTTTCAAACGTTGCCTCCATTGGTATATGAGACAAAGCAAGTCCTTGGAAAGGTTGATTCAATCCTCTCATAAATCTAAGCGCCTTCTTGTGGGGCGTATTCACTAACTCTAGTCCAAACCTCGCTAGTTGATTAAACTTATTCACATATTCCTTAACTGGCATGTCCCATTGTTTTAAAGCCAAGAACCTTTCCATTTGCAGTCCCTCCTCCGCCTGAGATAAGAATTTCATCTCAAACCTTTGCCTGAAGTCATCCCATGTCGCTACTGGTTGTCCCGCCTGGGTTACTTCCCACTAGTAGGAAGCCTCATCCTTAAGTTACCATGCAGCCAGTTGTATTTTCCTTCGATCGTCGGCCTCAAAAGGCCCAAACAAGTTTTCTATCTCTCGTAACCAATTCCGCGCTTCAACAAAGCTTTTAATACCATGGAATGGTTTTCCTCCCATAGCGCAGATGTCTTTGCATATCTTAGAGAAGTTATCTACTCGTGGAGGTGGGGGAACAGCAGCTACAGCTGGGGAAGGGGCATCTCCTTGACTTTCGGCAGGTGTCGTGGCCTCAAGATACCTACGGAACCATGTCGACAGTGGAATTCCCTCAGGGAGATTTGATTCCCCAAGCATGCTGAAAAGAAAAGAAAAAGGGTTCAATAAGTGATCGAGAGAATACTTGACTATGACTTGAGGGGATATGTTTTTCAAAACATATTTTTACTTTAAAATACTTTGCTTTTTGAAAATGGCTTTAAAAACTTTTCCTCTGATCTTGTAACCTTCAGCTCTGATACCAAATATGACACCCCATGTCTGTAAATGCCACTCATAAGAGAATGTATTAAGTTCTGTGAAGCGTAGTCGGTAATAGTAAAAAAATTACAGAGCAGATATAAAATAAGCATTAACTTTATTATTAAAATAAAATGTAGTTCTCAAAACTAGTTACATCAACCACTTACAAAGTACTTCGAATTTGTCTTTTTAAAACAAAATAACATAATGCCACAAAACAAAACCATAGCCTTTCCACAAGTCATGATGTAATAAAGTCAGAAAGATACATCTCAAGAAATCCAAGTCCAAGCTGCTACAGAAAGTCCTAGTCGTTGTTGAGTGCTTCCACTCTAATGACCTACGGGGAAAGGAAGAAAGAAGCAAAAGAAAAGCGTCAGACATAAAGTCTGGCAAGTTCCAGTGATTTACAAATATGTATGAATTAGAATGCCAAGACAAGTAAATTAGACTGGATGAGAAAGGTACAATGTCTTGAAAGGTAAACTAAACTACAAGAATAACAGGAATAAACTTATAATCAGGTAATGCATCACATTTATATCCCGAAATAGGTGGTGTCTGAACATATATGTCTTATGCCTTAGGTCTGCACCAATACTAGTATAACAAGTCCAACATGATTTCTTAACAGCAGGATTAACAGTAGAATTAACAGTAGGAATAAATAACAGGATTAAACAGTAGAATTAAATAGCAGGATTAGGCATACCCTAGTTACATAATCGGATTAGGTGATAACCTAAATACATAACAGGATCAGGTGTACCCTAATTACTCCCTAAGAGATCAGCTCCCTACAAAGTAAATACCCTGCATTAGCCCCGGTAGTAGGGTGTATCACTCCATAACCCAACAACTATATGACACAGACCTATTTACCGATGTTATAGTGTAATATCTTCCATAGTTGGACCCATGCACACTCATGACTCCACTGAAATGCGCCCGTAACCACCTCCATGTGAACCCCTTACTATCCAGTTCAGTAAAGTGTGCCCTGGCCCCTACCTAGAGTGGGACCCCTATTAATAAGAAACTTACATGGATACTGATAGATATGGGTTCCAAACAGCAGATTGACACAAGCCAAACCCCTTAAGCTTGTGTCCCCAAATAACTAGGATTTAAGAGTCCCCAAAACACAATACAAAAATAGATGAGGGACCTCTAAGCTTATTAATACCTATATTTAACCTAGCAGGTTTAGGTTTACTAATAAGCATGGTTGCAATGTCATTATGTGTGTACACCTCTGCCCAGATGTATACAATTTAACAGCCCTTAAGTTTATTAATATACATCTGGTACTTACCCTATTCCTAACATGTCATTTACTTAATGTCTGTTTTAAGTCAAATCTAACATGTCCATTTCATATGCATATCAACTATGTCCCCAAATTACAACATATATAGGTTTATGCATATTTCTGCCAAGTTATAGCAACATATACACATTAGCCCTTTTGTTTAGTTACAGCAAGTCTAAACATGTGTATATTTTCCCAAAATACAGTCAATCAGTCTCAATTAAATATCATGCCTAATTTCCTCTTTTTATGCCATTCATTATTGCCCCGCTTATACACACATTTGAATCGGGTATAGCCTAGGCTTCTAAAGGCCTTGGCTTAGCATAAAACAAAAGGAAACAGAGGAAGAATAATGGAACCACATAGGCATATAGCCAAGACTGGAAATAAACATAGAAAATGGGAAAAGGAAGGTAAATACATATAACTTGTTAATTTCCCAGCATCACAGGCATATATATAACTTGTTTTACTATCCAACATCACATGCATATGCATAACCTGTTTAATTATCCAACATCACAGACATATGTATAACTTGTTTAATCAACATCATAGGCATGTGTATAATTGATCATAATGGCATAGGTGATTTACAATGAAAACATGTATAATATTTATTTTACTTACACTGCAGATCCTAACCAGTTTTATTTAACTTTCATGTTCAAAGCCTAAGAAATCGGATTTGTAAATAATGGAAACTCACAGTGAGTCTTGGTGAAGAAAATTATACAACACTATGTCGTAAGAAGTCCAAGTCCAATCCAAGTTGTGTGTATGCAAGTCTTGATGTTGTCTCTGTTTGATCCAATCTCTAGCAGCATTCCCCCATTTTTATTTTTATTCAGAGAAGTTTCATAAATGAAGAAAATATGAAGAAGTTGTTATTTGGAAATGGGGAAGCCATCTATTTATAGGTTTTGAATCCAAACTGTACAACTCATGCTGAGTCAACAACAAATACAGTGCACAAAACAGTCCAGTTTCGCAGAATGGATCTGCCCAGATCCGTGGTGGGTCGACCCTAGCCCCCTTTGGGTCGACCTGTAGGTCGACCCGGGACGAGCGCGGGTTGTTCCCAAATGGGACATTTTCCCGCTCGTTCTTTCCGCTATGTTCGTTTGATTTTTTGTAGTTATTTATTTATATAAGCTCCTTATATGGGTATAAACTCTAAGGCCTATAACTTCTTAATACGTTATCCGTTTTATGCAAATTTGGGGTCTATCTGAACTAGAATTTCGAGACGAACACAACGGTAATGCTGGTGTCACTAAATTATGGATATTTAATTAAGTTATTCTAAACTTATTACCTTTAAGCATGGTTAAAGTGTGTTAAAATCTGGGGTGTTACACTAGTCGATCCGAGAACTGTAACATCTATAAATAGCCTTCCAAAGCTTCAGCAAAAGTACTTTTGGTAAATCTCTTGTCATTTTATTATTATTACAGCATTCTACTCGGGTTTATCCATTAAACCATCATTTGTACTCTAAATTTACATATAATTAAGAGATTATAAAGTGAACATAGGCTCATTAATGTCGAAACCACTATAAATTTGCATGAGATTTCATTTAATCACGTTTTCATTTATATTTATTCATTTTATTCTCTATATTATCTCTTTCTGGGTGTCATGCCACTTTTTGGTGTCAACGGTGCCAGTATGGCTTTTCGCTTAGGTAAAAATGCATTACAAAACAATTATATATTGGGGAATTTGCAGTTCAAGACAACTATGAGGAAGATATTGTCGTACTTCAGACTTCAAAGATCTATGGAATAGATTTTTATAGAATATAGTTCAACCCAACGTGTACCAAACCGAATTTCGATAGACCAGATTTTTGTCTTTAAAAATCTCAGCCTATCGAAGCCCGAGTTAGCTTGTTTGGAATCCTACAGAAAAGGTAGAGATAATAAATATATCAGAGCTCGATAAAATATCTCACAGCGGAATGGATAAAATATAATAATCACATATAGCCTTATCCAAATAATAGCACTGTCTGACAAGTATCCAAAGGCTTCCAAATCTCTGCCATAAACCTAAGCTATGAGTATGTTATGAGGATAGGGTCAGAGCACAAATTTCTGGCGAATGGACAAATTATACATTCTGAGATAGCCCTATATATACCATTCAGTTACATTTTTTTATTATTAGTTATCTAGGTTAACAGGACTCAAGGCTTTGCACTCACATCGTAACCCATCTACTCCATAGTAGATTAACCTAATATAGTATATATGTAGCTATACCCACCATCTCAAGGTACTCCCCATAGTATCCTCCTCGTACGATCACCGTCACACCACAGAAGCATATACAACCTTCATCCTACGCCAAACTACATACGAAAACTCGGTAAGGAGCATTCAATATCTGTAAAGGATAGCTTCATTAGGCCTGCAATACGGATATTCGCATAATGATCTGTCTTTTCACGGTGGCTATGGCTCCACCCTGGCCCCTCCCTCGACTAATGAAATACTTCTTCAAGAGCTAAGTGACATGCCCCTATTTACCAATCTAACATCCAAATTGGCATGTCCCGCAACCAACGTATCGATAGTGAAAGATCAAAGGTCTGTTGGTTTAGCTCTAGTCCTTCTGCATCACGCTGATTGTTGATAACAGGTATCTGACGATTACTATCCTTAATTTGTCCCGGACCAACCTCCCCTACTGGCAAGGCAAGCTGACGAATCACCTAACGCCATCCGCCACAGCCTTCTGACTACCACGCCTCGGTTGAAGTCATGGTATACTCACTGGTTGGTACTGTACAGACCAAACCTCTGCGGGTATAGCCCTGTGACCTACCGCATATAGGACCATCATAGAGTACCCTACCACTCCTACAGAAGTCGCATTCTTCCCTCCAGTCCTGTAGATTAATCAGATGGACATGCTCCCCTTTTGTCTCTAGACACCACGAATATTTACCACGTTTGGTTCTTCATCTTCATACGTACGTACTGGTTCCAATGCGTCATGCCATCACATTATTAGATCCTATGTCTAATCTCTAATTACACACTTGCTTTACCTCATCGCATTTGCTGATCAACTTGATTATCTGCGTATTTACTTTTATTCAAGTTACTTGGTTTATGAGCACACAATTGGCTGCTTACATTCTTTTATCAGCACCGGAGCGGATTTCCGCTTATTATTTGTTACGTGTATTAGACTTAATACTTCCAATTATAAGTCTACCAATAATAAGCCTACCTTATTCTTTCTTATTTAATCATAACCTTGACTCACATTATTATCACAACTTGTTTTTGTTTACTTATTAACTTAGTTCTCTAAACTAAGGTTTATTAATAAGTTCTCTTTTCTAAATTATAACTTATGTTATAATTCCTCTTGTCCTTAAGATAAGCCTACCTATTATATTTCATTCTCATTCATATAATTAATTATAATAGGTTATATTCCCCGTTCATCACAATTCTTTTTAGGTACTTAATACGAACCAACTTTTACTATTGTAATATTTCTTTACTTACAATAATGTACATTTTTATTATTTTAGGAAAGTATTTCACACACCTCGTTAGGTTGGTTAGCGGAAAGGTGTAATGATCTATTTCCATAACGTACATCGGTTAAGATCCGTAGTTGAAAGCTATTTCTTTTATTTTCAATGTGGACATATTTATTTGATTAGTGTGTAATACGGTAAAAGAATCCCTATTCCACACTAATCCCATTCTCCTTTTTTTCTTGCAACCACGTTCTTAGTAATTTTGTCATTATGGAAATGTATCCAACTAACTCGGTCCACTACAGATTTTCCCTTTTTTTTACTTTCTGAGTTGTATGTTAAATTCATGTTTTCGTATGCCATTCACAATTACTGTAAATTTTCCATACAAAATTAGGCATACCAATGCTTTTTCCATTATACTGATTTTACTATAATTCCGATTACAACATATTCAATTTGACATTAAATAGCAATGCTAAAAACATAGTCCTAATTATTGTAAATTCCATAATTTCAGTATTACAATAATTCTCAGTCCAAATAGAAGATTAATGGAATAGATTTGTACAACAACAATATTATTAACGTACTTAGAAATAGATTATATCACAATTACCACAAATTCCAATTATTTATCACGTTAAGAATTACAGAGAATGTAAACAATAAATATACCGTTACCAAAAGGTATAATTTTAAATCCACTCACCGACTGCTTTCCAATCCTTTAATCTGATTTAGATCGGCTATTTCGTGGTCTTTCTAATTGAATCTAATATTAAGATAACCACGGATTTACAAATCTGATGCTAAAAGAAGAATGAAAGAAACCTAAATAATTCAGATTCATAGGATTTGCCTCACGTTGACGAGAAATATGAACACCTATATTGTAGATTTATAGTCTTTTTCTTCAAATCTTGAATCAGAATTCCTAAAGGCTAATATTCTAGTTTTTGAAATATATGGAGATGGAAAATGGCTGAGCCTTGGCATCGTCTTGGAAAATATGAGTTGGAGGTCAGGCCCTGCTAGTATATTTATAGGTGTACGGGAGATTCTGGTCTGCCGGATTTAATAAAATGAAATTCGATTCGTACAAGCCAAGGAAAACATGTTAGAACAATCCAGATCTGGTCCTTGGTGGGTCGACCTGTGTGTTGACCTACCTTTAGGGTGTGTCGACCACATGGTCGACCAATGTAAGGCCTGGGTCGACTTACGACTTGGGTCTCTGACATTGATTTTTCCAACTTTAATTCTTGCTTAACATTGCTGTTAACATTCATTTTATTTCCAAATATCTCTTATGTAAATTATTTTCTTCTGTTTATGACATATATCCTATTTCAAATTTCTAACTTATGCGTATATATACGCGTATAACCTTTTAAATCTTTATTCGTTAATAACTTCCAATACGGACTCCATTTGGGGGCAAGTCACATATGAAAACGAATCAGAAAATTACCACGAACCCAATGATATATGTTTCAGAGCTAAATTCTGAAATCATAAGCAATCAATATTTTTCGTTTGATATTCACATAAGAATACGAGGTGTTACTCAATGGGTACAAATAGGTTATCAAATTATTGACTTTTAGGATTCAATGAAGCCTTGGAACATCCTAATTGGATTCAAAATTTGTATGACTTCGATCTAACCAAGAACACTATAGTATTTGATTTTTGATGATGCAAGTAGAGAACATAATGAAAAAGAAGAAGAAATAGTATTCTACAACGGTTTACAAGTGTTGCAAATTTGGAAATTCGCAATTCTTTCTAGATGTTTGCAATGGCAGCGTTGCAGAATTTGAGTAAGAAGATGAATAAGTTAGAAAAAGTGAATTGAAATAGATTATGGCATTGCAATTTATAAGGGAGGAGGAGGCACCTTTTCACAAAGTTTGCGACCGTTTGTAACGGTAACAACTGTTGCTATTTTCATTTTAATTTAAATGACACGTCCCTTCATTTCTAGCGGCCTAAAAACGTCGCAAACGTCCCGCCTGTATTTGAATTTGATTTTCGGTTCTGGGTTCATAACATGCTAAACTCTGTTCCGTTACCATTTATTCTTGATCCAAAAATATGCTTATTGGATCCACACCCAAAACTCGTACCTGGCCCGGTTCGATCGGATGGACAACAATGGCGGCGTGTGTGTGCATGACTTCCCTCCTCACAAAAAAACACACATTTGGGAGCCCCAAGTCCCCAACTTCCTGATGAGATATATATATATATATATATATATATATATATATATATACTAGTATAATTTCCAAGACATCCACAATGTGAGACTAATCACTTCATCTTCCTTCTTTCTTTCTTTCTTCCCTCTTCAAAAACAGACCCCAAACCCAAATCATCTTGAAAATTTTCAACAATCTCCCCCTATTTTCAAAATAAGAAAAATAAAAAAAGAAAACAGTTGAATCACTTAGTGTGACTTCCTATATACCCAAGTGGGATCAAACCAATGTAGTTCTAAGATCAGGTTTTGCATCATTGTGAAAACCAATGCATAAATAAAAGGTATCTTGGATTTGAACCTTTACTTAGTGTAAACCATTCAAAGCTTTATCGGGATTCATGGTGAACGAATCTTGAACCAAGTATCCCTAATGATAAAACCAGAACAATCACCCATGTTGATTTCCTTAGATAAAGTGTTTTGTATTGCTCAGCACGTTAATGGCCATGTGTTTTTAATCCTGGTTCATGAGTCTACTTTAGAAAGAGGTCTTACTTTTCTTGGAAATGGCTTAATTTTCATACTTATATAGGTAAGTCTCTTAAGATGTTTCTGCGTTACACTTTTTAAGGTTCTAGACTTATTAAGGACGTTTATCCATCCTTTGTTCTTGTAGAATCTAACACTAAATATTATGAGACTATTGATTTAGTGTTCCATGATCATTCTCTTAACTTGTTGGTACTCATTGAACTTATTCTATCCTTTTCAAGACATAAGTTGGGTTTCTGTTAAGGATGATCAATCTTCATTCATGGACCTTAGTCCTATTTCCTTTGATTTTATAGAAACCATTTCCTTTGAAAGACCTTTTGTGAGTGTATCAACCAAGTTTTCCTTTGTATCTATGTAGTCGATAGGTATTACTCCGCTTTTGAGTAAGCATCTTACCATTTGATGTATTAGATTCACATGTCTAGATTTTCCATGATATGTCTTATTAGTGACATTGTATATCATCGCTTGATTATCAAAGTTAATCAAGAATATTGGAGACAACTTCTTTCATAATGGCATTAACATTAACAAATTCCTAAGCCATTCTACTTCCTTACATGCTTCTGCTAATGCAGTTAATTCTAATAATATTGTTGAGTCATATAGACAGGTCTGCTTCTTAGAAGCCCAAGACACAGCAGCGCCTCCTAATGTGAATATCCATCTAGTCGTAAACTTGGATTCAACATTGTTTCATGTTGCATAACTATATACTTTTACTACAACAGGATATCCTTTATAACATAAACCATAGGTAATGTTCCTTTCAAATAAGCAAAAACTCTGAAAATAAATTTTCAATGTTCGAAACCAGGATTACTCGTAAATCGACACAACATGCTTATAGCATGTGCAATGTCTATTTTAGTGCAATTCATATCATACATAAGACTCCCAGTAACACTGGAATACTCTAGTTAAGAAATGGTTCGTTCAATGTTCTTTTCTAATTTAATACTAGGATCTAAAGGAGTTGGTGCTAGTTTATCATTATAATGACCATATTTCTGTAGGAACTTCTCAATGTAATGAGATTGAGTTAGTAATCTCCCCTTTTTTCTAATGAATTTAATTCCTAGAATTACGTCATCCTCTTCTAGATCTTTGATATCAAAATTAGAAGATAGAAACTTCTTAGTTTCATTCACACAAGATATATTAGAACCAAATATCAGCATGTCATTAACGTATAAACATATCATAACCTAACTGTTGTTATCCGGTTTGCTATAAATACATTTATCAGCATCATTAACATTGAATCCAAATGGCAGTGCAACTTTATCAAATTTCTCATGTCATTGCATAGGAGCTTGCTTTAGACTATAAAGAGATTGTGTTAATTTGCACAAAAAAAAAAACTTGGCCTGGGGTTTTGAAACTTTCAGGTTATTCCATAAATATATATATATATATATATTTCTATATCTCCATTTAGAAAAGTTGTCTTTACATTTATTTGATGTATGACCAAATTATGAATTGATGCAAGTTCTAATAAACAACATATAAAAGATATGCGAGCAACTGGAGCATATGTATCAAAATAATCTGCTACATTATCTTTCTTTACACTTACCAATCGATCCATTTGTATTCAATTTTTTCTTGAATATTCGTTTACATCCTATAGGTTTAGCACTAGAAGGCAAATCAGTTAAAACCTAAGTTTGGTTTAACATTATGGAATTCATTTCATCATTGATAGCTTCTTTCCAGAAAATAGAATCTTTGGAACTCATTGTTCAGAATAAGTTTTGCGATCGTCATCGACGTTCATTGCATATGTTGTCACATTGTGGACTTCGTCCTTATGGCTTTCTACAAGATATGTTATAAAATTAGGATCGTAGTCCTTCTCTATTCTCGCTCTTTTACCTCTCCTATGTTCAATATTATTATCTGATATTGATACTTCCTTGCTAGTTTACGCAAGAGCATATTCATCATCATTGGTTTCATTATTCATATTAGGTTTTAGACTAGATGATATCAATGAAATCTCAACGGTTTGATTTTCAAAGAATTCCACATCTACGGTTTCTATACCTTCTAAAGTGTTAAGAATAATAAACCTATAAGTTATACTATTAAGTGAATATCCTATGAAAACACATTTAAATGCCCTATTTCCTAACTTTGGTCGTTTAGGGTCTGGTTTTCTAACATATGCTAAACAACCCTAAACTTTAAGTCTACTAATGTTAGGTTTTCTATTAAACCATAATTCATAAGGTAATTTTTTTTTTAAGTGCTCAATTTAAAATGTTACATGAAGATAACATAGCATCACCCCATAGGTTATAAGGTAATTTGAACTTATGAGCATGACATTAACAATTTATACTAAAGTTGTAATGACCCGCATTCTACGCATCATAGGATTGTAGAATATTTATTTCTTTCACATACGAAGTCGTATGGTCATGTAACTTTGGGAGACGACTATTGGGGTCATTTCCCATGTTCATGATTTTTACCGATTTTTAAATGATCGTTTTGCCCCTAGCTGATCTTGTTTCAGCCGTAACTTTTGATTGATAAGGAGTTTTGACCTGAAACCACTTCCATTGGATTAGGATGATGGTTTACCTTTCCGTAGAGTGGTCACATTAGCCAAACGGACTCACCGTTTGTGAGATATGGCTGAAACAAGGTTTAGAAGGTGAAAAACAGCTTAACCGGGCCTAATTAGGGTGATTAGCAAGAGGGCCCATAACCCATTTCGAGATTAGGGTTATGGGGAGGCTGAGAACAGTAGGAAAACGAATTTTACCTCATTTTTCAGCCGCCAAAAATATTCCTCTAACCCTAGCCATGGCCTCCACCTTCTAATTTCATCCCAAATCACTCGTAATCGTTTTCTAATTGAAGATTAAGCCAATCTACACCAAATCAAGGCAAATCAACATCAAATTTGGAACATAGCTGCTGGAACACACAGGGATTCAATCCATAACAGAGGATATTTCAGATCTAAAGTTTATCTGAGGCTAAGGTGAGTGATTTGCATTGTTTTTCACTAATTACGGCTAATTAGGGTAATTATCGAAGATTAGCGAAATTATAACTCAGAAAAATCTAGAAAAAATTGTAAAATTTCAGAATATTATTTTATGCCTCTGATATGAATTTGGGTTAATTTGGACTAATTTTGCTAATCCTGGAATTTAGGGGATTAAGGGGTGACTAGTGATAATTAGCGAAATTATGCGTCATAAAAATCTGGAAAAATATTCAAAAATTCAAAAATATTGTTTTAGACCTCTGTTAGAAAATTTGGCTAATTTGGTTAAGTTTTACTAATCCTATCATTAGTTGTTGTTGAACATGTTTAAGGGGAAAATATGGATTTTGGGTATGTTTGATCCATTTTACATGTTATGATTGTTGTTTTGTTGTTTATGATTGATTGTACATGTTGCTAAGACTGTATGGTATGATTTGTGATTGTCTAGAAGTGTTAGATTGGTCGAAAACGCCGTCGAGTGGCATATAAACAGTCGTTGGAAGTTGTAGGAAAAGTGCAGAAAAGTACCCAAATCGGATCGGATCGGATGGGAGGCCGAACCGAACCGTTGTGGAGCCCTTCCCCACGAACCGCTAGTGGAGCATCTTCTCCGACCCGACCCGTGTAGTCTTCTCCGAACCGAACCGATGGGAGCATTAATCTCCGGACCGATCCGCTTACCTGGAGAGCCCACGATCCGAACCATGTTACCCGACTCGAACCGATGTGCCATGGAAGAACTAGAGGAACTCGACCTGATCCGAGTTGATGTAGCATTCCTATCCGAATTGTAGAGCTTGGACATGAGGCGTGGACCACGAACTGAACTGGGGGGGCACGATCCGAACTTGATGGGAGTACGATCCGAAGCAAAGTAAAGGGAGGAACCGAACCGATCCGGTGACTAGAAACCCGAGATGCAAAGGTGGTCCAAATGGAAGTTTGTACTTAGGATCCACTTGGGAACCAACGAGTTGACTTCATGAGTTGGGCTTTGCTGCGGGACGTGTGCTAAGGGGTTGTCGATGTCTGTAACTTTGGATCACTATGTGTAGGGAGTACGTGAACGGATTCAGGGCCACAGTGGCCTAGGTACGACTAAAGAGCTATAGACCAATGAAGTGGGGTCATTTGTAAAGGATTGGTCATGACTCCATGTGGTAAGCTTGGTAGTAGCAGTATTTGTACAAGTCGAACTCCGTCACTACTTCGATGGGTCTAGTGATTGGCAGTGGTGGACATCGTATGCTTTACGCACTGAGTGAGAGATGTGAGGATGGTTGTTATGGTTAATTTTTTTGCCATCATTATGACATGCACACCCTACCCCCGTTATCTTTACACCAACTGTTCAGTGGCACCTTAGAGTATTGTACGGTACGTAGTGCAAACTCTTTGGTTGCAGGTCCAGGTTCAGGTATGGTTTAGTATACTTGTTATTGTTCTGTTTAGCTGCTTATCGCTCATACCAAACTTTTGTCTGATCCAAAGTTTTATGTCTCTTCTTATTACTCTAGGTGCTCTCACGAGCAGACTAGAGACAGGTAAGCTGGTGATGCACGAGTAGCCGTACCGGAGACGAGTAGGAGGCTTCCACGTATGATATATATAGATATTCTCCCTGTGTTGCTGGGGTCACTACTTTGGGCATTAGTGGTGTACCTTTCTTTCTTTCTTTTAGAGACAGTAATTTGGAAAGTTGTAATAAGCTGTATTTGGATTTCCGCTGCTATGTTGGTTTAGTTTTCAACTTATGCACCGTCTCTCCTGTTTTATGTCAAGATTATATTATTACTATATTTTGTTCCATGCGTTGTGAGACATTCTACTGGTTTTTGATTAGTTCATTCTCTTCTTTCCTTTCTTGGGCGACCGTTCCGTGTTAGTCAGGCATGTGTACAGCGCACTTTCGGAGGAAATGCCGGCTGGTGCGGGGCGGGCCGTCACACTTGGTATCAGAGCTCTAGGTTGCGTAGTTAACCTAGGGAAGTCATCAGGGAGAGATAGTATGCGTATATGAGAGCTCGTATTTGTGATTATTTTGGTTTTCAAAAGCTATATATATACACACACACTATTAGTATTGTTAAGGATGAAGTCGCATTACACTAGCACCACTATGGAGATGGTTAATCGTTTTCTCTTTACAGATTGAACGATGAGCCGATACGCAAGAGGTGCCGGTAGAGGAGCCAATAATGGGAATGCTGCCGACATGAGGACGATCTTTACTGACCTTATGAGGGAGATGCTTAGGGATGTGCAGAGGGCAGTGTAACACCCCGTAATTCTGTTAATATTAATATTTACAAATTAAAGAATAACTAATCTCAGACGTGAGAATTGTGGGAAACGGGTTGCGCCATTGTGTTCGTCTCGGAATTCTAGTGGAGATAGAGTCCGAGTTTGCGGGAAACGAGTACCGGATGAAAACGTTATGGACGAACGAAGTTTGGTGGCAAAGAAAAAAAATGCACTGGCGCACTTGGGAAGTGCGCCAGTACATATTTACACTGGCGCACCTGCCAAGTGCGCCCAGGCCGAGGCTGGAGCCTGCACAGCTTTCTGGTTCAGACTGACCCGTGTTGTTGAGTCCATTCTGACTCCTTGCTGAGTCATTAGGGCTGACTCATCACCCTATCATAATTGAATGGTTTTGATTAACCCTAAGAACATCTGACGGCTTGAATTAATTTATAACTCTATAAAAAGACCCCCCATACACAAACCCTAAATCAGAAAATAAACAAAGACCATGGCCGTAATGCTGATATTTTGAGACCTAGAGCAGCCGCCATCAAATTAAAGATAAAGAATAACAACCAAATCAGAACTACCCAACCCTAACAGCGATTCTTCATCAAAAGAGCGCTAATTCGACTCTCTTTCTTCTATAATTGTGAGTATGATAGTCTTAACAAGATTATTATCATTTTAATTAGGTTAAGTCATGATTGGATTTTGAGTAGACGATGTGAATTGACATATGCTATCATGTATGTTATTAATCCTATGCTATGTGGTGATGATATACTATATGTTGTAAATCATGCTATGATGATGTTATGTATGTTGAAAGTTTCTATGCTAAGTGGCAATGAATCATACATGTAAAAATCCATGATGTTACTATCTATGCTAGTTAGTTCATATTAATTAAATCATCATGTTTGGGCTATGTTGATCTATATGACAAGTTACATATGTTGATTAGAAAAGTTATGAACATATGCCATGACATCTATTATGACATCTAGAACTATGCTATGACATATGTGAGATCCTATGCTAGTTCACACCATCATTATGTTGCCTAAAAACCCCATATGCAAGTTTATATATAGATTTGGGCTATGATCATATCATGTGAATTGTGACATTTAACAAGTTGACACCTTTTGATCCTTAACATGTGTAATTTAAGCAAGTTTCACCCCTATCATGATTAGATTTATTTTATTATCTATATGTTAATTTGGCTTTCTGATGTGCGTTAGACTATTCAAGTCTAGCCTATATTATGCGTTAAATAAGCGAACGTATAAACGTGGGGTAGGGGTAATATTAAGGATTTAATAATAAGATGTTGGGTACAATTGATATGATTTTGCATACCATGAGTGGATGACCATAATTGAGTCACTTATGGACATCAATAAAAGTGGACTAAATTAATAATTTGGATAGGGAATTATTAAAACTGGGGTAAAAGATTGAAAGTTGTCAATCAATGCTTAGGACACGAGGTTGGACTCGTTTGTGACGTAAACCTGCCCGGAACCGCCCGGAAAATCCAGTGGTCACAAATGTCAGCCCAATGTGAGAGGTCCTAGGCCTAAACTAAAGCATAACAGTTGTAAAGACACGAGGTTAGACTCTTTTATGGTGTAAGACTGCCCGGACCCGCCCGGCAAATCCAACTGCCATAAATGCCAGTCTAATGTGAGAGGTCTTTATGAGGTTATGGCCTGAATGAATTAAGGAATACTTAACCAGATAAACATGTAAGGTAGGACATGGGGGTTATGTAGGTGCCTTGGGTGGCATGAGGAATCTAGTGGGTGCCCTTAGTGGCATGTGAAATACGATTAGTAAGACTTAACCAAACACACATGTAAATGAAACATGACTAAGAGGGTTAAGTGGGATATACTAGTGGTGACAAGCTTAGGTGGGTAGCTTGTGGGGGCCCATTTCAACCAATATCCCAAACGTATCTTTGTGGGCTCGACCCAAGTCGAGGACAGGACACGCATACTGAGTTTGACTATAAGAGGCCAAAACGGGGAGCGGTGGCAACGCATGTCCAACGGGTTTCATATGCGTGTGTGGACCCGGGCTGGTAGGTAAGACGTTGTTGCATTGTGTAGGTATAAGCCGTGCATTCTCAATTGTATCGGGTTGCCACTTTAGGGGAGTGATACACCCCATTGTGGGGCCAGCACGGGTATCTACGAGTAGGGAGCCGATCGAAAGTGGGTAGTGGGGTACACCTAGTGGAGATATGGGCAGACGGCACCTATGTAGTCAGCTAGGAGTACACGAAGTTACTTATAAAATTTCTAAGAGGGTAGTGGGGTACACCTAGTGGAGATAGGGGCAGACGGCACCTATGTAGTCAGCCAGGGGTACGCAAGGCTATTTATATAGTTTCTGTGTGAAGCATGCGGGATCAACCTTTAGGGTGACTGGTGCGGTGCAGTGTAGTAATTGGCGCGGTGCAGTGTAGTAATGTGCGGTGCAGTATAGTAATTATTCGTTAGTAATTAGGTATGCCTTTACCGTTATCTTTAACGTTATTTTAAACGCTATCTTTATCTTCCAAATAGTTCATAGACATTTACTTGTCTTCCAGCTTATGCCTTAGTCTAGTTATTTTGATAATAGTATTGTTAGAATTATCATACTCGCCAGACTTTATGTCTGACCCCCTCCATTTCTATCCTTTTCCCCCTCCAGGTCCTCAGGTTGGGCCCAGTTCTAGTGGAGTTTGATTGGATTGCTCATCTCTCTTTGGAAAGCTTGGACCCTTGAAGTAAAGTCCAGCTTATTATCTTCTTTAATGGCTATTTGTGTAATGGGATTATGTATTTTGTTTTATGAAGATGGATAATGTACTTGACTCTGATTAATGGTTTTGTGATGTAATAAACATGTTTCCGCTGCAATAAAATGAAGCTTTAGTTTTCAAGTACTACTTATTATCTGTCTTGTTGTAATTTTTCTGTTCTATATTCACTTATAACCTCCATGGAAGTTAATGCATTCCCTTTGTGAGTGACATTAATGGACTTGGGGTGTTACACGTGGTATCAGAGCTTAAGGTTACCAGAACAGATAAAAATACTTTAGAAAAATAGTTGTTTTTGGAAGAAATGATTTCAAAAACATGTTTTAATGAGAAATTTAAAGAGGAAGTTTTTATGAAAAACATAATCCCCAAATAGCCATATATCTTTATCTTTCGAATTCTCCATTTTGAATCTTTCCTTTTTCATTTCAGCATGGCTGAAAATCTTAACCTACCTGACGGTGTGACGATACTAGGATAGTATTGGAGGTTATTAGAGGCTAGGGCTGCTGCAGGTCCAACCAATGTTCCTCCACCACCAGTTGCACCCGTTCCTCCTCCTCCTCGCGTAGATACTTTTGCAAAGACGTGCAAGGAATTCAAAGCTATGGGTGGAAAACCCTTTTCAAGGGTCAGAAACGTTTGTGGAAGCTAGAGATTGGCTTAAGGAGATGGAAGAACTGCTAGAAATCTTTGAGGTGGAAGAAGGGAGGAGAGTTAGATTAGCAGCTTGGCTAATGAAGGGAGAGGCCTCGTTTTGGTGGGAGGTCACCAATGGGGAGCGTCCTGTTGACTCTTGGGCGGATTTTAGACGTAGGTTCGAGGCGAAGTTTCTCTCTAGGGCGGAAGAAAATCTATATATGGAAAGGTTCTTGACATTGAAGCAAGGAAGCTCGTCAGTGAAAGAATATGTCAACAAATTTAATCAGCTAGCAAGGTTTGGTTTGGACTTAGTAAACACGTCGAAGAAGAAGGCTCTGAGGTTCGTTAATAGCTTGAATGAACCGTTGCAAGGGTTGGCCATGACCCACATCCCTATGGGGGCCACCTTTGAGAAGCTAGTAGAAATGGCGCTCATGCACGAGGAGAAAAGTGCTAAAGCTGATAAGGCACCTGAGAAGAAAGGGGATCAAAATAAGGGTGGCAAAGGCAACAATGCTAAGGGGAAGAAGAAATGCTTTAAGTGTGGGACACCAGGACATCTCAGCAAGGACTGCCGAAAGAAAAAGAAGACTGGTTGATTTCATTGTGGTGATGCGGGACATTTAGTGAAGGACTGCCCAAGGAAGGGGCAAAGGGCAGGGGCTACCTCGGGAGGACAGGTGCAGGCTCTTATAGCACCAGGGAAGGCAAGGGGACAAGTTCAGGCTCTCGCGGTCCCACCGCTGCAAGAACGAGGTAGAACCATATCTGTTGAAAGCTTAGTTTTTCTGTTTGATCATCATGTCCGTACCTTATTCGATTCGGGCGCATCGCATTCGTTTATCTCTACATCATTAGTTGAAACACTGCACCTAGATACTAGTATTGTTACTGATCCCTTAGTAGTCTCAAATCCTATTGGTGGTTCGGCTCATCTTTCTATGATTTGTCGGGATTTGAGAGTGTTTATCTTGGGCGTTGAGTTTGAATGCAACGCCTTTGTCCTTGGTTTCACGGGCTGTAGTTTGATTCTAGGGGTGGATTGGCTAGCCAAGCGGGGTGCCATCCTAGACTGTGAAAGGAGGGTAGTTAGACTATTGATTCGTTGTAGAAAAACCCTCATATTTCTTGCGACCCTAGGGGTTCAGTGATGCTTAGCTGCCTAGAATCTTCTGACGCATCTAACGATGATTAGGAACCTGTTTGTGTGGTCCGTGAGTATGGAGACGTCGTTGATAAAGCGCGGGGTTTACCCATAGGCGCGGAATAAGTTTTCGTATGTGCTTAATAGATTAAGCAAAGCCCGTTATGTAATCAGCGGTAGTTTTGGAGCAAGACTGGCAAGGACGGCCAGAGTCGGTCAAGTGCTCAATTGATTGACCATCTTACTAGTATCATCTCACGTAGGTCGTCTGAATTCGAAGGAGGTATCCCTTGGGTGTTTGTCTGATATTGGTTTAGGCCTTTGGGGCTTGCACTTGGGGGATGTCGAATTCGACTAGGATGGTCTGCGTGAGAGATGGATAGTTGTGACGATTTTACATGGGATAATATCCTGGTTTTCTCTAGAAGTAGAGAAGAGCATGCCCTATGTCTTAGGGAAAGCTTAGGGACCCTACAAGTGCACTAGCTTAAAGCTAAGTTCTCCAAGATACCATTTTTGGAGGAAGGAAGTGAGGAATTTAGGGCATGTGGTCTCTAGGGAAAGGAGATATGTTAATGTGGATGGAGTTCTTAGCATCCTACGACTTCGAGATAGCATATACCCCTGGCAAGGGTAACGTGGCGGCGGATGCCTTAAGTAGAAAAAGGTTATCCTTAAGTCCTTTGTTTGTGGAGCGGCGAAGCTTAGAATTTATTTCGATGATTGACTTTAGACCTTCCGTTGACTTTGTACCCGGTTTGCTAGCATCCTTGGAGGTAAGACCTACGCTTTTGGGACGGATTGGCGAGGCACAACGAGACGACCCGCAGTTGGTTGAGTTAGTAGAAAAGCTCAAAGGAGGGGAGTCATCAAGCCATCTCCGTAGGTATACCCTAGATGATAAGGGTTGGTTACGTAGGGACGGTAGACTTTGTGTACCAAAAGACGATGACCTAAGGAAGACTATTCTTGACGACCATTCATCCCGGTGGGGACAAGATGTACAAAGACATGAAGCGAGTTTTCTTTTGGGCCGGTATGAAGAGGGACGTAGCCGAGTATGTCGCTAGATGCTTGGTGTGCCAACAGGTAAAAGCGGAGCAAACGAAACCCGGTGGGTTACTTCACCCATTGGAGGTTCCACTATGGAAGTGGGAAAGCGTCTCGATGGATTTTGTGGATGGATTACCGCGATCGAGAAAAGGTAATACGGGGATTTGGGTTATAGTAGATAGACTTACTAAGAGCGCCCATTTCATTCCCGTGAAGAGTAAGAGGTCTGCTCCATGGTTAGCTTCTGTATACGTCCGAGAAATAGTTCGTTTGTACGGTGTTCCTTCTAGCATAGTGAGCGACCGCGATCCTATTTTCACTAGCGAATTTTGGAGAAGCTTACAAGAGGCGGTAGGGACTCAGTTATGTTTGAGCACCGCATATCATCCTCAGACGGACGGCCAGACCGAGAGGGTGAATCGCATTCTAGAGGATCTTTTGAGGCTATGTATCCTAGACTTTGGGGGTACATGGGAAGAGCATCTTCCACTGGTGGAGTTCGCATATAATAACAGCTTTCAGTCTAGTATTGGTATGGCACCATTCGAAGCTCTTTATGGACGGCCGTGTCGTTCGCCTACATGTTGGTGGGAATCTACCGATAAGATCTTACTTGGGCCCGATATGATTAGAGAGACTTCGGAGAAGATCGACTTGATTCGAAGGAGGATGAAAGCAGCGCAAGATAGGCAGAAATCATATGCGGATAAGAGAAGGACGGATCTTGAATTTGAGGTTGGGGACATGGTCTTTGTCAAAGTGTCTCCATTACGAAACGTTGTTCGCTTTGGGTCCGTTGGGAAATTAGCACCAAGGTTCATAGGACCGTTTCCTATTAAGGAGAAGATTGGGCAAATGGCGTATAGAGTGGAGTTGCCCGAGAGACTTAGTGGTGTACACGACATATTCAATGTATCACAATTGAGGAAGTGCTTGCACAAGACCGCGGAAGTGGTAGAGCCGAACTTGCTTAGAGAGGTGGAGATAGAGCGTGATGCGACGATTCGACGAGCTCCTACGCGCATTATTGGGTCAGAGATTAAGAAGCTGAGAAATCGAGAGGTCAGACTGGTCAAAGTACAATGGGGAGATGATGAGAGCAACGCTACTTGGGAGACAAAAGAGAAGATGCGTTCACGATACCCTTTCCTTTTCGAGGGTATGTCCTTTAATTTCTCCTTTATCGCTTATCTTGTACTTATCTTACCTTTAGAGTATCCTCTCGTTAGTATTCTTGACCTTTAGATAGGATAATCCTATGGTTGAAACATGTGTTTGAGACATGTTATGTATGATGAATACAAAGTGGATGCAAGTGTTTGCTGGTGGTTGCTCGTGGATGCATATACACACACTGTTAGGCACTAGATCGGCTCAGTCACTTCATACTGCATATTGCATATAAATGGTTGTATTTAGTAAAATGGATGTATAATGGTTGTGCTATCATATGGATACCGCATTTTGGTGAATGGTTGTGCACTCATGTAGAAATAATATGTAGCATTAGGGAACTTTTGCATACATAATGGACGCATGGCACTATCATGGTTTGCATTAAAGGAGGTCAACTAAATCAGTGGACCGCCTGATTTTGCATTAGATAGGGACATATACACACACTGTGCATTTAAACATGAGAGCATTAGAAGTCGATAAGGACAATGGATGCTTGTGTTTGATGGTTGAGTAGATGGTTGTTTGGATGTTAGGATATACATTCTTCTTAACTTGAAGATTTCGGGGACGAAATCCTTTAAGGAGGGGAGAATGTAACACCTCGTAATTCTGTTAATATTAATATTTACAAATTAAAGAATAACTAATCTCAGACGTGCGAATTGTGGGATATGGGTTGCGCCATTGTGTTCGTCTCGGAATTCTAGTGGAGATAGAGTCCGAGTTTGCGGGAAACGAGTACCGGATGAAAAAGTTATGGACGAACGAAGTTTGGTGGCAAAGAAAAAAAAATGCACTGGCGCACTTGGGAAGTGCTCCAGTACATATTTACACTGGTACACCTGCCAAGTGCGCCCAGGCCGAGGCTGGAGCCTGTACAGCTTTCTGGTTCAGACTGACCCGTGTTGTTGAGTCCATTCTGACTCCTTGCTGAGTCATTAGGGCTGACTCATCACCCTATCATAATTGAATGGTTTTGATTAACCCTAAGAACATCCGACGGCTTGAATTAATTTATAACTCTATAAAAAGACCCCCCATACACAAACCCTAAATAAGAAAATAAACAAAGACCATGGCCGTCATGCTGATATTTTGAGACCTAGAGCAGCCGCCATCAAATTAAAGATAAAGAACAGCAACCAAATCAGAACTACCCAACCCTAACAGCGATTCTTCATCAAAAGAGCGCTAATTCGACTCTCTTTCTTCTATAATTGTGAGTATGATAGTCTTAACAAGATTATTATCATTTTAATTAGGTTAAGTCATGAATGGATTGTGAGTAGATGATGTGAATTGACATATGCTATCATGTATGTTATTAATCCTATGCTATGTGGTGATGATATACTATATGTTGTAAATCATGCTATGATGATGTTATGTATGTTGAAAGTTTCTATGCTAAGTGGCGATGAATCATACATGTAAAAAGCCATGATGTTACTATCTATGCTAGTTAGTTCATATTAAATCATCATGTTTGGGCTATGTTGATCTATATGACAAGTTACATATGTTGATTAGAAAAGTTATGAACATATGCCATGACATCTATTATGACATCTAGAACTATGTTATGACATATGTGAGATCCTATGCTAGTTCACACCATCATTATGTTGCCTAAAAAACCCATATGCAAGTTTATGTATAGATTTGGGCTATGATCATATCATGTGAATTGTGACATTTAACAAGTTGACACCTTTTGATCCTTAACATGTGTAATTTATGCAAGTTTCACCCTTATCATGATTAGATTTATTTTATTATCTATATGTTAATTTGGCTTTCTGCTGTGCGTTAGACTATTCAAGTCTAGCTTATATTATGCGTTGAATAAGCGAACGTATAAACGTGGGGTAGGGGTAATATTAAGGATTTAATAATAAGATGTTAGGTGCAATTGATATGATTTTGCATACCATGAGTGGATGACCATAATTGAGTCAATTATGGACATCAATAAAAGTGGACTAAATTAATAATTTGGATAGGGAATTATTAAAACTGGGGTAAAAGATTGAAAGTTGTCAATCAATGCTCAGGACACGAGGTTGGACTCGTTTGTGACGTAAACCTGCCCGGAACCGCCCGGTATATCCAGTGGTCACAAATGTCAGCCCAATATGAGAGATCCTAGGCCTAAACTAAAGCATAACAGTTGTAAAGACACGAGGTTAGACTCTTTTATGGTGTAAGACTGCCCGGACCCGCCCGGCAAATCCAGCTACCATAAATGCCAGTCTAATGTGAGAGGTCTTTATGAGGTTATGGCCTGAATGAATTAAGGAATACTTAACCAGATAAACATGTATGGTGGGACATGGGGGTTAAGTAGGTGCCTTGGGTGGCATGAGGAATCTAGTGGGTGCCCTTAGTGGCATGTGAAATACGATTAGTAAGACTTAACCAAACACACATGTAAATGAAACATGACTAAGAGGGTTAAGTGGGATATACTAGTGGTGACAAGCTTAGGTGGGTAGCTTGTGGGGGCCCGTTTCAACCAGTATCCCAAACGTATCTTTGTGGGCTCGACCCAAGTCTAGGATGGGACACGCATACTGAGTTTGACTATATGAGGCCAAAACGGGGAGCGGTGGCAACGCAAGTCCAACGGGTTTCATATGCGTGTGTGGACCCGGGCTGGTAGGTAAGACGTTGTTGCATCGTGTAGGTATAAGCCATGCATTCTCAGTTGTATCGGGTTGCCACTTTAAGGGAGTGATACACCCTACTGTGGGGCCAGCACGGGTATCTACGAGTAGGGAGCCGATCAAAAGTGGGTAGTGGGGTACACCTAGTGGAGATAGGGGCAGACGGCACCTATGTAGTCAGCTAGGAGTACACGAAGTTACTTATAAAATTTCTAAGAGGGTAGTGGGGTACACCTAGTGGAGATAGGGGCAGACGGCACCTATGTAGTCAGCTAGGGGTACGCAAGGCTATTTATATAGTTTCTGTGTGAAGCATGCGGGATCAACCTTTAGGGTGACTGGTGCGGTGCAGTGTAGTAATTGGCGCGGTGCAGTGTAGTAATGTGCGGTGCAGTATAGTAATTATTCGTTAGTAATTATATATGCCTTTACCGTTATCTTTAACGTTATCTTAAACTCTATCTTTATCTTCCAAATAGTTCATAGACATTTACTTGTCTTCCAGCTTATGCCTTAGTCTAGTTATTTTGATAATAGTATTGTTAGAATTATCATACTCGCCAGACTTTATGTCTGACCCCCTCCATTTCTATCCTTTTCCCCCTCCAGGTCCTCAGGTTGGGCCCAGTTCTAGTGGAGTTTGATTGGATTACTCATCTCTCTTTGGAAAGCTTGGACCCTTGAAGTAAAGTACAGCTTGTTATCTTTTTTGATGGCTATTTGTGTAATGGGATTATGTATTTTGTTTTATGATGATGGATAATGTACTTGACTCTGATTAATGGTTTTGTGATGTAATAAACATGTTTCCGCTGCAATAAAATGAAGCTTTAGTTTTCAAGTACTACTTATTATCTGTCTTGTTGTAATTTTTCTGTTCTATATTCACTTATAACCTCCATGGAAGTTAATGCATTCCCTTTGTGAGTGACATTAATGGACTTGGGGTGTTACAGGCAGCTCCCAATAATGGTAATGGTGGTGGTCCAATAGTGCAGGCGCCTAGGGCCTATTTCGCCAAACTGAATAAGGATTATACGAGTCTTGGTGGAAAGCCGTTCCACGGAACGGAGTCGGCTACGGATGTTCAGGATTGGTTGGATAGCTGCGAGCGTATCTTCGAAGATTTAGGTATCGAGGATGCGTTGAAAAGAAGGCTAGCATCCCGTCAGCTGTAAGGACGGGCAATGAATTAGTGGAATGCTATAAAGGCAGCTACTCCCGAGGATCAGATTACTTGGGATCAGTTTAAGGTTCGCTTTAGCGATAAGTTCATTCCGGCTGCTCAGAAGTCAGTGTTGTTTAAGAAATTCTTGGAGCTCAAGCAGAATGGCAGAGCTGTCTCGGAGTATATTGCAGAATTCGATACTTTATCGAAGTATGGACTATCTCTTATTGATACTGCCGAGAAGAAGAATGAGAAGTTCATAACTGGCCTGGATCAGTACTTGGGGGAAAGGCTTATCAACTACATCGATGAGACGTTTGAATCGTGGGGAAAGCATTGAGGTCCGACAGTCTTTACCCTAAGTCGAAGACTGAGGTTGCATCTGCAGAGGAGCCAAAGACGCAAGCAAGTGGTGGAGGCAAGAGTGGTTCTCAGAATAAGAGGAAGCAGAACCAGAATAAGGATGGCCTGAAAAAGAATAAGAAAGATGTTGAGTGCTTCAGCTGTGGTAAGAAGGGCCATTATGCTAGTAATTGTTGGGCCAAGCCAGCGGATAGGAAGTGCTTCAACTGTGGCCAAGTGGGACATCACAAGGACAAGTGTCCGCAACCCCCTAAAGAAAAACAGACGGTGAAAGCATATGCCCTTAATGCTATTCCTTCTTTGTCGAATGCCCCAACTGCGGCGGAGAAAGGAAAGAATGTTGTTGTTCAAGGTATGCTTTCTGTTTATGATGTTCCTATTAGGGTTTTGCTTTGATACCGGGGCTTCCAGTTCTTTCATATCTAATGACCTGGTAGATAGGTTGGGATTGGAGCCCGAGATTGTCGGTAGTCCTTTAGTAGTGACGAACCCGATTGGTGGTTCGACTAACCTTAACATGATTTGTCGTAATGTGGTCTTATCGAATCATGGATGCATGTTTGTGATTGCTTTGTTTTGGGCTTTACTGGGTTTGGCATTATTTTGGGAGTCGATTGGCTCCAAAGATATGGGGTGGTGGTAGACTGTGAGGGCTTTTTGGTGACAGCTAGAGCGGATGATGGGCGGAGGGTAGTGTTTGGTGGCCTACCCGGTGATGGGTTAATGGCTAGTTTTCTAAATTCCCTCGATATCCCGCATAGTGAGTTGTCAGGGTTGCCCGTGGTTGGCCAGTATCCAGACGTCTTCGAGGAAGTGACCGGGCTTCCACCACACCGAGAGATTGAGTTCCGTATTGATTTAGTGAAAGATGCCAGACCTATAGTGATGCCACTTCGTCGTATGGCACCTAGGGAGCAGCGAGAGCTCGGGGTGCAGGTCAGCGATCTTTTGAAGAAGGGATTTATCAGAAGGAGTGTTTCTGAATGGGGAGCACTAGTTGTGTTTACTACCAAGGCGAATGGTTCCCTTCATTTGTGTGTAGACTACCGCGAGTTGAATAAAGTGACGAGGAAGAATAAGTATCCTCTACCGCGGATAGACGATTTGTTTGATCAGCTGAGTGGGGCGAGAGTATTCTCTCAGTTGGATCTCGTGACAGGTTTTCACCATCTTAGAGTGGAAGCTAAGAGTATAGCTAAAATGTCATTTCGGACGCCATCTGGATTTTATGAGTGGTTGGTCATGCCATTCGGGCTGACCAATGCCCCAGCATACTTTGTGGATCTTATGAATAGGGTATTCAGAGATCAGTTGAATAAGTTTGTCCTTGTGTTCGTAGATGATATTTTGGTCTATTCGAGGACAGAGGAAGAACACAAGGAACATTTAAGAATAGTGATGAAGGTGTTGAGAAAACACCAATTGAAAGCAAAGTTTTCTAAGTGTCACTTCTGGAAGAGGGAAGTGAGATTCTTGGGCCATGTTGTTTCAGAGAATGGTATTGCCGTGGACCCTGCGAAGGTGGCTACGGTACAAGATTGGTCTACGCCCAAGAATTCAATGAACATAAGAAGTTTCTTGGGATTAGCTGGATATTATCGTAAGTTTATCCAAGACTTCTCCAAGATAGCAGCACCGTTGACTCAGTTGACCAAGAAGAATCAAGCCTTCGTCTGGGACGAAAGGTGCGATAATGCATTCAAGAGCCTAAAGGAAAATTTGACATGTGCACCGGTGTTAGTCATTCCTAAGGGAAATGAAGAGATGGCAGTATATACGGATGCATGTGGCACAGGGCTAGGTGTTGTATTGATGCAAGGAGGTAGGGTTGTAGCTTATGCAAGGCAGCAACTGAAACCGCATGAGAAAAGATACCCTACCCATGATTTGGAATTGGCAGCGATCGTATTTGCACTGAAGATGTGGAGACATTATCTCTTGGGAGAAAGATTCGAGTTGTTTACCGATCATAAATCGTTAAAGTATCTTTTCTCTCGAAAGGATCTAAATCTCCGACAACAAAGGTGGTTAGAATTCTTAGCTTCCTATGATTTCGATATTGCATACACACCAGGAAAGGGCAATGCGGTAGCTGATGCATTGAGTAGGAGACATGCCAGTTTAGGGGCTATGTTTCTAGAATGGAAGCAACTGGAGTACATCGTTGGGTATGATTTCAGACCAAAGTGCGAACTGGATCCAGAAATGTTAGCAAGTTTGATGATCAGACCCACTTTGATTGAGCGGATTGGTTCCAGCCAGAGGGACGATTCTAACCTATTGGAAATCATCTCAAAGTTAGAGATGGGAATCGACGGAGAGATGAACAAGTATGGGCTTGATCAAGATGGATAGCTTAGAAAGAATGGAAGATTAGTTGTACCCAATGCCAATGGATTGAGAGATGAAGTGCTTAGAGAATGTCATCACTCAAACTGACTATACACCCCGGTGGTAACAAGATGTACCGAGACATGAAGCAGACCTACTACTGGGAATGGATGAAAAGAGACATTGGGAAGTTTATATCCAAATGCATGAATTTCCAGCTAGTTAAAGCTGAGCAAAAGAAGCCTAATGGGTTATTGCAACCATTAGAAATTCCAGAATGGAAATAGGAACAAGTGTCAATGGATTTCATTGATGGGTTACCAAAGACTAAATCGGGCCATGATAGCATTTGGATGATTGTGGACCGATTAACTAAGAGTGCAAGATTTATACCCGTCAAGTCAAACAGGACGGTAGCTAAGTTAGCGGAATTGTATATAAAGTGGGTAGTGATATTTCATGGAATACCCAAAGGCATTGTGAGTGACCGAGATCCGTTGTTCACTAGTGGATTTTGGAAGAGCTTACAAGAGGCGTTAGGATCAGAATTACATCTCAGTACCGCGTATCATCCTCAAACCGATGGTCAAACAGAGAGGGTGAATCGTATATTAGAAGACCTCTTGAGAGCCTGTGTATTGGATTTTGGTGGATCATGGGACGACCATTTGCATCTAGTAGAGTTTACATATAATAATAGTTATCAATCCAGTATTGGCATGGCTCCATTTGAAGCTTTGTACGGAAGACCATGCAACTTACCGTCATGTTGGGTAGAAACTGGTGAGAAGTTTGTGCTTGGACCCGATGTGATAAGGGAAACTTCAGCTAAGATTAAGATTATCCAACAGCGAATGAAGGCTGCCCAAGACAGGCAGAAGAGTTATGCTGATAAGAGAAGAAGAGAATTAAAGTTCTCCATTGGCGACTTGGTGTTTATCAAGATTTCTCCGTTGAAAAGCGTGATACGATTTGGCAAGAGAGGCAAGTTAGCACCAAGATTTGTTGGTCCATTCCCAGTTCTTGAGCAAATTGGGAATTTGGCATACAAAGTTGAATTACCAGAGAAGATGGCAGGGGTTCACAACGTATTTCATGTTTCCCAGTTAAGGAAGTTCGTGCACGACCCAGATGTGACTATTTCACCTGATCAGTTGGATGATATCGAAGTTGAACCCGAGGCGGTTGGGAACCGCAAGCCTACGCGTATTGTTGGGAATGATACGAAGCAACTTCGAAGGAAAGCGGTGAAGTTAGTCAAAGTTCAGTGGGGCGAGAATTAGAATGACTGTACTTGAGAGACAGAGGAGAGCATTAGGAAGACGTATCCAGAACTCTTCGCCTGGTAAGATTTTAACTTCGATTTAGTCTTTCCGCATGCTAGGATAGGCTTGTTTTGTTTGTTTTGCATGATTGATTGTTGTATATGGTTGGTAGGCATGCGGCATCCTTTGTATGTTTTGGGTTAAGGAATTTCGGGGATGAAATTTCTTAAGGGGGGGAGAGTGTAACAACCCGCATTCTACGCATCATAGGATCGTAGAATATTTATTTCTATCACATACGAAGTCGCATGGTCATGTAACTTTGGGAGACGACTATTGGGGTCATTTCCCATGTTCATGATTTTTACCGATTTTTAAATGATCGTTTTGCCCCTAGCTGATCTTGTTTCGGCCGTAACTTTTGATTGGTAATAAGTTTTGACTTGAAACCACTTCCATTGGATCCGTATGATGGTTTACCTTTCCGTAGAGTGGTCACATTTGCCAAACGGACTCACTGTTTGGGAGATATGGCTGAAACAAGGTTTAGAAGGTGAAAAACAGCTTAACCGGGCCTAATTAGGGTGATTAGCAAGAGGGCCCATAACCCATTTCGAGATTAGGGTTATGGGGAGGCTGAGAACAGTAGAAAAAGGAATTTTATCTCATTTTTCAGCTGTCAAAAACATTCCTCTAACCCTAGTCGTGGCCTCCACCTTCTAATTTCATCCCAAATCACACCTAATCGCTTTCTAATTGAAGATTAAGCCAATCTACACCAAATCAAGGCAAATCAACATCAAATTTGGAACATAGCTTCTGGAACACACAGGGATTCAATTCATAACAGAGGATATTTCAGATCTAAAGTTTATTTGAGGCTAAGGTGAGTGATTTGCATTGTTTTTTACTAATTACGGCTAATTAGGGTAATTAGCGAAGATTAGCGAAATTATAACTCAGAAAAATCTAGAAAAGTTTGTAAAATTACAGAATATTATTTTATGCCTCTGATATGAATTTGGGTTAATTTGGACTAATTTTGCTAATCCCGGAATTTAGGGGATTAAGGGGTGATTAGTGATAATTAGCGAAATTATGCGTCATAAAAATCTGGAAAAATATTCAAAAAATCTAAAATATTGTTTTAGACCTGTGTTAGAAAATTTGGCTAATTTGGTTAAGTTTTACTAATCCTATCATTAGTTGTTGTTGAACATGTTTAAGGGTAAAATATGGATTTTGGGTATGTTTGATCCATTTTACATGCTATGATTATTGTTTTGTTGTTTATGATTGATCGTACATGTTGCTATGACTGTATGGTATGATTTGTGATTGTCTAGAAGTGTTAGATTGGTCGAAAACGCCATCGAGAGGCGTATAACCAGTCGCTGGAAGTTGTAGGAAAAGTGCAGAAAAGTACCCAAACTGGATCGGATCGGATGGGAGGCCGAACCGAACCGTTGTGAAGCCCTTCCCCACGAACCGCTAGTGGAGCATCTTCTCTGACCCGACCCGTGTAGTCTTCTCCGAACCGAACCGATGGGAGCATTAATCTCCGGACCGATCCGCTTACCTGGAGAGCCCACGATCCAAACCATGTTACCCGACCCGAACCGATGTGCCATGGAAGAACTAGAGGAACTCGACCCTATCCGAGGTGATGAAGCATTCCGATCCAAAATGTAGAGCTTGGACATGAGGCGTGGACCACGAACTGAACTGGGGGAGCACGATCCGAACCTGATGGGAGTACGATCCGAAGCAAAGTAAAGGGAGGAACCGAACCGATCCGGTGACTAGAAACCCGAGATGCAAAGGTGGTCCAAATGGAAGTTTGTACTTAGGATCCACTTAGGAACCAACGAGTTGACTTCATGAATTGGGCTTTGCTGTGGGACGTGTGTTAAGGGGTTGTTGATGTCCGTAACTTTGGATCACTATGTGTAGGGAGCACGTGAACGGATTCAGGGCCACAGTGGCCTAGGTACGACTAAAGAGCTATAGACCAATGAAGTGGGGTCATTTGTAAAGGATTGGTCATGACTCCATGTGGTAAGCTTGGTAGTAGCAGTAGTTGTACAAGTTGAACTCCGTCACTACTTCGATGGGTCTAGTGATTGACAGTGGTGGACATCGTATGCTTTACGCACTGAGTGAGAGATGTGAGGATGGTTGTTATGGTTGATTTGTTTGCCATCATTATGACATGCACACCCCACCCCCGTTATCTTTACACTAACTGTTCAGTGACACCTTAGAGTATTGTACGGTACGTAGTGCGAACTCTTTGGTTGCAGGTCCAGGTTCAGGTATGGTTTAGTATACCTGTTATTGTTCTGTTTAGCTGCTTATCGCTCATACCAGACTTTTATCTGACCCAGAGTTTTATGTCTCTTCTTATTACTCTGGGTGCTCTCACGAGCAGACTAGAGACAGGTTAGATGGTGATGCACGAGTAGATGTACCGAAGACGAGTAGGAGGCTTCCACGTATGATATATATAGATATTCTCCCTGTGTTGCTGGGGGTCACTACTTTGGGCATTAGTGGTGTACCTTTCTTTCTTTTGTTTAGAGACAGTAATTTGGAAAGTTGTGATAAGCTGTATTTGGATTTCCGCTGCTATGTTGGTTTAGTTTTCAGCTTATGCACTGTCTCGCCTGTTTATGTCAAGATTATATTATTATTATATTTTGTTCCATGCGCTGTGAGACATTCTACAGGTTTTCGATTAGTTCATTCTCTTCTTTCCTTTCTTTGGCGACCGTTCCGTGTTAGTCGGGCATGTGTACAGCGCACTTTCGGAGGAAATGCCGGCTGGTGCGGGGCGGGCCATCACAAAAGTTCTATTTTTTCTCTCAACAACACCATCTTGTTGTGGTGTATATACGGCGGTACACTGGTGAACCATACCATGTTGTTTACAAAACAAGGTGAATTCATTTGAAAAATATTCACCATCATGATTTGAATGTAATATTTTAATTTTCACTCCTAATTTTGTTTCAACCTCTGCTTCATAAATTTTGAATTTATTAAAAGCCTCATTTTAGTTTTCATTAGATATACATATGCATATCTAATACAATCATCAACAAACGTTATATAGTATTAGTTACGACCATAGGTGATATGACTTTTTAAGTCATCCATATCACTGTATACAAGCAAACCAATTTCCCTTTCTACACATTTAAAGGATCTCCGGTGTAATTTTGCTTGAACACATATTTCACATTTAGAGATAGTTTCGAAATCACAATCAAAAATTAATCCTAGTTTATGCGTATTTTTTTAACAGATTTATAATTAACATATCTAAATCTACCATGTCATAAACTAACAGAATCAACAATATTAACGCAAGATATTTTTTTACTAGATTCAACTTAATCATGTTGTTACAAGAATATCTCTGTCCAATAAATTTGTCGTTCTTGGACAATACTAACTTATTAGATTCATACACGATCTTGAATCCTTCTTTATTAAGAAAGTATCCAAAAACCAAATTCTTACACATATCAGGTACATAAAATATATTGACCAAAGTAAGAACTTTTCCAGAGGTGAATGTAGGGGTGAGCATTATTCAGTTAGAACTGAATTAACGACCGAACCGGTTTATTTTGGTCGGTTCGGTTTGGTTTTGAAACTAAATCAGTTTGAATTTGGTTTATATATTAATTTTCTTTGGTTTTCGGTTTAACCGAATTAACCGAACTTTTATTATATTATTTAATTTAATGATATTGTAGCACTTTAAATATTGATTTAGTAATAAAATATAAAGTTTTTTGTTAAAAATAAGTAAAATATTATTGTAAACATAAAATTTAGTGAACAAAATCTCTCCAAGCATAAATTTAAGTTTGAATTTGAGTGAATTAATCACTTAAATTATAACATATTCTTCAAGTTTGGTTAAATCGGTTACCGATCGAATTAACCGAAATTATCTCGGTTTTGTTCGATTTTGAAAATTTTCGGTTTCAATTCAGTTTGAAACTTTTTACCTTAAAACCAGCCGAACCGACCGAACGCTCACATCTACGTGAATGTAAGTTCTAGTGCATTTTCCCATTACTTTGCTTGCAACTTTGTTTGCGCCAGTAGCTTTGCTGGTTTCTCCATTATTCTCTTAGTAAATCTTGAACAGATTACGGTCTTTGCAAATGTGAATTGTTGCTCCAATATCAAGCCACCAATAATTATCAATTTCATTAACAGAGTTCGCCTCTTGTACTATAGCCACAAGCGATTATTCGAACACATTTACTTTTAGTTATTTCTTCTGTAGACGACAGTCTCGGGCATAGTGACCGGGTACTACAGCCATATCCGATGTAGCGCATTCTCCCTCTTTCTCATATGCTGCTACTGGTTGCTTTCAAGAGTTTTTGCCCCCAATATATTAATTCCTGCGGTTAAAGACCTGTAGCTATTGGCCTTGCTGCCACTTTGGGAAGCCTCGAAAACAGAGCAAAGGGACTCCTTAACAACCTGAGCCACATCCTCCCATGGTTAACTCCATATGTTCTCGGTTCTGTGGACCATCCAGGCCTAACAAATGTGTCTTCCACTATCTTATATAAAAAAACCACTTCCACTTGCCTAGCTGGCTTCCTATTTATTGTACTCCTATGTTATGTATTGTATAAAAACTGTAGTCTTGGAATTAAGAAAAATCTGCCCCTAATTGTATTATTAAGCACTTGACTTTGTATTCTAGCTAGTCAAATTGAGTCTTTGTGAAATCCGCTAGCATTATCTTCCTCTTATTAGTCTTAGGATTACAGAGTGAGGTGCGTTAGCGTATACTGGGATAGGATTCATACTGGGAATGTCTCAGCTAACCAGTCGCAACCATGGACAGAAGCTAGCTACTCCTTTTCTATATCGTTATATGACATATCTCAGAAGTTGTTACAATAGTAACAAGCACATTTCTTTTTGTTGTTATTGGAATTCTTCTTAAACTGTATCTCATTCTTAGGCTTTAATTTTTCAGTAATTTCAACATTATCTGCCTTATAATGAGACTCAATTTGCGGATTATCATCTAGTTCGCATTTGCGAGAATCCTCTTTAACACGAAGATGACGCTGTAAACCGTCTAAATTATAATTTGTTTCTACATGCTCCTATTTTTTGTATAATCATTTCAAGAATGTGGGAGTCTAGAAATAATAACTCTAACAACAAAGATTCAGGAAGATCTATTCCAGCATCTTTAAGTTGATTCACCAATAGTAAGGTTTCGCTTACTTGTCTAGCTATGGACTTGTTGGTCACCATTTTGAAATCCATAAAATTACAAATAAGAAATTTCTTGTTAGTTGCCTAAGATATGTGATATTTACTTCCTAATGCAATCCAAAGATCCTTTGCAGTTTCTAAGATCCTATGAGCGTTTGTAGAATGGTGTAGACAATGTATTCATAATGTGCCCTCTGCATAGAAAATCGTCATCTTTGCGCTTTGCATGTTTCGCCTCTAGAGCGACATCATCCTTATCAGTTTCCTCTGATATAACTTCCAATTTACTTCCAAAATATAGAACAATTTGACGACGATTAGAAATAATTCCATAGTCTCTTGCCAACGAGTAAAATTGTCTCCATCAAACTACTCCAATTGAGTTAAATGTTGATTCATAACCTGTAATGCGCTTGAACCTTCCAGGTAGGGTTATCGAACTATCGACTTTCATGTTGGAATTGTCCCACATCGAGAATTTGTCTACATAATCTTCCTTAATATATGAGGAGTTCCCCCTTCACATTGCCAATTGGTTTTGTGATAATATGGGGCTCCATCATTCATCTTTCTCTTCAACTCTTCTTCATGGTATCAGAGCGCTGATCCAAAACTCTTCTTCATAATCTGCCCCACGTCATCTCATTCATCCACGTGCTAGCGCATATGTATGCCTAGTCGTGCGGGGGCGTGTTGGAATTGTCCCACATCGGGAATTTGTCTACATAATCTTCCTTAATATATGAGGAGTTTCCCCCTTCATATTGCCAATTGGTTTTGTGATAATATGGGGCTCCATCATTCATCTTTCTCTTCAACTCTTCTTCATTTCAAGATTCAATTGACGCCTTGGAACAACATAATTGGATTTAATGTTTGTACGACTTTGATTCGACTAAGAGTGCTTCTGATGA
Organism: Allium sativum; assembly: GCA_030737875.1. NCBI lineage: Eukaryota > Viridiplantae > Streptophyta > Magnoliopsida > Asparagales > Amaryllidaceae > Allium > Allium sativum. The sequence continues at coordinate 1,027,214,248 of CM060909.1, forward strand.
TGCAAATAGAGAATAAAATAAAGAGGAAGAAGAAATGGTATTCTGCAACGGTTTACAAATGTTGCAAATTTTAAAAATTCGCAACATTTTTTAGATGTTGGCAAGGACAACGTTGCAGAATTTGAGGAAGATGGCGACGCGCGCGTGTGGTGCATGACTTTCATCCTCACAACAAAGTACACATTTAGGAGCCCCAAGGCCCCAACCTGTTGGGTTTCCCTCCTAATTTATTGGAAAGCTCAACAATTATTATTGAAAGATGTGTAGACACATCAATTTTCTATGCATATTTATGTTAACCCAATGGAAACATTATTTTTCCAAGGGAGAAGTTTGAAAGCCACATTGTGAGAGAACCTTTTGTATTCCATACCTATATATATGAGTGTGAGAGAGCATGTAAAAATATAAGAAAGAAAGAGAGAAATACACAATAAGAGAGATAGCTTGAGAAGTCTTTATCCTCAAGCTTGAGTGAGCCACTGAGTGTGAGATATATACAAGTTCTTGTAATCCTACTATCATCTTATAGTGGAAGAATTGGACTTCTAGTCCTGCGGTTTTTTCCCTCATTGGGTTTTCCGCATAAACAAAAATCTCTTGTGTTGCTGTTTGTTATTTTTATTTTTAGTTAATTGTTTTATTGCACTTCACTTCTAAGCTTATCTACACAGAGGAAATATAAAGTTTTTACTCAACAGTGGTATCAGAGCTTGGTTCAGCAATATATATTTCCTTCTTGTGTAAGCTAAAATGGAGACCACCATTACACATGATGGTGAAATGTTTAAGCTCACTGCAGAGAATTTTTCTTACTGGAAGCTAATGATGGAAGATCATTTGTACTGCAAGGATTTGTGCGAGCCAATCACAAAAGCAGATAAGCCGGAAGGAAAGCCCGAAAACGATTGGGAACTTTTGAATCGGAAAGCAGTTGCCATGATCCGAAAATATATAGATCAAAGTTTATTCGAGCGTGTATCTACTTATACTAATGCCTATCAGTTGTGGGAGAAACTTGAGTCTATGATTCAAAAGAAGACACCTCAGAACAAAGCTCATCTAGTAAGATGATTGGTTAAATCAGAGTACAAAGATGGTCAAAGCACGATTGAGCACCTGAACAATTTTAAGGGCTTAGTAAACAAGTTAACCAAGATTGAAAAGAAGATAGATGATGAACTGCAAGCCTGTCTTCTTTTAAGCTCTTTACCTGAGAGTTGGGATACTTTGGTTGTTACTCTAAGTAACTCAGCTCCAGAAGGAAATCCCACCATGAATGCGGTTGCAGATAGCCTTCTAAATGAAGAGGCAAGAAGAAAAGAGTGTGGAACAACACAAAGCGAGGCTCATATAGCAGAGAATCGAGGTAGAAGTGAATTTCATGGAAGAAATAAAAACAAGGGACGTGATAAGTCAAGAGGACGCTCCAAATTCCGCTCTAGAATCACTTGTTATTATTGTGGCAAACCAGGTCATAAAAAATCTGAATGTCGTAATCTTAAAAGTGATCAAAAAAATGGGACTGTGAAGCCAGATCAAGTTGACCCGAGAAAGAAGGAAGAACAAAACACTACAGCAGTTGCAGTCAAAGAAGAAAAGGATGTATTCTTTATTGGAGATGACAATTATCTCAATTTGACTTATGATGACAATATATGGATTGTCGACTCGGGTGCTTCCTTTCACATTACTCCACATGAATGGTTATTTTTTTCTTATCAAAAAGGTTATTTTGGTACTGTTAAAATGGGTAATCAAGTTACTAGCAAAATTATTGGCATAGGAGATGTTCATTTGAAAACTAACACTGGTTGCAAGCTCATATTGAAGGACGTAAGACATGTTCCAGATATGCGCCTCAATCTAATATCTGCAGGTAAGCTTGATGACGCTGGTTTAGTTAATCAATTTGGTTCTAGAAAATGGAAACTCACAAATGGAAACATGGTCATTTCTCGAGGCAAAAAGGAGGGCTCTTTGTATTTAAGACGTGGTTGCTTACGCGATGAAGCCAATGTTGTCTATGGTGATTCAGTATTGGAACTATGGCATAAGAGATTAGGACACATAAGCGAAAAGGGATTGTAAATACTTGCCCAAAAGGAGTTGATCCCTGAAGCGAAAGGTAAAACACTTGAACCTTGTATTGATTGTTTGGCTGGGAAACAACATAGAGTTTCCTTTTATAGATCAAATAGACCATCAAGAAGAAAGCATATCCTTGATTTAGTACATACTGATGTCTGCTCTATGACTGAAAAATCTCTTGGAGGTGCATTATATTTTGTAACATTCATTGATGATCACTCAAGAAAGTTTGGGTGTATTTGTTGAAAACAAAAGACAATGTACTTGCGGCTTTTAAGGAGTTTCATGCCATGGTGGAACGACAAACAAACAAGAAGTTGAAGTGTGTCCGAGCTGATAATGGTGGTGAATATTGTGGTCCATTTGAAGAGTACTGCAAGACATTTGGCATCCGTCTTGAGAAAACACCTCCAAAGACACCTCAACTAAACGATGTTGCTGAGAGAATGAATTGAACTATTGAAGAAAGAGTTCGATGTATGATATCTCATGCTAAACTCTCTAAATCATTCTGGGGAGAAGCTGTGAAGACTGTTGTTGATATAATTAATCTCTCACCATCAGGTCCACTAAACAAAGGCATTCCAGATGAAGTTTGGTCAGGCAAGAAGATCTCTTATGACCACTTGAAGGTGTTTGGTTGTCTTGCATTTGTTCATATTCCTAAAGACGAGCGGGCTAAACTTGACTCAAAAACCAAGCAGTGTATTTACTTTGGTTCACCTAAAAATGAGTTTGGATATCGGTTATGGGATCTAGTTAAAAGAAAGATTATTAGAAGCCAGGGTGTTATTTTCTTTAAAGACAAGACAATAGAAGATCTAAAGCAAGCAGAGAAGTCCAGACCTAAGCAAATAATATATTCAGATCCTGCACCATCCTCTGTGATGCAAGATGCAGGTGGAAGGCAAGAGGAGGAGCCTAATCATAATGGGTTGTAAAGACAACATGAAGTTACTGAACAATCAATTGAAGAGTCATCATTGCATGAACAATCTCAGTCAAATGAAGAGATGACAAATGAAACAAATGCCACAACACAACCTCTATTACGACATTCTACAAGAGAAAGACGTGCTTCTACTAGATATCTTAGAGATGAGTATGTGGTAATTGCTGATGAGGGGGAGCCTCAAAGTTACGAACAAGCTATAACCAGTGAACACAAAGGAGAATGGGAGAAAGCTATGCGGAAAGAAATGCAATCCTTGCATGACAATCATACATATGATCTGGTGGAGCTACCCAAGCGAAAACGAGCCTTAAAATGCAAATGGGTGTACAAGTTAAAAACAGAAGAGAAGAATAGTCTACCCAGATACAAAGCTCGAATTGTTGTTAAGGGTTGCAATCAAAAGAAAGGTATTGATTTTGATGAAATATTTTCTCTCGTGGTAAAAATGTCATCTATTAGAGTTGTAATGGGTCTAGCAGCTTGTTTAGACTTAGAAGTTGAACAACTCGATGTTAAAACAACATTATTACACGGAGACCTAGAGGAACAGATTTATATGGAGCAACCCGAGGGGTTCAAAGTTGCGGGAAAAGAACATCTTGTGTGCCGTCTCGAGAAGAGTCTATACGGTTTAAAACAAGCACCGCGCCAATGGTATAAGAAGTTCGACTCATTCATGACTCAACATGAGTTCAAGAAGACTCTATGCGATCACTGTGTCTATATAAAGAAGTATGCTAGTGGTGATTTCATCATACTTTTATTATATGTTGACGATATGTTGATTGTTGGACAGAACAAAAAGAAAATTACAGCTCTTAAGAAGGCTTTAAGCGAATCTTTTGCAATGAAAGATCTGGGAGTAGCACAGCAGATTCTTGGAATGAAAGTCACTCGTGATAGATCCAAAGGACTATTGTGGTTATCGCAAGAAAGATATATAGAGAAAATTCTTGAAAGATTTAACATACACAAGGCCAAGCCTGTAAGTGTACCACTTGCCAACCACTTTAAATTAAGCAAGGAACACAGTCCAAAAACTGAAAATGAAAGGGCTAAAATGGAGAATATCCCGTATTCTTCCGCTGTTGGCAGTTTAATGTATGCCATGATATGTACACGACCGGACATTGCATACGCTGTTGGAGCCGTGAGTCGATATTTATCAAATCCTGGAAAGCAACATTAGGCTGCTGTTAAATGGATATTTCGCTATCTCCGAGGAACAACCAGAAGATGTTTGTGCTTCGGAAAAGGAAAACCTGTGTTAAAAGGATACACAGACGCGGATATGGCAGGAGATGTTGACTCTAGAAAATCAACATCAGGATATTTGATTACTTTTTCAGGGGGAGCAGTATCTTGGCAATCAAAGCTCCGAAAATGTGTTGCCTTGTCTACAACTGAAGCCGAATTCGTTGCAGCTACAGAATCATATGCAAAGAGATGATATGGATGAAAAACTTCTTGTTAGAATTGGGCCAAAAACAAGAAAGTTATGATCTCTATTGTGACAATCAAAGTACAATTCAACTTGCTAAAAATTCAGCCTATCATTCCCGATCGAAACACATCGATGTTTGATATCACTGGATTAGAGATGCGTTGGAAGCAAAGCTGTTGCAACTCAACAAAGTTCAAACTGATGATAATTGGTCAGACATGTTGACGAAGGCCATACCAACTAAGAAATTTGATGACTGTTGTGATGGTGCCGGTATGGAAGTGCTTCCTGATTAAGTCGGGAAGGGGGGATTTGTTGGGTTTCCCTCCTAATTTATTGGAAAGCTCAACAATTATTATTAAAGATGTGTAGACACATCAATTTTCTATGCATATTTATGTAAACCCAATGAAAACATTATTTTTCCAAGAAAGAAGTTTGAAAGCCACATTGTGAGAGAACCTTTTGTGTTCCACACCTATATATATGAGTGTGAGAGGGTGTGTAAAAATATAAGAAAGAAAGAGAGAAATACACAATAAGATAGATAGCTTGAGAAGTCTTTATCCTCAAGCTTGAGTGAGCCACTGAGTGTGAGATATATACAAGTTCTTGTAATCCTACTATCATCTTATAGTGGAAGAATTGGACTTCTAGTCCCGCGTTTTTTTCTCTCATTGGGTTTTCCGCGTAATCAAAAATCTCTTGTGTTGCTGTTTGTTATTTTTATTTATCTGTTAATTGTTTTACTGCACTTCACTTCTAAGCTTATCTACACAGAGGAAATATAAAGTTTTTACTCAACACAACCTCCTTATGAGAAATCTATACATATACTAGTATAATTTCCAAGACATCCACAATGTGGGATTAATCAATTTATCTTTCTTCTTTTTTTCTTTCTTCTCACTTAAAAAACAAACTCCAACCCCAAATCATTTTGAAAATTTTAAACAATACATTTACTAAAATTATACAAGAATACGATTTGAGTACAAAGTTAGAAGAAAAATTATAGCATATAAAATCATAATGAAAATTTAGTGTATATAAAACATAAACGAAATTAACAAAGAAAAAAAAATCTATAGTAAATTAAGATTGATACATATGGAAAATCAAAAGAAATATGCTTGCTTTTGTGAAAGTTATTATTATGACAATCACCGTTTTCAAAACTGATTGTAACACTTGGACATGATGTAAGATGTCATGAGTTCGATTCTCGTCATGCAAAATCGAACCGACTTATCATGCAGTATGTTATATTATACCTACCTATGCTTGTGTATAAAATAATAATTTCAAAAAAAAAATTAAAAAAAATGAAATAACTAGAATTGTCTACTTCCTTTACAAGGATAGCTATATGCAGCTGAGTGTTGCCAATAGGGGGTTGCTAAATTGTTAAACTTTATCAAAGTTGGATGATTAATTTCCACACTATTCTCTACCGCAAGATTGCCTACAAACGTCAGTCTCTATGTAATTTATCAGCTCATGTTATCGGGAGGAGGGAGGAGGGAGGAGGGAGGGGAATCCTACTGTTCTCTTCGATAGGATATGAAAAAGGTAATCATAGATACAAATGCACCGGCCCACTCCCAATTCATCTAAATTACATGCAAAGCCAAATTCAACTTTACTTTATGTGAATGTCTGCATGTGTTTCCACTTTCATTGCCTCACTTTTAATCAACCATAACAAGTAAAAGGGAAAATACCAAATATCTCTTTCATTTTGAGCTCATCATTTTCCACTTTCAGTCACCATTATCGAATGACCAAACTATCTTCTTCAAGTTCTTTCTCTCAAATGGCTGCTTCTATGCTCCTCATCTTCATTTTAAGCATGGCTGTTTGTTCAGGTAATTCCTTTTATTTTGCTTAGTACCACAAACACTGTGCTCTCCCCCCACTCTACAAACACCCCCCCCCCCCCCTCCCCCCCTTTTCTTTCAGTCTTTACCAGTCTTCTCTTTACATTTTTTTCTTTATATATGTTTCCCTGACATTCTATAGCCAAGTGTAGCTTAATATCGAAATTAATCCGAGATTATGTTCCTCTTGAATCATTCTTCCCCCTTACACATGCTCCCATGTTGAATGAGAATAACATATGTTAATTATTTAAACCTTTTTTGCTGTCTGAAAATGTTGTAGTACAGTTTTTCCTTTTTTGAATCTCAGATCAATTAGTGATTCGTACTTGAAGCATTATTTACTACATTCCTACTTGATTGTTCATTGTTTATTTGGGTTGTTAGTTCCAAGGCTATGTTTTCAACAAGTATATCCCATTTTTCAACTATGATTTAAACTTTAACAAAATAATATTCTATCTGATTTGTGTATTTAACAACCCTCCACCATCTTACAACAAAATAATTGTGTGCAGGAAGTAGATCGTATAGAGAATAGAAATAATAAGCCAAAATATTCATGTTCATTGATTTCAATGGAATTTTCTTACAGTTTACTAAGCGCTAGTAAGAATGTTATATGCAGTAGTAATGAGGGATTTCAATCTTGTTTCAAAATATAACACTTAACAATACTGACTCAGTTGTTAATTTTGTAAAGATGCCGCATGGTGTGTATGTAAACCCGATGCAAGCAGCAGTGCTCTTCAAAAGGCAATCGATTATGCCTGCGGCGCTGGAGCTGACTGCAATCCGATTCATCAAAACGGATCTTGCTATAATCCTAACACAATGGTGGGGCATTGCTCTTATGCTGCTAATAGCTATTACCAAAGGAATGGACAAAATCAGCAAGCTTGTAATTTCTCTGGCACAGCTCAACTTTCCTCGTCCGATCCAAGTACTACGTCGCCTTTTTTTTATAAACGATGTTATTTGCATGCTACTTAGTTCACTTCTATAATATGTCACACAGAAGCAAATGTTGAATAATGTAATGAGATCATAGCCTCTCACAATTTGGGAAGAGTTTCTGATCAAAGTAAAACATTCTTTTGAGCCATTGCTTTGTTTTTTTAATCCAAAGAACCAAGATTTGCTTGCAAACTGTAAAGGAGTAAGTATTTTTTTACTTATCATTTAAGTAAAAACGGTTAATCAAAATGATTAATTTGAACTTAACCTTGAATAATCAGTTCTTTAGTTTAATGATCCAAAAAAAAACAGGGGGGGGGGGGGGGGTGTGGGGGTTCTAGTTAAGTTTAAAATGAAATGGTTGAGCTATATGTATTATAGTTCTGTCAAAAGACTTAAAACTAGTATCGTATGCTGATGTTAATATGCTTCATATGTATCTACCAGACGTATAATCTGGAAGTTGTTATGATACTAACAACGTTGATTTGACTGGGTAAAATAAATTTGCGAATTCAGTTTGTCATGCTACTGATTTAAACTGTATATTTCTTATAACTGGACATAAAACAAATTTGTTTTGTATCTAGTACGTTAGCATAATTTTCAACTTTGGCCATTTAGAGCAGTCCCAACCATGGAGTTGGGATTGGTCGATTCATTGCGAATCTTCCAAGACCATTCCCCAACGAATGTAAGTTGAATTGGATTATTAGCAGTTTATTTTAAACACTATTGTCTTAGTCGGTTTAAAATAAACCATCTAAGAAAAATTAAATTTTAAATAGTATATCTCTTAGCCGGTTTATTTTAAACCGGCTAAGCTTAACCGGTTTAAAATAAGCTGGCTATGAGCATTTTTAAAAGAAACCTGGATTAGCCTCAGTGATCCGTTGTTGGAGTTCAGTTGATTTCCGACCGACTTTCGGTTGGGAATGTTCTTATAAAAGAAATATATGCATTGCTGTTCACATATTTTCGTTTGAAAGATAATCAAAATTAAAAATGGTTACCTTAGCTTTTTACTAGTTAATCTTGATAAAAGGAAGAATATAAGCATCAGTATTAATTGTTCATCTCCTTGTATGCTTCAATTTTCCAGGTCAACCTGGTTGCCCTTACCCTGCAACACCAAGGTACAGCTTCTATGTTATACTATGCTCAGCACGTGTTGTTTCTATACTTCTCTTTTTAAAATTGCTTTCGACCGTACTTTCACCTTCTTTTATGCTATCCTGTTGTCACTAGATTCACTGCTTTTGAATCTTTGTTTTTTGTAATTCCTTTGTATTGAATTTGAAATTTTGAATCCTCATTAAAGATTTTTCATTTACTGGTCCAACTCAGGAAGGAAAGTAAATATAGAACTTGATAGGTGATGTGGATGCCTTTGGTGAAATTTGTTCCTTCAACTTCAGTTAAGCTAACAAATAGGTTTATCAAAAGGAGTTTTATAGATCACAACCTTCTATTCCTCAGATAGACCGGCTGTATGAACACTGTTTGATGGTGATAAAAATAATGAAATTCAAAGAGCGATTTAATAACAGAGATCTACTGCATCACCCATTATATCATCAAATTATGTTCAAATACACATTATATACACATAATCATACCCTTTTTATTTAGCAATATCTGTGGTGTCAAGATGTCAATCACAAATTTCTATTTGACAACTTGGTAATAGTTCATATGTAGGATCAGTAGCTCTCTTAAAATAAGGTCAATACACAAAAATGTTAGGGTAGAGTTCACATTGGTCTTCATATACAGTAACCTGCTGTTTGTTTATCTTGAATCCTAATACTGGATGACCATGACCAGTTTTGGTTTCTGATTAATAACATTCAAACTCTCTTTTATATCGATTTGACAGTGCTGCAGGAAGTAGTTCTTCTACACCCAGCACCACCCCCGCCACTCCAGGCACACCCACCCTTACACCAGCAGCTCCAGGCACACCCACCATGACACCAACACCAACCGTGACGCCAGCAACCCCAGGCGCATCTGGCACAACCCCGACTGGGGGCGATGGCACAACATTCAACCCTAACACGCCCACCACGACTGGTGGTTCCTCTAGCTTTGGCATGGGCCCTTCTCCTGTGGGTTTCGATGGCAGTCATGCTCCTGCTCAGTTTCATTCCATCCCCGTTTTCTTTTTCCTTCTGCTTCCTGCCTTAGCTATGTTTAGTTTTTAAATTTTGAGAAGGCATCTTAAAGTGAGGGATATATGGTTTTCTTTTTATTCACGTAGGTGTACTGCTGGCTAGTTGCTGCCAGTTTAGGGTGTCTTGTCTTTGTTTATCTTGGGGGAATGTACTTTTCGTTGCCTTGTGGTGTAAATCTTGGCATGTGGTGAGAGATTTTCAGTGGTTGATTTTGTACTGTTTATACGTGCTATGTGCCAGAGCATTCAGTGTTTCTGTCTTTTTGTCTAGGGTAGCAATTTTAACCTCCGATGTTAAATAGATTAATATTGTTTTTATCGGACGGTGGTAAGATCATCCGGGGGTTGGGACAGGGTCCAATCCAGTTCGATTTTCCCCCAACCAAACGCATCAATGAACGTTCTGATCGAAGAAGATGTCGCACCATCGCTTCAATGAGGCGTTAGCAGACGACGTCGAGCTTCTGAAGAAAAAGGGCTGGATCCTAGTATTGACTAGAATTTAGAAGTCGATAAAGTACTAAGCAATTTTCGTGTACTTCCCAACAAAGAAGGGCATATAAGTACGAGCGTCTAAAATTCTATAAGTTATCCACCTTTTGTTTACAAATAATAGTAAGTTTATCTAGATTAGAAACTTATATATCGACACAATTTTAAATAGGCACGGCGAGATAGAACGTACCCCTCATGACCAAGCGTTATTCGATTATATGCCTCAAATTGCAATTATGATACAATATACACACATTTCTCAGTGAATCGTGTCTCGGTGATTTCATACGTATGTGTTCATTTAATTATCATCAAATTATTTTATATTTTAAAATAGCTTCATTTAACTTTAATCTAATTCATTAGGTATAAGGAACCTTTTAACTTCAGATGTTCAACTGGTTGGGGCGTTAGCCTCCTGTTGGTGGAAGCCCGCCCATACTTTTCATTTTGGGTTTTGGGAGTTAAACATCACCCCTTTAGATCTTACTGTGATTAGCGGTCTTTCAGTTGGTTTGGGGAGTTAAGCATTACCTTACAAAGAGAATTATCAGCGTCCTAACATCTTATATTATCTATTTCTTCATTTTGACTTTGAAAATGGGTTAACTAATGCATTACAACTGAGGATTAGTTATATTAAACAAACAATTCTATATTTAATTAATGGTCTCGGGAGAGAAACCCGCCTTTTGGAGATAGCATAGTTATTAATGATGGGAAACCTATTTTTTCCAGACCCATTGAACATGTTGTCGGTTGGACATGTAGCGGTGATTACATATTTTACATTTGAGAGGCATGTTGTATATGATTAGGGGACACATGTCCTCGCATATGTGTATCGCTCTTTAGACCATCAGTGTTTTGTTAGACATAGGTTTACGTCGATCACTGGTTTTAGGAAAATTTTACAGTATTATTACTATGAGTACTTTCATAATATGACATATCCGACACTGAATCCAACTTTATCTATATACTTTCCTCGAGTGAGGGCGTGGGCTCATAAGAATCGGAGACCAATACAAGGAGGTCAGGCACGTCACATATTTGTCGTGGCTCGCAATCAAATCGAGTTACGCACTACACGGAAGAGTATCATTTGGCATCCATACGAGGGTTCACCCTATATGACATACGATGGTGTGCACCACACAGACGTTTTCCTTTAGTCTCTTCTCCTCCCACTGGTGGTTGTTAGTGATTCCTTGGGGAATGCTGTTGGAGACAGATATTATTAGGTGATTTTGTGCTCGATGATCCACATCTTGATACTCCTTTTTTAATGGTGCATAAGGCGGCTGATTTGGAAATGGCTCGAGAACATGAGTAGTGGCCATCTAATTATTTCATCATTCTTGGTTTGGACTACGCAACATTTTAGCATAGATTTTATAGTCCATTGCATACGCCTCTTATGGTACATGTTGTAGCAGTTAATTTGATTGATCCCTCAGCTATCAGACAAGGTATTATTCCCCAGCCCAACCAGAACTCACTCTGATCACTCAGTTATATCCACCTTTGCCTCCCCTGCAGGCAGCAGACTATGATTGGACATTGGTTATTCCTAAAGTTATAGCTGGTGATGCATATATAGATATTCCTTGTATACCAATTTCTCGGTACCCGGATCCAGCTACATTTCCGTATGAGGATTTATTTCAGATGCAATTAGGGTTGAGACATGTTATGTAGGACGCGCATCGGCGTAGCATTGATGATTTGACAGCTCGTATTAATGAGCTTACCACCGCTGATGAGGAGCGCTACCATCCTAGGGCTCGTACTGGTGTCGATGAGGACATAGTCGGTCTCGATGATGTTGACTTTGATGATTAGTGGTTTGATTATCAGCTATGAAGTTATGTTGCTATTGTTGTTGATGTTTTATCTTTGTACACTACTGTATTATCAACGTCATTGTATCCTCTATATGATAGTGTTGTTTTTTCATTACACGTTGTTCTACTGATATTATGTTGTTGACAGTCACTACAACAAAAACGCCATATTACAACTTTAATTTTACAACTGTAGGAAAAGCACAGTTGTAATAAATGTTTATTACAACTATGGGAAAAGCACAGTTGTAATAAATGTTTTTTACAACTGCCAGCTCTCTAAAGTTGTAATAAACATATTTTTAACAATTTTTCATTTTATTAGTTGTAATAGATGTTGTTACAAACTTCATGTTTATAATATCTATTTTTGATAACTAATTATATTAATATTAAATAATAATAATTAATAATAAACTTAGAAATCAGCAATACTTATCAATTATTATTAAATAATTAATAGTGAATAAGTTGTAATTTATTTTTAATAGTTAATGTATGTTAACTGCTTAGTAATAACTGGTATTAGTAATTAATATATTTAATGAGAAATTATTAACTGGTAATTAATATTTAATATTTAACAGGTAATTAATATTTATTATTTAATAAGTAGTTAATATTTAATATTTTTGGTAATTAGTACTAGTAAATATAGTTAATTAATAATCAATAATTAGGTATTAAATTATTATTAATAATAAATAAACTAGTAGTAAATATCTAATTAATAATTTGTAACCTACAATTTATAAATAACTCACTGTTGAATGCTATAATTTATAATTAATTATAAAATTTATAAACAATACGTATTAAGATATTTTACTTATATAAAATAATAAATGACAATAATTTTATCTATTAAATTACTCGAAAAACTAAGTATAACTCTAGTTGTACTCAAACAAACAATCATCGGATGCATGCGAGTGTGACCATATCCGTATTTGTATTTCTTTTTCCAAAACCATATAATTTTTATTTTTTGAATACAGATACGGTTGAATTTTGAACTTCTTAAATATTTATTATAGAATGTTATATGGTGGAGTATACAAGTTCTCTTTTCTTTTGGTTGGCTCTAAGTCCAAATTTCTCTGCCTCCACAACGAAAATTTTGGGCTCCAAAACGATAATTTTGGCTCCAGATGAATATTTTCTCGTCTCTCCCTCTTGTCTCCCTTTCCAAAGCTCTTTCACCAAATCCAAAGCTCCAAAACAAAAATCCAAAGTTCTTTCACCAAATCCAAACCCGTTAAGAAACGAAACCCAAATCCTTAATAAAATCGCATCTGCGTCACGACCTACGAACACAAATTGGTCGCGGCGTCGTCCCTCATTACTCGCGTCGTCGCCCCTGATCACTGGCGTCGTCGCCTCTGCCTGCTCGTGCTACAGCTTCTGCTTGCTTGCATCGCTGCTCCTAATCGTCTACCGGAATCGCCGCCCCTGTCTGCTCCGTACTGCCGTCGCCGCTGTTTCTTACTTGTTGTAGGTATCACAAAATAGTTCTTGTTCACTCTATTGTTTTCGTACTATCTATTAATTCAATGTTTGACCCAATTTAATTTAATGTTATATCTAATTTTGTATGAAACTCACACTTTATCGACCCGGTCTAAATTCCTAATTTGCTTTTCAAGTGCTGAAATAATTTTAAAAAATTGTAGAAATAAAGTAAATGTAGTACGAGATTTATTATGCTTACCATATTTCTTTTTCTTTGTGCAAAGTTTTAAAGGACTGTTAGAACCTGCTTGTATGCAAGCTCTAACAATAAGGTAATGAGCATATTTTATTTTCTCTCCTTTTATGGGTATTTTTCTTCTGTGTTTATAGCATTATAGAGGTTGATTTCCTAGTATTTTGGTAGACGGTAAGTAGCTGTAGTGTATTTGTTGTTTGTTGATGTTTATGGACATGTATATTCAAAAAATAGATATGTGTTGAGGTAATCATCGTCAATGCATACACTCACATTTACACATCAAAAATCAGGTTTATTTAATAGAACAAAATTGGATTCTACGTCTATTGCTGAGTCAACATTGGTTCTCCTTTGTTTATGCAAGTTATCATTGCATGATAATGCTTCCATTATATGTTGGTTGGTTAAATTGTTAAAATGAAAGTGTAGATGCCTTATTTGTTGCGCTGAATTAAGTATCTCTTTAAACTTCTAGGACTGTTATGCCACATGAGAACAAAGCTTATGTATGGTTTGTAGAAGTGTGTTCATATTTTTGATGAATTATTTCCAGCACAGAACCTTACTGAAACGCATCTAATTAGTTACCTCAAGCAGTTTGTCAGACTATTTGAGCTGTAGACGACAAACTAACATTAAATGGGTGAAACACCGGTCAAACTGAAGTTGCACGTGCCTTATTTATTTTGCAGGATCCATATTTGCGTGATACTGATTTATATCAGAAATAGTAATAACAGCATAATGATTCACTATTATGTTATGCGCTTTGCCTTGTGCACCCGTGATAGGTATTATATGATACACCAAGTTGTTGTTCAAGTATTATCCTTAAAAACCAGAATTCCTGGATTGCTTTGAGCATTTGGATCATAAAATCAGTATGACTTCACTTTACAACATTTCAGACTGAAAATTTGTAAATCATATTATAATGTATTTTATCCACAACATCAGTGCATGCAATTTTGAATTACATACATGCATAGTATCTTAGTTAACTATAAAGGCCACTGCTTATCAGTCCATGTGACCTTGAAATACTCGATATTTGACTTTGGGATACCTAGTTCCTTCCAAACAGCAGGAGATGTAACAACTATATTATTGCTACATGGCACACAAAAATCATTGCTTCAGTCACAAACATTATTAGAAGCACTCTCGTCATCAACTTTTGCCACAATCAACTACTGTGCTTTGAGAAGCTGCTGAATGTCATGATTGCGTGTGTATTCTGCTTAACAGGTGGAAAGCAAAGGTATTTACGATAAGTTCATGTGACTGGCTATAGTTAGAGGAATTCTTCTTTATATGAAAACAATGTCACTTTTGATGATGATGATGATTATTATTATTATTATTATTATTATTATTATTATTATTATTTAGGTGCCCATGAGCTTGACAGGTTTCAAATGTGTGAAAGGATCCAATTAGATTAAGATGAAGCACAAATGTTAGTAGAACTACAAGGGATGTTAGTTGTGGTGAGTTTGTTATTTGGTTTATATTCTTGTGTCTGGAATGAAATTTATAAGCAAGCGGCAGCTGAATTTTGCTGTTTTGGGCATAATAATACGTAAGCTAAGGTTAAATGTATTTTTTTTAAGGTAGTTCACATGCTTTCAGTTGTTTTGTCTATATTCATGTTTTTATTATAGAAATTGACTCTAGCCTAAAGCCAATTAAGTCAATATTTTCCATGATTTGTTTCTTCCGTAATCAGCAAACATAAACAATGAAATTTGCATATGAATTCTAAAACGGGTCATGTAAAGTAAATAATACACACTCAACTGATCTGACATAGATGTTCCAACTTTTCAAATGTTGTAATGGCATCAAATCCGTTAGACGAATTGATTTGATTTATGTGTCCAATGGAGATAACTGAAGTTGCATTCATTGTTGGTCATAAAACTCATTGGCTGACGGATTCTACTCCTAAAACCATCAGCACAAAGATCATAGAATATTTATTTATAGGCACCCAAGATTAAGCAGTTGAAGCCTAAAACATGGCAGCAATAAAATTTAGAGGAAATTTTATAAAAATATACTTATGCAGGAATAATTTAAGTTACTAAAAATTCACTGTATTATAGTTTGCATACCCATGAATTGAAAACAAATCTAATGTAACATACAACAAAGTAATTAAACAACAATAAGCCCTTTTTTAACCAAAAAAATAGTGAAAGCTAATTTACATAATTCAGTACCATGTTAAATATATATAGCCCACATTTCACGGGATTAAACTGATAATTATACGCTGCCATCAAAAGCACATCATGAACAATCTATCTATGCAGTTATTTCCATCATCTCTAAGTACTTTGTTTAACTTGTTTGTAAGTGAATTTTTTGTGCATTTGTTTCCAGTCTAGCAGATTGTGGGTTGCAACATTCAAGAAGATTTTAATCTATAAAGTTAGGATTACTTGATAAAAGGTTAGTTTTTTTATTTTGGTGAATTTTGCCCTTTTCTATTTGTTTCCGATCCAAACATCATACATGGTTTACATGTAGAAGTAGTTCACCATTCAATATATATTTTTGGAACACTGCGACATATTTTCTTTCTTTTTGTTATCCTTCATGTTAGAGTTTGGTTATATATATTTTATTTGAATACATTTTGTAGACACTGGCAACTATATTCGAGTTACGATGGCAGTGAAACTTGGATATGATACTAATATAATTATGTCAAATATGTGTTCAACATTCTGAGGTCTTGCAAACTTATTTGCTTCTAGACGCATTACGTAAATATTTGTTTCTAATGTAACACAAGTAACCTGCAGATATTAGGACAGACAAAACTCATGAATTTCATTTGGAACATTTCTAGTACATTTGGATAAAACTCGGTTCCTAGCAAACTAAACATAATCTTTACTATCAGACAACCTTCCATTTCTAATACATTTGGAACAATTCATTTGATATCATGTGTTCTGCACATAGATCCACAGTTCTGCAAATGTTCAATTTGAAAATATAGGGAGTTAGAAAAAAAAACAGTAAAATGCATGGATTTTCAGATTATTTACTATGATATCATTTCATCGTGTTATAACTCATTAGTAGCATCAATGATTACTCCAACATTCTGATTTTTACGTTTTTATGAGTGGTGCTAATTGGCTTGATTGATGTGGCGGTGGATCCAGAAGCTTTCTTATGGAAGTCGAATTCCGAAATGACTACCATTGGAGAAGCTGTTGGATCAACCGGGGCTTGGAATAAAAATTATGTTGCCTTCAGCTAGAGTGCTTTCGTAGGGTATGCTTATGTATCTTTTGTGGACAAAACTTCGGTCTTATGTATCTTTTGTGTTAGATCGATGTATGTATTTTGAAACGGTTATGTTTTCTGTGACGGGTTTAGTTAGTGATGTACTATGTGTATGTTGATTGAATATTATGTTAATTAATATATATGAATGATCCTGTATAGTTAAATTTGTTGCATTAAAATAGGATGCAGAGACACGTTTGGTTGGGAATTTCAACGTGGCGGTATAAAATAATATATCGGTTCTCATCCTTCAGAGACTACGAGTGTAATAAGGGCATCCGTTGACAAAAGGATCACCCTAAGATGATCATCTCATGGCTATTGAGAACGAATCAAATCATATGGTTCTATTATATGAATCATATTATTATTAATATATATGAATTCTATATATTAGTAAGGTGTATATAGGTTACAACAACAACAAAAAGTTGTAATAAATCATTTTACAACGGTGCGGAAGAGTTTTAATATTCTGGAAGTCACAACGGTAATCACCAGTTGTCATACCTATAATCTTACGAAATTTAAATGTCTACAACAACGGGGAATAAAAGTTGTAATAAAATTTATTACAACAGTGAGTAAAAGTTGTTAAAAATCCTGTTTCACAACGGTGCAGAAATGTTGTAAAAGATATAAGTATATTACAACTTCTTAATACACGACAGTGGCTCCACCGTTGTAAAAACTTTTTACAACGTTTTTGCACCGTTGTAATATGGTATATTTGTTGTAGTGAGTGATCATGTTTCTGCTCTATTATTGGTACATGTATTAGTGTTGAATATGTAGTTGATGATGGTTATCATTACATCTAGATCTCACTTTATTGTTGCTATTTGTACATCACTGGTTATAATTAGTTTCCTTTATTCTTCCAAACATTAAACTTAAACTGACAGGGGAAGATGTTCACCATTAACTGGACTTCTTTTGAGTTACTTATGCTCGTGGAAGCTTATATTGACGTTGATCAAAGACATGATAATATGCTGCAAAATGGAGGGGTTTAAGCCATGAAATGTTTTGGAACATGATTAAAGAAGCTTACAACAACCATCCCGACTGCCCAGCGGCAAGGTCTCATCTAGAAGTTCGCAAAACACATAGCGCTTTTGTATATGCTTGTTATCATTACCGCGAGAATTGTAGAAAATGAGGTTGTTTTTAAAGCAAATCATCCCACTTTTGATTCGCATTACCTATCAAAATATGGAACGAAATTCATCGATCGTGAAGCTTATGAACATCATTACAGTTGGCTTACGCGCTATGACTCGAGTTAAGTTATTTGATGTGCTTTTATATTTCTATACCAATTTACTATTATGGTGTGCTTTTGTTTTATGTATCATTTTACTGTTATCAGTAGTTTATGTGATATTTGTATCTTCTTTATCACACACCGAATTTCGCTCGGTCCGAATCGATCGCTAAACCGACCAAGACCGTTCGAAAACGCGGATTGTAATGAGGACACGACGCATCAAAACACAAACATGAGAACATTTCATTGCTATTACAATAATTTACATCAGAGTACAAGATATCAGAGTTCAAATAAATAAGATACAGCGGAAAATAATATCAAAGATTTAAATTACAAACATCAGAAAATTAAATGCGCAACATAAATACATCAACTATCACAACTGAAGGGAATACACAGATACAAAGCATTCCATATATAGCTCCATCCGTAATCCAGGATCCTATGAAAAGAAATATCTACAAAAACCAAAACAACTAGCTACCCATGTGGAAAATATGTGCACCTAGAGTTTAGGTAGAAACAATAAACTCTGAGTCAGTCATGAGACTGGTGTGTGAACTTAAAACAGTTATTAAATCTTACTTTGAAATAAGGTAAATCATGGGACCACGCCGTATAACACGGAACGGGTTCACTCCACATGAATATCAGTTTAAGTAAACAACACAATGTTTTTTGGAAAATGAAGCTATTATAAGACTCATGTCCCATCACACAATGCAACGCAAGCCAAAGGACAGAGTTTCCCTTATAATAGCCACACATGCTTGATACGCTTTAAAACAAATCATTTTGATATTACTATAAGTGCATAGTGTATAAAACAACTTCGAATATAAATGTATCAATCATAGATGACATAGGTACTATATATTATGTCGCCATATAAACTTACGACTAAAACCGAAAAGTCACGTATTGAAAATTGGATTTCCATCATGAGTCGAGGCAAGGGATGTCCCATCACCGGTTTCAGGCCATCTCTAGCGGGATGCCCAGAATCAACACACGTGACCCTTGGATCTTCAGGGTCAGTCCTCTCTTAGTTTTGAGGATTGGTTATTCCTGAACAGTACGTTTCCCGGTCCTATCGGACCTATCACTTGGCCATTGGTGACCAGTATATCCAAGGCACCTCACAATCCATCAACCACATAAGTAAAATGTCTGGGCTCCATACTATGACACCACTTCTAGCCAGGAAGAAACGCATGCACTGTCGGCAGTCACTATCCCATTTTGATTCATACCGGGGTGCGAGGCTCGTGAGTCAACGTATCCACAAAGCTACGCTATATTATAGCCGTGATTTGACCGTCATCCATAAGGTCCATCTTTTCAACAAAAAGCCCTGATCATTGTATCCTAGCATGCCACATTATCAATCCATACCATACCATTGATTTCCACCAATATATAACCTCTAAGCTCATATAACTCAGAGAAAGGTGTTAAGCAAGAGAATAAATTCTCCGCCACCAAACAGATATATATTTAGCAGAGACCAACGAATATAGCACACAATACAATGTCAGACATACAATCCATTTACAAGTCCGTTCTGGGTTAGAACGAAACCGGAGACACCTTATTCCTCTTCTTATATATCCAATTATAGTAGAGAAGTCCTCGCATATCCGGTCGATCTCCAAGTACGTCTAGACGATCACCACTTATTACCTCGTCTTGTGTGACACCCACGGGATTCTAACCCCCGACCTCCCAGAAAGCAACACCATGCACTAACCACTGTGCTAAAAGATCTTCGTGTTAGCTTTTCAAGAGGGGTGTTACAGACTACCCTCCTTAAAGAGCCCAACATCCCCGTTGGCTCATGAACACCTCACCCAGGCGTTGTGGTCGACGCACGAGCCACAACTCTGGCTGGGTATTGGCTCTAATACCACTGTAACAGCCCGCACCTCCGTTTACGCAAGATATTGTCCCCAACTTAGCCACCGTATAGGTGTGGGGTTTTGTTCATTAAAAGGCCTCGGCGTTAGTAAGAGATGGGCTCTACTATATAAGTACCCGCTTCACACAGGCTTCCACGATGTGGGACTTACAGGTGTTACATCTTGGGTGTACAGACCAATCAAGACATTAGTAATCATCCAAACGAAGTGAAGATCTCCGGACTTCAACCACCATCTTCAAATCTTTGACTTTTAGTCGTCATATCAGTTATTCAGAATGGGTTAAACCTGATCTTTCCATATAACTCGCGTATCTTATAATCAAGCGTTATAAAAAACACATCATACGCCTCATTCCAATTCAGAATATTCTTTTATTCAAATATTCATTATATTGGGAATCATTCCTATAAATCTTATCAAAGATTTTATTTATTTAAACCTCTTGTTTAAATCTTTCTTTGACAACCATATCAAAAGATTTCATATTATCTTTTAACCATCTTAAACCAAATTAAGGTTTATCAAACTAGTTGGGATTATCGAGCCTTAGCGAAGTAATCATTTATTTTATTCCCAACCTATTCATCCCATGGAGCAAAACTGGTGGTACTCCATATGTAACACCCACTGTGTTATCAGTGTAATTAATTACCATTTCACGTTTCAAATCTAATTAAAGATTTAATTATCGCATGGAGTAAAACTGGTGATACTCCATTCTCGATCATTACTTGAATTTGGTAAATTTAATTACTTCATTCACAGTCCAATCTAATTAAAGATTCATTAAAAATCCAACTTAGTTTTAATCTTCAAAAATCATTACTTAATGATTCTACAACCTTTGGAAATTAATCTTGTCTTTACTTGGGTTAAAGAATAAATGTCATGTAAAAACACTGCTCACGATAGACCCAAAATCATCTTCTATTTTATGTGGAATTTTGACGGAAAACTAAACCATTTATAATCGATATAAATTTTTGTATCAGACTAATACTATAAGTGAAATAGCAGCGAAGCCTTTTAAATTCCATGAATAGTAAATGTCTTCCTTCACAGAAGCTCATTTCGATTACTATGAATCGAATTCCATTCAATTCCACTTTAATTAAATAAACTAGAAATTTTCTTTAAATCTTTATTAAAAGATTTATTCCATTCATAAGTTGGTTTAAGAACAGTATTATTCAAGATACCATTCACGACAAACCCAAAAATCCCATTCAAAAACGTATTTAATGAACTATTTATAAATTCATTTAAAAACGATTCCAACTTCCATTTCAATTTTTAAGTAAAATTGAACATCCCATTTTATTACGATCTCAACATGATGGAGTTTTCATAATATAATATTTTGAAATTCAATTTTCTCGATATTCATTATAAAATGAATAAAATCGATATAAAAATTTGTTCAAGTCAAAATAACGTTTATATAATTAAGTAGGCTTCACATTTTTTTATTTTCGTGTCTAACTAAAATCGGACATTAAAGTCAAACTTCTAAGTTTCCTTGAATATTACATTAATAAAATATTCACATTTATTCCGGATTGGAATAAAACTTCAACCCATATCCATATAAATAAATTAATATGGATTACATTCATCATATGCGCCCAATAATAGTTGCAAACAACTATCAACATCCAAAATGACATCTAATGTGCACTTTATTTTCATATGAGCTTAAATCAAATAATTGACGCTCACATAAACCCGTCAATCAATTGATTAACCGCAATTTCACACAAGGGAGATGTGTGAGTTAAATATCATCCCAAGAACCGTGTGGGGTTTTCAACCAACATCAATTATTTGATGAATCATTGGCCTTCACCATTCAGTAGCTTATGTAAAAAGGTTTAATCGAGAATTTAATTCAGTCATCGAACTAAGTACTCAAGTCATTACATATCCATAATTCATTTTATACATTCTCATGCCAAATCGTACCTAACCATTTTTATTTTACAAACCAAGCAAAATTGGTTTGCACACAATCTAAATCACTTAAAATAATTTGAAACAATTTATAAAACGATTTCGTAAAAATCGAGTTGCTAAAATATGTGAATTAGAGAAACTGAAAAGTTAAGGGAAAAGGCCAAACGGTCCAGGCTCCGATCGGGAAAGACCCTGGATCAATTTAGACTGTGGATCGAGGTCCCTCCCGTAACAATCTGAAATTTCTAAACCAATATAAATTTTATTTTTAATTGATTTAATAGATTTTAAGAATTTAAAATGATTTATTTTGAGAATTAACGATTTAAAAATTATTTAAAACGAACTCGAAATGGCGCGGTAATTTGAAATTTTGATTTTTAATTTCAATTGAATGTATATAATTAAAATAAATCGGGTTTCAGTAAAACGAGAAACATTGGAATATTTTGAAATGTAATTTTCTAGCGAACGTAAGAAATTGAGATTTCACTTTGTAAATTATAAGTTATGACTAGTTTAAAATTTAAAATAGTCGCTATGGAATTTATTTAAATTTTAATATATATATAGCCCTTTAAAATAGCCATTTTGCAAACTACCTCCGTTTTCGACGAAACAACTTTGTTGGATCCGGAATGTCAAATTACTGTCAAGTTTAAAATTTCGTAATCTTTGAAATTAATATGTGAGCGTAGTAAATTTAAACGCGTTTTCAATTTAAACAAGCTATAAAAGGCCATTTTTCAAACGGTCTCCAAATTCGATGGAACTAATTCTGTTAGGACCGTATCGTTAAAACATATCTAGATTTCAATATTCATAATTTTTGGAGTCAGCATGTGGTCTCGGTAAATTAAAATGTATGTTCAAATTCAATATTGACCGTTGCATTAATTTATATTTTAATTTTGATAAAAACTGATCAAAACAGCCAAATTAGCTTACGAAACATATTCCATTGTGTCCGGAATGGGGTTATTTGGTTAGGGACGACAATCGTTGGGTTTGAATTGGAGTTCGGATCAGTAAACAAGTTATTTTGGAATTAAATATTTTGTATATATAAATACAAGGTCAAAAGGGGTCAAACCCTGTTTTTCATTCCAACGTGGTCAAACCCACTGTTGTCTCCGCCTCCACAAAACCAACGATCCACGCACTCCAATATTCCCCTCCTTTTTTCTCCAAATTCTTCAAATGATTTTTTAAAATTACAACTGCAAAATCAAAGAGCAATTCGAGCTCTACAAATTCATATGGACATGATCGTATGTGGTAATGTAATTGGGGAGATTTCAAGGCTGGAAGCACCCACGTTAGAGCGTGGATTCCTATGCCGTGGGGCCCTCAAGCTGGCTTCCATCGCCAGCAATGGGCGGCGACGCCAAGCCCTATGGCATGGCATGTGCCAATCGACATCTTGGCGACCGTGGGGGCTCAGTCTCGAACCCTAGGCAAGGATGAAGGTTGCAACTTTCTGGGAACGATACAAAGAAAGGAGAAGTTATTGTAATTAGTTATATATTTAATTATGTAATTAATTGTTTAATTAATGTATAAACTCGTGTATCTTTTTCATACGAGTTCTGAATTCAACGAAACAAGTTGCAATGCGATCGTGACAACAAACACTACAACATGGAACTGACCAGAACGGAAACGGAAGCTGTTGCAGTTTTTGAGAAAATTAAACGTCCGGTATAATTTTATTAAAACAATCCTCAAATAAAGACTAAAGGAGTGGAAAACAAAAGTGAGAACTCTCTAACTAAAATATTTGTATAGCTACTTATTTTATAACTGAAAATATATAGATTGTCAGTATTGATCTTTATTTGTTTAATTATCACAAAAATGTTGTACGGTGCCTGTTAGCTCATATTCACTATTGTTTGAAAACCATGGATGATTTAATCGACTGTATTGTGTTGTGATTGTGATGATTAACATATTAAAAATAATGTTAATATTATTGTGGTAGGTGAAATTAAATAGTAAATATCCATTTATAATTTAAATAGTGAAAATTGGTTAATTAGAAAAATAATTCGAATTGAATTAGAATTGGATAAATTTATTAACCAGTGATTAATTTGAATTCATTATTGTTGGTTGGAAACCCCACATGGGTCTGGGGATGATAATCAATTCACATCTCCCTTGGATTTAATTGTATGTCAACCGATTGATTGACATGCTGTGATAAGTGGTATTTAATTACTTAATGCTTATGCAGATGTAAATTGCACGCTGAATGTGAATTGAATGTTAAATAATTGTTTATCACTATTTTTGAATACATGCGATGTATGGAATCCATGCGATGTATGGAATCCATATAAATAAAATTATATAGTAATTGATCGAGTCTGATTTCAATTAAGAAATAACGAATATTTTAAAATAATATTCAGTGAAAAATTAAAACATGATTTTGATGTCCGATTTTGGATGGACATGAAAATGCTAAAATATATGAAGCCGAGTTAAGTAGATGTACGCCATTTTAACTCGAACGGATTTTTCTGTCGACTTTATTCATTTTATAATGAATATCGAAAAGATGTGATTTCAAAATTCGATATTTTGCAAATATTATCATTTTAATATTACAATGATATGGAATATTCAATTTTGATATAAAATTGAAATGGAAATCGTTTTAAAATGAATTTATAAACGATTAATAAAATACGTTTTAAAAAGGAAATCGACGAAATAAATTATATATATATCTAAATGGTTTGAATAGAACGTATCGTGCAGCGACCGTTCGCGAATTTCTACCATTAACTTCGAATTGGCATAACGAGAGATCCGACCGTCGGATTTTCATAAAACCGGAACCGTTGGGTTCGTATCGAAAAGATCTTTCAAACGAATATTTGAGATTTAAATTTAAAATGTTAGATTTTAAGATATGTCCAAATCAGTTTTGGAAAAGGTCGCTATGGATGCAGTTCGGTGGCCGATATTGGAAACCGATTGTAAGGGCCTTATTAAAACTATTAAAAATATGAATAAATTATGTAAATTCAAAATAAACGATTTGGAAAGATTTTGGATGAAATATTTTACGTTTGTAAAGATAAAAGATGTTTTTATCAGAATAAGTTGTTTTGCAACTTAAGTAAAGAACTGAAAAGAATAGAAATGGTTTTAATATAATCAAAATTTTCCAATGAATAAATTGGATTGGATTTGAATGGAAATTATCTTCAGGATGTTTCGAAACTGGATTCCGTGATTATTCGGATATTGTTGAGGAATTTGGAAGATACAGATATCGTTATTCCCAAATACGATATCCGTTGGTTTCAGAATTTGATATTGAATATAAGTCGATATAATTTCTATTTAGAGTCTTGTATTTAATATCAAAATAGATTTTGGGTTTGTTGTGAATGGTGTCTTCAATAACACTATTCTTCAACCTAGCTGAGAATAGAATAAATATTTTAATTAAGATTTAGAGAAGTTTACCAATTAACTAATTTAATTGGAATTCAAATGAGAGTTGATTTTGGGTTTATCGTAGACAATGTTTTAAATAACATTTGTTCTTTAACCCAATTAACAGTGAAGTTATAATTTGGAATTTATAATCTTTTAATTAAGATTAATGGAATTTTCCAAAGTAAAGTTTTCTAATTTAATATATTAAATTGGAATTGAATGGAATTCAATTTAATAATCGAGATGAGCTTTTGTAAAGGACGACCGTTGCTGTATATGGAATTTAAAAGGCTTCGCCGTTATTCCGTTTATATTATTATTTTGATATGGAAATTCATATTGATTATGACTGATCTGATTTCCGTGAAGGTTCCATTTGAATGGAAGATGATTTTTGGGTTTATTGTTAACTGTGTTTTTAATAACATTGGTTTTTTAACCCAGTTAAATAAAAGATTAATTTCTTAAAGTTGAATAATCATAAAGTAATGATTTTTGAGATTAAAACTGAGCTAGATTTTTGTTGAATCTTTATGTAGATTAAAATGAGAATGGGATAATTAAATTTATCGAATTCATGAAATGATCGAGAATGGAGTACCACCAGTTTTACTCCATGCGATAGTTAAATCTTTAATTATATTTGCACGTGAAATGGTAATTAATTTTACCGATAACAAAGTGGGTATTAGGTATGGGGTACTACCAGTTTTGCTCCATGGGACGAATAGATTAGGATTGGAAATAATAAAATAATAAATGATTACTTCGGTAAGGCTCGATAATCCCGACTAGTTTTATAAAACTTAATTTGGTTTTAGAATTGTTAAAAGGATAAAATTAAATCTTTTGAAATTGATATCCAAAGAAAGATTATAGATTAGTTTGAAAGAACTTATCTTTGAAAAAATTAGTGGGAACCTTTCCCTAAAGATGTGAATAATTGAATAAAAGAATATTCTGAACTGGAATGAGGCGTATGATGTGTTTTTATAGCACTTGATTATTTATTATAAAATGCGCAAGTTATTCGGAAAGACCGGGTTTTTCCCATTCTGAATAATTGATACGGCGGCTAAAAGTCGACGATGAAGACAGTAGTTGAAGGCCAGAGATTTCCATATCGTTTGGATGATTACTGATGTCTTGATTGCGTTGTACACCCAAGACAAGGTAATAAGTGGTGATCGTCTAGACATACTTTGAAAACGACCGGATATGCGAGAACCTCTCTCCTGTATTGGACATATGGGACAAGGAATAAGGTGCCTCCGGTTTCGTTTAGACCCAAAACGAACTTGCAAATAGATGGTATGTCTGACATTTTATTCCTTTATATTGTATTCGTTGACCTCTGCTAAATATATATATATATGTTTGGTGGCGGATAATTTATTCTCTTGCTTAACACCCTTCTCTGAGACGTACGAGCTTAAAAGTTATATATTGGTGAAAATCAGTGGTACGGTATGGATTGACAATGTGGTATGCTGAGATGCATGGATCAAAGCTTTTGTTGAAAAGCAAGACTTTGTAGTTGATGATCAAAGCATGAATTTAATTAGCATAGCTTTTTGCAGCGTTAATTCGCGAGCTTCACTCCTCGGTATGAACCAAAAACGGGATTAGGGACAGCAGGGTTGTGACGGCCCGCCCCGCACCAACCGACATTTCCCTGAAATGCGCTGTACTAATGCCCAACCAGCACGGGATAATCGCCAAAGAAAGGAAAAGAAAGGAATTTTGAACCAACAAGGAAACTGTATTATATCTCACAGCGCATGGAATAAAATATATTAATAACATACTTTGACATAAAAACAGGCGAGATAGTGCATAAGCTGAAAACTAAACATCGTAGCAGCGGAAAATCCAAATACAGCTTATGTTCCATTTCATCATTATTACAACTTTAAAACTGCCTCTAAAGCAAAGAAAAGGAAAGGTACACTACTAATGCCCAAAGTAGTGACCAACAACGACACAGAGATAATGTATAGAGAATAGTACGTGTAAGCCTCCTGCTCGTCTCTGGACAGCTACTCGTACACAACCAGCTAACCTATCTCTAGTCTGCCCGTTTAAGAGCACCCGGAGTAATAAGAAGAGACATAAAACTCTGGGTCAGACAAAAGTCTGGTATGAGCGATAAGCAGCAAAAAAGAACAATAACAGGTATACTAAACCATACCTGAACCTGGACCTGCAACCAAAGAGTTAGCACAACAAGATGTACAATACTCTAAGTTGACACTAACATATGGTATAAAGATACGGGGGTGGGGGTGTGCATGTCATAATGATGTCAAACAGTCAAGCATAGCAACCATCCTCGCATCTCTCACTCAGTGCGTAAAGCATACGATATCCACTGCTTTGATCACCCAAATCCTTGTTATGATCACTCTGCCCCATGGAGTCACAGTGGCTCCACTGCACTGATCCATAGCCACTAATCCTTTGCTATGTCCACTCTGCCCCATGGAGTCATAACAACTCCACTACACTGGCTCATAGCCTTGCTACGATCACTCTGCCCCCATGAATCCATGATGCCTTCACTGTACTGATCCATAGCCAATATCCGTCTCTCAGTGGTGAATCAAAGCTATAGACGTCGATAACCCCTTTGCACACGTCCCGCAGCAAAGTCCAATCATGAAGTTAAATCGTTGGTTCCCAACTGGATCCTGAGTTTTGCTTCCCATTTGGACTACCTTTGCATCTCGGGGTTTGGTCATCATCTGGATCGGTCTTCATTGGTTCACAACTCATGCCTCACGTCCAAGCTTCTTGGTTCGGTTCGCAGTCACCATTCTGGTTCGGTTCGTGGGCTCCAGTCCACTGCGTTTCAGTTCGTTCTCCTTCCACTGGATCGGGTCATGGACACCCATTGGGTTCGGGTCGTTTCCCTTCATTGCTTCGGATCGTGACTCCAGATCGTGGCTCCAAGCATCAGTTCGTGGTGTCCTTGTCATGAGCGGTTCGGGTCGGAGGTCCATCAGTGGTTCGTGGCAACCTCTCCGGGTCAAGTCGTGGTACTCGTCCTTCAGCTGATCCGTTCGTGGTACTTGAGCAGGAAAGGGTCGGGTCGTCGCCATCAAGCTTCTTGGTTCCACCAGCAATTCGTGGGAAAGGGGTTCTTCACGGGCGGTTCGGGTCGCCCTCCACCGATCCGATCTGGTTCGGGTCAAATTCCTGCAACTCTTCCTACATCTGTTTTACGCCATACGACGGCGTTTTCGACTATTCTAACTGTTCTAATCAATCACAAAGCATACCATACAGTCATAGCAACATATAGAATTGACCACAAACACCAAAACAACAATTTGATATGTCAAAATGGATCAAACCTACCCAAAACCCATATTTCCTCTTAAGCATGTTTAAGCAAATCTAACGATAGTATTAGCAAAACTTAACCAAATTAACTCAAACTTCCAACAGAGGTATAAAACGTTGTATAAGAATTTCTAAACATTTTTCCATAATTTAATCATGTTTAAATTCGCTAATTAACACTAATTAACCTTAATTAACTTTAATTAGTGTAAAAGCAATGCTAATTACTCACCTTGCCACGAATAAAACTTTCAGGACGGAAATTTCTCTGATTTGGGCGAATACCAATGTCGAACAGCAGCTCTAACTCAGAAATGGTGCTCTTTCTCCTTGATTTGATGTTGTTAAGCTTAATCCTTAATTAGGGAGCGATTTGGGATGAAATTTGAAGGTGAAGGCCATTGTTAATGGTTTCTAAGAGGTAAATGGCAGCTAGAAAACCAAAATAGATTGAAAACCTAACTCATTTCAGCCTCCCCATAAACCTAATCCCGAAATGGGTTATGGGCCCATTCACTAATCACCTCATTTGGCTTGGTCAAGCAGTTTGTCACCTTCTAAACCTTATTTCAGTCATATCTCCCAAACGGTAAGTCCATTTTTCACATATGACCACTCTACAGAAAGGTAAACCATCATCCGGATCTGATGGAAGTGGTTTCAGGTCAAAACTCCTTAACAATCAAAAGTTATGGCCAAAATAAGATCAGCTAGGTGCAAAACGGTCATTTAAAAATCGACAAAAATCATGAACATGGGAAATGACCCCAATAGTCGTCTCCTAATGTCACACGATCATATGACTCCTTACGAGAAAGAAATAAATATTCAATGATTCTCTAATGCATAGAAGGCGGATCGTTACATTCTCCCCCCTTAAGAAATTTCGTCCCCGATATTCCTTAACCCAAAACATACAAAGGATTTCGCATGCCTACCAATCATTAACAAAACAATAAAGCACACAAAACAACACAACAAGCCTATCCTAGCATGCGGTTTACTAACAAGGGAGTACTATACCGATATAAAAACCTTACCAGGCAAAGAGTTCTGGATACTTCCTCCTTATGTTCTCCTCTGTTTCCCAAGTAAAGTCTTCCTCATCATCACCCCACTGAACTTTGACTAGTTTCACCGTCTTCCTTCGAAGCTGCTTCGTATCGTTCCCAACAATACGCATAGGCCTGCGGTTCCCAACCGCCTCGGGTTCAACCTCGATATCGTCCAACTGATCCGGTGAAATAGTCCCACTAGGGTCGTGCACGAATTTCCTTAACTGGGAAATATGAAATACATTATGAACTCCTGCCATCTTCTTTGGTAATTGAACTTTATATGCCAAATTCCCAACTTGCTTGAGAACTGGGAATGGACCAACAAATCTTGGTGTTAACTTGCCTCTCCTACCAAATCGTATCACGCTATTTAATGGAGAAATCTTGACAAAAACCAAGTCACCAATGGAGAATTTTAAACCTCTTCTCCTCTTATCAGCATAACTCTTCTGCCTATCTTGGGCAGCCTTCATTCGTTGTCAAATGATCTTAATCTTGTTTGAGGTTTCTCTTATCACATTTGGTCGAAGCACAAATTTCTCACCGGTTTCTAACCAACATGACGGTGAGTTGCACGGTCTTCCGTACGAAGCTTCATATGGAGCCATACCAATACTGGATTGATAACTATTATTATATATAAACTCTACTAGATGCAAATGGTCATCCCATGATCCACAGAAATCCAATATGCAAGCTCTCAAGAGATCTTCTAATACTCGATTCACCTTTTATGTCTGACCGTCAATTTGAGGATGATACGTGGTACTGAGGTGTAGTTCTGACCCTAGAGCCTCTTGTAAGCTCTTCCAAAACCCACTAGTAAACAACGGGTCTCGGTCACTCACAATGCTTTTAGGTACTCCATGAAATCTCACTACCATTTCATATATAGTTCCGCTAACTTGGCTGTCGTTCTATTCGACTTGACGGGTATAAACCTTGCACTCTTAGCCAATCGGTCCACAATCACCCAATGCTATCATGGCCCGATCTAGTTCTTGGTAACCCATCAATGAAATCAATTGATATTTGTTCCCATTTCCATTTTGGGATTTCTATTGGTTGCAACAAACCAGTAGGCTTCTTTTGCTCAGCTTTAACTAGCTGGCGGTTCATGCATTTGGATATAAACTTCCCAACGTCTCTTTTCATCCCTTCCCAGTAGGTCTGCTTCATGTCTAGATACATTTTGTTACCATCGGGATGTATAGTCAGTTTTGAGTGATGAAATTCTCTAAGCACTTCATCTCTCAATCCATCAACATTGGGCACAACTAGTCTTCCATTCTTTCTAAGCCATCCATCTCGATCAAGCCCATACTTGTTCATCTCTTCGTCGATTCCCATCTCTAACTTTGAGATGATTTACAATAGGTTAGGATCATCCCTCTGACTGGAACCAATCCTCTCAATCAAAGTGGGTTTGATCGTCAAACTTGCTAAAATTTCTTGATCCAATTCGCACTTTGGTCTAAAATCATACCCAGCGATGTACTCCAGTTGCTTCCATTCTAGAAACATAGCCCCTAAACTGGCATATCTCCTACTGAAGGCATCAGCTACCGCATTGCCCTTTCCTGGTGTATATGCAATATCGAAATCATAGGAAGCCACGCTGTCGGAGATTTAGATCCTTTTGAGAGAAGAGATACTTCAACGATTTATGATCGATAAACAACTCGAATCTTTCTCCCAAGAGGTAAAGTCTCCACACCTTCAATGCGAACACGATCACTGCCAATTCCAAATCATGGGTATGATATCTTCTCTCGTGCGGTTTCAGTGCCCGACTAGCATAAGCTACAACCCTACCTCCTTGCATCAATACATCACCTAGTCCGGTACCACAGGCATTTGTGTATATCGTCATCTCTTCATTCCCTTTAGGAATGACTAACACTGATGCACATGTCAACTTTTCCTTTAGACACTTAAATGCATTCTCGCACTTTTCGTCCCAAACGAAAGCTTGATTTTTCTTGGTCAACTGAGTCAACGGTGCTACTATCTTGGAGAAGTCTTGGATAAGCTTACGATAATATCCAGCTAATCCCAAGAAACTCCTTATGTCTGTTGCATTCTTGGGTGTAGACCAATCTTGTACCGTAGCCACCTTCGCAGGGTCCACGGCAATACCATTGTCTGAAACAACATGGCCCAAGAATCTCACTTCCCTCCTCCAGAAGTGACACTTAGAAAACTTTGCTTTCAATTGGTGTTTTTCTCAATACCTCCATCACTATCCTCAAGTGTTCCTTATGTTCTTCCTCTGTCCTCGAATAAACCAAGATATCGTCTACGAACACAAGAACAAACTTATTCAACTGATCTCTGAATACCCTATTCATAAGATCCACAAAATATGCTGGTGCATTGGTCAACCCGAATGGCATGACCAACCACTCATAAAATCCAGACGGTGTCCGAAATGTCGTTTTAGCTATACTCTCAGCTTCCACTCTAAGCTGATGAAAACCTGTCGCGAGATCCAACTGGGAGAGCACTCTCGCTTCACTCAATTGATCAAACAAATCATCTATCCGCGGTAGAGGATACTTATTCTTCCTCGTCACCTTATTCAACTCGCGGTAGTCCACACATAATCAAAGGGAACCATCTGCCTTGGTAGCAAACACAACTGGTGCTCCCCACTCAGAAACACTTCTTCTGATAAATCCCTTCTTCAAAAGATCGCTTACTTGCACCCTGAGCTCTCGCTGCTCCCTTGGTGCCATACGACGAAGTGGCATCACTATAGGTCTGGCATCTTTCACTAAATCAATACGAAACTCAATCTCTCAGTGTGGTGGAAGTCCGGTCACTTCCTCGAAGACGTCCGGATACTGGCCAGCCACGGGCACATCTGACAACTCATCATACGGGATGTCGAGAGAATTTAGAAAACTAGCCATTACCCCATCACTAGGTATACCACCAAACACTACCCTCCGCCCATCATCCGCTCTAACTGTCACCAAAAATCCCTCACAGTCTACCACCACCCCGTATCTTTGGAGCCAATCGACTCCCAAAATAATACCAAACCTAGTAAAGCCCAAAACAAAGCAATCATAAAAAAAACATGCATCCATGACTCGATAAGACCACATTACGACAAATCATGCTAAGGCTAGTTGAACCACCAATCAGGTTCATCACCGCTAAAGGTCTATCGATTATCTCGGGTTCCAATCCCAACTTATCTACCAGGTCACTAGATATAAAGGAACGGGAAGCTCCGGTATCAAACAATACTCGAACAGGAATATCATAAACAGAAAGAATACCTTGAATGATGACATTCTTTCCTTTCTCCGCCGCGGTGGGGGGATTCGATGAAGAAGGAACAACATTGATAGCATATGCTTTCACAGTCTGCTTTTCTTTAGGTGGTTGCGGACACTTATCCTTGTGATGTCCCACTTGGCCTTAGTTGAAGCACTTCCTATCCGCTGGCTTTGCTCGACATTCTTTAGCATAATGGCCCTTCTTTCCACAGCTAAAGCACTCAACATCTTTCTTGCTCCTTTTTTGACAATCCTTAGCTTGGTTTTGACTCTGCTTCCTTTTATTCTGAGAATTATTCTTGCCTCCACCGCTTGCTTGCGACTTTGGCCCCTCTGCAGATGCGACAACGACTTCATTCTTGGGTTTAGGATAAAGGCTCTCTAACCTCAATGCTTTCCCAACAATCGATTCAAATGTCTCATCGATGTGGTTAATAAGCCTTTCCCCCAAGTATCCATCCAAAACAGTTATAAACTTCTCGTTCTTCTTCTCGGCAGTATCTATAAGGGATAACCCATATTTCTATAAAGTATCAAACTTAGAAATATATTCCGAGACTGCCCTACCATTCTGCTTAAGTTCTAAGAACTTCCTAAACAATTCTGATTTCTGAGCAGCTGGGATAAACTTATCACTGAATCGGGCCTTAAACTAATCCCATGTAACTTGATCCTCTGGAGTAGCCGCCTTAATAGCTACCACAAATTCATCTCCCGTCCTTGCAACTGACGGGATGCTAGCATTCTCTTCGTCGCATCCTCGATACCCAAATCTTCAAAGATGCGCTCACAGCTATCCAACCAATCCTGAATTTCTGTAGCCGATTCCGTTCCGTGGAATGGCTTCCCACCAAGGCTAATGTAATCCTTGCATAACTTGGCGAAATCGGCCCTAGGCGCCTGCACCGCTGCACCACCACTATTTGCAGCATTGGGAACTTCTCCTTGCACATTTCTAAGCATCTCTATCATGAAGTCAGTGAACATCGTCCTCATATCAGGAGCATTCCCATTATTAGCTCCTCTACTAGCACCCCTAGTACATCGGCTCATCGTTCAATCTGTAAGGAGAAAAGATTAACCATCTCTTCAGTGGTGCTAGTGCAATGCGACTTCATCCTTAAATATACTAATAGTATATATATAGCTTTTGAAAACCAAAATATCACAAATACACGCTCTCATGTACATACTATATCTCTCTGGTGTCTTCCCTAGGTTAACTATGCAACCAAGAGCTCTGATAACAAATGTGACGGCCCGCCCCGCACCAGCCGACATTTCCCTGAAATGCGCTGTACTAATGCCCAACCAGCACGGGACGGTCGCCAAAGAAAGGAATTTTAAACCAATAAGGAACATGTATCATATCTCACAACGCATGGAATAAAATATATTAATAACATACTTTGACATAAAAACAGGCGAGACAGTGCATAAGCTGAAAACTAAACATCGTAGCAGCGGAAAATCCAAATACAACTTATGTTCCATTTCATCATTATTACAACTTTAAAACTGCCTCTAAAGCAAAGGAAAGGTACACTACTAATACCCAAAGTAGTCACCAGCAGCGACACAGGGATAATGTATAAAGAATAGTACGTGTAAGCCTCCTGCTCATCTCCGGATAGCTACTCGTGCATAACTAGCTAACCTGTCTCTAGTCTGCCCATTTAAGAGCACCCAGAGTAATAAGAAGAGACATAAAACTCTGGGTCAGACAAAAGTCTGGTATGAGCGATAAGTAGCAAAAAAGAACAATAACATATATACTAAACCATACCTGAACCTGGACCCGCAACCAAAGAGTTAGCACAACAAGACGTACAATACTCTAAGTTGACACTAACATATGGTGTAAAGATACGGGGGTGGGGGTGTGCATGTCATAGTGATGTCAAACAGTCAAGCATAGCAACCATCCTCACATCTCTCACTCAGTGCGTAAAGCATACGATATCCACTGCTTTGATCACCCAAATCCTTGTTATGATCACTCTGCCCCATGGAGTCACAGTGACTCCACTGCACTGATCCATAACCACTAATTCTTTGCAATTCCACTCTGCCCCATGGAGTCATAACAACTCCACTGCACTAGCTCATAGCCTTGCTACGATCACTCTACCCCCATGAAGCCATGATGCCTTCACTGCACTGATCCGTAGCCAATATTCATCTCTTAGTGGTGAATCAAAGCTATAGACGTCGATAACCCCTTTGCACACGTCCCGCAGCAAAGTCCAATCATGAAGTTAACTCGTTGGTTCCCAACTGGATTCTGAGTTCTACTTCCCATTTGGACTACCTTTGCATCTCGGGGTTTGGTCATCATCCGGATCGGTCTTCATTGGTTCACAACTCATGCCTCGCGTCCAAGCTTCTTGATTCGGTTCACATTCACCATTCTGGTTCGGATCGTGGGCTCCAGTCCACTGCGTTTCAGTTCGTTCTCCTTCCACTGGATCGGGTCGTGGACACCCATTGGGTTCGGGTCGTGACCCTTCATTGCTTCGGATCGTGACTCCAGGTCGTGGCTCCAAGCATCGGTTTGTGGTGTCCTTGTCACGAGCGGTTCGGGTCGGAGGTCCATCAGTGGTTGGTGGCAACCTCTTCGGGTCAAGTCGTGATACTCGTCCTTCAGCTGATCCGTTTGTGGTACTTGAGCAGGAACGGGTCGGGTCGTCGCCATCAAGCTTCTTGGTCCACCAGCGATTCGTGGGAAAGGGGTTCTTCACGGGCGGTTCGGGTCGCCCTCCACCGATCCGATCCGGTTCGGGTCAAATTCCAGCAACTCTTCCTGCAACTATTTTACGCCATACGACGACGTTTTCGACTATTCTAACTGTTCTAATCAATCACAAAGCATACCATACAGTTATAGCAACATATAGAATTGACCACAAACACCAAAACAACAATTTGATATGTCAAAATGGATCAAACATACCCAAAACCCATATTTTCCCCTTAAGCATGTTTAAGAAAATCTAACGATAGGAATAGCAAAACTTAACCAAATTAACCCAAACTTCCAACAGAGGTCTAAAACGGTGCTTAAGAATTTCTAAACATTTTTCCAGAATTTAATTATGTTTAAATTCACTAATTAACACTAATTAACCTTAATTAACCATAATTAGTGTAAAAACAATGCTGATCACTCACCTTGGCCACAAATAAAACTTTCTGAACTGAAAATCCTCTGATTTGGGTGAATACCAATGTCTAACAGCAGCTCTAACTCAGAAATGGTGCTATTTCTCCTTGATTTGATGTTGCTAAGCTTAATCCTTGATTATAGAGCGATTTGGAATGAAATTAGAAGGTGGAGGCCATTGTTAGCGTTTATAAGAGGTAAATGGCGGCTAGAAAACCAAAATAGAATGAAAACCTAACTCATTTCAGCCTCCCCATAACCCTAATCCTGAAATGGGTTATGGGCCTATTCACTAATCACCTCATTTGGCCCGGTTTAGTAGTTTTTCATCTTCTAAACCTTATTCCAGCCATATCTCCCAAACGGTAAGTCCCTTTTTCACATATGACCACTCTACGGAAAGGTAAACCAACATCCGAATCTAATGGAAGTGGTTTCAGGTCAAAACTCCTTAACAATCAAAAGTTATGGCCAAAACAAGATCAGCTAGGGGCAAAGCGGTCATTTAAAAATTGGCAAAAATCATGAACATGAGAAATGACCCCAATAGCCGTCTCCCAATGTCACATGACCATACGACTCCTTATTAGAAAGAAATAAATATTCTACGATCTTTCGATGCGTAGAATGCGGGTCATTACAAGGGAAATGAACATATGTTAGTTTCTAGTTACAAGTAACGCAATGATATGGAGCCCAGACATTTTACTCATGTGGATGTTGGAAAACTATATGATGGAAAGTGAGGTACCTCAGATATGATTTGAGTCCCTAGTGGCTCTTGATTGGTCGAAGATACTGACCATTTTGGAGGCTCGATAGAACCGGCTAACATATAGTTTATGGTATAACAAATCATCGATGGATGATCAGCTCTGCAAGATCCAAGCCCAAAGGCGTGATCCTAAGGCATTGCTAGTGTGTCTTGAAATCGTAAGGAATATCCTTTGCCTTGGTTCATAGATGGAAATCCAATTTCCAATACACGATTTTACGATTTAGTTGTAAACATATATGGCAACGTAATATAATGGTACCTACGCCGCCTATGATTGATACATTTATATTGGAAGTTGATTTCTTCACTTATAGTAATAATAAAAGATGAAATTTCGCGTATCAAGCATATTTGGCTATTATAAGGCAAAACTCTATCCTCGACTACGTTCATTGTGTAATGGAACCCGAGTCTTATAATAGTTTCATTTTCTTCTTTAGCATTGCGCTGTTTATTCTTATGCACTGGCATTCATGGGGGATAAACCCTTTTCGTGTTTTACGGCGTGGTCCCGTGATTTACCTACGTTTAAAATAAAAGCTATAACAGTTTTTAGTTCTCACACCAGTCCCATGACTGACTCGCAGTTTATTATTTTAACCTAAAATCTGGATGCCCATATTTTCCACACGGGCAGCTAGCAGTTAAGTTTTGCACATATTTAGTTTCACAGGATCCTGGTTTACACCTGGAGATATATTCAAAAAGCTTTGTAACCGTGTATCTCTTTCAATTGTGGTAGTTGAGGTATTTCCGTTGTGCATTGTATTTATACATTTAATTTCCGCTGCTATGTGTCTTATTCTCTTATAATTGTATTTTTCCATTGTGTATTATTTATTTGTACTCTGATGTTCTTGTACTTTGATGGAAATTGTTGTAATAGCAATGAAATGTTCTCAAGTTTGTGTTCGGATGAGTCACGTTCTCAACGCAATATGCATTCTCATTCGATCTAGGCCGGATGGGGATTCGGGTTGTGTCACCTCTGCTCCACAGCCAGAACCAGTCGACTGGTCCATTTCAGACCAATCGACTGGTATGTACCTGGGTTGCTGCCCATGCAGTCCACCACTCGACCGGTCCATTCGGACCAGTCGACTGGTCCGAACCTGGGCTGCTGCCCAGGTAGACCACCAGTCGACTGGTCTGAATCGACCAGCCAACTAGTCTGAACCTGGGCTGTTGCCCAGGTCGGATAGGGAGGGTACTGACCCTCCCGGTCGAACGCCATCGATCGTGCGTGATCATTCGAGTCTCGCCAACACTTAGAGACATCAACGAGGCCTCTAAAAAACGTGGTATCGATTCAAATCATGTGCATTCGATCGTGTGAACGATTCGCACCAAAATTTCAATATAATGAAATTAAAATTCACTTATCGGAAAGTGTAAGCTACTCTAACCAATTCAACGACATATGCACGTAAACATAAACCTAAATTATATTTTTATAAGCCAATGGCTTGAGGCATAGATGTGGGTTCTTAGGAACTCGCCTTTTCTTGTTTAGAAACATGAAATCGATCCAGCCAAACTAGAAGAACCTATCTTCCAATATAGCTTGCTAATCTCCAATCTAAGCATGAATGCACAAATTTCCTAGAAGTTAGGTCATAGGAAATACCGAAAATTGAAGAGGAAACAAGATGGAGAAGATGAAGGGGAAGATGAAGGAGCTTACCCTAGTTTATATGCTTGATTTCCTCTTGATTGAGCTCCAAACTGAAAACCCTAGCTTAGGAATTTTGATTTCCCTTTCCCATACCCCATTTTCTATTTTTACTAAGTGGAAATGAATGAATGGAAGGAGAGGGATGATGGGGGTTATAAGAGTGGGCTAGGTGAGCTAACCCAAACCCAAACCAAAGTGCCAAATTTCCGAAACTCGGAATATATCGAAGTTTATACTTTTCGAACACGTAAACGACATTTTGAACTCAATGGAAGTGGTTTCGAGTCCAAATTCATCCGTATGCAAAATGCGACTTTTTGGACACATACAGATTCTAGCGTACCTTTTCGTCTTGCACGCCCATATGCTAGTTCCAAGAATTATGAAATTTTGGATCCTACCATTATTTGACGATATCAATCCGAAAAAAAAGGTGGAATCGAATTCTGAGATTGTCTCAATAATGTTTCTTTGTAAATTGCTCATCGGTTTCTTAGCAAATGTGTCTGCCTCGCACGACAACATGCTAACTTTGTTTAACGTGAAATTTGAAAGCTAGCT
This sequence comes from Allium sativum, assembly GCA_030737875.1. Lineage (NCBI taxonomy): Eukaryota > Viridiplantae > Streptophyta > Magnoliopsida > Asparagales > Amaryllidaceae > Allium > Allium sativum. Next base: position 1,027,253,590 of record CM060909.1, read on the forward strand.
ATGATTTACTAATCTGAATCCAACAAAATTTTCCTTGGCGGATTCAGAGGTCGCTGTCAAATTTTCACTTTTTAAGGGCTATGCGATGATTTTAAAAATTGAATTTTCAAAATTTTAAAATACAAGGCTTATAAATCAATTTAATAATTTTACCAAGTTTATTTTAAGTCAAATAAAATATAAAAACTAATTTTAAAATTATTCTCAAAATTTATTTAGCAAAAATAACTAGTTTATGTTCCCATATTCATTAAAATAGCTTAAATCAAAATTTTAAATTGGTTCTGAAAATACAGGTTGTTACAATCTCCCCCACTTAAAAAATTTTCGTCCTCGAAAAAGAATAGAGATGAAAGTTGTTTAACTAACCAACTCAACTTTCATTCTGGCTTGAGTTCTTCAACTTTTCAGTTTCTAAGAACTTTCTAATTTCTTAAAACTTGGCTAACGCTTTAAATTTTCGAAAAATTTCGCCATAACCTCCTTTGTACGGGTTGATCGGTACAACTACAAATGGTCTTTACATGATCTCATATATCAAAAGAAAATCCAAAAGACAAATGGCTAGCCAATCGGCACATAAAATTATCAAACCCAATCAATATAGTAAACATGTACATATTGGTTGGGCGTACAATTTTATTCCTCTTCTTAGCTTCCCCTCCATAACCTTACAACATTTTTTTTTGAAAATTGGTGCACTTTATTAGGAAATACCAACCTAAATGGGTGCGACAACAAGGAAAAAGAGTACATATAAAATCCATATATTCACAATACAAATATGTCAGCCAATACAGCAAAAACAAACTCCAACTATACAAAACTGTATCAATATATCCTGTACCTCTCACTTTCATCACTATAACCCACAAATACTCCTGCACCTGCATGACAAAACTACATGCTCCACTTCCTTTCCCTCTTCAAAATAGATCATAAACCTCTTTCTTCACCTTGTATCAACAAGCACAATCTCCCATCTTCTCAAGAACTAAACATTTGCATGATTATGCATTGTCTTGCTTACATTCCCTTTAACCACATAGCTTACTTCTTTCTCAATCAATTGCAATCTTATTTCTTTTGGTATTGAATTATTATTTAATACTCTTGCATTTCATTCCAATCTGATATACTGTTGTTGTTAGAGTTGCACATCCAACATCATAAATCTGATCTTTATCCTTGAAACGATTGAGAATCTTAATTACCTCATCCTCCACGGATCCTATATGACTTGCATCAATGCCTAACTTCAATTTAAGAGAGCACCATATATATTTTGAATAATCAAACATAAAAAAGATATGGTTAGCATATTCTTCATTACCTCCACATAGAACACAATAGCACTCATTAACCACTCCAAACATCATAAGTCTATCCTTTGTTCTCAATCTGTTTATCAATGCAAGATATGTTATGAAAGCCATACGTTTCACATTATTTGTATGTCATATAACCTTGAGAAAATGCTTCACTGGATTTTCACTCTCGACTTACCATATGCCTTAATAAAAGAAAACTCTCCATCACCTCCCCCCTCCCCACTCATAGAAATCATTTTGTAAATTACATCTAACCTCCACTTCATGAATTGCATGCTTAAGGGGGATGCAACTGACTACATATCCTGCCCTCTCTCATAACTGAAGCAACATACTCATCATGTCTTCCAATAAACTGGTATCTAGTCAGGCCAATCAAATCCACCAAACATCTTCCATTAATCCACGGCTCAAACCACAATGATGTGAAAGAACCCGATGCAATAACTTTGTTGAAAAGCTATTTTCCACTATTTCTCAATCAAAGTATATTCTTCCAGGTACAACATGAATTGTTATCAACACTCATCTACCAGAAAAACTTCCTACTGCAATGCTTCTTACTCATCCATATACTCCACAAAGAAGTCTGTTCAAGAAATTTCCACACAAGTTTCATTCCAGCTGCTTTTTTTAAATCTTTAAGAGACTTTAAACCAATGCCCCCATCATTCTTTGGCGTACACATGACCTCCCACTTCGCTTTATGACTAGTACCCCTCCAGAAAAAATCAGCACAGAGCATATTCAATTTATCTATGGTAAACTCTAGAAGTTGATACACAAACATCCAGTAAAGAATAGTTGGTGTAATTAAAAAGTTAATTAGTTCTGCACTTCCCGTAAAACTCAAACATTTGGCATCCAAGCTTGCACCTTATTCTGAATTCTATGAATCAAGTCTTGACAATCACTACAATGAATATATTTAGAAGACAATGGCACTCCTAAATACTTGATAGGTAACTGTCCAATTTGCTATCCTAGAATTTCAGAAACTTCATTAATATAAGTAGCATGTGAACTGAAATATAATTTTGTTTTAAAAGTACTTACAGATAAACCACTTGCCCTCTCTAGTCTGTCAAAAACCACTTTCAAAATCACTGCATTTTGAAAAGAGCATCTACCAAACACCAACAAATCACCAGCATATAATAAATGCGAGACTATTGGTTTGAAACTATGTACTGGAGTAAAAAAGATGTTTCGAAACTGCTTCATTCATGCAAAACGTAAAAAAACTCCATGGCTATCGAGAACAAATAGGGTGATAGAGGGTCTCCCTGCCTTATTCCCCTATTAGACGAAATAAACCCCTTTGGACATCCATGAATCATAATGGAGAAAGTTGGGGTTGAGATACACTCATACACCACATTAATAAAATGAACAGGAAATCCCATAATTCTCATGATATGACAAATAAACTCCCTGTTAATCCTATCATACACATCTTGACACACATCTTTTTCACTCTTGCCCTTTTGAAATCCCTAATTAACTCGTGAGCAAGCAATATATTATCTCCAATATATCTTGTTGGGATAAAGGCATATTGATTTTTCGATATTAGATGGGGTAGAAACCACTTGATTCTATTACACAAAACCTTAAAGAATACTTTATAATATAGGTTACAACAAGAAACAGGGCGGTAACAAGATATATCAGTGGGTTTGTCATTCTTAGGAGTCAACGTAATAAACGTATGATTACTACCTTTAGGTTATTTAGACGAATTAAATATATCTTGAATAGCATATAGTAAATCCCACTTTATTTTTTCCCGAAGTACCTTATAGAATTTTGAATTAAAGCCATCTGGTCCAGGACTGGAGTCTTCATGGATTTAAAAAATCGCCTTCTTGACCTCATCCATTGATATTCTGTGAAGTAGTTCTTTTTTCCCTACCTGATTTATAACAAAAGGAGACTGAAAATGAGGAAAAACGGTTGCATTTGATCCATTGAATAATGAATTAAAATAGTCCAGAGCTTCTTCTGTTACTTCCTCTTGTTTAAACAACAATTCTCCAACAAAATTTATAAGAGTGTTCAGATTATTACAGTATTTTCGAGTCGACATTTTTGCATGAAAAACTTCGAATTTGTATCTCCCTCGTGCAACTAAGAGACTTTTGATTTCTGCATATAACTCCAAAACTTTATCTTTGAACCATAAATTAATGTTTAGCCTCTAACATAGTTTCATATAATTCCACATTCTCCAGATCTAAATCAACAACAGCTTCTTTCTGTCTGAATTTCTCTTTGGCTTCTAATAAACGAATATCACACTTAGGTCTTAGTTTATTCCACAATTTCAACTCAGTTTTGCATGACTGTAGTTTCTGCTGGAACAAATAACTATGGAAACCCCGTCCATTAGACTGTAATCCTCTACTAATATATTCAGAATATCCAATTTTAGAACTCCAGTCATTTGAGTATCTAAATGGATAGCTTCTTGATAAAGTAGTGTGCATTAATTCAAGCAGCAAAGGATTATGATCACTCGATAATTGTGATAAAGATAATGCTTTCAACCCACTAAATTTCTAAAGAAAAGAATGATTAATAAAAAATTTGTCTATATGATTAGCAATTTCTCTACGTCTCTAAGTATAGTTGAAGCCTAAAGCTTTAGTTTCTATCAAACCAGACTGAATTAAACAGTTATTAAATGCTCTGAGATGCTAAAAAGAAATAGGCAACCCTCCTTTTTGTCAGTTGGAGATGTTGAATTATTGAAGTCTCCCATAATAAGTCATTGTTCATTTATCTGCTCTGTTTCACATATTATTCTATGCCATAGTTCCTGCCTATCACTAAAGTTATTGCTGGCATATATCACTAATAGAAAGATGCATAAGCCTCCAGTATTTTTGGCTTGCAATGTTACATGTTGTGATGAGGAAGAAATAATGTTTGTTGACTAGATATCAGCATTCCACGTTATAAGAACCTTTCCAGAAAAATTATTAGTTTGTTGTGGTAGAAAATCCCAATTATTCAGCATTAATTTTCTAAAAGAAAGCAGGTTAACTAAACTAATCTTATTTTCTGCTAAACCAACAATTGTTGGTTTAAATTTTGTCAGCAGGGATACAACCTCACGCACACGAGAAGGTGAGTTCATCCCCGTGACATTCCAAGTCATAGTTGTCATTTAATAATCGATGAGCTCCTCGTTTCCCTTTTAGAAGGAGCGGTAAAGTTAACCTATTACTTACCTTTGACTTGCGCAAGATACTCATCATTTCTACTAACCCCATGAGACATATCATTCTATTCTTATCTGGTACATCTTCTCTCAAATTATCTGCAACATGATTTAGTTCATCAGGCATTATATTGTTAGGGAGATCATCATTTAAAAAATCCAGATCATTTGCGGCATTATCTGGTGCTGCTTGATCATTAATGTCCTCTGCATTTCTAGTTGAAGTTGGCTCTTTGTCCTTATCCTTCTCTACCTATGCAGGCTCTTTATATCAATCGTGAACCATTGTTTTATGTCCAAACAATTTGCATTGATCACACCTAGGAGGTATAAATTTATACTCCACCATAATATCCTTCTTTACCCCATTATGAAGCCTTATCAGAATTTTATCAAGCAATTCAGATGCCAAATCTATTGCAATAAGCACTCTCAAAAATCTCGTAATCTTCTTAGCAGCAGTAAAATCATCGATTCTAATTGATTCTCCTATGAAGCTAGCTATCAAAGAAATAGCTCTATTCGACTATAGCTCCATATCCAAATGGTGTAATTTAATCCAGATCTGGACCTTATCTATTGTGAATTTTTCATATTCGTATCCAGGATACCACTTATCAATCATCGATAAACTCCTAAAATATGAGTAAGTAGAGAATTTTAATACTGATATATAATCATTTTCTTCTTCAAATTGAACAATGAAATGAAATCTAGCTACAATATGAATAATAAACGATCCTTTAGGTTTCCATACTTTCTGGATAATCTCTTTCGACTTCACCACTGATAATTTAAATTCAATAGGATGAAGAGCGATCGTATCATGCCAAACATCTACAGAGGAATTGAAAATATCTTCTTGAATAGACACATGATTTCCCACTGGCTTTACATACTGGAGAGAATTCGGATCTACTTCTGAACTCAAATTACCTTCCTTGCCTTTAGAGATTTCACCAGATTTACATTGAGAATTAATTCGATTTTGAATTGGATCTGACTTAGGAGATTGATTTAAAGAGGATGAAGAAAAATTTCGCACTTCCGCCATTTTTGATTTGAAAACCGGGAGAACAAATGTTATAACCTGCACAATATATATTATATATATATATATATCCAATTTGAACTAATTTTCAATTTAGTTCAATATTAAATTCTATTTGACTTAATTTACCTTTCATTTTCACATTGGTTTTATTATTCTAATATTTAAATTAGTTAAACTAATAATCACACATCACAACCAACAATCAATTAATTAGTTAATTATCTTTTCAAACATATATCTTTTATATATACTCAAAATCATATTTTCAATGCCAAATCACAAACATTAAACTCTAACTAAGTTTTGGTTCTCACACCTGTCAATTGGAAATATATAGATATCTCACTTTCGAAACTCGAACATAAATACTGATGATTTCATAACAATCATCATAACCATCTCCGGGCTACTAGAGCGTGATTCTATATCTATGCAGTATATTTGAGACTTCGAATACACGTTGATTAGACGTATATGCAAAATCTTCATATACTTGATAGTTCAAAATCAATATAAAATAAAATACTCAAATACGTATAATAAGATATGATTTTCAAAATTAAATTCGTTTTTTTATTATTTTTAAACCATACTCGTCAAGCACATTCTAGGGTATTACTAACCCTATCTCTAACGAGTTATTCTTATAGGATGTTACAAATCCTATCTCTAATGAATTCTTTTGTTCACTTCTAACGTGTCTTGTTCTCGAGCTTTGTAAACCAAAGCTCTGATACCAAACTATCACGCATCGAATTTCGCTTGGTCCGAATCGATCGTTAAACCGACCAAGACCGTTCGAGAATGCGGATTGTAATGAGAACACAACGCATTATGGAACACAAACATGAAAACATTTCACTGCTATTACAACAATTTACGTCAGAGTACAAGATATCAGAGTTCAAATAAATAATATACAATGGAAAATAATATCAGAAATTTAAATTACGAACAGCAGAAATATATATACATAAATTTATTGTGCAGCAAAAATGCATCAACTATCACAATTGAAGGGAATACACGGATACAAAGCATTCTATATATAGCCCCAGCCATAATCCAGGATCCTGTGAAAAGAAATATCTGCAAAAACTAAACTACTCGTTGCTTGTGTGGAAAATATGGGCACCCAGAGTTTAGGTGAAAACAACAAACTCTGAATCATTCATGGGACTGGTGTGAGAACTTAAAGCAGTTATTAAATATTACTTTGAAATAAGGTAAATCATGGGACCACGCCGTATGACACGAAACTGGTTTACTCCACATGAATATCAATTTGGGAATTAAACAACGCAATGCTTTTTGGAAAATGAAGCTATTATAAGACTCAAGTCCGATCACACAATGCAATGCAAGCCGAAGGATAGAGGTTTCCCTTATAATAGCCAAACATGCTTGATACGCATTAAAACAAATCATTTTGATATTACTATAAGTGCATAGTGTATAAAATAACTTCGAATATAAATGTATTGATCATAGACGACATAGGTACCATATATTATGTCGCCATATAGGTTTACAACTAAAACCGAAAAGTCACGTATTGGAAATTGGATTTCCATCAGGAGTCGAGGCAAGGGATGTCTCCTCACCGATTTCAGGCCATCTCTAGTGGGATGCCCAAGATTAACACGCATGACCATTGGATCTTCAAGGTCCATCCTCTCTTACTTTTGAGGATCGGTTATTCCTGAACAATATGTTTCCCGGTCGTATTGGACCATGGCCATTGGTGACCAATATATTCGAGATGCCTCGCAATCCATCAGCCACATAAGTAAAATGTCTTGGCTACATACCATGACACCACTTCTAGCTAGAAAAAAACGCATGCACTTGCTATAGTCACTATTCCGTTTTTGACTCATACCGGGGTGTGAGGCTCGCAAATCAACGCTATACACAAAGCTACGCTATATTAAAGTCGTGATTTGATCATCATCCATAAGGCCCTGCTTTTCAACAAAAAGCCTTGATCATTGCATCTTAGCATGCTACATTATCAATCCATAACATGCCATTGATTTCCACCAATATATAACCTCTAAGCTCGTATGTCTTAGAGAAGGGTGTTAAGTAAGAGAATATATTCTCCGCCACCAAACAGATATATATTTAGCAGAGATCAACGAATATAGCACACAATACAATGTCAGACATACAATCCATTTACAAGTCCATTCTGGGTCTAAATGAAACCAGAGGTATTTATTACTCATATCATATGTCTAATATAGGAGAGAGGTCCTCGCATATCCGGTTGATCTCTAAGTACGTTTGGACGATCACAATTTATTACCTCGTCTTGGTTATACAACCCAATCAAGACATCAGTAATCATCCAAATGATGTAAAGATCTCTGGTCTTCAACCACCGTCTTCAAATCTTCGACTTTTGGTGTCATATCAGTTATTCAGAGTCCAATCTAATTAAAGATTCATTAAAACTCCAACTTAGTTTTAATCTTCAAAAACCATTGCTTAATGGTTCTACCACCTTTGGAAATTAATCTTGTCTTTACTTGGGTTAAAGAACAAATGTCATGTAAAAACACTACTCACGATAAACTCAAAATCATCTTCCATTTTATGTGGAATTTTCACAGAAATCTAAATCATTTATAATCGATATAAATTTTCGTATCAGACTAATACTATAAGTGGAATAGCGGTGAAGCCTTTTAAATTTCATAACAAGTAAACGTCTTCCTTCATAGAAGCTCATTTCGATTATTATGAATATAATTCCATTCAATTCCACTTTAATTAAATAAAATGTAAAACTTCTCTAAATCTTTATTAAAAGATTTATTCCGTTCATAAGTTGATTTGAGAACAATATTGTTTAAGATACCGTTCATGACAAACCCAAAAATCCTATTCAAAAACGTATTTTATAAAATGTTTATAAATTCGTTTAAAAACGATTCCAACTTCCATTTCAATTTTTAATTAAAATTGAACATCCCATTTTATTATGATCTCAACATGATGGTGTTTTCAAAATATAATATTTTGAAATTCAATTTTCTCGATATTCATTATAAAAATGAATAAAATCGATATAAAAATTTGTTCGAGTCAAAATAGTGTTTATATACTTAACTCGTCTTTACATTTTTTATTTTCGTGTCCATCTAAATCGGACAATAAAATCAAACTTCTAAGTTTCCTTGAATATTACATTAATAAAATATTCACATTTATTCCGGATTATAAAAAAACTTCAACCCATATCCATATAAATAAATTAATATGGATTACATTCATCATATGCACCCAACAATAGTTGCAAACAACTATCAACATCCAAAATGACAGCCAATGTGCACATTATTTTCATATGAGCTTAAATCAAATAATTGACGCTCACATAAACCCGTCAATCAATCCGTTAACTGCAATTTCGTACAAGGGAGATGTGTGAGTCAAATATCATCCCAAGACCTGTGGGGTTTTCAACCAACAACAATTATTAAATGAATCATTGGCCTTCACCATTCACTGGCTTAAGTAAAAAGGTTTAATCAAGAATTTAATTTAGTCATCGAATTAAATACTCAAGCCGTAACATATCCATAATTAATTTTATACATTTTCATGCCAAATCGTACCAAACCCATTTTATTTTATAAACCAACCAAAATTGGTTTGCACACATTCTAAATCGCTTAAAATAATTTGAAACGATTTATCAAACGATTTCATACAAATCGAGTTGCTGAAATATGTGAATTGGAGAAACTGAAGTCACGGAAAAATGTCAAACAGTCCGGGGTTCGGCCGGGAAAGAGCCTGGATCAATCTAGATTGTGGACCGAGGTCCCTCCAGTCCACAGCCAAAACCAGTCGATCGGTCCATTTCAGACCAGTCGACGGGTCTGTACCTTGGCTTCTACCCAGAAGACCACCAGTCGACTGATCCATTCGGACCAGTCGATTGTTCCGAACCTGGGCTGCTGCCTAGGTAGACCACCAGTCGACTGGTCTGAGTCGACCGGTCGACTGGTCCGAATCAACCAGTCGAACTGGTCCAAACCTGGGCTATTTCCTAGGTCGGATAGGGAGGGTATTGACCCTCTTGGTCGAACTCCATCGATCATACGTGATCATTCAAGTCTCGCCAACACTTAGAGATGTCAACGAGGCCTCTAATAAACATGGTACCGATTCAAATCATGTCCATTCGATCGTGTGAACGATTCACGCAAAATTTCAATATAATGAAACTAAAATTCAGTTATCGGAAAGTGTAAGCTACTCTAACCAATTCAACGACATATGCACATAAACCTAAATTACACTTTTACAAGCCAATGGCTTGAGGCATAGATGTGGGTTCTTAGGAACTCACCTTTGCTTGTTTAGAAACAAGAAATCGATCCAATGACAATTTAGAACAATCTCTCTTCCAATATAGCTTGCTAATCTTCAATCTAAGAATGAATGCACAAATTTCCTAGAAGTTATGTCATAGGAAATAGCGAAAATTGAAGAGGAAACAAGATGGAGAAGCTTACCCTAGTTTCTATGCTTGATTTCCTCTTGATTTGAGCTCCAAATTGAAAACCCTAGCTTAGGAATTTTGATTTTCTTTTCCCATACCCTATTTTCTATTTTTGTTAAGTGGAAATGAATGAATGGAAGGAGAGGAATGATGGAGGTTATAAGAGTGGGTTAGGTGAGCTAGCCCAAACCCAAACCAAAGTGCCAAATTTTTGAAACTCGGAATATATCAATGTTTATACTTTTCAAACATGTAAACGTTATTTTGAACTCAATGAAAGTGGTTTCGAGTCCAAATTCTCCATATGCAAGATGCAACTTTTTGGACACGTATAGATTCTAGCATACCTTTTCATCTTGCACGCCCATACGCTAGCTCCAAGAATTATGAAATTTTGGATTCTACCATTATTTGATGATACAAATTCGGGAAAAAAGGTGGAATCGAATTCTGAGATCGTCTCAATAATGTTCCTTTGTAAATTGATCGTCAGTTTCTTAGCAAATGTGTCTGCCTCGCACGGCTACATGCTAACTCCGTTTAATGTGAAATTTGAAAGATAACTATGATTTATTAATTCGAATCCAACAAAACTTTCCTTGGCAGATTCGGAGGTCGCTGTCAAAATTTCTCTTTTTAAGGGCTATGCGATGATTTTAAAAATTGAATTTTCAAAATTTTAAAATACAATTTATAAATCAATTTAATAATTTTACTGAGTTTGTTTTAAGTCAAATAAAATATAAAAACTAATTTTAAAATTATTCTCAAATTTTATTCAGAAAAAATAACCAATTTATATTCCCATATTCATTATAATATCTTAAATCAAAATTTTAAATTGGTTCTGAAAATACGGGTTGTTACATTTTTCGTATTGTTACGAACATTGTTTGTTATATTGTTATTTTGATATATTTTCTTATTTAAATCTTTTGTTTTTTGGCGTACATATTTGATGTACTTCCTTATTCTAAATATTCTATTAATATATAATATTAGCTTTAGGTTTAAGAACTACCATACCGCAATTTTTTTAAAAATTCATTTTGACATATATCACGATTAAAACAACGAAAACTATATTTTTCTCTTTTATTATGATAACTTATTACAATAGATCCAGTAGACTCTTGTTTCATGGAATTCTGTTCTATTTAGAATTCAATATATCAGTTTGAAGTTTGAACTGAAAATTTACGAACTGCTGCCACGCAATAAGCTCAAAATTTCTAAATATTAATCTTTCTTTTAATCTTCGTCAAACTTAGTAATTACTAATGCACTCCCATACAATTTGTATTAAACTTGGATTTTAAAACATCGTGGCTATAGTACTAAAAGAGTTAGACAACTCGGGTCTTCCCTAGTCAATTGCGAATCTTTACTATCACTACAAGAAAATGGGGTCTTTACCTACCAATTGTAAGCGTAGGTAAAACTAACATAATGGTAGGTAATTTATTTTAGCAACCAATATTGAATTGTTAGAAAATGGTAAGTAAAGGTTAGTAGAGAAAGATCTTTAGCTACACTTATTGATATTGGTAGGTAAAAGAATTAATGGACCCCACTACGTTATGACTCAAATGATGAGTCATCAGCTATGTGTTTGATGATGTGTCATCCTACATGGTTGCTGATGTGTCATCCTACATGGCTGCCGATGTGTCATCCTACATGGCTGCAGACATGGTTGTCATAGTAACATACACATGGCATAAATTAATGTCGACACTTGGAAATTATTGGTTGGTTCATGTGTCAAACAATAATTTGTCCATGTGTCATCATTTAATTAGTGCATGTGACATCTTTTTTAGGCCACATGGCATTATTTACTGTAAATAAATATTTACAGGAATTGAATATTTACATAGAGTTTATTTTAAACAAATAACAAATATTTATTCAAATAAATATTTATTACACTTTCAAATAGTACACATATTGTTTCCTCGCTATTACACAAAGACTTATACATACACTTCCTCATTACATTTCACTCGTATACATTAGTACTTTACTATGTTAAATTCTGAACTACTGTTATCTCAAATATGTCTCTCATTAAATTCTAAACAGCAAATAAAAGCATACAACAATATCATAACATTAAATCCACATTGTTTTAATCCATAATTTCCATGATTGGAAAGCAAATGGGTCATACCCCACTTGCAAATTTGACATCATAGTCCTGCGACCGCTGCAAAAACCAAAGGAAAAAATAGTGATAACGTCTACCGAAGTTGGCGGAAACAAAAGCAGCTACTACATCGGGAGAGAAACACATGGAGATGCGATTTTGGGCGTTCATGAATACTGATGCCTAGAAGAAAACTAACCAATAAGAATCACGTAGTTAAGCGCATACCAGCCGAGACAGGACCTTCCAGCAAAAAACTTATTGTTATGTTCACGGGAATAGCTATATACCAATGATGCCAGACTTACAAGAGCTACCATTTATATTCCCCTTTGAGTTTGGATTATGATCCTGAGCAAAAAATCAAATTCAACATTTAATATACTTTTTTTAAAGAAACAAACTCCTTGCACAAAGTTAAATTGTAACCAAATTAGACAAAGATATTACAAAGGCAGTATCAAGATTTCCTTCTTCTCTTTGTTGCCTTCTTGGGCTCATTTGATAGAGAAGGTTTTGAGACTGAGCCAATGGAACAACTCCATAGCGCTTTTCCCCATCACATGCTGTAAATGTCTCACCTTGCATGCTAAGTTCCTTCGATTTCTTCTGTAATTTCTCAGTAAATAAAAGATATTGCATCAATGTATACTCCTTTGAATTTCCCATAGCAGCTATCATAGCCTCATCATACATAAATGGAGCTGTATCTGGTGCATAAGAAGCAAGAACTGCTAAAGCAGTGGCTGGCCCTACGCCTTTCAATACTGTTAACTCGGAAATCGATTTGGAAAGATTTGGTATTGTCTCAAATGCCTTCCTTGAAGCCGACTCCACCAAACTTTCATCCAACGATGAGACAAAATCCAATAACCTCGGCCTCTATTTACCACGAGAAAGCTTCCATTGCATCAACTGCTTGAGTTCAGGTTTGGTTATAAATGGTTTAGGGTTTCTATTTTTGATGAGAGTAAGGAGTTGAGTTCGACAAAAGGAATCGAGCGGAATGAGGTCCGGTTTATTCGAAGACTCGATACTGGTTTCGTATGAAGAGAGTAATTTTCTCCATTCATTAGTATCTGTGGATCCAAAATCCATTCTAAATGCGCCATTTAGTACAGTAGGCTATGAATATTGAGTAAATGACTTGAACTTTAGACTATAAAGAAAGACGTACCAAGGTAGCTTTAGTGGAGTATTTTGTAACACTGCATCCAGTAGATGATTTGATAGAATCATCTAATAGTTCACATATATAATTGTAAGGATACAATCCTAAAGTAAATATTGAACATAACAACATTATATTGATAAGCAGACTGACCACTTAATGATCGTTCAATATTGCTCTTATGGCTTAAAGTGTTATCAATATTAAAACATGATTGAGAACTTCTGGTACGATCATCAGTGATTGTGCTAGTCATGCGTTCTTTAGAACTAGTAGTCAACCGAATTACATTCATACCTAGATAACAAAATATAAACATAATTAGCTCTTTTTATCAAAAAGTACAAAAATACTACTTGGCAGCTTAAGTATACATAACTTGATAGAAATAGGAATGCAATTGGACCAAATTAACTGATATACACGTAAATGTGTATATTTTATCCGCTTATTTATCTTATTTTCCCTTTAAAATAATTGATACTTTGTATTTATAGCTGTATTTTCAGATTGTTGACAAGAAGCATGGTTTAGAGCATTTGATGGATAAAGCATGAAGAATTTGCTTAAAAAGAGTGAAGTTTAAAATTGCTAAAGCTTGAAGAGTCTAAAGCTTGAAGAACAGTTGCAATTATATTTCAGTTAAGAAGATTTGGCTCAATAAAGACTCAAACTGCATTCACATTAGCTCATTTGGAAGGCCTCTTACTCATGTTGCGTTCACACTAGCCTATTTGCTAGACCACTCACTCTAAAGCTGCGTTCACACTGGCTTATGTGTTATTTGGGTTATTTCTTTAGTCCCACATTATGTAATTAGCTAGCTAGCCTTTGTCATATCAGCTATAAATACCTTGTATCTCATTCATTGTAAAACACATTAGGTTTTATTCTGTAACTCTCTTCTTGGAATAAAATCATTCTCTCCCTTTCTTTTTACTTTTTGTTTATTTTATTTATGTTCATGTTATTTATTTTCTTTTTCTCTTCTTCTTTAGCTATGTCTAGCTAATCCCCTTTGATTAGGGGATGATGACGCTGATAGTATGATTCAATATGAATCACATAGCCAAAAGATGAGGACTGTATACATGAAGATCAGGATCTGAATTAAGGGTTAGATCTGAACCTTCATATTTTGTGTCGTTTAAGAGCTATGCTCCTTTATAGGATATATTCGTGTTCGATCTAACGTTTATCAGATCTAGATCTAATTTTAGGGTTTAAGAAATTAATTAGTGAATCTGTCCTGATAGTCTATGGTTGTAGAGCTGAGCTCCTGCATAGGCTATGCTTGTCGTTATTTACATATTTGTTTCTAAAAACCTATTATCGTTGATTCATGTTTGTGACAGAAACATGTATTAGATCTGGTTAATCTTTTGGCTATTGATGATTATGAATCTGATCTATGTCATTATCCCCTAATTGCTTTCACTTATTGTTAAAACTCTCTTTTTATTTAATTTCTGCTATTTTCTTTGTTTTCCACCAATCAAAAGTTAGGGATAACTTGATTGGATTTATTAATAAAATAATTTGGTCCCAGAGTTCGACACCCTCTACAACAATCCTTGTTGTTTAGGAAAGACGAACGAATTTTACAGTTGTTTACAATTGTATAATTTGTTTGCAAAACATTAACTACAATAACAAAATTCGGAAGTAATGCAGATTCCAAAAATATGCAGGTTGAAACACAATTGAAAATATAAATGTATTCCTGAGGGTTTGGCATCTAAATACGTTTCATACCTTTGTTGCACTCTTTCGACAGTCTCGACAATTTCAATAACTCGCCAGCCTATCAGGCAAAGCAAACATATATAACTCGTGGGTTATGCCTGATAGCAATATACATTAGAAAATTTTCACTAACAATGCTTACTTTTCTAGTCCCAGCCTTTTTTTTTTTTGCAGAGGAGGGTTTATAAAATAGATCTAAATAAAAGATTTTGATAGAATATCAAAATAAATCTAAATTAATACCTTTTCAATAGTTTGACCACAGAATTTCCATTTGAATCTCAGATAAGTTAGGTTAGAGTTGCTGCGCTGCCTAGTTCGGAGTCGCAACCAAGATTTTTGTTATGCAAAAATCGATCTAAGTACGCAGTTACCACCAAGCCATCGTAGGTCAAGACCTAGAGTCACAAGTCCGTTTTTCCTCTCTTTAGTCGCAATGTGGATTAAATACTGATTTTTTTATTCTCCTGCATGCCTTGATGAAGAAGGAATAACGATTTTCGTTTCTTAAGTCTGGGAATAACATCTTGATTTAGGTTTAGAGGCGATGAAGAGGGGAAAAATTGGAGGCGGCGTAAACAGATACTTCTGAAATTACAAAGGAAAAATTGAAGGTGTGGATGACCAATTTTGACCATTCGATATTTCCATCTTAATGGTTGAAAATAGCAGTAAATTAATGATACGAATCGCTTTTTTATTTGTGGTAAAACGTTCCTATTTGCTATGATTGGAGTTTATTCCTCAATGTAGGAGACGACACGTCATTAGACAACTCAGCGATATTTTGTTAGTAACACTTTTTTTTATATATCTATTGATAAATAATCATCCTTTTGAAAGTTGTAATATTGACAACATTTACTAGCAAATAAAATTTACCATTAAATATTAGTACATACAACGCTTGCATTTTACAGAAAAATTGTGAATTTTTATAGGAAAATTACAACATTTGCATTTTATTAGTCAAATATCTAGTAAAAAATTATCAAGACATGAAAAGTTATAAATAAATCATTAAACATTAATAAATGATTATTGAATATTTAATATTAATTATCTAAAATTTAATTAATGTTTATTAGTTATTGATTGTTAATTATTTCATATTTCAATTCAATTACAAATATTAAATAATTGATTTTATAAGGAATATTGTTAGGATATACGAACAAAATTTTCATTCCAAGACGAATTTGTTGCGATATGTTTTTTTTGACACATCATCACACAACTCGGTGTTATTATCGATGAATACTATACGAATGGAATGAAAATATAGTTGTGAATTGAAAAAAATCTCCAATATATGTGTAGGTAACAATTATTACTTACTTATGTTTATTGGTAGATAATTTTTCTTCCAAAATGTTGCAATATTGGCAACTTTAACCTACCAATACATTTTACTAGTTAAATATTGGTAGATAAAGGTTAACTTTACCCACCCACACATATTGGTAGGTAAAACATTGGTAGGTAAATGTCAGATTTCTTGTAGTGTATTGACGTACTGTCTATCCAATGTACTAGTTTGCAGTGTTTAATCATTTCATCGTACCGTCGACACCAAATCTTCACTATTCTCAATATCAAATCTTTACCATTGTGTAGTATGCAGTCACTTCAACAACTTTAGTAGCGTGTTATCATTTCTAAGATTACAATTGTTTCCTCAGTGAACATTTTTATGTGTGTGTATATATATATATGAACTAGAAAGAAATATATATTCCTCGCAATTCTATACTCAATTAATCTCCTATTTCCTCAATGACTCGACGCACATACAATAATGTCATTATGGCCCTCATCTGTTGATTCTGACTGGTGATCAGCGGTCGGACCTTCTGATAGCCCACGAACTAACCAAGATTGGCTTATCGAGTTCCAAGAGAAGCACTACAAAGATGTTCGTCATGATTTCCCCAATCTTGATCAACTACGACTTCAATAGCGTGTAGGTCCTCCAAACGAACAAGAGGTTGATCAGGTTTTGGTTGCTCATCTCTAATTCTGCAAGCTACAAAACAATTTTCTATTGTTCGACCTTTATATGAACAAGGGGTGAATCGAGCTATAGTTGTTCAACCTCCATGTGACTAAGAGGATCCTATATGTTGTCACCGCAGGTATGCGGTGGAGGTTGTGGTTAGGGTTGATGGAGACAATATTGGCCAAAGAATCCAGCTATGTCCATTTTTGATTGAACGGTTGTGGCTATTCTAAATGGGTTGACGATCGTTTATGTGCATAGGGCATAGCCTATTGTGACAACCTGTCTTTTTGACAGCTTCAAGTCGGCAATTAAACCAACTCGGAACATTCACAAAGATAGATTGTTATCGCTTGTCAAGTTTAAACAGAATATACACACAGAATCATAGAATAGAATAAATAACACAATATCTCACAGCGGAATTTTACTACAAAAAAATATGTTAGAATTTTACAATATTTATTATACAGTGTAATTTTTAAGTACATAAGATTTTAAATAAAATAAAATTACAGAAAGATGGACCAAAGCGAGCGCGTCTTCACGTGCTTCAAGCTTCGATAGGTGGTGTCTTTAAATCCACAATACTTAGGTATGAACCAAGCATTCCATGCAAAACATAAAAGATTCGAGTCAGGAATAACTTTATTCAAGTAAGACAACTTCAATAAAACATTAAAATATAAAAGTCAATCCTAATTTGAAGTATATGTCATATGCAAATTATACGGAGACTTCATGTACACACGTGTACATGTACATGTACACATGTGCACTGCCTTAGCATCCCGAAAATGAACAAGCCAAAGTTCAACATTCAAGTACAAGTGCACAGGCTAATATGGTCAGTACAATGGTCATAAAAAAAAGGTCAAATGCCAAATATTATAGGCAAAGGGTGGATCACAACAACATGGTAAATGTACAAGTTCAAATAAACACATATATGCATGTATGATTATGTATATATACATGTATCAGTTGTAGCAGTAAATAAAGTGCACAATGACAAGGCCAGTAAGTGCACTAAACTAAAGCAATAAGACAAACCAAATTAAAATAGCAAGATCAACAGCACATAGTTCAGGGTCACATCATAAATTGAAAAACGTTCAAGGCAACAAAAACCCAAGTTTATAAACAAGGGAGCCAATTACTTTCGTATAGATATATATAAACTAACCGGTCCATTTATTATTTGGAGTTGTAAATAAGTTTCAAATATTTATGGTCAAAGTATCAAAAGAAACTTGGGCTAAATTCAAAACAAGCACATGCTTTTTAAGGGACCAGGCAAAGCATATGATTAAATCAGCTACATGTGAATATATGCATGAGGCAATACTACCTGGCATATCCTATATATATATAATACACGGTCTTGATTCATATACATTCAAGCACAGGAATACATATATATAGATGTTATCACATCCCACATATATACGGTTCAATGTATTACCACAATACATATATAATTAAAATACACAAATGCATGTATCAACTTCAAGGGCAGTCAACACCTGCATGGAAGGAAATGCTAGGTTTACCAGTAAACAAGAAATGCAGGCCATCAAACAAAGCCAACCAACTTGATAATTATGAGTCAAACAAGGTTCCTTTTTCACTACTTGCCAACATGAAATGAAGTCACTACTAGCCAACATAACTCTAGTAGATAACTCCACCTATACGTAAATTAACTATAAGCATATATATATATATATATATATAGAGAGAGAGAGAGAGAGAGAGAGAGAGATTTATATACATATACATACACATGTTGACCTGAACATATAAATACGTAGTTATAATTTGCAGAATTGTGTCGGCCAGGTATGAGACTTAACTAAATGGTTAAACATAATATTTGAGAGGCATAAAATAAAGGACATTTTACTATGTTAGGCTTATTTCAGAATTGTATAACGCAAACGGACTTGTTTTGAAAGTAATTACAGGAATAGACCTGTTCTGTATTAACGAAGGCGCGTTTTGGAAACACGCCCAAAAGCGCGTTTTGGAAACTCGCCTGTACAACTTGGTTTTAAATTCCATAGCGACTTTCTTGAAATTTGATTTGGACATAACTCGATATTTATAATATGAAATTCCCATTTTTCTGTTTCAGTACTGAAATATAGTTCTATAGATTCGATCGTTTTTTGTTTCAATGAAAACCGACGTATAACGATTCCTATATATTCGAATGTAGGTGTAAACGTTAAATTTCGAA
The DNA here is from genome assembly GCA_030737875.1 of Allium sativum. Classification (NCBI taxonomy): domain Eukaryota; kingdom Viridiplantae; phylum Streptophyta; class Magnoliopsida; order Asparagales; family Amaryllidaceae; genus Allium; species Allium sativum. Next base: position 1,027,273,027 of record CM060909.1, read on the forward strand.
CTACCACGACATTTAAATAATATATATAGCTTAACCAAACAACGTAAAACAAATACCAAATTCTAATATTCAAATACAAGAGAGATACATTGTCCGGTTAGGGACAAATAAGTTCGAAACATAAGAAATACAGATACACGAAATGCAACACACTGACATCGCATCAACAAACATACATATCCATTTTAGGCTACTGAAGTACACCACTTTCTGTTATGGCCCAGCGATCCACATTTGCTGCACCTGTTTGTTTTGGGTGTTTGATGCTCGTCCATAACATTTTTGAACCTCGTTGATTTGGGTCGTCTAGCTAGTCTTCTGATAGGCGGAGCCAGTATTCGTGGACCGTTGTACGGGTCCCAGTATTTCTTATCGCGTATAGGATTAAACTCTGGGACGTATGTAGCTCTATAACTTTCGACGGAGTACCAATCAGAAGCAAAATCGTGATGTGCAGTATTACTACCAAAACCTTGGTCTGAACAAGTTGCCATCACATGAGCACATGGTATCTTCTGCAGAAGTGGGATTCTGCATGTACAGGTGACATCAAAACCGTCGATCACAACATCATATTCATCGCCGTAACTGTTAATCACTTGCCATTTATATCGACCAAATCGAACAAGCCTACAATGTCGTGCATCAATAGCACGAGCTTCAATTTTAGCTTCCCATTTTGGAGTAAGTTTCGTATTCAGACCCGCCCCTTTTTCTCGTCTTTTATAGAAATACTCAACTGATCGAAAGAACGTTCTTGCAACCAACGCCTTTATAGGCAAGGATCTGGCGCCTTTTAGTACGCCATTAAAACTTTCAGATGCGTTGGTCGTCATAATATGGAAGCGGTCGCCGTCATCTTTGCAAAGAGCCCAGTTTTCTTCGCAATTCCCTAGGCTTCGTTCAATCCAGTCATGCGCCTCCGGCTTAGTTGTCTTGATATCTTCTCTAAGTTTATTGTATTCAATCACTTCCGAAGCACATGCAGCAGCGTAAAACAAGCCTACAAGTCGCTTGTCTCGATGACCTACAGCTTGAAAATTTGCTTTCATATGCCTTGCACAGAACCTATGCTTGTGCAGTTGGTGCCATTTATCCTGCAAAGCGCTTGGAATCTCTTTCATTCTGTCAGATATAAATGTAATGTGTCAATTTTGTATGCTATAAATGAACTCACGCATGCATGAAAAGAACCAGGCCCAAATTCATATGATTCGGACTCGACCACCCCATAAGCTAATGGGTAAAGGCAGTCGTCCGCATCTACAGCGGTAGCAACAAGCAGTATTCCTTTGTACTTACCGTACAAATGTGTCCCGTCAATAGAGATCACTGGACGGTACCGTACAAATGTCGTCTCATATACAGCGGAGCGCCGGAAGGCGCGGAGCGCCTCGGCGATTAGCACACGTGAAAATTCAATGTTTCACCGTGTTTTTCAGCCTGGTACTTTGGCAAACCTGGTACTTTGCCAAGTGCCAAATCTGGTACTTTGCCAAATCCAAGGCGTGCGGAGCCCGATTAGCACACGTGAAAATTCAATGTTTCACCGTGTTTTTCAGCCTGGTACTTTGGCAAACCTGGTACTTTGCCAAGTGCCAAATCTGGTACTTTGCCAAATCCAAGGCGTGCGGAGCCCGATTAGCACACGTGAAAATTCAATGTTTCACCGTGTTTTTCAGCCTGGTACTTTGGCAAACCCGGTACTTTGCCAAGTGCCAAATCTGGTACTTTGCCAAATCCAAGGCGTGCGGAGCCCGATTAGCACACGTGAAAATTCAATGTTTCACATGCAGCAGCGTAAAACAAGCCTACAAGTCGCTTGTCTCGATGACCTGCAGCTTGAAAATTTGCTTTCATATGCCTTGCACAGAACCTATGCTTGTGCAGTTGGTGCCATTTATCCTGCAAAGCGCTTGGAATCTCTTTCATTCTGTCAGATATAAATGTAATGTGTCAATTTTGTATGCTATAAATGAACTCACGCATGCATGAAAAGAACCAGGCCCAAATTCATATGATTCGGACTCGACCACCCCATAAGCTAATGGGTAAAGGCAGTCGTCCGCATCTACAGCGGTAGCAACAAGCAGTATTCCTTTGTACTTACCGTACAAATGTGTCCCGTCAATAGAGATCACTGGACGGTAGTGTACATAACCTGCAATGGAAGGACCAAATGCCCAAAAAGCACGATGAAATACACCAGACTCATCGTGTACTATATGTCCTACTGAACCTGGATTGCGTCTTTTTATTTCCTTAAAATATTGAGGCAAATACGAATACGATTCGGCCCAGTCACCGTATATTTTTTCCAAAGCTTTATTCAACGTTCGCCAAGCTTTCATGTAATTGATTTTGATGAAAAGGTGCTCGTCGACAAGCACTTGCACCATCCCAGCTGAGATATCCAAGTTGGCCTTCACAAAAGCCATGATTTTGGATACAAGAAACGCAGAAGTGGCTAGCTTGTGGTTTGAATTAATCGTAGGGTTAACACAGTTATGTTCATGAGGCAACTTTCGGATTTCCCACAATCCGTTTTGTGATTTCTTCGACACTATAACATGTATTCGCCATGGACAAGTAGCATCAACACTACATACAGCGGTATATATTGTTTTATTCGACTTGATTGGCTTGTATGAAATACCGTGCAGAATAGACCATTCCGTAAGTTGGTGGAGAAACTGTTCCTTGCTTCGGAATACCATCCCAACAGCAAAACCATTTTGTACGCACGAAGCCGAGAATTTTTTGCCAGAAAACTCTAAATTAGCCACTACGAATCTGGCCATCATTTGCGCCGTGCAGAGATCATCGTCCATGGGTACTTCCATTTGAGGCTCATCACCATCTTCTTCGGGATCTACTGTGTTTGTATCATAGTCATAGTTCAGTGGTTCATTGTTGACTCCGGTCCAGCATGTATCATCAACTGTTGTCGTGGCAACCGCCATGCTGTCAATATGTTCGGCCTGTTGTGAAGGACTTGCACCCCATTCTTCTTGGGCTTCTACAGTCAATCTATTAATAAATTCATTTCAGTTAGATCTTACATTTCAATGAGTAGTTATAAAACTAACTTGATGTGGAACACATACCTTTGGCTCATATCTAACAATTCTGACTGATCAGTCTGTTGTTCTTCTTCTTGTTGTTGCTGCTGCTCAGCCACATTTGGTGGACAATACGGATTGGTGTATAAGAGAACTAAAGTTGATTGATGGATCATGAGTTTGCAACATTTCTGTGAAATAACCGAAACCGTTACTCACTATAGGAGGTGTGATTATTTCTTCCACAACATCTTCCACGATTTCTTTTGTTGTTTTCCCAACAAACAACTCAAATGATTTCTTAATAGTGGAAAACATTACTTGTACATCTTCATCGTCTGAAAGTGCTACGGCTCTCGACCCCGATTCAGTAGGCCAGTTGACCGACAACTCGACATCATATTCGAGAGGGTTAATTCTGGTTGCTTGGAAAACTGTGTCTTTCAAAGCACCAAGTGTGCAACCCCGTCGAACTCTCCCTGGTTTGCAGAATCCTCCCACATAACTTCCATTTTGTTGCCCATCCACGACCAATTCACCGTCTAGTAGATAAGTGCAGTAATAAAAGCAGGCGCCATTGTTGATTGTGTTTATTTTTCTTGAAGTTCTTTGAAGACATGATTGAAGTGTATGAGAAATAATGTGCTGAAGAGCTATGAAATAGGGAAACCAACTAAGCAACGTCACCATTAAATCAACTTTATTCAACTCAGTGTGCGGTCGTTGTCAAGTCAGAATTGGCAAAGCTCTAATCATGTCACCCATTTCAAAATAAAGTAGAATCAGAATCAATTGTCCTATGCTCGTACTGATCACACAAAACAAGCCATGCGTCAGAATTGGAAGAGCTTTTATCATGTCATCGAATTCGAAATAAAGTGTTGTCCTTTGTCCTTACAACGGCTTTATCACAATGGACAAATGTTAGATCAGATTTGGCAGGTGTTTGTCAACACAACTATTCTGAACTATTGGGCCAACTTTACCCGTGTCTAGTCAAATCACCTGATTTGCGGCAGATCGTACTGTATAGAAACAGACTGACCCAGCTTTAATTTTTGGCAGCGAGTTGTCAATTCTTATTTATGTCATAATGTACATTGTACAAACCAACAAAATACAAAGCTTTAATTCAAACTTCAAAAGCATAAAATAATTCATTAGAAAAACACAAACATACAATACTTCGTGTTGATCTTCCAACTCCTACAAACACACAAATAATAATTCAAACTAAACTTCAGAAACATATAACGACAACGGATAATACAATAATTCAAACTAATCTTCAGAAACCTACAACGACGACGGATAATAGAAAAACTAGTGGTTAGCTTTAAATTGCAAGTCCTCTAGGAGTTTTTTGAGACGTCTAATTTCTTGCTCCAGCTCATTCGCATATGCTATGCCCCTGGGACAAAGCGGTTCGTCAATCCATTCTGAAAAATTGCATCCGTGAGGATAATTGGAACAAAGAAGACTTCGACGACCAATGTTTTCGCCATCATCACAGACGACAACTTCAGCCATATATCCACAGTGGCAGCAAACTGGGAACGAGTTAACCTCTTGCTCAACCATTTTTTGAGAAGTCATTTTGAAAATATACGGAGCCGTGAAGATGTGGTTGAGTATGAATCAGAATTATGAGAAGACTGGTGAGTATATATAAAGTTTTGAAATTTCCCAAAATACACAGGCACGTTTTGAAAATGCGCATGAAGGCGAGTTTTCAAAACGCGCGTATATCCCTCCCTTGACGAAACAGGTCTATATTTGTTATTATTTCTGAAACATGGCTAATCATGTAATAAAATTTCAAAACAAGCCTAAATGGGTAAAAAGTCCTAAAATAAAATAAAATTATTCAAGTGTATGAATCGAATTTTTTATATAAGCAGTAGCAGGTATAATGATCGGCATGCAAACATCAGATTCAAAGAAAGGGTTCAGGTCAGATCCAAACATGCCAAAGGTTTCAGGTAAAGACCTCAAGTACAAGCCACATTACCAGGCACCAATACATCAATATAGTCATCAAGTTACAAGTCATAGCAAAAGCATGATTGGACATATTAGGTTAAAGACCAAGCACAATTATGGAAATACACATAAATACATGGAAATGAAGAAGAGGAGAATGGGTCAAAACTAGTAGTATTTCAGGTTATAGAATTGTAGTGTAACAGCAAGTGTGGGTCATGGCGAATGTCCTTAAGACATGGAAGCGAGGATTAGTAAAGCAGGTAGGTGATCCTACCACAAGTACAACACAGTTTTGGGCCGCAAGCAAGGACATAATTTCAAATCATGGCCAAAACAACCCATTATGACATTTCAATGTAACAAATGTAGTTACAAAACCCAAGTACTAACAATCTATCAAATTCACGCCAGCAAATCCCAAGTCGAATTAACAAAGAATACACTATCATACTTAGTTGTAAATTTATGTTGAAATACTTGTATAAAGTAAATCGTGGGAAATACTCACCATAGACAGCAAATAACTGAGTTGATGCTTGAATAGCGACACAAGCGGCAGATCTCGAGAAAGTGCGTGACCGAGTTGCTTTGGGCGTTTGCATTTCGGTAAAGGAGAACGGTGATGGCAACACGAAGTAGAATTTGGAAGAAAGAAGAAGGTGCTTTAATTCCGATTGAAAGGGGAAGATGGTGGCGATCTGTGATTGATTTCGGGGAGGAGGACATTTTTTCTTTGGTTTGGGGAGTTTTGATTTCGGCTGAAATTATGAACAGAGAAAGGAAGAAAATAGATGAAAAGAAGAGATCGAAAGAAAAAAATTAACGTGGACAACTGTTAGAGATCTCAAACAATTTTGTACAAGTGTCATAATAGTATAGCCAAATTTGAGCAAGTGGCAAAGCTCATTTAACAATTATTTCTCAAGAATGTATACTATTTTATTCTACATAAGAATAGATGCATACAATATCCATTTTCAAGTACAAGCTTTAAATTAATTTAAGACCAAATTCAAATCTAAATAAAATAAAATAATTTACATTAAATTACAGTTCTCAAGTTAAATCTCCAAATCTTATATAGATATTCAACAATATATTTAATTCGATTTCAAGTTTATTTTAAACAAGATGTAAGTCAACCTATCGTTTTCATATTATATTATTAAACAAACACATATATGTTTATTTCATTCCAACCCAATTTCAAATATACAAATGAATTAAAATTTTAAAATCTTAAATTAGTTTTTTGAGTCTACATTCCAAAATCAAGTTCAACTGGATATATTAGCTTTTAAGTTCTTAAGTTATATTTCAAGTTCAAATTTTGAAACCAAAATTAAATATCACTAAAACAAAAATACCCTTTTACAACGTCCATTTTACAACGGGCACTGGCTGCCCGTTGTAATAGAAGGCTATTATAACGGTCACATTCTGAACCGTTGTAATAGATGTCTGTACATCAATCTTTTACAACGGCCAATTGGTGCCCGTCGTAATAGGACACTATTACAACAGTCGTTTCTTGACCGTTGTAATAGATATCCTTTACAATGCTCTTTTCACAAAGGGAAATTGCATGTTGTAATAGAGTGCTATTACAACGGTCATTTCAGGCCCATTGTAATAGATGCCAATTTTACAACGTTCACAAGATGTACGTTGTAATAGATGTCTACTTTACAACGGTCACAAAATTATTATTATTTAGTACTTAATATGTTTTATTATTTAATAATTAATCATATATTATTAACTATAATATTATATTACTAATCATCCATAATATTATATTATTTATTAATATTTAATAATTGATAATATTATATTTAATAATTAATCATTAATAATAATTATTAACAATAATATTATATTATTAATAACATCATTGTAAAAGCAATAATATCTACAGTGTCTAGCTACCCAAATAGCTATAAAAAAGTTTTAAATAATGTTTTCTTTATATTATTGTATACATATTAGATTTCATTCAATAATGTTATATAACTTTATATTATTGCCTTTAACTATAATACTGCATTAAAAATTACTTATCATTAATAATAATATATTATTTATTAATATTTAATAATTAATTTTTAATAATATTATATTAATTATTTATAGCTTGTAATAATTAACGAGTATTATTAAACAACCACTAATTACTGGTTGTTATATATAATCAGCATTCCAGCAGGCTTAACTTTACCTTTTCAGTTATTAGTAATAAGTAAAATCGAGTAATTAATATCAATTATATAATAATTCAATAGGCTTAATTTTACTTCTCAATTATTAGGAAGTAAAAATGTCAAAATCCATTAATAATAGTGCTCGATCCAACCCGTTGCTACTTCATATTGGCGGCCATTTTGATAACAAAATGAAAACCCTAGATCCGCTCCACGATTAAAAAAATTGAAGCCGCCACCTAATCCCTTTCTCCGCTCTTCAGTGTCTTCGCCTGCCGATTCCTATGCTACCCTCTAATCCCTAGTTGAATCAAGGAAGACGATGCGATCGAAAAATCAAGAAAGTTAGAATTCGAATTAGAGCTCGCGAAGAAAAGATATAGAGAATGGAAGGACAGGATGAGGAGGAAGCGGAGGTGAAATCAGCGAAGGATGTGCCGTAGACCAGCGACAAAGGATGACGAAATCAACTTAGGGTCGGAACGATTGTTGCTAGTGCGGTTGCTAGCATCGGGGTTGGTGCCAAAATTAGGATTAGGGTTTGAATATGAAGAAGCTGAGGATTGAAATCGGAAGAGTGGCCAGAGCTTTCTTTTCCGATCTGAGCTTTAGATTTCTTCAGGTGAATATTATTCTGGTATGCGTTAGTGTGGTTTAATGATGGTCCCTTATTTTTGACTACTTGGATTTGACTTTGATCATTGTATTTTGTATTCTTGCCATATTAGCGTGTATTTATAGTTGCAGACCTGTTTCCCATTAGAAATCTTCCTCTAATTTGATTTTATTTTTGGATAGCTCACTTCAACTCTGAAATTCTACAAACCAATAGTCTATTTATTTCAAAAGTGGACATACTAACCTGGTCTACCTGTTAAATTCTAATGGTAGGTCATAATTTCTTACTGACTCACAAAAGATACGACATATGTTTCTTTAATTCTAACGATGAACGATACCGTAAAACAAAGCATTCTTTTTTGTGATAGAAAAAAGATACATTCAATTATGATTTTCTTGTTTGTCAAGTGGATAAAATCATGTCACTGATGATGACTGTATACCTCCTGAGGATAAATATTAATTTCAAACTTCCGTATATTGGGCATCAATGGCCATGGTAATTACATTTGAACAAGAATAAACTTGCCAACTATCCCAACCTTGCTTGCACTAACAGCAGTAGCAAGATTAAAAATTGTGAAGTGGTGCATCTTTTATGTAAAAAATAGAAAAGTATATACAAATAAGGCTTGTAAGCAGTGAAGGTATTATTCTGGTATGCATTAGTTTGGTTTAACTGTTTAATTGTAATTATACTTTGGTCATGTTAACATTGATGAATAGTTTGCAAACTTGTTAGTGCAATATATAAAGAAGATTTGCCCCTTCTTGCGGTTCTCCGTTATCTGGATTTCTCTAGCTTTGTAGCTTTATATATCTGTTTCTATATATGTTAGTATAGTAAAATTCGAGAGGTAATGATAGTTGGCAACTACAATTAACCAACATGGCCAAATACCGCGTTACTATTTTACCAAGGATACAAACTAACTCATGTTACTATTTTTGCTGGTTTTTTGTATCATATGTTGTTGGACTACAGGAAGCTAAGTTCAACTTACTACAGCAACAAAGGTTCTCTATGCTTGAAGCACTAAGAAGAAGTGCAAAAATTGATTATAATAAGCATTATTCAAGGCAGTGGCAGCACAAGCGATCAGGTTCGAAATAGCTTTTAAAATCTATTTATTTATTTATTTATTTATTATACTCCATATTGTATTTCTCTGATTTATTATCTTGAATAATAACTTTGTTTTAGTACAAATGTGGTAATGGTTGGTTAGTGCATTTGTAATCATTAAACTTACCGTATAAAAGGTTTATATAGACAACCACTGATTCAGTTTAATTTATTTGTGTTCATTATGGGCTGTTACTAAATTATTTATATATATGGATATTGTCAAAACTTCACAACTTAATTTCATTAGAAATATCCTCAAATAACTATGAGAAGAGCTCTTTCTTTGGAGCAAAATTATGACTCTGATCTATACCAAAAAAAATATGACTCTGATTATGAATGTGTACATTGACAGATGCCTTAAATGACGTTTAGTAACTCATACTGAACGTGCACATTAACAGATGCCTTAAATGATGTTTAGTAACTCATATTGAACGTGTATGTTAACAGATGCAAGAAAATACAAGTTAGTTCATTTTGAGGACCACATGGAATTTACATTAAACCTAGTTTTGTTATGTTTGAAACAACAAGAGATTATTTGCTTGCTGTTAACAAACATCCAGGTTTTTTTTTGGTAACATTCTCAGCCTTAACGTATTTTTCCGGGCAGAACAGTAATACGTTTTATAGAAGAAAAGAAGAGAGATAATGGAAGAGAATAGGAAGAAAGAAACATAATAAGTAAAGGAGTTGCCATAAATTAACAAATGCCTTAAATGTTGTTTAGTAACTCATATTGAATGTGTACATTAACAGATGCACGAAAATACAAGTTAGTTCGTTTTGAGGACCACATGGAATTTATATTAAACATATTTTTGTTATGTTTGAAACAACAAGTGATTATTTGCTTGCTGTTAACAAACATCCGAGTTTTTTTTTGGTTAATATGCTAGCAACTCTTTTAGATTGCATGTCAGTACACTTCACTGTTCTGTACCTATAAGTAGTTGTAAAAAATGAAAAGAATAAGCTAACTCTACTCTAGCAACTACCTTTGGTTCTTGAATTCATCCCGGTTGCTACAAATTAACTTATTCTTCCTTCCTTTGATCGCTATTGATAATTTCTGGTGATATATTGCATGTCAATCATGTTGTGTTCTCAGCTAACCGATTGATAAATACTGGATATATAGAAACTGTTTTATAAACCCATTGAATATCCTTGTTTACGAGCAACCATGCCTATGTGAATAAACACATATATAATATACACTGTTAAGGCCATTGTACTTCTTGTTCCCTTATGTACATTGTGGCTGTGCTACATGTTTCGCATGTGGAACAAGGTTAGGATGCTGGAAATTGCTTTTAGATATGTCATAGGATGTTGTGGATATTGTTTTTAAAATTATTTCTTTTTTTATTATGTAGGATAGCAAATGAAATGCACAAATTAATATTCAAAACAAAAGATGTTCTGATTCGTCTCTAGTGACATTGAAGAGCTCAAGTGGACTTCTCCAGATGGAGAGTTATGTATTACTACTAGATGATAAGATAAAGTACTGTACAATGTATGTTCATGGCCAATAAAATTCAGAAATTTAAAACTGAAATTCCTAAGATTATCTTTTCATGCTTGAGTCACAAGAAGTGCAAAACATTGATAAAAGTTGATAAAATCGAGATCGACTAGAATCGATATTGGAATGGTTGATTTGCCTGGACTCGAGGTTGTTGCAAATGTTGGTTTGTTTGAATATTGTCAATATATTTCAGGGTACATAGCTTCAGCAACCATTTATATTTACGCTATGGTTGTTTGTTTGTTTCCTTTAATTTTGGTTCTTAAACCATATTATTTCATAAGAACAAATCTTTAAACAAAAATTCTTTTTATCAGAGCAAATCCTATATCAGTTGATATTATTTTACTAAGTGATGGACATCTAACTGAAAATAACATCTCTCATACTTTCCAACTCTCTGTAATAACCACTTTGGCATCAAAACCTGTATTGTAATTTCCACAAAGACTCAGCAAAGGCTTCCTACCCACCAGCTTATTGCTTTTATTTTATTCTGATAGGTACGACTGGACAAAATTAAGAGCAAGAAGTCAAAGATTTAAAATAGAGTGAATCATCTTGTTTATTTGCTATTTGTGTATTTAAGGGGAATTTGGAGAAGGTTAATTGAGGTATCAGATATCTCATGTTTTTATTCCTCAGAACATTCACTTATGCAAACTTTATTCCAAGTTTTTAATGTACGTTGCCCTGCTCATTTCACATTTTTTAACCTGTTCGTTCTTCTTCATCCAGTTCTTTTAACGCACATTTTGGATCAATCACCGAAGACGAAGACATTGAGCATGAGAGGGTGTGAGTGAGTGTAACTAAGTGTATGTAGTGAAATAATATTTGTACAAACGAGTATTTTCATATTTTGTATAGTAATTGTGTAATAGAAAGAAATAAAACTATGTATTGTTCAAGAGTGTAATAAAATATTTATATTAAAATAAGAAATTTTTAGTTCAATGTTTTAATTTATGCAATATTTTTATATTACTGCATTAAGATTTTTTTTAAAACAAAACAGACTTTTTACAACGGGCAATGCCCGTTGTAATATAATGTATTACAACGGGTTTATAGCCATTGTCATAGTGTTGTTGCACGTGACATAGCACATTATTACAACGGCCTTTTACAACAGTCACAGACCGTTGTAATTTAGTGAGGACCTATTACGACGACGCTGGGCTTTTGCCCGTTGTGAAAAGCATATAACAACGATTTTTGCCCGTTGTAAAAGCACTGTTTTGTTGTAGTCTATTCAAACAAATTAGATTTCAATTGGTTATATTTGATTTTAACTAAATCGTTTATATTTAAACATTAAACAATTATTCATACATAATATTTAAAAAAAAACGAAATTCAATTAACTAGATATTAAATTTTTAAATGAAATCTCAATTATAAATATTCATTTCAACATTAGATTTAAATTAAACTGATAATTTAAACGTCAAAATTATTGGGTTTATACACCTATTCAAACGAGTTGGAATAAGAGATAAGACATCTTAGGAATGTTATAGAAGAACTGCAACTTCAACATAATGTGTAGCTTATTTGTGTTGTACTCTTATCGTTTTACTTGTTATTATCAATGTACTATGAATGCAGTTCTTTTATGTTATTCGAGTTATCAATTTATTTATAAATTTTACACTTTAAACAATGTAGTTAGAATTTTGTGAAACACAAATACGTACAAACCATGCTAGCTACCAATTAGTTTCGTTTCTATGATAATCCTTTTCTCAGTAAAATATGGCTATAGTATTAAACAATAGCGTGTTGTCAACATCAATAGTACGTGGAAGACAACCTAACGTTCGTACAATGTAACTCTTTGATAATCCTCTTGTCGGTAAAACATGACTACAACATTCAACAACAACATGTTGTCAACATCAATAGTACATGGAAGACAATCTAACGTGGGTATAGAATAACTCTGTGATAATCCTATTCTTGGGAAAACATGGCTACAATATTAAACAACAGTGTGTTGTCAACATCAATGGTATGTGGAAGACAACCTAACGTAGGTATAGTGTAACTCTATGATAATCTTTTCTCGGTAAAATATGGTTGCAGTATTAAATAGTAGCATGTTGTCAACATCAATAGTGTGTGGAAGACAACCTAACGGGGGTACAGTGTAACTCTATGATAATCCCTTTTATTCATCAGGGTATTACCAACATCAACAATAAGTGGAATACAACCTAACCTTTGTACAATATAAAATAGCAGTGCGTTGCCAACATCAATCAATGAATCAGGGCAGACAATTCATCATGGCTAGAGTTAATTTGACCAAGCGTATAATTCAATGAAACTTTATTATAAATACAAATAAAGACTTGTTTCTTATTCACTATCATCTACAAACCATTCTAAAATGAATAGATTAAAAAGGTTATGGTGTTACTCCTCACCATCTTCATCCTCTTCGGATGAGTTCATTCAAACTCAAATAAAACAACAAAGAGTAATTTCACATCAAAATTTGGATTTAATGTCTACCGACAACCAAGAAAGCAATCATTCGACTCAAGGAGGAGGGTATTTGGAAGGAGGGATCTGCGATATTGAAGAAATTACGTTGTCAGCCACAACCAACTTGTTCAGAATTATTTTGTTGAAAATTCTGTGTATGTGGAAGTTGAATTTATAAAGAGGTTTTGCATGTTCAAAACTGCCTTTGATAGGGTTCTCGACAAATTGGAAGAAGCAAATATTTTTTTCAAACATAGAGTTAATGGACTTGATGAACTAGGGGTTTCTCCAATTTAAAAAGCAACAGTTGTACTTCATATGCTGTCGTATGGTGCATTTGAAGATTCGGTAGATGACAAAATAAGGACGGTGGACTCCACGACAATCTTGAGCATGAAAGAATTTTGCAAAACCGTTGTTATGAAATGTGGTGAGGAGTATCTTCGGTCCCCAATGCCACATGATATTGAACGATTATTGGCAATGGAGAACAACGTGGGTTTTCCGGTATGCTGGGTTGCTTAGACTTTGTGCATTGGAAGTGGAGAAATTGCTTAATTGCATTGTATGGTCAATTCTCTAGGGACCACAAAAAGGCTGCCCTCGTATTGGAAGTTGTTGCTTCGTTTGATTTGTATATTTAACATGCTTTTTGTGGGGAACCAGGCTCTCTAAATGATATAAATGTTTTGTGATAGTCTTATCTATTCAATGACTTATGCAATGACGTAACACCTCCATGCAACTACAAAATAGGAGGTGAGAATTATTCTATGGGTTATTACTTGATGGATGGCATTTATCTCAAGTGGAAGACTCTTGTTCAATCTTGTAAAAGTCCTAATAATGCAAAAGAGGCAATGTTCACGAAACAACAAGAAAGTTTGAGAAAAGATGTTGAACGAGCTTTTGGAGTGCTTCAAGGAAGATTTCATATACTACGGAAGGAGGTACATTACCACTACCCTGTAATGTTATCGGACATCGTGTATTATTGTATAATTTTACATTATATGATTGTCGAAGAAGAACGTGGTAGATATGAGCTACAACTTTGAAACTATCTTGGCATTGCTGTTGCATTCCAAATAAACCATACAAAGACCCTAATACACTTGCCCAGTACATGCAACGAATTGGAGATATTCGAGACCCACAAGCTCATCTTGACCTTAGACAAAATCTAGTAGAGCATTACAGGGAATATATAGGAACTCAATCGTAAAATATACGTTTTAGTTTATTTCTTATTTCAATTTTAGAATTGTTGTTACTTTTCTATTGCACTACGATGTTGATGAAATTATTGTATGTATTGTTTGTTTGTTTATCGAATATCATTTGAATCAAGCAGGGATTTGAATGTTTGTACTTACTTATAAGAACAACGAGATATATACAACTCCTTACAAGTACAACCATTAATAATTAACAGATACATGCATTGATAGTGGAATGCATAGTACTAATACAATTCCATACAAACAGAAGTAGTAATACGCAACAAATACAAGCAGTGAAATAAGATACTTAGAAATGACATATGCCTACAGATTTCCGTTATGCCTATCAAACTCCTCAATTCGTTTTCCCGTGTGTTTTCCTTGCACTGGATCGAGGTTATTCAAGTTGCAACTAATCAGCATCAAATCATTTGCATTTTGTAAATGAGCCAATGCTTGTCTCCTTAACTCTAACTCTTCAGCATGTTCCTGCTTTAATTCAACACGTTCGCGTTGTCTTTCTAAATCTCTCTCAAGTTCTCTCTCACGTCTCCTGGCTTCCTTTACTTCCTTTGCTTCCATGTATTTCTGCATATTTTGATCGGTAGTAGTAAAACTTTTACTAATTTGTTTATATTGTCTGGTATAATCAGCGGATACTTTTTTCTTCCCCTTGAATTTACCGCGCGGCCTACTGTCCTACTAGTACTGAAAGAGGTGTCTTTGTGTGCTTCTGAACTACCTGGGCTTGATTCATCATCCATATTTCTAGTTTGGAACCTAAAAGCAATGGGTTCTTGTTGCACTCTTCCCCGTTTGTCCTCATACGACAATATATTTTAGCAATGTTGCATGTTGAAAGGTTGGTTGTTGTGCTCGGCTACTTATAATGCACGTGCTTGATTAAGCTGTACTTGACGGAATACGTTACAACTAACTCAAAAAGGCAAGACATATAAATGAATAAATATAATAGCATTACCATATCAATGTCGTTAGTTCTGCTTTGTTGTCTTGAATATAAGTCGACCATTATTTCTTTCCAACGTTGACAGGCATATTTTATTCTTTTCCCAGACTACTTCAAAGAATCAGTAGCTCTAGGAAGGGAATTTGAACGATGTTCGTGGAACAAATTGCAAATAGAATTCCAAAACGAACTTTCACTTTGGCTGGTACCTTTCCTCTTGTCCTCTAAACACTCAACCCAACAGTAAGAAAGCTCAGCTTGCTCATCCGGCGACCATTTACGGACATTTGTAGAAATAAGAGCTTGTTGCTCAAATTTCTCCATAGGAAATTCATTTATGTTGATTCTAAAGGATGGAACCAGACTGAATCGCATTGAAGGAATATTTGTATTATTGTTATCTTCTTTTATGGCTTCAACGTTTTCAGTCGGTATACCCAAATTGAGTATTCAGGTTTCTATTTAAATTTGGAGGTGGGTAAGGAGCCTGTCATCGATGATGATTATTAGGGGAGACATATTCTTGCTCAAAACTGCAATTTTGTTGAAATGAAGAATGTTGAGAGTAATTCGAATTTTGGGAGTTTTGGTGGTGGTTTGAATTCTGTTGGGAATTGTAGTAATTCGAATTTTGTGGAGGTTGATACGAAGTGGTACCATAGTGAGGTTGATATTGGTTTGGATTTTGTTGTGATTGAAACTGGATTTAACTGCGTTGGTTTGAGATTTGGTTATGAGAACGGGGTTGTGAAACAATTTTTTCTTTTTGTTGTTTTGACATTATTTCTTTTTGATGCTATTCTGTATTGAAGAAAGGAGAGAAGGAGGAATGGTCATAAAAATGACCGTTATTGGAGGTCACCCTTAGCCGGCTTTATAAAGTCGGCTAAGGGCAACAGTCGTTTTTATGACCGTTGCCCTTATTAGCCCAGAGCCGGCTTTTATAAAGCCGGCTAAGGGCAACGATCATTTTTATGACCGTTTCCTAACCGATTTTATAAAAGCCGGTACCCTTAGCCAGCTAAGGTCATGGTTTCCCAGCAACCCCTTTGCATCCAACATACCCTCTTTTGAGGGTCGATTGGCTTCCAACCCAACCTGGGGTTGGGAATGCCACAATGGCACTACTTTCTACTTTTGGCTATCATGATCGGTCAACGACGACCAACCAGGGGAAAAAAGAATCGTTGAAAAATGTCGAATGGAAGAATGTATCATATATTGTGAGTTCATACATTAAGTATCTTCAACAATTTAAGAGACCATGGAAGTCGAGACAGCATCCACAAACGAATGGTGTAATAACCCGGAAATGCGAGCTAATTTAAATTTTTTATTTTGGCAATTTTAATGAAGTTTGAACATTTAAAATGATTTATTTTAAATAATAACGATGAAAATTTATTTTGAATAGAATTAGAACGTATATATTTATATAGATCGTCGTTAGAATATAAATAATTATATATAATTATAAAAGGAATAGAAAATGGCGCGGTAGTTCGATAATTCGATTTCAAATTTCAATTGAACATACCGGGTGCAAAACAAATCGGATTTTAGCGAAACCAAAAATATTAGAATCTATTTGAGAATATCTTTCCAACGAATCCTAAAAATTGAAATTTCATAGCAGGAATCAAAAGATATATCCAGTTGAAAATTCAGAATAGTCGCTATGAAATTCTGGCCCTTAAAAATGAAAATTTTGCAAATGACCTCAGATTTCGACGAAACCACTTTTGTTGGATCCGTGATGTCAAGATATTGCTAGGTATCAAATTCAGTAATCTTTCGAATCAATATGTGAGCGTGGCAAAGGAAAACGTGTTTTACCAGTTTCAGTTGATTTTAATCGACTGGAAAATGGCCATTTTTCAAATGGTCTCAGAATTCGATGAAATTTGTTTTGTTAGGACCGTATCGTCAATACAAAGTTAGAAATAATTTTTCGGGAATTTTTCGAGTTAGTATGTGGCCCCGGTAAATTGAGATGCGCGTTCAAATTCAATATATAGAGTTATATGTTGATTTTGACGAAAACTGATCGAAACAGTCGAATCAGCCTACGATACATACCCCATTGTGTCTGGAATGGGGGTAATTAGCTATGGACGACAGACGGTGGGTTCGATTTCGAAGTCGAAATAAAAAGTTTCTTTTTGAAATTAATTAATTAAATAAAAAAATATAAAAACCCTAGCCCCCTCTCTTCAGTATTGAAATCGAACGAATCAAATAAAAAAAACGACAGACAAACCCGCGCCGCCCACCGGAGCCCCACCACCATCGTCTACACCGCCTCGGCCGCATCTGACATGCCCCTCCCCATCGCCCTCCCTCTCTCCTCCTTCTCCCAATTGAAAACCCCGACCCCAGAAGTCGCTGCTCCGCCACGCTGGGCCGCCGCCGCCACCATTCGCCGATCCAATCGCCTCCAACAGTCCACCATCGACCTGAACAACTCCGGTGCCCCTCCCCCTCCACGTCAACCCCACTATGGACCCCCCCTCTCTCTCCCTCTTCAGCCTAAATCCGCCCCTTCCTCCTTAATCCGACGAACCTCTTTCTTCGATCCACCGATGCAGCAAAAAACCCCTTTTTCTACGAATCGAGGTAAATAAATTTGAACATAAATTTTATTTTAAGCTTTTATTTATGTGTAGCAAGTATAAAAATAAAATTTCTATGCGTATGGTTTTCAAATAAAGGTTTGATTTTGAGAAATAAAAATATAATTTTTATATAAAAGAAAGGTTCGATTTTTGTATAATGAAAAGTTTGATTTTTATATAAAGAGAGTTAAGATGTTTGATTATAAAAAGGTAAGATTTTTAATTAGTTAAAGGTGAGATTTTAATCGTCTTAAAACGATGTAAAGATTCGATTTTTACCTTTGAAAAGATTCGATTTTTACCTTTGAAAAGATTCGATTTTTACCTTTGAAAATATACGATTTTTACCTTTGAAAAATTCGATTTTTAATTTATAGAAGAAAAATATGATTTTCATATTAAAGAGATAATAAAATACGATTTTTATATTATATAGAGAATAAAAATTTGATCTTTATTTATGTAGTGAAATAAAAATCTGATTTTTATTATATATATGTTGAAATAAAAATGTAAATTTTATAGCGATGATATGAAAATTCGATCTTTATATATGAAGTAGAAATATAAAAATATAATTTTTATATAGAAATAAGCGTTGTAAAAATATATGAAGTAGAAATAAAAATATGATTTTTATTTATTGAAATGAAGTGATAAGAATATAATTTTTATATATGAACAGCGTGAAAAGAAATGCAAGAGAATTGCAAACAGATCCAGACGGTTCAGCAGTTCAAAAGCAAAGCACGGTGGAGTGGAACCCTCTGTGAGAACTTCTCACTTTAAATTTTCTTCTCTAGTTTAAATTATATACTAGGATGCAGACGGTGTTTAGTAGCACCCGACACCCGTCGTCTACAGACCATGGACGGCTTGTATGCTTGTTTGATGTGTTGTGAAATTTGTTTGTGATGTTGATGTGAAATCGATGATATAGATTAATGTGTTGAAATAAATTAATTATCCTTAAAAATATAATTTTTAACGTGAATATGAATATAGTGAATGTGAATAAATAAATATTTATTTACAAATCGGACGGTTTGTTTATGTACACCTATTTGAAGGATATTGATTGGGACGATAAATTTTACACATCGCCCAACTGCACAAATAAAAATCTGTGTTTGTTGATTTGAAACCCCATACGGGTATTGGGATAAAATACGACATACACTAATCCCAACAATTAGTTGTATGTCGATCGATTGATTGACAGGCTGTTATAAGCGTTAATTATTTATATTTGATGCTTATGCAGTTGTGTGGTGCACTTTGGATGATGGTTGATTATTTATCGTTGCTATTATATACATGTGTTGTATGGAATCCATATAATTAACATTATACGGTAATTGATTAGGCCTCATTCCAATTGGGAAAATAAAGAATATTAGAATATAAAAATAGTCATGTGTTGACGATGCTCATGTGTTGAGAATATTCATGTGTTGAAACTATTCATGTGTTGAGTAAAATATTTTAACAATAAAATTTACATCTTTATCATATTTAAGATTAGAAACTACTTTACGGTTGGAGTCTAATTAAAAATCAAACGATAGATACCATAATTTTATAAATATATTACATAACAAAAATAGTCATGTGTTGACAGTACTCATGTGTTGAGATTAGTCATGTGTTGAAAGAAATGTAGATTCATGTGTTGAATAGAATATATATTCATTTGTTGAATAGAATAACGAATTTATTGAAATATATAAAGCCGTGTTGATTAGAGTTGCGCTATTTTGACGTGAACGATATTTATATTGATTATATTCGCTTTTATAATGAATATAGAAAAGGTAGTGATTCCAAAATATAACATTTTGAAAATATTATCATTTATATGGTAATGATATGAAATATTCAATTTTGATCTGAAATTGAATATAGAGTTGAAATGGTTTTGAAAACGAATTTAAAATGATTTATAAAATACGTTTTAAAAGGAAATCAACGAAATATATATAATATAAATATATTATATATATAATGGCCTGAATAGAACGTGCCGCGCTGCGGCAGTTCGTGAATTTCAACCATTGACTTCGAATTGACGTTGCGGGAGATCTGGCCGTCGGATTCTCCTGAAACCAGAACCGTTGGGTTCGTATCGAAAAGAGCCTTCCAATGAGTATTAGAAATGTGAAATCTAACAGTTGGATTTGGAATTATGTCCAAATCAAATTCGGAAAAGGTCGTTGTAAGTGCAGTTCGATGACCGTTGATGGAAATCGACTGTACGGGCCTTGATAAAATTATTAAAAATAGTAATAATTTGTGTAAAATAATAGGAAATGATTTGGGAAGAACTAGGACGAAAAATTCCACATTAGAAGAGATAAAAATAGTTTTTTATCGAAATGAACTAATTTTGAACCAGAATTAAAATCAATTTATTTTAGAAATAAATAAATTGAATTTGAAAGTGGTTTTAAAAATAATCAGAATTTCCAATACGTGAATTGTAATGGATTTGAATCGAAATTGTCTTCGGAATATTTCGATGTTGGATTTTGTGATTATACAGATACGGTTGTGGAAATTTGAAAGATATATTCATATCGTTATTTCCAATACGATATTTGTAGGTCGTGGAATTTGATATTGAATATAAGCCGATATATTTTCTATTCAGAGCCTTGTATTTAATATCAAACGTGATTTGGGTTTGTTGTGAATGGTGTCTTCATTAACACTGTTCTTAAGCCCAGTTGAGAAAAAGATTAAATCTTTCTATTTAGATTTAATGAGGTGTACCAATTAAATAATATTAATTGGAATTGAATTTAAATTGGTTCTTAGGTTTATTGTGAGCGGTATTTTGAATAACACCTGTTCTTTAACCCGATTAACAATAGAATGTGATTTTGGGTTTATCGTGAATCGTGTTTTAGATGACATTGGTTCTTTAACCCAGTTAAAGACAGGATATTGATTTGTGGGAAGATTAAAACTAAGTGGAGTTTTAATGAATCTGTAATTAAATTGAAATGTGAATTGATAATTTAAATTATCAAATCTGAAAATGGATCGAGAATGGATTATCACCAGTTCTGCTCCAAAGCGATAGTTAAATTTTTAATTAGATTTTAACGTGAAATTGTAATTAACTTTACCGATAACACCGTGGTGTTAGATATGGAGTATTACCAGTTTTGCTCCATGGGATGACTAGGTTGGGATAGGGAAATAAAATAAATAATTACTTCGGTGTAGTTCGCTAATCCCGACTAGTTTGGAAAACCATAATATGGTTTCAAATGATATCCAAAGGAAGATTAAAGAATAAATTTAGAAGAATTTATCTTTGATAAAATTAATGGGAACCTTTCCCTAAGAATGTGAAAATTTGAATAAAATGAATATTCTGAATTGGAATGAGGCGTATGTTGTGTTTGTGTAACACGTGTTTATTATATACGCGGGTTATTCGGAAAGGCCGGGTTTATACCCATTCTGAATAACCGATTCTACGATATGTCGAAGATGAAGACGGTGGTTGAAGACCGGAAGTCTTCACATCGTTTGGGTGATTAATGATGATCTTGATTGGGCTGTACACCCAAGATGAGAGAATCAGTTGGTGATCGTCCAGACGTACTTGGAGATCGATGGATATGCGAGGAAAGTGCCTCTGGTTTCGTTCAGACCCAGAACGAACTTGTAAATGGACTGTGTGTCTGACATTGGATTTTATTCTGTGTTGATTGATCTCTATTAAATATACATCTGTTTGGCGGCGGAGAATTTATTCTCTTTCTTAACGCCCTTCTCTGAGACGTACGAGCTCAAAGGTTGTATATCGATGGACATCAGTCGCATGGAGTGAATTGCCTGTGTGGCACGCCTAAGTGGCAGATGATCGAGGCTTCTGTTGAAAAGCAAAGTCTTGTGGTTGATGACCAAAGCACGGCCTGTGTGGCGCAGCTTTGTGTATGGCGTGAATTCGCGAGCCTCACACCTCGGTATGAGTCAAAAAGGGATACAGACCGTTGGGAGAACACGACGTTTCTTTCTAGCTAGTGGTGGTGTCAGTGCTTAAACTGGCTGACATTTATATATACTTTTCACCTGTGTGGTTGTTGGAATGCGAGGCGCCTCGGATATAGGTCTGTTAGGACCGGGAAACGTGTGTTCAGGAATTTCCAATCCTCAAAAGTAAGAGAGGACCGACCCAATCGATTCCAAGGATCATAGTGGGGTCCTGAGACATTTGCTAGAGTGTCTCGAACGGAGAGGAGCTTGCCCCTTGCCTCGACTCATGACGGAAATCCAATTTCCAATGCGTGATATTGCGGTTTTATTTGTAGAACCTAGTATGGCGACATAGTGGTATGGGTCATTAATGCCGTCTATGATTGCTATTTATGATTGAAATTGTTTTGACACTATACATTTATTATAGTATCAAATAATGTGTTTTAACGTATCAAGCATGCTTTGGCTATTATAAGGTAAAAACCCTATCCTCCGGCTTGCGTTGCATTGTGTGATGGGACCTGGGTCTTATAATAGCTTCATTTTTCTTTAATTAGCATTGCGCTGTTTGTTTTATGCACTGGTATTCTTGGGAGGAAACCCGTTCCGTGTTATATGGCGTGGTCCCTTGATTTACCGAACTTTAAAATAAAGATTAATAACTGTTTTAGTTCTTACACCAGTCACATGACTGACCTGGAGTTTATTGTTTTAACCTAAACTCTGGGTGCCCCTATTTTCGACACGGGCAGCTAGTAATTTTGGTTTTGCGGATTTATATTAATAGGATCCTGATTTACAGCTGGAACGATGCTCGGAAAGCTCTGTATCCGTGTATTACTTTCAGTTGTGTTTTGTGTTGTTTTTCCGCTGCTATGTAATTTATTGTAATCTCTGATATTTGTCGAATGTATATTTATTCATACTCTATATATTCTTGTATTCTGGTGGAATTGTTGTAATAAACAATGAAATGTTCTTCTGTTTGCATTCTATTTTGTCGTGTTCTCAAGGCAATCCGGGCTTTCCTTCATGGGGAAATTCGGGTCGCTACAGAGTGGTATCAGAGCTTTGGTTTACAGAGCTCGAGAACAAGACACATTAGAACCGAACGAAAGAATTCATCAGATATTGGATTAGTAATATCCAATTAGAATGACTCGTTAGAGATAGGATCAGTAATATCCTAGAACGAGTGTGAAGAGTATATTTTTCAAATGAAAAAAAATTTTGTTTTGAAATTTAAATTCAATTATTCGTAATTGAATATTTTATTTATATTGATTTTGGATAATCCAGTATATAAAGATTTCGCGTATACGCGTCATGAACGTATATTCGAGGTTTTTATATACTGGATAGATATAGAATCACACTCTAGTCGCTCGGAGATGATTTTGATGATGGAGCTCCATCACCAATATTTATGTTCAGGTTTCGAAGGCGTGATTTCTATATATTTCCATTAGACTGGTGTGAGAACCGAAACTATATAGATTTATTGTTGTGATTTGGCATCAAAAACATGATTTTCTGTATATATATCAAATTATGAATTTGAATTTCTAATCAACTAATTGATTGATGGTTGTGTTGTTGTTTATTTGTTTGATAATTTTGAACCATTTAGCCTAATGGAACCGAATATTGAACTGTATTGAAAAATGTTTGAAAATGCATGCATATACATGTACTTACATTGAATAGGTCATAGCAAGGAGGCTAGAGCAGAAGAATAAAATTGTTTGCCCGACAAATAGGTACATGTTTACCATAATTTACTGTTCTGTTTGGGTGATGATGATTTTATGAGCCGATTGGCTAGCCACTTGGCCTTTTCTTTTTCTTTTAGATTAAAGAAGGCTATGGGAGGCTATATGAAATATCCCGAAGTCCTCGGTGCAGGGGAGGTTATGGCGAAATTTTTCGAAAATTTAGGGTGATAGCCAAATTTTTGAAAAATTTGAAAAGTTCTTAGAAACTGAAAAGTTGAAGAACTTAAGCCGAAATGAAAATAAAGGAAGTTGAGTTGATTAGTTAAACAACTTTCGGCTTCGTTCCTTTTCGGGGACGAAAAGTTTTAAGTGGGGGAGACTGTAATAACCCGGAAATGCGAGCCAATTTAAATTTTTTATTTTGGCAATTTTAATGAAGTTTGAACATTTAAAATGATTTATTTTAAATATTAACGACGAAAATTTATTTTGAATAGAATTAGAACGTATATATTTATATAGATCGTCGTTAGAATATAAATAATTATTTATAATTATAAAAGGAATAGAAAATGGCGTGGTAGTTGGATAATTCGATTTCAAATTTCAATTGAACATACCGGGTGCAAAACAAACCGGATTTTAGCAAAACCAAAAATATTAGAATCTATTTGAGAATATATTTCCAACGAATCCGAAAAATTGAAATTTCATAGCAGGAATAAAAAAATATGTCCAGTTGAAAATTCAGAATAGTCGCTATGGAATTCTGGCCCTTAAAAATGGAAATTTTGCAAATGACCTCGGATTTTGACGAAACCACTTTTGTTGGATCCGTGATGTCAAGTTATTGCTAGGTTTCAAATTTCGTAATTTTTCGAATCAATATGTGAGCGTGGCAAAGGAAAACGTGTTTTACCAGTTTCAGTTGATTTTAATTGACTGGAAAATGGCCATTTTTCAAACGGTCTCAGAATTCGATGAAATTAGTCTTGTTAGGACTGTATCGTCAATACGAAGTTAGAAATAATTTTTCGGCAATTTTCTGAGTTAGTATGTGGCCCCAGTAAATTGAGATGCGCATTCAAATTCAATATATAGAGTTATATGTTGATTTTGACGAAAACTGATTGAAACAGTCGAATCAGCCTACGATACATATCCCATTGTGTACGGAATGAGGGTAATTAGCTACGGACGACAGGCGGTGGGTTCGATTTCAAAGTCAAAATAAAAAGTTGCTTTTTGAAATTAATTAATTAAAATATATATATATATATATATATAAACCCTAGCCCTCTCTCTTCAGTATTGAAATCGAACGAATCAAATAAAAAAAACGACAGATAAACCCGCGCCGCCCACCGGAGCCCCACCGCCATCGTCTACGCCGCCTCGGCCGCATCTGACGCGCCCCTCCCCATCGCCATCGACCTCCCTCTCTCCTCCTTCTCCCAATTGAAAACCCCGACCCAAAAGCGACTGCTCCGCCACGCTGGGCCGTCGGCGCCACCATTCGCTGATCCCATCACCTCCAACAGTCCACCATCGACCTGAACAACTCCGGCGCCCCTCCCCATCCACGTCAGCACCATGATGGACCCCCCTCTCTCTCCCTCTTCAGCCTAAATCCGCCCCTTCCTCCTTAATCCGATGAACCTCTTTCTTCGATCCACCGATGCAGCAAAAAACCCCTTTTTCTACGAATCGAGGTAAATAAATTCGAACATAAATTTTATTTTAAGCTTTTATTTATGTGTAGCAAGTATAAAAATAAGATTTCTATGCGTATGGTTTTCAAATAAAGGTTTGATTTTGAGAAATAAAAATATAATTTTTATATAAAAGAAAGGTTCGATTTTTATATAATGAAAAGTTTGATTTTTATATAAAGAGAGTTAAGATGTTTGATTATAAAAAGGTAAGATTTTTAATTAGTTAAAGGCGAGATTTTTATCGTCTTGAAACGATGTAAAGATTCGATTTTTACCTTTGAAAAGATTCGATTTTTACCTTTGAAAAGATACGATTTTTACCTTTGAAAAATTCGATTTTTAATTTATAGAAGAAAAATATGATTTTTATATTATAGAGATAATAAAAATACGATTTTTATATTATATAGAGAATAAAAATTTGATCTTTATTTATGTAGCAAAATAAAAATCTGATTTTTATTATATGTATGTTGAAATAAAAATGTAATTTTTATAGCGATGATATGAAAATTCGATCTTTATATATGAAGTAGAAATATAAAAAAATAATATTTATATAGAAATAAGCGTTGTAAAAATATATGAAGTAGAAATAAAAATATGATTTTTATTTATTGAAATGAAGTGATAAGAATATAATTTTTATATATGAACAGCGTGAAAAGGACAGCAAGCGAATTGCAAACAGATCCAGACGGTTCAGCAGTTCAAAAGCAAAGCACGACGGAGTGGAACCCTCTGTGAGAACTTCTCACTTTAAATTTTATTCTCTAGTTTAAATTATATACTAGGATGCAGACGGTGTTTAGTAGCACCCGACACCCGTCGTCCACAGACCATGGACGGCTTGTATGCTTGTTTGATGTGTTGTGAAATTTGTTTGTGATGTTGATGTGGAATCGATAATATAGATTAATGTGTTGAAATAAATTAATTATCGTTAAAAATATAATTTTTAACGTGAATATGAATATAGTGAATGTGAATAAATAAATATTCATTTACAAACCGGACGGTTTGTTTATGTACACCTACTTGAAGGATATTGACTGGGACGATAAATTTTACACATCGCCCAACTGCACAAATAAAAATCTGTGTTTGTTGATTTGAAACCCCACACGGGTATTGGAATAAAATACGGCATACACTAATCCCAATAATTAGTTGTATGTCGATCGATTGATTGACAGGATGTTATAAGCGTTAATTATTTATATTTGATGCTTATGCAGTTGTGTGGTGCACTTTGGATGATGGTTGATTATTTATCGTTGCTATTATATACATGTGTTGTATGGAATCCATATAATTAACATTATATGCTAATTGATTGGACCTCATTCCAATTGGGAAAATAAAGAATATTAGAATATAAAAATAGTCATGTGTTGACGATGCTCATGTGTTGAGAATATTCATGTGTTGAGTAAAATATCTTAACAATAAAATTTACATCTTTATCATATTTAAGATTAGAAACTACTTTACGGTTGGAGTCTAATTAAAAATCAAACGATAGATACCATAATTTTATAAAATATATTACATAACAAAAATAGTCATGTGTTGACAGTACTCATGTGTTGAGATTAGTCATGTGTTGAAAGAAATGTAGATTCATGTGTTGAATAGAATATATATTCATTTGTTGAATAGAATAACGAATTTATTGAAATATATAAAGCCGTGTTGATTAGAGTTGCGCTATTTTGACGTGAACGATATTCATATCGATTATATTCGCTTTTATAATGAATATAGAAAAGGTAGTGATTTCAAAATGTAACGTTTTGAAAATATTATCATTTATATGGTAATGATATGAAATATTCAATTTTGATCTGAAATTGAATATAGAGTTGAAATGGTTTTGAAAACGAATTTAAAACGATTTATAAAATACGTTTTAAAAGGAAATCGATGAAATATATATATATATATATATATATATTATATAATGGCCTGAATAGAACGCGCCGCGCTACGGCAGTTCGTGAATTTCGACCATTGACTTCGAATTGACGTTGCGGGAGATCTGACCTCGGATTCTCCTAAAACCGGAACCGTTGGGTTCGTATCGAAAAGAGCTTTCCAATGAGTATTAGAAATGTGAAATCTAACGGTTGGATTTGGAATTATGTCCAAATCAAATTTGGAAAAGGTCACTGTAAGTGCAGTTCGATGACCGTTGATGGAAATCGACTGTACGGGCCTTGATAAAATTATTAAAAATAGTAATAATTTGTGTAAAATCATAGGAAATGATTTGGGAAGAACTGGGATGAAAAATTCCACATTTGAAGAGATAAAAATAGATTTTTATCGAAATGAACTAGTTTTGATCCAGAATTAAAATCAATTTATTTTAGAAATAAATAATTTGAATTTGAAAGTGGTTTTAAAAATAATCAGAATTTCCAATACGTGAATTGTAATGGATTTGAATCGAAATTGTCTTCGGAATATTTCGATGTTGGATTTTGTGATTATACAGATACGGTTGTGGAAATTTGAAAGATATATTCATATCGTTATTTCCAATACGATATTTGTAGGTCGTGGAATTTGATATTGAATATAAGCCGATATATTTTCTATTCAGAGCCTTGTATTTAATATCAAACGTGATTTGGGTTTGTCGTGAATGGTGTCTTCATTAACACTGTTCTTAAGCCCAGTCGAGAAAAAGATTAAATCTTTCTATTTAGATTTAATGAAGTGTACAAGTTAACAAATATTAATTGGAATTGAATTTAAATTGGTTCTTGGGTTTATCGTGAGCGGTATTTTGAATAGCACATGTTCTTTAACCCGATTAACAATAGAATCTGATTTTGGGTTTATCGTGAATCGTGTTTTAGATGACATTGGTTCTTTAACCCAGTTAAAGACAGGATATTGATTTGTGGGAAGATTAAAACTAAGTGGAGTTTTAATGAATCTGTAATTAAATTGAAATGTGAATTGATAATTTAAATTATCAAATCTGAAAAGGGATCGAGAATGGAGTATCACCAGTTCTGCTCCAAAGCGATAGTTAAATCTTTAATTAGATTTGAACGTGAAATGGTAATTAACTTTACCGATAACACCGTGGTGTTAGATATGGAGTATTACCAGTTTTGCTCTATGGGATGAATAGGTTGGGATTGGGAAATAAAATAAATAATTACTTCGGTGTGGTTCGCTAATCCCGACTAGTTTGGAAAACCATAATATGGTTTGAAATGATATCCAACGGAAGATTAAAGAATAAATTTAGAAGAATTTATCTTTGATAAAATTAATGGGAACCTTTTCCTAAGAATGTGAAAATTTGAATAAAATGAATATTCTGAATTGGAATGAGGCATATGTTGTGTTTGTGTAACACGTGTTTATTATATACGCGGGTTATTCGAAAAGGCCGGGTTTATACCCATTCTGAATAACCGATTCGACGATATGTCGAAGATGAAGACGGTGGTTGAAGACCGGAAGTCTTCACATCGTTTGGGTGATTACTGATGATTTGATTGGGTTGTACACTCAAGATGAGAGAATCAGTTGGTGATCGTCCAGACGTACTTGGAGATCGATGGATATGCAAGGAAAGTGCCTCCTGTTTCGTTCAGACCCAGAACGAACTTGTAAATGGACTGTGTGTCTGACATTGGATTTTATTCTGTGTTGATTGATCTCTATTAAATATACATCTGTTTGGCGGCGGAGAATTTATTCTCTTGCTTAACGCCCTTCTCTGAGACGTACGAGCTCAGAGGTTGCATATCGATGGACATCAGTCGCATGGAGTGAATTGCCTGTGTGGCACGCCTAAGTGGCAGATGATCGAGGCTTCTGTTGAAAAGCAAAGTCTTGTGGTTGATGTTCAAAGCACGGCCTGTGTGGCGCAGCTTTGTGTATAGCGTGAATTCGCGAGCCTCACACCTCGGTATGAGTCAAAAACGGGATACAGACCGTTGGGAGAACATGACGTTTCTTTCTAGCTAGTGGTGGTGTCAGTGCTTAAACTGGCTGACATTTATATATACTTTTCACCTGTGTGGTTGTTGGAATGCGAGGCGCCTCGGATATAGGTCTGTTAGGACCAGGAAACGTGTGTTCAGGAATTGCCAATCCTCAAAAGTAAGAGAGGACCGGCCCAACCGATTCCAAGGATCATAGTGGGGTCCTGAGACATTTGGTTGAGTGTCTCGAACGGAGAGGAGCTTGCCCCCTTCCTCGACTCATGACGGAAATCCAATTTCCAATACGTGATATTGCGGTTTTATTTGTAGAACCTAGTATGACGACATAGTGGTATGGGTCATTAATGTCGTCTATGATTGCTATTTATGATTGAAATTGTTTTGACACTATACATTTGTTATAGTATCAAATAATGTGTTTTAATGTATCAAGCATGCTTTGGCTATTATAAGGTAAAAACCCTATCCTCCGGCTTGCGTTGCATTGTGTGATGGGACCTGGGTCTTATAATAGCTTCATTTTTCTTTAATTAACATTGCGTTGTTTGTTTTATGCACTGGTATTCTTGGGAGGAAACCCGTTCCGTGTTATACGGCGTGGTCCCTTGATTTACCGAACTTTAAAATAAAGATTAATAACTGTTTTAGTTCTCACACCAGTCACATGACTGACCTGGAGTTTATTATTTTAACCTAAACTCTGGGTGCCCCTATTTTCGACACGGGCAGCTAGTAGTTTTGGTTTTGCAGATTTATATTCCCAGGATCCTGATTTACAGATGGAACGATGCTCGGAAAGCTCTGTATCCGTGTATTACTTTCAGTTGTGTTTTGTATTTTTTTTCTGCTATTATGTAATTTATTGTAATCTCTGATATTTGTCGAATGTATATTTATTCATACTCTGTATATTCTTGTATTCTGATGGAATTTTTGTAATAAACAATGAAATGTTCTTCTGTTTGCGTTCTATTTTGTCGTGTTCTCAAGGCAATCCGGGCTTTCCTTCACGAGGAATTTCGGGTCGCTACAAATGGTCTTATGAAAATCGTTCGGCGATTAAAGGATTTCCGACAAAGACAATCAATAAGCTTTTGTAATAATCATGCACAATATAACCAAATTTCATTACATTGTATATATACTACAAAGAGAATTTACCCCTTTTTTAAGAATTGAGTACGACCTATATTTATAAATAAACTTAACCTTTTTAATATTTTCTTAGAAAATTTAAGAACAGATTAATTTGCTCAGTTAATAAGTGTTGCATAAACTTGCTTTAATGTGCATTTCACTAAGTAATTTAAGAGGGAAGTCAGTAAATATTTTTTTTTGGCAAAACCAACCAGTTTTTAAAGTGGGATATCCACTTTTCATTACAACAAATAATGAGTACATGAAAACAAAGGAGATAGATAGAGCGCCTATCTGCTGCAGACATTTTATAGAATTTTAAGGCACAACTAATAACTAAAGATCACCACGCAGGGTGCCACTTAAATTCAGAACAAAGCAGCTTAAAACAAACTACGAAACATCAATAAATGACATTACAAAATGCATACACGAAGATTAAAAACCTCATAGGCTGCCAAGCAGGCCCAACTTCACAGTTGCAACTTGCAAGCCAAAATATGGAATGACTAGCAGCCACTACGATCATGCAGTATCAGTTGAAAACCTCACACTCACAAACACAACAACTAAATGATAATAACACTGTAACATGCAAGAAACAACAACCAATCCCGCAAGAAAACCGATAATATAACCTGGCAGATTACAATCCCAACAGCTTACCGAAATATCTGTACGACAACAATCAAACAAGAACCACCACCGCAGGAACTAGCACGTGCACCAACGAATCCTCAAAGCAAAGTGATATCCGGAAAGAGAGTCCCAAGCCATATTCGAGATGGTGGAAACCACATAGAAAACAAAATCAAACCCAAGCACAATGACTAACTCGTTCCTAAATCCAACACCAAACTCTAACTGAGACAAGTGAGAGGTGAAATGGACTTAGCGGTAGATGATGTAAACAATGGGACTACCCAGGAAAAAGAGGTAAGTCAACATGTAATAGAAGGCCGCAAACTTGAGGATGCTCGGAATACCCAAAAAGGAACTGTAGGTGATAGAAGGACATACTAGTATCAAAGGGTATATGAAAGGAGAATGGAAGCTCGATCTCAGGTGCTTGGTAGTGCCAAGATAGAATAGAGACAATCTAAGAAAGCAGACAATTGATAACTGAGGGAAAACCCAGATCTAGAAATTTAGATCTGAGGAAATAAAGCACGACAAATTGGTTGAAGACAAAAAGGATGGATCGACAATAATAAGGAAAGCTGACTAAGGGTAGATAAGAGACGAAATCAGTTTCGAAAAGGGAAGAGACAAGTGAAAATGAGGGGGGGGGGGGAGAGGCGGTCGAGAAGGGTTTACTTAAGGTGCGTTCTCAATGAACAGTAACAGGATATTTGAGCGTGACACTGTTGCGAACGGGAAATGTGTTTTTTTTGCTGTGAACAGGGTATTTGAGCGGGGTATTCATTTGTTAAATTATTTGTTTTAAATTAATTAAATACTAATTACATAAAAGAAAACGACTACATTTCATTACAGGAACGGAAATACAAACAGAAATACAACAACTATACTGAAAATAAAACAAATACATGAAAATTTAAAAAGTACGATGATGCGGTAATATGCTCAACTCCGATAAAGTAAACCTCCGTATATCATCGTCAGTAAGATCCTCAACAGTCTCCACATTCCGCGGATTATCGCAGAAAATCGTCATAATCTCCCATCGCTCAGCTTTTGCCACTCCTCGAATAATGTCGTAGCAACAGGTAGCAAGCTCCGACACGCGGGGGGTCACAAAAGAGCGGCTCAAATTGCTACGCTCTATGTGTCTGCGCCTAGAGGGCTGATCAGAAAGAGGGGCCCCAGTAGCCATCCAGTCGGAACAAAAACCAGCGTCGACAACGGTGAAAGAAGCAGCTGGCGCAGGTGCAGGTGGAGATGGAGGTGCAGTAGCAGGTTCAACAACATGAATCGGATACGCGCAAGCAGGCGTACGCAAACAACCGCTAAATAACATGCCTTGCTCTCGAAACTTCATCGGCGGGTTCCTTCTGAATCGCCTAAATGGTCTACCAGCATCGTTAGCCCACCAATAGTCTGGACCGTCCAACCTACCGTGCACTGTATCTTATTCCCCGCTAGGGGTCCGCAGCAGTCTATCCCAATCGCGAAACACCCGTTTCATATTATTCCATTTATTTTTAATTTGGGTTTCTGTATAACCCAGTTCGAAACGGGTGTTTAGAGCCACCGCCACAGCCCCATAGAAGCTGCTGGCGCCACTTATGCGCTCCTCCAAGAACTCTATAAAAACATCTATAAAAGCTGTCTTCCGGTCCTCTATCCAATTAGCGAACGACTGTGAAGTAGCAGAGACGGAACCGGAAGACATACTGCAAAACGTAAAATTTTTTAGAAAAAATCCGAAAAAAATATATATTATAGAATTAACAAAAATAAACACAATCGTATAAAAAAAACTATTTTGCAGCCTGAATCAACGTCAAAAAAAAAAACGTGGATAATGGAAGGAGGCTTGCTGGTTGGTGCGAGGGAGAAATGTGGAAGGCTGGGTCAATTTCTAAGCAGATTCCCAAACGTTGAAAAATGAACTGTTCGCGTTGGAACAATGTTCGGGAATCGTACCTTCTGGACTTTGGAACGTTGTCTGGCGTCGTCCGCAATGTGAACGTGGCTGATTTTCAGTGCGAACGGTGCTATAGGCAAATTCTATTAACATCCCTATATTTGCCTTTCCCACCCTGTTAAAAAACTAAAAAAACAAAGTGCCAAATATACCCTTGTAAATCATTCAACTTATCTTGTTTCATTTTTCATTATGTTACTTTAGTTATAAAATAAATACAATGATACGAATATATTTTAAAGAGGCGAATGATTCAGATTAAGAAAATAACATTTTTTTTCCATAAAAAAACGGTGTTTTGTTTTAAATTTACTCTTTTTCAACTTTTATGTCCTTTTTTTCTTAATATTGTTTAATTTTATGATTTCCAGTGTAATATATATTTCAAATATTTTTAAATTAAACTGAAATGTAACTTTTTATCGATTGCAAAACGGAAAAAAATTAAATAAATATGGATTAATGCTTTGTTGTTGTTATTTTTAGATTTATCTTTTATTTCTTTTCATCGTTAACGTACAGTTATTCGGTTGTGAAAATAAAAATTGAATGGTAGTTCCGGCAACTATTGGGTTGTGAAAAGTAATTACTGGAGACATCGAGCTACCCCGAAATTCTCCAACTCGCTTCAATGTACGCTGTTCCGGCGTTTTGACAGAAAGTTGTTTCTGTCGCAGAGGGGAACCCCGTACGAATGTATAAATCCTGAAAGCCCAAAAAAAGAGAGGGAGAGAGAATTTGATGGAGACACCGTTTTCATCTTCGAAGCTGAATTCTCCGGTATTCCAACAATTGAATTCTAGCCCTAATTCTTGTTCTCCATCTCCATCTCGTCAGTGGCGGCCAGCTGCTCAAAGGAACATAAGAAATCAATGGTCACACCTCGCCTCCGCCAAACAAGACTACTTCACAGCTTCGAACGAAGCTCGCTCTCATGCCACATCATTAGTTAATGCTTATCTTTCTCAAAAGTACATTCCTGATATGGATTTGGGAGTATTGAAGGACATGCCTTGTATTCGAGAAAATGCTCTTAAGAAGTTGGCGGTGAAGCAGGCACCTTTTTTCCCTTTCTATTTTTTCTCTAGGTTGAATTTATATTACAGGAATCTTATAATCATACCGTTTTATTCAGCTGTCTAAGTTCATTTGATTTTCGCTATTAGACTGATCTAACGAAAAGGTTAAAAGTATGATTTCGGTATTTTATGGGTATTGTTATTGACAATCTAGTTTTGAATATGAGATACTAATTAAACTACCCTCCTCATAGAATAAGATCAATAAATTGATCTAATCGCCTTTTCTTTTATTTATCCTGTTTTTTCCTTAGTTATCATTTGCATTTAACCCAAAATCATTAATCAAGTATTAGAGAACTCCTACTCACCTCCAGATGAAACTGCAACTATAGAGATACTAGATTGATTTTTTACTAAAGAAAGTATTCAACATAGTAATTCTAAATCCTAATTTTTTACCACAGTTAGAAAAAAATATAATAAACGTAATAAGCTGAGTTTCCCCCCTCAAATATTAAAAAAACCAAAATACCCCTCCACACAGTGGCACTTCGAGGTACTCTAAAGACACCTTGCAGTGGCACTGCAGGGTATCCTGAAGGCACACCGCAGTGGCATTGCGAGGTGCTTTCAGGATACCCCGCAATGTCACTGTAATGTGCCTTTAGGGTAACCCGCAGTGCCACCGCGTGGTAATTGAAAAATCAGAAAATAAAATAAAATGCAGAAAGGGTATGTTTGTCATTAAGATTTTTTATGAAAAGGGGGGTAACTCAGCGTTTCGGCTTGTTTAAATAAAATTTGCCTATTTTAATTAAGGGCATCAAAGGTAAATAGATTTTTTTTTAGTGTACTGCTATTGGTACCCCGGTTTCCACTTTGCGCCACCACACTCGTTCGGCCCTTCATCGCCGAACGGCATGCCCGTACAGTTTTACATCGTGCGGCTGCCATTTACAGTTGAATGGTGTACAGGTCAGCCGGCCGTTCACCGCCGAACAGAATGTGTGGTGGCCGGAAATGTATTTCGGGGTACCAATAGCAACACACTTATTTTATTAATACGATGATGTGTACTACTCATAAGTTTACTTTTGTATGTAGTGCCAATAAAATTTAGCATTTTCATATTCAAAATTGGAGTGCCAATAAAAGTGTCCTATTTTATTTTGAGCAGACAGTTGTTAACATTCATTTATTTTAAAACAATAATCTAGTCATCTTTCAAAAACAGCTTACCCTTTTTAGGGTAAGAATGCATGATAATCCCTTTTAGCTATGAAATATTTATCACTAACTTTTCCTATTTTGTATTTTCTTATCAGAATCTGTGCTGCAACAGTCTTGTTTCATCTTACAAAAGCATGGTAAGTGTAATTATGTGTATGCTCTTGCATTTAAAATTGTTGATAAGTTATAGAATTGATTGTTTAGTGTAATAATTCAATATGTTAAACTGAAAAGTGAAAACAGTGATTCTGCGAGATAAACATAATCTGTTGGAAACGAGAATATTTCTTGATTCTGAGGATATCCATTTAGCTAACAGCAGATGAATCAGTTTTATTTGTTTCCGTTTCTATTAAAGTTATACATTTTTTCCACCTATATCTACGTAATATCACTAGGATCAAAATGGAAAATGTGATTTATAGTTGACATGTTTTTGTAAGCCATTGTTTAGTATTTTTTTATTTTTTGTTTGTTTGGGGGGGGGGGGGCGCTAGACCATAATGTTCTACAAATTTGAACAATGTTGGCTACTCAACGTTTGTTTACGTGGTTTTGGTTATGGCTTATACATTACCGAAAACTAATTTTGTCCGTGTTGTTTTAATCAAGTCATGTGTTCTTTTGTGTTGCACCATATCATATTTGTTTGGATACATTTGTTAGAAAGCTTTCATTTCTTGATATCATCGTTGGCTAAAATGATTAACCAGTACTACAGCGCAATTGTCCAAAAATCGATTGTTCTGAAAATTTTAGGTCACTCGGTTTTCCCATTTCTAGTTGTAGGTTTTCGTTGAAATAGAAAAGGAATGATGCAAGTATACCTTTTTTGAACAATCAATTTGAAAATGAAGTTAACATACAAAATGTTGTGTTTTGAAAAACAAAAAAACACAAGAAGTGAAGAAACAATCCATCTCTTTGCTGTTCCTTCATCCACTTCGTTGTTCCCGCCGTCCGCTTCGTCAGCCCTCCGTCATCTTCCATTCTCACCATATTTGGTAATGAATTTTGAAAATACAAAACTGAAAATTCAAAATAAACCAACTGGGCCCTTAAACTTCTTTCCTATTTTTTGTACCTTCGTAAAAAAAAAAAAAAAATGTTGGAAATTTGTAGTTCTTTTCAAACTATATAATTTTCGAATTAGTGTTTGTCTCAATGAAACCTTTTTTAAAATTTGTTTTCATAGGCATATTTTTTCAATTTATTTCATTTTTCTTCCTTTAAAATTTTCGAAACTTTCATTTTTTGAATATCGTTAACTAATTCATTTGCATTATTGTTCCTAGAAAAGAGGAACTTGAATGTATCAACATGAAAAATTTCTCTGTTATTTTCGCATAAGACTGAAACATCCCTGATGGGATGAAAATTTACCCGAATAGAGCATTTTGGTCTGATTTATGTTTAGACCTTCCATATTTGTGTGATTTCTCAACCATGTTTGTTAAGTTGGTGACAGTAATAGCTTAGGCATCATAAATGCTTTACCAAAAATTAATTGCATTTGTATTATTATGATCCAGTTACATTACCATCCACAATGTTCCATGTTATAAATCTTTATATACCCTTGTGGGAAAAGTTTGTTTTTGTTGATATCGTTAAGGAATAAGGACTGAAGGTTAACTATTACTACCATGCAACCGCAAGATAATTGACTGATGCACTCAAATATTCGATTTAACATGTATAAATGCATTAACAAAAAATCTTTTACAAAAGAATAATGGATGCAAATAATTATTAACAGAAAAATATCCATTGTTATTAAAAAGAACGATTATTGCACACTTGTATTTAGTTATATCAACTGATAAAAACATATAACATTCATTGATATCGCATTGCTTTCTTACTAAATCTATCAATGGTATGATTTTGGGAAATAGAAATCAATAATCTTTACTTGGCCTAATATTAGAATTCTTTTCGATGATTAAAATACGGCAATATGGTTTTTTATTTTATTTTTAAATGATTGATTTAATTGTTCTTAATATTAGAAGTTCTATCAACATTTGATTTTCTAATATATTTTTTAAAAAAAAATAATGAATTTTCTGTAAACTTCGTCTTATATTCTTTTGAAATTTTTAGTCTTTTCGACTTAAACATTTTATTTTTGAGATTTTAATCGTTTTACTTATTAATTTTGCTCCTATATCTTTGTTGCATTTCTATATAAACATCATAGCTTTTACAGAAAATTAAAGCTTTTTATAAGGAAATATTTTTTTGATATTTTTAATTTTTTTCATAATTGCAGATTTCTTGGATGATTCTATTATTATTTTGAAATTTCAAAATTTCCATTTTTGTTATATTCACAGGTAATTATTTTACGAGTATTATTGTTCTAAAAAAAAGGTGGAAGCTAACGTGTCAACAGCACTTTCTATGTTATTCGGACATAAAAGACTGAACCCTCTGGTGGCAATTGGCATAAAACAATATTAACCTCATGAGAACGTACTGATCTTGATTATGTTTGGACATTTTAACATATGAGCAATTTTTCAAATATATTTGTTAATTTGGTGTCATTCATAGCTTGTGCATTATCAGTGCATTACTAAAAGTTAATTTGATCTTTATTATCATAATCCAGCCACATTTCATCCATATTGTACTTTATTATATATCTTTGGATACCTTTGTAAGAAATGGTTTTTTTCCCCTCTTGATATTATGAATAGCTGAAGAATAATCAGTATCACCATGTAACAGTGGGAAAATCGATCGATGTGTTCTAATATTCAGTTTAGTATATTAAAAATATACACAAACAAATCTGTTGAAAATCTTATAATAAAAGAATGATGGTTACAAACATTTTTTGGAAAAATATATTCATTGCTTACAAAAGAACAACTCATAATTATATACTCATATGCACTGCTAAAAACATATAAATAACCACTTACATAGCATTATATTTTACTACACCTATCAATGATATGACTTGGAAAACAGTAGCATATAATTTTTGTTCTGGCATGATTTTTTTTTTTTTTATATATATATAAAAAAAAACCTGTTAACGTCTCTAACTTTGCTTCTGTTTTCTTTAAATTTATGAATTTTTTTGTGGTTTTAATAGAAAAGTATGGTTTTTGATATTATTTTTTTCTCTTAAGTTTTTTTTTTTTTTTTTTTTTTTTTTTTTTTTTTTGGGATTCAAATTCAAATTTATAGCTTTGAATATGTTCAAATATTTATTTTATTGTTACTCTTATTGTTGGAAAAGAGGAAACTGAATTTGTCAATAACACAACAATTCTATTATTTGCACAGAAAAGGCTGAAGTGGCCCCTTGGTAGAAAATATCAATCCCAACGGAGCATTTTGGTTTCTTTTTTGTTTAGACTTTTCCGTATATGTGAAATTTCTCAAACATATTTACAATTTTTAGTTAACAATTAACATCATGTTGGGTGAATGTGTAGCACGAGAAGCTAATCTTCGGTGTGATATAATGATCAGGAAACTCCTACTTTGTGATTGAATAAAAACAATACTTTATGTAATATTGGAATATATTTGTTTACGTTGATTAGCTAGCTGGAAATTTTCAAAATAATATATTCTGATTTTTTTTTAATAAACAAATATAGAGGTAAATTGATCGGTTCAAAAACATCTCTAGTCAAAATTTGATTTAGTATAATATCCTATGGTAAGGGAAATATCCTTGCAGTCCATTTGATGTTGATGATAATGATATGAAAATTTTAAAATCGTACTCTTATGTTAAATAGTAATAATATTGCAGTTAGGTGTTGTTGCTGGTATGGTCCGATCCTCTTGTTTGATGCGGTGTTTTCTTAAAGTTTCGAGTTCTAGTTCGCTCATACAATTTTGCGATCAACAAGAAAATGTTAATGATCTGGGTGATGGTGGAGGGATTCCTGTGTTTTCGAAGTTTTCAGTTTCAAATTTCGGTATGCCTCTTTTTGAACCATATTTTTGTTGCTTTCCCAGTGGTGTATGTGCATGTCAGAGTGATATTCCACATGTTCAAAGAATTTTTGGTAAACAGAAAGTTGAGATTTTTTTTTTCTTTTTTTTTTCCAATTGTTTAAAAGTCTCTTAACCAAAACACTGCTATTTTAATCTAATTACAACAGTTTGATCTTTCTTACCTCCGAATTATGGTTTCTGTTGTATTTGTTTCTTTTTTTGTCAAATTCTTGTAAATATAAAAAGTTATGTTGTTCAAGCTAATAGATTTTGTTTATGTTTTCCAAGGAAAGTTATTTTTAAGTGCAATACTGTTGACAAATACTGTTCAAATTTATGTTTTAGCTTAATACAATGGGTTTAGATTTTACATACTTGAGATTTAGGGCACGACCGTGACTAATCGATGTGTTGTAATGGCAAATTTACACTGACAAATTGACTTCCTATGTGGTCATTTAGTATCTTGTTCTATTTGAAGCTGAGAATACAGCTACCCTTATAGGCATGTTCTGTTTGTAGTAGGTGAAGTGTTTCTTAGTTTCTGCTCAAAATCAAATGCTATTGCTGCTGGTTTTCTTATCTGATCTATATGAAAAGAAGCATATTACTATGCCAAGCATCAATTATTGACCCATTAATATTATTCTGCTTATTTCATAATTTGTGTAAAACTTGTGTGTGTGTGTGTTAGAAAAGAATATGGTATTTCAGTTTAGCTTTAACGGAAAACAAGTTCTAAAATTATCATTGAATATTTCAGAGATATTGGCACAGGAGCTTGTTGATATTTTTCGATTAGAGCTGAACTTAAAGGTTACTATATAATTCGTAATAAGTTTCTTTTCATTTAAATCATATATATGACCGATATTTGCTGGGTATTTGTTGCAACTAAGAGATTTTATGTTCTATACATAATTTGTGCGAACAGCGGTTGCTTGTAATTGAGTTTCTTAATATTAGTTCCAACAAAGAAAGCGAACAGTCTACTGCACTTAGTTGGCATCATCAAATTTATCCTGGAGAATTCAATGATTTGAGAAGGTGCGATATGGTATCTGACAAGGATAATCAGCCCCTTCCTCCTCAAATAAAGAACTGGCCACCAGCTGATTCTTTGGATGACCACTCTGATCGTAATAAAAGCAGCAGTGTTCTGCAGGTACGTCATAGCTTTTTCCATTCCTCCAGCTTCATTTGTGAATATAAAATGGTTTCGGTTATATAAATCATTGTATATCTTTTAAATGTTACTTCTTTATAAGTATCTGAATAAAATGTTATATGAACATTCGTTGTTAAATATTATTACTTCGAAGAAAATGAAATAACTCGATTCAAAGTATATTGTGTATCGGTTACCACTAACCATGGTTTGATCCTTGCTAGGGATGTCAATGGATGAAAATGGATGTGGATATTGATGAATCCGCAACTGCATCCAAAAATTAAAATCCAAATCCACATCCACTACCCGTGGATATCTCGAAATTCTCATCCTTATCTGCTTCTGCCGATTTGCATTGGATATTCGAAAATATATGCATCCACGAAGAGGATGCAGATATTTCCAGATATCTGAAAAATCCTCATCCGGAAACTGAAATGTTTTTGTGTATGCAAAATTTAAAACAAAAACATTACAATTCTGACATAGTAAATGTAGTACAAATAAAGAACAAGCATGTGAATAGTAAGTGTAAAGTTTTTTGATTACGTTGAGTTAGAGTATGAGTGTGACTAAAGAAACAAAAACGTGGAAGAGAAATTATGAAAATGGAGTCGGGCTGAATAACGTAGACATGGTAAATATGGCTTTAAAATGTTACGGGTATCATAAGCGTTGGGATTGCTTTATATGTGATCCAAGTAGAATGAACAATAATTTTATAAATATTGTTGAAATAGATAACAACTGTTTTGACTGTAGTGTCCAATTTCAAATGATAATATAGTTAAAAAAAGTATTTAATTTCGGGTCAAAAGGATATTTTTCAAATATGGATA
Source organism: Allium sativum (assembly GCA_030737875.1). Taxonomy (NCBI): domain Eukaryota; kingdom Viridiplantae; phylum Streptophyta; class Magnoliopsida; order Asparagales; family Amaryllidaceae; genus Allium; species Allium sativum. The sequence goes on from CM060909.1 coordinate 1,027,314,240, forward strand.
CATTCATGTCCCCATCCTTTTCGGATATTGGATAATATCCACTTTTTTGGATACGGATGGATTTCAAAATTTTCGGTCATCTAATACTTGCAACTTTTGACATGCAGGTGCTACTAACAAGTTGGATTGCCGATGTTAATATTGATATGAACAGGTTTTTTTTTTTTTTTTTTTTTTTTTTTTTTTTTTTTTTACAATACTTATAAGATTTGACAGCTTGACTTCACCATTTTCTGAGAAAACTGATAGCTAAAGAAGCCTTACAACTTTACTAGCAGTCCTTGAAGTTATAGCTTCACCATGTATGCTTAGTTTGTCATAGAGTCCAATCATGAAAAATAATATTGAACATGATATATGTTTAAAAATTGAATTATAGCTTGTGCCGTTTGATTTCTGGTGTTTGGTCAAATTTCCGACTGTTGTTTTGGTATGGATTATCGTTGATATTTTTATTGGGACAAATATAGTGAAATACTTCTTAACTAATATATATAAAATAGGAAATTCACTTGCTAAAATTGATATATTTCATTTATTATTATTATCATCTGCAGGGTGCATGAAATAATTTCAACTGTTGCAGAAGACATGCAAGTTGATCTTTCCTGAGTTGCAGCACTCATTGTTATTCAGCTTACGATTATTTTGAGCCAATTTGATGGATGAAATTTCCATTTGTTTATCTCAAACTTGAGTTGTGCAACTTATGTTTATGATTATTTGTTCCATTACATTTGTAAGGTAAGTCAGCAATATATGTAGAATTATGCAGCTGGAGAAAAACAGTAACATTTCAATGTCCTTTTATTTTCATGCCTGGCTGCTTTTAATTTCTTCTCAGGCTCTTATGCCTTTTTAGCTGTTACTGAAGGAAAAAACAGTAAAATTTCAAAACATGGCTGCCTAGATGTGGTAAAAAGTGGTAAAACATTTAACTTATAAAAGGTAAAGATGAGCACTGTCTGTTATCTAATGACTTAATTCTTTGTTTTTTTTTTTTCAATGCCCTGCATACAGTATCATAGCAGAAACATTTGCTCTACTGCTACTTATATGTGCATGTCCCTAGGATTTTCATTTACTACTTGTCATCACAGCTGGAGCATCGGGTTCATTTTCGTTGAATTTTCATTTATGACATGGATTAGAAATAAAAAATTATTAAAAAATGTCTGATGTTTTTAATGTTTATTCAATCTGTATCGATCTGAATATTCTACAGGGCTTGATCATTATACATATTCGGTTTGATCCAATCCATCTACATTTCTATTTGTTCTGTTTATTTGGAGTTAAATAAACATATAGCATAAATTCTTTTTACAACTTTCAAATTCATTCCTCCATTTTGTGATTTATATATAAGAACATCTTAGAAAGTTTTACCTAATGAATCAAAAAATTGTTTTCAGGTTTTTTGGTAAAAATTATCAATTTAAAAGCTAAAATAAAATCAATATAAGTAGATAAATAAATAAATAAATAAACAAAGGTTGGCTTAGGATTACTCTAAATGTTAGAATACAGTTGTTAAAATGCACAGCCTAAAGTGCTCTAGTTCATTTTTGCAGAATTGCGACATGCTAGTGAAAATTCTTTAAGTTTGCCATGAACTTTCTTCCTCTTCTTTATTTGTAAAGTGCACATTTGAATTTGCAAGTGTCATATCATGTATCGGTAGGCATAAAGTGTCTCGTCATATAGAAATCGTCTGTTCAGGACTGCAAAATCAATGTCAAAAGCTGAATTGAACCTTTTAACCAAAGAAAATACCCCAAACTAGATCGACTCGTATCGACATGGTTTGATTGTTGTTCAGATGATTGAACCGACTATATAAAACTAGATCAAATTGAATATTTGGAGAAGTGGTTTTTTGATAATAATATGATCAACTTACCATGCAAAAAAATAAAAAAAATAAAAAAAAAGAAAAGAAAAAAGAAAAAGAAAAGGAAAAGGATAACTAATCTTTCATTTCGGTATAAACTTATGTTTTTAACCTTTAAGTGTAAAAGTTTAATGTGCAGGTCTCAGTAAACTAATTTTTGATGGAAGTCACGAGCCTCTACAACAATTTGCATTGTTTATTATTTCATATTTAATATGGGTTCAAATTGGATTGTATCATAACCTGACTGAATTACGTTAAATCAAATTGAAACCGAAACCAAGTAGAATAGGATAATGGTTTGTATTTTTAGTTAAACGTTTGATGCGATTCGAAAACGATTCAAACTCTAAACCATACCAAACTGATTCATGCTTAGTGCGTAAAGATGTAAGATTTTACGTAGCCATCTTAAAGTAATTGCTTAAGTTAGATGTTTTTCTACTAGTTGATGATTTATGATTATCTTTTTCTGTAAGTAATATGAACCTTCTTTAGAATTATTTTTGTTTCATTTTTAATTCTTCAACGCTAGAATCCTATTTCTTCCCATGAATTTGATACGAAATACCCATATACGTGTTACTAGGGATGGCAAAAAAATCCGTATCCGCGGCTATCCGTGGGTAAAATCCGTTATGGATATGAAACGGATAGTTAAATGGGTATCCATGGGTAAAATAAACGGGTATTTTTAATGGGATATACTATCATCAGTCGCCTAGGAGCGACTGTTTGCTCACTCGCTCTCCCATTGGTTGGTTACTTATAAATTAATGTAGTTAAATATTTTTTTAATTTGCTTGTGGGGCCTGTTGTACCACACGAGCCAATCAGCTCCGCGAGTGAATAATTCAGTCGTTTCTTGGCGAGCGACTTTAGCAATATATTCATGTCCGTGGGTACCCGTGCCCGTATTGAATGTGATTTATTATCAATAGTCAATACAAAAAATATTGTTGTTGGCTGTTCGGTATTTGTATGCATGCTTTTACTCAACAATTTATAATTAGCTGTCGATATTTTGATGGATATTTCTGTTGTTGTCTCTTCTTTTTTGGATGTTGGTTTAAATATATATTGATATTCTGAGGTTAGCATGTAAGAATTGGTCTAATTTGTTTTTTTTAATTAACCAAATGTACTTTTGAATAATTTCAATAAATGGCTAAAAAGTAAATTGAATAAATATAATGGATACCCACGAATACCCGCCATTACTCGCAACATGTTTAAAACTTGTTTAATGGATACCCGTGTGGGTATGGGGCGGACACGGGGAAAAAAAATACCCAACGGGGTGGGTGATGGGGTGGTACTACCCGCGCCCGCCCCGCCCCATCCCATTGCCATCCCTACCGTGTTACATCAACAATAATCTCAACAATTTTTACTAGGGCTGTCAATGGGTCATGTCAGGTTCGGGTCAGGTCAAGTCGGGTTCGGATTGATTTATAAACGAGTCAAGTCAACCCGTTTATTAAACGGGTCATTTTTCCGAACCATAACCCGACCCGTATATAAATGGGTTGACATGACCCGATCCGTGTAACCCATTTAACTAAACGGATTGTGTCGGACCATGTTGGGTCGGGTTTACCGGTTAGACCTATTGGAAAATATTGTCCAATAATATAAACAGCAAAAACGCGAAATCACTAATAGACAACACTATTATATAATCATCACTAGGCAGCAAGTTACAAAATCACAACCAGGAAACAAGTTACAAAATCACCACCAGACAACACATATATAAAGCATGAAATCACCATATCCAAAAATCTTTCTCCATGCATAAGAACACATGAGCATACTGCATACATAAAAGACTAACAATATGGAAGAGATACAATTGTTATAAGTAAAATATAACTAACATCATATGAGAATAAATTAGTAAAATATAACAGCTTACACAAGAATATATGAGCATACTGATTACTGCATACATAAAAGAATAACACTAATAGCAGATAAAAGACTAACATTATGGAAGAAATACAACATATAATTAGGTTTGCGGGTCAAAATCGGGTCAGCAAATCAACCCTAAACCCACCCGTTTATAAACGAGTCAAATTTGGGTTGATCGAAAATGACCCGCCAACTAAACGGGTCGGGTTAAGCTGCTAATTTTCGTGCGGGTTTCGGGTCGTGTAGGAAATTGACAGTCCTAGTTTTTACTATTCTAAGTAACCCCTTTTGCTACCATATATATGTACATCTTCCATCTTTACGCATCAAATGCTTTAGAACTTTGGAGAAAAAAATTCATAGCTGTCCATAGCAGTTCGAGCTAAAGAGAAATAATAAAAGGATGACTCGTGCTTATTTATTAGAAAATTCAAAGTTCGTTTGTATCCATATCAGAATAGCAGATAAGTATCCGGTATTCAATATGAAAATATACCACATCCACATTCAGAAATTATTAGCTTGGTTTTTTGACAAGTTTATAATTCATTGCATTTAATTCATACTAAATATTTAAAGTGGAAATTAGGTTTCATTCTTTATTTTCAAAATTAATTCACTGTGCATTCTTATGCAACTTTGTATGTAAAGCGGATTCATATTCCCGTAGCAATGTGTTTTTCTGATTTTTTTGCGCTGCTATATATATATTTTTTGGTCAATATTCACATAAGAATTGTGCATAAAAAAATGCTAAAATATTAGCAATTTTTGTGAATAACTGCAGAAATTTTGCAATTATTCACACAGTACATACATATGTTGAAAGATATATGAATAATTGCAGATTATTAATAATTACAGATATATTAGCAACTATTTTACAATGCAGTGTAAAATCATGAAATTAGATGAAAAAGTTGCAGAAATGTCTGCATATAGTTGCATCATTTGCAGCAATTTACTAGAGATTAAATATTTTTCATTTATACGCATTTTTTAGCATTCTTTTGCAATACATGAATGTTTGAATAAGTATAGGCTTTGGGTTTGAATTTTTCATACAAATCAGCAAAAGTTGCATGAATTTTTGCAATTTTTTAATATAATTGCTACGATGTCAGCAATTTTTTGGATTGTTGAAATTCGTTGAACGTGCGTATTTTTATTATTTTAGCTTTCTTGCACGAATACGATGATGATCATTATGTGTTGAATAAAATTTGATAAATTTTTACGTTGTTTTTTGATGATTTTCGAAAAACAGAAACATAATTTATAAAGTTTTAAGACAGAGAGTTTTTTATATTTGAAACATAAACCGAACCTGAGCCAAACAGTCTAATATTCAAAACTATTCATCATTATAATATTTGTTTATTTATCATAATTGTATAATCAATAAGACTGAAAACATTATGTTAAAAAAAAAAGTTTCTTAATTCATCGGTCGTCGGTGTATACGATAATTATCCAGTATTCATTTATATCTGTAGATATAAATATCTAATATTTGAAAATAATTTTAAATCTAGATAACACTATCTTGATTTAAAAGAATCCGTTGACGAATCTGGCGCTAGCGAAGAATCACAAAGGAAGGGAGATGCGAACCTTAGGCCCTTAGATTTCTGACCAGCATTAATTTGTCCCACATTGTGTAATGCGTAGTGTATTCTATTTTTATATATCCTTGCTGAAGTACTCTGGTTGTGTTCGTTGAAAGGAGAGACGGTTGGCATCTCCCCAGACAGGGACGGGATCAGCCTTCGGGCTTTTCTCTACCACACACGGTTAAGGCTACCTGCTTCGGCAGATCTTACCCCAAATTTTTTTCCACCCTTTTTCTGAAACCCGCTTCCGCTACAGTGAACAAAGTGGATAATTACCCACAAACAAGTTCTTCGAATATTACTTTCAAATATTATACGTGTGATTTCTATGCAATACCGAAACCCACACGCAGTACTCGGCTGCACAAATCATCTTTTCCATTGATTCCACTGACTCCAACACAGAAGGCGAAAAATCCATTGCTTGTCCAGAGCTTTCTGGGCTGCAAACCCATTAACAACAATTGCTGATGTTTTGAAGAAACTGCAGTAAAAACCTTTAGAGATGATAGATGTTGGAGACTCTTTTGCCTTACTCTTCTGTGTTTGGCTGGCTTTATTGTTTATTTTGTAAAAAAAAAAAAAAAAAAAAGCTTCTGAGAATACAGTATGAGGGATGTATATGCAAGTAGTATTGTAAGCTGCAACATCTATATGCTTGGAAAGGTAAGAATTAAAAGTTAATAAAATGATATATAAACAAACAGAACGACTACAGTGCCGCAATTTCTAACCTTACTTTCATCGTCGATCTTCCACCAACCAGTGCGTGCTCCTTCGGCAATTGCCATAATAATACATGAAAAGCTTTAATGTAACTAGCTTAGACAGATAATGATCAAGATGTACTATTTATCATGTGTTTCCGAAGTTTACACTTTAAAATTTTGGTATGTCTCTTTTTAAACCATATTTCTGTTGCTTCCCCGGTGGTGTATGTGTATGTCAGACTGATATTCCACATGTTCAAAGAATTTAGTTAACAGAAAGTTGAGAATTATTTTTGATTTGTTTGAAACCATCTTAACCAACACTGCTATTTTGTTCTAAACTACAATAGTCTGATATATCGAACCAATTCTTCTGTACTGAAATGCTGTGTGTCCCGTGTCTCCAACCAATTATAGTTTTCGCCTTTTGCAGTTAAACCCCTCAATTGTCCGGTGACTTAAATGAAAAAAAGCAGAAATGGAAGGAAGATTTGATTGATGAGCACACGCGGGGACATGAGGGTTGGACGCAGAATAACTGGTCTCCTAATGTACATGACTGGTATCTGCTCAGTGTGTGTTGGAACTAAGAGATTTTATGTTCTTCACATAATTTGTGTGATCAGCGGTTGGGTGTTATGGAGTTTCTTAATTTGTGTGACAAAGATATTCAGCCTCTTATTCCTCCTCAATTAAAGAACTGGCCACCAGCCAATTCTTTGGATGACCACTCCGATCGTAATAAAAGCAACAAGGTTTTGCAGGTACTTCTTCTTAGCTTTTTACATTCCTCCGACTTCATTTGTGAAATGTTTTTAGTTATATATAAATCGTTGTATATCTTTTGAATGTTACTTCTGTGTAGGTAATTTTTTGTTTTCCTGTCTTCATAATCCCTAATAGTGTAAGTATCTGAATAAAACGTTATATGGACGATCGCAGTTAAATATTATTACTTGAAAGAAAATGAAATAACTTGATTTAAAGTGTATTGTGCATCAGTCACCAGTAATCATGGTTTAATAATCCCCATCCGGAAACTGAAATGTTTTTGTATATGGAAATTTTAAAACATAAACATCACAATTCATGACATAGTTAATATTGATATGAACAGGTACTTCTAACAAAACTTATCAGATTTGGCAGCTTTGATTGCAGTGTGTTATGTTATGGCATTTACGTTTGGACTTCACCATTTTCTGAGAAAATTGACAGCTAGAGAGGCCTTAGCAGTTTACTAGAAGTCCTTGAAGTTATAGCTTCAAGATGTATGCTTAATTTGTCATTAAGTCCAATCATGAAAAATAGCAGTGAACATGATATATGTTTAAAAATTGAAATATAGCTTGTGCCATTTTGATTTCTAGTGTTTGGTCAAATTGAATTATAGCTTATGACTATTTTGAGCCAATTTGATGGATGAAATTGCCTTCTGTTTATCTCAAACTTGAGTTGTACAACTTATGTTTATGGTTATTTGTTCCAATATTACATTTGTATGTCAAGCCAGCAATTTATGTAGAATTATGCAGCTGGAGAAATACAGTGAAGTTTCAATGCCCTTTTATTTTCATGCCGGACTGTTTTTATTTTTCATCTCAGGCTCTCATGCCCTTTTAGCTGTTACTGAAGGAGAAAAACAGTAATATTTCAAAGCAGGGCTGCCTAGATGTTACATAAGTGGTAAAACATAGTTATTAATGACTTGGTTCTTCGTTTCTTTCAAGTACCGTTCGCAGCAAACAAATGTCACGTTAGCGATGTGTTCGTGTCCGACACGTTGGACGCTATTCAACGTTCAAACGTCCAGACGCAACGATTCCCGATCGTTGGAAAATGAGCCGTTGGCGTTGACGCGTTGGACGCCAACGGTTCATTTTTCAACGATCGAGAATCCACTCTATAAATCTGCCCATCCTCCCCTTTTCTTCCCCACTCCAACCAGCAAGCCTAACCCAATCCTCCACATTTTTTATTTTTTTGGCGGTGATCGAAGTTTCATAACATGTTTATTTTTATACAGTTGTGTTTATTTCTGGTTATTCTATAATATATGTTTTTTTTTCCAGAATTTTTCAGATTTTTTTGCAGTATGTCTTCAGGATCTGTTTCTACTATTTCCCAGTCGTTCGCTAATTAGACAGAAGAACGGAAGTCAGTTTTTATTGATGTTTGTATTGAGTTTTTGAATGATCGCATAAGTGGCGTCAGCAGCTATTATGAGATGGTCGCAGCAGCTCTAAACGACTGTTTCAATCTGGGTTACACAGAAACCCAGATAAAACGCACGTAGGATAATATGAAATGGTTGTTTAGAGAATGGGATAGACTGCTGCGGACCCCGGGAGGGGAATGAGATCCGGTGCACGTTAGGTTGGATGGTCCTTATGATTGATGGGTTAACGACACTAGTAGACCCTTTACGCGATTCAGAAGAAACTCGCCCATGAAGTTCCAAGAGCAAGACATATTATTTGGTGGTTGCTTGTACTTCTGCTTGCGCGTATCTGATTCCTGATGTTACACCTGCTACTGCACCTCCACCTCCAACTGCTTCTTTCACTACTGCCGACGCCGGTTACTATTCCAGCTGGATTGCTACTGGCGAGGCATAGACACACGGAGCATTGCAGTTCGAGCCGCTCTTTTGTAACCCATCGCGTGTCGGAGCTTGCTACCCCTTGCTACGACATTGTTCGAGGAGTGTCAAATGCAGAGCGATGAGAGATTATAACAGTTTTCCGCAATGACCCGCGAAATGTGGAGATTGTCGAGGATTTTACTGACGATGATATACAGGGATTTATTTTATCAGAGTTGAGAAGATTACAACATCGTCGTACTTTTTAGTTTTTTTTCATGTACTTATTTTATTTTCAGTGCATTTGTTGTATTTCTGTTTGTATTTCCATTTGTGTAATGAAATGTAGTCGTTTTCTTTTGTGCAATTAGTATTTAATTAATTCGAAACAAATAATTTAAAAAATAAATATCCTGCTCAAATACCCCGTTCACAACAAAAAACACATTCCCCGTTCACAACAGTGTCACGCTCAAATACCCCGTTACCGTTCGCTGAGAACGCACCCTCAATGCCTTGCATGCAGTATCACAGTAGAAATAATTGACAGTATTACCACTTGATAGAGCTGGATATTTTTACCATATTACCACTAATCGGCCATTACCAATCACTACAAACAAAATTGATACCGAACAAATGGTAACGAATTTGATTGGTATGGTTTGCTAAACCATATGAAAATATACGGTATGGTAATGGTAATTAACCACCAATGATGGTAATTACAATCACTACTACTTACCGTAAACAATATATATACACATTCTTATATTTCATCATATATATTTGTTACATAATATCAACCTTTTAATGTGTAATTATTTACTGGAGTATCTAGGAAAATACAATTATCATACTAGGTTGAATGCATTTTTTTATCACATTCTTTAGAAACAAGTTGAAGTATGAAATTGGTGATACATCAAAGTACGACAATATATCCCATTGTAAAAGAAAAATCTCTAGTGTATAATTTCTGCAAGACAGAGGATGATGTAAATTCTGAATAGGTTCAATTATAAGGAGTGGCTCGCATAATCGCTTTAGTTAAAACCCACCTATATGAATGAGAAATTTAGACTGCTTTCTATGAGATTGGACTGTCTCTATAACATTCATGAAATCAGGATATTACGCAAGGCCATTAACGCATAGGAACAAAGAATTAGACTCTGCTATGAAATTAGTATGTGTGATGACTCCGATAAGTCACTAAAATGGTCCTTTGTGACACCCCACGTCCGTTAATGTCACCCACAAAGGGAATGCATTAAGTTTCGTGAAGTGTAATAGGTAAACAGAAACAGAAACATTACAAGACAGATATAAAATGTCAGCGGAATTAAAAACTTTATTAATCATAAAGCATCGTGGTTCAAAAACATCACATCACTGAAATACACAAAATCCATTACATCATAAAAACTACAGTCTTGTACTTTAAAACATCAGAGTACATAAAAGAAGCATAATTCCCCAAATAAAATATAGTTATAGCAGTAAAGATAGAAGCTTGAGTCATACGTCTAAGCAGCTCCAGCAAAGTGAAAGCAGAATCACGGTCAAGCCTGAATATCCCACCCTGAGAACCTGGGGGGAAACGAAAGAAAGAAGAGGAAACAAAAAGGGTCAGACATAAATACTAGCGAGTGCAGTTAATTTTAGCAAATAAATAAGTAAAATGTAAGGACTCATAACTTCCCCGTGAAGGAAAGAGCGGATACTTTGAGGACAAGCCACATCGGAATGCAAATAGAAAAATATTTCATTGTTAATTACAACAATTCCATTAGATTACAAGAATATACAGAGTATGAATAAATAATATACATCATAAAATATCAGAGATTACAATACATTACATAGCAGCGGAAAATAATACAAAACACAACTGAAAGTAATACGCGGATACAGAGCTTTCCGAGTATCGTTCCAGCTGTAAACCAGGTTCCTGCGAATATAAACCTGCAAAACCAAAACTAGTAGCTGCCCGTGTCAAAATAAGGGCACCCTGAGTTTAGGTTAAAACAATAAACTCCAGGTCAGTCATGGGACTGGTGTGAGAACTCAAACAGTTATTTAAAGCTTTACTTTAAATAAGATATATCAAGGGACCACGCCATATAACACGGAACGGGTTTCCTCCCAAGAATACCAGTGCATATAACAAAACAGTGCAATGCTTTTTGGAAAAATGAAGCTATTATAAGACCCAGGTCCCATCATACAATGCAACACAAGCCGGAGGATAGGGTTTTCCCTTATAATAGCCAAACATGCTTGGTACGTTAAAAACAAATCATTTGATACTATTATAAGTGCATAGTGTGTAAATCAACTTCAAATATAAATGTATCAATCCCAGACGGCATGGGTACCATATATCATGTCGCCAATACTAGGCTCTATAATCAAAACCGCAAAGTCACGCATTTGGAAATTGGATTTCCATCCATGAACCGAGGCAAGGGATCGTCCTCTACCGAATTAGAGACAATCTATCCCATGTCTCAGGATCAGAACGCATCGACCCTTGGAGCTACAGGGTCGGTCCACCGATGTGGATTAAAATGCCTGAACACTGGGTTTCCCTGCCCTTTGGGGCGTAAATGAGCCAAATGACTCCATCGGCTCCACATAGTCACTGATATATCCGAGGCGCCTCGCAATCCAACAACCACACAGGTGAAAATAATATAAATGTAAAGGCTGGTAGGTCACTGACACCACCCTAGCGAGAAGGAAACACATGTCCTCCTTGAGGTCCTCTCCCGTTTTTGGTTCACAACCGGGGTGTGAGGCTCGCGAATCAATGCCACACAAAGCTATGCCACACAGGTCGTGCTTTGATCATTAACCACAAGACTTTGCTTTTCAACAAAAGCCTTGATCATTTGCCACTTAGGCATGCCACACAGGCAGTTCACTCCATGCGATTGATATCCATCAATATACAACCTCTAAGCTCGTACGTCTCAGAGAAGGGCGTTAAGCAAGAAAATAAATTCTCCGCCGCCAAACAGATATATAGTTAATAGAAATCAACCACACAGAATAAAATCCAATGTTAGACACACAGTCCATTTACAAGTTCGTTCTGGGTCTGAACGAAACCGGAGGCACCTTGTACCTCGCATATCCATCGATCTCTAAGTACGTCTGGACGATCACCAACTGATTCCCTCCTCTTGGGTGTACAGCCCAATCAAGATCATCAGCAATCACCCAAACGATGTGAAGACCTCCAGTCTTCGACCGCCATCTTCATCCTCGACACATCGTCGAATCAGTTATTCAGAATGGGATAAACCTAGTCTTTCTGAATAACCCGCGTATATAATAAACAAGTGTTACACAAACACAACATATGCCTCATTCCAATTCAGAATATTCTTTTATTCAAATATTCTTATACTTTGGGAAAGGTTCCCATTAATTTTATAAAAGATAAATTCCTTAAATTTATTCTTTAATCTTCTTTTGAATATCAATTCAAACCAAATTATGGTTTATCCAAACTAGTCGGGATTAACGCACCTTACCGAAGTAATCATTTGTTTTAATTTCCCAATCCCAACCTATTCATCCCATGAAGTAAAACTGGTAATACCTCATATCTAACACCACGGTGTTATCGGTAAATTCAATTACCATTTCATGTTCAAATCTAATTAAATATTTAACTATCGCTTGGAGTAAAACTGGTGATACTCCATTCCCGATCATTTCAATCTAATTAAAGATTCATTGAAACTCCACTTGGTTTTAATCTTCCCAAAAATAAATATTAATGATTGTTTAACTTGGGAAATCATATCCGGTCTTTAACTGGGTTAAAGAACCAATGTCATTTAAAACACGGTTCATAATAAACCCGAAATCACATTCCATACAATTCCAATTTATTTTATTAAATTGGAAAATTTACTTTGGAAAACCTCCTTTAAATCTTAGCAAAAGATTTATAAATTCCAAATCACGTTTCACTGTAAATCGGGTTAAAGAACAAATGTCGTTAAAACACAGTTCAAGATAAACCCAATTCCCATTTGATATTAAATACAAGGCTCTAAATAGAAAATATATCGGCTTATATTCAATATCAAATTCTACGACCAACAAATATCGTATTGGAAATAACGATATAAATATATCTTTCAAATTTCCATAACAATATCTGTATAATCACGAAATCCCACATCGAAATATTCCAAAGACAATTTCGATTCAAATCCATTCCAATTCAATTATGGGAAATTCTGGTTACTTTTTAAACCCTTTCAAATACAATTTATTTATTTCAAAAATAAATGGATTATAATTCTAGTTCAAAACTAGTTCATTTTGATAAAAATATATTTTTATCTTTTCAAATATGGAGTTTTTCATCCCAATTCTTTCCAAATCATTTCTTATGATTTTACACAAATTATTACTATTTTTAATAATTTTATCAAGGCCCGTGCAGTCGATTTCCATCAACGGCCATCGAATTGCACTTACAACGACATTTTCCAAATTTGATTCGGACATAAATCCAAATCTAACCATTAGATTTCAAATCTCTAATATTCATTAGAAAGCTCTTTTCGATACAAACCCAACGGTTCCGGTTTTAGGAGAATCCGACGGTCGGATCTCCCGTAAGATCCATTCGAAAACAATGGTCGAAATACACGAACTGCCGGAGCGCGGCGCGTTCTATTGAGGCCATTATATATATAATATATATTATATATATTTCGTCGATTTCCTTTCAAAACGTATTTTATAAATCGTTTTAAATTCGTTTTTAAAACGATTTCAACTTCATATTCAATTTCAAATCAAAATTGAATATTCCATATCATTAATCTATAAATGATAATAATTTCAAAATGTTATATTTTGAAATCAGTTCCTATTTGATATTCATTATAAAAATGAATAAAATCGATATAAATATTGTTCACGTCAAAATGGCGTCAATCTAATCAACACGGCTTTTATTCAACACATGAATGTTTTCTTCTATTCAACACATGAATATTTATTTTATTCAACACATGAATATTTATTCTATTCAACACATGAATTTATATTATACAACACATGAATTTTCATTCTATTCAACACATGAATTTATATTATTCAACACATGAATTTTCATTCTACTCAGCACATGAATTTTCATTCTATTCTTTATTTTCCAAATTAGAATGAGGCCCAATCAATTACCAAATAATGTTAATTATATGGATTCCCTACAACACATATATATAATAGCAACGATAAATCATCAACCATCATCCAGAGTGCACCACACCACTGCATAAGCATTAAATAAAGATAAGTAACACTTACACAGTCTGTCAACCCATTGGTCGACATACTACTAAACAATTGGGATTAGTGTACGTCAATATCATCCCAACACCCATGTGGGGTTTCAATCAATCAAACACATATTTTATTTGTGCAGTTGGGCGATGTGTAAAATTTATCATCCCAATCAATATCAGTCAAATGGGCGTACATAAACAAATCGTCCGATTTGTTTATAAATATTTATTTTACTTCAACACACAAATATATATTTCATTTCAACACATGAATATATATTTTATTTCAACGCATGAATATATATTTTATTTCAACACATGAATATTTATTCTATTCAACACATGAATTTATATTATACAACACATGAGTTTTCATTCTATTCAACACATGTATATATATTTTATTTCAACACATAAATATATATTATATTTCAACATCACAATCAAATTTCGCAACATAACAAAATCAAACAAGTCGTCCATGGTCTGTGGACGACGGGTGTTGGGTGTTACTAAGCACCGTCTGCATCCCAGTATATATTTCAACGAGAAAATAAAAATAAAAGGTGAGGAGTTCTCACCAAGAGCTAAATCAAATGCCATGACTCTTCATATGTAGTAAATCTTTGCCGTGTTTCCAACGAGATCTGTTCCACGCGGTATATGTTAAAAATCACATTTTTAACATCGATACTTCATATATGAAGATTATATTTCTATATCACTACATATAAAATAAAGTTCATATTTTTATATCGCTAATTCTTATATAAAAATCGTATATTTATATAAAGAGAATTCATATAAAAATCACATTTTTTTTACATAACTTAAAATTCTAACTTTCTTTGATTAAAAATCAAATCTTTTTATGTTAAAAATCCGATCTTTTCTATGTTAAAAATCATGTCTTTACTATGTTAAAAAAAATCTCGTCTTTACTATATTGAAAATCTTGTCTTTACTATATTAAAAATCTCGTCTTTACTATATTAAAAATCTCGTCTTTACTATATTAAAATCTAATCTTTAGCAAATTAAGAATTTTAACTTTATAACCAATAAAAATCTTATCTTTATTCTTTAAACATCATCACTCCCTATATTTAAAGATCGAATTTTTATCTTTACCTCTTATATATAAAAATCAAATTTTTAATCTTCATATATAATAAAAATTGAATTTTTATTTTGAACTATATATGTAAATAAACCCATATTTTTATCGCTACTATATATGAACAAAAACCATATTTTTATCGCCGTAAAAATCATATTCTTCTAATCATACAAAATAAAATTTTATAATTATAAAAATCTCATCTTTTACATCTTAAAAATATAGTCTTTAACATCATAAAAATATAAACTTTAACATCATAAAAATATAATCTTTCATATAAAAATATGATCTTTCATAGAAAAAAAACTTTTACTATAAAAATCTAACTTTTAAAAAAATAAAAATCATCATTTCATATATATAAAAATCAAGAGTTTATATAAGTAAATAAAATTAAATCAGATTTTAAAGCAAGGTATTACATAAAAATAAATAAAAACAAATAAACAAAAACAAATAAACAAAATAAAAGGAATTACCTTAGCTTTTCTGTTTTGGTTCGCAGCAGGGGGGGTTCGTTGTGTCCACCGGAGGTGGGGGACTAAGGTTCATCGGAGGGGGCCTGGGAAGGCCGGCACGGTGGGCGGCAGTGGCACCATTGGCCGGCGTCGGTCAAATTGGGTTAGGTTTGGGGTTGTTTAGGCGAGGAGAGAGTGGCACGAGGGGAAGGGGATGGCCGGAGCTAGTGGGTGGCGGCGAACGCCTGGAGGCGGCGTTGGTGGTGGATCGCGAGTGGGGCGAAGCGCGGCGGATTTTTTTTTGACTGAGCGCGTTGACTGAAGGAGACGGGAGAGGTAGTGTTATATTATACAATTTAATATTTTATTTATTTTATTCCTTTTGATTTCAAAGTTCATGTTTAACGATATTAACACCTATCTCCCCTAGCCAATTACCCCCATTCCGAACACAATGGGATATGTATCGTAAGCTGATTCGATCATTTTGATCAGTTTCCGTCAAAATCAAAATATAACTCTATATATTGAATTTGAATTTGAACGCACATTTCAATTTACCGGGGCCACATACGGACTCTAAAAATTCCCGAAAAATATTTTCTAGCTTCGTATTGACGATACGGTTCTAAAAAAACTAATTTTATCAAATTCTGATATCGTTTGAAAATGGCCATTTTCTGGTCGATCGAAATTGACTAAAACTGTTAAAACACGTTTTCCTTCGCCACGCTCACATGTTGATTTCAAAAATTATGAATTTTGGAATCTAGTAATAATTTGATATCTCGGATCCAACAAAAGTGGTTTCGTCGAAAACCGAGGTCGTTTGCAAAATTTTCATTTTTAAGGGCTAGAATTCCATAACGACTATTCTGAATTTTCAACCGGACGTAACTTTTTATTCCAGCTATGAAATTTTGATCTTTCGGATTCGTTGGAAAGATATTCTCAAATAGATTCTAATATTTTTAGTTTCGCCAAAATCCGATTTATTTTGAATCCTGTACATTCAATTGAACTTTGAAATCAAATTTTCAAACTACCGCGCCATTATCAATTCCTTTTATAATTTCAAATAAATATTTATATTCTAATGACGATCTATATAAATATATACATTCTAATTCTATTCAAAATAATTTTCTCTTTGTCATTATTTAAAATAATTCATTTTAAATATAAAAAATTCATCAAAATTGCCAAAATAAAAATTTTAAATTGACTCAGATTTCCGTGTTATTACAATCTCCCCCACTTAAAACTTTTCGTCCCCGAAAAGGAATGAAGCTGAAAGTTGTTTAACAAATCAACTCAACTTTCATTATTTTCTTTACGGCTTAAATTCTTCAACTTTTCAGTTTCTAAAAACTTTTCAAATTTTTCAAAAATTTGGCTAACATCCTAAATTTTCGAAAATTTTCGCCATAACCTCCCCTGCACCGGGAGCTTTGTGATATTTCAAATAGCCTCCCATGGCCCTTACCAATCCGAAAAAGAAAAAAAAAACAGCCAACCGGCTCATAAAATCATCAAAAACCCAAGAAATACAATAAACATGTACCTATTTGTCGGGCAAACAATTTTATTTCTCTCCTCTAGCCTCCTTGCTATGACCTGTTCAATGCAAGTACCTGTATGTGTATGCAAATGCGACAAATTTTCAATACAATTCACTATTTGGTTCAATTTGGCTAAAGGTTCAACATTCAATTAATCAAAACAGTAATCAAACAACACAATCAGCAATTAATTAGTTGATTAACATTTCAAATTCATAATTTTGATACATAGTCAAAAATCAGATTTTTGATGCCAAATCACAACAATAAGCCCTATCTAGTTTTGGTTCTCACACCAGTCAATTGGAATCATATAGATATCCCACCTTCGAAACTCGAACTTAGACACTGATGATGAGGCCTCATCATTAGAATCATCTCCGGGCGACTAGAGTGTGATTCTATATCTACCTAATATATTAAAACTTCGAATACCCGTGGATCAGACGTATATGCAAAATCTTTATATATTGGAATGCCCAAATCGATATAAAAATAAAATTCAAATACGAATAATTGATTTAAATTTTCAAAACAAAATACGTTTTCATTTTAAAATATACTCTTCCTACTCGTTCTAGAATACTACTGATCCTATCTCTAATGAGTCATTTTCATTGGATATTACTAATCCAATCTCTGATGAATTCTTTCGTTTGGTTCTAATGTGTCTTGTTCTCCGGGCTCTATAAACCAAAGCTCTAATACCAAGCTGTTACGACCCGAACTTCCTCGGTAAGGAAAGCACGGATTGAATTGAGAACAAGCCACATCGGGACGCAAACAGAAGAACATTTCATTGTATATTACAACAATTTCAGCAGATCACAAGAATATACAACGTATGAATGAATAAAATACATTCGATAAATATCAGAAATTACAATAAATTACATAGCAGCGGAAAATAATACAAAACACAACTGAAAGGAATATACGAATACAGAGCTTTCTGAATATCATTCCAGCTGTAAACACGGATCATGTGATTATAAATCTGCAAAACCAAAACTACCAGCTGCCCGTGCGGAAAATAAGGGCACCCAAAGTTTAGGTTAAAACAATAAACTCCAGGTCAGTTATGTGAATGGTGTGAGAACTAAAACAGCAGTTAATCTTTATTTTAAAGTTAGGTAAATCAAGGGACCACGCCGTATAACACAGAACGGGTTTCCTCCCAAGAGTACCAGTGCATAAAACAACAGCGCAATGCTAAATAAAGAACAATTAAGCTATTATAAGACCCAGGTCCCATCACACAATGCAACACAAGCCGGAGGATAGGGTTTTACCTTATAATAGCCAAGGCATGCTTGATACACTAAATTTCATGTTTTATTATTACTATAAGTGTATAATGCCAAAAAAATTTCAATCATAAGTATCAATCGTAGACAGCATAAGTGCCCCATACCACTATGTCGCCATATATAGGTTTACAACTAAAACCGCAAAGTCTCGTATTGGAAGTTGTATTTCCATCTGTGAACCAATGCAAAAAATAGTCCTTACCAATTCGAGAGCCTCTAGTCCGCCCCTTAGGTCAGAGCTCAAGTGAACTTTGGATCTTCAGGGTCGATCCACCGATGCAGATTAAAATGCCTGAACACTGCGTTTCCCCGTCCTTTCGGGCGTAAATGAGCCAAATGACTCCATCGGCTCCACATAGTCGCCGATATATCCGAGGCGCCTTGCAACCCAACAACCACATAAGTCAAACTCGTCAGGGCGTGTCAAACAACTGACGCCACTTCTAACTAGAAAGAAACGCATGTCCTCCCTAATGTCCTCTCTCGTTTCTGGTTCACAACCGGGGTGTGAGGCTCGCGACTCAACGCTACACAAAGCTGTGCCACACAGGCTGTGCTTTGATCATCAACCACAAGACTATGCTTTTCAACAAAAGCCTTGATCATTTGCCACTTAGGCATGCCACACAGGCAATTCATGCCATGCGATTGATATCCATCAATATACAACCTCTGAGCTCGTACGTCTCAGAGAAGGGTGTTAAGCAAGAGAATAAATTCTCCGCCGCCAAACAGATATATATTTAGTAGAAATCAATCACACAGAATAAAATCCAATGTTAAACACACAGTCCATTTAAAAGTTCGTTCTGGGTCTGAACGAAACCGGAGGCACCTTGTACCTCGCATATCCATCGATCTCCAAGTACGTCTGGACGATCACCAACTGATTACCTCCTCTTAGGTGTACGGCCAAATCAAGATCATCAGTAATCACCCAAACAATGTGAAGACCTCTGGTTTTCGGCCACCATCTTCATCCTCGACACATCGTCGAATCAGTTATTCAGAATGGGATAAACCCGGTCTTTCTGAATAACCCGCGTATATAATAAACAAGTGTTACACAAACACAACATACGCCTCATTCCAATTCAAAATATTCTTTTATTCAAATATTCTTATATTTGGGAAAGGTTCCCATTAATTTTATCAAAGATAAATTCCTTAAATTTATTCTTTAATCTTCTTTTGAATATCAATTCAAACCAAATTATGGTTTATCCAAACTTGTCGGGATTAACGAACCTTACCAAAGTAATCATTTGTTTTAATTCCCCAATCCCAACCTATTCATCCCATGAAGTAAAACTGGTAATACTTCATATCTAACACCACGACATTATTAGTAAATTCAATTACCATTTCACATTCAAATCTAATAAAGATTTAACTATTGCCTGGAGTAAAACTGGTGATACTCCATTCCTGATCATTTCAATCTAATTAAAGATTCATTAAAACTCCACTTGGTTTTAATCTTCCTAAAAATCAATATTAATTATTGTTTAACTTGGGAAATCATATCCGGTCTTTAACTGGGTTAAAGAACCAATGTCATTTAAAACATGGTTCACAATAAACCCGAAATCACATTCCATTCAATTCCAATTTATTTTATTAAATTGGAAAACTTTACTTTGGAAAACCTCCTTTAAATGTTAGCAAAAGATTTATAAATTCCAAATCACATTTCAATGCAAATCGGGTTAAAGAACAAATGTCGTTAAAACACAGTTCACGATAAACCCAACTCCCATTTGATATTAAATACAAGGCTCTGAATAGAAAATGTATCGGCTTATATTCAATGTCAAATTCTACGACCAACAAATATCGTATTGGAAATAACGATATAAATATATCTTTCAAATTTCCATAACAATATTTGTATAATCACGAAACCCAACACCGAAATATTCCAAAGACAATTTCAATTCAAATCCATTCCAATTCAATTATTGGAAATTCTGGTTACTTTTAAAACCCTTTCAAATACAATTTATTTATTTCAAAAATAAATGGATTATAATTCTAGTTCAAAACTAGTTCATTTTGATAAAAATCTATTTTTATCTTTTCAAATATAGAGTTTTTCATCCCAATTCTTTCCAAATCGTTTCTTATGATTTTACACAAATTATTACTATTTATAATAATTTTATCAAGGCCCGTGCAGTCGATTTCCATCAACGACCATCGAACTGCACTTACGGCGACCTTTTCCAAATTTGATTTGGACATAATTCCAAATCCAACCATTAGATTTCAAACCAATAATATTCATTAGAAAGCTCTTTTCTATACGAACCCAACGGTTCTGATTTTAGGAGAATCCGATGGTCGGATCTCCCGTAAGATCCATTCGAAGACAATGGTCGAAATTCACGAACTGCCGCAGTGCGGCGCGTTCTATTCAGGCCATTATATATATATATATATATTATATATTTTGTCGATTTCCTTTCAAAACGTATTTTATAAATCGTTTTAAATTCATTTTCAAAACGATTTCAACTTCATATTCAATTTCAAATCAAAATTGAATATTCCATATCATTAATCTATAAATGACAGTATTATCAAAACGTTATATTTTGAAATCAATTCCTATTTGATATTCATTATAAAAAAGAATAAAATCAATATAAATATCGTTCACGTCAAAATGGCGTCAATATAATCAACACGGCTTTTATTCAACACATGAAATTCAACACATGAATATTAATTTTATTCAACACATGAATATTTATTCTATTCAACACATGAATTTTCATTCTATTCAACACATGAATTTATATTATTCAACACATGAATTTTCATTCTATTCAACACATGAATTTTCATTTTATTCTTTATTTTCCAAATTAGAATGAGGCCCAATCAATTACCATATAATGTTAATTATATGGATTCCCTACAACACATGTATATAATAGCAATGATAAATCATCAACCATCATTCAGAGTGCACCGCACAACTGCATAAACATTAAATACAGATAAGTGATGCTTACACAGTCTGTCAACCCATCGGTCGACATACTACTAAACAATTGGGATTAGTGTATGTCAATATCATCCCAACACCTGTGTGGGGTTCCAATAAATCAAACACATATTTTATTTGTGCAGTTGGGCGATGTGTAAAATTTATCGTTCCAATCAATATCAGTCAAATGAGTGTACATAAATATATCGTCTGATTTGTTTATAAATATTTATTTTACTTCAACACACAAATATATATTTTATTTCAACACATGAATATATATTTTATTTCAATACATGAATATATATTTTATTTCAACACATGAATATTTATTCTATTCAACACATGAATTTATATTATACAACACATGAATTTTCATTCTATTCAACACATGAATATATATTTTATTTCAACACATGAATATTTATATTATATTTCAAAATCACAATCAAATTTCGCAACACAACAAAATCAAACAAGTCGTCCATGGTCGGTGGACGACGGGTGTCGGGTGCTACTAAGCACCGTCTGCATCCTAGTATATATTTCAACTAGAAAATAAAATAAAAGGTGAGGAGTTCTCACCAAGAGCTAAACCAAACTCCATGACTCTTCATATGTTGGAAATCTTTGCCGTGTTTCCAATGAGATCTGTTCCACGCGGTATATGTTAAAAATCACATTTTTAACATCGCTACTTCATATATGAAGATTATATTTCTATATCACTACATATAAAATAAAGTTCATATTTTTATATCGCTAATTCTTATATAAAAATCGTATTTTTATATAAAGAGAATTCATATAAAAATCACATTTTTTTTACATAACTTGAAATTCTAACTTTCTTTGATTAAAAATCAAATCTTTTTATGTTAAAAATCCGATCTTTTCTATGTTAAAAATCCTGTCATTACTATGTTAAAAAAAAATCGTCTTTACTATATTAAAAATCTCGTCTTTACTATATTAAAAATCTCGTCTTTACTATATTAAAAATCTCGTCTTTACTATATTAAAATCTAATCTTTAGCAAATTAAGAATCTTAACTTTATAACCAATAAAAATCTTATCTTTATTCTTTAAACATCATCACTCCCTATATTTAAAGATTGAATTTTTATCTTCACCTCATATATGTAAAAATCAAATTTTTAATCTTCACATATAATAAAAATTGAATTTTTATTTTGAACTATATATGTAAATAAACCCATACTTTTATCGCTACTATATATGAACAAAAACCATATTTTTATCGCCGTAAAAATCATATTCTTCTAATCATACAAATTAAAATTTTCTAATTATAAAAATCTCATCTTTTACATCTTAAAAATATAGTCTTTAACATCATAAAAATATAAAATTTAACATCATAAAAATATAATATTTCATATAAAAATATGATCTTTCATAGAAAAGAAAAAAAATCTTTTACTATAAAAATCTAACTTTTAAATAAATAAAAATCATTATTTCATATAAAAAAATCAAGACTTTATATAAGTAAATAAAATTAAAACAGATTTTAAAGCAAGGTATTACATAAAAATAAACAAAAACAAATAAACAAAATAAAAGGAATTACCTTTGCTTTTCTGTTTTGGTTCGCAGTAGGGGGGTTCGTTGCGTCCGCCGGAGGTGGGGGACTGCAGTTCATCGGAGGAGGCCTGGGGAGGTCGGCGCGGTGGGCGGCAATGGCTCCATTGGCCGGCGTCGGTCAAATTGGGTTAGGTTTGGGGTTGTTTAGGTGAGGAGAGAGTGGCACGAGGGGAAGGGGATGGCCGGAGCTAGTGGGTGGCGGCGAACGCCTGGAGGCGGCGTCGGTGGTGGATCGCGAGAGGGGTGAAGCGCGGCGGATTTTTTTTTTTTGGCGACATTTATTATTACTAAATACACGTGAATTATTTGTAAAGACCGGATATTTTTATTACTAAATATACGTGAATTATTACAAAATATACGTGAATTATTATTACTAAATATACGTGAAAGCTAAATAAAAATTCGATTTTTATATATATGAAAGCTAGATAAAAATTCGATTTTTATATATACGAAAGCATATTAAAAATGTGATTTTTAATTGTATAAATAGCGATGTTAAAAATATGATTTTTAACATATGCCGCGTGAAATAGATCTCGCTGGAAGCACGGCGAAGATTTCCTACATATGAAGAGTCGCGGCGTTTGGTTTAGCTTCTATGTGAGAACTCCTCACCTTTAATTTATTTCTAGTTTGAAATATGTACTAGGATGCAGACGGTGCTTAGCAGCACCCGAGTCTCGTCGTCCACAGACCACGGATGACTTGTTTGTTTAATTGTTGTGTTGTGGAATTTGATTGTGTGAAGTGGAATGAATAAATATTTTATAGTTAAAAATATAATTTTTAACGTGTATATAAAATAAATATTTATAAACAAATCGGACTGTTTGTTTCACCCATTTGACTGATATTGATTGGGACGATAAATTTTACATATCGCCCAACTGCACAAATAAAAATCTGTGTTTGTTGATTTGAAACCCCACACATATATTGGGATGATATTTGACGTACACTAATCCCGATTGTTTAGTTGTATGTCAATCGATGGGTTGACAGACTGTGTAAGCGTTAATTATTTATATTTAATGCTTATGCAGTTGTGTGGTGCACTCTGGATGATGGTTAATGATTTATCGTTGCTATTATATACATGTGTTGTAGGGAATCCATATAATTAACATTATATGGTAATTGATTGGGCCTCATTCCAATTTGGAAAATAAGGAATATTATAAAAGAAAATTCGTGTGTTGAATAGAAACAAAATTCATGTGTTGAACAGAAAGAAAATTCATGTGTTGAATAGAAAGAAAATTCATGTGTTAAAATAAAATATATATTCATATGTTGAGTAAAATAAATATTCATGTGTTGAATAAAAATATATATTCATGTGTTGAAGAAATTATTCATTTGTTGAATAGAATAATGAAGTTATTGAAATATATAAAGCGGTGTTGGTTAGATATGCGCCATTTTGACGCGAACGATATTTATATCGATTATATTCGTTTTTAAAATGAATATAGAAAAGGAAGTGATTTCAAAATATAACGTTTTGGAAATATTATCATTTATATATATATATATATATATCGATGATATGGAATATTCAATTTTGATTAGAAATTGAATATGAAGTTGAAATCGTTTTGAAAACGAACTTAAAACGATTTTTAAAATACGTTTTAAAGGAAATCGATTAAATATATATATTATATGTATATATAATGGCATGAATAGAACACGTCGCGCCGCGGTAGTTCGCGAATTTCAACCATTGACTTCAAATTGACGTTGCAGGAGATCCGACCGTTGGATTCTCCTAAAACTGGAACAATTGGGTTAGTATCGAAAAGAGATTTCTAACGAATATTAGAGATTTGAAATCTAACGGTTGGATTTGGAATTATGTCCAAATCAAATTTGGAAAAGGTCGTTGTAAGTGCAGTTCGATGGCCGTTGATGGAAATCGACTGTACGGGTCTTGATAAAATTATTAAAAATAGTAATAATTTGTGTAAAATCATAAGAAATGATTTGTGAAGAATTAGGATGAAAAATTCCAAATTTGAAAAGATAAAAGTAGATTTTTATCGAAATGAACTAGTTTTGAACTAGAATTATAATTCCATTTATTTTTAAAATAAATAAATTGGATTTGAAATGGTTTTGAAAAATAACTAGAATTTCCAATAATTGAATTGGGATAGATGTGAATCGAAATTGTATTTGGAATATTTCAATGTTGGATTTCGTGATTATACAGATATTGTTATGGAAATTTGAAAGATATATTGATATCGTTATTTCCAATTCGATATTTGTTGGTCGTAGAATTTGATATTGAATATAAGCCGGTATACTTCCTATTCAGAGCCTTGTATTTAATATCAAATGGAATTTGGGTTTGTTGTGAATTGTGTCTTCATTTACACTGTTCTTAAACCCAGTTGAGAAAATGATTAAATCTTTTTATTTAGATTTAATGAAGTATAACAATTAAATGGTATTTAATTGGAATTAAATAGAATGTGATTTTGGGTTTATCGTGAACCGCGTTTTAAATGACATTGGTTCTTTAACCCAGTTAAAGACAGGATATGGTTTTCCAAGTTAAATAATCATTAATATTGATTTTTGGGAAGATTAAAAACAAGTGGAGTTTTAATGAATCTTTAATTAGATTGAAATGATCGAGAATGGAGTATCACCAGTTTTGCTCCAGGCGATAGTTAAATCTTTAATTAGATTTGAACGTGAAATGGTAATTGAATTTATCGATAACACCGTGGTGTTAGATATGAAGTATGACCAGTTTTACTTCATGGGATGAATAGGTTGGGATCGGGAAATTAAAACAAATGATTACTTAGGTAAGGTTCGTTAATCCTGACCAGTTTGGATAAACCATAATTTGGTTTGAATTGAAATTCAAAAGAAGATTACAGAATAAATTTAAGGAATTTATCTTTGATAAGATTAATGGGAACCTTTCCCAAAGTATAAGAATATTTGAATAAAAGAATATTCTGAATTGGAATGAGGCGTATGTTGTGTTTGTGTAACACTTGTTTATTATATACGCGGGTTATTCATAAAGACCGGGTTTATCCCATTCTGAATACCTGATTCGACGATGTGTCGAGGATAAAGATGGTGGTCGAAGATCGGAGGTCTTCACATCGTTTGGATGATTACTGATGATCTTGATTGGGTTGTACACCCAAGAGGAGGGAATCAGTTGGTGATCGTCCAGACGTACTTGGAGATCGATGGATATGCGAGGTACAAGGTGCCTCCGATTTCGTTCAGACCCAGAACGAACTTGTAAATGGACTGTGTGTCTGACATTGGATTTTATTCCGTGTGATTGATTTCTATTAAATATATATTTGTTTGGCGGCGGAGAATTTATTCTCTTGCTTAACACCCTTCTCTGAGACGTACGAGCTCAGAGATTATATATTAATGGATATCAATCGCATGGAGTGAACTGCCTGTGTTGCATGCCTAAGTGGCAAATGATCAAGGCTTTTGTTGAAAATCAAAGTCTTGTGATTGATGATCAAAGTACGGACTGTGTGGCGTAGCTTTGTGTAGCGTTGATTCGCGAGCCTCACACCCCATTTGTGAACCAGAAATGGGAGAGGACCTCAGGGAGGACATGCGTTTCCTTCTGGCTAGGGTTGTGTTAGTGACCTACCAGCCTTGATATTTATATTATTTTCACCTGTGTGGTTATTGGATTGCGAGGCGCCTCAGATATATCGGTGACTATGTGAAGCCGATGGAGTCATTTGGCTCATTTACGCCCCAAAGGGAGGGGAAACGCAGTGTTCAGGCATTTTAATCCATATCGTTGGACCGGCCCTGTCGCTCCAAGGGTCGATGCGTTATGATCCTGAGACATGGGCTAGATTGTCTTGAATTCGGTAGAGGACAATCCCTTGCATCGGTTCATAGATGGAAACCCAATTTCCAAATACGTGACATTGTGGTTTTGATTGTAGAGCCTAGTATTAGCAACATGATATATGGTACCCATGCTGTCTAGGATTGATACATTTATATTTGAAGTTGTTTTACACACTATGCACTTATAATAGTATCAAATGATTTGTTTTTAACGTACCAAGCATGTTTGGCTATTATAAGGGAAAACTCTATCCTTCGGCTTGTATTGCATTGTGTGATGGGACCTGGGTCTTATAATAGCTTCATTTTTCCAAAAAGTATTGTGCTGTTTTGTTATGTGCACTGGTATTCTTGGGAGGAAACCCGTTCCGTGTTATACGGCGTGGTCCCTTGATATATTTGATTTAAAGTAAAGCTTTAAATAACTGTTTGAGTTCTCACACCAGTCCCATGACTGACCTGGAGTTAATTGTTTTAACCTAAACTCTGGGTGCCCTTATTATGACACGGGCAGCTAGTAGTTTTGGTTTTGCAGATTTATATTCGCAGGAACCTGGTTTACAGCTGGAACGATGCTCGGAAAGCTCTGTATCCGCGTATTACTTTCAGTTGTGTTTTGTATTATTTTCCGCTGCTATGTAATGTATTGTAATCTCTGATATTTTGTGATGTACATTATTTATTCATGCTCTGTATATTCTTGTAATCTGATGGAGTTGTTGTAATTAACAATGAAATGTTCTTCTGCTTGCGTTCCGATGTAGCATGACATGCATATAATGTGGGTAGGAAAGACAACATCATATAAGGCAAGTATGACAAAGTAAATATGATGGAGAGTATACGTTTTTCTAATGATTGCTCTACACTAATACTAGTATAACCAGAATGATATGATCCCAACACTATCAAATAGTAGACGTGGGCATACGTCCAGATGTATCCTAACTTCTACCCCAATCGATCGACTCCCTAATCCGCGTAGATACCTTGTGTCGGCTCACAGTAGGAGATATCACTTCCTAAAGTGGCAAGACCTCGTCTTTATAATGTGCACAACCATATCTATAGTGTCACGGTCGTCTTATCCCCCTCTGCCCGGCCCATGCACGCACACGACCCGGTCGGTTTGCGCCGCCCACACCATCCTCCACGTTTGGATCTCTTACAATCAGCCCAGTAAGTGTGCCCCAACTCCGACCTAGGACAAAGTACTTGTTTTGATACTGTTATATTGGTTATTGACTGAAATGGGTCCCACACAATGTGATACAAGCTCTCCCTTTGTCTTGTATCCTCACTAGGATTTCCATCGGTTATGTATACCATTAGGTGTCTTTAACTACACAACCCTATCATTTCTACAAGTTATGCTTACCCTTAAAAAGGTGTCCTTAATTACATAACTTTAATATTTCCATCAGTTATGTATACCACTAGGTGTCTTTAATTACATAACCTTATCAGGTTAAGTTTGTGGGCCTATATATAAATATTACCTACCCCCTTAGATTTACTTAACTCACCCACTGTTCACCCAAATTTACTTAACCCCAATTTAAGTTTATACTTATATAATCCCTATGGATTCAACTAGATTAAGTATTCAAGGTTTATTACCATATTTTCATTTTGTGTTTACAGTATGCTAGACCTCCCGCATTAGGCCTACCATTTGTGGATGCTGGACATGTTGGGCGGGTCCAGGCAGACTTATTCCACAAATCGGGCTTAACCTCATGTCTTAGTACATCTCATATTTGTGCACCTAGACCTCCCACATTAGATTCACCACTTGTGGTTGCTGGATATGCCGGGCGGTTCCGGGTAGACTTCCACCACAAGTGCCATCTAACCTCATGTCTAGGCGCAATTACAGTTTCTAATTACTGTAATCCTAGGCATTTCATTATTAGCCAATTTTCACTTATGTCGTTATAGGTTATAGGATTCATGCCCCTTTTTCCCCAATTATGTTCATAGTGAATTTTGTGTCCAAATTCATATACATAACCATTATTCAAGTTATGCCAAATTCCCCCTTTACCAATTATTCCCAAATTCCCAATTTACAAATTATGCCCCAAATTCAATGTTTTTCCCCTCTTTCCCAAGCTAACGCATTTGCACAATTTAGCGGCATGCCTAGACTCGAAGTAGCCTGGCTATATAAAATAAAAGGGAAAGGGTGAAGGGAAGATGACAGAAACAATTATTCTAGAAAAACTGATATAAGCATATGATGGCATGACGATAAGATGGACATATAAGCACAGATCAGTGAACTTGTGATAATAAAACAGGTTCTAACATAGTAGGGATGTCATAATAGGCATGATTATATCTAAATAAGGATTTAGATGTCCAACTAATGATAGATCCAAATTAACCTCAAACATAATAGGTACAAGATGATTTAAATAATAGGTTAGACCCGTAATCAAAAGTAGATCTGACATGATAAAGATTTAGATCCAGGTCATAGTTAATTCAGAATATCATTGGTTCATCAATTTCAATAGAGCTGATATGATAAAGGTTGAGATCCAAATTATAGTCATATCATGTTATACTTTTAATTATTTAAATCTAAAAATAACTTGAAACTCACAGTGTTCGGATCTAAAGAAATAGAAGGAGAAAAGCAGTTGATGAATCTCATATCTACACTTTGAATCTCAAAATTTGATTGCAGAAGAAGAAAGAGTTTTGATTCAGTCCAAGCACCAGCAGCACTTAGGCCTCCATTGATTTTCAGTGTGAGAAAACTAGAAAATGAAGCCGTATATATAGCTGCCAGCCCCAAAATTCGACTGCCACCTCAGCCCTAGGGTGGTTGACCCCCCTTAGAGGGTCTACCCATGGGTCGACACCCCCCTTGAGGGGGTCGACAACCCCCCTAAGGGGTCGACTCCCCTGAGGCGGGAAAATTGCCGCCTCTTTTTTCTTCTGATTTTGAACGGTTTTTGATTTTCTGGATACTATATATATATAATCCTTCTGCACGTAAATAAACTTCAAACCCTCATAACTTCTTCATACAGTGTCCGTTCTACACAAACCAAATGTCTATCTTGACCAAAATTTCGAGACGGACGCAATGGCGTAGTCTTTTCCCTTAATTCTAAAAAATAAATTAATTATTGTTTAATTTATCCTCTTTTAATTTCGTTACAATGACGGGGTGTTACATTCTCCCCTACTCAAAGGATTTTGTCCCTGAAATCTTCAAGTTAAGAAGAATGTATATCCTACCATCCATCACCCATCTACTCATCCACCAATCACAGGAATCCACTATCCTTAAAGACTTCTAATGCTTATATGAACATATGCAAAGGTGTGTGTATATGTCCTAATACTAATGCGAGATATCAGGCGGTCTACTGATTCAGTCGACCTCCTTAATGTAATGTATGTTAGTGTCATGAATCCAACATGTATGCAACAATTCTTTTATCACATGTTAGTTCTATGTGTGTGAACAAACATCCATCCAAATGCAACATCCATATGATGGTACACCCATTTCCATACATTAAAAGAAAAAAAATGCACACACATCCATATGCAGTATGAGAGTGATTGAGCCGATCTAGTGCCTAATGTGTGTGTATATGCATCCACGAGTAACCACCAGCAATCACTTGCATCCTTTTGCATCCATCAAACATAACATGTCTCAAACACATGTTTACATTCATGGGATTCGTATCTAAATGTCGAAGATTCTATCAATAGGACATACTTAAATGATAGAAATAAGAATAAATAAAAGCTTTGGAAAAGGAGTTAAGAACATACCCTCGAAAAGAAAAGGGTACGAAGTATGAATCTTATCTTCAGCGTCCTAAGTCGCATCCTCTGGGTTATCTCCCCATTGAACCTTGATCAACTTTTTTCTTTGTTGCGTAGCCTCTTAACTTCTGATCCAAGAATATGGGAAGGAACTCATCTGACTATCGCCTGCCATTCCACTTCTACTTCTCCCAATACACTTGGCTCAACTACTTTCGCGGTATTATGTAAGCACTTCTGCAAATGAGAAACATGGAAAACATCATGAAAGCCGGATAATCTCTCGGGTAACTTTACTCTGTAGGCCATTTGGCCAATCCTTTCCATTATGGGAAATTGCCCTACAAATCTTGGAGCCAGTTTCCATACGGATCTGAAGCAAACCACGTTCCTCAGAGGTGACACTTTAATGAAAACCATATCTTCTACTTCAAATTCAATATCAGCCCTTCTCTTGTCAGCACAGGATTCCTTCCTATCATGAGCGATCTTCATTCGTCATCTAATAAGATCAATCTTCTCGGATGTTTCTCTAACCATATATGGTCCAAACAATAGTCTTTCTGTAGATTCCCATCAACAAGTTGGTGATCTATAAGATCGTCCGTATAAGGCTTCAAAATGTGCCATGCCAATGCTAGCTTGGTAGCTGTTGTTGCAGGCGAACTCCACTAAAGGAAGATGCTCTTCCCAAGTACCTCCGAAGTCTAGAATACACAGCATCAAAAGATTTTTTAGAACTCTGTTCACCCTCTCTGTCTGCCCATCGGTCTGAGGATGATAAGCAATGCTCAAACATAACTATGTACCTAATAATTCTTGCAAACTCCTCCAAAACTCACTTGTGAAGATGGGGTCACGATCATTTACGATGCTGGAAGGTACTCTGTAAAGACCCGTAACTTCCCCGGTGAGGAAAGCGCGGATAGTTCTAGAATAAGCCACATCAGAACGCAGACGGGAGAACATTTCATTGTATATTACAACAATACCATCAGAATACAAGAATATACAGAGTATAAACGAATATTACACAAAAATATCAGAGATTTAAATTACATTTAAATACATAGCAGCGGAAAATAATACAATACGCAACTGAAGGAGATATACAGATACAAAGCTTTCCGGATATCATTCCAGCTGTAAACCAGGGTCCTGTGAATATTAATCTGCAAAACCAAAACTACTAGTTGCCCATGTCAAAATAAGGGCACCCAGAGTTTAGGTTAAAACAATAAACTCCAGGTCAGTCATGGGACTGGTGTGAGAACTAAAACAGTTATTAATCTTTATTTTAAAGTTAGATAAATCGAGGGACCACGCCGTATAACACGGAACGGGTTTCCTCCCAAGAACACCAGTGCATAAAACAAACAGCGCAATGCTAAATAAAAGAAAAATGAAGCTATTATAAGACCCAATTCTTCCCAAATCATTTCTTATGATTCTACACAAATTATTGCTGTTTTTAATAATTTTATCAAGGCCCGTACAGTCGATTTTCATCAATGACCATCGAACTGCACTTACAGCGACCTTTTCCAAATTTGATTTGGACATAATTCCAAATCCAACCGTTAGATTTCTAATTTCTAATATTCTTTAGAAAGCTCTTTTCGATACGAACCCAACGGTTCCAGTTTTAGGAGAATCCGACGGTCGGATCTCCCGTAATATCCATTCGAAGTCAATGGTCGAAATTCGCGAACTGCTGCAGCGCGGCGCGTTCTATTATGGCCATTATATTATATATAAAATATATATAATATATACTTCATCGATTTCCTTTTAAAACGTGTTTTATAAATCGTTTTAAATTCGTTTTCAAAACGATTTCAACTTCCTTTTCAATTTCAAATCAAAATTGAATTTTCCAATATAGATTCGTTTTAAATTCATTTCAATTCTATTTCAATTCAAATCTTTTTCAATTCAAATCGGTTTCAATTCAAATCAATTTCAGTTCAATTTCAATATGTTTTAAATTCAATTCAAAACGATTTCAATTCTATTTCAATCTCATTCGAATTTCAGTTCTATTCAGTTTAATTCGAATTTCATTTCAATTCAATTTAATTCGAATTTCAATTCCTTTCAAAATATCAGATTTTGAAATCACTTTCAATATTCATTGTAAAATGAATAAAATCGATATAAATATCGTTCACGTCGAAATGGCGTCAATCTAATCAACACGGCTTCATATATTTCTATTTTCAAATATTCTATTTGAAATATTCCTTTTTCAAATATTTGTATTCAAATATTTCTTACTCAAAACTGGAATGAGGCCCAATCAATTACCATATAATGTTAATTATATGGATTTTCTACAACACATGTATACAATAACAACGATGGATAATCAACCATCATCCAAAGTGCATTCTACACTGTATAAGCATTAAATATAAATTTTTAACGCTCATAACAGTCTGTCCATCAATCGATCGACATACAGCTAATTATTGGGACTAGTGTATGTCATATATCATCCCAATACCCGTGTGGGGTTTTCAAACAATCAAACACAGATTTTATTTGTGCAGTTGGGCGATGTGTAAAATTTATCGTCCCAATCAATATCAGTCAAATGTGTGTATATAAACAAATCCTACGATTTGTTTATTTTTATTTCATTTCATATACACGTAAAAAATTCTATTTTTAACTATAAAATATTTTCCACTATAAAATATTTTATTTCAACTACATAAATATTTTATTTCATTTCACATCACATCACACAATCAACTACATATCCAAATCAAACAAACAAGCATACAAGCCGTCCATGGTCTGTGGACGACGGGTGTCGGGTGCTACTAAGCACCGTCTGCTTCCTAGTATATATTTTAACTAGAAAATCAAATTAAAAGTGAGAAGTTCTCACCGACTAGCTAATCCAAACATCTCGACTCTTCAAATGTAGAAGTCTTCACCGTTTCTTCTTTCG
The DNA here is from genome assembly GCA_030737875.1 of Allium sativum. Taxonomy (NCBI): domain Eukaryota; kingdom Viridiplantae; phylum Streptophyta; class Magnoliopsida; order Asparagales; family Amaryllidaceae; genus Allium; species Allium sativum. Next base: position 1,027,347,966 of record CM060909.1, read on the forward strand.
TCACCTTCGTCATTCGTATTCACTACATATATAAAAATCGAATTTTTACTTCGCTATTCAATATATAAAAATCGAATTTTTACTTCGCTGTTCAATATATAAAAATCGAATTTTTACTTCGCTATTCAATATATAAAAATCGAATTTTTACTTCGCTATTCAATATGTAAAAATCGTATTCAATATATAAAAATCGAATTTTTACTTCGCTATTCAATATATAAAAATCGAATTTTTACTTCGCTATTCAATATATAAAAATCAGTTCTTTCATATCTAAAAATCTCGCCTTTCACTTACTAAAAATCTCGCCTTTTACTTACTAAAAATCTCGCCTTTCACTTACTGAAAACCTCGCCTTTCACTTTAACTCATATAACAAAAAAACTAAAAATAAAAGAAATTAAATTCGGATTTAATAATAAAACTAAATGGAAATAAATTAAAACTCACATTCATTGAGGGGATTGGGTCTTGGCCGCTGGTGGGGGAGAACGGCGCTCGCGGGAGGTGGAGCAGGTGGCGCTGGTGGTGAGGGTAGGCTACGGTGGTCGAGGTGTGGCCTAGGGATGGGGCGCGGCTTATCTTCTCGATTCGAAGGGGGTTTGGGGGTTTACGTCGATGGGGAGGAGGGTGGCGGCTAGGGGAGGCCGGAGGGGAGGCGATCGGTGGGGGCGCCAGCAGTAGTGGGGAGCGACGGTGGCACGAGGTGGACGGCGACGAGGAGCGATGAGCGGTTTTTTTTATTCTTCTGAACTGAAAAGTGAAAGAGAGGGAGGGAGGGCCTAGAGATAATAGAGGAGTTTTATTTTTAATTTTAATTATTTAATTTCCAATAAGTTGACTTTTTATTCAATCTCAAAACGAGGCCCACCGCCTGTCGTCCATAGCTAATTACCCCCATTCCGAACACAATGGGACATGCATCGTAGGCTGATTCGATCAGTTTCCGTCAAAATCAAAATATATCTCTATATATTGAATTTGAACGCGCATTTCAATTTACCGAGGCCACATACTAACTCTAAAAATTCCCAAAAAATTATTTCTAGTTTTGTATTGACTATCCGGTTCTAACAAAACTAATTTCGTCGAATTCTGAGACAGTTGGAAAAATGGCCATTTTCCCGTCGATTAAATTCAACTGAAACTAGTCAAACGCGTTTTCCTTTGCCACGCTCACATATTGATTCGAAAAATTATGAAAATTGAAATCTAACAATAATTTGATATCACGGATCCAACAAAAGTGGTTTCGTGGAAATCTGAGGTTATCTGCAAAATTCCCATTTTTAAGGGCCAAAATTCCATAGCGACTATTCTGAATTTGCAACTGGGCATAACTTTTGATTCCCGCTATGAAATTTTGATTTCTCGGATTCGTTGGAAAGATATTACCAAATAGATTCTAATATTTTTGGTTTCACTAAAATCCGGTTTGTTTTGCACCCGGTACATTCAATTGAAATTTGAAATCGAATTATCAAACTACCGCGCCATTTTCAATTCCTTTTATAATAATAAATAATATTTTATATTCTAATGACGATCTATATAAATATATACATTCTATTCTATTCAAAATAAATTTTCGACATTATTATTTAAAATAAATCATTTTAAATATTCAAAATTCGCTAAAATTCCCAAAATAAAAAAAATTAAATTGGCTCGCATTTCCGGGTTATTACAATCTCCCCCACTTAAAACTTTTCGTCCCCGAAAAGGAACGAAGCCGAAAGTTGTTTAACAAACCAACTCAACTTCCATTATTTTCATTACGGCTTAAGTTCTTCAACTTTTCAGTTTCTAAGAACTTTTCAAATTTTTCAAAAATTTGGCTAACACCCTAAATTTTCGAAAATTTTCACCATAACCTCCCCTGCACCGGGAGCACCGGGAAAATCCCGAAATTGCCATACAGGCCCTCTGATATCAAAAAGAAAAAGCCAAACGGCTAGCCAATTGGCTCATAAAATCATCATCACCCAAACAAAACAGTAAATTATGATAAACATGTACCTATTTTTTGGGAAAACAAATTTTATTCTCTGCTCTAGCCTCCTTGCTATGACCTGTTCAATGTAAGTACATGTATATGCATGCAAATGCGACAAATTTTCAATACAGCTCACTATTTGGTTCAAATTGGCTATATGGTTCAACATTCTAATTAACCAACCAATAATCAAACAACACAATCAGCAATCAATTAGTTGATTACCATTTCAAATTCATAACTTTGATACATAGTCAAAAATCACATTTTTGATGCCAAATTACAACAATAAGCCCTATCTAATTTTGGTTCTCACACTAGTCTAATGGAAATATATAGAAATCACACTTTCGAAACTCGAATATAAATACTGATGATGCATGTGCTATCATCAGTGCCACCTCCGGGCGACTAGAGTGTGATTCTATATCTATCCAGTATATTAAAACTTCGAATACACGCGGATCAGACATATATGCAAAATCTTTATATACAGGACTATCCAAATCAATACAAATAAATATTCAAATACGAATAATTGATTTAAATTTCAAAACAAAATTTGTTTTTCACTTTCAAAAATATACTCTTCACACTCGTTCTAGGATACTACTGATCCTATCTCTAACGAGTCGTTCTAATTGGATATTACTAATCCAACATCTGATGAATTCTTTCGTATGGTTCTAATGTGTCTGGTTCTATGAGCTTTGTAAACCAAAGCTTTGATACCAACTGTAAAGACCCGTAACTTCCCCGGTGAGGAAAGCGCGGATAGTTCGAGAACAAGCCACATCAGAACGCAGACGGGAGAACATTTCATTGTATATTACAACAATACCATCAGAATACAAGAATATACAGAGTATAAATGAATATTACACATAAATATCAGAGATTTAAATTACATTTAAATACATAGCAGCGGAAAATAATACAATACGTAACTGAAGGAGATATACAGATACAAAGCTTTCCGGATATCATTCCAGCTATAAACCAGGGTCCTATGAATATAAATCTGCAAAACCAAAACTACTAGCTGCCCGTGTCAAAATAAGGGCGCCCAGAGTTTAGGTTAAAACAATAAACTCCAGGTCAGTCATGGGACTGGTGTGAGAACTAAAACAGTTATTAATCTTTATTTTAAAGTTAGGTAAATCGAGGGACCACGCCGTATAACACGGAACGGGTTTCCTCCCAAGAACACCAGTGCATAAAACAAACAACGCAATGCTAAATAAAAGAAAAATGAAGCTATTATAAGACCCAATTATTCCCAAATCATTTATTATGATTTTACACAAATTATTACTATTTTTAATAATTTTATCAAGGCCCGTACAGTCGATTTCCATCAATGGCCATCGAACTGCACTTACAGCGACCTTTTCCAAAGTTGATTTGAACATAATTCCAAATCCAACCGTTAGATTTCTAATTTCTAATATTCGTTAGAAAGCTCTTTTTGATACAAACCCAACGGTTCCGGTTTTAGGAGAATCCGACGGTCGGATCTCCCGTAATATCCATTCGAAGTCAATGGTCGAAATTCGCGAACTGCCGCAGCGCGGCGCGTTCTATTCTGGCCATTATATTATATATATAATATATACTTCGTCGGTTTCCTTTTAAAACGTGTTTTGTAAATCGTTTTAAATTCGTTTTCAAAACGATTTCAACTTCCTTTTCAATTTCAAATCAAAATTGAATTTTCCAATATAGATTCGTTTTAAATTCATTTCAATTCTATTTCAATTCAAATCGGTTTCAATTCAAATCAATTTCAGTTCAATTTCAATACGTTTTAAATTAAATTCAAACGATTTCAATTCTATTTCAATCTCATTTGAATTTCAGTTCTATTCAGTTTAATTCGAATTTCATTTCAATTTAATTTAATTCGAACAATTCCTTTCAAAATATCAGATTTTGAAATCACTTTCGATATTCATTGTAAAATGAATAAAATCGATATAAATATCGTTCACATCGAAATGGCGTCAATCTAATCAACACGGCTTCATATATTTCTATTTTCAAATATTCTATGTCAAATATTCCTTTTTCAAATATTTCTATTTAAATATTTCTTTTTCAAAACTGGAATGAGGCCCAATCAATTACTATATAATGTTAATTATATGGATTTTCTACAACACATGTATACAATAACAACGATGAATAATCAACCATCATCCAAAGTGCATTCTACACTGTATAAGCATCAAATATAAATTTTTAACGCTCATAACAGTCTGTCCATCAATCGATCGACATACAACTAATTATTGGGACTAGTGTATGTCATATATCATCCCAATACCCGTGTGGTGTTTTCAAACAATCAAACACAGATTTTATTTGTGCAGTTGGGCGATGTGTAAAATTTATCGTCTCAATGAATATCAGTCAAATGTGTGTATATAAACAAATCCTCCGATTTGTTTATTTTTATTTCATTTCATATACACGTTAAAAATTCTATTTTTAACTATAAAATATTTTCCACTATAAAATATTTTATTTCAACTACATATATATTTTATTTCATTTCACATCACATCACACAATCAACTACATATCCAAATCAAAAAAACAAGCATACAAGCCGTCCATGGTCTGTGGACGACGGGTGTCGGGTGCTACTAAACACCGTCTGCATCCTAGTACATATTTTAACTAGAAAATCAAATTAAAAGTGAGAAGTTCTCACCGACTAGCTAATCCAAACATATCGACTCTTCAAATGTAGAAGTCTTCGCCGTTTCTTCTTTCGTCACATTCGTCATCCGTATTCGGATTTAATAATAAAACTAAATGGAAATAAATTAAAACTCACATTCATTGAGGGAATTGGGTCTTGGCCGCTGGTGGGGGGAGAACGACGCTCGCGGGAGGTGGAGCAGGCGGCGCTGGTGGTGAGGGGAGGCTGCGGTGGTCGAGGTGCGGCCTAGGGATGGGACGCGTCTTATCTTCTCGATTCGGAGGGGGTTTGGGGGTTTACGTCGATGAGGAGGAGGGTGGCGGCTAGGGGAGGCCGGAGGGGAGGCGATCGGTGGGGGCGCCAGCGGTAGTGGGGAGCGACGGTGGCACGAGGTGGACTGCGACGAGGAGCGATGAGCTGGGTTTTTTTATTCTTCTGAACTAAAAAGTGAAAGAGAGGGAGGGGCCTAGAGATAATAGAGGGGTTTTATTTTTAATTATTTAATTTCCAAAAAGATGACTTTTTATTCGATCTCAAAACGAGGCCCACCACCTGTCGTCCATAGCTAATTACCCCCATTCCGAACACAATGGGACATGCATCGTAGGCTGATTCAATCATTTCGATCAGTTTCCGTCAAAATCAAAATATATCTCTATATATTGAATTTGAACGTGCATTTCAATTTATCGGGGCCACATAGTAACTCTAAAAATTCCCGAAAAATTATTTCTAGTTTCGTATTGATGATCTGGTTGTAACAAAACTAATTTCGTCGAATTCTGAGACCGTTGGAAAAATGGCCATTTTCCCGTCGATTAAATTCAACTGAAACTGGTCAAACGCGTTTTCCTTTGCTATGCTCACATATTGATTCGAAAATTTATGAAAATTGAAATCTAACAATAATTTGACATCACAGGTCTAACAAAAGTTGTTTCGTGGAAATCCGAGGTCATTTGCAAAATTCCCATTTTTAAGGGCCAGATTTCCATAGCGACTATTCTGAATTTGCAACTGGGCATAACTTTTGATTTCCGCTATGAAATTTTGATTTCTCGGATTCTTTGGAAAGATATTACCAAATAGATTCTAATATTTTTGGTTTCACTAAAATCCGGTTTGTTTTGCACCCGGTACATTCAATTGAAATTTGAAATCGAATTATCGAACTACCGCGCCATTTTCAATTCCTTTTATAATTATAAATAATATTTTATATTCTAATGACGATCTATATAATTATATACATTCTATTCTATTCAAAATAAATTTTCTTCGTTATTATTTAAAATAAATCATTTTAAATATTCAAAATTCGCTAAAATTGCCAAAAAAAAAAAAAAAAAATTGGCTCGCATTTCCGGGTTATTACATACTCCATGAAGACGGACTATCTCTCGAACATATATTGCTGCCAACCATGCTGTCGTTCTCTTACTCTTAACTAGGATGAAATGAGCGCTCTTTGTAAGTCTATCTACTACTACCCAAATACTGGTGTTGTCTTTCTTTGATCTAGGCAAACCATCTATGTAATCCATATAGACACTCTCCCACTTCCACTATAGAATCTCCAAAGGATGAAGTAAACCACCCGGCATCTTTTGCTCCGCTTTGACTTGCTGACAAACTAAACATTTAGAACAAACTCTGCCACACCTTCTTTATCCTAGCCTAAAAGAAAACTCTCTTCATATCCTTATACATATTATCACCGCTTGGATGAATAGTCATCTTAGAATGATGGGCTTCTTCAAGGACCGCCTTTAACAAACTTCCAGTTTGAGGAACACAAAGCCTTCCACCTCGTCGCAACCACCCTTTATCGTCAATGGAATATCTATTGAGGTGACTAGAGGTCTCCCCTTTACTGAGCCTTTCCAAGATGTCTAAAATCTATGGATCATTCCGTTGTGATGCTCCTATCTGATCCATAAGAGTAGGTCGTATCTCCAGCGATGCAAACAAATCAGGCAAAAGCTCGGTGGAGGATCTAAAATAAAAAGCCGATATAAACTCCAAGCTTTTCCTTCCCACAAACAAAGGACTTAAGACCATCCTCTGTCTACTCAGTGCGTTTTCCACTACATTACCCTTGCCAGGGGTATAAGCAATCTCAAAGTTATTTGATGCTAAGAACTCCATCCACTTTTGCCGCCTCGGATTAAGATCCTTCTACGAGAACAAATACTTGAGAGATTTATGATCGGTGTACAACTCGAGCTTCTCTCCCAGCAAATAATGACGCCACGTCTTAAGCGTGAATACTATGGCGGCTAGCTCTAAGTCATGGGTTGGGTAGTTCTTCTCATGGACTCTTAGTTGTCTTCCTCCATAACATACTACCCTTCCTTCTTACATCATAACCGCACCAAGCCCTGTACCACATGCATTGGTGTAAACTGTAAACGCTTTATTCCCATCGGTCAAGGTCAAGACTAGGGCTGTTGTCAAAGTCCTCTCCAGTCGTTGGAAAGAAACATCACAATCTATATCCCACGAAAACGCCAAATTCTTCTTCGTTAGCCTGGCGAGTGGGGCTGATATATTTGCGAAGTCCTTAATTTCCTATAATAGTCTACTAAACCCAAAAAGCTTCTCCCCTTCGTTGCATTCTTTGGAATCTACCAGTCCTGAACTGCAACCAACTTTGCGGGATCTACTGCTATCCCTTCTTTAGAAACCACATGCCCTATGAATCTCGACTCCTTTCTCCAAAAGTGGAATATGAAGAATTTTGCCTTAAGCTGATGTGCACGGAGAGTTTCCAAAACTTCCCTCAAATGTTGGGCATGCTCTTCTTCGCTCTTTGAGAAAATCAAGATATCATCAATAAAGACCACGACAAATTTATTTACAAACTCCCGAAACACCCTACTCATCAAATCAACAAAATAAGCGGGTGCATTTGTCAACCCAAAAGGCATAACTAGCCATTCAAAGAAACCATCTGGAGTCCTAAAAGCGGTCTTATCTATACTGTCTTCAGCCACCCTTAATTGATGGAACCCCGTGGCCAAGTCTAACTGAGAGAATACCGAGGCACCAACAATTTGGTCAAATAAATCATCAGTCCTTGGGAGCGGGTGTCTGTTCTTCTTGGTGAGATCATTCAAGTCTCTATAGTACACACACAAGCGAAGCGAACCATCCGCCTTAGTCGCGAATACTGCTGCAACACCCCATTCAGATATGCTTCGCCTAATAAATCCTTTTTCAAGTAGCTCCCCTGCTTCGTTGCTAAGCTTCCTCCTTTCCCTTGGAGCCATATGGCGCTTTGCATTGTCCACCAGATATATACAAAAATCGATCTCGCGCCTCGGAGGTAAGCCCCGTACCTCATCGAAAACATCAGAAAAATCTCGGACTATTGGAATAGATTGCAGATCATCTATGGATGCATCAAGAGACTCTAGGAAATTAAGCACAATAGACCCTTGTGGGTCACAAGAAATCTCGAGGGTCCTCCTATGGCAAGTCATAAGCCTAACCACCCTCTTCTCACAATCCAGAATGACACCATACATGGCTAGCCAATCCATCCCTAGAATTAACCCGAAGCCCATAAACCCGAGGACATACGCGTCGCACTCAAATTCGACGTTTAAGATAGATATTCTCAAACCCTGACAAATCATAGATAAATGAGCCAAACCACCAATGGGGTTTGATACAACAACGAGATCCACTACCATACTAGTATTTAAGTGCATAGATTCAACCACAGAAGATATAAATGAATGTGAAGCGCCAGAACCAAAAAGAGTTCTAATAGGGTGAGTGGAAAGAGAAATCAAACCTTCCACTGAAATTTTCCTACCTCTATCCGGAGCGCTGGTCGTGAGAGCATTCACCTGCCCTCAAGAAGCTCCTGCCCTTTGACCCTGTCCCTGTTTCTTCGGGAACTCCCTAGAAAAGTGTCTGACCTCTCTACAATTGAAGCAAGCATTCTTTCTTCTTTTGTGTTCCCTGACCAAGTGACCTTCTCACCCACAACTGTGACACTTCCACTTATCCTTAGCCTTGTCATTCTTTCCATCTTTCTTTTGTTGTTGTTGTTGTTGCTGCCCTTTATTGGGCCATACCTTCTTGTTTTGCGTTGTTTCCTCATCTTTTACTTCCTTCTTTTCTCCCTTGTCTTCCTCATGCATCAGGGCCATATTAACAAGCCTTTCAAAAATCGCTCCCATTGGGATGTGGGACATAGCCAACCCATGGAGGGGTTCACTCAGCCCTTTAGTATCTACCGATTCCAATCCAAATCTTGCTAGTTGATTGAATTTGTTCACATGTTCTTTGACAGTCATGTTTCCTTGTTTGAGCGCCAAGAACCTCTCCATTTGCATGCTTTTCTCAGCTTGGGAAAGAAACTTCATTTCAAACCTCTGCCTAAAATCATCCCATGTCTCCACCGGACATCCAGCTTAGGTTACTTCCCACGAGTACGAAGCTTCATCTTTCAGTAGCCAGGCAACTAACTGAATCTTCCTTCGATCTTTCACTTCAAAGATTACAAACAAGTCCTCGGTCTCCTTGACCCATTTCCTTGCCTCTACGAATGTTTCGAATGGCTTTCCTCCTATGGCACATAAATCTTTGCAGATCTTAGAGAGAATACCAGCTCTTGGAGGAGGATGAGGACGGGTGCATCTGGGGGAGGAACGTTTCCTCGGCCTTCGGCAGGCGTCGTAGCCTCTAGACACCTACAGAACCAGCTGGGTATCGTAATTTCCTCTGGAATGTTAGGTTCCCCAGACATGCTGAAGCAAAAAGGAAAGAGACTTATACAAAGGATCGAAGGATATTACATATGGATTTGGGAAATATGTTTTTCAAAATAAACTTTTCTTTTTTTGAAAAATGCTTTCTTTTAAAACCTTTTTAAAAATAATTTTTAAAAACTTTTATCTAATCTGGTAACCTTCAGCTCTGGTGCCAAGTGTTACACCCCACGTCCATTAATGTTACTCACAAATGGAATGCATTAAGTTTCATGAAGCGTTATAAGTAAACAGAAACAGAAACATTACAAGACAAATATATAATGACAGCAGAACTAAAAACTTTATTAATCATAAAGCATCGTAGTTCAAAAACATCACATGTCTGAAATACACAAAAACCATTACATTATAAAAACTACTGTCTTGTACTTTAAAACATCAGCGTACATAATAGAAGCAAAATTCCCCAAATAAAATATAGCCATAGTAGCAAACATAGGAGCTTGAGCCATACCTCTAAGCAGCTCCAGCAAAGTGGAAGAAGAATCACGATCAAGCCTGAGTATTCCCACCCTGAGAACCTAGGGGGAATGGAAGAAAGAAGAGGAAACAAAAAGGGTCAAACATAAAGTATGACGAGTCCAGTTACTTTTAGCAAGTAAATAAGTAAAACTAGCATGATAGGCATATAAAGTGGATAGGAAAGATAACATCATATAACGCAAGTATGACAAGGTAAATATGATGGAGAGTATACGTTTTTCTAATGATTACTCTACGCTAATACTAGTATAACCAGAATGATATGATCCCAACACCATCAAATAGTAGACGTAGGCATACGTCCACATATATCCTAACTACTACACCAATCGATCGGCTCCCAAATCCACGTAGATACCTTGTGCCAGCCCGACAGTAGGAGGTATCGTTTCCTAAATTGGCAAGTCCTCATCTTTATAATGTGCGCAACAATATCTACAGGAGTCACGGTCGTCTTATCCCCCTCTGCCCGGCCCATGCACGCACATGACCCGGTCGGTTTGCGTCGCCCACACCGTCCTCCATGTTTGGATCTCTTACAATCAGCCCAGTAAGCATGCCCAAACTCCGACCTAGGACGGAGTACCCGTTTTGATATTGTTATATGGGTTACTGACTGAAATGGATCCCACACAATATGATACAAGCTCTCCCCCTTGTCTTGTACCCCCACTAGGATTTCCATCGGTTATGTATACCACTAGGTGTCTTTAACTACACAACTCTATCATTTCTACAAGTTATGCTTATCCTTAAAAATGTGTCCTTAATTACGTAACTTTAATATTTCCATCGGTTATGTATATAACTAGGTGTCTTTAACTACACAACCCTATCAGGTTAAGTTTGTGGGCCTATATATAAATATTACCCACCCCCTTAGATTTACTTAACCCACCCACTGTTCACCTAAATTTACTTAACCCCAATTTAAGTTTATACTTATACAATCCCTACAGATTCAACTAGGTTAAGTATTCAAGGTTTATTACCATATTTTCATTTATGGTTACAGTATGCTAGACCTCCCACATTAGGCCTACAATTTGTGGATGCTTGACATGCCGGGTGGGTCCAGGAAGATTTATTCCACAAATCGGGCTTAACCTCGTGCCTTAACACGTCTTGTATTTGTGCACCTAGACCTCCCACATTAGATTCACCACTTGTGGTTGCTGGATATGCTGGGCGGTTCCGGGCAGACTTCCACCACAAGTGCTATCTAACCTCGTACCAAGGTGCAATTATAGTTTCTAATTACTATAATCCTAAGCATTTCATTATTAGCCAATTTTCACTTAATTCAATATAGGTTTCATGCCCCTTTTTCCCCAATTATGTTCATAGTGAATTTAATGTCCAAATTCATATATATAACCATTATTCGAGTTGTGCCAAATTCCCCTTTTACCAATTATGCCTAATTTCCCAATTTACAAATTATTCCCCAAATTCAACATTTTCCCCCTCTTTCCCAAACTTACGCATTTGCATAATTTAGCAGCATGCCTAGGCTCGAAGTAGCTTGGCTATATAAAATAAAAGGGAAAGGGTGAAGGGAAGATGACAGAAACAATTATTCTAGCAAACCTGGCATAAGCATATGATGACATGATGATAAGATGGATATATAAGCATAGATCGGTGAACTTGTGATAGTAAAACAGGTTCTAACATAGTAGGAATGTCATAATAGACATGATTAGATCTGAATAAAGATTTAGATGTCTAGGTAATGATAGATCCAAATTAACCTCAAACATAATAGGTACAAGATGATCAAAATAATAGGTTAGATCCATAATCAAAAGTAGATCTGACATGATAAAGATTTAGATCCAGGTCATAGTTAATTTAGAATATCATTGGTTCATCAATTTCAATAGATATGATATAATAAAGGTTGAGATCCAAATTACAGTCATATCATGTTATACTTTTAGTTATTTAAATCTAAAAATAACTTGAAACTCACAGTGTTCGGATCTAAAGAAATAGAAGGAGAAAAGCAGTTGATGAATCTCAGATCTGCACTTTGAATCTCCAAATTTGATTGCAAAAGAAGAAAGAGTTTTGATTCAGTCCTGGCACTAGCAACACTTAGGCCTCCATTGATTTTCAGTGTGAGAAAACCAGAAAATGAAGCCGTACATATAGCAGCCAGCCCCCAAAATTCAACTGGCAACTCAGCCCTAGGGGAGTCGACCCCCCTTAGGGGGTCGACACCCCCCTTGAGGGGTCGACCCCGGGGTCGACTCCCCTAGGGCGGGAAAATTGCCACCTCTTTTTTTCTTCTGATTCTGAACGGTTTTTAATTTTATGGATATATATATACACACACACATTTATATATATAATCCTTCTACGCGTATACAAACTTTAAACCCTCATAACTTCTTCATACCGTGTCTGTTCTAAGCAAACCAAATGTCTATCTTGACTAGAATTTCGAGACGGACGCAATGGCCCAGTCTATTTCCCTTAATTCTGAATAATAAATTAATTATTATTTAATTTATAGGCTTTTAATGTTGTTACAATTAGGGGGTATTACATCCTTGGTTCAAGACATGTTAACAATACACCTTGACAAATTTTGAGTTGTTTATACTAAGTGAAAGTTCAAACCCGTAAGCTACTTTCATGTAACGGCCCACGTACTACGCATCGGAGGATCGTAGAATATTTATTTTATTTTCTTATGAGGTCGTATGGTCGTGTAACTTTAGGGAATGACTATTGGGGTCATTTTCCATGTTCACGATTTTTGCCGATTCTTAAATGACCATTTTTCCCTTGGCCAATCTTGTTTTGCCTATAACTTTTGATTGGTAAGGAGTTTTGACCTGAAACCACTTCCATTGGATTCGGATAGCGAGCATTGCAGATTTTAAAGATTTACAGTTCGTAAAACTAGAGAGGACTGCGAAGACACATACGCGCACGCAAGCTTGAACAAACCGTAAATTTTGTCATTTAAATATATGTATACATTTTATATTACTTCTTCCGCTATATAAACATTTTGTGTAAAACTCTGATATTTTGTATATAAAAATTCCGTTGTGAGATACTGTTGTATTATTGTATTCTGTGATTCTGTGTATCTGTTCTGTTTAAACCCCGTAAGCTAAAATAACTGCCCGTTGTTTTGAACGTTCTGAGTTGGTTTAATTACTGATTCGGAACGGTTACAAAGGCGAGTCGTTATAGCCGTAGAGTGGTCACATTGATCAAACAGGCTTACCATTTGGGAGATATGGCTGAAATAAGGTTTAGAAGGTGAAAACCAGCTTAACTGATCCTAATTAGAGTGATTAACAACTAGGCCCATAACCCATTTCGGGATTAGGGTTATGGGGAGGCTGATAGGGTTTTGGAAATCATTTCTAGTCAGTTTTCTAGCCGCCACTTACATCTCTTGAACCCTAGCCATGGCCTTCACTTTCTGAAACACCTCCAAATCACTTTCTAATTGAAGATTAAGCTAATTAGCATCAAACCAAGTCTAATCAACGTCAAATTAGAGGCAAAGGCTATAGTGTGCATTGGAATTCATGCCATTTAAAGAATCATTTTAGATTTGAGTTTATGTTTTGGCTAAGGTGAGTGATTTTGTGACGGCCCGCCCCGCACCAATCGACATTTACTCCAAAAGTGCGCTGTACACATGTCCAGTTAGCACGGAACGGGTCGCCAGAAGGGAAAAAGGAAAGAAGGAAATGAACATATAAAGAACTTGTAGAATGTCTCACAGCGCATAGAACAAAATATAATAATAACATACTTGACATAAAACAGGAGAGACAGTGCATAAGCTGAAAATCAGAACTAAACATCATAGCAGCGGAAATTCAGAATACAGCTTATTACAACTTTCAAACTGTCTCAAAGAAAACGTAAGGTAAATGAGGTACACTACTAATGCCCAAGTAGCGACCACCAACGACACAAGGAGAATGTGTATATATATATCATACGTGGAAGCCTCCTGCCCGCCTCCGAATCAGCTACTCGCACATCACCAGCTCACCCGTCTCTAGTCTGCTCGTGTGAGCACCCAGAGTAATAAGAGGAGACATAAAACTCTGGGTCAGACATAAAGTCTGGTATGAGCGATAAGCATCTAAAGTGAACAATAACAGGTAGACTAAAACATACCTGAACCTGGACCTGCAACCAAAGAGTTAGCACTACATACTGTACAACACTCTAAGGTATCATATCAAACGGTATAAAGATACGGAGGTGGGGGAGGTGTGCATGTCATAATGATGGTAAACAATCAAGCATAGCATCCATCCTCACATCTCTCACTCGGTGCGTAAAGCATACGATATTCACCACTTCGATCACCCAACATTCCTTGCTACGATCACTTTGCCCCATGAAGTCATAAATGGCTTCACTGCATTGATAACGTAGCCACTAATTCCTCGCTATGTCCACTTGCCCCATGGAGTTATTCACCCCATCTGCGCTGGCTCATAGCCTTACCAATCCTCACTATGTCCACTTGCCCCATGGAGTCTGCGCTGGCTCATCGTCTTACTACGCATCACCTTGCCCCTCAGGTCGTAACGACCCTACTGCACTGATAACGTAGTCTTGCTACCATCACTTTGCCCCTCAGGTCGTAATGACCCTACTGCACTGATAAGTAGCCATCATCCATTCATAGTGGTGAATCAAAGTTATGAACGTCGACAACTCCTTAGCACTCGTCCCGCAGCAAAGTCCAACCATGAAGTGAACTCATTGGTTCCCAACTGGTTCCGGGATCCTGAGCTCTAACTTCCATTTGGACTACCTTTGCATCTCGGGTTATTGGTCATCATAATCGAATCGGATCGGATCAGCCTTCACATTCTTCGTCGGATCGGATCGGCCTCTGCATTCGGATCGGGTCGCGCCTCTTGCATCAGATCGGGTCGTGGTCCTCCAGCTCGTGGCTCCTCTTCCTGATTCGGATCGGCGTCACCACTTCGGATCGGATCGGGTTGCTTCATCTGGGTCGGGTCGTGTCTTCTGATCGGGCCGGATCGTTTCGCCTAGTACCCATCGACTCGTGAGCTCCCCACCCTCCTCTGGTTCGGATCGAAAATACTCGTTGGTTCGGATCGTGCTTCCACTACCGGATCGTGCCACCTCACTTAAGTCGTGACCAACTCCTTCAAACGGATCGTAACGCCCAAGCTGGAACGGTTCGGGTCGCGCTCCCCTCCACCGATCCGATCCGGATTCTGGGTCATTTCCTGCATGTTTCCTGCGACTGTTTTTACGCCATTCGACGGCGTTTTTGACCAATCTAACACTTCTAAACAAACAAAAAACATACCATACAGTCATAGCAACATGTAGTGTCGATCCCAAACATCAAAACATAAATCATAGCATATAAAATGGGTCAAACATACCCAAATTCCCAAATTTCCCCTTAAGCATACTTAGGTGAAACTAATGATAGGATTATCAAAACTTAACCAAATTAACCCAAATTCATATCAGAGGTCTAAAACATCATTCCGAATTTTATAAATATTTTTCCAGAATTTTTTCATGTTTAAATTCGCTAATTAACACTAATCAACCCTAATTAGCCATAATTAGTGCAAAACTAAGCAAATCACTCACCTTAGCCACAAAATAAACTAAGATCTGAAATGATTCTCTGATTTGATGCGAATTTCAATACCAAACAGCAGCTCCTTTGTTGATTTGGTGAAGATCTTCCTCGATTAGGGGTTGCTAAACCAAATCCTTAACCTAAAGGTGATTTGGAGGTGATTTAGAGGTTGGAGGCCATTTTTAGGGATCCTTGGTGATAAGTGGAGGCTAGAAAACTAAAATGGAATGATTCTCCATCTCATTTCAGCCCTCCCATAACCCTAATCCCGAAATGGGTTATGGGCCTACTCACTAATCACCCGATTTGGCCCGATTAAGCAGTTTTTCACACTCCAAACCTTGTTTCAGCCATATCTCCCAAACGGTAAGTCCGTTTGGCTAATGTGACCACTCTACGGAAAGAGAAACCATCAAACGAATCAAATGAAAGTGGTTTCAGGTCAAAATTCCTTTCCAATCAAAAGTTATGGCCGAAACAGTACCAACTAGGGGCAAAATGGTCATTTAAAAATCGACAAAAATCATAAGCATGGGAAATGACTCTAATAGGCGTTTCCCAAAGTTACATGACCATACGACTTCACATGGGAAAGAAATAAATATTCTACGATCCTATGATGTGTAGAATACGGGTCATTACAGATTTGCATTGTTTTTCACTAATTGTGACTAATTAATGTGATTAGTGTTAATTAGCAAAAGTATGCATGTTAAAATTCTGGAAAAATATGTAAAAATTCTTAAATATTATTTTAGAGCTCTGATCAAAATTTGGGTTTATTTGGGTATGTTTTGCTAATCATATAGTTAAATCTTGATTACGGGGATTAAGGGGAAAACATGAGTTTTGGGTATGTTTGATCCATATAAACATGTTAAATGGGTGTTTTTCTATTTATGGATGGTTATACATGTTGATATTACTGCTTGGAATGGTTTGTGATTGCATAGGAAAGTTAGAACGGTCAAAAACGCCGTCATATGGCGTAAAACAATCCCTGGAAAGTTGCAGGAAACCAGATCGGATTGCATTCCTCCGAATCGACCCAATCGTGACTCTCACCCCCGATCCGAACTGCTCTAGCTTGAGTACCATGAACCGCCTGAAGGAGCAAGTCACGACCTTATGCTCTGAAGCTAGCACCACGCCCCGACCCGCTCGAGAGAAGGAGCCTGATCCAAACCGACATAAGAGGGAGCTCAAGACCTGACCCGTTCGAGTGAAGGCATCAGGAACCGAACCGGAGGTAGGGCCACGAGCCGAACCAACCTGATGTTATGGGAGAGGAATCACGAACCGAACCAGGATGGCCGAACCGAACCAATGATGACTGGGGTACTACGCACATTCGAACCAATCCGGAGAAGACGAAAACCCAAGATGCACAGGTAGTCCAAATAGGAAGTAGAACTCAGGATCCAGTTGGGAACCAACGAGTAAACTTCATGAGTTGGGCTTTGCTGCGGGACGTGTGCCAAGGGGCTATCAACGTCCATAACTTTGATTCACCCCCAAGACGGATGTTAGGCTACGGATCAGTGCAGTGGGGTAGTTATTACTCCATGGGGCAGAGTGATTGTAGCATGGCTATGAGCCAGTGCAGTGGAGTCGTTATGACTTCATGGGGCAGAGTGGACATAACAAGGGATTTGTGGCTATGGATTAGTGCAGTGGAGCCATCATGACTCCATGGGGCAGAGTGATCATAGCAAAGGATTTGGGTGGTCAAAGCGGTGGATATCGTATGCTTTATGTACTGAGTGAGAGATGTGAGGATGGTTGCAATGCTTGATTGTTTGACATCACTATGACATGCACACCCCTCCCCCCGTATCTTTACACCATGTGTTAGTGTCACCTTAGAGTATTGTACATCTTGTTGTGCTAACTTTTTGGTTGCAGGTCCAGGTTCGGGTATGGTTAGTTATACCTGTTATTGTTCTGTTTTGCTACTTATCGCTCATACCAGACTTTTGTCTGACCCAGAGTTTTATGTCTCTTCTTATTACTCTGGGTGCTCCTAAATGAGCAGACTAGAGACAAGTTAGCTGGTTATGCACGAGTAGCTGATCCGGAGACGAGCAGGAGGCTCCCACGTATTATCTACATATATTCTTTTGTGTTGTTGTTGGTCACTGTTTGGGCATTAGTAGTGTACCTTTCCTTTCTTTGCTTTAGAGACAATATTTTGAAGTTGTAATAATGGTGTTAGACCATAAGCTGTATTTTGGATTCCACTGCTATGATGGTTTAGCTTTCAGCTTATGCATTGTCTCGCCTGTTTTATGTCAAAGTTAGGTTATTATTATATTTTATCCCATGCACTGTGAGACATTCTACAGGTTCTTTGTTAGTTCAAATTCCTTTCTTTTCCTTTTTTTGGCAACCGTCCCGTGTTGGTTGGGCATTGGTACAGCGCATTTCAGGTAAATGTCGGCTGGTGCAGGGCTAGCTGTCACATTTCATATATGTACTACTATCTATGATGATGCTTAAAATATTAGTTTTATAGGTGAAGTTTTTAAAAAGGTGGGGAATGTTGGAAGTTTTTTCAAATTTTTTTGTCAAATATGGTCTCCTGCGGAGGGGTCGGGGTGTGGCAACCGCCTAAAGTAGGGGCGTAGGGGTAATTCCCCTATGGAGGTCCAGAGGGCAACACCCTATCCAAAGCGATTTGTTTTGTTTAGTGTTGAATTCGAATTCAACAGCCAACAATAATAACCATTAGGAAATGGTCGCGACCGTTCGACCCTTACTTGTAGACGAATGTTTCCCCTATATAACAGTACATTCCCTCATCACAGACTTCACTTTTCCATTTCCTTCTCGAATTCTTTAATCATCAGCATCATCAAAATTAACTTCTGAGTGCTTTTTTGATTTGTTCAAGTAATCGCAACTTGCACAGATAACCTCCATTGTTTCCTGAAAGAAGGTTTTCAATCAACCCGTTGTGATTAAGAGAGGGGAAAACGTTCTTGAAAGACGACGAATTTTTTATGCCTTGAAGCGATTAGTCTTATCTTACTTCATCATAATCAACAGTTTGCATCTTGGCTTATCCTTTGGGTGTTTGTTCCCGTGCTCGACGGGTTTTCCCCTTTTTTTGGTATATATATCTTCTTTGGTTAAAAATATATATAATATAAATAGATATATAAATAAACAAACAATGTTTCACTTTGCATTATTCAAAATGTTGGAATACAATTGTTAAATGCACAACTTATAATGCTCTGGTTCACTTTCGCAGATTTGCGACATGCTATCAAAATGACTTCAAGAATCCGTTGATTTTTTTAGTTTTCCATGTCCCTTTTTCTCTACTTTACTTGTAGAGTACACATTTGAATTTGAAAGTGTTGTCCAATGTAGAGGTAGACATAAACCATCCCGTTATACATAAACATTCGCATCAGACTACAAAAACAATACAGAAAGCTGGATAGAATCTTCTAACCAAAGAAAATATCCCAAACTAGACAGACTCGTTTCGATATTGTTTGGTCACGGTTTGTACGATTGAACTAACTATATTAAACCAGATCATATTGAATATTCACATATTAATTTTTTAATAATAATATGATCAACTTGCTGCGTAAAAAAAAATCTTGTTCTTGTTTTAGATTCTAACGATGTCAAATTAAAACATTCGTACAATCAATAATTAATCTTTTATTTCAGTATAACCTTATGTGTCTTAAGCCTTTAAGTATAAAAGCTAAACACGGAGGTTCCGCAAATTAACTGTTGATGGAAGCAACGAACCGCTATAACAATTTGCATTGTCTCTTGTTTTGCATTTAATATGGGTTCAAATTGGAATGGATTAAAACCAGATGGAATTATTTTAAGCCAAACCGAAACTAAAACCAAACATATTAGTATAGTGGTTCGTATTTTTAGTTAATTGTTGATGCAATGAAGAACTGATTTTTCTAAACCGCATCTAAATTTGTGCTTAGTGCTTAAAGATGTAAGAATTTACATACTAGCCATCTTAAAGTAATTGCTTAAGTTAGATGTTTTTCTAATAGTTGACAATTTATGATTATACCGTTCTTTAAATAAAATGAAACTTCTTTAGAATTATTTTGCTTTCATTTTTAATTCTTCAACGTATAATCCTATTCTTCTCATGAATTCGATACAAAATACCAATGTACATGTTACATCAACCATAATCTCAATAGTTTTATCATCCAAGTAAACTCCTTGTGCTACCATATACACGAGTATCTTCCATCCTTATGCATCAAATACTTTAACTAAAGACGAAAAAGTGAAAAAAGAGGATTTGTTTTTTTGTATTACAAAACTCAAAATCCATCTGTATCCATATCAAAAAACAAATAAATATTCGATATTTAATAAAATAAATACGTGCATATGAATTTGGAAATTATTCTTTGGTTTTTTCACAAGTTAATAATTCGTAACATGTGTATTTTGTCTGATGTTCAAAACTATTTATTATTGCAGTATTTGTTTATTTATAGTAATTTTATTATCAATAAGACTAAAAAAATTATGTTAATTAAATAAATGTAATTCTTAATCCATCCATCGTTTGTGTATGTGATAATTATTCAATATCTGTATATGTAGACATTTGATGTCTGGGATGGACAAAGAATGGCAAATGAAGGGAGAAGTGTACCTAAGCATCAGAAGAATGTTAATGTTATCCCACATTTATTTTACGATGGTTTAATTGGTCAAAAAAAATATTCTGTTTGATTATCAGTTTAACTAAATTAATCGAACATTTGTTTTATTTTCAAAATTATCAATGTTATAGTAAATATATTAGGTTAGTTTAGCTATCCAAGTACATTTTAATCATCACATATTTGTCAAAGTTACTTTTGAAAAGCATATGAATCATAAAAAATAATACTTTAATCATATATTTATAATTTTTTCCAAATTATAGTTAATATTGCAAACATAAAGTCTAAACATTTTTAGTTTGGTTAAATTGGAAAACCAACTGAACAAGCCAAACTCAATCTAGTTGATTTTTCTTTAGTTTTAAATTGATATGACAATTTTCATCGTCGGATAAACCGAACCAACCAAACGCTCACCCCTTACAAACCTCTATAACAAACAAAGTGGATAATTAACCAAAAACCAGTTATTCGAATATTATTTCAAAATATTGTACAAAGCAATTTTGCAGAAATTGAAACGTAAAAGTAATACTTGTCTACACAAATCATCATATCCATTGATTACATTAAATCTACCACAGAAAGTGGAGAACTCCATTTTGTGATGTCCAGGACAACTTTCCTACAGTAATTTGTGTTTTGAAAAAGAATAAATTACTACAGCAACTTGCCTGCATTAACTTTTCATCCCTTTATGTACTACATTTACCTACTTACGTTTCAATGCTTTGTCCAGGATTTCTTTAAAATTTTGTTAATATTTGGTTGCTTTTACTTCCACCCCCCGTACATCACGTCAATAGAAAACTAAAAATCACCCTAGCAGTGACCAGTCAACAATTGTATATCGATATATTAAAATTAAAATTGTTTAAAATTTTGAACTCTTAATTCATAAAAGAATATTTTATTAATAATTGTGCAAGAAGATAAAAATAAACGCATACTAAAATAATTTTGTCCATTCAAAATGATAAAGTAAAACATGTTAAACAAAAGGAGGAACTCATAAATTATTTAAAGGCATAATTATGAAAACCTAAATATATGCCAATAATTATTAAATTTTGTAAGTATTAATCATTTCAAAAATATAAATATGAAAATTATGTATATACACTTTTTTTTATTTTTACTTGAAACTGTATAGTCTATATAAAAGTCATGTCTAGGTAGTCAACATACTACATATCACTCTTAGCTCGAATCACAGTGTACTAGCTTCAAACCTCCAACATATAAACCTAAGCTGAAATGTTTAACCATTAGGACAATGGTGCTGATCCTACCAAAAATATTATGTAGTGATTTTAAAATCAAGCCATCGGACCTGACCTCGATCTCTAATGCTTTTTTCTCTAAAATCTCTTTTTTGTCTTAGTAAGAGGATGCACAATCAGTTCTAAGCTAATCAAGAACTAAAATTTAATTTTGAATTATTTAATTATTTCTTCTTTAAGACAATGAAAGAAGACCCATTATTTACAGGAAGAAAAAGAGATACAAACCCGCGGGGTCGACCCTAGGACTTTTGGTACCTAAAGCGGAAAGCGTAAAAGAGGTTCTTCTACAGATGCTAATATATGGCATCAAAACAATATATTCTGTTTAAAAATAATGAAAAGATAAAAAAAACAAATAACTTTATTCGTGGTAATAATCCAAGTTAAATAACAAAAATATACTAATTATTTATGAACATTTTTCAAGCCTCCTAACTTGCAAAATTGCTAACAATATTATCATATTCAAGTTCATTAACCATATCTTGTTCAATTGATAAAAGTGCCAAACTATTTAGCCTTTCATGTGGCATAGTGGAACGAAGATAAGACTTTATCAACTTTAGCTTTGAGAAACTTCTTTCGGCCGAGGAAACTATAACTGGTATAGTCAGAATTATTCTATATGCAATCCAAGCATTAGGAAAATTTAACTTTCTCGAACAAGAAATTATGAAATTCAACAATTCAATTGCTTTTGTTTTTTTCTTTGGCAAGATAACTTTCAATACTTTTAATTCTGAGAATAGCTTTCTTCCATCAATATCAGAGTGCAAATCATGTCTCAAATATTCCTCAAGTTGTAAACAATTCCCCTTCAATTTCTCATCGTCCAAATAAATGAATTTTTTTAAATGAAATAAAAAGCCAAATCTATCATCATATTCTTTGAATTGCTCAAATCGAGCCATTAACAAAACACGAGCTTTATCCACAATTTGCAGAAAATAATTGATTCTAAAAGATTGTTCTAGTGTTTGCATTAATTCTTCAGTATTCACATCTTCATCGATGATGATTATTCTATGAATAATTTTTTTCTGGACAAAAACCGGTTCAACATTCAACATTTGGGCTATCTCTTTAGCATTAACCATCGTAGAATTAAAACCATATTTTTGAAATATTCAAAAAAATCAATAAGCTCTTGTGATCTGGTAATAGCAACATCAATTTGCATATCTTCAGTTTGAAGAATTTTGCTAAAGGTGTTTACATTTTTTAAAATTTCATACCAAATGCACAATTCGAATAAGAATTCAAAATTTTCAATCTCATTTGTTACAAGACTTCTTGCTTCACTCTTCGCCATAGAATCTTTGGTGCTGTTTGATAAAGAAATTATAGCATCTCTTATCTCCGCACTTTGATATCTTGTAGATTTAACCGCTTCAATGTGACTTTCCCAACATGTGTCTGATAATGGTTTTACCATACAACCGGATACATGATCTTTAAAAACTTGCCATCTCTGGGTTGATGAAGAAAATATATTAAATATTCGTTGGATCACCCCAAAAAAGTTTGATGCTTTTGGACACGATTTAGCCATATCACATAGCACAAGATTAAGACTGTGACAACCACAAGGTGTGTAGAAAGCTCTTGGATTAATTTCTAATAGTCTTTTTTTGCACTCCTTTGTGTTTTCCTTTCATGTTTGATCCATTATCATAACCTTGTCCTCTAATATTGTAGATATCAAGTTAATATTTTCTAATACTTCTTTAATCTTGTTGAAAAGTCCAAGTCTGGTGGTATCATCTACTTTCAAAAATTCAATAAAAAATTCTTCCACCTTTGCAGGGTTAGTTGAAACACATCAACACATCTTATTACAAGAGACATTTGATCAACACGACTAATATCTAGAGTGCATTCTAATATAACTGAAAAATACTTGGCTTTTTTTATTTTCTTAAGAATTTCATTTTTAATTTCATTCGCCAAGGTAAGTATCAGCTCATTTTTTATTTTATGCCCAAGGTAATGTATATGAATTTCTTTTTGCTTAACCTGCCGAACATGTTCCTGCATTATTGAATCAAATTCTGCTATCATTTCAATTAATTTGCAAAAAAGACCATTACTTTTTTGTAAGGCCTTTCATTTTTTCCACGAAATGCTAAATTATTGGAAGCAAGCATTTTTACAACAACAATTATTCTTACTAATACTTTCTTCCAACGTTCTCTTTCTTTATTTATTTGATCTAATACAATCTGATCAATAGTTGTTCTGACTTTCAATCTTGTTTCCAACTCAATCCAACTGCTCATATTCAAAAGATGATCTTTACTGCTTTCATGTTGTTTTAGCTTAGTACTAAGATTGTGCCAATCATTGATTCCTTCAATAGCAAGATAACTAGCCGTCATTTGGTTCGTGAATAACTTGCAGCAAAAGCAAAATACTTTATCAAGTGAATTTGAATATAGCAACCATTTTCTGTCTTGTTTATCCCAGTTAGGAAAATGTCTGATATATAATGCGGAGGAAAAATGTTTATTAATAGCGTCTCTTGTAAAATCAAAATCATTATTCTTTATTACTCGAAAAGGACCTCTTTCAACTAGCAAGTCTCTCAAATTTTGATCAAATTTTTTCCATGTACCAGGGTCTTTTGAAACCACACTAACATTCTCCGCAGATGCTGACGAATCAATGTTTCCTTCCTCTTTGCTTATATTTTAACTGTCATGTTCACGCATTAAAATATCATCATCGATATTATCATCATTCTCATCATAATAAGGGTATTATCCACATTCAAACTCGAACCATCTTCTGGACTACTTTTGGTGGAATTTTTTTATTAAGCGCACCTCTCTGTGAATTAGTAAGTTCCTCTAACCTTCTTTTCCGAACTCTTTTAGCGTGTCCAAATTCTTGTTTACGCATTTTTAAACACTACAAAATAAACATCGAATAATAACACACATTAATGATTATCATATAAAAAAACAGTTATTTATCGACTAATTGTATGTTAACCAGCCATTAAAAATTCATAAACTGCTCACAAATTTAAATTAATCATAATATTTTTCTTCCAATGATATGCAGTCCTAGCTACAAAATTTAATACTCTTTTTGGAGAATAAAATTAAAACAATAAATTTTGTTGTAGGTAAAATATCTTTGAATGTTACACGTTTGAAATTAGAAAAGCCTAGAAATTTAAGCCGTAACCTCAGCCTAAGCTATTTGTTTTATGCTTGAAATTTAAGCAGAAGTTACAAATGATTACCCAAAAAAACCAACGAAAAACCGAAAAAAGGGAAAAAAAGAAGAGAAAATAGTGAGCATCAGAATAGAACAGCAGTAGATTTTAACTTGAATGTAGATAAACTTCAACTAATTTCTGAGTCAATCTATTTGAATTAGTATGTTCTGTACAAAATAGTTATCCACACAATGTCACTATCCAAATATCCAATATGATCAGTATTGAGTACAGAGACTGAGCATACAACTACAGGGCAAACTGAAGTTAAAAAAAATTGAACAATAAATTATAATTCAATTAGAGGACCAAAACTAGGCAATAATTCAATTTCTACAACAATTCACGAACTCACCAAATAACAATCACTAATTCGATACTAATTCTAAATCAGTATGTCTGAAGAGTGAAACCGCAATAATTATTATACAATACAAATAAATTTTCATAGAGCTACGAAATTTAGGTTACTGAATTACTAACCTGTTGCCTGAGGCCCTGAACGAAGAAGAAGAAGAAGATCGCCACCAAAGCAGCTTTCGATTTGGATTAAAATCGCGATTAGGAGGCTGTCGAGGAATCGCGATTAGGAAGGTCGGTTAATTTGGATTGATTCTGCAGACTGCGGCTATGCTAAGATGCATATCTCGATATATATTTTTTTCTCGGTAGAAAGAAGTGGTAACGATGATGCCCTGGAATTTTTGTGCCCTAAGCAGCGGCTTCTGCTGCTTGTGCAAAAGGCCGCCCCTGCAAACCCACACAAAATGTCCTTAAAAGTGGATCACGTTTTCTATAAGCGACAATTTGGCTGATGTCCCTATTAAGTTTCAAAATAACCAAAACATCATTGCTAAAAATGACATGTAGATTAGGTCCCTATAATTAAGTTAACTAATAATTATATAAATTTATACAATTATTCACCAAAAAGTGGTAGAAATTTTGGCAATTATTCACCAAAAATATCCACAATTTTTACAGAAAAATTACAGACTTTTTTTAATATTTGATATAATTGCAAAAATATCCATAATTATTCACTGAATAATCACATAATCTTATGCAGTTATCCAATGATTAAATTCTAAGGATCTAATTTACAATCTTTTTTCGAGAAGGATTCTTGTGTATTGAGTTGATTTTAAGGATCTAAGCCTAATATTCACTTTCTATAATCAATCTAATTAACACGATGTCTCTTTTAAATATATTAAAAGATGTATTAAAATTAAACTAGTCAAAAATTAATTATTTTTTTGCATAATATTATGTTTGTTATATTTACACACATTTTAATTAGAGCATTATTTACTTAAACCATTTTAAGGTCTTATTTTAATAAATTGATGATATAATAAATCTATATTTGGTTAAATAAATGTTTTCCTAATACGCATATTAATATAATATTTATATCGATATTACTTCATATGCAAAATTTATAACAATTATAAATAAAAGTTGATTCATTTCAAAATGCATCAAATATTATTTTGTTAGACACTTTAATGTGAACTCGATCATAAGTTCATAATTAAAAATAATTATAATAATAAAGCTCATATAGACTTGCTGAAATACAATATCAATTACGAGCTACTAATAAAGTAATAGTTGTGCCCTATAAGTAATTACGTAACTTGACATGACTTAATTCATATAGTGAATCTTGTTTGAAATAATGTAAGATTTTGGTTTTATTTTCTATTATTTACTTGTTTTTTTGTAAGACAATGAATTTCTAAATATAATGAATAAGTACAATTAGAAAATCCACTGAGAAAAGTATTTAACTGATTTTCGTTATGATTGGATTCATCATCATGAGTATTGGATCATCTTTATTTAACTAATTATAGTTATGACCGTATTCATCATAACGGGTATTGAACTATTTTTAAATACTTGTCCTTAAAAATTCCTAGTTAAGATGTGTCGAGAATTTAATGTCGATACATCCATTGTGACTAGTGCATAATACTCACCACATGATGAATGGTAATGACTCTAAATCACTGGTAGGCACAAAGGGGTTGTATGTGTAATTTTTTGCAATATTATAAAATAACTCATTAAGAATCTTTTATAAGTTTATCATAAAATAAAATAGAAGATATTAGTAAGATTTTGACTTGAGAATAGAGAATGAAAAAGTATGAATCTTAAGGCTATATTAACACTAGAAAGGAAGGTGAATAATGTTTTCGTAATTTTATGAAACTTTTTGATCTTTTGAAAATAACATTCGACAATTTCAAATTTGATGATCATAGATGCAAATATAAAGTGAAATAAATTCAAAAAATAAAATGTAAAGAGTCGGAGAGAGTGCACAAAAAATTTTTATTCTATTTCTGCGTTAACTACATTAAGTCATGTAAAATTTCTTGTACATATTTCTTTTCAAAATCAATTTTCAATAAAGTCTTGATTACAAGGCTATGAGACACACTCTTTAGTTTTCAAGACATGAAGAAACATCCTCTAGACACACCTAATGGATTCAATTGGGACACCACCTCACCCACTTGGATTCAAAAACACACAAGCACATTCACTTGATTTGGATGGGACGGAAGTACATCCTCTTGGATATTAAGGACTTCAAGCACATCCGATTTATAACAGTATTGATGTGACAGAGATTACAAGACCACATACTTGATTTCTGAGTACAATTGATCATGCAGCTTCTTGGATAGCACTTTAATCTTGATTTGATTGGGAGAACATAGAGGGATCGATGCAGAATCAAATCGTTATTCTTTAAGTTTGATTCTATATGAATTTGTGTAGTATTTGTTTAGAAAATCAAGAGAATACAAAAGAGTGAAAAGAGGAGAGAAATGTAGAAAGGGGTTTAAAAAAGGTTCATAATCCCCAATGTATAGAAGAATAGCAGTCATAACTTTTCGTGAAGAGATACGACGAAAAGACATTTCATTTCAAATTTGAAAATTACTTAAGTCGACATGCATGTTAGAATATGTCAACACATCGATCCTTCACAAATTTTAAAGTACTTCAATTTATATTGTTTTGAAAATGTAAGTCTTTATAGAATATGTTGAAAGTTTGTTAACTTATTTAAACATAATATGTACACGTACTAATTTAAAGAAAGCTTATAAAAAATGATAAACTTTTTTTGAAATATTTAATATATGTACAAAATTTAAATACAAGTAGCTCTTTGAAAAACAATATATAGACAAATATTTTGGAATTTAAAATTCAAACTACGAATATTTAATTATTATTATTAAACATTATTAACTCAAATTTAAAATATGTGTTAAGATATAAAATAAATCAAAAAATCAACAAATGTAAATCACTTAGTAACTTAAGAATATAATATACTTATAAATGGAAAATAAATTTGAAAACTCTTTTGGACGATGTTTTGAAAATCAATTTGAAAATAACTTTTGAAAACTAGGATATTTGAAAATTAAGGATTTTTAAAACCATTTGAAAGCGAGTGAGATCAAGATGTGATTTTTAGGGCAGTAAAAAAATATTACAAGACTATTAACTTATCTTGAGTTTTGAATTTCCATACTCATGAGTTCTCCATCTCTAACTTTTGAATGTTTTCGTTAATTTCTATATTAACTTCTTAAATCTGCTCTCGATACTGTATGGTCTTCTTGATCATCATATGTCTATGTAATATACAATATATAAATTGATAAAATATTAGCGTCCAATTTATATAATGTCATGTGGCTGTTACCATCAAAACAAATATACATGATATTGTCAATCTCCCTTTTTTGATGATGAAAATCATGCATATAAAATATGATGTAACTCCTCTTGAACTCTAAAAACTCCCCTTTTTATATGCCAAAATTCCCTTTAATTTATGCTCCCAATTAATATATGCCTATGTCTTATATGGATTTTCCTTTTTGGCATCAACAAAAATTCCAAGTGAAAATTTTCCCTAATTAAAATGCTATATGGTATATATTAAAAGGTAACAACATAAGCTTATATAACTAATTGAAATCAGTACATTATTAATCAAGGTCAACCAAATCAAACATAAATCTAATGATACAAATACCTTATAAGCCCGTAAATATCCCTCAAAACAAATGGTATGAAAACGGCCAATAAAAAATATAAAGGTTGATTTCTAAGGTAAAAGCAACTCAAAATTTAAGTAAGGAGCCTTCTGAAACTAACAAAAAACAAAGATTGTGACGGCCCGCCCCGCACCAACCGATATTTACTCCAAAGGTGCGCTGTACGCATGTCCAGTTAGTATGGGACGGTCGTCGGAAGGAAAAGAAGAAGACGAAGAATCAACAAGGAACCTGTAGAATGTCTCACAGTGCATAGAACAAAAATATAATAACAACATATTTGACATAAAACAGGTGAGACAGTGCATAAGCTGAAAACAAACTATTATAGCAGCGGAAAATCCAAATACAACTTATGTTCCACATCATCATTATTACAACTTTTCAAACTGTCTCTAAAGGTAAAAGCAAGATAAGGGAGGTACACTACTAATGCCCAAGTAGTGACCACCAACGACACATGGAGAATATCTATATATATCATACGTGGAAGCTTCCTGCTTGCCTCCGGATCAGCTACTCGTGCATCACTAGCTAACCTGTCTCTAGTCTGCTCGTTTAGGAGCACCCAGAGTAATAAGAAGAGACATAAAACTCTGGGTCAGACGTAAGTCTGGTGTGAGCGATAAGCAGCTAAATAGAACAATAGCAGGTAAACTAAACCATACTTGAACCTGGACCTGCAACCAAAGAGTTAGCACTATATATTGTACAACACTCTAAGGTGCCACTAACATATGGTGTACAAGCATACGGGGGTGGGGGTGTGCATGTCATAGTGATGGCAAGCAATCAAGCATAGAAACCATCCTCACATCTCTCACTCAGTGCATAAAGCATACGATATCCACCACTTCGATCACCCAATACTTTGCTATGATCACTCTGCCCCATGAAGTCACAACGACTTCACTGCACTAATCCACAGCCACTAATCCTGGGCTATGTCCACTTTTCCCCATGGAGTCACAATGGCTCCACTGCACTGGCTCATAGCCTTACTAATCCTTTATTATGTCCACTCTGCCCAATGGAGTCACAATGGCTCCACTGCACTGGCTCATAGTCCTGCTACGATCACTTTGCCCCTCGAGTCATGATGACTCTACTGCACTGATACGTAGCCTAACATTCATCTTTCAGTGGTGAATCGAAATTATGAACGTCGACAACTCCTTAGCACATGTCCCGCAGCAAAGCCCAACCATGAAGTGAACTCATTGGTTCCCAATTGGATCCTGAGCTCTAACTTCCATTTGGACTACCTTTGCATCTCGGGTTATTGGTCACTATTGGATCGGTTCGGATCCCCAGTCCTCCTTCTCTGTCGATTCGGATCGGCCTTCAGTATCCCCCACTGGATCGATTCGTGCCAAGCTTCTTCGGATCGGATCGGAGGCCTTCATATGATGACAAATCGGATCGGCCTCTATCCAAACACACTGGATCGGGTTGTAGTCTCCAAGTCGCATTACCATACCACGTGACAGATCGGGTGTGGGGTGCTTCTAGAGGATCGGGTCGGAGTAGCACACGAGAGGCGGATCGGATCGGAAACATCCGGTGTGAGCGGTTCGGTGCGTGCCTCTATCCGATCTGATCGGTTCAGGTGCTTTCCTGCACTTTGTCCAACAAGTTGTTTACGCGACTCGACGGCGTTTTCGACCACTCTAACTATTATAATCAATCACGAAGCATACCATACAGTCATAGCAATAAGTATAAGTGACCCCAAACACCAAAACATCAATATGATAGGTTAAAATGGATCAAACATAGCCAAAACCCCATATTTTCCCTTAAGCATGTTTAAGCAAAACTAGTGACATCATTAGTAAAAGTTAATCAAATTAACCCAAGTCTCTAACAGAGGTCTAAAACATTATTTAAGAATTTATAAATATTTTTCCAAATTTTATTAGTGTATAAATTCGCTAATCAACACTAATTACCCTTAATTAACCATAATTAGTGAGGAACTATGCAAATCACTCACCTTAGCCTCAAATAAACCTTAGATATGAAATAAATCTCTGATATGGCACAAATACCAATGCTTAACAGCAGCTGTAATTTTGATTTGGTGAAGATCTCCCTTAATTTGATGTTCCTAAGCTTAATCCTTGATTAGAAAGTGATTTGGAGGTGATTTAGAGGTTGGAGGCCATTTTTAGGGTTTCTAAGAGGTAAGTGGAGGCTAGAAAATTGAAATGGAATGAAACCCTAACTTTTTTCAGCCTCTCTATAACCCTAATCCCGAAATGGGTTATGGGTCCATTCACTAATCACCCTATTTGGCCCGGTTAAGTAGTTTTTCACCTTCCAAACCTTATTTCAGCCATATCTCCCAAACGGTAAGTCCGTTTAGCTATTATGACCACTTTACGGAAAGATAAACCATCAAACGAATTTAATGGAAGTGGTTTCAAGTCAAAATTCCTTTCCAATCAAAAGTTACGGCCGAAATAAGATCAGCTAGGGGCAAAACGGTCATTTAAAAATCGACAAAAATCATGAACATGGGAAATGACCCCAATGGTCGTTTCCCAAAGCCACATGACCATACAACTTCATATAAAAAAGAAATAAATATTCTATGATCCTCCGATGCGTAGAATGCAGGTTGTTACATTCTCCCCTCCTTAAGAAATTTCGCCCCCGAAATTCCCTGACCAAAACACATAAAAGGTCCTGCATGCCTATCAACCATATAACAACAATCGAACATGCAAAACAAGTCTATCCTAGCATGCGGAATAACTAAATTGCAAAGTAAATCTTACCAAGTAAAGAGTTCTGGATACATCTTCCTAATGCTCTCCTCTGTCTCCCAAGTACAATCATTCTCGTTCTTGCCCCACTGAACTTTGACTAGTTTCACCGCCTTCCTTCGAAGTTGCTTGTTATCGTGCTCAATAATACGAATCGGCTTGCAGTTCCCAACCGCCTCGGGTTCCACTTCGAAGTCCTCTGACTGATCAGGTGAAACAGTCATATCTGGGTCGTGCACGAACTTCCTTAGCTGGGAAACATGAAATACGTTGTGAACTCCTGCCATCTTCTTTGGTAATTCAATTCTATATGACAAATTCCCAACTTGTTCGAGAACTGGGAATGGGCCAACAAATCTTGGTGCCAACTTGCCTCTCCTGCCAAATCGTATCACGCTCTTCAATGGAGAAACCTTGACAAACACCAAGTCACCAACGGAGAATTTTAAGCCTCTTCTCCTCTTGTCAGCATAACTCTTCTGCCTATCCTGGGCAACCTTCATTCGTTGTTGAATGATCTTAATCTTATCTGAAGTTTCCCTCACCACATTTGGTCCAAGCACAAACTTCTCGCCGGTCTCTATCCAACATAATGGTGAGTTGCACGGTCTTCCATACAAAGCTTCATATGGAGCCATACCGATACTGGATTGGTAGCTATTATTATATGCAAACTCTACTAGATGCAAATGGTCATCCCATGATCCACCAAAATCCAATATACAAGCTCTCAAGAGATCTTCCAATATACGATTCACCCTCTCTGTTTGACCGTCGGTTTGAGGATGATATGCCGTACTAAGATATAATTCCGACCCTAGAGCCTCTTGTAAGCTCTTCCAAAACCCACTAGTAAACAACGGGTCTTGGTCACTCACAATGCTTTTAGGTACTCCATGAAATCTCACTACCCACTTCAAATACAGTTCTTCTAACTTAGCTGTCGTTCTAGTCGACTTGACTTGTATAAATCTTGCACTCTTAGTTAATCGATCCACAATTACCCAAATGCTATCATGTCCCGATTTAGTCCTTGGTAAACCATCAATGAAATCCATCGAGACTTGCTCCCATTTCCATTCGGGAATTTCTAATGGTTGCAACAAACCACTAGGCTTCTTTTGCTCGGCTTTAACTAGTTGGCAATTCATGCACTTGGATATAAACTTCCCAACGTCTCTTTTCATTCCTTCCCAGTAGTAAGTCTGCTTCATGTCTCGATACATCTTATCACCACCGGGGTTTATAGTCAGTTTTGAGTGATGACACTCCCTAAGCACTTCATCTCTCAAATCATTCACGTTGGGTACAACTAGTCTTCCATTCTTTCGAAGCCATCCTTCTCAATCAAGCCCATACAAATTCATCTCCTCACCGTCGATATTCATCTCTAACTTGGAGATGATTTCCAATATATTAGGATCGTCCCTCTGACTGGAACCAATCCCCTCAATCAAAGTAGGTATGATCGTCAAACAAGCTAATACCTCTGGATCCAATTCGCATTTTGGTCTGAAATCATACCCTGTGATATACTCTAGTTGCTTCCATTCAAGAAACATAGCCCCTAAACTGGCATGTCTCCTGCTCAAGGCATCGGCTACCGCATTGCCTTTCCCAGGAGTATATGTGATATCAAAATCATACGAAGCAAGAACTCTAACCATCTCTGCTGTCGGGGATTTATATCCTTTTGAGAGAAGAGATGCTTTAACAATTTATGATCAGTAAACAACTCAAATCTCTCTCCCAAGAGATAATGTCTCCATATCTTCAATGCGAACACGATCGCTGCCAGTTCCAAATCATGGGTAGGATACTTTTTCTCATGCGGCTTTAATTGCCGACTAGCATAAGCTACAACCCTACCTTCTTGCATCAATACAGCACCTAGTCCGGTACCACAAGCATCCGTGTATACCGTCATCTCTTCATTCCCTTTAGGAATGACTAATACTGGCGCACGCCTCAACTTTTCTTTTAGACTCTTGAATGCATTCTCACACACTCTGTCCTAGACGAAGGCTTGATTCTTCTTAGTCAATTGAGTCAATGGTGCTGCTATCTTGGAGAAGTCTTGGATAAACTTATGATAATATCCAGATAACCCCAAGAAGCTTCTTACGTCTGTTGCATTCTTGGGCGTAGGCCAATCCTGTACCGTAGCCACCTTCGCAGGATCCACGGCAATACCATTCTCTGAAACAACATGGCCCAAGAATCTCACTTCTCTCCTCCAGAAGTGACACTTAGAAAATTTCGCTTTCAATTGGTGTTTTCTCAACACCTCCATCACTATCCTCAAATGTCCCTTGTGTTCTTCCTCTGTCCTCATGTAAACAAGGATGTCGTCTACGAACACAAGAACAAACTTATTCAACTGATCTCTGAATACCCGATTCATAAGATCCATGAAGTATGCTGGTGCATTAGTCAACCCAAATGGCATGACCAACCACTCATAGAATCCAGACGGCGTCCTAAATGCCGTTTTTGGAACACTCTCAGCTGCTACTCGAAGCTGATGAAATCCTGTCGCGAGGTCCAACTGGGAGAACACTCTTGCTCCTTCCAGTTGACCAAACAAATCATTTATCCGCGGTAGAGGATACTTATTCTTCCTCGTCACCTTATTCAACTAGCGATAGTCCACACACAAACGAAGGGAACCATCTGCCTTAGTGGCAAACACAACTGGTGCTCCCCACTCGGAGACACTTCTTCTAATAAACCCCTTCTTCAAAAGATCGCTTACTTGCACCCCGAGCTCTCGCTGCTCCCTTGGTGCCATACGATGAAGTGGCATCACTATAGGTCTAGCATCTTTCACTAAATCAATACGGAACTCAATCTCTCGGTGTGGTGGAAGTCCGGTCACCTCCTCGAAGACGTCCGGATACTGGCCAACCACGGGCACATCTGACAACTCATCATGCGGGATGTCGAGGGAATTTACAAAACTAGCCATAACCCCATCACTAGGTAGACTACCAAACACTACCCTCTGCCCATCATCCGCCCTAACTGTCACCGAAAAGCCCTCACGGTCTACCACCACCCCGCATCTTTGGAGCCAATCGACTCCCAATATAATGCCACACCTAGTAAAGCCCAAAACAAAGCAGTCACAAACAACATACATCCATGACTTGATAAGACCAAATTTCGGCAAATCATACTAAGGTTAGTCGAACCACCAATCGGGTTCGTCACAACCAACGGTCTATCGACTATCTCGGGTTCCAGTCCTAACTATCTACCAGGTCACTAGATATGAAGGAATGTGAAGCCCCAGTATCAAACAAAACCCGAACAGGTACATCATGAATAGAAAGCATACCTTGAATGATGATATTCTTTCCTTTCTCCGCCGCAGTTGGGGTATTCGACGAAGAAGGAATAACACCGATAGCATATGCTTTCACAATCTGCTTCTCCTTAAGAGGTTGTGGACATTTATCCTTATGATGTCCCACTTGGCCATAGTTGTAGCACTTCCTTTCCGCTGGCTTGGCCCGACACTCTTTGGCATAATGGCCCTTCTTACCACAGCTGAAGCACTCAACATCTTTCTTGCTCCTTTTCTGGTCATCCTTAGATTGGTTCTGCTTCCTCTTGTTCTGAGTGTTATTCTTGCCTCCACCGCCTGCTTGCGGCTTCAGCCCTTCTGCAGATGCAACCTCGGTCTTTGACTTAGGGTAAAGACTCTCTGATCTCAAAGCTTTCCCCACAATCGATTCAAAAGTCTCATCGATGTGGTTGATAAGCCTTTCCCCCAAGTATCCATCCAAACCAGTAATGAACTTTTCGTTCTTCTTCTCAGGATTATCGATAAGGGATAATCCATACTTTGACAAAGTGTCGAACTCAGCAATATAGTCCGAGACTGCCCTACCATTCTGCTTAAGCTCCAAGAACTTCTTAAACAATTCCGACTTTTGAGCAGCTGGGATAAACTTGTCGCTAAAGCGAGCCTTAAACTGATCCCAACTGACCTGATCCTCTGGAGTGGCTGTCTTAATAGCATTCCACCAATTCATCGCTCGCCCTTGCAGCTGACGAGACGCTAGCCTTCTCTTCATCGCATCCTCGATACCCAAGTCGTCGAAGATACGATTACAACTATCCAACCAATCCTGAACATCCATGGCCGACTCCGTTCCGTGGAACGACTTCCCACCAAGGTTAGTGTAATCCTTGCACAGCTTGGCGAAATTGACCCTAGGCGCCTGCACTACTGGACCACCAACATTACCGGCATGGGGAGATGCCCCTTGCACATCCCTAAGCATTTCTCTCATGAGGTTAGTAAACATCGCCCTCATGTTAGCAGCATTCCCATTATTGGCTCCTCTACCAGCACCTCTTGCGTATCGGCTCATCGTTCAATATGAAAAGAGAAAACGATTAACCATCTCCATAGTGGTGCTAATGCAGTGCGACTTCATCCTTAGCTATACTAATATATATATATATAGCTTTTGAAAACCAACGTAATCACAAATACGCACTCTCATATATGTACTATCTCTCCCTAGTGTCTTTCCCTAGGTTAACTACGCAACCTAGAGCTCTGATACCAAATGTGACGGCCCGCCCCGCACCAACCGCACAACACATAGAACAAAATATAATAACAACATACTTGACATAAAACATGTGAGACAGTGCATAAGCTAAAAACAAACTATCATAGCAGCAGAAAATCCAAATACAGCTTATGTTTCACATCATCATTATTACAACTTTTCAAACTGTCTCTAAAGGTAAAAGCAAGATAAGGGAGGTACACTACTAATGCCCAAGTAGTGACCACCAATGACACAGGGAGAATATATATATATATATATATATATATATATATATATCATACATGGAATCCTCCTGCTCGCCTCCGGATCAGCTACTCGTGCATCACCAGCTAACCTGTCTCTAGTCTTCTCATTTAGGAGCACCCAGAGTAATAAGAAGAAACATAAAACTCTGGGTCAGACGAAAGTCTGGTGTGAGCGATAAGCAGCTAAATAGAACAATAACAGGTATACTAAACTATACCTAAACCTGGACCTGCAACCAAAGAGTTAGCACTACATACTGTACAACACTCTAAGGTGCCACTAACATATGGTGTACAAGCATACGGGGTTGGGGGTGTGCATGTCATAGTGATGGCAAACAATCAAGCATAGAAACCATCCTCACATCTCTCAGTCAGTGCATAAAGCATACGATATCCACCACTTCGATCACCCAATACTTTGTTATGATCACTCTGCCCCCACGAAGTCACAATGACTTCACTACACTGATCCATAGCCACTAATCCTTCGCTATGTCCACTTTGCCCCATGGAATCACAATGTCTCCACTACACTGGCTCATAGCCTTACTAATCATTTACTATGTCCACTCTGCCCCATGGAGTCACAATGGCTCCACTGCACTGGCTCATAGTCCTGCTACGATCACTTTGCCCCTCGAGTCATGACGACTCTACTGCACTGATACGTAGTCTAACACTCATCTTTCAATGGTGAATCGAAGTTATGAACATCGACAACTCCTTAACATACGTCCCGCAACAAAGCCCAACCATGAAGTGAACTCATTGGTTACCAACTGGATCCTGAGCTCTAACTTCCATTTAGACTACCTTTGCATCTCGGGTTGTTGGTCACCACTGGATCGGTTCGGATCCCCAGTCCTCCTTCTCTGTCGGTTTGGATCGGCCTTCAGTATCCCCCACTGGATCGATTCGTGCCAAGCTTCTTCGGATCGGATCGGAGGCCTTCATATGATGACAAATCGGATCGGCCTCCATCCAAACACACTGGATCGGGTCGTAGTCTCCAAGTCGCGTCGCCATACCACGTTGACAGATCGGGTCGGGGGTGCTTATGGCGGATCGGGTCGGAGTAGCACATGAGAGGCGCATCGAATCGGAAACATCTGGTGAGAGCGGTTCGGTGCGTGCTTCTATCCGATCCGATCGGTTCGGGTGCTTTCCTGCACTTTGTCCAGCAAGCTGTTTACGCCACTCGACGGCGTTTTCGACCACTCTAACTATTCTAATCAATCACGAAGCATACCATACAGTCATAGCAACAACTAGAAGTGACCTCAAACACCAAAACATCAATATGATAGGTTAAAATGGATCAAACATAGCAAAAACCCCATATTTTCCCTTAAGCATGTTTAAGCAAAACTACTGACATAATTAGTAAAACTTAATCAAATTAACCCAAGTCTCCAACAGAGGTCTAAAACATTATTTAAGAATTTATAAATATTTTTCCAGATTTTATTGGTGTATAAATTCGCTAATCAACACTAATTACCCTTAATTAACCATAATTAGTGGGGAACTGTGCAAATCACTCACCTTAGCCTCAAATAAACCTTAGATCTAAAATAAATCTCTGATATGGCGCGAATACCAATGCTAAACAGCAGCTCTAATCTTGATTTGGTGAAGATCTCCCTTAATTTTATGTTGCTAAGCTTAATCCTTGATTAGAAAGTGATTTGGAGGTGATTTAGAGGTTGGAGGCCATTTTTAGGGTTTCTTAGAGGTGAGTGGAGGCTAGAAAACTGAAATGGAATGAAACCCTAACTCTTTTCAGCCTCCCTATAACCCTAATCCCGAAATGGGTTACGGGCCCATTCACTAATCACCCTATTTGGCCCTTCACCTTCCAAACCTTATTTCAGCCATATCTCCCAAACGGTAAGTTCGTTTAGCTATTATGACCACTCTACGGAAAGATAAACCATCAAACGAATCTAATCGAAGTGGTTTCAGGTCAAAATTCCTTTCCAATCAAAAGTTATGGCCGAAACAAGGTCAGCTAGGGGCAAAACGGTCATATAAAATCGACAAAAATCATGAACATGGGAAATGACCCCAATGGTCGTTTCCCAAAGCCACATGACCATACGACTTCATATAAGAAAGAAATAAATATTCTATGATCCTCCGATGCGTGGAATGCGGGTTGTTACAAAGATCCAGACTATTGAAAAAGGAACGGAGAAAGCAGAATACTTTAGGATCATCCGAGAAGCAAAGAATGTCTTAGAATGCCTCCCCCTAGAATAAGCCCTTTCAGGGGATTCGAAGGGCATAATCCAACTTAACAAAATTTTCAAAAAAGGAGCTAATTCATTCCATCTGGGTCTACACATCCTTCGTCCACTTATACTTATCCTTCGTCCAACTAAAAAGTAATAACATTCCACTTATACATATCCTTTGTCCAGATAAAAAGACACCCTTCGATAAGCATGAAAGAAAATTTGAAGGAATTCAACAAAAGTCGACAACAGAACTAGTGTACAACTCAAGGCTACGTCAAAAGCACTAACTGTGTAACACCCCAAAATTTAGTAAAATATAACCATACTGAAAATAAAATAAAAATGAATACTATATTATAAAATATTCATAATTAGGTAAAACCGACTTTACAGTTGCGTTCATCTTGGAATTCTGGTTTAGATGAACCCTAAGTTTGCGTAAATCAGATAACGTATGAAGAAGTTATGAACCTTAGAAGTTTGTATATATATGTATATAAGAAAATTATATATAAATATATTCAATTAAATTCAAGCCAGAATAATTAAGCGCAGGAAGAAACGGTCGTGGGATAACTCGACCAACATAGGGTCAACCCGTGGGTCGACCGAAGGCTAAGTGGTTGACCCATGGGTTGACCCAGATGTTGATGGGTCGACCCATCAACATGCAAACCCGATTCTGAGTTCTATTTCTAGACAGTTTTGTATGCTAGGTTCATTGTATTACTTGTATGGCTAGATTTGAAGCCGTAAGTTCTAAAGGTTAGGAATTAGCTCTGCAAATCTATAAATAGGGTGGCTCTCGCCCATTTTCAATACACACAATTATTCTTCATGTTCTCTTCCTCCATGGATCGATTCTAAAACATATAAATATAATGAGGAGATGTCGCTGAAGCCTAGATCTAAAAAGATAATTCAAGATTCAAGATCTGCATAAAACCTTTCCTACAACGGCATATATATATATATATATATATATATATATTGAAAATTGGTTACTATATTGTATGCCTTATCAAAACCTTATGCCAGCCTATTGGGTACCACATAAGGGAAAATAGTACATATATATGCCATATATTAATATACAATATTCAAGTTTAAGACTACATATATACACCATATATTAACATACAATATTCAAGTCTCGAAAAAAAGAAAATTATACAGACAAATAGCTCACAAATCTTTCTCAACTCTCCCACACTTCTCAACATTAAAAAGACTCAAACATTACAATAGAAAAATACAATACACCATCAACCTGTGTCAATTAACTTGTTACCCCATCTTCTCAAATAATTCACATTGAACTCATTACTTCGAGACTTTGTACCATTGCCATTGATTAGATAAAATACTTCTCTTTCAATCATTTTGATTTTAACTTCCTTTTCTACAGTCCTGCAGCTGAACTGCCTTAAGTTTCTCTCCATCCACAATTGATAGATCACATACTAAAGACTCCACATGCAACATCTAAAATTTGATCCTTTGTTTTGAACCTCCTCAACAGTTTTCTAGCCTCCTCCTCCATAGATCCACATGCAAATGAATCAAATCCAAGCTTCTGAACAAAGTACTCCCATACATATTTAGAATAAGTACATGAAAAGAACAATTGACTTACAGTTTCCTCTTCATTGTTGCATAACATGCAAACACTATCTTCAATAACCCCAAATCTTTTCAGCCTATCTTTTGTGCTAAGCATGTCTTTGAAAGCTAAATAAGCAATCATTGACATCCTTTTTTCATTTGAATTATGCCATATCACTCTATAAACATCCATAACCTATTGTTTCATCCTTGATCGCTGCCATGCCTTACGAAATGAAAATTGACCACCATCTGACCACTCATAGAAATCAGAGTTAGAATTAGAAATGATTTTAACATTATTCACCTCATTCTGGATTTCCTTAGTGGCTGCATGTAAGGATGCATTTATTTTACCATCCTGGATTATACAGGAAACCGACTCTTCATTATATCCCAAAATTTGAATTCTAGACATGCCAATAATATCAACCAAACACTTACTATTAATCCATGGTTCATACCATAATAAAGTATTTGATCCTATAGAAATCACTTTCCTAGATAATTGCTTTCCTGACTTCCTATGTCTTAAAATTGATTTCCAAGTACTTGAAGAATTATTATCAATTTCCATCTTCCAAAAAAAAAAATATTACCACAATACTTTTGCCTCATCCACATACTCCATAGAGAATCAGAAGTTAAAACTTTCCACATTAATTTTATACAAGCATCTTTTTTTAGATCAGAGAAAGATTTAGAACCAACCCCTCCTTCACTCTTTGTTAAACACATATTAGACCAAGTTATCTTGTGAGAGGAATTACCCCAGAAAAAATCCGTACACATCATGTGCAATTTGTCAATCAGATGTTCAGGAAGCTGATATACAAATAACCAATATAACACAGTTGGAGTTATCACAGTTTGAATTAACTCAGCCCTACCAGCAAAACTTAAAAATTTTACATCCTAACGTTGGATTTTTGACTGCACTTTATCTAATAATGCTTGACAATCATTATAATGAATGTAATTTAAAGAAATAGGAACTCCCAAATATTTTACTGGTAGTTGACCCTTCGAAAATTCAAAATAGAAGTGATTTCCTCTATGTGTCTTGACTGAGCACTAAAATAGATTTTTGTTTTCATGTTACTCACAGTTAAACCACTAAATTTCTGAAGTTTATCAAACACTTCCTTTAAAGCTTCAGCACATATAAGGGAACTTTTGCCAAATACCATCAAATCATCAGAATATAACAAGTGAGATACAATAGGTTCAAATTTATGAACTGGATAAAATCTGTTTTGACCCATTACCACATTCATACAATATGTAAAATATTCCAATGCAATAAAAATAGGTAAGGTGATAATGGATTCCCTTGTCTTAACCCTCTATTTGAGTAAATATATCCAGTAGGAATTCCTTGAAATAAAATTGAAAAAGTAGGTGAAGATATACATTCATAAATGACATTTATGGAGTGAGCCGGAAAGTCCATTTTTGCCATGATATTACAGATAAATTTTCTATTCAACATATCAAAAGCTTTATGCAGATCTACCTTAACATAGAACTTATTTACTCCAGCCTTCTTGAAATCTCTCAATAGTTCATGAGAAAGTAGAATGTTATCACCAATATATCTAGAGGGTATAAAAGCACATTGGTTTGGTGACACTAAATGTGATAGATATCATTTTAACCTATTGCATAAAATTTTACTAAAAAATTTATAATACATATTGCAATAGGCAATAGGTCTGTATTGTGAAATCTCAGTGGGCCTTTCAACTTTAGGTATCAATGTGATAAAAGTGTGGTTACTTCCCTTTGGAACTTTAGCAGAACAAAACATATCATTCATGGCAGCTAGTAGCTCAATTTTTATATCATCCCAATGAATCTTATAAAATTTAGAATTCATTCCATTAGGACCAGGAATGGAGTCTTCATGAACTGAAAATACTGCAGACTTGACTTCTTCCAAAGAAATTGACCTCAACGAAGCTTGCTGACCTTTTGAATTAATCACATATCTAGATTGGAATGAAGGGACCTCTTTGCATACTTCATCATTATAAAGGTTACCAAAATATGCTAAAGTTTCCACTGCTAACTCTTCCTACTTATACAAAAGATCACTATTAGAAGTTATTAAAGCTTTAAGATTGTTATAATACCTCCTCACAGACATTTTAGAGCGAAAAAACTTGGTATTTGTGTCATCATCCTATAACCTTGAAACTTTAGATTTCTGTTTCAAACTCCAAAACTTCATACGCTTTTGAATGTACCAATCTTTCTTAGCTTCCAGCAATTCCTCATATATATCCATGTTTTCAGGGTCCATGTCTGATGTTATTTCTTTCTCTTTAAATTTAGTTTCTGCTATCAAAATAGCTTCATCATCTTTAACTCTGATTTTGTTCCATCTTTTAAATTCTTCCTTACATGCATGGAGCTTTTGCATAAATCTATAGCTTGGATACCCTAAAATATTAGATGCAAAACCACTCTGGAAACACTTTGCATAGCCATCTTTAGAAAACCAATAGTAACATATCTAAAAGGAAAACCTTT
Source organism: Allium sativum (assembly GCA_030737875.1). NCBI lineage: Eukaryota > Viridiplantae > Streptophyta > Magnoliopsida > Asparagales > Amaryllidaceae > Allium > Allium sativum. The sequence goes on from CM060909.1 coordinate 1,027,390,850, forward strand.
TCAACCAGAAGAAGAGGCAATCTCTAAGAGCAAAGGATTATGATCGCTTGACATTTGTGATAAGGATAGAGCTTTCATTTCTAATTTTTTTAGCAATGTACAACGATTTACAAAGATTTTATCAATGTTATTTGCCATACCTTTACGTCTCCAAGTATAATGAAATCCAGCAACTTTAATTTCAATCAAACTAGCTTGATCCAAACAGTTATTAAATGCTCTGATGTGCTGAAATGGAACTGGCAAACCTCCTTTTTTTATCCAGATGAGATGTTGCATTGTTAAAGTCACCCATTAGTATCCAATACCCATTTATGCTTTCTGCCTTTTGAATAATATGTTGCCAAAGATTTTGTCTTTCATAATAACTGTTACTAGCATATATTATGGAAACACACAAATTTAGACCACCTTTGTTTATAATCTACACAGTAACATCTTGATTTGATGAAGACAATATAGAAGTATCCCAAACATTAGTATTCCATAGCAGCACAATACGACCAAAGGAAGGAGAGCTGTTTTTAGGTATAAAAGACCAGGACTTAGGAATAAATCTTTCAAAAATCTTTAAATTCTCAATATTAATCTTAATTTCCACCAAATCAACAAATGTTGGTTTGAACTTAGTTAGAAGAGTTAATACATCAGCCATGCGCTGTGGTGTATTAATTTCTCTAACATTCCAAGTCATAAGCGTCATTTAACAGTGGCATTACTCCTTAAAGCTCTTTTAGGAGGAGTAACATAAACATGGATAATCACCTTATTCTTGTCTTTCACATTCTTCAAGTATTCTTCATTCTTATCTATTCCATCAGACACATTATTTACTTCTTCATTTATACAGCTTCTTGAATGTTATCTGCATTATGGTTAATAACTTCTGGAAGGATTTTGTCAGGTAATTCACAATCCAAAAAACCCAAACCATCATCTGTAGAGTTTACATCATTATCTAAAGCTATGTCCTCATTATGCTCACTCTCATTTCCTATATCCTCATTATGTTCATTCACATTTCCTATATTTGAAGGACCAAAACCATCCTCTTTATCTTTATCTATCCATACAGGTTTAGAAGACTTCTCATGTATTGATCTCTTATGTCCAAACCTTTGACATTTATCACAACAGGGGGAGGGGGAATAAATTCATACTCTATACGAATAATTTTATTTAACCCATTATGAAGGATAATAGGAATTTGAGGGATGGTTTTGTAGTTAACATCAATTGCTATAAGGACTCTAACAAATCTAGTGACTGTCTTATTTGCCGTTCTCATATCTAAGCGTATTGGATCTCCTAAAAAACTAGCTATTCTCGAGAAAGCTTCATTTGACCACATTTCCATTTCTCGATTAAACATTTTAATCCAGATATCAACCCTTGTAGCTCTAACCTTCTCAAATTCATATCCAGGACGCCATATGTAGACCGACAACAATTTCCCAAAATAAGAATATGCAGAAGTCTTTAAAACGTGTAAACAATCATCAGCACTTTCAAACTTGACAGTATATAAAAATCCAGGTGCTATGTGAATAAGAAATCTACCTTTAGGCCTCCACACTTTTGAGATATAATCTCTCAGTTTAATCACTGACAATCTGAAATCCACTGGATGTAGAACAACTGTATTTAGCCAAGAATCAGCAGAAAGATTATATGCTTCTTCAGGAAGAAAAACATGATCGATTGCAAGTTGAACAAAATTCAGATCCAGATCTGGTTCACTCATCGATTGATTAAGTAAAAATAATAGTAGATTTGATTTAGAAATTGAAGATTTAGAAGTTGTTTAGGCATTCGATTAAAGGGAGAAAATCCCCTTTCTCGTACGCCATTTTAGAGCTTTTCTGATATATATATATATATATATATAAATAAGGATAATCTCTTCTTCACCAATACCTGTTGTGAGTTTCATTTTATTTTCATATCTAATACCTAGAATTATATCATGACAGTAAATAAAAATTAGATCTAGAACATACATTACATATAAGTTATACCAGTTCTTTTATTGTTATTCATCTATGCCGTTGTTACAGTAATATATGTTCTTTTATTGTCTGTTGATTAATTAGTTATGTGCATCTATCTTCTTTTTCCCTACTTCTACTGTTTTAATTTATTTCAATCCTGCCTATATGCCTATTTTATACAATTTGATTTGGTTCTATTCTTCACCTTTTGTTTTTCCCATGTATTTACGCTAAGCCTAGGCCATCGAAAGACTAGGCCATGTCCGATTTAAAATTGCGTATAGTTAAAATTGGGATAACAATAAATGACATGAAAAAGGAGAATATAGGCACATTATAAATTGAGGAATTTTGACCATAATTCGAGAAAGGGATAATATGCATATACTTGTACTTGCTGTAATTTAAGGAATATAATAAAAAGGGATAATATGCATATAATTTGGAAAATGTATCCCTGTTGGTATTTTGTTAGAGGGCCTCGCATTAGGTAGGGGCTAGGACACGCTTTACTGGACTGGATAGTAAGAGATTCAAACGAGGAAGGTGGGTACGGGCGCGTTCCGGCGGAGTCATGAGCGTGCATGGGTCCGATTAGGGAAACTAAGCCAGTGTAACACCAGTAAATAGGCATGTGTTATATAAGTTGTTGGTTTCAGGGCTGAGATAGGGCATTTACGTAGTAAGGAGCCGATCACGTAGGTAGTAATTAGGGTAACTCCTAATCCTGCTATAATTCTGCAGTTTCTATTAAATAATTAGGATAACACCTAATCCTATTCCTGTTGTGTGATTAGGTTAATGCCTAATTCTGTTATACTAGTACTGGTGTAGAAACCTGTTTTTAGGAATATAAATGAGATGCTTTACTCGATCACTGTTTATCCTGTCGTTCTGTTTATCTTGTTTACCTGTTATCTTATATGATATTGTACTTTCTCATCCAGTCTTGTTTATTTGTATTGATATCTCTATTTTATGCTTATACTGAAAATCATTGGAACTTGCCAGGCTTTATGTCTAACCCTTTTGTTTCTCTTCTTTCTCTTCCTTTCCCCCCCCCTCAGGTTCTCAGATTAGTAGCACTCCTTAGTGATGAGGACTTTCTCTTTCAGCTTGGATCTGGACTTTCTCAGATGTACCATTTTGATTTATTTTCTACTCTGTTATGGCTTTCCATGAGGGATATGGTTTTATATTATTGCACTCTGTTATTTTGCATTATGAGACAGATGGATTAATTGAGGTTCTTGGTTTTTGATGTAACTGGTTTGATGATGTAAGTTGGTTTGAAACAATTTTTTATTTTCAATAATAAAGTTGATTTTTTCCATTGCTTTTTCTATCTGTCTTGTGAAATTCTATTACTGTTTACCTATTATGCTTCACGAAACTTAATGCATTCTCGTATGAGTGACACTAACAGACGTGGGGTGTCACAAAATGCAAGAATATTGAAGCTTCTTTTGTCAGAACCATCGGGATCATTCTCGTGGAAGTAGTATGACGAAAGTCCAAAAGTGGATGTTGAGTCAATGCATCTATAAATACGACCCCAGGCATCCAAATTTAGGGACGAACTTTTCATTACAAAAATTGTAAACATATTTCAGAGTGTAAACCCTAAATTTTGGGTTTCTCATTACTTGTTATCTATTCAGACAATAAACCGGCTATAAAGGAGAATTGATCAACTTTGTTTACGAGTGTTAAATTGGAAGGATAAGTAAATCAAACATTTCGGATATTATCTGACGTAATATCCAATTATACATGATTCGAGTTTCCATCTTTTATGATTCAATACCTAAAGTAAAGTTTTGTCATGAGGTCCTTTAGAGGCAAAAAGGGCTTTAGGGGAATCCTTTCGATTCAACAAGTCAAAAGAAAGGTCAACTGACACTAATCAAGTTATCCCCCATGAAAGGGGATGACGCATGGTTAGTCCCGAAGGGCTTCATGTCGATAGAGATGTCAATAATTCTTGATACTAATCAATCCCTATCAAATGGAGGTTGGAATCTGAGAGTCGTTACTTTCATATTTGACTTCTGTTGACGTTGCACTGGGTGTTAATGAATTTTAATGCTAACATACCTTAATCCTTATTAATGAGTCTAGAATACGTTTAAAATGAAACAATTTTATTGATAAGAGTATTACAGCATGCACTTCGTATGAGATGATAAATATTCTTAGGGAAAAATTGTATTTTTTACAAATTATATAGGCTTAATACATTCAAAAGAAAATAGTTTTCATAAAGGTTTAATCATATTTATGCATTGAAATTGTAACAACCTGCCTAGAATGGGCCTAAATTTTGACCCAAAAAAGGCTTATCAGACCTTAGAGCCATTGTAAATGGATCATTGGTTCCTATAGGAAATACTTTAACATGTATAACAGATTAGACTAAAATGAAATCAGAAACTCACACCGCGGAAGAGACAAAATATAATAATATAAAATAGATGTACCATAAATTAAAAACATATAAATGTCGATTACAACGAATGTCAACAGTCATTAAGAGGTACATCAATAATAATTATCCTAACAATATAAAAATAATCATAATACTGCCATAAATAATAACTAATAGCCATGACTCCTCCTTCATAGGCTCCACTCTCCTTGGCATCACCTATAAAAACCCGATAGAAATTCGATGCTCGAATTTTGGGAATAATACATAAACCTATTTTACTTGCTAAAAATCCAAGTATCCGAAACACCAGATAGTTAACAGAAAGAAATTAGAGGTGGGAAAAGGTAAGAAAGAAAGGCTAGAATATAAGAAAAGAAGAAGAACCGAACTAATAAAAAATACTTAGAATCTCACATCTCAGCGGAATAAAATATAATATAGAAACAAATCTTTGTTTAGAGCTTGAAATAATGCTTAGAATCATCAGTGTACAACATACAATACAATCTGAACAGTTATAACAACATGTCCTCAAATACAACACACAGTGGAATAATACTATACACATCATACGTCTGAACTCCACCAACTCATCTCCTGAAGTTTGTAACATCATATCCTGAACCTGTAAAACTCAGTCTGACCCAATCATTGCAAACGCCACGGATCATTCTAGTGAACTAGCATGAGAAAGCTCACTAATTTTATAGGTATCATCCAACTGATTTTGTCTTTGAAAACTTCTTCGAAATAAAAGGATAATTATTATATCGATCCATACATAAATACATATGTTTTTTACCTTGGTAACTGAGAAAATTCTTTGTATCAAAATTATTCTAATATTATAATAGTGTCCAAATCAAATAAATAATCATCTAGCAAAACGCTTGCATCTCACGCTCCATATATATAGTATATAATCATATACCGTGGGGTTCTTATTGGAGAATGGATTCCAAATATGGCAAGGTATGGGACCACCTTCCAAATAATGTATCTCCGAAGACGAATACACTAAGGTTCAATAAGAATATCTTGCAACTCGGCTAAGCAGAACGACCACTCATTCTAATTGAGGGTACCAAATATATCATTACCGCAGTTGAATCCCAGCCAACCAAACCAAAAGCATATATATAAACTGGGGCAACCGAAGGCATTCGATTTCTCCAGATCAAGCAATGATACACCCAAATTGGTGCGACCCACGTAGCCATGCAGCCTACCCGATTTTTGCCATTTCCCGCTTGATGAGGCTTGAGGTTATAATTACCTTTTTAAGTTAGCACATCGAACTTTGAATGCCACATCGTCAGATCCACCAGAAATCACTAATTGATATCCATAAAAATACTATGGGTGTTAAGCTAAAAGAAGTTTCCTTTTTGGCCACTAAACTTGGTAAGTTTTAAGAAATCAACATATGTGACCCCTTTGGAAATACTATGTCAGACATACGTCTATAGTACGAGCCATCCATGAATAAGATGAACCGAAGGAACCCTCCTACCACATCTTTATACAAGAATCACTCCAAGGAACAGTAGCGAGTAGTCCTTGCAATCTGCATATTTTAATCACGACAGAATCCGAATTAAAATAACTCTGCTTACAATAAGAGAAATTCGACAAGTAACCTTTCCGTTTATGAAGATCCACAGTCTTAAATTGCTCCATGTTCAATCAGCATCTTCCATATTTACGTGTTCGCTGGTTCAGAATGGTATCCGAATAAAAATTCGATCCCGATCTTTTCGTACCAGTAATCGTATATACCAGATTTGATAGTCGGTTAATTAACTATCAAATAAACAATCATTCATCATAAAAAGAAAATGAGTTTACTGATTCAATACCCAACATCATTTAGCCTCTTTAATTAACCTATCGTTAATTACACGTCTAAATCTTCCAATATTTGGAATACAACATTTTACTTTTTATTTCAAAATAAGAGTATACTCAAAATCATTTTATTCAACTTATAAACTTTTCAAATTACAGTTTATAATGTCATTCATGGAAATATTAATTTTATTTTCCCCACCTCCTCTCGTTTCTAAACTAATATTATCCTTAGATAATCATGAAGTTGTTCAAGTTCGGGTATTTTACTTACCTCTCGGACCTTGAGTCGACAACATTCTTATCTTTAGAATAGATAGAAGTTAATTAAGGAAAACCCCATTCCAGTAACTATCATAAAAATTCCATATACTATCTGATTTAAACATGGTATTAAATCATATATTCTTCATCTTTTCAAGTTCATTTCAATTGCAACATGTTTACTTAAACTTCTTATCAAATCATATCATATTTCTTTGGAAATCACTTTCCATAACAATGGTGTTACATTATATGGATTTCTGATTTTATACTAAAACAATCATCTTAATTATTAAAATTTGTGTTTATAAATAACTTAGCCAATTAGATTTACCTCTTAAGACTTCCTTAACTTCTTTTATATAACATGCCAAACTATTATTCATTATCAAACTAGTGCAATAATTTTTTACTGGCTATTCCAAAACAATTTTTCTTAACATTTATAAGCCAATGTTACTAGTTTTCAACTCTAGTCGATATCCATTTACTAAATCATTTAAAATACTAATCTTTGAATCCAGTATTAAATATGAGTTGCACATTAAACTTACAAGTCTATACTCACATTCCATTTTCAATTCCATTTATTCACTAATCTCATTTACGAACCCATTTTTAGTCACGTTTCGTATATTTATAAACAATGTTTGCAAAACGTTCATTAGTTACGGAAAATCACTTTTCAACTCTTTAATTAATTCTCGTATACTTGACGATTCCTTTAACCCATTTTTAATCACATTGAATCAATCCTGATATTTACCCCCGTTTTCTATTTAAGAAAATATCGCTAGTTATATTTGGAAAATAATTCCAAAAACTCATTTACTTCATTAATTTTGAATGAATTATGACCAAACACTTTCATTTGCTTCAAATTCTCTTTTTAAGCTCAAATCTATATTCAACTCGCTAATCCAATTCACTTAACTACGTTAAGTTCTAATCACTTTCCCCATCAACTAATTAATTTCCCAAATTAGTTATCTCTTATTGTGGTACTCAAAATCTGATTATTTTATTACAAAAATAATCTCATTCCCAATCCTTTTAACGTCTTTTACAAGATCGTTATACCACTTTCAAATTATTAACACTACCAGTTAATCATGCCTTTACTAAATAACGTCATAAGTTCTTTTAATTATAAATTTAAGATGATAAAACATAAATAAATCATTAGTGTTTACTTTGAAAACACACATAGTATTTAATCCATGTATAGTTTTGAAAATATTTCAAAATTAACTTTAAAATTGATTCCAACAATCTTTTATTTTGTTGACGACACTAAGGAGGCAAATGTCTACTAAAGTACCAAACTGTGAAATATCAACCAATTTCACATTTAATCAACCACATCCAATTACATTAATAAACATTTTTAATATCAATGAGGAATCCTGTTGGATCCCTCCAACCTGTCATTTCCTACACCACAAATTCAGTATCATAATGTATAAAATTTAACAACTATGGAGAGGAATCCAGTTGGATACCTCCAACCAGTTACTCCCTGCATCACAAACATGATTAGCTCAAAATAATCATCCATAAGAATATCCAATTAAATTAATGATTTATATATAAACAACTAATAACAACAATTTAACATTAACCATTTTATTTACACCAACATTTACAATTCAAACAATCCATTAAATTAAACACTTTTATATTATATATGTTACCAATAAGGTAAGTTACCTCAATTGGTTTCAATCGTTAAATAATGATTTGGATTTCACTTTAATTTAACAAACGTTTAATTTCATCAATCAGCCAATATATGAATATATAACTAACACATTCAATAATAAGTAACTGTAACACATACATTATAAACCCGACTTATATAAAATATAAGTGGGACAAACTGAGTGAGAAAACTCACCTTTATTTTCATTCGTCAAGATAACGAATAATTTCGATTAAATTAAACATGTGTTTAATTTAACTAGAAATTCTAGCAGCATCCAAACACGTTCAATTCAGTTCCATTGCATAGTGCTCATCAAGACGATTCCAACGCCACTTGATTCCCCCAAATCAATCCTAGTAGTCAAAAGTTATTAACGTTTTAAGTTTATACAATTTAATTAAACTAATAGCTCCTTAATGATAGTTTATATAAACTATTTACATTATTAATATAATCAGGCTGGACTAAAATCTATTACTCCCTACATCGTTTTTCCCAACTTTGCTGAAACATCACCACAACTCTGCCTTCTTCATCCACTATCGCGCCACGTTCATCCATCGGTCGTCGATCAAACACCCCCACGACTGGCGCCTCAACCTCCTCTGCCTGCATCCCAAGCCTCGGCCGACTCGGCTACGCCATTGCTCCAGGAAACGACCTCAACTTCAATGCCTTCAAGACAAGATCCAGGACACCACGAAGCTCAGAAAACAATCATCATCATCAGTCAAAGAGATTTTGAAGCCTTGAACAATTTTGTAGTTGGAGATTTTGTAGATAGGTGATCAGATTTGAATAAAAATGAGGAGGAAGGATTGAAGATTTCTTTCGTTTATTAAATATGTGAAGGCATAATATTTGGCCTGTTAACCACTGCTGATGTGTTTAACCAAGGAATGTTAGGGTTACACCCATATTTATAGACAAAGGGATTATTGTTATACTGTTATATGAAACTTCGACATGAAGTAACATGCTAAAACACCTACACACGGCCTCCAATTGAGATGAAAATTGAAATCCCAGCATAACTCAATATTTTAGACACGATGGAACATGTTTCATCGAATTCCGAGATCGTTTGTAAAACTTTCTTTATAATTCACAACATGAATCAGGACGCATTTAAATTGCGCACAATCACAAAATAAATCCAATTAACTTGAAATCCTATAATAATGTACCATTACAGATTTAATAAAATTAGTTTTGTTGAAAACCGAATTCATTTGAAAATTGGTTATTCTTAAGTTCCAAATTAAATCGATAAATCGATTAAAACAAAACTAGGTGTTTACCATTCACACGATCAAACGTTAAGTCTGATCGATATGAAAATTGAAATCCTATAATAAATAACTAAGTACGGATCCAAGGGGGTAAGTTTCATCGCATTTCAAGACTGTTTCTTTAGCATGATATTTAATATGCAAAACGATGCTATTTTGAATGCTAAAATATCTTATCTTCAAAAGTAACGAACTATATACCTATTCTGACTCTAAACGTCAATATGAATTCAATAGAATTGGTTTCACATTTTAATTCGATCGTTACCTCAAGTTACGTACAAATTCCTTTTAAATCAAATTAAATTTATTTGATCAATCGATATGATTTATAAATGATTCCATAGCGATTTTCTGAATATTTGATTTTGCCTTAACTCAAAATCTATAATACGAAATCTTGAATTTTTTCTTTCATTAGAAAATTATAATCAAATAGATTCAGACGATTCTTATTTCAAAGAATTCTGACTTATACCTGATCCTGTATATTCAGCTGAAGTTCAAAACTCAATATTACAAACTACCGCGCTGTTATGAGCTCATTTTAAATTAAACACAAATTTATACTTTCAAACGTCGTTTTATTGCTAAATAAATTCTATATAAAAAATCCATTAATATTTCTAAATAAACATTATAAACCAATTTTAAATGTTCGAACTTAACAGTTAAAATCTGGGTCGCTACGTTCTTTCCGCTTAAAAGAATTTCGTTTCCGAAATTACAAAGGCGGGAAAAATGCTACAAAACCATTACTTTTTCAAAAATCTATTCAATTAAAATCTTTAGTTCCACTTTTTGGATTTATAATTCTACAAATTCATATGGTTTTAATTAAAAAATCAAAATGTTCTGTTAATATTTATTTTAGAATATCGAAAATTTTCTAACACCTTAAATTCCTGAAAAAATTCGGTAGAGTCTCCCATGTACGGAGGGACTTCTATGATATCGTAGGAAGAATAAATATATATGCATTAACCCACACGGTTGAAAAGATAGTCGGCGTATACGACTTAAGCAAGACACTAATATGGATGAAGCGGAAATAACAAAACTAACTAGAAATCTACAATAGTTATGCAGGTAAAAGATAAGCTAAATAAGTATATCACAAATAAGAAGTAAATGTGATAAGAAACGACACCAGGAATTTTATACTAGTTCGTACTTCCCCCCTACGTCCAGTCCCGAAGCTCCTCTTCAAAATTCACTGTCACGCCCTCTCTTAACCTGGAGGAATAAGTCACAATACACCCGAGCAGCAACAAGGATGTTCCCGCCTAAGTACCCACACAGGACTTCACACTTTACAAAGATTTTTGACTCTTGAATGTGTTCTCTAATCAACATGGAATAGTCATGATGAAGTGAACCCTTCCTATAATCTTATCCTCAAGTATTTGAAGTGAATGCGAAGATTTGAAGGAAGTTTGTTGCTTGTTGAATTAAAAGATGTGAAATGATATCAAAGATTCTGCAAGTAACATGAATTTGAGAGAGCTTTATATTGCAAAGAATATAGAAGTGTAATTTCAGAAAATAGATAGAATAGAATAATAATTGATAAAATTGTTAAAATTGGTGATTTGAAAAACATGTTTGAAGTGTTTATGTAAAAGTAGAAGAGTAGTATTACTTCATGAAGAATTTCAGTAAAAAGTTACATCCATTTCCATTGATAATTGAAGAGAAATCTCTTCATGAAAGAAGGTGACTCTTCATAAAAATGGTTTCTATTTCGAATCAGTCGACTGGTCTAAAAACCATCAGTCGACTGGTTGAATCATACTTTTGAAACATTTGTATTAAAACCTTTTTAAAACTAGCCGTTATGTACAAAAACTCGCTGACCCATCGACTGGTCATTTTTCTACCAGTTGACTGGTAGAGATAAGTTTGTATAGTTAGGCTTTTCAAGGCCTTATATATATATTTACTTTGTTTTGTATATTCATGTTATACTTGAGAATAGATTTTAGCATAATTCTAACACGACTCAATGGATATATATATATAACCTTATCTTTATGACATGATTTCCATTGCTCTTCTCTTTGTTGACAATAATCAAAATTCTTGTTTTCAACATTCTCCCCCTTTTTGATTGATGAAAACATATTTAATTTTCTCCCCTTGAGTATTTGCTCCCCCCTTAATCTCTACAACATTTTGTTAGTTCATAAATTCATAAACTTACCGTTTTGATTCCTGCAATAAAATGTTAGCATGTATATATTTTCAATAAATAGATTCATCATGGTAATCATAGAAAATGTAACTCTCCCCCTTTGTCATCGATTATAAAGTATTTAAACACTATAAGCACAATATAATCGAATAACAGATAAACCATTGATGCAAAATAAGAAACATAGTCATTTCATACATGCATATTGTTCAAAACAGCTAAAACATAAAGCTTCCTACCATAAATTCATACACAACCAAAAATAATAATTTATTTAATACAAAAACTAAAAGATACTTAAAACAAATGACACATCCATCATACATGCATATTATCCAATTGAGAGGAGATACGAGTCGTTTCTCCGGATCCGTCACATGACCAGTCGCCGCAAGGGAGCATGAAATTGATTTCCATATCCTTCCAAGAAAATCCTTGATTTTGTCAAATATTTCATCCATTTTCCTGTCCATTATTTTAAGCTTTTCTTCTAAAAGGAGTTGGTTGCGAGCAACTACATCAAGTGCTTGTCTTGAGGCTTGAGAAGGTTCCGTTAGTCGGACATCTTCGGGATTAGCATGAATAGTAATTGATGATGGTTGATCAAAACTTCTCTTTTTTTCAACTTTCTAAGCTCATGATACGAATGGTTGGAGGAGGCATATGCATTTGTTTCAAATTCTTGCTATCCAAAACTTTTATTTCAATTGTGTCGGAATCCGGTTTAGGAATTTTTGCACTTTCAAAAACTCTCATTAAGTACTCGCCATAGTGAAAGTATGTAGTCATTCCATATGTATAGAGAAGGAGATGGTCCATAACTGTTTGCATCCAATTTATTTTTATGTGACTGTAAGTAGCGTATAATGCTCAAAAAGTATCTGCATATAGAAGAACATGTGCTCCGGGTCACGGTAAAATTGTATGTGTAAGAGCATGGTGAAGAATTCTTGCACTAGGTCGTAACCCTTTGGTTCGAGATCCATCCGAATCATCATCAATAAAGAGCTTACTTACTTCGTCTCTTACTCCAAATTCACAATTTAATTCGGACAAAGCTATCCCATCTGTAGGTGAATTTAAAACCTGACTAAGTCTTACAATAGAAACGAAGATAGGTTGTCCACAAACAATACCCCAGACACAATTTTGTGAATTAGTGGGATTTTGATGATCCAAATTCATATTAGCCAAAAATAGATTTATCATGGTCATATTGATTTTGATATTGTTTTGAGAATAATCTAAGAGTGATTCAAGTCTACTTGATGAGCTAGTCGTTGCAACCCATAGGAATTAAAGTCTTGAAATTTTGCAAAAGGCCCTAGGATGAATTTAAGATTTGATAAAAGCTTCCACCTTTGCTTGGCTAGGTCATTCCATAGCGATTGATCAATAGAGGGTTCCACTGGCTTCTTTAATCTTGTTCTTGAAGATGATCCATTGTCTCTTTGACATTTAGGAGGTGCCATGATGAATTTTAGAATTTCTAGGGTTTTTAGAAGCTTTTAGGTAAGTTGAGAAGTGAAGAAAAATAGGGGTAGTGGGTTTAAAAAGCACCGTACACAGCAGGAACCTAGTTTTTGGTTTCCCTTTACCAGTCGGCTGGTTCATATTTTACCAGTCGACTGGTTGCTGGTAATAAGAACAACAGCCTTTATTTTTATAATTTTGAGTTATATTCTTGGTTACTTATCTTGTGTTTAGTTTATTATCTTGATATTCATTAAAAATAACAAAAATACATAATTATTACAACAAATTAAAGAAAACAAACAAGACATGAACTTTTGCATTTTCCATCAATGCAGGTCTTATTTGAGCAACGAGAAGTATTTCTGTCATTAACGTATTATAGTTCTTCAGATGAGGTTGATTTTCTCGGAGTCTTAGAGCCAGCTCCCTTATTCTCTTGTTAGTTCTTTTCCTATGAATTCGGGCTCGCCTTTTTGCTCTTTGGAATTTTTTTCCAAGGATTCCATGAAGTAGATGTTCTTGGTGTTTCAGGAGTCGTAGAAAGAGGATGATGTCTAGGTTCAACTACAGTTGATCTACCACATATACGGAGTGCCACTATTTCTAAAAACGTCAAACTATCTGAGGTCTGTTTTTGCTCCAAAAATAATTCTCTTTGTAGCCTCATTTGTTCATATTGATAATGACGAATTTCATCTATTTTATCTTTCGTTGATGGAGATACCGACACCTCTATTCTTTTCTTGGCATCCGGAGTATATCCGGTTCGGTGAGTAGGGGATGTGATAATATTAATAGAATTGGATGATGTTTTCTTTAAGGACTTGGTTGGTGTTGATGGAGAGCTTTCTTTCTTTGACATGATATAAGAAAGCCTTTCAGATAACGGTTTCTATTGTTTTGATTAAAGCAGAAATCTTTTCTAAAGAATTTATAGGAGAGTATATACTAAATATAGTATATGCAAGTGAATGGTAAAACTAGTTTTAACCATTCCTTTAAACCGAAATTAAGTAGCTAAGAACTAGGCATAGAATACTTAATGAATGGCTTGTCTGTTTAAATAATGTGCTACAAAATGTAGTATTTCTATTTTAGTTAAAGAGAAGCCATATTAAATAAACTATGTATATATAAAAGAAGAACATTTTTAAAGGTGTATTAATTAAAAGATAACTTACAGAAATAAGTACTAATTTAAACTCCTTTTTGAGCTAGTCACAGACATACATTGGTGGTACCCGCAAAACAAATAAAAATTATAATTGTACCTACTTCCTCCATTAGGGTTCTAAGCGTTAAGCGTTAGGAAGCCAAACCCAAGAGGATTCAATGATAAGGATTTAGCTCATCCATACATGCATCATGTTGAGTCACTGGATAAGGATCTAGCTCATCCATACACATATCATGCTGAGTCACTGGATAAGGATATAGCTCACCCATACACACATCATCCTGCGCCACTGTCTCATTCATACATACATCATGCTGAGTCACTGGATAAGGATCCAACTCATAATATATTATTTTTCCTTTTATAAATTGTCACCGCTACATTGTTGTTCCAACCCACCTCATGTACTCCATCTATATAAAACACTGTACTGTACACATCTTGTAATCAATTCTCTATCAATAATATTACAAACTTGTATCTACTCTACAACCTCTCTCTATCAGAAAATCAAACATGGTATCAGAGCCTTAACAGGTTAGCAGCTTATCCACCGAAGCATAACAACTTACTCTTGAATCCTTCTCTATTCTCCATTCTTTCTGCTTTGCTATGCTATACAATGGGTGACGAAAACTAGTTACCAATGTCAGCCTCGAGGGTGTCTCAAAATACTCAAGAGGCCACTCTCGACCTAATAAAAGCCATCATTAAGCCTCAGCCTAATCTGATCTCGGTCCAGCTAGATGACTCCAATTACCTGTTATGGAAATTGCAAGTCGAAGCAGCCGTTAGAGGTTACGGTCTTGAAGATTACATCTTAGGAACCAAGCAAGTTCCAGCCAAATTTATAAAAGATGGTAATGACAAGTTAATAACAAACCACAGTTCACCAACGACAAGACAGTCTAGTTTGTTCATGGCTGATGTCAACCATCAGCACATCACTGTTACCATAAATCATCGGCTGCAAAACAACACATAATGTGTGGGAAGAAGTAGAAAGGAATTTCACCTCGCAGTCTTCTGCACGTATACTGCACTTTAAGAGGAAATTAAACATTGTAAGGAAAGATAACATGACAATGAATGAATACCTGCTCAAGGTCAAAGGCATCTGTGACCAGTTATCTGCTACCGGCCACAAAATCAATGAAACTGAACAAATCTTGTCTATTATCAGTGGTCTTGATGAGAGCTATGAAGCTGTTGTTGCTATATTATCTTCAATCGAACCAACCCCTACTTTCCAATATGTCTACACTACTCTACTGGCTCATGAGGGAAGGATTGAGCAAAGAAAAACAACTAATCCAAACCCTATTATCAACTACACAACTAGCTACAAAGGAAAACAACCAGAAAGGAGCTATGGACCCCCATCAATAGCAACAATACAACTATAATCGGAGGGGAGGTCAGTCGAATATAGCCAGAGGCAGGGGAGGCAGGTTTAATAGCAATAATAGAATTCGATGTCAGATATGTGAGAAGTACAGTCACAGTGCAAACAAGTGCTACTTCAGATACAACGCTAATTAATCCCAAACCAGAACAACACAAACAACTCAACTATCAATGCAAACACACGCAAGGACAATCTAAGGGAAGAAGAAGCTCACAATACTAAAAAAGAAATAATTGAAGACATAAATAACGAGTGTTGGTATCCTGACTCAGGTGCAACTCATCACGTGACAGACAACTTAAACAACCTGAATCTCGGCAATATGGAGTATAAAGATGCGCAAAACCTTAACTGTTGGTAGTGGTAATAATATACACATCACACACATAGGAAATGCAAGTTTAAATGGTTCTAAACTTTTGTTTTCAAAATAATTTGTTGTGTGTTCCAGAAATCAAAAGAATTCTAATGGGTGTTTCACAATTTGCCAAAGATAGTAACGTATCCTTTGAATTCTACCCAAACATATGTCTAGTCAAGGATATACTGACTCGAGAAACTATTTTGCAGGGTAGGGAAAGTAATGGACTATACAAGTTTACTGCAAGTATGGGACAGTCTAAATTTTGTAACAATTACAGACCAAATATTAACAATGTTTCTAAGTCTTGTAATTCTTTTAATCTCTGGCATGATAGACTGGGGCATCCAAGCATAAAAACTGTCAAAGTTGTATGCGATGAGAATAAAATCTCTATTAATGATATTCCAAATAAATATGTGTGTGAATTCTGCCAAATGGGTAAAAGCCATAAACTTGCATTTCCACACTTTGAAACCACATACACAACACCACTAAAACTCGTTACTACCGATGTATGGGGACCTGCACCCATAACCTCTGATAATGGATACAAATATTACATCTCCTTTATTGATGTTTATTCTAGATTTGTATGGATTTACTTTTTAAAATCAAAAGCTTAAGTAAACAATATTACCATGCAATTTATAAATACTGCTGAAAAACAAATTGGTCACTAAGTTAAGAAAGTTCAAACTGATGGAGGAACAGAATTCCTTCCACTAATTTTTTTTTTCAAAATAAGGGGATTGAACATAGAATTACATGTCCATACACCTCAGAACATAATGGTTTTATCGAAAGAAAACATAGACATATTGTAGAGACTGGTCTAAGATTGCTTGCGAATGCCTCTGTTCCACTGAAGTTCTGGCCAGAGGCATTCAACACTACTGTGTACTTGATCAACATCATGCCAACCAAAATACTTAATTTCAAGTGCCCACAGGAAGTGTTGTAAAATGTCAGACCAGACTTCAATCACCTAAAAGTTTTCGGATGTCAGTGTTTCCTTTGGTTAAGACCATACAATGCGCACAAACTAGAATACAGGTCTATGCCATGTATATTTCTGGGTTACCTCAAAGATCACAAAGGGTATAAATGCATAGACATCAAAAGTAAAATATATGTCTCAAGACATGTGGTATTTAATGAAGATGTGTTCCCTTTTAGCACATCAGAAATTAAAACCAAGAAGGTCCAAAATACCAGACCTTACGATCTCAATGATGATGAAGTCATAATTCAGCCAATACAACAAGAATCACGTAACACAAATCAAGAGGAGGACACACACACAACATCAAGTCACAACACCTATCAAGAAAGCAATACATATGAGGAAATTAGTAGAAATGAAAGGGAAGAAAACAAAATACCTGAGGGTAAAGAAAGCAGCAACACCAACACAGACCAGCTGGAACTCGTCAGAGGCATAACTAACGAACACCCAATGATGACGAGGGTGAAGAGTGGCATTTATAAGCCCAAAGTTTTTAACACAAATCTGGACTCAACAGAACCCATATCATACAAGGAAGCTGCATCAAGTGCTAAATGGAGAGATGAAATGCAAGAGGAGTACAATGCATTTCTAAAAAATAAAACCTGTACATTGGTAGAGATGCCAAACAACAAAAACATTATAGGAAGCAAATGGACATATAAATTAAAACGAAATGCTGATGGATCAATATCAAAATATAAGGCTAGGATTGTAGCAAAGGAGTACTCACAGCACTGTGGATTCGATTTCACTAAAACATTCTCACCTGTTGTGAATCCCACCTCAATTCGAATAATTCTGACCATAGCCTTATATAAGAACTGGTTCTTCAAGCAATTCGATGTTAATAACGCTTTCTTAAATGGTGTTTGCAGGAAGAGGTCTTTATGGAACAACCATAGGGATTTATTCAGAAAGGATAAGAAACCAGGGTATGCAAACTTAATAAGGCAATATATGGACTAAAGCAGGCACCCAGGGTTTGGTTCGATAGACTAAAAGCAACACTAGTTAAGCAAGGCTATCAGTCAACATGATCAGACAACTCCATATTCACAAAGTTTTCCAACAGCAGCATTACCTACATTCTAGTGTATGTTGATTACTTCATTATAATAGGAAATAGTGACACAGAAATCAACAACAGCACCAAGCTACTAGACATTGAATTCTCTATAAAAGATCTCGGGGAACTCAATTACTTTCTAGGCATTGATGTAAAAAGGAAAGCAAGGACTAAAATGCATCTTAACCAGAAAAAATACATTCATGAAATACTTCAGAGAGCCAACATGGATGAAGCAAATGCACTTCCAACACCCATGTCAACAAATCAGCAACTCTCAAGGGACAAGGACAACCATTCCAAAATCCAAAACTATATCGAAGCATAGTAGGAGCCTTACAATATGTCACAATTACATGACCTGACATTGCTTATAGTGTCAATAAAGTGAGTCAATACATGAAGTGTCCTACAGATGATCACTTGACAGCAGTTAAAAGAATTCTACGATACCTTAAAGGCACTACTAATCAAGGACTAATACTGCTAACCAGCAAATCATTGACTCTAAACGCTTATGCAGATGCATACTGGGGAATTGATAAAGATGACAGAAAATCAAAAAACCGGATACTGCATCTTTGTGGGGGAAAACCCAGTATCTTGGTGCGCAAAAAAGCAAAACACTGTGTCTCATTCAAGTACTGAAGCAGAATTCAGGAGTGTAGCAAGCAGTGCAACAGAAATATTATGGATAAAAACTCTATTAAGTGAATTTAAAATGGAAACTGACAAGAAACCCATGGTGATGTGCGACAATGTCAGTTCAATAGCTCTTACAGCGAACCCAATATTGCACTCAAAAACTAAACACATCGAACAGGATCTATAATTTATCAGGGAGCTAGTCATTAGCGGGGAAATTAAAGTAGGATACATACCGTCGAAGTGTCAGACGACAGACATACCCACCAAACCTTTACCGAAGACAACATTTTCACAGCTGAAATATGAGTTGAATGTAAACGAGGAAGAAGCGACGCTACGGTCCACTGCCTTGACTTATCTACCTGAATAATGTCCAGTCCCTCGAATCTATTATTAACCTTACAGCTTGGATCTACTTCTCTATTGTGTTGGTGGATCGAGCTATTCGTCTCTTTCATTTCCTTTTTTTTGGCTTCAACCCTAATTTGGTAAATTAGGTTTGAGGGGGGAGGTGATAAGGATCTAGCTCATCCATACGTACATCATGCTGAGTCAGTGGATAAGGATCTAGCTCATCCATACACACATCATATTGAGTCACTCGATAAGGATATAGCTCACCCATACACATATCATGCTGCGTCACTGCCTCATCCATACATATATCATGCTGAGTCACTGGATAAGGATCCAGCTCATAATATATTATTTTTCCTTTTATAAATTATTACCGTTACATTGTTATTTCAGCCCACCTCATGCACTCCATCTATATAAATCATTGTACCGTACACATCTTGTAATCAATTCTCCATCAATAATATTACAAACTTGTATCTATTCTACAACCTCTCTCTCTATCAGAAAATCAAACATTCAGGATCCTTTTTGAAAAAATAATTATCTTTATTATGAACAGAATAAAAAAAAATCTTTATATATTTATTTCTAATAAGAATTATTAGTTTTCAGAACCCATATACTAATATTTCCTGAGTTCTTCTTAGTAGAAGTATTTAATTTACTACTAGAAATTTTCGGTTTAATATTAGAATTTTTAGAACCAGATTTCCTTTTTGATTTAACTTTTTGATTATATTCGCGTCCTTTTTTTTTACCAAAACCCAGTTGAGAATTTTCTAATATTTTAGATAAATTCTCTCTACCTTTGTTAATATTGTTAACATTTTTAGAAATGATTTCTAATTTAACTTTTAAACTAGAACTTTCTAATTCTATAATTTTAACTTTTGTGTTTAAATCATGGTTCTCAGAAGCTAATAAATAATTTTTATTCTTTTGAGTCTCGATTTCTTGACTCAACATAGAAATCTGAGAATTTGCAACTAAAAGAGATTCTTGTAATTTTCAAATTTCGTCTTATAAGATCTCTTTTTCATCTTTTAAAAAATCTCTTTCAAATTCTTCTTTCTTTTTATCTTCGTTAGCTTGTTTAAATTTTCACTTAAACATTTTTCTAGATTCTAAAATTTCAGTATTAATTTCTACCAATTCATCAAAAGTAAATTCACTTACATTAGTATCCTTAGCCATGAAGCATATGTTTGCTTGCTCACAGTCACTGTCGCTGTCACTTTTAGAAGACGAACCCGAATTATCCCAAGTGACTGAAAAAGCTCATCTCTTTGATTTTTCCTTTTTGTGATTGTTCTTCAATTCTGGATAATTCTTTTGATAATATCTGGTCTTGTGACAATTAAAGCATTCTACCAGTGCAGGGTCAGGCTCTTTTGATGAATTCTTTTTCACATTCTTGCTTTGGCCTTTTCTATACTTCAGAAACTTTCTAAAATTCTTTGCTACAAAAGCAATATCTTCTTTGTCCGAATCTGAATCTTCTTTTTCAACATGGAAAGCTAAATTTTTCTTATCTTGTACATGTGCTTCCTTTGCCTGCAAATTTACTTCATAGGACATGAGATTACCGATTAACTCTTCTGGTTTCATGGTAGAAAGATCATCAGCTCCTTCGATAGCTATACTTTTCTTTCGCATTCATCCATCGAAGAGTTTAAATTTTTTGGAACTATATCAAAATCAGAATATTTTCTCTTAATCCTAATAAATAATGATAAATGTTTTGAAAACGTGAATACATGTCATTTATTGGCTCATTCTCGTTCATTCTAAAATTTTGAAATTGGTTTTTAAGCATAAATATCTTTCTTTGTTTGACCTTACAAGTTCCTTCATGAGTTACTTTGAGTGTTCTCCAGATTCCATATACTGTGTTGCACAGTTAAACCCATTTCTATCTAAAGAACAATGTAACATGTCCATAGCTTTAACATTGGCAGTAGCCTCTGCTTTTTCATTTGTGGACCATTCAGTGTATAGAGCAGTAGGTTGTGTATACTCTTTTTTGTGATGTTCCATGCATCAAAACTATTTGCTTATGTATATATCCTCATTCGTTTAACCCAATAGCTATAGTTCATGCCATTAAAGAAGGGTGGTCTTGTAGTGGATTGGCCTTCAGTATATCCTGTATTATTGCTATCACTAGTGTTGTTATTCATATTAACTATGTATCAGATAACGGTTTTACGGTTAAATGATAGCCTTGATCTGATACCAAATGCAAAGATAGTCGGTGTATACAACTTAAGTAGGATAGTAATATGGATAAAGCGGAAATAATAAACTAACTAGTGATCTACAATAGTTATGTAGGTAAAACCTAAGCTAGATAAATATATCACAAATAAGAAGTAAATGCAATAAGAAACGACACCAGGAATTTTATATTGGTTTGGACTTCTCGCCCCACGTCCAGTCCCAAAGCTCCTCTTCGGAATTCACTATTATGCCCTTTCTTAACCCGGAGGAATAGGTCACAATACACCCGAGCACCAACAAGGATGTTCCTGCCTGAGCACCTACACAGGACTTCACACTTTACAAAGATTTTTGACTCTTGAATGTGTTCTGTAATCGACATGGAATAGTCATGATGAAGTACACTCTTCCTATAATCTTATCCTCAAGTGTTTGAAGTGGATGCGAAGATTTGAAGGAAGTTTGTTGCTTGTTGAATTAAAAGATGTGAAATGATATAAAAGATTCAGCAAGTAACTTGAATTTGAGAGAGCTTTATATTGCAAAGAATATAGAAGTGTAATTTCAGTAAATAGAGAGAATAGAATAATAATTGATAAAATTGGTGATTTGGAAAATATGTTTGAAGTGTTTATATAATAGTAGAAGAGTAGCATTCCTTCATGAAGAGTTTCAGTAAAAAGTTACGTTCATTTCCATTGATAATTAAAGAGAAATCTCTTCATGAAAGAAGGTGACTCTTCATAAAAAAGGCTTCTGCTTTCGAATCAATCGACTGGTCTAAAAACCATCAGTCGACTGGTTGAATCATACTTTTAAAACATTTGAATTAAAACCTTTTTAAAACTAGCTGCTATGTACAAAAACTCGCTGACCAGTTGACTTGTCATTTTATTACCAATCGATTGGTAGAGCTGAGTTTGTACGGTTATGCTTTTCAAAGCCTTATAAATAAATAAATATATATATACTTTGTTTTGTATATTCATGTTATACTTGAGGATAAATTTTAACATAATTCTAACACGACTCAATAGATATATATAACCTTGTCTTCATGACATGATTTCCATTGCTCTTCTCGTTATTGACATTAATCAAGACTCTTGTTTTCAACAACGGTAAGAAAATCCAATTCAAATGACAAAATTTATATTTTCGGGTAAGCGTACCTTATATAAGCATTATTAATCATCTCACTTAACTTATATTTAATCACGCAACCAAAATAAATCCATATAGTCTTTTAGTACTTGTACTTATCTCAATAGAACATATTAGTTCCATAATTATGAGTATTATAAGTTTGCAATATGCATGATTATTAATTGGCTCATTCATATGCAGTCCAACTTTCAAGTTATCTGAATTCACACATTATCCTTTATGTTCCATCCAGATCCACTATATTGGAATTAATTTCTTTAGCTTCCAATTCATTTAACTCTATTAAACTGTTGATGAATTTTATTCAACCAATCTGCCATCCAATTTACAAATTTAATTCACCTACTTATTTACTTAACCAGGTTAAGTATAATTTCATATTAATCAGTTAACTAATTGATCTTTCAATTATTTCACTTTCATCTTTCGACTTTTATTCCAGAAAACATCAATTTTCCTTTCTAATTTCATTTAACTCATCTTTAAGTTAAATTCTTATTCATTCAATTCCATATTAAAATTCTCATACCCAAATTTTACATGTGAAATGTCTTCTGCTTATATTTGAGACCATCCAAATTCATAATCCCATATGAATTTCCATTTAAATCAATTAAACACACCAATATCTCAATAATTTGATAAAATTATTTCTTTTCTTTACAAAAATATAATTTGGGCAAAATTATTTCATCTACCCTCTTTACAAACAATATTGTGTTAGTTGCCAATTCAATATGGTCTCTAAACACTTGAACCGATCTAACAACACAATACAAAATATTTTGTATAAAATCTACAAACACACTCTTATATATATACACGCACACACACACGATCAACCTAAATCTAGGGTGTTACTAACCCCATCTCCATTGAGTTACACCACAGAGCCAAGATTATCACTAAACCTTATACTCTGATACCACTATAACGACCCGGCAGAAACCCGACGCTTGAATTTCGACAATAATACATGAACCCGTATTACTTGCCAAAAATCCAAGTGTCGGAAACACCAGATAGTTAATCGAAAGAAATTAGACGGTGAGAAAAGATAAGAAAGAATGACTAGAATAGAAGAAAGGAAGAAGAAGCAAACTAACAAACGATACACAGAGTCTCACATCGCAGCGGAATAAAATATAATATATAAATAAATCTTTATTTAGAGCTTGAAATTATATTTACAATCATCAAAGTACAATAGACAATGCAGTCTGGACAGTTATAACAACCTGTCCTCAAATACAACACACATCAGAATAATACTATACAAATTTTATGTCTGAACTCCTCCAGCTCATCTCCTGAAGTTCGTAGCATCCTATTCTGAACCTGTAAAACTCAGTCGGACCGAGCATTGTAAACGCCACGGATCAGACTGGTAAACCTGCATGAGAAAACTCACTAAGTTTATAGGTATCATCTAACTGATTGTATCTTTGAAAACTTCTTCGAAAGAAAAGGGTAATTGTATGACCGATCCACACTTAAATATGGATGGTTTTTACCTTATGATAACCCAGAACATTCTTTGTATCAAAACTATTTTGTTATTATAATATATTCTAAATCAAATAATTAATCATCAAGTAGAACGCTTGCATCTCATGCTCCACATACATAGTATATAATCAAAAACCGTTGGGCTCTTATTGGAGAATGGATTCTAACGATGGTAAGGTATGGAACCACCTTCCGAACAATGTATCTCCGAGGATGAATACACTGGGGTTCAACAAGAACATCTTGCAACTGGCTAAAGATGACCAGCCACTCATTCTAACTGAGTGTACCGAATATATCACTACCGCGATTAGGGACCATCCAACCGAATCGAAAGCATATATATAAAAAGGGACAGCCGAAGGTGTTTGATTTCTCCATATTTGGTAATGATATACCCTAATGGGTGTGACCCACATAGCCATTTCCCCGTTAATGAGGCTTGAGGTTATAATTACCTTTTTAAGATAGCACATCAAACTTTGAATTCCACATCGTCGGATCTGCTAGAAATCACTAATTAATTTCCACAAAAACAATCTGGGTGTTAAGCCAAAAGAAGTTTCCTTCTTGGCCACCAAACTTAGTACGTTTGAAGAAATCAACATATGTGACCCCTTTGAAAATACTCTATCAGATATCTGTCCATACAAACCATCCAGGAATAGGATGAACCGAAGGCACCCTCCTACCACATCCTTATATAGGAATCACCCAAGGATCAGTAGCAAGTAGTCCTTGCAATCTGCATATTTCAATCATGATAGAGTCCGAACCAAAATAACTCCGCTTACAATCAGAGAAATTCGACAAGTAACTCTTCCATTTATGAAGTTCCATAGTCTTTAATTACTATATTTTCAACCAGCATCTTGCATATTTACGTATTTGCTGGTTTAGAATGGTGTTCAAATATAAATTTGATCCTGGTCATTTCGTACAAACAATCGTATAGGCTAGATTTGATAGTTTGTTATTTAATTATCAAATAAACAACCAATCATCATAAAAAGGAAATGAATTTTCTGAAACCCAGCATCATTTAGCCACTTTAATTAACCAGTCGTTAATTAAAACTTCTAAATCCTCCTATATTTGGAGTACAACATTTTACTTCTTATTTCAAAATAAGTATACTCAAAATCATTTTATTCAACTTATAAACTTTTCGAATTACAGTTTGTAATGTTATTCATAGAAATATTAATTTTATTTTCCCCGACTACCTCGTTTCTAAACTAATATCATCTTTGGATAATCATGAAGTCGTTCAACTTGGGGTATTTTATTTACCTCTTAGACATTGAGTCGATTCTTATCTTTAGAATAGATAAAAGTTAATTAACGAAAACCCCATTCCAGCAACTATCACAAAAATTCCATTTACTACCCGGTTTAAACATGGTTTTTAAATCATATATTCTTCATCTTTCCAAGTTTCATTTCAATCGCAACATGTTTACTCAACTTCTTATCAAATCATATCATATTTCTTCAGAAATCACTTTCTATAACAATGGTGTTAAGTATATTTATTCCTGATTTTATACTAAAACAATAATCTCCATTGTTAAAATTTATGTTTATCAATAACTTAGCTATTTAGGTTTACTCCTCAAAACCCACTTAACTTCTTTTATAATATCACTTACCTGACTATTATTCATTCTCAAACTAGTGCAATAATATTTACCTGCTTTTCCAAAACAATTTCTATCAACATTTATAAGCCAATGTTATTAGTTTTCAACTCTAGTTGATATCCATTTACTAAATCATTTAAAATAATAGGCTTTGAATCCAATACTAAATATTGGTTTCGCATTAAAATTACAAGTCTATACGCACATTCCATTTCCAATTCCTTTTATTCGCTAATCTCATTCACGAACCCCTTTTTAGTAACGTTTCGTATATTTATAAACAATGTTTGTTAAACGTTCATTAGTTATGTAAAATCACTTTTTAACTCTTTAATTAATTCCCGCACACTTGACGATTCCTTTAACCCCTTTTAGTCACATTGAATCAGTCCTCGTATATTACCCCATTTTATATTTAAGAAAATATCTCTGATTATATTTGGGAAATAATTCCAAAACTCTTTTACTTAACTAGTTTTGAATCAATTATGATCAAACACTTTCATCTGTTTCAAATTCTCTTTTTAAGCTCCAATCTATATTCAACTCACCAATCAATTCACTTAACTACATTAAGTCCTAACCATATTCCACATTAATTAATTAATTTCCCAAATTAGTTATCTTTTATTTTGGTACTCAAATTCTGATTATTTTATTACAAAAATAATCTCATTTCCAATCCTGTTAACGTCTTTTACAAAACCGTTGTACCGTTTTCAAATCATTAGTACTACTAGTTAATCACGCCTTCAAACAACTAAATAACGTCGTAAGTTCTTTTAATTGTAAATTTAAAAT
Source organism: Allium sativum (assembly GCA_030737875.1). Taxonomy (NCBI): domain Eukaryota; kingdom Viridiplantae; phylum Streptophyta; class Magnoliopsida; order Asparagales; family Amaryllidaceae; genus Allium; species Allium sativum. Next base: position 1,027,417,423 of record CM060909.1, read on the forward strand.
GATAAAACGTAAATAAAACGTTAGTGATTACTTTGAAAACACACATCATATTTAATCCATATATAGTTTTGAAAATATTTCAGAATCAACTTTAAAATAGATTCCAGCAATCCATTGATTTTGTCGACAACATTAAGGAGGCAAATGTCTACTAAAGTACCAAACCGTGAAAACTCAGCCAATCTCACATCCAATAAACCACATTCAATCACATTGATAAACGTTATCAATATCGGTAAGGAATCCTATTGGATCCCTCCAACCTGTCATTTCCTGCACTACAAATTCAGTGTCATAATATATAGAATTTAACACCTATGGTGAGGAATCCAGTTGGATCCCTCCAACCTGTTATTCCCAGCATCACAGACACGAATACCTCAAAATAATCACCCGTAAGAGTATCCAATTAAGTTGATGATTTATGTATAAATAACCAATAAATTCAATTTAACACCAACCATTTTATTTAATACCAACAATGACAATTCAAACAATCCATTAAATTAAACAAGCTTATATTATAAATGTGGCCAATAAGATAAGTTGAATCAGTTGGTTCAATAACGATTTGGTTTTCACTCGAATTAAACAAATGTTTAATTTCATCAGTCAACCAATATATGAATATATAACTAACACATTCAATAATTAGCAACCATAGTACATACGTTATAAACCCATCTTATACAAAATATAAGTGGGACAAACTGAGTAAGTAAACTCACCTTCATTTCCATTCATTGAGCTAGCGACTGATTTTGATTAAATTAAACATGCATTTAATTTAACTGGAAATCTACATCCAAATGCGTTCAATTCAGCTCCATTGTAACGACCTGACTTTTCAGCTCTTGAAAATCAATACTAATACATTCTCTGTATTCACATATCTCAAATTAAGTACTAGAAAGTCTGATAGTTAGGGGAAAAGAAAGGAGATAGAAGAATAGAAGAAAGAAGAGATTAAACAGAATCTCACAACGGAATGAATAATCTATAATATAAACAGCGCTCTTTATAAAAAGAAAAAACTTTAAATATACATAAATCTGAGTAAACAAAAACAATGAATCAGCCTGAACAGTTAAAACAACCTGTTCTTACAATTGCTGATACATACAATAACATGCACAACGGAATAAAATAAAAGAGTGCGAGTATACGTCTCGTCACCAACTCCTCTTCTTAAGCTTTAAAGAAATCCAAGTCCAATCTGTAAATAAACTCGGTCTGACCCGGGCATTATCGCAAAATAACACCCGGATCAGGATAGGCAACCGCGTGAGATAACTCAACATTTAAGTAACACATATCAATACAACCTGAGGCCATACGCATGTCTGTAGCAGTTATCCCCTCAATAACATCCAACCATTTATTAAGAGAAGTCTAATTGTATAATAGACAATTTCTAGGGTATAGAATATAAATAAATTCACATAGAAGGAATGGTTATATTGGTTATATTCGACAACTATTAAGTGTACAAACAAAACCGATAAGGCACGTTCGCATATTAGATTTTCCGCGGAGATATCTTCGAATCAAGCCGGATCCGAACTCCATGCATAAGGATCAGAAGTTACCTATCGAGTGTCGTATATCTCTAGATAAAATGTACCAAAGGCAAGCATAACTGTCCCACGCACGAAAACACCGATGTGCACCGCGTGGAACCAAATATATCCAACTCCCGCATGCAACATTTATAAGCATACTCTAGATATGGAGTCAATATATCCTATTGTGGGTTATAAATACCCAAGATCACACATCCTACTTCGTCTTTAGCCGTATCCGATGTCGAGGTTTCATTTGACATCTTCACATGAGTCTTCTTACTCGAACAGAACAAGAATTCCCATGGTTGGGATCACACAGCATGATAGATCTTAGAATGACACATAGATTCCTTCATAGTTCATGGAATCACACATGGATTCCAATACATCAACAGATTTTGGAATCACACATAGATTCCTTCACAGATCTTAGAATCACTACATGTATTCGAGCATCTCAACAGATCTTGAATTGCCGCATAGCCTTCACCTCACATCCGCTTCCAAAACATAGAACATGTATACTAGTTTTGAAGTAGTTTTCGATAAGTAGAACACTTACCAATCTCGGTCTCCTTAAAACCAGTCACTAAAGTTCTATAGTCGATTTACTGACCACAATTCACACAATGAACGATTGTATATGGAAAAGAACCTCGCTTAATTTGCATAACGATCGAATAAACATCCAGGGTACTATCTAAGTCATGAAGCATGATAAACAACCAAATCACTATCAAGTCACATAGCATAATAATATTCAAAGCATGATTAACTCATATAAACGGCTTCTAATCCATTTCCCTATTTAATTAGTCTTTCAATAATTAAAACCTACACGAGTAAAACTCCTTTTAACTAATAAAACTTCATTTGTCAATAAGACTTTATTTGTCAATAAGACTTCATTTATTAATCAATAACTCATACTCGATTAATATTCCTTTATATACTAACGTATGTATTCAACTTATACATATAAAAGGCATATGTATATATTCTATGAATTCCCTATTCTTTTATAGTCTAAATAATTAAAAAGGATTTTAATATATGTATCCCTCTGGTATACGTACAATTACAATTCATTTTCAATATTTCCTTTCTAACTTCAATACTTCAAAACGTATTTGTATACTTATCCCTTCGGTACAAGTATAACTAAATTCATTTCTAAATTTTCTTAAGATATAATCAAAGAGGTTAAAACCATTATTTAATAAGAACCTCTTCTCTTTTATAAGTTAAACGTCTTATTCACTATCTTTATCCTGAAAGATTCCTATACTTGTTTTAATCTTTCAAAATCCATTATTTGAAGATCTAAGTATATTCAAACTCGTTAAACTATATATTTCAGTTTAACCACATTTCAAGGGTTTAAAAACAAGTGTTTCTAAAATGTTGTCTACAACAAACCCAAAACCATTCGTTTATAATCATATTTAAATGTTCGTTTAAAGATTCAACTGTATAAACTTCATCGATATAATCTAAAAGGGTTTAAGACAAATGTAATTAACACATTGTCATGATAAACTCAAAACCATTTCTATATTTATTTACGTCTTTAAAACATTCCTCTAAAGGTGTAAAGATTGATAAATATTTGACAAGGTGAAATATTAGTGATTTCTAAATCACTAACTATAACGGAAGTGTTATTATCCAATAATCATTTCCAATCTTATAAAACAGGCTTATTTGGTTTCAAAATATATATACAGTAAAATAAGTTTAAAAACAAGTTTAAAATAAAAGAGTTTAAAATGTATATATAGTAAAATAGTTTGAAATAAGTTTTTAAAATAAAAGGGAAAAATGTAAATATTGTAATATAGTTTAAAATATGTTTTAAGTAAAAGAATAAAAGTCAGTTTTATATTTAAAACCATTCACTTCCATTTCCATAGTTTTCGTTCCAATTCTATTCAATCTAGTTGTGCCAAACACACCAAATTGTGTGAAATAGACAAACTTAGTATATTATATAAAATAATATATTCACTTCATCACAATTTCCATATATAATGACATTATATAATAAATGGGGTCTACAGTCAGGTTTAACACACAAGCAATTCATAGTACAACATATGAATATAAATACGGTAACAATCATATTGAGGAATCCTGTTGGATTCCTCCAACCTATCCCCCTGCATCATAGTTCATATATCAGCACATATATGTTCAATACATTTCAAATTATACTAATTCATATAAGATGAATATTCTGCTAACACATATAGTGTCAATGGATCATCCATTCACAAACGGGAATTAAATATACCGACAACCACTAATAAAGAAATAAATCATCCAAACAATCAATTGTACATATAAATATATAAATAATAGTCAATACTATTATATGGTACAATAGTATAGCAATAAGCGTGAGTTAAACTTACCATCCATTCTAATCGTTGATTTAACGCTATTTTATCTTATTTCATATTAGTGTTTGAAATCAATAAATATGCAATCTTCCCAAAATGATCCTAATCCATAATGAACGCGTAGTATTCTTTGCCACAATCCTAATGCAACTGACGGTTTGCGAATTCGACGTCCTATGAACTAGATATGACGATTTTAAGTTAAGACAAAATTTAAAACAATAATTTATTTAATAAATTTATTATTAAATCTCACTCTCTACACTCAACGCATGTGACTTGCACTTCTTCCTTCTTCCCCATCTCACCCAAATGAAAATCACGAACCCATCACCCTATACATGCATAAAATCGTGCACCATTTCCATTAACACCACCCTATGGTTGTCGATTCACAAATCTGATTGCACCACCAAGTTTCTTACCCCAAACTCCATCTGCGAGCACCCTCCTCCACTGCTCCGCCATCCCTTATAAATATCCATCCTCGTGCTCGAGAACTGCTATAGCCATTGTCATGTTTTGTCACCCGACCACAGTGCGATATTAGAGCAGCACCAAATCGACCCCCTTGGCACCATGAGTTCACCCATCACTCCAGCCACCTATAAAAAATCCCAGTTTGTGCCCTTCCTTCGTTGTCGTACTACAGGCAGTGACACTAATTATCGCTGATCTCCCTGAAACTCCGGCATTCGACTTGTCGGGCCACCACGAGCTTACGAGTGAACTCGATTTCATCCGCAGCTCTGCCTAGACCACCGCGCAACCCAGTTAAGCACACATCAGTGAAAAATCGAGCTCCCCCTAAGTGGTTCACACCTTATTGTAAGAATACAGAATTGAAGAGGTTAGTTATATCAGTTCAACGAATAAATTATTGTTTGATTACATCAACTATTGGAGGAGATTTAATTGAATGAACATTTAATAGTAGAGGCGGCTTCTTTATTTCGTTCACATAAGATGATAATAGGTTAGGTCGTATGAAACGGAAGGGTGGATATTTATAGGTTTATATGTTAGATATTTGTTCGAAGATATTTTGGTCTAGATACTTTAATATGATGTTCATTTACATTCTCGTTGACATTCTATGCTCATAACGGCCACAAAACAATTCTAAATGCAATGAAATTTGACAGCCTGTTATAATTCAATATTCCAGACTCGATCAATCTAGTTTCTTCGACTTCCGAACCTGTTTGTAAAAACATTTTTTTACGTGTTAATTAAATCGAGTTATTATTTAATCGATTTTCACCCAATCTAATTCTTCGATAATAATTTGTTATTATTGTTCACATTCAAATATGATTTTACATAAGCTTCGAGATCAATTTAATTCCAGATTTTATTCAGCAATATTAAATAACTCATTTATTCTGAATTCATGTTATTAAACTTCTAAATTAAATATTTGTATGCTAAAAATCTGGGTTATTACATCCATGGCATAGTGCTCATCAAGACAATTCGAATGCCACTTAATTCGTTCGAATCAGACCTAACAGTCAAAAGTTATAAACGTTTTTATATAGTTCAATTAAATTTATAACTCCTTAATGATTGTTTATATAAACTAAATACAATCTTAATATAATCTCGCCCGATAAAAATCATTTGCTACCTACGTCATTTTTACAACTTTTCCCAAACCTCACCACAATGTTGCCTTCCTCATCTACCATCATGCCACGTTCATCCATTGATCGTCGATCAGACACTCCCACGACCAACGCCTCAACCTCCTCTGCTTGCGTCCCAAGCCTGAGCCGACTCGGCTGTGACAGCCCGCCCCGCACTAACCGACATTTACTCCAAAAGTGCGCTGTACACATGTCCAGTTAGCACGGAACGGGTCGTCAAAAGGAAAAGGAAGAAGGAAATGAACATACAAATAACCTGTAGAATCTCTCACAGCGCATAGAACAAAATATAATAATAACATACTTGACATAAAACAGGAGAGACAGTGCATAAGCCAAAAACCAAAACTAAGCATCATAGCAGCGGAAATCCAAAATATAGCTTATTACAACTTTCAAACTGTCTCAAAGCAAAAGCAAGATAAAGGAGGTACACTACTAATGCCCAAGTAGCGACCACCAACGACACAGGGAGAATATATATATAATACATGGAAGCCTCCTGCCCGCCTCCGAATCAGCTACTCGCGCATCACCAGCTAACCTGTCTCTAGTCTGCTCGTGTGAGCACCCAGAGTAATAAGAGGAGACATAAAACTCTGGGCCAGACATAAAGCCTGGTATGAGCGATAAGCATCTAAAGTGAATAATAACAGGTAGACTAAAACATACCTGAACCTGCAACCAAAGAGTTAGCACTACATATTGTACAACACTCTAAGGTGCCATATTAAACATTGTAAAGATACGGAGGTGGGGGAGGTGTGCATGTCATAGTGATGGCAAACAATCAAACATAGCATCCATACTCACATCTCTCACTCAGTGCGTAAAGCATACGATATTCACCACTTCGATCACCCAACATACCTTGCTACGATCACTCTGCCCCATGAAGTCATAAATGGCTTTACTGCACTGATAACGTAGCCACTAATTCTTCACTATGTCCACTTGTCCCATGGAGTTGTTCACCCCATCTGCGCTGGCTCATAGCCTTACCAATCCTTACTATGTCCACTTGCCCCATGGAGTTGTTCACCCCATCTGCGCTGGCTCATAGTCTTACTACGCATCACTTTGCCCCTCGGGTCATAATGACCCTACTGCACTGATAACGTAGTCTTGCTACCATCACCTTGCCCCTCAGGTCGTAATGACCCTACTGCACTGATAAGTAGCCATCATTCATTTTTAGTGGTGAATCGAAGTTATGAACGTCGACAACTCCTTAGCGCACGTCCCGCAGCAAAGCCCAACCATGAAGTGAACTCATTGGTTCCCAACTGGATCCTGAGCTCTAACTTCCCATATTGGACTACCTTTGCATCTCGGGTTATTGGTCAATACTGGGTCGGGTCGGGTTCCTCCTCAAGCCATCGGTTCGGGTCGGGTGTCCTTCATCAGTTCGGGTCGGGTCTTCTTCTGGTACGGTTTGGGTCAGGTGTTCCTCCTTGGGTTGGGTCGGGTGCTTCACCTCGGGTCGGGTCGGGCGCCATCTCCCCTCCAGTTCGTGCCTCCGCTCCAATCCGTCTCCTCATCCTTCACGTGCTCCGATCCGATCCATCTTCGTGCTTCCGCTCCGATCTGTCCTCTTTAATCCGATCCGATCCTAGTTCAGTTAGCGTGGCCTTCCTTTTTTCCAATTTTCTCAAGTGTCAGGTTCCGATCCGATCGAATCCCTTGCCCAGTTCAACATATCCGATCCGAGCCCCATATCTGATCCGATCCGAACCCTGCATTGTTTTCTGAAACTGTTCCAGCAAGTGTTTACGCCATTCGACGACGTTTTCGACCATTCTAACTATTGAAACCAATCACAAAGCATATCATACAGTCATAGAAACATGCATAATCAACCACAAACATCAAAACATCAACATGATAGGTTAAAATATATCAAACATACCCAAAATCCCATATTTCCCCTTAAGCATGTTTAGGTGGAACTAATGATAGGATTAGCAAAACTTAACCAAATTAACCCAAATTCATATCAGAGGTCTAAAACATCATTTAAGAATTTATGAGCATTTTCCCGAATTTTACGATGCTTAAATTTGCTAATTAGCACTAATTACCCTTAACTAGCCATAATTAGTGCAAAACTATGCAAATCACTCACCTTAGCCACAAATAAACTAAGATCTGAAATAAATCTCTGATTTGATGTGAATCTCAATGCTAAACAGCAGCTCCAATGTTGCTTTGGGGTAGATCTTCCTTGATTAGAGGTTGCTAAGCCAAATCCTTGACCAAAAGGTGATTTGGAGGTGATTTAGAGGTTGGAGGCCATTTTTTAGGGTTCCTTGGTGATAAGTGGAGGCTAGAAAACTGAAATGGAATGATCCTCCATCTCATTTCAGCCTTCCCATAACCCTAATCCCGAAATGGGTTATGGGCCTACTCACTAATCACCCGATTTGGCCCGGTTAAGCAGTTTTTCACCCTCCAAACCTTATTTCAGCCATATCTCCCAAACGGTAAGTCCGTTTGGCTATTATGACCACTCTACGGAAAGGTAAACCATCAAACGAATCCAATGGAAGTGGTTTCAGGTCAAAATTCCTTTCCAATCAAAAGTTATGGCCAAAACAGTACCAACTAGGGGCAAAATGGTCATTTAAAAATCGACAAAAATCATAGGCATGGGAAATGACTCTAATGGATGTTTCCCAAAGTTACATGACCATACAACTTCATACGGGAAAGAAATGAATATTCTACGATCCCCCGATGCGTAGAATGCGGGTCATTACACTCTCCCCCCCTTAAGAAATTTCGCCCCCGAAATTCCCTAATCAAAACACACACAAAGGTCCCGCATGCCTATCAACCATAAAATAACAATCAAACATGCAAACAAGCAAAACAAGTCTACCCTAGCATGCGGAAAACTAAATTGTAAGGTAAATCTTACCAGGCAAAGAGTTCTGGATATGCCTCCCTAATGCTCTCCTCTGTCTCCCAAGTACAATCATTCTCGTTCTCGCCCCACTGAACCTTGACTAGCTTCACCGCCTTCCTTCGAAGTTGCTTCGTATCGTGCCCCACAATACCAATCGGCTTGCGGTTCCCAACCGCCTCGGGTTCTACTTCGAAGTCCTCTAACTGATCAGGTGAAATAGTCATATCTGAGTCGTGAACGAACTTCCTTAGTTGGGAAACATGAAATACATTGTGAACTCCCGCCATTTTCTCTGGTAAGCCAACTCTATATGCCAAATTCCCGACTAGTCCAAGAACAGGGAATGGGCCAACAAATCTTGGTGCCAACTTGCCTTTCCTGCCAAATCGAATTACGCTCTTTAACGGAGAGATCTTGACGAACACCAAGTCACCAACGGAGAATTTCAAGTCTCTTCTTCTCTTATCAGCATAATTCTTCTTCCTATCTTGGGCAGCTTTCATCCGTTGTTGAATGATCTTAATCTTATCGGAAGTTTCCCTCACCACATCTGGTCCAAGCACAAACTTCTCGCCAGTTTCTATCCAACATGATGGTGAGTTGCATGGTCTTCCGTACAAAGCTTCATATGGAGCCATACCGATACTGGATTGGTAGCTATTATTATATGCAAACTCTACTAGATGCAAATGGTCATCCCATGATCCACCAAAATCCAATATGCAAGCTCTTAAGAGATCTTCCAATATACGATTCACCCTCTCCGTCTGACCGTCGGTCTGAGGATGATATGCGGTGCTGAGATGTAATCCTGACCCTAGAGCCTCTTGTAAGCTCTTCCCAAACCCACTAGTGAACAACGGGTCTCGGTCACTCACAATGCTTTTAGGTACTCCATGAAATCTCACTACCCACTTCATATACAATTCTGCCAACTTGGCTGCCGTTCTGGTCGATTTGACTGGTATAAATCTTGCGCTCTTAGTCAATCGATCCACAATTACCCAAATGCTATCGTGTCCGATCTAGTCCTTGGTAAACCATCGATGAAATCCATCGAGACTTGCTCCCATTTCCATTCGAGAATTTCTAATGGTTGCAACAAACCACTAGGCTTCTTTTGCTCGGCTTTAACTAGCTGGAAATTCATGCATTTGGATATAAACTTCCCAACGTCTCTTTTCATGCCTTCCCAGTAGTAGGTTTGCTTCATGTCTCGCACATCTTATTACCACCGGGATGTATAGTCTGTTTTGAGTGATGACATTCTCTAAGCACTTCATCTCTCAAACCATTCACGTTGGGCACAACTAGTCTTCCATTCTTTCGAAGCCATCCATCTCGATCAAGCCCATACGCACTCATCTCCTCACCGTCGATGTTCATCTCTAACTTGGAGATGATTTCCAATAGGTTAGGATCGTCCCTCTGGCTGGAACCAATCCGCTCTATCAAAGTGGGCCTGATCGCCAAACTAGCTAGCATAACTGGATCCAATTCGCACCTTGGTCTGAAATCAAACCCCGCTATATACTCCAGTTGCTTCCATTCAAGAAACATAGCCCCTAAGCTGGCCTGTCTCCTACTCAAGGCATCGGCTACCGCATTACCCTTCCCAGGTGTGTATGCGATATCAAAATCATACGAAGCCAAGAACTCTAACCATCTCTGCTGACAGAGATTCAGATCTTTCTGGGAGAAGAGATACTTCAACGATTTATGATGGGTAAACAACTCAAATCTTTCTCCCAAGAGATAGTGTCTCCACATCTTCAATGCGAACACAATCGCTGCTAGTTCCAAATCATGGGTAGGATACTTCTTCTCATGCAGCTTTAGCTGTCGACTAGCATAAGCTACAACCCTACCCCTTGCATCAATACAGCACCCAGTCCGGTACCACAAGCATCCGTGTATACCGTCATCTCTTCATTCCCTTTAGGAATGACTAACACTGGCGCACGCGTCAACCTCTCTTTTAGACTCTTGAAGGCATTCTCACACACTCCATCCCAGACGAAGGACTGATTCTTCTTAGTCAACTGAGTCAACGGTGCTGCAATCTTGGAGAAGTCCTGGATAAACTTACGATAATATCCAGCTAATCCCAAGAAACTCCTTACGTCTGTTGCATTCTTGGGCGTAGGCCAATCCTGTACCGTAGCCACCTTCGCAGGGTCCACGGCAATACCACTCTCTGAAACAACATGACCCAAGAATCTCCGTTCCCTTCTCCATAAATGACACTTAGAGAATTTCGCTTTCAATTGGTGTTTCCTCAACACCTCCATCACTATCCTCAAGTGTCCCTTGTGTTCCTCCTCTGTCCTTGAGTAAACAAGGATGTCATCCACGAACACAAGAACAAAATTATTCAACTGATCCCTGAATACTCGATTCATAAGATCCACAAAGTAGGCTGGTGAATTGGTCAACCCAAATGGCATGACCAACCACTCATAAAATCCAGACGACGTCCTAAATGTCGTTTTCGGAACATTCTCATCCGCTACTCGTAGCTGATGAAATCCTGTCGCGAGGTCCAACTGGGAGAACACTCTTGCTCCTTCCAGTTGATCAAACAAATCATCTATCCGTGGTAGAGGATACTTATTCTTCCTCGTTACCTTATTCAACTCGCGATAGTCCACACACAAACGAAGGGAACCATCTGCCTTAGTGGCAAACACAACTGGTGCTCCCCACTCGGAGACACTTCTTCTAATAAATCCCTTCTTCAGAAGATTGCTGACTTGCACCCCGAGCTCTCGCTGCTCCCTTGGTGCCATACGACGAAGTGGCATCACTATAGGTCTGGCATCTTTCACTAAATCAATACGGAACTCAATCTCTTGGTGTGGTGGAGTCCCGGTCACCTCCTCGAAGACGTCCAGATACTGGCCAACCGCGGGCACATCTAACAACTCATCCTACGGGATGTCGAGGGAATTTACAAAACTAGCCATAACCCCATCACTAGGTAGACTACCAAACACTACCCTCCGCCCATCATCCGCCATCACTGTCACCAAAAAGCCCTCACAGTCTACCACCACCCGGTATCTTTGGAGCCAATCGACTCCCAATATAATGCCATACCCAGTAAAGCCCAAAACAAAGCAATCACAAACAAACATACATCTATGACTCGATAAGACCAAATTCCTGCAAATCATACTAAGGCTAGTCGAACCACCAATCGGGTTCGTCACAACCAATGGTCTATCGACTATCTCGGGTTCCAGTCCCAACCTGTCTACCAGGTCACTAGATATGAAGGAACGGGAAGCCCCAGTATCAAACAAAACTCGAACTGGTATATCATAAATAGAAAGCATACCTTGAATAACAACATTCTTTCCTTTCTCCGCCGCAGTTGGGGCGTTCGACGAAGAAGGAACATCATCAATAGCATATGCTTTCACAATCTGCTTCTCCTTAAGAGGTTGCGGACACTTATCCTTATGATGTCCCACTTGACCACAGTTGTAGCACTTCCTTTCCGCTGGCTTGGCCCGACATTCTTTAGCATAATGGCCCTTCTTACCACAGCCGAAACACTCAACATCCTTCTTGCTCTTTTTCTGGCCACCCTTAGATTGGTCCTGCTTCCTCTTATTCTGAGGGTTATTCTTGCCTCCACCGCCTGCTTGCGGCTTTGGCCCTTCTGCAGATGCAGCCTCAGTCTTTGACTTAGGGTAAAGACTCTCTGATCTCAAAACTTTCCCCATAATCGATTCAAAAGTCTCATCGATGTGATTGGTAAGCCTTTCCCCCAAGTATCCATCCAAGCCAGTAATGAACTTCTCATTCTTCTTCTCAGGAGTATCGATAAGAGATAGTCCATACTTCAACAAAGTGTCGAACTCAGTAATATAATCAGAAACTACCCTTTCGTTCTGCTTGAGTTCCAAGAACCACTTAAACAACACTGACTTCTGGGCAGCTGGAATAAACTTCTCGCTAAAGCGAGCCTTAAACTGATCCCAAGTAACCTGATCTTCTAGAGTAGCTGTTCTAATGGCATTCCACCAATTCATCGCTCGCCCTTGGAGCTGATGAGACGCTAGCCTTCTCTTTATTGCATCCTCAAGACCCAAGTCATCGAAGATACGGTCATAGCTATCCATCCAGTCCTGAACATCCGTGGCCGACTCCGTTCCGTGGAACGGCTTTCCACCAAGATTAGTGTAATCTTTGCACAACTTGGCGAAATCGACCCTAGGCGCCTGCACTACTGGGCCAACACCAACTCCGGGATTGGGAACTGCCCCTTGCACTTCTCTAAGCATGTCTCTCATGAGGTCAGTAAACATCGCCCTCATGTCAGCGGCATTTCCTTGGTTGGTCCCTCTACCAGCACCCCTCGTGTCTCGGCTCATCGTCAATCTGAAAAAGGGAAACGATTAACGACCCCATAGTGGTGCTAGTGCAGTGCGACTTCATTCTTATACTACTAATAGTATATATATATATAGATTTTGAAAACCAAAGTAATCACAAATACGCGCTCTCATATACTTACTATCTCTCCCTGGTGCCTTTCCCTAGGTTAACTACGCAACCTAGAGCTCTGATACCAAGTGTGACGGCCCGCCCCGCACCAACCGACATTTACTCCAAAAGTGCGCTGTACACATGTCCAGTTAGCATAGAACGGGTCGTCAAAAGGAAAAGGAAGAAGGAAATGAACATACAAAGAACCTGTAGAATGTCTCACAGCGCATAGAACAAAATATAATAATAACATACTTGACATAAAACAGGAGAGACAGTGCATAAGCCAAAAACCAAAACTAAGCATCATAGCAGCGAAAATCCAAAATATAGCTTATTACAACTTTCAAACTGTCTCAAAGAAAAAGCAAGATAAAGGAGGTACACTACTAATGCCCAAGTAGCGACCACCAACGACACAGGGAGAATATATATATAATACGTGGAAGCCTCCTGCCCGCCTCCGAATCAGCTACTCGCGCATCACCAGCTAACCTGTCTCTAGTCTGCTCGTGTGAGCACCCAGAGTAATAAGAGGAGACATAAAACTATGGGTCAGACATAAAGCCTGGTATAAGCGATAAGCATCTAAAGTGAATAATAACAGGTAGACTAAAACATACCTGAACCTGGACCTACAACCAAAGAGTTAGCACTACATACTGTACAACACTTTAAGGTGCCATATCAAACAGTGTAAAGATACGGAGGTGGGGGAGGTGTGCATGTCATAGTGATGGCAAACAATCAAACATAGCATCCATACTCACATCTCTCACTCAGTGCGTAAAGCATACGATATTCACCACTTCGATCACCCAACATACCTTGCTACGATCACTCTGCCCCATGAAGTCATAAATGGCTTCACTGCACTGATAACGTAGCCACTAATTCCTCGCTATGTCCACTTGCCCCATGGAGTTGTTCACCCCATCTGCGCTGGCTCATAGCCTTACCAATCCTTACTATATTCACTTGCCCCATGGAGTTGTTCACCCCATCTGCGCTGGCTCATAGTCTTACTACGCATCACTTTGCCCCTCGGGTCATAATGACCCTACTGCACTGATAACGTAGTCTTGCTACCATCACCTTGCCCCTCAGGTCGTAATGACCCTACTGCACTGATAAGTAGCCATCATTCATTTTTAGTGGTGAATCGAAGTTATGAACGTCGATAACTCCTTAGCACACGTCCCGCATCAAAGCCCAACCATGAAGTGAACTCATTGGTTCCCAACTGGATCCTGAGCTCTAACTTCCCATATTGGACTACCTTTGCATCTCGGGTTATTGGTCAATACTGGGTCGGGTCGGGTTCCTCCTCAAGCCATCGGTTCGGGTCGGGTGTCCTTCATCAGTTCGGGTCGGGTCTTCTTCTGGTACGGTTCGGGTCGGGTGTTCCTCCTTGGGTCGGGTCGGGTGCTTCACCTCGGGTCGGGTCGGGCGCCATCTCCCCTCCAGTTCGTGCCTCCGCTCCGATCTGTCTCCTCATCCTTCACGTGCTCCGATCCGATCCATCTTCGTGCTTCCGCTCCGATCCGTCCTCATTAATCCGATCCGATCCTAGTTCAGTTAGCGTGGCCTTCCTTTTTGCCAATTTTCTCAAGTGTCAGGTTCCGATCCGATCGAATCCCTTGCCCAGTTCAACATATCCGATCCGAGCCCCATATCCGATCCGAACCCTGCACTGTTTTCTGAAACTGTTCCAGCAAGTATTTACGCCATTCGACGACGTTTTCGACCATTCTAACTATTGAAACCAATCACAAAGCATATCATACAGTCATAGAAACATGCATAATCAACCACAAACATCAAAACATCAACATGATAGGTTAAAATGGATCAAACATAGCCAAAATCCCATATTTCCCCTTAAGCATGTTTAGGTGGAACTAATGATAGGATTAGCAAAACTTAACCAAATTAACCCAAATTCATATCAGAGGTCTAAAACATCATTTAAGAATTTATGAATATTTTTCCCGAATTTTACGATGCTTAAATTCGCTAATTAGCACTAATTACCCTTAACTAGCCATAATTAGTGTAAAACTATGCAAATCACTCACCTTAGCCACAAATAAACTAAGATCTGAAATAAATCTCTGATTTGATGTGAATCTCAATGCTAAACAGCAGCTCCAATGTTGCTTTGGGATAGATCTTCCTTGATTAGAGGTTGCTAAGCCAAATCCTTGACCAAAAGGTGATTTGGAGGTGATTTAGAGGTTGGAGGCCATTTTTTAGGGTTCCTTGGTGATAAGTGGAGGCTAGAAAACTGAAATGGAATGATCCTCCATCTCATTTCAGCCTTCCCATAACCCTAATCCCGAAATGGGTTATGGGCCTACTCACTAATCACCCGATTTGGCCCGGTTAAGCAGTTTTTCACCCTCCAAACCTTATTTCAGCCATATCTCCCAAACGGTAAGTCCGTTTGGCTATTATGACCACTCTACGGAAAGGTAAACCATCAAACGAATCCAATGGAAGTGGTTTCAGGTCAAAATTCCTTTCCAATCAAAAGTTATGGCCAAAACAGTACCAACTAGGGGCCAAATGGTCATTTAAAAATCGACAAAAATCGTAGGCATGGGAAATGACTCTAATGGATGTTTCCCAAAGTTACATGACCATACAACTTCATACGGGAAAGAAATGATTATTCTACGATCCCCCGCTGCGTAGAATGCGGGTCATTACATCGGCTATGCCATTGACCCTAGAAACAGCCTCAACTCCAGTGCCTTCCAGACGAGATCTAGGCCAACACAAAGCTTAGAAAACGATCACCAGAGTCAGTCAGAGAGACCTCTAAGTCCTGAACAATTTTGTAGTTGGATATTTTGTGGATAGGTGATCATATTTGAAGATAAATGAGGTGGAAGAATTGAAGATTTTTGTCATTCATTGTTTAAGTGGAGGCACGATGTTTATCCTATTGACCGCGGCTGATGCGTTTGATAAAGGAATATTAGGGTTACACGCATATTTATAAACAAAGGTTATTATTATATTATTATATGAAACTTCAGCACGAATTAACATGCTAAAACAACCACATACGACCTCTAATTGAGACAAAAATTGAAATCCTAGCATAACTCAATATTCTGTACATGATGGAACACGTTCGTCGGAGATCGTTTGTAAAACTTTCTTTATAATTCGCAACATGAATCGACACACGTTTAAACTGTGCATGATCACAAAATAAATCCAATTAACTTAAAACTTGAAATCCTATCATAGTTAACCATTACGAATTTATTGAAATTAGTTTCACTGAAATCCGAATTCCTTTGAAAATTGGTTATACTTATGTTCCAAATTAAATCGATAAAACGATTAAATAAAAAATTAGGCATGAAACGACCCGAAATCCCCCTTACGGGAAATCACGGAATGGGTCGAGGACAAGCCACATCATAACGTAGACGGAAGAACATTTCATTATCAATTACAACAATTCCATCAGATTACAAGAATATACAGAGTATAAACAAATAATATACATCAGAAAAATATCAGAGATTACAATACATTACATAGCAGCGGAAAATAATACAATACACAACTAGAAGAGATATACGGATACAAAGCTTTCCGGATATCATTCCAGCTGTAAACCAGGATCCTGTGAATATAAATCTGCAAAACCAAAACTACTAGCTGCCCGTGTCAAAATAAGGGCACCCAGAGTTTAGGTTAAAACAATAAACTCCAGGTCAGTCATGGGACTGGTGTGAGAACTAAAACAGATATAAATCTTTATTTTAAAGTTAGGTAAATCAAGGGACACGCCGTATAACACGGAACGGGTTTCCTCCCACGAATACCAGTGCATATAACAACAGCGCAATGATAAATAAAGAAAAATGAAGCTATTATAAGACCCAGGTCCTATCACATAATGCAACGCAAGCCGAGGGATAGGGTTTTCCCTTATAATAGCCAAACATGCTTAGTACGTTTAAAACAAATCATTTGATACTATTATAAGTGCATAGTGTATAAAACAACTTCAAATCATAAATATCAATCATAGGCGGCAAGGGTACCATATATCATGTCGCCAATACTAGGCTCTACAAATAAAACCGCAAATGTCACGTATTTGGAAGTTGGGTTTCCATCTGTGAACCGAGGCAAAAGATAGTCCTCAACCGATTCGAGACTGTCTAGCCCGAGCCTCAGGAACAGCCGCAACTGCCCCTTGGAGCGACAGGGCCGGTCCACCGATGTGGATTAAAATTCCTGAACACTGCGTTTCCCTACCCTTTGGGGCGTAAATGAGCCAACGAATGGCTCCATCGGACCCGGATCGTCCGATCAAACTGAGGCGCCTCGTAACACCAACAACCACATAAGTCAAACTCGTCAGGGCGTGTAAAACCACTGACGCCACTTCTAGCTAGAAAGAAACGCATGTCCTCCCTGAGGTCCTTCTCCCGTTTTTGGTTCACTACTGAGGTGTGAGGCTCGCGAATCAACGTTACACAAAGCTACGCCACACAGGCCGTGCTTTGATCATCAACCACAAGACTTTGCTTTTCAACAGAAGCCTTGATCATTTTCCACTTAAGCATGCCACACAGGCAATTCACTCCATGCGTTTGATATCCATCAATATATTACCCCTGAGCTCGTACGTCTCAGAGAAAGGCGTTAAGCAAGAGAATAAATTCTCCGCCGCCAAACAGATATATATTTAATAGAAATCAATCACACAGACTAAAATCCAATGTCAGACACACAGTCCATTTACAAGTTCGTTCTGGGTCTGAACGAAATCGGAGGCACCTAGTACCCCGCATATCCATCGATCTCCAAGTACGTCTGGACGACCACTAACTGATTCCCTCCTCTTGGGTGTACGGCCCAATCAAGATCATCAGTAATCACCCAAACGACGTGAAGACCTCCGGTCTTTTACCACCGTCTTCACCTTCGACTTATCGTCGTATCAGTTATTCAGAATGGGATAAACCAGGTCTTTCCGAATAACTCGCGTATATAATAGACAAGTATTACACAAACACAACATACGCCTCATTCCAATTCATCCGTCACTAAACGTAAATTAGCAAGAGAATAATTCCCCAAATATTAACCCCGAAGGCCGAAACCAACATCAGATCAATACCCAGAAAACCGTCCTTCTTAGCTAACCCACAGTTAGTTTCTAAATTTCACATTCTTAGGGAAAGGTTCCCATTAATTTTATCGAACTGCACTTACAGCGACCTTTTCCAAATTTGATTTGGACATAATTCAAAATCCAACTGTTAGATTTCTAATTTCTAATATTCATTAGAAAGCTCTTTTCGATACGAACCCAAGGTTCTGGTTTTAGGAGAATCCGACGGTCGGATCTCCCGTAACATCCGTTCGAAGTCAATGGTCGAAATTCGCGAACTGCCGCGGCGCGGCGCGTTCTATTCAGGCCATTATATTATATATATATATAATATATAATATATACTTCGTTGATTTCCTTTTAAAACGCAGTTTATAAATCGTTTTAAATTCATTTTCAAAACGATTTCAACTTCCTTTTCAAATTCAAATCAAAATTGAATTTTCCCTTACAAATTCGTTTTAAATTCATTTCAAATTGATTTCAATTCAAATCGATTTTCAGTTCAATTTCAATACGTTTTAAATTCAATTCAAAATAATTTCAATTTTATTTCAATCTAATTCGAATTTCAATTCTATTCAGTTTAATTCGAATTCATTTACTATTCAATTCAATTTAAATTTAAGTCGAATTTCTATTCTTTTCAATATAATTCGAATTTCATTTCAAAATATTCGATTTTGAAAGCACTTTTCAATGTTCATTATAAAAACGAATATAATCAATATAAATATCGTTCACGTCAAAATGGCGTCAATCTAATCAACACGGCTTCATATGTTTCTATTTTCAAATATTCTATTTCAAATATTTCTATTTCAAAACTGGAATGAGGCCCAATCAATTACCATATAATGTTAATTATATGGATTTTCTACAACACATGTATACAATAACAACGATAAATAATCAACCATCATCCAAAGTGCATTCTACACTGTATAAGCATCAAATATAAATATTTAACGCTCATAACAGTCTGTCCATCAATCGATCGACATACAGCTAATTATTGGGACTAGTGTATGTCATATATCATCTCAATACCCGTGTGGGGTTTTCAACCAATCAAACACAGATTTTATTTGTGCAGTTGGGCGATGTGTAAAATTTATCGTCCCAATCAATATCAATCAAATCAGTGTATATAAACAAATCTCTGATTTGTTTATAAATATTTATTTTATATACACGTTAAAAATTCTATTTTCAACTATAAAATATTTTTAACTATATAAATAATTTATTTCATTTCACATCACACAATCAACTACACATCAAAATCAAACAAACAAGCATACAAGTCGTCCATGGTCTGTGGACGACGGGTGTCGGGTGCTACTAAACACCGTCTGCATCCTAGTATATATTTTAACTAGAAAATTAAATTAAAAGTGAGAAGTTCTCAAAGAGGGTTCCACTCCGTCGTGCTTTACTGTTGAACTGCTGAATCGTCTGAATCTGCTTGAAATTCTAATGCAGTCCTTTTCACGCGGTTCATAATAAAAATTATATTTTTATCGCTTCATTCAATAAATAAAAATCATATTTTTATTTCTACTTCATCTATTTTTACAACGCTTATTTTAATATAAAAATTATATTTTTATTCTTTCTCCTTCTTTGTAAAAATCACATCTTTATGTGATAAAAAAATCTAACCTTTCTTTGTATAAAAATGTAACCTTTCTTTGATAAAAACAACGCCTTTCTTTGATAGAAACAATCAAAGCTTTGATCAGTTAAAAAAAATATAGCATTACTTACCTAAAAATCTAATTTTTAACTCGATGTTTACTATAAAAATCCTACCTTTAATATAAATAAAACTGATTTTTTTCCCAATTTATATACTGCTTTTATAAATAATAAAAATATAAGCTTTTCATAATCATTCAAACGAAAAAGATTCAATTTTTATATGTCATTTTAATAAACAAAAATCCAATTTATTTACGCTATACTTATATATAAAAACCTAATTTTTATATGCTATAAAATAAATAAATAAAAATAGTTTTATAGACATGGATAATTAACAAAAGAAAATATAAAAATAACAGTAAACTTACTGTTCTACATCGTCAGAAGGGGGGGAATTCGCTGTTGGCCGGGAAGGGGAGGCGCGCGCCTATGCTGGGGGGTGGTGGGTTCGGTGCGCGGCTCTGAGGAGGTGGATCGACGTCGTCTGTTTGGGTCAGGGGGGTCTCGTTCGAGCTTTAACGGAGAGGGAGGGGAGAGAGGGTGAGGGCGCCGGAGTGGGAGGGGCTCGCCGGGAAGAGGCGCACACTGGCGGAGGACCTGGAGGCGTCGTGTTATTCTTTTTTTTTTAACCTAATTCGATTTTGAATGATATGGGCTTTGACCGTGGTTGAAGAGAAAAAGGAGGGGCCCTTTTTTATATTTTATTATATTTAATTTTTAAATTCCCCAAAAAGTAACTTCTAATTTCGACCTCCAAACGAGACCCACCGCATGTCGTCCACAGCTAATTACCCTCATTCCGAACACAATAGGATATGTTTCGTAAGCCAATTCCATCGTTTCGATCTGTTTCCGCTGAATTCAAAATACAAATTAGTATATATTGAATTTGAATGCCCATTTTAATTTATCGGGGCCACATACGAACTCGAAAAATTACAGAAAAATTATTTCTAGCTTCGTATTGGCGATACGGTCCTAACAAAACTAATTTCGTCGAATTCTGAGAACGTTTGAAAAGTGGCCATTTTCCAGTCGATTAAAATCAACTGAACTGGTCAAACGCGTTTTCCTTTGCCATGCTCACATATTGATTCGAAAAATTATGAAAATTGGAATCTAGCAATAACTCGACATCACGGATCCAACAAAAGTGGTTTCGTCGAAAACCGAGGTTGTTTGCAAAACTTCCATTTTTAAGGGCCAGAATTCCATAGCGACTATTCTGAATTTTCAACTGGACATATTTTTTGATTCCCGCTATGAAATTTCAAATTTTTGGATTCGTTGGAAAGATATTCTCAAATAGATTCTAATATTTTTGGTTTTGCTAAAATCCGGTTTATTTTGAATCATGTACATTCATTTGAACTTTGAAATCGAATTATCGAACTACCGCGCCATTTTCAATTCCTTTTATAATTTAAAATAAATATTTATATTCTAACGACGATCTATATAATATACACGTTCGAATTCTATTCAAAATAAATTTCTCGTCGATATTATTTAAAATAATTCATTTTAAATAATCAAAATTCGCTAAAATTGCCAAAATAAAAATTTTAAATTGGCCCAGATTTCCGGATTATTACAATCTCCCCCACTTAAAACTTTTCGTCCCCGAAAAGGAACGAAGCCGAATGTTGTTTAACATATCAACTCAACTTTCCATATTTTCATTACGGCTTAAGTTCTTCAACTTTTCAGTTTCTAAGAACTTTTCAAATTTTTCAAAAAATTTGGCTAACACCCTAAATTTTCAAAAAAATTCGCCATAACCTCCCCTGCACCGGGAGCACCGGGAAAATCCCGAAATTGCCATACAGGCCCTATGATCTCAAAAAGAAAAAGAAAAAGGCAAGCGGCTAGCAAATCGGCTTATAAAATCATCACCACCCAAACAAAACAGTAAATTATGGTAAACATGTACCTATTTGTCGGGCAAACAATTTTATTCTTCTGCTCTAGCCTCCTTGCTATGACCTGTTCAGTGTAAGTACATGTACATGCATGCAAATGCGATAAACTTCCAATACAATTCACTATTTGATTCAATTTGGCTAAATGGTTAAACATTTTATTAATCATACAATAATCAAACAACACAACCAGCAATCAATTAGTTGATTAGCTTTTCAAATTCATAACTTTGATATATAGTCAAAAAATCAGATTTTTGATGCCAAATCACAACAATAAGCCCTATCTAGTTTCGGTTCTCACACCAGTCAATTGGAAATATATAGAAATCTCACTTTCGAAACTCGAAAATAAATACTGGCGATGGTGCGCCGTCACCAGAATTATCCCCGGGCACTAGAGTGTGATTCTATAACTATCCAATACATTAAAACTTCGAATACACATTTGCAAGACATATATGCAAAATCTCTATATATTGGATTATCCAAATTCATATAAATAAATAATCAAATACGAATAATTGATTTAAATTTTCAAAACAAAACTTGTTTTCATTTTTAAAAATATACTCTTCGCACTCGTTCTAGGATACTACTGATCCCATCTCTAACGAGTCATTCCCATTGGATATTACTAATCCAATATCTGATGAATTCTTTCGTATGGTTTAATGTGTCTTGTCCTCTGAGCTCTGTAAACCAAAGCTCTGATACCACGCTGAAACGACCCGAAATCCCCCTTATGGGAAATCACGGATTGAGCCGAGGACAAGCCACATCAGAACGCAGATGGAAGAACATTTCATTGTCAATTACAACAATTCCATCAGATTACAAGAATATACAGAGTATAAACAAATAATATACATCATAAAAATATCAGAGATTTACAATACATTACGTAGCAGCGAAAAATAATACAATACACAACTAGAAGAGATATACAGATACAAAGCTTTCTGGATATCATTCCAACTGTAAACCAGGATCCTGTGAATATAAATCTGCAAAACCAAAACTACTAGCTGCCCGTGTCAAAATAAGGGCACCCAGAGTTTAGGTTAAAACAATAAACTCCAGGTCAGTCATGGGACTGGTGTGAGAACTAAAACAGATATAAATCTTTATTTTAAAGTTAGGTAAATCAAGGGACCACGCCGTATAACACGGAACGGGTTTCCTCCCAAGAATACCAGTGCATATAACAACAGCGCAATGCTAAATAAAGAAAAATGAAGCAATTATAAGACCCAGGTCCTATCACACAATGCAACTCAAGCCGAGGGATAGGGTTTTCCCTTATAATAGCCAAACATGCTTAGTACGTTTAAAACAAATCATTTGATACTATTATAAGTACATAGTGTGTAAAACAACTTCAAATCATAAATATCAATCATAGGCGGCATGGGTACCATATATCATGTCGCCAATACTAGGCTCTACAAATAAAACCGCAAATGTCACGTATTTGGAAGTTGGGTTTCCATCTGTGAACCGAGGCAAAAGATAGTCCTCAACCGATTCGAGACTGTCTAGCCCGAGCCTCAGGAACAGCTGCAACTGCCCCTTGGAGCGACAGGGTCGGTCCACCGATGTGGATTAAAATTCCTGAACACTGCGTTTCCCCGCCCTTTGGGGCGTAAGTGAGCCAACGAATGGCTCCATCGGACCCGGATCGTCCGATCAAACTGAGGCGCCTCGTAACACCAACAACCACATAAGTCAAACTCGTCAGGGCGTGTAAAACCACTGACGCCACTTCTAGCTAGAAAGAAACGCATGTCCTCCCTGAGGTCCTTCTCCCGTTTTTGGTTCACTACTGAGGTGTGAGGCTCGCGAATCAACATTACACAAAGCTACGCTACACAGGCCGTGCTTTGATCATCAACCACAAGACTTTGCTTTTCAACAGAAGCCTTGATCATTTGCCACTTAAGCATGCCACACTGGCAATTCACTCCATGCGTTTGATATCCATCAATATATAACCCCTGAGCTCGTACGTCTCAGAGAAGGGAGTTAAGAAAGAGAATAAATTCTCCGCCGCTAAACAAATATATATTTAATAGAAATCAATCACACAGACTAAAATCCAATGTCAGACACACACAGTCCATTTACAAGTTCGTTCTGGGTCTGAACGAAACCGGAGGCACCTAGTACCACGCATATCCATCGATCTCCAAGTACGTCTGGACGACCACTAACTGATTCCCTCCTCTTGGGTGTACGGCCCAATCAAGATCATCAGTAATCACCCAAACGACGTGAAGACCTCCGGTCTTCAACCACCGTCTTCATCTTCGACTTATCGTCGTATCAGTTATTCAGAATGGGATAAACCCAGTCTTTCCGAATAACTCGCGTATATAATAGACAAGTGTTACACAAACACAACATACACCTCATTCCAATTCATCCGTCACTAAATTAGCAAGAGAATAATTCCCCAAATATTAACCCCGAAGGCCGAAACCAACATCAGATCAATACCCAGAAAACCGTCCTTCTTAGCTAACCCACAGTTATTTTCTAAATTTCACATTCTTAGGGAAAGGTTCCCATTAATTTTATCAAAGATAAATTCCTTTAAATTTATTCTTTAATCATCCTTTGAAAATCAATTCAAACCAAATTTTGGTTTATACAAACTGGTCAGAATTAACGAACCTTACCGAAGTAATCAATTGTTAAATTTCCCAACCCCAACCTATTCATCCCTTGAAGTAAACTGGTAATACTTCATATCTAACACCACGATGTTATCGGTAAATTCAATTACAATTTCACGTTCAAATCTAATTAAAGATTTAACTATCGCCTGGAGCAAAACTGGTGATACTCCATTCTCGGTCTTTTCAATCTAATTAAAGATTCATTAAAACTCCACTTAGTTTTAATCTTTAACTGGGTTAAAGAATCAGTGTCATTTAAAACACGGTTCACGATAAACCCAAAATCACATTCCATTTCAATTAGTCCCTAACCGTGAATTAGCAAGTGAGAAATTCCCTAAGTATTAACCCCGAAGGCCAAAACCAACATCAGATCAATACCCCAAAAACCATTCAACTTAACTAATCTCCAGTTAGTTTCTGATTTTCTTAACTCCTTTGGGTCTAAGAACAATATTATTGAAGATACCATTCACGACAACCCAAAATCACATTCCCTTAATTATCGGGTTAAAGAAAAGTGTTATTTAAAACACTGTTCATGATAAACCCGAAAATCAATACCAATTCAATTCCTATTAAATATTATTAAACTGGTACACTTAATTAAATCTAAATAAAAAGATTTATTCTTTTTCTCAACTGGGCTTAAGAACAGTGTTAATGAAGACACTATTCATGACAAACCCAAATCACATTTGATATTAAATACAAGGCTTTGAATAGAAAATATATCGGTTTATATTCAATATCAAATTCTACGACCAACAGATATCGTATTGGAAATAACGATATATATATCTTTCAAATTTCCATAAAAACATCTGTATAATCACGAAATCCAACATCGAAATATTCCAAAGACAATTTCGATTCAAATCCATTCCAATTCAATTATTGGAAATTCTGATTACTTTTAAAACCCTTTTCAAATTCAAATTATTTATTTAAAAATAAATAGAGGTATCATTCTAGTTCAAAACTAGTTCATTTTGATAAAAATCTATTTTCATCTTTTCAAATATGGAGTTTTTCATCCCAATTCTTACCAAATCATTTCTTATGATTTTACAAAAATTATTACTATTTTTAATAATTTTATCAAGACCCGTACAGTCGATTTCCATCAACGGCCATCGAACTGCACTTACAGCGACCTTTTCCAAATTTGATTTGGACATAATTCCAAATCCAACCGTTAGATTTCTAATTTCTAATATTCACTAGAAAGCACTTTTCGATACGAACCCAACGGTTCCGGTTTTAGGAGAATCCGACGGTCGGATCTCCCGTAACATCCGTTCGAAGTCAATGGTCGAAATTTGCGAACTGCCGCGGCGCGGCGCGTTCTATTCAAGCCATTATAATATATATATAATATATATATAATATATACTTCGTTGATTTCCTTTTAAAACGTAGTTTATAAATCGTTTTAAATTCGTTTTCAAAACGATTTCAACTTCCATTTCAAATTCAAATCAAAATTGAACTTTCCCTTACAAATTCATTTTAAATTCATTTCAAATTGATTTCAATTCAAATCGATTTTCAGTTCAGTTTCAATACGTTTTAAATTCAATTCAAAACGATTTCAACTCGATTTCAATCTAATTCGAATTTCAATTCTATTCAGTTTAATTCGAATTCATTTTCTATTCAATTCAATTTCAATTTAAGTTGAATTTCTATTATTTTCAATATAATTCGAATTTCATTTCAAAATATTCGATTTTGAAAGCACTTTTCAATATTCATTATAAAAACGAATATAATCAATATAAATATCGTTCACATCAAAATGGCGTCAATCTAATCAACACGGCTTCATATGTTTCTATTTTCAAATATTCTATTTCAAATATTTCTATTTCAAAACTGGAATGAGGCCCAATCAATTACCATATAATGTTAATTATATGGATTTTCTACAACACATGTATACAATAACAACGATGAATAATCAACCATCATCCAAAGTGCATTCTACACTGTATAAGCATCAAATATAAATATTTAACGCTCATAAAAGTCTGTCCATCAATCGATCAACATACAGCTAATTATTGGGACTAGTGTATGTCATATATCATCCCAATACCCGTGTGGGGTTTTCAACCAATCAAACACAGATTTTATTTGTGCAGTTGGGCGATGTGTAAAATTTATCGTCCCAATCAATATCAATCAAATCAGTGTATATAAACAAATCTCTGATTTGTTTATAAATATTTATTTTATATACATGTTAAAAATTCTATTTTCAGCTATAAAATATTTTTAACTATATAAATATTTTATTTCATTTCACATCACATCACACAATCAACTACACATCAAAATCAAACAAACAAGCATACAAGCCGTCCATGGTCTGTGGACGACGGGTGTCGGGTGCTACTAAACACCGTCTGCATCCTAGTATATATTTTAACTAGAAAATTAAATTAAAAGTGAGAAGTTCTCACAGAGGGTTCCACTCCGCCGTGCTTTACTGTTGAACTGCTGAATCGTCTGAATCTACTTGAAATTCTAATGCAGTCCTTTTCACGCTGTTCATAATAAAAATTATATTTTTATCGCCTCATTCAATAAATAAAAATCATATTTTTATTTCTACTTCATCTATTTTTACAACGCTTATTTTAATATAAAAATTATATTTTTATTCTTTCTCCTTCTTTGTAAAAATCAAATCTTTATTTGACAAAAAATCTAACGTTTCTTTGTATAAAAATGTAACCTTTCTTTGATAAAAACATCGCCTTTCTTTGATAAAAACAATCAAAGCTTTGTTCAATAAAAAAATATAGCTTTACTTACCTAAAAATCTAATTTTTAACTTGATGTTTACTATAAAAATCCTACCTTTAATATAAATAAAACTGATTTTTTTCCCAATTTATATACTGCTTTTATAAATAATAAAAATATAAGCTTTTCATAATCATTCAAACGAAAAAGATTCAATTTTTATATGTCATTTTAATAAACAAAAATCCAATTTATTTACGCTATACTTATATATAAAAACCTAATTTTTATACGCAATAAAATAAATAAATAAAAACATTTTTATAGACATGGATAATTAACAAAAGAAAATATAAAAATAACAGTAAACTTACTGTTCTACATCGCCAGAAGGGGGAAATTCGCTGTTGGCCGGGAAGGGGAGGCGCGCGCCTATGCTGGGGGGTGGTGGGTCCGGTGCGCGGCTCTGAGGAGGTGGATCGACATCGTCTGTTTGGGTCAGGGGGGTCTCGTTCGAGCTTTAACGGAGAGGGAGGGGAGAGAGGGTGAGGGCGCCGGAGTGGGAGGGGCTCGCCGGGAAGAGGCGCACGCTGGCGAAGGACCTGGAGGCGTCGTATTATTCTTTTTTTTTTTAACCTAATTCGATTTTGAATGATATGGGCTTTGACCGTGGTTGAAGAGAAAAAGGAGGGGGGCCTTTTTTTATATTTTATTATATTTAATTTTTAAATTCCTCAAAAAGTAACTTCTAATTTCGACCTCCAAACGAGACCCACTGCCTGTCGTCCATAGCTAATTACCCCCATTCCGAACACAATGGGATATGTTTCGTAAGCCAATTCCATCGTTTCGATCTGTTTCCACTGAATTCAAAATACAAATCAATATATATTGAATTTGAACGCCCATTTTAATTTACCGGGGCCACATACAAACTCGAAAAATTACAGAAAAATTATTTCTAGATTCGTATTGGCGATACGGTCCTAACAAAACTAATTTCATTGAATTCTGAGAACATTTGAAAAGTGGCCATTTTCCAGTCGATTAAAATCAACTTAACTGGTCAAACGCATTTTCCTTTGCCATGCTCACATACTGATTCGAAAAATTATGAAAATTGGAATCTAGCAATAACTCGACATCACGGATCCAACAAAAGTGGTTTCGTCGAAAATCGAGGTCGTTTGCAAAACTTCCATTTTTAAGGGCCAGAATTCTATAGCGACTATTCTGAATTTTCAACTGGACATATCTTTTGATTCCCGCTATGAAATTTCAATTTTTCGGATTCGTTGGAAAGATATTCTCAAATAGATTCTAATATTTTTGGTTTCGCTAAAATCCGGTTTATTTTGAATCCTGTACATTCATTTGAACTTTGAAATCGAATTATCGAACTACCGCGCCATTTTCAATTCCTTTTATAATTTAAAATAAATATTTTTATTCTAGCGACGATCTATATAATATACACGTTCGAATTCTATTCAAAATAAATTTCTCCTCGATATTATTTAAAATAATTCATTTTAAATAATCAAAATTCGCTGAAATTGCCAAAATAAAAATTTTAAATTAGCCCAGATTTCCGGGTTATTACAAGGCATTTACATTCGCACAGTCAAACTGTAAGTCCGATCGATACAAAAATCGATAACTAACTAATACGTATCCAACGACACAAGTTTTATCGCATTTCGAGACTTTTCCCTAGAATGATATTTTACATGCAAAACGACACTATTTTGGACAACAAAATATCCGATCTTCAAAAATAATGAACTATATACCTATCATGACTCTAAACATTAATATGAATCCAACAGATTTGATTTCTATCTTTGATTCGATCGTTATCGTACAAATTCCTTTCAAATCAAATTAAATTTATTTAATTAATCGCTATGGTTTATAAACAATTCCATAGCGACTTTATGAAAATTTGATTTTTTTCATAACTCAAAATCTATAATATGAAATCTTGATTTTTCTCTTTCATTAGAAATTATAATCAAATAAATTTGGACGATTCTTATTTCAAAGAATTCTGACTTATATTGGATCCTATATATTCAATTTAAGTTCAAAACTCAGTTTTATAAACTACTGTGATGTTGTGACCTCGTTTTAAATTAAATATATATTTATACATTCAGACATCATTTTATTAATAAATAAATTCTATATAAAAATCTATTAATATTTCTAAATCAACATTAAAAACCAATTTTAAATGTTCAAACATAACGGTTAAAATTTGGGTCATTATATCACTGATCAAGCATTCCCACCTATTATCATGTTTATATGTTAAGAGGTTGGAGGTTAGAACAGTAAGTTCTGATGAATGAAAATCACATAGGTTTAAGGAATAACTATTTCTTATATTTGACAATATAATTCATCAAATTATGTCTACGAGATCTAACACACAAACAAACATACGTTATAATGAGGTGAACTATCCTGCTGTCAATTTTAGGCCTATGTATTATTTATAAGGGCAGATTCTATTATCACTTAATACCCCATGAGGCGGACTCTCATTTGGTCTTTTAAGGCCATTAGATAAATATTTAAGGGTGTATCCCTTTTGATCACTTAAGACTCTATGGTGGATCCTATCCACTTAATACCTCGTCTTATAATTGTTAATGCCATTAAATATTCTTTCTCTTGTAATATGAGAAATTGTAAGCCACCACTTAATACTGGTTTAGGTAGACTCTCATGGCCTTTTAAGAGCCTCCGGCAGACCCCATTCGTTACTATTTAACTGGTACTATGGTGAACTCCTAGTCACTTAATATTTTCTATAGACAGACAGTCTTTGCGAAAGCTTTCATTTCGTTGTCATTCATACTACCCATCCCTCTAGGTACACCTTCACACATCCCTAGAGAAGAAGCATATACTTCCAAAGAACTACCTTACTCAAATGTATAACGTTTAATTAAGACAAATTATATCTATTTAAGAAAAAGGCGGACCTAGTGACCATTTTAGACCTAATGAGGGTATGTCTAATGACTTCAGCCTTTCTAAAGAATGAACATTAGAAAAGGCCTAATGTCCTAACTATTTTATACACAAACCAGGTAAATTATCCACTTAATACCTTCTCAAGGCAGCATATTTCACACACAGTTTATTATATATGTATGTGTGTGTGTATGTATGTATACACAAGACATCTCACATTAAACCGTCCATTAATTTGTAGATGTTGGATTTGCCGAGCAGTTCTGAGCAGGTTTCTACTACAAGAAGGTATTGACCTTGAGTCGTAGTGTAATAATTGTATTGTCCCATGACACCTAGATCTCTCATATTAACCAATATTACTTGTAGATGATGGATATGCCGGTTGGTTCTGGGTAGGGTTATACTACAAGTATTAGTTAACCCTCGTGTCTATGTGTCATTAATACTAATTAAAGCCAATAACTCACACATATACAAATTTCCTATGGTGACATTTAATTTCTACTTTTATATTTTAACGCATTTAATATGCTACCTAATATGAATTTAATACGCATTAATAAGACATCAATTATGCTAAAAAAATAATAGTGAATAAACGTAAATCAAAACGCACGTGAGTAAACATCCTAATTCGTTTGAAATGTCAACCCTAATAACATAATTATGGTATACAAGTTAATTTCCCTAACTTCACCACATGGCTTGGATATGCATATTCACATTCCATAAATAAAAGGGAAATAATAGTATATACATAAAACTCGTAAGCAGGATTTGAATAATCATCTCTATAACCAAAGATAGACAAGGAACAATAATCTGATTATATATGTAAAACTTCTCTTTTGGTACTGCTTCACTTTTATATGATTTTATATACAAAACTTAAGACTTTAGTAATTATGTGGATAGATGTTCGAACGATCTATTGAAAATAGATGCTTAAACCTATTATTTCCAAAATACTCAAGTCTTATGCTTTAGCATACACAAATGTAAATATCTATAACAAACAAGTGAATCAGACCAAATTCATAGATTGTACAACACCCAAACATCTATCTTTCATTACCTCAAAAACAAACCCAAAACACAACAATTCACTGACCATTTCCGCTAATAATAAAAATAAGAAATATGGAGGATTTGTATTGTTTTGTTTCCATTTAAAATTCAAACTCCCTCAGGCATAATAATCCAAATCTGCACTAACGAGATATATGAAATAGAAAAATCATATAATTTCCACTCATAGAGACAAAAAGTAAGAATAATGATTTTTGGTGTAGAATCTATTGAAATCTAGATCATAACCTTCGAAGCTCCAATTTCTCCTTATATATACGAGAATCATATGTAGAATCTCATATATACATACATATTAATTACAAAATCTATATATGCATTTAAATTAGAAAATATAGAATATAGATTAAAGAGGGAAGAAGCCTAACCTTTCTTTTGGAATTAAGAAACAGTGGAGAGACAAGATGAAGGAACATAGTATAATAAAACATAGGGTTTGGCAGGAGGCAAGGGGGTCTATTTGTAGTTGCTAGTGTGCGTATGGACAGTTGGATTAGTTTGATTTAACCTGGACAGTGCTCTGAAGCAAAATTATATATAAATCCCTAAAATAACAAGTCTTCTCCATAATACCTTGGGGGGTGGTTGACCCCCCTTCTATAGGGGCGGTCGACACCCCTTTTGGGTTCGAGCCAGAAGAAATTATTTTTCCGGTAATGTTGCTTTATATTAATTATTTTATTTGAACTAATTAATTGTTTCCGGTTCTGGTTTATTCTTGTCCCCTTTGTTTGTGTGTATATATGTGTGTATATATACACACACATACACACACATATCTTCACACAATTTCAAATCTTTGAGGAATATTCTATTATGCCAATTAATATTCATTCATATTCTATATTTATTTTTAATCAGTTTGAATTTCAAAACTTGTGTGTATGTATTTTACGCGCAACTTGTTTTATTAATATATTCTTTATACAGACTCCGTTTTCGACAAATAAAATATGAAAACGGACCAGAATTTCGCCACGAATATAATAGTAATAATTTTGTTGCTCAATTCTTAATTATCCAAAATTCTTATTTTCAATCCATTAATATTTTTTATTATTATTTATATTTAATTTAATTATATATGTCTATTTAGGGTATATTTACAGGGTGTTACATTCTTCCCCCCTTAAAAGAGATTTCATCCCAAAATCTTTTCGAAGGGGTAAAAAACATAGCTCTCTCTAACAAACATGTTATATACCCATGTTATTTTTAAACATCCATTACCAGATGTGATTATGCATTGCAGACTTGCTAAAGCGAGCTCAGTCCTAGCATGAAAGTGTAATATGTGATGTTGTATGCATGCAAGACACCCTATATGCATATAATTTCTACATGAGTGCTCAGTGCATTTGTATTGCAAACAATTCCTACCATCCAATCTAGCAACCACAATGCAACCATAAAACTCTAAAACTTCCGAGAAAGGCCACAAAATTTTAAATTTTCATGCCTTTCATTGAATTTTCTTCCTTATGTACTTGAACCAATTTAACTGCATAATAACTGAAACCATAGGGGCAAGTATATTATTCACCTTGACCGGATAGAGATGATGAGATTTGTTGATGTATTCCAATCTTCTAAGTTTCTAGCTATAACTTCTTCTTCTTTTCCTACTTGCAATAGTCGATGTTCTTAGTTTTTTTGCTTTAATTTAGGTTTTAAAATGGATATTGTGAATGAATTTGGAGAACACGACACATATACTTTTCATGTGATGAATGCCAACATTGCCCTCCTCATGTCTCCCTTTCTTATACATGTTTATTTGGTTTTAACGGTCAACCTTCTAATTAATTTATTAAAAATAAATCCTATTACCTCATCCACTACATTATTCCAATTTAATTAGATTTAAAGCTAGTGTGTTACTAAAATTTGGGATGTTACACAAGGTTGCTTAATCTCTCGAGCTCAAATTTTTCAATGGTAGATGTAAAGAAATATATGGGCTTATTTCGGTTGACAATGAATGAAGTGAAGGAAATGGAGTTAGTCGATAGGCTTATATACTCATATGGCCAACTTCCTTAAAGCCCTGAATGGCTTAAGTATTTGTAAGCAAATGAATAAGTAATGATTCCATTCTATAAGGGAATGGTAGCAAACCCCATTACATTAAAACAATAAATATAATGTGTGGAATAGTTGCAATCACAATTTTGTATGACTTGGCAATGACCTTTTTACATCTATATGCACTTAGGGGTCAAATAAAAAAGTGTATACATGAACATACAAGTGCATATGTACACTTAACATTTGATTTCACGAATTGATAAAAACTAGATTATTACTTAGGTGCTTCACAAAGAGGACCATTCGATAACCATGACTTGCTAAATCATTTGATCAATTCCATGGAACAAGCGCAAACAATTGCTAACATATTATAATCCAATATTTATACAATTAGATATCCATCAAACATCACTATGAACTACAAGAAGTACAACACTTTGCTAAAGAAACCCAATAAAATAATAACTAACTTTCTTGAAGCGAAGTGGAATCCTTTTCGGAGATCTTGATTCAATGCATGTCATGTTTGAAACATGACATACTTTGAGGGGATAGTGTTATCCGACCTTTTGACTTGGCTACATCCAAACTGATTGGACTAGTTAGACTCAACGATTATCGAGGAAATAAACATAGAGTGATGATCCGAAGATTCAAATATCTGGCACATACAAGGACATAAGATGACAGTCCATGAACACAGAAAAACAATGCCTTTGAATGTTCTAAGTATGGGCTAGTGCCTTCCCTTATGTGGGCCCAGGGGATCAATACCTATCACGTAGATTATAAGTAGTTTAAACCAGTAGTTCAACTCAACAAAGATGACACAATATCT
This sequence comes from Allium sativum, assembly GCA_030737875.1. NCBI lineage: Eukaryota > Viridiplantae > Streptophyta > Magnoliopsida > Asparagales > Amaryllidaceae > Allium > Allium sativum. The sequence goes on from CM060909.1 coordinate 1,027,451,603, forward strand.
CCAAAAAGCTCCTAGGATACATTGCAAATTGTTTGTGGAATTATAATTCCAACACCAACATGATCAAGCTCAAGAAGTGATGAGGCCCACTTAAATAAACTGAGTGATTGATATCGACCCGATCATCATAGGAATTTATATCGATCTGCATACTTGTCGAATTGGGCCTCCATATTTTTTGGTGACTTAGAATTCGACCTGAGATTCCACTGGAGAATTTTCAAGAAGATATTTAGTCGTCAGCGCCAATAAATAAAGTGTTCATTATTAGACTTAATGAACTTTTGTATCTCGTACTACTCAAGTACACTATACTCTTCGAACATCACCGTTCTATACTTTATACTTTAAAATTAGCAGTAAATCATTAAAAACTTTCAAGTGGATTTTTGTTACAAAAAAAAACCGCAGTAAAGATTGTGTCTATTTTTGTTCTACTAGTGCCCTTTTTAATTTTAATTCTTCACTTTTATTTTCTACTTATTAACTTTTAAGTATTTGAGTCAACTTTTCATGAAAACTGAATTAATCTTTCATTTTAATATAATATTTTTTGTTTTAACCTTTAAGTGTAAAAGCTTCACATAATTTCCCATGTAAATTGATTATTGATGAAAATAATTCTCTTGTTTCATATTTAATATGGGATTATGATGGACAGACCAAAACTATACCATATTACATTAAATTAGACTAAAACTGATGATTAGTATAACGATTGTACTTTTAATTTACCATTTGATGCAGAACAAAAGTGGTTCAAACTCCAAACCATGCTAAATTGGCCGATGCCCACCCTATTTGATTCTATTCTTAAAAACATAATCATTCTCTTTTGTATTTGTTATTTCTTTTCGGTGACATCACGCTAAAATAATTTGATGCATTTATTAATGCATTTATGGGTCATTACACTAAAATAATCGCATATATAATAGGATATAATGAATATTTTTAGAGTATTAGTCAAAAAAATGGCCTACTCTTTAAGGGAATTTTTGATATATGTGATTCCAATGCAGGCTCGAAGCCACACGTTATAATATGTTAACCGTAGATACGATGCGATGCACATCTCCTTGTAGTCAGCTAATGGTTTAGAAGCTACCTGCAAGCAAACTCAAAGAAGGTATACACTTTAAGACCAATAAGCACCAATATAAGAAAGAAGTAAGCTCAGAATAAAAGAGGATACTCCAATCATAAGATTCAGTCTATAATCCTTAATAAGTTCAGTAAAATGCTTCAAATTGAAGCGTGGAGAGTAGGCTCGAACTAGGACCTATGTTATTTCATTTTAAATAGTCATAAACATGCAAGGTCGGCCTATTGTCATAATTTTGTCAACTAATTATATGCCATTTTAGTACAAAATGTTTCATCTATCTTATTACACTATCTCAATCCATCAAGTACATAAGATTCTGTTAATATAAGTCTAAGTCAATTTTGATAGAGGACACCCAAATTGATTTACGGTTTCAGAAATAAAATCAGGGGCCTGGAGACTGAATGAATTGACCAAACCATTCTCAAGTGATATTGTGCTCCTATTTATAGGTAGGAGCTCATAGTTATGCCATACTAGTAGTGATTCAAATGGCTTCAAGAGTTTTCAAGCATATGGAATGTGCTTTAATTGGATCACGACTTCGAGTAGGTAGGCAAAAGTTAGCTTCGACTCCTTGCGCTACCTTAGTTTCAAGATAGATCCTGTATATGTCCTATGTAATGAAGAGTATGAATCAAGAAATCAACTCTTTTTTCATTGCCCGTATTCAGCATATTTGTGGGTTAGATGTCGTCTTAGCTAGGCCTTGCTCCTTCGCCATCGAGTACACTCTATTAGAGGATGAACTAAAGACATTGAAGAATTCTTTCAGTTCCGCTTCGTTCAGACAAGATGTTGCTTTTTATGCCATTACTTCCACTGTTTATCACATATGGAATGAGAGGAATTTACGTATTCATAGTGACCATAGATGGGACAAATTTCGATGCTGGGATTTCATTAAAATTGAAGAATCCTTTTTTATCTTATATCCATCCTAACTCTTCACCAAATATCTTATGTAGTCTACCTACTTTCCTTTCTAATGGGGGGTAATTCTTTAAAATTACCAAAGATGAAAAAAAGAGAATTTTGCTTTGAATTTATAGCCAACTATTACCAAAGCTAATACAAAAAAGGCTTTCAAAACTCCTCAAATTTTGAGGCATAGCTTGGCATCGAGAGGAAAAACTACAAGCTTCAAAAGAACAATTGAAGCGTTTATGTGACAAACTATCACATTCAGATGTAGCGTCTGCCAATATCTACCAATGAAATCATTATGCAATAGTTGAAGAGTACATAGAAAATTATTTCCAAATCCGTGTATAACATCCAGGATGCTATGCAGAAGGTGCCCTACTTTCTTAGAGCTCTCCTTAGATAAATTATGAGAAGATCCTCCTTTGAATAGGCATTATTCATGGATTTTCAGATAATGTCAAGAAATTCTTGAAAATTAATTTTCCAACCCTCCGTAAAAATGATCACCGAAATAAAAGTTCACGACAAAGTTGGCGATAGTTCCCGATACAACAATAGACATAGATGCTACTGAACTATTATCTATCAAAGACCCCTCAGTATTCGAGGCATTGATTTGATGATAAAGGGAACATCTTTCATGGCTGTGGTAATGAAAAACATGGAATGGATCCATTTGATGCTCCCAAGGAGAAAAAGAAAGAGGGAAACTAGGTTGAAATATTTGGTTCCTCCTCCACATGACATCTTTATCCAGGGTAAGTGCATAAGGAACACTTCTAAATCCTCATTTCCTCCTTTTCAGGTTTTCCCATTTTACCTGAACTTAATTTTTTTCAATATTCATTTGGTTTAGTTCAAGACACAAACTTGAATTAAAAAAACTTAGTTAATTTAAAGGAAATGAATAGGCTTACATGTTTTTATGATCAGTTATTGAAGATATGCCATCAAATGATCACAAATCCTTCGAAACATTAATCTTACATGAGTCAAGATTCATAAGAAAATATGGAATCACTCATTTTTAGATGCTGATAATCAAGCGATCCTCGGGGACACATTTTATAAATTTATTTTGGACCAGGTGAATGATGGTTTTTGTATATAACTTTAGTATTGAAAATCTGATGATTGACATACTTCTATTCTACTTATCTTATTTCATGTATTTTATGCAGACTGTTTCCTCATATCTCATTACCTATTTTTAGTAAATATGTGAGCTTGAAAGAGAGTTTGAGTAGAAAATTACTCTTTTTGAGACTCTTCCTTCAGCTAGAGATGACCTTTTAAATCATTTACAAGGGATATATTTCGTACTTTCTAGTTTGAAGTAAGATTTCTATGAGAAGAGAAAGTCAAGTGGCTCAACACTACTAGAGATTTGAAGGCTAAAGGGTTCTATACTATTACCAATATTTCTAGTGAATAAGTTGTAACCATGATTTTTAGAAAGATTTTTAGAGTTTATATTTACAAAAGTTTGTAATATGCTACCATTCGATAAACTAAGAATACTCGAAAGTAGATTATCTCAAGATGATAGAAAGTAAACTTTTAACCTCAGATTCCTGACAACCTTGAGGCTCGGGAATGGTTTGATCATTATTCTACTACAAATTCCAGATCAAACAAAAATGATGAGATGATCATAGATTTAGAGAAAAATCTTAAGCTTAAAAATAAAAGCTTAGTGCATTGACTGTTAAAAATACCTTTCAACTCAAAGGTTTGTCTATGGAATATGGTGTTGCTAATTACACCAAAGGATAAGCGATTTGGGGATTGATGTCCTAAAGAAACGGGCTTTATCTAATCCCATGATCAGTTGATTGCAAGTGGTGATGTATCAAGTTTAAAAAATTACATTCCTTCATCCGAGGGAGACCCATTTTATGCGATTAGTAACCCTCCGAGGAGTTTGGATAATGGCATGATTAGCAACTAGTGTTAAGTGTAACAACCATGGTTTTGTGATTAAATGTATAAGTTAACTAGAACCTGTTGTAAAGTGTTAATTGCAATTAAACTTAATTTGGGGAGGATAATCCTAAAATCCTTTTAGTTAAACAAACCAAGGATTTAGGAGTTGAAATGTATAGGCATGTTGGGTTGAGTTGAGTTGTATCGAAGAAAGCAATTTGATTCAATATTAACTTGTTAATCGAAGAAAATACATATATATTTGGAGAGAACAACTTATTTAATCATTATGTTGATAAAATATATATTAACTTGTGGTGATTTAGGGAATTATTTTAAATTGTGGATTTACTGGAACCTGGTTAAACAAATTGAAATGTGGACAACTTTATAATAATGATTGTGGTAAATTGTGAGTCAAAAGATTTTTATGTGTCTTAATACAATAAATTGCAAACTACAATTGAACAATGAATTTTAGTACAAAACTGTGTTTTCTAAGTTTATTTGAGATGCACACAAAATAATAAATATAAATATTCATTAAAAACACTATTTGAGTGTTAAAATATTTGTAACAGATTTGGTTATTTTTTTGACAAGATTTTGTATTCTATATAAAATTAGTTGTTAATAATGTAAGTTTTAAATAAAAGAAATGAAAATTAAGCATTTTAGCTATAAATGTAAATTTTAATGGATTATGATAAAATTAGCGTTTAAATATTTAAAAAAACTCATACATGATTGTTACAATTTTCGTAAGTTCAGACAATGTAAAACTTGTAAGCCTTAGTGTTAAAATGGATTAAAAGCGAATAAATAGGTGTTAGTTAGTGTAACATAACCTAATTAATCCATAATTAACTAAACTTGGCCTAAATGGGTCATAATCTAAGCCCAATGATGAAATTATAATTAATAGGAAAATCTGGAAAAGAAGAAAGCAATGTACTTTTTTCCTTCTCCGAAACACTTTCCTTTAGAACATCCTGTAAAGGTTGATTTCATCCCCTTTATATTTACAATTTCCAAGCTAAATTTAAAAAAAAGGTAAGAAAATGCTTGCTAATCCTTTTCCAATAGGTAATCCATAACCATGATAAGAGATTTATTTTTCTATTCCATAGATTTGAACAAAATTGATTTACCGAGTTGTGACCAAAAACTCCAAATTTTCATCTCTAATCGTTGTAAATCTTGCTGCTAATAATAAAAGGTGAGTAAACCTCGCCTTCTAGCTTAAAATGTGCGTTCATGTTATTAAATTTGAGTTTATTGCAAGTTTCTGAGAAAATATTTGTTACTGTAAACATAAATCTGAGTTCTGCGTTTGCAGTGATATCTTGTTGTATAATCATCTTTGTGATCATATATCCTCCTTGATTTTTATCGTAATTATGTTTTATCTTTTCTAGCTCATAGCCTGTATGTTACTCTTTGTGTATGTCAAAATTCATTTATAAAATAGCTCTGTACCATGTTGAAATTATAACTCAAACTTTGAAACAAAGTAGAAAATGCTCTAGAAAAATTTCTTAACACAAAGTTCAACTTAGACATTTATGGGTCGAATTAAAGGTCAACCCAAAGCTTCTCAAGGTAGCCCCTAAATTCGACCTAATATCATGAAAAGGCTGACCTATATAGTGAATATGAACACATGTTTTTTTAGTATTTTAACCTTTGGCAGATGATTTCTGAGTGACTTTAGATGATTTCTGAAGCAAGAGTCATTTGATGGGCTTAATCTAAAAATATTGAATCCAACATTACCATCGATCCATACTCCAGACTAATGAGTTTTCATGTGATTCTTTATGTGTTAATTTCATGAGCTTTTCGTGATTTTGCTTACACGGTACACATGTTTTAAAAATAATTTTCAAAAGGATTTTTAATATAAAACTAAGATATTAAGATATATGTTTTTCAAAAATAAAATAAAATTATAATTGTTTCGAAGCTATTAAATATATGTATATTTTCCATTATAAAGAGATTTTCAAAAAAATGATTTCCAATTTTTTTTCAAAATCCTTTTAGAAACTCGTTTCTCGAACCAAGTATGATCAATATACGACCACATGTTTTTGTACTCTTCAAGAGAATGAGGATATGACTTAAACGATGTAGAAAACTGGGTGGTATAAGATACATAGCTTTATTATTTTGGTTAATTCCATATTTGTTCGATTGAAGCTATATATGTGGAGTAGACTAACTTGTACTAAACCAATACGTGAAAATGTGCAGAATGGGTCATGTTGTTGTCGCTATCCAGATTACTATTTGGAAGTCTATGACACATTCCCTTGTTGTTATTTACAGTACTAGACTGTGGCCAGGCCGGGGGAAGGTGGGGAGAGCGGCTATATATATATATATATATATATATATATATATATATATATATATATATATATATATATATATATATATATGCACATACTTGGAAGGAGAGGCCATGCACATTAGGCTTAGGGGTCGTTGTTGATGTCAGGCGCCAAAATTTATATTAATAGTATCTGGAAGGATGGAGGGGACATTTATATAATGCATGTGCGAATGTTGTTTTGGATCCATTTGATATTTACATATTTCATATTTCTTGATTTCTAGATTCTAATGATTTCCAAATGTTTCACCATTTGTTTATGTTGGAGTTTATTCATAACCTAAGAGCTATTTGATGGTTTACACATGGTAAATATATCTCTGTTGCTTGAATCCTCAAATGAGTTATATATCTTGATACTATGATGGTTTCCACCTTGTTGTTTCTTGGGTATTTTGATATTTTATACACACTCACAGTGGAGTACGAATATGTCCCTTACAAATGTGAAAGATGTGGCTTTTTGGGTATAAAATTTCAACTCATGAAATGGATACATAGCCACCGTGAGTACAAAATAATCAAACGAACTCATTTGATGATTTTGTGCCTGCCCAAGCAGATGTATCAAATGTTCCTGACAAGCTAGAAGAATATGTTGTATTACCACTAGATATTAATCAGACTGGATTGCATTGCATCATATGGCAGAGGTTATTTTAGATGAGCATGCTCAGGAGGAAAATGTAGACGTATCGGGTTTAGTTACAAAAAATACTACATACTTAAGCCAAGCAAAAAAAATAAGTTCAACTTCAGCTCCTTCTAAAAGACATTTGAGGAGCTCCTCCTCTACTAAATGACCATTTTAACTTGGAATGCCAGGGGAATGAATACACCACTTCGTATGTATGATGTATTCAAACTCCTACAGCAGTTTCAAACCAACTATTGTTTGCTTAGTGTACAACAAGTTAAATAAAACAAATTTGAAAAAAAAAATGTCAGAAAATTACCTTTACATTGGGATTTCATTATAAATAGTACGTTTCAGTCAGTGGGGCATATATTACTACAATGGGTTAGTAAATAATGGACATTGCAAGTGACATCATCTTCTTCACAACATATTTTTAATCTTGCAGTAAATTCTGGAGGGTTGCACCTTATATTTACTGCAATTTATGCAAGTAATATATTTTTAGAAAGGAATATTCTATATGAATCTTTAAATATGCAATCAACTAATATATCTAATGCTTGGTTACTGATGGGAGATTTTAACAACGCATTATCACCATTGGATAATAAAGGAGGATTATCTATGACTTTTCAACATCCAAGAAGCTTTCAAAACTGCTTGTTACAATCTAGCTTAGCCGAGATCAAGCCGCTTGGTTTTCTATTTACCTGGAGAAGAAAAAAAATTGCAACTCATGTTGACAAAATATTGGCTAATAATTCACTTCTCCAATAGTTTATAAATTTGAAAACTTTGTCCCTGTCTCTAACAAGTGATTGTAACCCATTACTAGTCGACTCAATTCTTATTGCTTTGATAAAGAGTTACCCTTTTAGATATAGTAACGATTGGCGTTTGACAGATGGTTACTTAGATTGTGTCATTAACGGTTTACAAGCTTCTACGTGGGGTTTCCCCTCCTATTAGTTCCTACATAATCTTACTACATGTAAACAAGAAATAAAATCATGGAATAAACAGAGATGAAAATAACTAGATCTTTTACAAGAGGCAGAACAACATTTTCAAGCTTTGGAAGCAGCTGTGGACTTGGACCCTGATAACATTCAACTGTATGATGACATTCTTCGCCCAAAGAAAAAATGGAAAACACAACAAAAAAAATTAGATTTTGGGGGTTTAAACAGAAAGCTAAAATTGCATGGCTTCAACAAGGAGATAAAAATTCAAAATTTCCTATTCTAAAATGACAAGCTGCAAATTTGCTAATAATATTAGAGCTTTCATTACCTGTGATGGGGAACTCATGTACAACTATGCTGATATTGAGTAGGAGGTGATTGCATATTATACATCTATGTCCAACGCATCTATGAATACTGATTATCCACCTATCCAAGCTTTCACCTCTGAAGAGGAGACTTACTACCTGCGGAATATTACTAAACAAGGCTTAAAAAGGTTGCTTTCTCAGTGCACGACGGTTCTATCCCTAGACTTAAAGATATGAATGTTAAATTCTTTAAACTTTATTGGGATGATCTAAATTTTGATTTGTAATCTGCAGTTAATGACATGTTTATATCTTCCAAAATTCTTAAAGGATGCAAATATACATTCATAACGTTTATTCCTAAGATTGATAAGCCTACTAGCATCACACATTACAGGCCTATCTCTTGTTATAATATGTACTACAAAATTTTCTCTAAAATCCATGCAATCACCTGAAACCTTTTCTTGGTTATATAATTTTACAAAATCAATTTTCCTTTATATCTGAAATATATGTCAATGAATCCTTTTGGCACATAAATTACTACAGTATTTCAAGAAAGTGGAGTTAAATTTTTTGTGCAAAGGTTGATTTGCAAAAAACTTTTGTATGCTTAACAGGGAGTCTGTAATGTACATTATGTCACAAATCAGTTTTCTCACTCATTTTATTAACATTGTTTAAGAGTGCATGTCAATAACGACTTTTTCAGTCTTGTTCCAAGTGATACCTAAGGGATATATCACTTCTACAAGAGCCATACAGTAGGGAGACCCGTTGTCTCCCTGTCTTTTCATAATTGAAATGCAATATTTTTCAGTTTTGATGGAAGAGGCAACGGTGCTTCAGCAGTTTCAACCGGTTCACAAGTTTGATTGGGTGATTACACACCTCTATGCCGATGATTTAATGATCTTGGTCAATGAAGCAATCTGCTACTAGTTTACATATAATTTTTCAGAAGTTAAGTAGCTTTCTTGGGCTCAGCATCAATGCATCAAAGACCAAGTTCTTTTTCAGCACATCCTCTTCTTATGCTGATATTATCAAAACTATTATGGGATTTAAAACAAGCACCCTTTCTATTAAATATCTAGGAGTCCCACTCTCTTCCAATTATTTACACTATTCGGAGTGCAATTCTTTACTCCACAAAGTACAAAGCAAAGTTAATGGTGAGGAAGCAAAGTTGCTAACTTTTACTGGTAGGCAGAACTCATCCACGCTGCGCTTACGCCTACTGTTCTATACTGGCTGTTTGTTTACTAGATTCCTGATAAAACATAGGACAAACTTCAATCACTCTATGCTAATTTTTTCTAGAGTGGATTTAAACATAAGGTTGCATGGGCTACATTGTGCAAACTAAAAAATGAAGGAGGAATAGGTCTAAAGCAATTCTATGACTTAAAAAAGGCTGCTTGTCTTAAGCTTATGTGGAATTTTCTTACCAAAGATCATCTTTGGAGTAATTAGATGAAAAATGTATTGCTCAAACAAAAATTTCTGGTTTATGCCTATAGATAACAATGCTTCGTCTACTATGAAATCAATTCTACGCCTTCGAACAAGCAGTAAGAAATATATGAATAAATTAATTGCAAATGGAAATATTACCTCTTTATGCTTTAACCCCTGAATCAATTGCAAATGTTTAGTCGATCTAATTGGTGTAAACTACTTCACTACATGTTCATCCCTAATGATATTGTTAGTAAAATAATCCAAAGTAATCAACTCGATCCTTTACTTCATCTAGCAACAAGAGAAGCATATCTACAGTGCAAAATATCCCTATCTTACCTTAGAAACCACACGATACATATGAATAATGTGATGGAGGTGGTTGTTTCTTCAAAGCCTGGGACAGAATCAGATGTAGCAGTTGTTCTAAACCTATTTATCGTGTTATTTGGTACTTTAAAAATTCCAAACGCATGGCATTTATATCTTACCTCAGAATATTTGATAGGTTGACTACAAAAGCAAGATCACAAAGTTTTGGCATTTTATCAAACACTGCTTGTTTTCTTTGTAACAAAGAGGAGGAAACTTCAAACCATTTATTTTTTTGAATGTGAATATTCATCTTTTATTTGGTGTTCGTTAAAACTTAAACTCAATCTACCACCTTCCATCCTACCATCGATTAAAGAAGAAGCTGTTGTTTTATTATCCACCTTTCATACTAAAGATTAAATTCAAGATGTTACATTTGGTTCCTTCACTATAGCCATTTATTTCATTTGGCATAAATGAAATGCATGTATCTTCCACAATCATCAAACTCATTGCACCATAAAGGTTAACTAGATCAAGAAAGAAATTACTTATTTGGTACGTGACAAGGGTAGCAAGATGCTAAGATCAAATAGAGATTTTGACTTTCTTCTTTGCTGGGGAATTGATCTTTTGGATTCAGGCTAGCGTTTTGAAAAGCAGAGAAGATTTGAATTGTTTTGAATGGACCATGGTCTTTATCATGTGGTTTGATTTGTTTCATTTTCTTGTCGGTCTGCTTGATTTTTTCTTGTAACTCATTTGGTTCATGTATAAATTTATGTACAGTTAATATGTGAACTCCAAAAGCACTTTTTCCCTTGTAAGGTACCTAATAGGGGGTTATATGTAACAACCCGTATTTTCAATAACCTGTAATAACATAAATCGAGGCAGAATTTAATTCTAAAATGGGAATCAAGGGAAACGGGCTATGCCATTGTGTTCGTCTCGGAAAAATACGCGAAATAGAGTCCGAGTTTTCGAAAATCGGAGTCCGTATGACCAAGATATGGCCTCGCGAAGTTTCACGAAAATTCCCAAATTAAAGTATACTTAATTAAGTGAAATGGGTTGTGTAGATATATATATATATATATATATATTGATATATATATATATATATAATTGAAAATTTAATAAATAAATATGCAAAAATGCTCAAAACAGCGAATTGGGAGAGGGGAATAACCGAACCGGCCGATTTTTGAAGTCGACCCGAGCCCGCTGGGTCGACTAGGGGTTAATCCAGGGTGTTTGGCTGTCAACCCGTGGGCCGATTCGCTCAAGTGCAGATTTTGCATTTGAATGGTTCTCATGGTCCATCTTTAATCTAAAGGCCCTAGATGGTTCCTACACTTGACTTCTTCCCCAAGACATGCTTTGATGGCTTGGATTGAATCTAGGGTTAATCCTATGGCCTAAAACACTTGCCTAATCTATAAATAAGACCCTAACCTACCCTAATTCATTCATAATTAAACCTAGTGACTAAACTATGGCAAAATGCTAGCTCTCATGGCCTCCACTAATTTTATGAAGAGGGTTGCATACTAATCACTCTCTAATCAACTTCTAATCCCTTCTTAGCATCTTAATCTTCTTCATTTGGTGTTCAAAGTTGCTAGTTGTGAGTTTCTATCACTTTGATGATCTTTTGGTAAACTAATTAGATGAGATGTGATGAGATTTATGGTTTTGTATGTGGGTTAATGAGCTTTGAATCATATGATATGATGTTAGCATTAATCTTATGTTTATGCATGTTGAGTATGTAAGCTTATGCAAGTTTAATATGATGTATGTTATGTTTGCATGATGCTAAATATGCAAGTTGTGGGCTATGTAATCATATGCATGTTATGCAAGTTCATGGTAATATGCTATGCAAGTTACATGTTTGTTAATATGCAAGTTACATGTTTGTTAATATGCAAGTTACATGTATGTAAATATGCAAGTTACATGTTTGTTAATATGCAAGTTACATGTTTGTTAATATGCAAGTTACATGTATGTAAATATGCAAGTTACATGTTTGTTAATATGCAAGTTACATGTTTGTTAATATGCAAGTTACATGTATGTAAATATGCAAGTTACATGTTTGTTAATATGCAAGTTACATGTTTGTTAATATGCGAGTTACATGTATGTAAATATGCAAGTTACATGTTTATTAATATGCAAGTTCATGATGACACATTATGCAAGTCTATAAGCTAATATGCAAGTTTGTTATGCAAAATGAATATGTAAGTTATGTGACATATTATATGCAAGTTATGTGACATGTTATGCAAGTTCATATGCAAGTTATGTGTTTGTTAATATGCAAGATGGCACCTTTGAAACATGTTCATTCATATGCAAGTTGACACCTTTTATATGTGTTATATCATGAACGAAATTACGTGGGAACGATGGGGTAATTAAATGCATAAGTTAATAAGATTGTGTGAAATTAATATAATTATGCATAACACAAAATAAATAAACATAGTATGGGAATTTGCCTATTTGGTTAGGTGTACCCATACTATGTGTTGGGAATTTACCTATTGAGTTAGGTCTACCCCATGGGAATTTACCTATTAAGTTAGGTCTACCCATGTTAAGAAAACTTGATTAATTAGGGATAATTAATATAAAATTATGAGGGTGATTAATTAGGTGTAATTAATTGACTAAGACACGAGGTTGGACTCAGTTGTAGCGTAAAACTGCCCGGACCCAACCGGCTTAACCAGTTGCTACAAATGTTAGCCCAATGTGAGAGGTCTTAGGCACAAACTAAATACGTAATTAATGTAAAGACACGAGGTTAGACTCTGTTATGACATAAGGCTGCCCGGACCCAACCGGCTTAACCAGCGGTCATAAAAGACAGTCTAATGTGAGAGGTCTTTACAAAGGTTACGTTCTTAATTAATTAATTAAGAAACACTTAACCACATTAGCATGTAGAGGGACATGAGGGGTTAAGTGGGTGCCTCGGGTGGCATGAGAAAATCTAGTGGTTGCCTTGGGTGGCAATAGAAAATACGATTAGAATACTTAACCAAAATAGAACATGTAATTAAAACATGATTAAAGGGTTAAGTGGGATATACTAGAAAAAGGGACAAGCTTAGGTGGGTAGCTTGTGGAGGCCCATTTCAACCAGTAACCCATACGTATCTTTGTGGGCTCGACCCATGTCGAGGACGGGACACGCATACTGGGCTTGACTGTAAGAGGCAAACGGGTTAGCGGTGGCAACGCAAGTCCAACGGGCTTCATATGCGTGAGTGGGCCCGGGCTGGTAGGTAAGCCGTTGTTGCATCGAGTAGATATAAGCCGTGCACCTTTAGTTTCATCAGGTTGCCACATTGGGGAATGATACATCCCACGGTGGGGCCAGCACGGGTATCTACGTTAGGGAGCCGATCGAATGGGAAGTAGTGTGTACACCTAGTGGATTGTAGGGCCCCGTGGCGCCTACTTGGTCACCTAGGGGTACGCAGGTACTAATTAGTAAATTTTATAAGTCCTTGGGTGGGATCAACCTTTAAGTTAGGAACGACTGGTGTGGTGCAGTTTAGTAATTTACCTTAGGGAGGGTAGATGCGTCTTTATCCTTTATCTTCGTTTAGTTGACTGCTTAGGGTAGCCATTCATCCCTATATGTTACCGTATATCAGTTTATGTCTTCTCTGGTTACTTTAACGATTGTATTGTTAAAGTTATAGGACTCGCTCAGACTTATGTCTGACCCTGTTGTTTTTATCTTTTTCCCAACCCTCAGGTCCTACGGTGGATCCTAGCAGTAGTGGAGCTTGATCGGATTGCTGTTCCAGTCTTTAGGAGCTTGGATAGATGTAAAGCTCCAGTTATCCAGTTATCTTTTCTTTTGTTTGGCTATTGTATGAGAGTGGGATTATGTACTTCTTTATTTTGATGGATATTGTACTTGACCTTTATTGTGGTTTTATGATGTAACCAGACATGTTTTACTTCCGCTGTTATGAGATGATGTTTTAAAATTTCAAGTACTATTTATATCTGTCTTGTTGTAATTTTTCTGTTCTATATTCACTAAAATACTCCACCGATGCTATGGCATTCCCTTAGTGAGTGATCATAGCGGGAGTGGGGTGTTACACGTGGTATCAGAGCTTAAGGTTACCAGAACAGATAAAATTTTTGAGAAAAACTACTTTCTAAGAGTATTTTCGAAGAAAGTATTTTTAAAAGCATGTCTTCTAAGAGAAAAAGTTTTTGAAAAAGAAAAGCATAATCCCCAATAGCCATATCTTTATCTTTCGGAATCTCCTTTTTGAATCTTTCCTCTTTCGTTTCAGCATGGCTGAAGATCTTAACATCCCGGAGGGTTTAGTTATACCACTATGGTATAGGAGGTTGCAAGAGGCTAGGGCCGCGGCTGCGGGTCCGGCCAATGCTACTACACCAGAGACAACCGCTCCTCCTCCTCAGCCTAGAGTGGATAATTTTGCTAAGGTTTGCAAGGAGTTCAAGGCTATAGGAGGAAAACCTTTTCTTGGTTCAGAGACTTTCGTAGAGGCTAGAGATTGGCTTAAGGAAGTGGAAGAGTTGCTAGATATCTTTGAAGTGGAAGAGGGAAAGAAAGTCAAGTTGGCGGCTTGGTTAATGAAGGGAGAGGCCTCATTCTGGTGGGAGGTCACTAATGGAGAACGCCCTGTTGACTCTTGGGCAGATTTTAAGCAAAGGTTTGGGGCTAAGTTTCTCTCAAGGGCGGAAGAGAATCTGTTTATGGAGAAGTTCTTGAATTTGAAGCAAGGGAATCTCACGGTGAAAGAATATGTCAACAAATTCAATCAATTAGCAAGGTTTGGCATAGAGTTGGTGAATACACCGGAGAAGAAGGCTTTGAGGTTCGTTAGAGGCTTGAACGAACCATTGCAAGGAATAGCTATGACTCACATTCCTATGGGGGCCACTTTTGAGAAGCTTGTCTACATGGCACTTATGCATGAGGATGATAAGAATTCTAAGGCACCAGAGAAAAAGGGGGATCAGAAGAAACCGCAACAGCAACAACAAGGCAAGGGCGGAAAAGGCAATGGTGACAAAAAGAAGACGAAGAAGAAGTGCTTCAATTGTGGAACACCAGGACACCTCAGTAAGGATTGTCGCAAAAAGAAGAAGACCGGTTGCTTTCATTGTGGTGAAGCAGGGCATCTTGTGAAAAACTGCCCAAAGAAGGGGCAGAAGACGGGGTCTACCTCAGGAGGCCAGGTGCAAGCTCTTATAGCACCACCTCAGTCAGGGGGGCAAGTTCAGGTTCTCTCAGTTCCACCGATTCAGCAGAGAGGTAGAACTATTTCCGTTGAAAGTCTGGTTTTTCTGTTTGATCATCCAGTTCGTACTTTGTTTGACTCTGGCGCATCGCATTCTTTTATCTCATCATCGTTAGTTGAGTCACTGCACTTAGACACCAGTCTAGTTGATGATCCCTTGGTTGTCTCAAACCCAATTGGGGGCTCCATATATCTGTCTATGATATGTTTGGGTTTGAAGATTTCTATACTTAGCGTTGAGTTTAGATGTGATGCTTTTGTATTGGGCTTCACGGGCTATGGGTTGATCTTGGGCATGGACTGGTTATCCAGTAATGGTGCCGTTCTTGATTGCGAAAGGAGAGTTGTCAGGCTCATGACCCGCTTGGGTAACACTCTCGAGATCTCTTGCAATCCCATGGAATCTGTTTTGCTAAGTTATCTTGAATCGCTCGATGCTTCGGTCGAAAGTTTGTGTTCTGTCAGAGTAGTCCGGGAATATCCGGATGTGTTTGAAGAAGTAAAGGGTTTGCCTCCGAAGCGGGAGATAGATTTCCGAATTTATTTGGTGGATAATGCCAAACCAGTGTCTTTGCCAGTACGCCACATGGCTCCTCGTGAGAGAAGAGAACTTCATAAGCAAGTAGGGGAGTTGCTTGAGAAGGGGTTCATAAGGCGAAGTATATCGGAGTGGGGAGCTCCAGTAGTGTTTGCCACGAAGGCGGATGGGTCCCTCAGACTTTGTGTGGATTATAGGGAACTTAATAAGCTCACGAAGAAGAATAGACACCCATTACCGAGGATAGATGATCTCTTTGATCAGTTGGTTGGCGCGTCAGTATTTTCGCAGATGGACTTAGCTACAGGGTTTCATCAGTTAAGAGTGGCGGAGGACAGTATAGAGAAGACTGCTTTCCGGACTCCGGATGGTTTTTATGAGTGGCTAGTGATGCCATTTGGGTTGACAAACGCCCCCGCATACTTTGTTGATCTCATGAGTAGAGTGTTCAGAGAGTATCTGAATAAGTTTGTAGTAGTTTTTGTGGATGACATCTTGGTCTTTTCCAAGAATGAAGAAGAGCATGCCTTACATCTCAAGGAAGTGTTGGAGACTCTTCGAGCGCATAGTCTTAAAGCTAAATTCTCTAAATGCCATTTTTGGAGAAGAGAAGTGCGATTCTTAGGGCATGTGGTCTCTAAGGAAGGGATAGCTGTGGATCCCGCAAAGATAGTATCTATCCAGGATTGGAAAGTTCCTAGAAATGCTACCGAGGTAAGAAGTTTCTTGGGGTTGGCAGGATATTATAGGAAGTTCATCAAAGACTTCGCGAAGATATCAGCCCCATTAACCCGCTTGACGAAGAAGAATCTGGTTTTCTCATGGGATGTAGATTGTGATGATGCTTTCCGACGGTTAAAGAGAGCTTTGACCACCGCTCCAGTTTTAGTGCTTCCAGATGGGAGTAAGCCGTTTGTTGTTTATACCGATGCTTGTGGAACAGGATTAGGCGCAGTCTTGATGCAGGAGGGAAGGGTAATAGCCTATGGAGGGAGACAATTGAGAGTGCATGAGAAGAATTACCCTACCCATGATCTAGAGTTGGCCGCGATTGTTTTCGCACTTAAGTCTTGGCGCCATTATCTTCTTGGTGAGAGATTCGAGTTGTTCACCGACCATAAATCATTGAAGTACTTATTCTCTCAGAAGGATTTAAACTTAAGACAGCAAAGGTGGATGGAGTTCTTAGCATCCTATGATTTCGAGATAGCGTATACCCCTGGTAAGGGTAACGTGGTGGCAGACGCCTTAAGTAGAAAAAGGCTATCTTTGAGTCCATTGTTCGTGGAACGACGAAGCTTGGAGTTTCTTTCTTTGTTTGACTTCAGACCTTCTGTTGATTTTGTACCTGGTTTGTTGGCATCCTTGGAGGTTAGACCTACTCTTTTGAGACGGATTGGCGAGGCTCAGCGAGACGACCCACAGTTGGTTGTGTTGGTAGAGAAGCTTATAAGAGGGGAGTCGTCCAGCCATTTGGGTAGATACACCATAGATGATAAGGGATGGTTGCATAGAGACGGTAGACTTTGTGTACCGCAAGATGAGGGTTTGAAGAAGGCTATTTTGGATGATGCACATCGTTCAAGAATGACTATTCATCCCGGTGGAGACAAAATGTACCAAGACATGAAGAGAGTTTTCTTCTGGGCCGGTATGAAGAAAGATGTGGCCGAGTATGTGGCTAGATGCTTAGTGTGCCAACAAGTTAAAGTGGAGCAAAGGAAACCCGGTGGGTTGCTACACCCATTGGAAGTTCCACAGTGGAAGTGGGATAGTGTCTCGATGGATTTCATCGACGGGTTACCGAGATCGAGGAAGGGCAATACGGGAATTTGGGTTGTGGTAGACAGACTTACCAAGAGTGCCCATTTTATACCCGTAAAGAGTAAGAGGACCGCTCCATGGCTTGCTTCAGTCTATGTTAGAGAGATTGTTAGATTGCATGGCGTACCATCCAGCATTGTGAGTGATCGAGATCCTATTTTCACTAGTGAGTTTTGGAGAAGTTTGCAAGAGGCGGTAGGGACTCAGTTGTGTTTGAGCACCGCATATCATCCTCAGACGGACGGTCAGACCGAGAGGGTGAACCGTATCTTAGAAGATCTTTTGAGGCTTTGTATCTTGGATTTTGGAGGTACATGGGAAGAACATCTTCCTTTGGTGGAGTTCGCATATAATAACAGCTTTCAGTCCAGTATTGGTATGGCTCCTTTCGAAGCTCTTTATGGAAGGCCTTGTCGATCTCCTACATGTTGGTGGGAATCTACGGATAAGATCTTGCTTGGGCCGGATATGGTTAGAGAGACTTCAGAGAAGATTGATTTAATTCGAAAAAGGATGAAAGCAGCGCAAGATAGACAGAAATCTTATGCGGATCGGAGAAGGACGGATCTTGAGTTTGAGGTTGGGGACATGGTTTTTGTCAAAGTATCTCCATTGAGAAATGTTGTTCGCTTTGGGTCCGTAGGGAAGTTAGCACCGAGATTTGTTGGGCCGTTTCCTATTAAGGAAAGGATTGGACGGATGGCATATAGGGTGGAGTTGCCCGACAGACTTAGTGGTGTTCATGATGTATTCCATGTATCACATTTGAGGAAGTGCTTACATGAGACCGCGGAGGTGGTAGAGCCGAGCTTGCTTAGAGATGTAGAGGTAGAGCGTGATGCGACGATTCGACGAGCTCCTACTCGCATCCTTGGGTCAGAAACTAGGAAGTTGAGGAACAGAGAAGTTCAGCTAGTTAAAGTGCAATGGGGAGATGACGAAAGCAATGCTACTTGGGAGACGGAAGCAAAGATGCGTTCTTTGTATCCATTTCTTTTTGAGAGTATGTCTTTTAACTTCTCCTTTATTGCTTGTCTAGTACTTATCTTATCTTTAGTATATCCTCTCGCTAATACCTATGACCTTTAGATAGGGTAAAACCTATGGTTGAAACATGTGTTTGAAACATGTTATGGTTGATGGATGCATATGGATGCAATTGTTTGCTAGTGGTTGCTCGTGGATGCATATACACACACATTAGGCACTAGATCGGCTCAGTCACTTCATGTTGCATATTGCATAAATGGATGTGGTAGTTAGATTGATGGATGTATCATGGCTGTGTTATCATATGGATGATGCATTTTTGTGTATGGTTGTGCACGCATGTAGAAATTTGTATGTGTCAATAGGGTTTCGCATACATATTGGATGCATGGCACTATCATGGTTTGCATTAAGGAGGTTTACTGTATCAGTAACCGCCTGATTTTCGCATTAGGTAAGTACATATACACACACTTTTGCATATATCCATCCAGCATTTAGAATCTTGTAAGGAAAATGATTGCTCGTGGATGATGCTTTGAGTAGATGGATGATTGGATGGTAGGATACGTTCTTCCTAACTTGAAGATTTCGGGGACGAAATCCTTTAAGGAGGGGAGAATGTAACAACCCGTATTTTCAATAACCTGTAATAACATAAATCGAGGCAGAATTTAATTCTAAAATGGGAATCAAGGGAAACGGGCTATGCCATTGTGTTCGTCTCGGAAAAATACGCGAAATAGAGTCCGAGTTTTCGAAAATCGGAGTCCGTATGACCAAGATATGGCCTCGCGAAGTTTCACGAAAATTCCCAAATTAAAGTATACTTAATTAAGTGAAATGGGTTGTGTAGATATATATATATATATATATATTGATATATATATATATATATAATTGAAAATTTAATAAATAAATATGCAAAAATGCTCAAAACAGCGAATTGGGAGAGGGGAATAACCGAACCGGCCGATTTTTGAAGTCGACCCGAGCCCGCTGGGTCGACTAGGGGTTAATCCAGGGTGTTTGGCTGTCAACCCGTGGGCCGATTCGCTCAAGTGCAGATTTTGCATTTGAATGGTTCTCATGGTCCATCTTTAATCTAAAGGCCCTAGATGGTTCCTACACTTGACTTCTTCCCCAAGACATGCTTTGATGGCTTGGATTGAATCTAGGGTTAATCCTATGGCCTAAAACACTTGCCTAATCTATAAATAAGACCCTAACCTACCCTAATTCATTCATAATTAAACCTAGTGACTAAACTATGGCAAAATGCTAGCTCTCATGGCCTCCACTAATTTTATGAAGAGGGTTGCATACTAATCACTCTCTAATCAACTTCTAATCCCTTCTTAGCATCTTAATCTTCTTCATTTGGTGTTCAAAGTTGCTAGTTGTGAGTTTCTATCACTTTGATGATCTTTTGGTAAACTAATTAGATGAGATGTGATGAGATTTATGGTTTTGTATGTGGGTTAATGAGCTTTGAATCATATGATATGATGTTAGCATTAATCTTATGTTTATGCATGTTGAGTATGTAAGCTTATGCAAGTTTAATATGATGTATGTTATGTTTGCATGATGCTAAATATGCAAGTTGTGGGCTATGTAATCATATGCATGTTATGCAAGTTCATGGTAATATGCTATGCAAGTTACATGTTTGTTAATATGCAAGTTACATGTTTGTTAATATGCAAGTTACATGTATGTAAATATGCAAGTTACATGTTTGTTAATATGCAAGTTACATGTATGTAAATATGCAAGTTACATGTTTGTTAATATGCAAGTTACATGTTTGTTAATATGCAAGTTACATGTATGTAAATATGCAAGTTACATGTTTGTTAATATGCAAGTTACATGTTTGTTAATATGCGAGTTACATGTATGTAAATATGCAAGTTACATGTTTATTAATATGCAAGTTCATGATGACACATTATGCAAGTCTATAAGCTAATATGCAAGTTTGTTATGCAAAATGAATATGTAAGTTATGTGACATATTATATGCAAGTTATGTGACATGTTATGCAAGTTCATATGCAAGTTATGTGTTTGTTAATATGCAAGATGGCACCTTTGAAACATGTTCATTCATATGCAAGTTGACACCTTTTATATGTGTTATATCATGAACGAAATTACGTGGGAACGATGGGGTAATTAAATGCATAAGTTAATAAGATTGTGTGAAATTAATATAATTATGCATAACACAAAATAAATAAACATAGTATGGGAATTTGCCTATTTGGTTAGGTGTACCCATACTATGTGTTGGGAATTTACCTATTGAGTTAGGTCTACCCCATGGGAATTTACCTATTAAGTTAGGTCTACCCATGTTAAGAAAACTTGATTAATTAGGGATAATTAATATAAAATTATGAGGGTGATTAATTAGGTGTAATTAATTGACTAAGACACGAGGTTGGACTCAGTTGTAGCGTAAAACTGCCCGGACCCAACCGGCTTAACCAGTTGCTACAAATGTTAGCCCAATGTGAGAGGTCTTAGGCACAAACTAAATACGTAATTAATGTAAAGACACGAGGTTAGACTCTGTTATGACATAAGGCTGCCCGGACCCAACCGGCTTAACCAGCGGTCATAAAAGACAGTCTAATGTGAGAGGTCTTTACAAAGGTTACGTTCTTAATTAATTAATTAAGAAACACTTAACCACATTAGCATGTAGAGGGACATGAGGGGTTAAGTGGGTGCCTCGGGTGGCATGAGAAAATCTAGTGGTTGCCTTGGGTGGCAATAGAAAATACGATTAGAATACTTAACCAAAATAGAACATGTAATTAAAACATGATTAAAGGGTTAAGTGGGATATACTAGAAAAAGGGACAAGCTTAGGTGGGTAGCTTGTGGAGGCCCATTTCAACCAGTAACCCATACGTATCTTTGTGGGCTCGACCCATGTCGAGGACGGGACACGCATACTGGGCTTGACTGTAAGAGGCAAACGGGTTAGCGGTGGCAACGCAAGTCCAACGGGCTTCATATGCGTGAGTGGGCCCGGGCTGGTAGGTAAGCCGTTGTTGCATCGAGTAGATATAAGCCGTGCACCTTTAGTTTCATCAGGTTGCCACATTGGGGAATGATACATCCCACGGTGGGGCCAGCACGGGTATCTACGTTAGGGAGCCGATCGAATGGGAAGTAGTGTGTACACCTAGTGGATTGTAGGGCCCCGTGGCGCCTACTTGGTCACCTAGGGGTACGCAGGTACTAATTAGTAAATTTTATAAGTCCTTGGGTGGGATCAACCTTTAAGTTAGGAACGACTGGTGTGGTGCAGTTTAGTAATTTACCTTAGGGAGGGTAGATGCGTCTTTATCCTTTATCTTCGTTTAGTTGACTGCTTAGGGTAGCCATTCATCCCTATATGTTACCGTATATCAGTTTATGTCTTCTCTGGTTACTTTAACGATTGTATTGTTAAAGTTATAGGACTCGCTCAGACTTATGTCTGACCCTGTTGTTTTTATCTTTTTCCCAACCCTCAGGTCCTACGGTGGATCCTAGCAGTAGTGGAGCTTGATCGGATTGCTGTTCCAGTCTTTAGGAGCTTGGATAGATGTAAAGCTCCAGTTATCCAGTTATCTTTTCTTTTGTTTGGCTATTGTATGAGAGTGGGATTATGTACTTCTTTATTTTGATGGATATTGTACTTGACCTTTATTGTGGTTTTATGATGTAACCAGACATGTTTTACTTCCGCTGTTATGAGATGATGTTTTAAAATTTCAAGTACTATTTATATCTGTCTTGTTGTAATTTTTCTGTTCTATATTCACTAAAATACTCCACCGATGCTATGGCATTCCCTTAGTGAGTGATCATAGCGGGAGTGGGGTGTTACATTATAAGGTTTTGATGAGGCACATGGAGGAAGCATATGATTGGTATTAATTAATAAAGCGTACCAATTTTCACGTACATATATATAACTTACGTATATCAACTTCCTAAGCATGCAATAGATAAGTTGCATATGATGTGTTGTGATTTCTTTTGGGGAGGAGCTTCTCATAAAATTAGTTGGGATAAATTGTGTGCACTGGAATCAGAGAGGGTATAGGGATTAAATCTTTTTTAAGTTCAAAGAAAGCTACAGGAATCAAGTTGATGTGGAAATATTTGGGAAACAATTCACTTTGTAGTCAATGGATAAAGCAAAAATATTCTAATGGCAAATTGTTTTGGAGTATGAATATTGCTAACAATGCATCGAGCACTTGGAAAACAATACCGAGGTTAAGAACAAATGGCAGACAATTGTCTAATAAGATAATAGTTAACAGTTCTACTACATTATTGTGGTTTGAGCCATGGTTAAATTGCAAGTATTTGGTTGACTTGCTTGGATTGTTAAGGTTTCATAGTATTGGTAGGAAGGATGAGCATGCATGTGATATTGTTAGAAATGGTAGTATAGATGGCAACACCCATGCAGCCACAAGGGAAGTGCAAAACATTATACATTCTATTAATTTGGATAAGGATTCTCAGATGGATTTCTATTAGTGGGGTAAAGGTGGTGAATTCTCATTTCATAAGGCGTGGGATTCTGTCAAAAATAAACAAGCTCAGAAATGGTACTTAAAGATAGTGTGGCACTCAAAAATGCAAAAAGGATGGCTTTTATTTCATTTTTGGCAGTTCATGATAGATTAAACACAAAGGATAGATTGCTGAGATTCGGTGTAGTATCAGAAAATTCATGTCTGTTATGCAGAAATGGTGAAGAGTCTATTAGTCCCTTGTTCTTCTCATGTGAATATTCGAGTTTTATTTGGAGCTTAATTCTTGTAAAGCTTGGTATTCATGATAATGTAGTTAAATCATTAGAAGGAGAAGCTACAAAAATAACGAACTGTTTTAGGGAAAAGTACCATCTTTTTGATGTTGTATGTGCTGCTTATACATAATCCATTTATCACTTGTGGCAAGAAAACAATTAAAAACAATTTAATAACAGATGCATGGCAAAGTAGATAAGGCTGAAAATGATAGAGAAAGATGTATTTTATTTGGTGAAGAATAATGGTAGCAAAACAAAGTATTCGATGGAGAAGCTGATGTTCTTAAGAAGATGGGGTACCAAACTTTTGGATAATGGATGATTTTCGTTATCCTTTGTTTGTCATTTTGAGAATTATATTACAGTTTGATGTTTTCTTTTGGAGATGGGAGGTTGTGTGTGCTTGATTGATGTTTGTATTTCTGTTTTTTCGAGCTTGTTTTTTTATTGTATTGTTAAACATATGGAGTTTATATGTACTCTTTTCCCTTATGTCGCACCCATTTAGGTTAGGGGGCATATGACTTTAATGAGGCATATAAACAAAGTATATGACTGGTGTTTGCAATAAAGTGTACCAATTTTCAAAACAAAAATATGTAGCTTACGCACCAATTTTCACATGCACGCACACACACACACATGTATGTATACACACACACACACACAAATATATATATATATATATATATATATATATATATATATATATATATATGAATATATCTTAACCTCCAAGCTTGGCACCTAACAACTTATTGACAATGGAAACACTTGTACTTTGTTATTGATGCCTATTACATGAGACTATTATATGAATACTTTATTGCAATTATCTCATGTATCGTAAGCAGATTCAATTTGAAGTTACTTTTTCTCCATTGAGAAGAGTTATCTCATTTGACATTATACTTCGTCTACCATGATGTAATCATCTTGTTTAAGCTAGATTGGCCTATGTATTTTATATACTTGAGTCAGACCGAGTTGTTTCAGGATAGTACTGGCTCTTGATATCTGCTTGGCCTACTTCCATTTTGGTTTATCTTATCATCTTTTGATGCTTAGGCATGTTTTGTGTAGCTACCTTGTATTTATTACGTAACTCTGATATACACCAATTTTTTTGACTTGTTGTATATATGCGGTTAGTATAACCACTCACATACGTATCATTATGTATTGTACCCTTGATGTATCTATATGCAATTGTGTCTGCTATTCTATGATTTGCGTTATATGTTGTTACTATGCTTTGTTTTGGCTAGATCTGTTTTCCAGCATATTATTGTATTAAGATAGAAACGAGTACGTCCATCCACATGAGAGCAAAGAAACTGAATCAACGTATTCGTTACTTGTTTAATACAAGAATTACCAGTGGACACTCCTAACTAGCCTTATTCTCTGCACTAGCAGACGGTATTATCTAGTAATACTCTTTGTTAATGTGGGTCTCAGGATAGGACATCACAGCTTGGCATCGGAAATGAGTTCAGAACAAAGTATAATAAATACAGAACATAACACATATTACAGTACATCAAAGTATAACATATGTGTTAACATCATCTCATTAGCTATTATAACTAAATCGTGTCCTTAATAATTAAGTGCCCTTGGAGGTAGATATAAGTTGGAAATATCTCTGGTGCAGGACAGTATAACGCCTTACATCCAAAGGGCGTTTACATGTTTATCAAGCTGTATATGGAGCTATTGCACAGTACCTAGCTACCAGCTCCCGCTTAATCTTCTCCTCTATGCAAGTGCGCCTTTGCGCATATGATTAGAGATTTCACCCATTTAGGAGGAAATCCTTTCAAAGGTTCAGAGCTTGTTCTTAGGTTCAATAAAGGTTGCGTGCATGCGATTGCATCTTTTCTTGCATGAATTTATCCGACTTCCATTGCATTCTTATATCATCAGGCATGTTGCAAGAATGTGCATTGGATTGGTATGAGCTCCTGATAGCCGAGGTTGATGATTCCACTCTTGAGTTGAAGTAGTTCAAGGAGTGTTTTGAGCTCAAATTTGTTCTCGAGTCGAAAATGCCATTTTATCCCGTCATTTCCTTGTATTATAGAAAGGAAAGACTTCTATTTTCGAGTATGTAGCATCCTTCGAGGCCTTATACAAATACAGTCTTGAGCACATAAGTACATTTTATAAGAAGAATCATAAGTTCGTTTTTGGTTTAAAGAAATACTTGAAGAAATTGTTGATGTTACACCTTAAGATATCTTTTGAGGAGTTTGTTGTCTCAATACTTCATCTCGAAGTAGTCTAGAAGGAGAAGGATAGCAGTGATGAGAATAAGGTTTGTAAGAACTCAAATAAGAAAAAAAATCCCTTTCATATGTCTAAGTCTTTTCAGGAAGTAAGAAGAAGAAGTCTGTTGTTTCTAGTTATCATCCTAATGTACGCCTCCTAGAAAAAGGAGATATTTCAATTGTGATTCCAGTGATCGTTTGATTAGAAATTGTCCCAAGACCCGCATAAGTCGTGTTTGCAAGCAAGGAACATTGGTTCATATCATGTACTATAGCTCTCAAAATTCCTAAATCCAGATAGCCCTGGGTGGGACAGCTCAGCCCAGAGGTAACCTCTCATCTGTTCTAAATGGTTCTGTATTATCTAGTGATAATACTATTCGAGTTCTCCTTGATATATGTTCATTTCATTCATTCATGTAAAAGAAACTTATAGATGCTATTTCTTTGAATGTGATTTGTCTTGTGACCTCTTTGAGGACTGTGAATCCTGTTAGGGGAATCTGCAACACTTTTATGTGAAAATGTAGAGATTTCTATGTTGTTTTTCTTTTTGTATGAACCTGCACATTATACACTATTTTGGATTTGATATGATTTTGGGAATGAATTGGATTTTTTGGTACGAAGCCTGAATCCTATGTTCTGGAAGGATTTATATCTTAAACATCCTGATTTGCCTAATTAGCTATCACTTATTCTATGGGACGTTGATTATAATTCCAAAGCATCTTTACTTTCTCTCTAATCTCGAGATGACGATGACCTATCTCATATTCCAGTCGTTTTATGAGTTTTTAGATGTATTCAAGCCTATTTCAAGTTTGATACCTAAGCGGACAATTGATTTTCGCATCGATCTCATTTTGGGTGCACAGCCAGTTAGTCGTCCTCCTAAGAGGATATCCACTAAGGAAGACGAGAAATTCAAGAAGAAAAATTTAGAACTTAAAGCCAAACAATTTATTCAGTCTTTGAGGGGAGTCGCGGTCATATTCATAAAGAAGTCCAATGGAACTCTAGACATTGCATCGACTACTGCAAGCTTAATGAGATAACAATTAAGAACAAATATTCATTCCTAGGATCCATGACATGTTCGATCAATTAAGTGGCGGTAAAGTCTTTTCTTAGCTTGGTCTCGTCATTGGCTTTCATTAGCTACAAGTTGCAGAGGATAACATTCACCTTACCACATTCCGCACTAATTACGGTTCTTTTAAGTGGCTCATCATGCTATTCGGTTTGATGAATGCTTCAGCTTATTTTGTTTATCTTTTGAATCGAGTATTCCGAGAATACCTCGATAAGTTCATCTTAGTCTTCATCGATGGCATTCTTACGTATTCTCAGTCCAAAGCCGATCATGCTCGAAATTTGAGAATCATCTTGAGTATTCTTCGTCAACATCAGCACAAAGCCAAATTCTCTAAGAAAATGGAAGAATTGGGTGAAGTTTCTAGGCCATGTCGTATCCTTCGATGGTACCTTTGTTGATCCATCAAAGATCAAAGCCATTCAGTATTGTAAAAGGCCAGAAAACATTTCTATAATCCATAGCTTCTTTGGATTGGGAAGTTACTACCATTAATTCACTAATCATTTTTCTCCATTGTTCTTCCTCTTACAAGCCCTACAAAGCAGGGTGTTTGATTTATCTTATCTGATCAGTGTGAGGCTTCTTTCAAGAAACTGAAGGAGCTTCTTACACTTGCTCCTGTTCAAGTGGTCCCCGAGGGGAATCAAAACCTCGTTGTTTACACCAATGCTACTAGATGTGCCTCGGTACCGTCGTTATGCAGAAAGGTCGGGTAGTTGCATATGCTTCTCCACAGTTGCATTCGAATGAGGTTAGGTACGCTACCTACGACTTAGAGTTGGTCGACATCGTCTTTGCTTTAAATATTTAGCGTCATTATAGTTAGGGTGAGCATTTTATTCTCCACACTGGTCATTAGTCCCTTAAATATCATTTTACTCAAAAACAACTTATGCAGCAACAATATTGGCTCAATTTTTTTGCCTCTTATGACTTTGATATCCAGTACACACCTGGAAAAAGGAATTGAGATGTAGATGCATTAAGTTGTAAGCAAAAAGCCATAATTTCCATAATGCTACCAGAATGAAACAAATTAGAGACTCTATCCAATTGTGATAATCAAAGTTATTCTCCTATTTCTAATTCTCTTATCTTATTATTAACATGAAAGCTTAACCTAGATTACTGGATCGTCTTTCCACGGCACATGGGCATGATCCAAATCTTGTGTGTCGCATTCAGCTTTCTAAGTATGAATCCATGATGATGAGTTAGGGGTTTTTAAGCATTGATACCCAGGGTTGCATTCGTAAGAAAAGCCGATTGATCATTCTAAGTGTTTTTTATCTTAGAGAGGAACTTCTCGATGAGTGTCATCGTTGTATGTATATTGTTTATCTCTATAGTAGCAAGATGTATGCCAATATGTGACGCTTGTATTAATGGGAAGGCATGAAACTTGATATGGCAAGTTATGTGATTAATTGCATGGTTTGTCAACTTAAGACCGAACACTCGCGTCCCAATGGTCTTCTTTAGACTTCAGAGGTCCCATTATGGAAATGGGATCAAATCTCTATGGATTTCATAAATGGCTTACCTCGATCGAGGTTCGGCCATAGCAGTATTTGGGTTATTGTGGATTGTTTGACTAAGTCATCTCATTTCATTCCTATTATGTCTAATAAAAGATCATTTTTTTGGTCTAAGCTATATAGTAATGAGATCGTGATACTTCACGATATTCCCAGTTCAATTATTTGTAATAAAGATACGCTTTTCACTAGTAATTTTTGGAAGATTTTTCAGAAAGATTTGACTACAAAGCTTAAGTTCAGCGTTGCATATCACCCATAGTCTGATGGACAGACTGAGCAGGTAAATCTTATCCTTGATGATTTACTTCAAGCATGCATTCTTATTTTGCCGGTACTTGAAAGACTACCTCCCTCTTGTCTAGTGTGTGTGTATGTGTGTGTGTGTGTGTGTATATATATATGTGTGTGTTTGTGTGTAATAATAATTTTTATTCCACTATCGAGATGGCTCCTTTTGAAGCCTTATATAGAAGGCGATGTCGATCCACCTCTTGTTGGTTGGAGTCTGAGGAGAAGATGATAGTACGCTCGAATCTACTCATAAAGCCTCAAAAAAGATCGATCATATTCGAAAGATATTGAAATAGGTTCTAAGTAGGTAGGAATCCAACGCGGACAACCATAGGAAGCTTTAAGAGTTCTCCACTGGCGATCTTATATGTATATCTATGCATCTTCTTTGAAGGGGGTCATGCATTTCAATCATTTTGGGAAGTTGTCTCCTATATAGATAGGACTATTTCCTATTACTAAACATATCTCTCCTATTGCATATCAAATAGAACTTCCAGCTTAGTTTTCTGGTATTCATGACCTATTTCGCTATCTCAACTTCAAAAGTGTCTTTGTGATTGCAATTTTATTGTTGATTATCATATTATAGAGGAGACTGGGATCTCACCTGGCCTATCAATCATGATACATCTAGTTCGAGTACTTTCTTTAGAGGTTAAATACCTTCGAAACAAGGACGTGTCACTCGTGAAGATTCAATGGCCTAATAATCCCAATTATTGTACTTAGGCAACCAAATATCTTATCCTATTTTCTATCTTTCAGGGCCGAGGGTGATAAATTTTGATTCAAGCTTATCCACTTCCATTTTCTAGATGGAATAAATTGAGTTGAATACAACCTTCTCTAGGAAATTATGGGGATGCAATTTTTATAAAGGGGGAGTCTATAACAACTCTAGTTTTGTGATTACCTATAAAAGCTAGTTAAAATAGTGTTTGTAAAGGGTTAATTGTAATTAAACTTAAACTAGGGAGGATAACTCGTAAAATCCTTTGAATTAAACAAATCAAGTATTTTGGAGTCAAAATGTATACGGATGTTGGGTTAAGTTGAATTTTACCAAAGGAAGCAATTCAACTCAATATTAATTTATTAATCAAAGAAAATAACCTACTTAATCATTAAGTTAATTCAATAACAGGTTTTGTATTAACTTGTGGAAATTTGTGGAATTATGGATTTGTTGGAAATAAATAAGTGTAAATAAGTGTTAAAAGGAAATATGCCCAACACTTGTTGTTAAACAAATTTAAAATGTTAGTAAATAAAGTTTAATAACTTTAGATAAATCGTAAGTCAAATTTTTTTAATGTCTTATTGCAATAAGTTGCAAATTATAGTGAAATGATGAATTCTGGTACAAAAACATTTTTTATTAGCTTATTTGGATGCAAACAATATAAAATGTAAATATTGATTAAAAATCAATATTTGAGTGTTAAAATATTTTTAATAAGGTTTGGTTATTTATTTTGACAAGATTATGTGTTTTGTATAAATTCAGTTGTTAATAATGTGAGTTTTAAATTTTAAAAAACTAAAATAAGCATTTTAACTAGAAATGTAAATTTTAATGGGTTATGATAAAACTAGTGTTTAAATGTTTAAAACAATTTTATATATGTTTGGTACAATTTTTCTAAGTTCAAACAACATAAAACTAGTAAACTTAGTGTTGAAATTGCTTAAAAGTGAACAAATAAGTGTTAATTAGTTTATTATAACCTAATTAAGCTATAATTAACTAAGTTTAGCCTAAATGGTCTTAATCCGAGCCCAATACCTAAATTAGTTAATATGAAAATCTAGAAAAGAAGCAAGTAATGTACTTTCCTCTTTCTCCGAAATATTTTCCTATAAAATAGCCTTTAAAGAAAAATTTCCCCCTCCTCTCTAAATTTACAAACCCCAAGCCAAATTCAAAACAAAAGGTAAGAAGAAGCTTGCTAATCCTGTTCGAACAGGTAATCCATAACCATAGTCATATATTTATTTCTTTATTCCATAAATTTAAACAAAATTGATTTACTTTAACTTCGTCCCTTGTTGCATATCTTTGTTTTCTACTTTAACAGGTTGTTGAAGTGTTTTTGTGACCAGAAGCTCCTAATTTTACTCTTAAATCGCTATAAATCTAGTCGTTAACAATAAAAGATGAGTAAACCTCACTTTCAAGCTTAAATTATGTGTTCATGTCATTAAG
The DNA here is from genome assembly GCA_030737875.1 of Allium sativum. Classification (NCBI taxonomy): domain Eukaryota; kingdom Viridiplantae; phylum Streptophyta; class Magnoliopsida; order Asparagales; family Amaryllidaceae; genus Allium; species Allium sativum. The sequence continues at coordinate 1,027,482,580 of CM060909.1, forward strand.
TCTGAGTTTGCCAAAAGTTTCCGAGATAATATTTGTTACTATAAACATAAAAAATGAGTTTTATGTTTACAGTAATACCTTGTTGTGTATTGGTCTTTGTGGTCATGTATCTTCCTTGATTCTTGTAAAAATTTATGTTTTATCTATCTACCTCATAGCTTGTATGTTACTCCTTGTGTATGTTAAAATTCAGGTCTAAACCAACTCTGAACATGCTGAAATTGTGGCTCAAACATTGAATCATGGAAGAAAATGCTCCAAATAAATTCCTCCATATAAAGGTCGATCCAAAACCTCTAATGGTCGACCTAAGACCATGAAACGGACGACCCTAAGTGTAACAACCCGAGTTTCAAGAGGCTGGTTTTTTTTTCAAAAATCCTAATCCATCATAGCTCGAGTCAGCTTGTTTGATATCCTACAGAAAAGACAGAGAAAATAAATATATTAGAGCTCAGTAAACATCTCACAATGGAATGGATAAAATATAATATGATTAAAAATAGCCTTACCAAGTTATAATACTGCCTCACTAGTATCCAAAGCTATCATATCTCTAGAACCAAACCTAACCTGCATGCGTGTTATGAGGAGGGGGTCAGAACACAAAGTTCCGATGATTGGACAAAATATACATTCTGGCATAACCCTACATATACCGTTCAGTAATGTTTTCTTATTTATTAGGTTGTTTGGGCTAACAACACTCAGGGCTCTATACTCACATCATACCCATCTACTTCCCAATAGATTAACAAAATTTGGTAATATATGTAGCTACCCCAACATATCAAGGTACTCCCGATAGTACCCTCCTCGCACGGTCTCCACCGTCATGTCACAGAAGCGTATCCTATGCCTGACGACATATGGAATCCAAATCGTTACGCCACGTTATCGCAAAGAACCATCATTGCTATGCCACACAAGCATACGAATCATCATATCCATACTCCTCGATTGAATCAAACCTCAACATGGAGTAATGACCTAACGTCTACGATACACCACCTGGTGCGTGTATCTAGACCCTCATACATATACATTGTCTACTATACAGTGAGTCCTATAATAAGGCTGTATCCAATGCACGAAACTCAGTCAGGAGCTTTCCATATTTGTATAGGTCTTCTCAAAGGATCTATAGTACAGATACCCAAGTATAATCTGCATTTTCACGATGGCTATGGCCCCACCTAGGCCCCTCCCTCAACTAGTGAAAGACTACATCAAGAGCTATGTGACGTGCCCCTAACAAATAATCTATCATCCAGTTTGGTGTGTCCCTCAACCAACGTCTCGATAGCGAAAGATCGATGGTCTCTTGGTTTAGCTCTAGTCTTTCCGCATCCCACTGACTGTCGATGACAGGTACTCGATGATTATTGTCCTTAATTTGGTATTGACCAACCTCTCCCGAGGCCAATCGCCGAATCACCCAATGCCATCTGCCACAACCTTCTGACTGCCAAACTATCGTTTCAGTCAAGGTATACTCACTATGTGGTACCTGGTAGACCAAACCTCTTCAAGTACAGCCTGAGTGTGTACCGCAATAGAGGACCACCACGATGTACCCTACCACGTCCCTCGGAAGCCGCGTGCTACCCTCCAGCCTAGCAGAGCAAGCAAGCAAAATAATCAGATGGACGTGCGCTCCTCCCATGTCTCAAGACACCTCGATGATCCACCCTGTTGGGTTCTTTACCTTCGTACATGCAGACTGGTCCAAGTGCATCACACAAACGTGTTATTAGACCCTATGTCTAATCTTTTAATCAAGCACTTGCTTTATCTTATGAGATTACCAATTAACTTGATTACCCAAATATTCACTTTTGTTCAAGTTACTAGGTTTTCCCTAAGCCCCTTATATCTATGAGGAATGGACCCTACTCGCTTATTAGTCGTACATGTTTAACTTAATTATGTTTTAAGTTCATTAATAAGTCCATAACATGTTATTCCCTAGATTATAATTAACGAAGGTAATCTACAATCCTTTTACATTATTACTATGTCATTTACTATCCAATTACATGTTTACAAATTCAATAACATGTTTTACTTAATGTATAATTAAGTATATCCTTTCCCAATCATCATGTTTTCTTATGACATGTCTGAATTATATGTAATTAAGTACAACTTAATTCATTTTATAAGTCTTCGTTACTCTTTCTTATTTAATCATAACCTTGCCTTACACTGTCTTCACAACCTGTTGTTATCTACTTATTAACTTAGATCTTTTAACTAAGTTTATTAACAAGTTCACTTTTTCATTTGTTTTAACCCATGTTATAATTTTGCTTATCCCTAGGATAAGCCTACCTATTATATTACATTTTCTTTCATATAATTAATTATAATAGGTTATGTTCCTTGTTCATCACATTTTCCCTTGGTTCCTTAACATTTACCAATCTTTTACTATTGCAACGACCATTTAATTACCATCTTGTATATTCTCATTATTTCAGGAAAATGTTTCACACACCTCATTGGATTGATTAATGGAAATATACAAAGATCCATTTCCATAACGCACATAAATCAAGATCCGCAGTTGCAAGCTATGTCTTTTATTTTCGTCGTGGACATACATATATATTTTTAGTATATATATCTTTTTATTTAATTAGCGTGTAATACGGTGGAAGAATCCCCATTTCACACTAATCCCTTTTGTCCTTTCTTTTCTTGCAACTACATTCTTGGTAATTTTACCGTTATGGAAATGTATCAATTTTTTCCAAACCCTTCTAGCTACAAATTTTCCCCCTTTTTATTTTCTAAGTTAGATATTATTTACCATTTTCAAAAGAGTGTGAATTTTCCATACAAATTAGCCATATCTATTCCTTTTTCATTATTTCCAAAATCACTGTAATTAGATTTCCAATATCCAATTTGTTATTAACAATATTTTCAGTAACATATTTGATTTTATTGTAACTTCCACAATTCTAGTATTAGAGTGATTTGTAATCCAATTAACAAACTCATAGAATATATCTATACAATTGTTATATTCTTAACATAGCTGAAAATAAATTATATTGCAATTACCACAATTTACAGTTAATTAAAATGTTAAGAATAACATGAAACATAAAGGGTAAATATACCATTATCCAAAAGGCACAATTCTAAATCCACTCAGCTGACAGCTTTCCAATCCTTGAATCTGATTTAGATATGTGATTCTATGGTATTCCTAATTGAATCTAGTATTATAATAACCACGGATTTTCAAATCTGATACTAAAAGAAGAGGGAAAGAAGGAAAGAAAACTAAATAAATCATATTCACATGACTTACCTCAATCTGATTAGAAATATGAATGCCTATGTTGTAGATTTACATTCTCTATCTTCAAATCTTGAATCAGAACCCCTAAAAGCTAATTTTTTAATTTCTGAAAGATTGGAGAGGAAAGAAAATGGCAGAGCCTTGGCATCATCTCAGAAAATATGAGTTGAAGGTAAGGCCCTGCTAGTCTATTTATGGCATGCAAGAGTTTCTTGTCCATCAGATTCTATAAAATAAATTCTAATGCATACAAACTAGAAAAAAACACATCATCAGCCACGCAGATCTGACCCCGAGTGGGTCGACCCCTCTTTGGGTCTGAACGTGTATTTATGCTCTGCTTAAATTTTGATTAATGTTAATTAATAACGTTTAATTTATTCCTTTATATAACCCATCTGAATTATATCATAACTTACGATTAAGTTTGAATTTCGAATCTGTGCGTATATATATGCATACAATCTTTTAATTTATTAATCTATTAAAAACTTTCCCATACGGGCTCCATTTTGGACATGTCATATACCAAAACAAATCAGAAAATTACCACGAACATAATGATATATATTTCGGGGCTAAATTCTGAAATCATAAATTATCTGTATTTTCATTTATTATTAATATAAAATACGGGGTGTTACATTCTCTCCTCCCTACGAAATTTCGTCCAAAAAATTTGATAAGGATGGAGTGATGTTCTTCCATGTATAAATCGCAACTATTATGTGTACATCCAATTTTTTAACCATCTGTGCACTGTGCAAAGTGTAACACAAAATAATAATACATGAATGCAATGAATGCCTAAGCGGCACCTCCTATATGAATGTAGTTTTCCTTAAAGCTTCTTGAAAACATGATGCACACATCCTAAATACACTAGAAATTTTTACATGAATGCAATATTTTGAAAATCGAGATACTTTTTCATCCAATTTCTCCTACACTCTTACAGAGCAAGAGCGTAGTTCATCAAATTTTTGCATCCAAACCGTACCAACCAACTTTAAATTTGGGAATTACAAAAAAGTATTATTTTCTGAATTCAATTTCTTATATTACAAAAAGGTAGAAAATGGAAAACTTTACATCTTTCGTTTTTTTATGTACCTTTTCTATTTGTACTTGGATTTTATGCAACTACTATATAAGAATTTCCTACCTTCCTACCCAAGCACAGTTTACATAAGAAAATTTTTCTTTGTTATAAATTTTCTTTTCAACTTATTTTGGAAAAATCCATATATATATATATATATGTATGTATGTATGTATGTATGTATGTATATCGAAATTTTCCTTTTTTCTTCATTTGTCATATTCGTTGCTTTATTTTTGCAGTTTTTATCATTATTTTCTTTTTTAGTTATGTCATTACTCTTTCTCTTTAGCTAATTTAACTTAGTACACTGATCTTAGCTCAGTCTTTAAATAAGCCTTCTGATTCTTTCCAAACTAAAATAGGGAAAACAAGGACACTACACAGCTACTACCAAGGGCTAAGAATCCTAGGACCGTGTCCCCACTAACAAAGAAAAGTCCGAGTCATAGAATCTAAACAACTCACTTGCCCATTACCCTCTACTTATCAAAACTAGTCCTTGCTATGTACTAAATGTCTTTTTCAAGCAACAACCTAGGCTCTATACTGCTTACGCACTCTACGTGAGTTTACTACTATTCTAAAAACAATTATTGCTAACTACTTTATAGCCCCCAAAATATTCCCCATTGTAACACCTCGTAATTTTAACAACACTAAAGATTATAAATTAAAGAATACTTAATTAAATATTCAGAATTAAGTGAAATAGACTACGCCATTGCATTCATCTCGGAATTCTGGTCAAAATAGACACATGGTTTGCGTAAAACGGACACTGTATAAAGAAGCTTGTAAGGTTTGAAGTTTGTATACGCATAAAAAGAATATATATATATAATTAATCCAGAATTCAAAATAGTTCAAAATTCACGCAAAAAAGTGGAGCGGAAAATTCCCGCCTAGGGGTGTCGACCCTGGGTGACCCCATCAAGGGGGTGTCGACCCCTGGGTCGACACACCAAGGGGGGGTCGACCCCCTCACGGCAGATCTGGGAAAAAAAATTCTGGCTAAATGTGGACGCCTTTCTTGACTTGGTTCATTGGCTTTAAGCTATAAATAAGACCCCATTTCTCTTGTATCTCCACACCTAAAGTAATGGAGAACTAGATGCTGCCTTTGCCCAGATTAAATCAAGTCTTTTCTTCTTCAACAATCAACTAGAGTTATTCAAGTTTAGAGGTCTGTGATTCAATATCTGCAATCTCTCTTCTATTTCTTAGATCCAATCACAGTGATTCTATGTTAATTTTAGATCTAAATACTTAAAAGTTAATCTTGACATGACTATAACTTGGATCTAAGCATGTGACTATTTAAATCATATCAAATCTATTATAACCCGTGTATTTAAATTATTCTGGCATGACTATGAACCAGATCTAAGCCTATACTTATTTATCATGTCACATCTGCCATTGTTAGTTGATATAATTCATTTCTTATATCTCATCATACCTGTTGATTATGTCCCTGTTACGTTAGAATCAGTTCTACTATCACATGTTCATCAGATCTGTTCCAATATGCCTATCTTGTCATTATGCCCAACTTTGTCACTGTATGTTTATTAATTGCTATGCCTATTTCTGCCATTATTTGTCAATCTTGTTATTATGATCATTTTTGTCCTCTTCCCTTCTTCTTTTCCCTTTTATTTTTATATAGCCAGGCTACCTTCGAGCCTAGACATGCCACTGAAATATGCAAACACGTAAAATTGGGAATGAGGGGAAAATGTTAAAATTGGGGCATAAATTATATTGGGAAATTTGGGCATAAATTGAATGTAATACATGAATATGGATTTGGGGCATAAACCGCAATTTCAATTAAAAACCTTAATTTGGGGCATGTGATTCATTATGAACATGACTTGGGAAAGGGGCATGAAACCTATAATGACATAGGAATAATTGGATAATAATGGAAATGCCTAGAATTACATTAATTAGAAACTGTATCTGCGCTTAGACAGGAGGTTAGATTACACTTGTGGTGGAAGTCTGCCCGGAACCGACCGGCATATCTAGCGACCACAAGTGGTGAATATAATGTGAGAGGTCTAAGTGCATAAACACGTGACATGCCAAGACAAGTGGTTAATCCCGACTTATGGAAGAAGTCTGCCCGAAACCGCCCGGCATATCCAACATCCACAAGTTGTAAGCTTAATGTGGGAGGTCTAGTACATTATAACCATAAATGAATATGGTAATCAACTTGAATACTTAACCTAGTTGAATCCATAAGGATTGTACATGTTAACTTGAGTAGATGTTAAGTAAAATTGTATGAAATGGTGGGAGGGTTAAATATATCTTGGGTTGGTGGGCAATATATATATATATATATATATATATATATATATATATATATATATATATATAATTATGTATGTATGTTTGTATGTATACATGTATAGTCCCACAAACTTAACTGTGGGGTTATGCAATCTGTTACTCTGGTACGGCATAACCTGCGGAAAACCTAGTGGGGATGCAAGCGTAGGGGGAAGCTTGTATCATCTTGTGTGTGGGATACGTTTCAGTCAGTAACCCATAAATAGGTATCAAACGAGTACTCCGAACTAGGTCAGAGTCGGGGCACACTTACTGGGATGATTGTAAGAGATCCAAATGAAAGAATGGTGTGGGCGGCACGTTCCGATGGGGTCATGTGCACGCATGGGTCTGGTAGAGGAGGTTTAGACGTCGTGATATCAGTATAAATGGTTGTGCACATCCCGAAAATGAAGGATTTCCACTTTAGGAAGTGATGCATCCTACTGTAGGGTATCTACGGAGTTGGGAGCCGATCGATTGGGGTAGTAATTAGGGTACATCCAGACTCTAGTATGTTTAGGAGCCCGCTATTATCCTTAGGGGTAACTCCAGTATGTTAGGTTGCCTGTTGATTGTATGGGGTCTAACATCTCACTAGAAGTACAAATATGTCTACCATCTTATAGTTGTTGGGATCATCTCATTCTGGTTATACTAGTAGTGGTGCAGAGAGAAAGGGAAAGTAGTAGAGAAGCGCAATATACTCTATCATGTTTGTCATGTTTACCTTGTCGTACCTACCTTTTATGATGTTATCTAACTTATCCACTTTATATGCTGGTCATGATACTTTTATTTATTTATATGCTAAAAGTAACTGGACCCGCCAGACTTTATGTCTGACCCATTTTGTTTCCTCTTCTTTGTCTTCCATTTCTCCCCAAGTTCTCGGGGAGGGAATACTCTAGCTTGATCAGGATTATGCTTTCATCCTGCTTGGAGCTGCTTAGATGTACTGTTTGATTTCATATCTCTCTACTATGGCTATGTTTTGGGGATTATGCTCCTTTTATTATTTTATTCTGATGTTTTAAGTACAAGACAGAAGTTTTAATGATGTACTGAGTTTTATGCATTTCAGACATATGATGTAACCATGTTATGAACTTTGATGTTTTCTGATTAATAAAATTTTAAATTTCGCTGCTATTTTATATCTTTCTTGTAATGTTTCTGTTCCTGTTTCTGTTTCTGCTACCTATAACACTTCACGAAACTTAATGCAATCTCTTAATGAGGGACAATAATGAACGTGGGGTGTCACACTTAGTATCAGAGCTGAAGGTTACCAAATCAGGTAAAAGATTTTGAAAATTGTTTTCAAAAATATTTTAAAAGGAAGCATTTTCAAAAGAAAAGCCTGTTTTGAAAAACATATGCCCCAAAGCCATATGTATTATCTCTCGATTCTCTACTTGAGTCATTTTTCCTCTTTTTTTCTGAGGAACTGATTCTTCCCAAAAGATGTCCCCATTGCGGCATGGTTCTGTAGGCATGTTAAAACTACGGCACATATCGAAGGGTAATGAAGTGCCTAACCTCCATCTGTAGCCATAGTAGTTTCACCTGCGAAGGGTAATGAAGTTCCTAACATGTCGAACGGTAGTGGAGAGTTCAGACACTTTTATAAGGAATGCCTGAAGAAGCAAGGACAAGGTCAAAGGGAAGGAGCTTCCGGAGGGCAGGTGCATGCTTTCGTGACCAGTGCTCCAAATCGAGGTAGGAAAATTTCCGTTAAAGGTTTGATTTCTCTTTCCAATCATCCAGTTAGAACTCTTTTTTGTTCTGGCGCTTCGCATTCTTTTATATCTGATTCTGTGGTTGAGTCTTTGCACCTTAGTACTAGTATGTAGTGGATCCCATTGTTGTCTCAATCCCCATTGGTGGTACAACTCATTTATCTATGATTTGTAGGGGTTTGAGAATATCAGTGTTAGGCGTTGAATTTGAATGTGACACATATGTGCTTGGTCTCATAGGTTATGGATTGATTTTAGGGATGGATTGGCTAGCCATGTATAGTGTCATTCTGGATTTTGAGAGGAGGGTCGTTAGACTTTTAACTTTCCATAGGAGGACCCTCGAGAATTCTTGTTACCCAAAGGGGTCTGTCATGCTTAGTTTTCTAGAGTAACTTGATGCATCTATCGATGATCTACGATCTGTACTAGTAGTCCGTGAGTCTCTTGATGTTTTTGATGAGGTTTGGGGTTTACCTCCGAGGCGCAAGATCGATTTTCGTATATACTTGGTGGAGAATGCAAGGCCAGTTTCATTGTCTGTGCTTTATATGGCTCCAAGGGAAAGGAGGGAGCTTAGCAAGTAAGTAGGGGAGCTACTTGAGAAAGGGTTTATTAGGCGAGGCATATCTGAATAGGATGCTCTAGTGGTATTCGCAACTAAGGCGGATGGTTCGCTTCGCTTATGTGTAGACTATAGAGAGTTGAATAAACTCACCAAGAAGAATAGGCACCCACTCCCGAGGATAGATGATTTGTTTGACCAGCTTGTGGGTGCATCAGTTTTCTCTCAGTTAGACATGGACATGGGGTTTCACCAGTTAAGGGTAGTCGCGGATAGTATAGACAAGACCGCTTTTAAGACTCCAGATGGTTTCTTTGAATGGCTCGTGATGCCTTTTGGGTTGACGAATGCACCCGCCTATTTTGTTGATCTGATTAGTAGGGTGTTTCGAGAGTTTCTAAATAAATTCGTTGTGGAATTTGTCGACAATATCTTGATTTTCTCGAAGAGCGAGAAAGAGCATGCCTTACATATAAGGGAAGTTTTGAAAACTCTGTGTGCACATCAGCTTAAGGAGAAATTCTCCAAGTGCCATTTTTGGAAAAAAGAAGTGAGATTTCTAGGGCATGTGGGCTCTAAAGATGGGATAGTAGTAGATCCCGCAAAGGTAGTTGCAGTTCAAGATTGGCAAATCCCAAAGAATGCAACGAAGGTGAGAAGCTTTCTTGGATTGGCAGGCTATTATGGGAAGTTCACTAAGTACTTTGAAAAGATATCAGCCCCACTCACCAAGCTGAAAAAGAAGAATCTGACGTTTTCATGGGACGTAGATTGTGATATTGCTTTCCCAAGGTTTTAAATCTCGGATATCGGTCGCGTTTTGTCTTGGGGATTTTATAGACTCGGTCTCGTATCATGGGAGATCTCAGACGAGATGAGTCTAACTCGGGAGTTCGTCTCGGATTTTCATCTCGGGTCTGAAAGTTCATATCGGAAAAATCTCAGGGTACATGATATGTTAAAAATGATATTTTAACAAAATGATTTTTATGAATGCTATTAAAAACATAGTAACTTAAACTTAAAATGCAAAATAGCTTTATTATTCTTTATTTTGCGAAAGATCATTCATACTCTAAATCGTAATATGCTTAAAACAGAAATATTGTTAGACAAGAAACATTAAAAGGATACAAAACTTCAAAAAAATTAGCATAAATAGACCATAAAATACATAATTTCTTAAGTAACGTGTATGTAAAAAGATGAATATGAAAATCATAAGCATTGTAAAATTTATACGAACATACATTATAGTCGTTTAACATGAAAAATGTAAAATAAAAAAATATTGCTATGGCTAGATTTGAGTTTTTTAATTATTATTCTAGTTCAGGCACAAATTTAAATTTTAACCAAAAGAACCAAGATCTCGGACGATATTCCAGTATTTCGTCTCGGTCGATATATCGTTTGATATTGCAATATCTCGGGCGATATATTCGAAAGGAGATTTAGAGTGATATTTTCTATTTCATTTCGGAAGGAGCCGAAAACGAGATCTCGGAGGAGATCTCGGGCGATATTTGCGAGATTTGAAATAGTGTGCTTTCCAACGATTTAAGAGGGCTCTGAGAACAACCCCAGTCTTGACCTTTCCCGATGGGAACAAAAACTTTATAGTATACACTGATGCATGTGGTATAGGGCTTGGTGCGGTTTTGATGCAAGAGGGAAGGGTAGTATGTTATGGAGGTAGACAGTTAAGGGTTCATGAGAAGAACTACCCTACCCATGACTTAGAACTAGCTGCCATAGTATTCACACCTAAGACTTGGGGCCAATATTTTCTTACAGAGAAGTTTGAGTTGTACACCGATCATAAATTTCTTAAGTACTTGTTCTCGCAGAAGGATCTTAATTTAAGGAAACAAAGGTGGATGAAGTTCCTAGCATCTTATGACTTCGACATTGCTTATACCCCTAGCAAGGGTAATGTGATGGCAGACGCACTGAGTAGGCAGAGGATGGTCTTAAGTACTCTGTTTGTGGAGAGGAAAAACTTGGAGTTTATATCGACTTTTGACTTTGGACCCTCCACCGAGTTTTTGCCTGACTTATTAGCATTACTGGAGGCGGGACCTACTCTTTTGAATCAGATAGGAGCTTCACAGCGAGAGGATCCACATATTTCAGACGTCTTGGATAGGCTCAGTAAAGGGAAGACTTCTAGTTACCTTGGTAGATATTCCATGAACGATAGAGGGTGGTTGTTATGAGATAGAAGGATTTGTGTTCCCCAAGTTGGGAGTTTGTTGAAGACAGTCCTAGAGGAAGCCCATCATTCTAAGATGACTATACATCCAGGCGGTGATAAGATGTATTGAGATACAAAGAGGGTTTTCTTTTGGGCTGGGATGAAGAAAGATATGGTGAAGTTTGTTTTTCAATGTTTAATTTGCCAGCAAATTAAGGCTGAGCAAAAGAAGCCCGTGTTGGATCTAGATTAACCCTAGAGGGGGGTGAATAGGGTTTATTTCAGTTTATCAGATAATTAAAAATTAATCGCAGCACAGATAATTGCAGAGTAAATAAATGCGGAAAATAAATAACACACAGAGATACCCAGCTTCTACAAATCTTGCCTACGGCTGCAATCCTAAGGTTTCTACCAGGTGTTAAAATAGATCCCGCATACAAGACCATGTACACTCGTAATCCCTGCTCCTATTCTAACCCTACGCTCAAAACCCTAGTGTAACACCCCACCTCCGCTAGGGTCACTCACAAAGGGAATGCATTAGGTTTGGTGAAGCATTATCGAGGTAAACATGCACAGAAATATTACAAGACAGAACATATATAAAACAGCGGAAGTAAAACAAATTTCATTACCTTATAAAATAAGGTCTAAAGCCTTTTACATCAGAATACATCAAAACCTGTCTTGCACTAGTAAAGAAGCATAAAGCCTTTTCATAAATTATTCCCTAAAATAATGCGGTGAAGCAGCCATAGCCAAGAGAAGACCAGCTATAGATGATGACCTTCAAGCATAAGAGGTCCGAACTAAACAACAACATTTCCTCCCTGAAAACCGGGGGGGGGAACGGAAGACAAAGAGGCGAAACAAAACGGGGTCAGTCATAAAGACTGGTAAGTCCTATCTACTTCCAGTATAAAAACAGGTAAAGGTAACATGACATGCATAAACTGAAAGTAAACATAAGGATGACGACAAGATAGATAAGCTAAACCAAGATAACCGGATGAACTACTGTGGCAAGATAAACTAAGGTATCATGATAAACTACGGTGTCAAGATAAATCAAGGTATCACATCGTCAGGTTTCTATCAAGTATACCATCCCAAGGTATCTATCATGTATAACATCCCAAGGTATTTATCATGTATATTTGCTCTGCACCTCTCGTACTAGTATCCCAACCCGCGTCATGTGTTAACTATGAATGTCCCTTGCCCAATGTCATGTAATGGTCCATGTCAACCTAATATATAGCATATGTAGGTTTTCCTAACTCGTATGTTTCTTTCCATGTATAAGTTCAGTCCTTTGCCGTAGGCCGTACGGGCTTTCCCATGTAAATATATACCACCTCACCGTAGTACCGTTTTATCCTTGAAGTTGTTTTGGACTGCTACCCTTGATCTGGTTATGTTTTCTTACCATGAACTATCGCGTGTTCACTTAGGATTTATGCCACCTAGGGCCACTAGGGATTATGCTACCTAATGAACGTTTCCGTGTCTCGGTTTGGGTTCAAGCCACCTAGGGCCACTAGGGATTATGCCACCCGTCATCCATGCCCTTTATCCCACGTATGTATCGTGAATCGTTTTCCATGTCTAGACGCACATGTATCTCAATGTGCCATCCGAGTTCCGTGCCAGGGCAAATCAAGAAATACGGGACTCGGTCGGGAGCTTAAAGTCATCTGCCGATGCAGATATCAAGGTCTGTTTTTGTATCCGTGGCTATGGTCCCACGTGACCCCTCCCTCAACTACTGAAAGGCAATCCAAGAAAAATCATGTATGAGAACTACATCTCGGCCCCACTATGCCCCACTTTCCTATTGGCCAACCTCACCCATGACTCGATAGCAAGAACATGGTCTGTTGGGAGTTCTCTGCCTTTCCGTTCGTACACGATTGACTAAAGATGGTAGGTAGTCGACGACGCGCTATCCAGGGCAAAAACAAGAATTGACGACTCCACGCTAATCCATCCCAGTCTTTAGGTCGCTCGCATAGCAACCAAGGCATACTCTTGGTTCTTCTACCGCAGACCTTAACCTCTTGTGAGTCCAGGCGGATCATCTGCAACCTCACAGAGGGATACCAAGAGTATCCTCACGTCCCCCGAAGCTTCCGCTTCGTTACCTAGTTCGTTGGAGCCTTTATCTAGATCAGATATTGCTCCGCCTCGTGTATTTGTTTAAGCAATGACTTACCGTATCGGGTTACTTATCCGTTCGTGAACTGGTCTAATTCCCTTGGCTAAGAATTATCACTTAGTTATCCCAAACTAAGGTTTACCACTTAGCTTCTTTCCCCGCTATCCTTGTTAACTACGATTTTCAACCTAGTCCCCTGAGCTAGGGTTTTGTCTAATGGGTTAAGTGTTGTCATTCAAGTTCATGACTTAACCCGCCTATGAATCATGTCAAGATTGGCTAAGTATTTAAGTTCAAGGCTTAGCCCTACAAGTTGGTTAAGTATACCAAAAAGCTCATGACTTAACCCTATCAAGTCAAATTGGTTAAGTATTTTTTTGTCTTAACCCTATCAGATTATCGTGTTAGATTGATTAAGCATAGATTATCTTAATCCCATCAGATTATCGAGTCGGATTGGTTAAGTATGGGTTAGCTTAACCCCATCCACTAATCGTATTACAATGGTTAAGTATATTTAAAATGTCTTGTGACTTAACCCTATCATGTCCGCATATTAGATTGGTTAAGTATAGGTTACTTAACCTCATCAAATCATCATGTATAGTTGGTTAAGTATAAGTTACTTAACCCCATTAAATTATCATGTTAAGTTGGTTAAGTATTGGTTACTTAACCTCATTGAATTACCAAGTTTAGATTGTTTAAGTGTTTAACTTAACCCCATCGAATTACCGTGTTTAGATTAGTTAAGTGTAGGTTACTTAACCCCATCTAATTACCGTGTTTAGATTAGTTAAGTGTAGGTTACTTAACCCCATCTAATTACCGTGTTTAGATTAGTTAAGTCTAAGTTACTTAACCCCATCTGATTACCAAGTCGGATTAGTTAAGTGTAAATTACTTAACCCCATCCCCTAATTGTCTTATATGGTTAAGTGTCATTAAGAAATCAAGTCTGGTTTAACTTAACCTACCCATTCGTGTCATATCCGTTAAGTGTCATTAGTCAAAATTACTTAACCTTTTCATGTGGCATTAATTAGATTAATGCACCCCAACCTCTCACATTAGACTTTGTTGTGGTTACTAGTTAAGCCGGGCGGGTCCGGGTAGCTTTACACCACAACCTAGTCTAACCTCGGGTTTTAAGTGCTATATGACCAACTACTCACATTGGGTCCTATTGTTTATAGCCACTAGTTAAGCCGGGCGGGTCCGGGTAGATTTATGCTACAAACTCAACCCAACCTCGAGTTGGCCACTTTCATGTTTAGTCTAGTGTCTTATTACACTTACAACCCACACATGTCTAGTTCAAGTTCCATGTTTTCCTACGTGTCATGACCACATTTAAATGTATCATGAATGTCATGTTCTCATGTAAACCCCATGTCAAGTTTTCGTGTCATATTCACGTTTTTCCTAAGCTACCCAAACGTATTTCCAACCCAAGTGGAAGCGAGTCACATAGTAGGGGTATTATGCCAACATATTGGCCTCAAACAGGTGAGATATCATAAAGGGATTGGCCGCAAACGTGAATATTATCCTAAAGGATTTGGCCTCAAGCATGCATAGTATCATAAGGAAATTTGGCCACAAACATGCATAGTATCATAA
Source organism: Allium sativum (assembly GCA_030737875.1). Classification (NCBI taxonomy): domain Eukaryota; kingdom Viridiplantae; phylum Streptophyta; class Magnoliopsida; order Asparagales; family Amaryllidaceae; genus Allium; species Allium sativum. Next base: position 1,027,497,632 of record CM060909.1, read on the forward strand.
GGGAATTTGGCCACAAACATGCATGATAACATAAGGGGTTTGGGTTCATTTACATGCATAAGCCCCAAAGTCAAGTCTTTGCCAATATTTCACAAGTCAAATGGTTCCCAAAGGTTCATGCTAACATTCCATAGATAAAGATCCAAACTTGCAAGATAAACTAGGTTAAACATAACATGAGTGGCATGATTAAGTCGCTAAAACTTAGCCCAAGGTCATAGATCATATAAAAGGGGCAAAATTAGGTTCACATAGGCTAGCATACTTATGTTTCATCGCATTTTATTCCATGTCACATTAGAACCACCATTATAATCTACAAGTAGCTAGAACTTACATAGTGAGGCTTAGGGAAAGATCATGAATCGTCTTGTCGAAGAAAGGTGGCTCCTTTGTTGAAGAATCGTCATGAAACTTGCGTAGCAACGTTGATCCCTCCTCGATTTGGTGTAGAAAGCTTGCACCTTTTGATTTGAATCTGATTTGAATGCATAAGCCCTAGGAGTTGGAGATGGAGGCCATGATCAAGATAGATTTTGGCAGCACTTAGTTGCAAGAATGATTTTTAGTGATTTAGGTTAGGTCCTAGGGTGTTTTTATAGAGATTAGGAGTAGTTTAGGCCCTTAGATTAACCCTAGGATAGATCTGAACCCTCAAAGCCCGTCACAGGCCAATAAACCAGACCCAAATGAGCAATCAGGTGCACCAGGTCGTCCAGACCCAACATGGTTTTTTGGGCCTGGTCGAGACCTGTGTCGACTGGGCAGTCGACCTGCCCCTGGGCGTGTCGACTCCCTAGTCGACACCCCAGTCGACCTGGGGCTTGGGCGGGAATTTTCCTGCCCAGTTCATTTGGCTCCAGATTTGAATTTCGAACTGTTTTTGAACTTGGATTTTTCTAAAAACTTCTATGGGCCATAATTGGGTCATACGGACTCCGATTTTCGAAAATTCGGACTCTATTTCGCGTATTTTTCCGAGACGAACGCAATGGCGCAACCCGTTTCTCCTGATTCAGATTTTATAATTAAATTCTGCCTTCATTCTTGTCTTAGCATGTTGTAAAAATCCGGGTTGTCACATTCTCCCCAACTTAAAGGATTTCGTCCCCGAAATCTCCAAGTTAGGAAGAACGTATCCTACCATCCATCATCCATCTACTCAAAACATCATTCACAGGCAACCATTGTCCTTAGACGATTTCTATTGCCATATGAACATATGCAGAACGTGTGTGTATATGCTCCTTAGCTAATGCTAATGATCAGGCTTGAATGATCTTTCTAATGCAAAATATGTTTAGTGCCATGAGTCCAACATGTATGCAAATAGTCCTAGTCATATAAACACTATATGTGTGCACAACCATTCATCCACATGCAACATCCACATGGTAACATATTCAATTTCATCCATAAACAAGTACAAATACTCGTGCATATGCAACATGAAACGTGACCGAGTCAATCTAGTATCTAATGTGTATTCGCGCATCCACGAGCAACCACTTGCAACCATTTGCAAAAATATCAATCATAACATGTTTCAAATACATGTTTACATCCATAGAGTTCTATCTAAGGTTCCCAAGATAAGATCTAGGAGATAAACAAGACAAACTCCTTACGGGGTTTGTAACAGAAACAGGACCGAGAGGATATCCACCAAGCGATAGCATGCAAGTAAGCTCTACAGGTGAACCAAGGATCAAAGATATACTCTTAAAAAGAGACATGATGCGTGTGTCTAAGCCGCATTTCCATGAGCTTAATTCCATTGTGCCTTGACCGCCTTTGACTTCATGATTTCGTAGCTCCTTGATTCCTATTTCCAAGGTATGAGTTGGGACTCATTTCACTATCGCCTCTCGTTCCACTTTCACTTATTCTTTCCCTAGTATGCTCGGCCCAAACATATTTGCGTACTCATGCAAGCTCTCCAAAATTCACTAGTGAATTCTGGATCTCGTTTACCGATGCCAATCCATGTTACCACGTGCATTTACTAGGGTGATTCCTATAACCCATGCTCAAGCGGAATGAACCATCCGTCTTATTGGCGGGCGTTACTCGATTGGATCAGAGATTTCCGATAAATGCATCAAGAGATTCTAGGTAACTAACCATGACAGAACCCAAAAGGTTACACGAGACTTCGAGGGTATTACCAAGGCAAGTTAAGAGTTTAACTATCCTCCTTTCAAAACCGAGAATGGCATCCATTACTGGATCACCACTTCATCCCTATAATCCATCCATAGCTCAACAATAGAAGCATTGCTTCTAATCTCAACACTTGGCATAGACATTCTCAAATCCAAACAAGTCATGAATAAATGGACCGACTCTCCAACCAGATTTTGGGACTAAAGTGGGATCTTCTACCATGCTAGTACTAAGGTGCAGAGACTTAACTATCGAGGCAGACTTAAATGATGCGATGATCAAAACAAAGTCTAGACGGGACGATAGAAAAGAAAGGCTAAGCCTTTAACAGAAATGGTACCATTCCTCTTAGGTACGCTAGAAATGAGAGCATACAATTGCCCTCTCGCTGATCTTGTCCTTATCTTCCTTTGTGGATCAAGCCATACCAACAAGTTGCTTATTCTTAAGCTCAAGTCCTTTATCCTTGCTCTTATTATCCCTTCTTATAACTTCGGTAACAGGTCTCTCAAGAACTTCCTCCATTGCATGGGAAAACACTTACGTAGCTAGACAAGGATTAGTCGCAGTTAAAACTACTGTGACTACAGATGGAGGAAAGAAAGGAAAAGAGGTTCAGTCAAGGAAACAAAGGATAGTGCTAATGGCTTTTGGGGAATAGCCTTTAAAAAAACTTTTCTTGAAAAATCCTTCTTTGTAAACAGTTTCTCAAATAGTTTTCAGAAGGTTTTAAAAACTTTTGCCCAGTCTGGTAACCTTCTGCTCTGATACCAAATGTAACACCCCACCTCCGCTAGGGTCACTCACAAAGGGAATGCACTAGGTTTGGTGAAGCATTATCGAGGTAAACATGCACAGAAATATTACAAGACAGAACATATATAAAATAGCGGAAGTAAAACAAATTTCATTACCTTATAAAATAAGGTCTAAAGCCTTTTACATCAGGATACATCAAAACCTGTCTTGCACTAGTAAAGAAGCATAAAGCCTTTTCATAAATTATTCCCCAAAATAATGCGGTGAAGCAGCCATAGCCAAGAGAAGACCAGCTATACATGACGACCTTCAAGCATAAGAGGTCCGAACTAAACAACAACATTTCCTCCCTGAAAACCTGGGGGGGGAACGGAAGACAAAGAGGCAAAACAAAACGGGGTCAGTCATAAAGACTGGTAAGTCCTATCTACTTCCAGTATAAAAACAGGTAAAGGTAACATGACATGCATAAACTGAAAGTAAACATAAGGATGACGACAAGATAGATAAGCTAAACCAAGATAACCGGATGAACTACTGTAGCAAGATAAACTAAGGTATCATGATAAACTACGGTGTCAAGATAAATCAAGGTATCACATCGTCAGGTTTCTATCAAGTATACCATCCCAAGGTATCTATCATGTATAACATCCCAAGGTATTTATCATGTATATTTGCTCTGCACCTCTCGTACTAGTATCCCAACCCGCGTCATGTGTTAACTATGAATGTCCCTTGCCCAATGTCATGTAATGGTCCATGTCAACCTAATATATAGCATATGTAGGTTTTCCCAACTCGTATGTTTCTTTCCATGTATAAGTTCAGTCCTTTGCCGTAGGCCGTACGGGCTTTCCCATGTAAATATATACAACCTCAACGTAGTACCATTTTGTCCTTGAAGTTGTTTTGGACTGCTACCCTTGATCTGGTTATGTTTTCTTACCATGAACTATCGCATGTTCACTTAGGATTTATGCCACCTAGGGCCACTAGGGATTATGCTACCTAATGAACGTTTTCGTATCTCAGTTTGGGTTCAAGCCACCTAGGGCCACTAGGGATTATGCCACCCGTCAACCACGCCCTTTATCCCACGTATGTATCGTGAATCGTTTTCCATGTCTAGACGCACATGTATCTCAATGTGCCATCCGAGTTCTGTGCCAGGGCAAATCAAGAAATACGGGACTCGGTCGGGAGCTTTAAGTCATCTGCCGATGCAGATATCAAGGTCTGTTTTTGTATCCGTGGCTATGGTCCCACGTGACCCCTCCCTCAACTACTGAAAGGCAATCCAAGAAAAATCATGTATGAGAACTACATCTCGGCCCCACTATGCCCCACTTTCCTATTGGCCAACCTCACCCATGACTCGATAGCAAGAACATGGTCTGTTGGGAGTTCTCTGCTTTTCCGTTCATACACGATTGACTAAAGATGGTAGGTAGTCGACGACGCGCTATCCAGGGAAAAAACAAGAATCGACGACTCCACGCTAATCCATCCCAGTCTTTAGGTCGCTCACATAGCAACCAAGGCATACTCTTGGTTCTTCTACCGCAGACCTTAACCTCTTGTGAGCCCAGGCGGATCATCTGCAACCTCACAGAGGGATACCAAGAGTATCCTCACGTCCCCCGAAGTTTCCGCTTCGTTACCCAGTTCGTTGGAGCCTTTATCTAGATCAGATATTGCTCTGCCTCGTGTATTTGTTTAAGCAATGACTTACCGTATCGGGTTACTTATCCGTTCGTGAACTGGTCTAATTCCCTTGGCTAAGAATTATCACTTAGTTATCCCAAACTAAGGTTTACCACTTAGCTTCTTTCCCCGCTATCCTTGTTAACTACGATTTTCAACCTAGTCCCCTGAGCTAGGGTTTTGTCTAATGGGTTAAGTGTTGTCATTCAAGTTCATGATTTAACCCGCCTACGAATCATGTCAATATTGGCTAAGTATTTAAGTTCAAGGCTTAGCCCTACAAGTTGGTTAAGTATACCAAGAAGCTCATGACTTAACCCTATCAAGTCAAATAGGTTAAGTATTTGTTTGTCTTAACCCTATCAGATTATCGTGTTAGATTGATTAAGCATAGATTATCTTAATCCCATCAGATTATCGAGTCGGATTGGTTAAGTATGGGTTAGCTTAACCCCATCCACTAATCGTATTACAATGGTTAAGTATATTTAAAAGGTCTTGTGACTTAACCCTATCATGTCCGCATATTAGATTGGTTAAGTATAGGTTACTTATCCTCATCAAATCATCATGTATAGTTGGTTAAGTATAAGTTACTTAACCCCATTAAATTATCATGTTAAGTTGGTTAAGTATTGGTTACTTAACCTCATTGAATTACCAAGTTTAGATTGTTTAAGTGTTTAACTTAACCTCATCGAATTACCGTGTTTAGATTAGTTAAGTGTAGGTTACTTAACCCCATCTAATTACCGTGTTTAGATTAGTTAAGTGTAGGTTACTTAACCCCATCTAATTACCGTGTTTAGATTAGTTAAGTCTAAGTTACTTAACCCCCTCTGATTACCAAGTCGGATTAGTTAAGTGTAAATTACTTAACCCCATCCCCTAATTGTCTTATATGGTTAAGTGTCATTAAGAAATCAAGTCTGGTTTAACTTAACCTACCCATTCGTGTCATATCGGTTAAGTGTCATTAGTCAAAATTACTTAACCTTTTCATGTGGCATTAATTAGATTAATGCACCCCAACCTCTCACATTAGACTTTGTTGTGGTTACTAGTTAAGCCGGGCGGGTCCGGGTAGCTTTACACCACAACCTAGTCTAACCTCGGGTTTTAAGTGCTATATGACCAACTACTCACATTGGGTCCTATTGTTTGTAGCCACTAGTTAAGCCGGGCGGGTCCGGGTAGATTTATGCTACAAACTCAACCCAACCTCGAGTTGTCCACTTTCATGTTTAGTCTAGTGTCTTATTACACTTACAACCCACACATGTCTAGTTCAAGTTCCATGTTTTCCTACGTGTCATGACCACATTTAAATGTATCATGAATGTCATGTTCTCATGTAAACCCCATGTCAAGTTTTCGTGTCATATTCACGTTTTTCCTAAGCTACCCAAACGTATTTCCAACCCAAGTGGAAGCGAGTCACATAGTAGGGGTATTATGCCAACATATTGGCCTCAAACAGGTGAGATATCATAAAGGGATTGGCCGCAAACGTTAATATTATCCTAAAGGATATGGCCTCAAGCATGCATAGTATCATAAGGGAGTTTGGCCACAAACATGCATAGTATCATAAGGGAATTTGGCCACAAACATGCATAGTATCATAAGGGAATTTGGCCACAAACATGCATAGTATCATAAGGGAATTTGGCCACAAACATGCATGATAATATAAGGGGTTTGGGTTCATTTACATGCATAAGCCCCAAAGTCAAGTCTTTGCCAATATTTCACAAGTCAAATGGTTCCCAAAGGTTCATGCTAACATTCCATAGATAAAGATCCATACTTGCAAGATAAACTAGGTTAAACATAACATGAGTGGCATGATTAAGTAGCTAAAACTTAGCCCAAGGTCATAGATCATAGAAAAGGGGCAAAATTAGGTTCACATAGGCTAGCATACTTATGTTTCATCGCATTTTATTCCATGTCACATTAGAACCACCGTTAGAATCTACAAGTAGCTAGAACTTACATAGCGAGGCTTAAGGAAAGATCATGAATCGTCTTGTCGAAGAAAGGTGGCTCCTTTGTTGAAGAATCGTCATGAAACTTGCGTGGCAACATTGATCCCTCCCCGATTTGGTGTAGAAAGCTTGCACCTTTTGATTTGAATCCGATTTGAATGCATAAGCCCTTGGAGTTGGAGATGGAGGCCATGATCAAGATAGATTTTGGCAGCACTTAGTTGCTAGAATGATTTTTAGTGATTTAGGTTAGGTCCTAGGGTTGTCACACCTAGACTGACCAATATCCCCTCGATCAGATTTCCCCAAATTACAACCATGTAATCCGTAACCCAGATTTTACAGACTCTGAAACTAACAGTCAACGCCCTGACTGATATCCTAGACTTTACAGGTCTAGACACTGTTTGAATTCGGTTTACAAAACAAAATACAAAATTAAAAACAAAAACAAATGGAAACCCTTGTTTTAGAATAAACTAAAGGAGATTAAATAAAAGGGGTCATCCCCTTTTTCTTTTGAGTCAAGGCTAAGTCAAATGGGAAAAGGACGACCCCTTTATTTTGCATTGCACCACTTCACTTTCTTTGTCCCGATCTATCTGCCTTTGACAATGCCGTTTGGGAAATGAAAAGGAAACAAGGGTTTTCTCTCTGAATCTTCAATTCACGATGCTGGATAGATTTATCTCAAAATCTCTGATGCTCGAATGCTATGTTCTCCTTTCTCGATTGATTTGCAACACTGATAGCTCGCGATCAAAACCCTAGAAATTGCAAGCTCTTTGAATTTCACTCTTTGGTTGCTTGAATTGATTTGTTGGTTTTTTTTACACGTCGATGATGAAAAGGGTGTAATATATAGGGTCTGAATCGAACCCTAAATCTCTGATTTCCCTTGAGCGGCTCGATACTGATTTTTTGCCTTTCCCTTTTTGATTTCTTCTTTTGAAAAAACTTGATTGAATTTATTCCTGAATACTTGTCGTGTGTTATTCTGCATTTGATTCTCTGGAAATATATTTGCTCCCTGAAAAAATTGTTGCCTTGATTGTTTCTGCGATTTACACATCATCTGATTTGTTTTTAGAAAAAAGCAGGAAAGAATCCTTGCCAAAAAGTTCACTGTGTGATTTCTGCAAACAGTTTAAAATCTTGCCAAAAGAAATGACTTTGATTGATCAACTAAAAAAAATTCCAGTTTTTGATTTCAGGAAACTTTGCATTGATTTCTTCCCATATGCAAAGCCTTAAAAAAACTTTGTTGATTTTTAGTGTTCTCTAGAAAAGTTAAAAATAATAACTTTCCATAAACACATTATTACCAAACAAAACTGGATACACTGTTTTTTTGGATAAATTACTTGGCCCTTGAATCCATTCAGCCATGCCTTGTCACTCATGCATGTATATGTTATTTCCCTGTTATCTCATTTTATTGATTGTATGCAAATCTGAATTTCCTGCTTTGAAATGCTGCTTGTTATCATGCTGAAATTGCTCGAATTAAAACTTGATTCAAGCTGAAATGAATCATCCCATATATGTAAAAACTTCCCTTAAATCCATATGTTGATTTTCTGATTATGTTTAAGACTGGAAACAAATTAACACTTGCCATATACTCTTGTTAGTTTTCTGGAAAATGTTTCATGCTTGAAATATGTGAAATGAATTAAAGCCTTACTAAAAATTGGAAACATATATGCAGCCACTTTCTTGCATTTGAGAGACTTGTTTTAACTGAACTTGTTCCTGATTTTGACTTGCCATTCTTGATGCTGAAACCATCATGTATTCACATGTTGTAACACCCTGTAATTCTGTTAATATTAATATCCACAAATTAAAGAATAACTAATCTTAGACGTGAGAATTGTGGGAAACGGGTTGCGCCATTGTGTTCGTCTCGGAATTCTGGTCGAAATAAAGTCCGAGTTTGCGTGAATTGTACTTCGTATGAAGAAGTTATGGCCATCGGAAGTTTCAGAAAATTCAAATTTCGAAAAGTTCAGCCCAAACAGGCTGGGCGGGAAAAATTCCCGCCCGGACCAGGTCGACCTAGGGGTCGACCTGGGGGTCGACCTGCCCACAAGGTCGACATGGGTGTCGACCCTAGGGTCGACCTAGGGGTCGACCTCCCTGGTCGAGCCGAGGCGACCTGGGTGCACCTGAATGGGTTTTTGGGCTGGGTTTTGGGGGCTGTGACGAAATCTGACGGCTCTAATTTATCCTAGGGTTTATCTAAAGGCCTAAAACAACTAACTACACCTGTAAATACACCCTAAGACCTAGCCTCCTCTACACACAATTCTATTCTGCTTCTTCTCTGCCTCTGTTCTAAATAAAAATAAAAATGGCGTCGCTACTCTGCTGGAATCAAAACTAGAAGCTAATCAACATCAACCTAAGCAACTCAATTCAAATTAGAGATTAAAGCTTCTGCAACAATTCTGCAATAACTAAAGTTCTTTCTTTAATCCAACCAAGGCAAGTATAGTTATTCTCCGCTATAAACGTTAATTCTGATTGTGACATGAATTATAAATCTGAATCTGAGGTTATATCTGTTCTGTTTGGATTTATCTTATTTTGTATCTCTTTCCTCTTTCTGTTTTATAGCCAGGCTACCACGAGCCTGAGCCAATCTCATAAGAGATTAACCTACGCTAAATTGTTTGGGACAGTAAAATGAATGATGCATAAATTGGGCATGACCAACAGGTGACTGATTCGAGGAAAGAACATGGATTGTAGTTAGAACATAAATTTGAGACATATGACTGGACATGTTGTATTTATAACATAAATGGGGATTGAACATATGATTTGTGATAAAAAGAATATGGCTTAGGTATAAATATTTACATGAGAGTAGGGTATCTATTAATGTAAATAAACAACTAAGTAAGGGATCTTTGGAATATATGACATGCATAGTAGTCGATAACTATATTTGGTATAATTTATATATCGATCTTCTGTACTATGCAAGTTTAATAAAAATTGAAACATGTGATATATGGTAAATTATGACCATAATCTATGCTATGTAAATGTAATGCAAACATGGGGTATATGATTATATTGTGTATCACGACTATTATTTATGCATGTGAACTTAGGCACGATTTATAATTAGGCAAGATATGAAACTTTAAGAAATGAGTAAATCTGTTATATTTGCCTAATTTGCTAGTTTTGTTACATTGCCTAATCTGCTAGTTCTGTTATATTACTTAATCTGCTTGTTCTGCTCTACTGCTTAGTCTGCTAGATTTGTTCATCTGCCAAATCAGTCATCTGCTAAGTCTGTTGAAAATGCTAAATCTGCTAGTTTGCTTAATCTGCTAAGTCGCCTAATCTGAGAAATCTGTTATCTGCTATATCTGTTGAGTTGATATAATTAGTCCGCTATTGACATAATCTGAATTGGCTATAGTTATGAATAATTGACATGTATATTAGGCGTGGGTATAAATGGTAAATCATTAATTAATTGGCCGCAAAGACAAACATGGCTAACTCGAGGTTAGAATGAGTTTGCGGCGTAATTCTGCCCGGAACCGCCCGGCATATTCCAGTGGTCGCAAACAATAGGTTCTAATGTGAGAAGTTAGTCATAACGTGCTTGAAACCCGAGGTTAGACTCAATTTGCGACAGAAACCTGCCCGGAACCAGCCGGCCTAACTAGTAGCCGCAAACTGTCATTCTAATGTGAGAGGTTTGGGCATTAATATTTAATTAATGAAAATCTGAGATAATTATGATGTCTAAAACGTGTTGGGTAAGGTTAAACCAATTGGACCAATGAATCTGATAAACCCGTTTCGTGAATCCGTAGGCCCAATACAAAGTTAGATAATCTGGAACCAATTAATCTGTAAGCCTGTTAATCCGAACATCTGATCCGTTAGTCTGAAAACCTGTTAACTTGATTGTTTGATCTGTGAACTAGTTAATCTAAATTTTGTATGTCTGAAACTTGTAGACAAGTTAAACTGAAATCTGTTAGTCTGGGGACACAAGGTTAGGAGGGGAATTACTTGTGTCATCTGTTGTTTGGGACCCATATTAGTCAGTAACCCTTTTCTGATATCAAAACTTTGACCCTACAGTAAGTAGGGTCCAGGCACGCTTACTAAACTAATTATAAGCGATTCATTCTAATAATGGCGAGGAGTGTTGATGGTGCATTCCAACGGGGTCATGTGCGTGCATGGATCCCGGTCCGCCTCTGAGGATGTAAGACGTCGTGACATCTGTAAATAGGTCTGTGCCAATTGGTTGTCACTTTAGGGAGTGATACACCCTACTGTGGGGCCGACACAGGATATTTATGTATTAGGCAGCCGATCGCTTGGGGTAGGGTTTTAGGGTACACTTAGTTCTGTCTGTTTCTGTTGGTACTATCTGTTTCTGTTGGGTGGTAACACCTGTCTGTTTCTGCGTGGTACCGTCTGTTCTGGTGGTAAAGGCCCATTACTAGTGTACACCTAATTCTACATTCTGCTTCCGTAGGGATTAATCTGTTTTTGATCGGGTAGTAAAGGCCCATTATTAGCATCCTGTTTCTGTTAAATTATTCTGTACCCGTTTCCGTTTCAGTTTAGACATTAGGGTGACACCTAATTCTGTTATACTAGTATTAGTGCAGAGAAGTGTAAAGCAATAGTTTATGTCATTCTGTTCTTCTGTTATATCAGCTACACCTGTTACAGTTATCTCTCATCCAGTTTTATGTTCATGTCATATTATTATTATCTGTTCATATGCTGAAAGTCACTGGACTTGCCAGACTTTTTGTCTGACCCATGTTGTTTCGCCTCCTTTCTTCCGTTCCCCCCCCAGGTTATCCAAGGAGGGAATACTTTAGCTTGATCCGGATTTCTCTTTGCTTGAAGTGCTTAAAGTATGGCTTGGCTCTGTATAGCTTCCGTTCTATGGGGATTATGATTTTAAACCATGCATTTTGAAGGCTTTTGTACAAGACTGATATTTTGTACTTGAATTCTGAGATTTGAAAGGATGTAACCATATTGATTTCTGTTTCCGCTGTAATAAAGTTTAAAAATTTCAAGTACTGTTTTATCTGTCTTGTAAGTTTCTGTTCTTTTTACTAAAATGCTCCACCAAAGTTAAGGCATTCCCTTTGTGAGTGACCTTAACGGAGTTGGGGTGTTACACTTGGTATCAGAGCTGAAGGTTACCAGATTGGGTAAAGTTTTTGAAAACTGTTTTCAAAAAGGTTTAGAAAGGAAGTATTTTCAAAAATAAAGCTTATTTTGAAAAACATGATCCCAAAGAGCCATATATCTTTCTTTCAGTCCTTTTTGTATTGAACCTTTCCTTTTTCGTTTCAGCATGTCTGAAGCATCTGAGATACCAGAGGGTGTTCATGTACCCGGTTGGTTTCGTCAATATCTTGAGGCTAGGACCGCCGCTGCAGGTCCAGCAAATGATCCCCTTCCCCCACCCCCTCCTCATGCAATTGCTTTCTCAAAGATCTGTAGAGATTTTACGGCCATGGGTGGGAAGGATTTCAAAGGAACTGAATCATTCGTAGAAGCGAGGAATTGGCTCAAAGAAACAGAGGATCTATTCGTTATCTACGAGGTGGACGATAGGCAGAAGGTACAGTTGGTGGTATGGCTGCTCAAAGACGAAGCTTCCTACTGGTGGGAAGTCACTAACATCGAGAGGCCGGTTGAGACATGGATGGATTTCAGAACAAGGTTTGAGACAAAGTTCCTCTCGCAAGCTGAACGAAGTTTACAATTGGAAAAGTTCTTATCTCTTAAGCAAGGAAGTATGACGGTCAAGGAATACGTCAACCAGTTCAACCAACTGGCTAGGTTCGGATTGGATTTAGTCAACACTCAGCATAAAAAGGCTCTTCGCTTTGTTAAAGGATTGAACGAGCCACTGCACAGCCTAGCCATGACCCACGTACCCATGGGAGCGACTTACGAGAAATTGGTGGACATGGCACTACTGCACGAGGAAGACAAGGGCCCGAAAGAGACAAAGAAGGAAGAACCACAGAATAAGAAATCGGGGCCCAAAAAGGAAACACAAAAGAAGGATGAGAAGACTGAAGATAAGAAGGGGAAAAAGTGCTTTACTTGTGGAAGCTCGACTCATCTGAACAAGGATTGCAGAAAAAGGAAGGGCGCTTGCTTCAACTGTGGGGAGATGGGACACTTCACTAGGGACTGCCCGAAGAGACGAGGACAAGGAGGGCAGGCAAACACTCTTGAGGCTAGTGGCTAGGATAGGAGTAGGAAAATTTCTATAGTAGGTTTAATTTCTTTATCTGATTATGGAGTTAAGATTTTTTCTGATTCTAGTATTTTGATTTTGTAATCGATACTCTGCACTTTAATACTAGTATTATTTCTGAATTCCGCTGTAGACTCAGACCCATAAGGGTTATGGCTCATCTGTTTGAGATTGGGGTTTGAGGGATATCTGTGTTAGGCGTTAAGTATGACGCATACATTCGGAGTTTTCATGGGATATGATTTTATCATGCTTAGCTTCCTAAGAATCATTAGGGAACCTGATCTGTACCAGTAGTCTGTAAATATTTGAATAATTCTGATTTCCAGTTTTGACATTGGCTAAAGGAGGTAATCCTCTGGGTGTCAATCTGATGTTGATTTCGGTCTTAAGGGTTGATACTTAGGGGAATTATTTTCTCTACCAATGTCTAATGGGAACCAAGTCTTTGCCTTATCTGTACTCGCTTCCATCATTCGACTGTATCCTATCGATCGAATCTTCGAACTTTAGGTAGAAACTAATGGATGTAAACATGTGTTTGAGACATGTTATGTTTGATGGTTGCAAGTGGATGCAAGTGGTTGCTAGTGGTTTCCCGTGGATGCATATACACACACTAGGCAATAGATCGGCTCGAAAACACTCTCATACTGCATATGGATTGGTGAGCATTTTTAAATTTTGTGGATGCAAAATGATTGACTCAGCACCTGGATGTTGCATATGATTGAATGGTCGTGCACTCATATAGAAATGATATGTATCGAGTAGGAAGATTGCATACATAATGGACGCATGGCACTATCATGGTTTGCATTAAAGGAGGTCGACTGAATCAGTGGACCGCCTGATTTTGCATTAGATAGGGACATATACACACACTGTGCATTTAAACATGAAAGCATTAGAAGTCTATAAGGACAATGGATGCCTGTGTTTGATGGTTGAGTAGATGGTTGTTTGGATGATTAGGATATACATTCTTCTTCACTTGAAGATTTCGGGGACGAAATCCTTTAAGGAAGGGAGAATGTAACACCCCGTAATTCTGTTAATATTAATATCCAAAAATTAAAGAATAACTAATCTCAGACGTGAGAATTGTGGGAAATGGGTTGCGCCATTGTGTTCGTCTCGGAATTCTGGTCGAAATAGAGTCCGAGTTTGCGTGAATTGGACTTCGTATGAAGAAGTTATGGCCATCGGAAGTTTCAGAAAATTCAAATTTCGAAAAGTTCAGCCCAAACAGGCTGGGCGGGAAAAATTCCCGCCCGGACCAGGTCGACCTGGGGGTCGACCTGCCCACCAGGTCGACATGGGTGTCGACCCTAGGGTCGACCTGGGGGTCGACCTCCCTGGTCGAGCACAGGCGACCTGGGTGCACCTGAATGGGTTTTTGGGCTGGGTTTTGGGGCTGTGACGAAATCTGACGGCTCTAATCTATCCTAGGGTTTATCTAAAGGCCTAAAACAACTAACTACACCTATAAATACACCCTAAGACCTAGCCTCCTCTACACACAATTCTATTCTGCTTCTTCTCTGCCTCTGTTCTAAATAAAAATAAAAATGGCGTCGCTACTCTGCTGGAATCAAAACTAGAAGCTAATCAACATCAACCTAAGCAACTCAATTCAAATTAGAGATTAAAGCTTCTGCAACAATTCTGCAACAACTAAAGTTCTTTCTTTAATCCAACCAAGGCAAGTATAGTTATTCTCCGCTATAAACGTTAATTCTGATTGTGACATGAATTATAAATTTTAATCTGAGGTTATATCTGTTCTGTTCTGTTTGGATTTATCTTATTTTGTATCTCTTTCCTCTTTCTGTTTTATAGCCAGGCTACCACGAGCCTGAGCCAATCTCATAAGAGATTAACCTACGCTAAATTGTTTGGGACAGTAAAATGAATGATGCATAAATTGGGCATGACCAACAGGTGACTAATTCGAGGAAAGAACATGGATTGTAGTTAGAACATAAATTTGAGACATATGACTGGACATGTTGTATTTATAACATAAATGGGGATTGAACATATGATTTGTGATAAAAAGAATATGGCTTAGGTATAAAGATTTACATGAGAGTAGGGTATCTATTAATGTAAATAAACAACTAAGTAAGGGATCTTTGGAATATATGACATGCATAGTAGTCGATAACTATATTTGGTATAATTTATATATCGATCTTCTGTACTATGCAAGTTTAATAAAAATTGAAACATGTGATATATGGTAAATTATGACCATAATCTATGCTATGTAAATGTAATGCAAACATGGGGTATATGATTATATTGTGTATCACGACTATTATTTATGCATGTGAACTTAGGCAAGATTTATAATTAGGCAAGATATGAAACTTTAAGAAATGAGTAAATCTGTTATATTGGCCTAATTTGCTAGTTTTGTTACATTGCCTAATCTGCTAGTTCTGTTATATTGCTTAATCTGCTGGTTCTGCTCTACTGCTTAGTCTGCTAGATTTGTTCATCTGCCAAATCAGTCATCTGCTAAGTCTGTTGAAAATGCTAAATCTGCTAGTTTGCTTAATCTGCTAAGTCGCCTAATCTGAGAAATCTGTTATCTGCTATATCTGTTGAGTTGATATAATTAGTCCGCTATTGACATAATCTGAATTGGCTATAGTTATGAATAATTGACATGTATATTAGGCGTGGGTATAAATGGTAAATCATTAATTAATTGGCCGCAAAGACAAACATGGCTAACTCGAGGTTAGAATGAGTTTGCGGCGTAATTCTGCCCAGAACCGCCCGGCATATTCTAGTGGTCGCAAACAATAGGTTCTAATGTGAGAAGTTAGTCATAACGTGCTTGAAACCTAAGGTTAGACTCAGTTTGTGACAGAAACCTGCCCGGAACCAACCGGCCTAACTAGTAGCCGCAAATTGTCATTCTAATGTGAGAGGTTTGGGCATTAATATTTAATTAATGAAAATCTGAGATAATTATGATGTCTAAAATGTGTTGGGTAAGGTTAAACCAATTGGACCAATGAATCTGATAAACCCGTTTCGTGAATCCGTAGGCCCAATACAAAGTTAGATAATCTGGAACCAGTTAATCTGTAAGCCTGTTAATCCGAACATCTGATCCGTTAGTTTGAAAACCTGTTAACTTGATTGTCTGATCTGTGAACTAGTTAATCTAAATTTTGTATGTCTGAAACTTGTAGACAAGTTAAACTGAAATCTGTTAGTCTGGGGACACAAGGTTAGGAGGGGAATTACTTGTGTCATCTGTTGTTTGGGACCCATATTAGTCAGTAACCCTTTTCTGATATCAAAACTTTGACCCAACAGTAAGTAAGGTCCGGGCACGCTTAACTAATTATAAGCGGTTCATTCTAATAATGGCGAGGAGTGTTGATGGTGCGTTCCAACGGGGTCATGTGCGTGCATGGATCCCGGTCCGCCTCTGAGGATGTAAGACGTCGTGACATCTGTAAATAGGTCTGTGCCAATTGGTTGTCACTTTAGGGAGTGATACACCCTATTGTGGGACCGACACAGGATATTTATGTATTAGGCAGCCGATCGCTTGGGGTAGGGTTTTAGGGTACACTTAGTTCTGTCTGTTTCTGTTGGTACCGTCTGTTTCTGTTGGGTGGTAACACCTGTCTGTTTCTGCGTGGTACCGTCTATTCGGGTGGTAAAGGCCCATTACTAGTGTACACCTAATTCTACATTCTGCTTCCGTAGGGATTAATCTGTTTCTGATCGGGTAGTAAAGGCCCATTATTAGCATCCTGTTTCTGTTAAATTATTCTGTACCCGTTTCCGTTTCAGTTTAGACATTAGGGTGACACCTAATTCTGTTATACTAGTATTAGTGCAGAGAAGTGTAAAGCAATAGTTTATGTCATTCTATTCTTCTGTTATATCTGCTACACCTGCTACAGTTATCTCTCATCCAGTTTTATGTTCATGTCATATTATTATTATCTGTTCATATGCTGAAAGTCACTGGACTTGCCAGACTTTTTGTCTGACCCTTGTTGTTTCGCCTCCTTTCTTCCGTTCCCCCCCCCCCCCCCCCAGGTTATCCAAGGAGGGAGTACTTTAGCTTGATCCGGATTTCTCTTTGCTTGAAGTGCATAAAGTATGGCTTGGATCTGTATAGCTTCCGTTCTATGGGGATTATGATTTTAAACCATGCATTTTGAAGGCTTTTGTACAAGACTGATATTTTGTACTTGAATTCTGAGATTTGAAAGGATGTAACCATATTGATTTCTGTTTCCGCTGTAATAAAGTTAAAAAATTTCAAGTACTGTTTTATTTGTCTTGTAAGTTTCTGTTCTGTTTACTAAAATGCTCCACCAAAGTTAAGGCATTCCCTTTGTGAGTGACCTTAACGGAGGTGGAGTGTTACACATGTGCACGACCACTTTAGCTGATCTGAACTGCACCACTTTGAACTTGTGCATCCATTCATGTTTAAGCATCATCTCCTTGCTGTTTGGGCATGCCTACTTTGTTGTTGCACCTGAGGCTGTATGTTTGTATTATACATGAAAACATGATCTTCCATGATCTTAATGTTATGCCAACTATATTAAGTCATTTACACCTATATCACATTTGTAAAACTGGAGCACACCATTCTTGATCATTTATGTGCAGTTCATGTTTCCTAATACATGTTGATGCTGCTGTGTCTTGAACTTGCACCAGTATATGTTTGTGTAGACAAAACTTTGTTGCTGATTCTTGTATGCTGTGTGATCATATGTACACACACATATTGTCTACGTCCTTTTCTTTGATCATGTAGTTCATTCCACCAGGTTGTACACTTGCATGTACATGAATCTTGACTTTGAGCTGCTGCTTGCACTAAACATAGCACAATATGATTATCTGAAGCTTTGATTAATTTTATGCTTGTGTCACCCTCTACTTGTTCACGCAGACCATGCTAAAACTTTTTTTGGTCATGTTGACTTTGACACAAATTCACTTTCCCACTTGTACAAACTTCTGCTGAACCATATTAACATGTTGATTAGTGCTTTGACATATCTCGACCATGTATTTACTGTCTCGACTACTTAACGTTGTTGCCTCGGCCACTTTGACTTGTCATGTATACTTCTTGGCTGAAACATTGCATTTTTCATTTGTTGGCTTGTTCATATGAGTTTTCAACTTAACTGAGTCAAGAAGGTCCACTGCGGCTACTCCTCGGTTGCAAACTGATTGGCAAGGCAGTGCACATGTGTATACACGTGTGTACATGCAGCCATCAGTCAAGTTGTCCATGTCCCTGCATTGAGATATATATGCTGTCTGCCTTATGGTATTTACAGTGTTTCACTGTGAATATTACAAGTTGTCTAGACACAGTCGGATAAATCAGATCGAGTCAAAAAATGATGAGAAACAAACCGAGATCTGAGGCAAATAAATTTTCAAAATAAAAAATATATCTGCTTAGAATTTTAGAAATCATTTCTGTACTAGATACTGTGTGTGTGTGTTTCTGTAATGACAGGTAAGAAGACTGGACTGACTGATAAGCTATGAAGACAATGAGGACAGAAGACTGAAAGCATAACAGTGTCAGTGTGTGTGTGTGTGTTTAAGTGTCTGTATAAGAGTCAATGTGTAACTGAGTGTGAGTGAACTGTAGTGAGGAACTAATGTATATGAAAAATGATTGTATTGATTATTTGTAATAAACAAAATCTATTTGAAATAAAATATTATTTCATTGTTGTCATACAGACTTGTCTATTCTATTCTGTTGATTTATAAGTACAACAATTCTGTGAAGCGATTAAATAGTGGAGTTGATAAATTTGTACTGTTGTGATAGTGAAATACAATATTATATTTAAATAAAATACTATGTGAATATCTGCATGTTGTACAGTCGTATTTTATTTAAATATAAATATTATATCTCTGTTTGTGATGTATATTTAGAACATTACAGTGATAAACACATTTAAAATAAAATATATTTGGTTTTTATCATCAAACAAAAAATCATATAATTGTGTACATAACAGCGTTATATACAACAATCTCCCCCTTTTGATGATGACAAACAAATAAAAGGTTTTGAAACCAATAAATATGTTTGACAGTGAATATTGAACTCCGCCTATTTATTAGCTCCCCCTACTACAGAAAACTCTCCCTATAACTGTGCATGAGCGAATTGAACTGAATGATAATGAATTTTCAAAATTAAATTTTTTTATAAAATATTCACTCATAAATCAAAATCTAATCCATTCTCCCCCTATTGTTATCATCAAAAGGATACAACATTTAAAATACAGATGAAAAATGACTACAAATATAATTTCAGCTTAAGAGAGAGAACGGTCATCATAAATCTCAATCAATCAAACAAAAATCATAATAAACTAAGAACTAGTGGCATATTTCACATTACAGATAATGACGGATATACGATGAATTTTATATAAACGGGGAGAGTCAAAACATGATTTCCAGTTATTTTCAAAAAAATGAGCTAAAAAAACAGTGACGGACTTGGACTATAATTACTAATTCAACTTAAGTGACAAAATCGTATAATCTCAAATCATAATCCCTATCAATTAACAAATCATAATACGTCATAAAATATTAACACATTTCACAGATTAGAAGATGGACTGATAGGCTGGTTTTTATACTCAAAGGAGAATTTCATATTTAATTTCAATTTACAGCACATTTTTCCTTTTTTTATTTATTTTTATTTAAGAGCACATTGACCACGCATAACCAGAGCTTGGATTTTTAAATGGAGCCAGTCGCAGCTTAAAATATAAGTCGTCTCATAATCATGCATGACCAGAGCTTGGATTTTTAAATGAGATTAGAGACACACTTATGTATTAATTATATATTTTTAGTTTTCAGCTCTAAAAGGAAAAACTCCTCGGTATATAAAACCAATATGGATGATAGAAATGTGGTAGGTACAGAGATGGACTGTGAAATAAATTTCTAAATTAATTATATTATAAAATATGCTCACTGTACCGGGATCATTGAAAATTTTCAATTATCACTAATTCTGAATAATAGTATAACCACAGTTCCATCACAAATATTTTCACTATTTATTCAAGATGATTTAAAAAAAAATATTAAACTCTCCACATTTATATAAAATCTTGATAGATGGCAGAAGGATGATAGATAATGAAGATGGTCGTGAGATGATTGCCAGTTCAAAGATATTATAATAAATATTCAATAATCATGAAAATCCAAATAAAATCTCCTCTTGTTGTGAAATATATTACAGTCACAATTCATCACAATTTCAAAACCTAATAATAATTTTGATGAATTATAAATACAGTTCAATTTGGATATTGATTTCAATTTCTGAATGAATAATCAATAAATAATTTTAAAAATGAAAATCAATTACAAGAGGAACATGAAGAGCTATACAGAAATAGAGGGATTAAAAAAAAATACAAAAATAAATCAGCACTTCTGATACCAATTGATATCTCCATTATTGAGGATTTTAAATTGATACTGGAGATGAAAAAGGATATCAAAGAATTTTAAACACAGAGCCCAAGCAGACAAGATGTACTAATTAGGCAAGCAGTAGACAGATTAAAACAGGCAATTATTTGACAACAGTATCAGAGCAGCACAACTGAAACAGTTTCAGATCAGACTTGTCAAGATGTTGGTCACACAGGACGATTCACGATCCAATGATTAAAAAATACTGTTTCTCTGAAATCATTTGAGGAATATGCAAAATTCAGGATTCAATGAATCGATCACACCAGATTATTAAATTTGAATCGAGATATGTGTGAGAGTCAATAAATCAATAATTTTAAATGATTTTAAACAAATATTCAAAGCAAATAATCATGAAATAACGATAAGATTTAAGACCAGATTTCAAAAGAAATTTCACAGTTATTTCTGACAAGCCCAAGATAAATTTCAGATCAATTACATCAATTTTGAGAGGTATTCATGATTCAAAAAAATAAAATAATTTACTTGAAATCACTTGAATCAATGTCAAGTTTTGGAATATAATGAATATGTCACACAAGGTTGATAATTTCAAATTTAGGAGGTGTGTGAGATTCAAAATATCAGGAATTTCAGATGATTTCAAACAAACAAATTTCAATCATACTGATCAAGATGTGTCACTGATAATTCAGTTCAAAATTTCAAAGCCAATCTGAAAATCAATGAAATTATCACAATTGATAAATAACAGTGTGCTGTAATGAGTATATATTTTCAAGACTTTCTGAAATGAATTAGGAGAACCTCGGAATAGCAGAGATGTGTGAAATTTCAATTATTTTTCAGATCTTCAAAAAAAAATTAGAATTAATATTAACAGTGTTCAAGATATAACAAGAATACGTCAACACTGTTAGGAATTCAGAACACAGAAAAAGAACTTCAAAACAATTGCAGATATATACAAATTTAGATCCAAGGTCTGGAAATGATTACAATGTCAGATTTTCATTCAAGAGAAACAAATTTCCAGATATTATGACTTCTGCAATTGGAAGTTAACAAATCCCAACAAAAAAGAATATAACAGTGACAAATCAAAAAACAACAAAACAAAAAGATAGAAGAAGAGATAGAAGAAAAAAAACATTTTTTTTTACAAAGGTGAGTTCAGAGATCATACAAGAATCCAATGTAAATCAGAATCTCTAACTCATTAAACCAGGCTAAGGAACTGTGAATAATCTAATGATGTTAAGCAGTTTGAAATCAGTTTCTCTTTCGCAAAGCAATTCCTCAGCCTCCTTTGGTACCTAGCAATTTAGGGGATCGAGTGGTCTGACAAAATTTGTGAAACCACTCATAGTTGTTTATGTTTGTTTCGGTACCCAAACTTGTTTATACAACAATCCATCCGAATTTACCTTTGTACCCTTTGAAACCCAAATCTGTTTGAATCTAAAGAAGCTTGTTTATGGGATCCAGGATTGTTTAGATGAATTATTATAAAACGATTTCTCATTTCGATTTTGATTGAAAAATCCTTTGTGATTATCAGAGTTTAGATTTTCAAATTGATTCTTTTCAAAGCTGGTTGAAGGATTTTTTTAAATCATTCGAATTTCGATTTTCGAAAACATTGTTTTTCCCAAAACCAAGACCACGTTTATTTCCGATAGAAAATTGGTTTTTCAACAACATGTCCAATGATTTTTCTCCATTAGAAAATTTATTCAAGGTTGATTCAAGCCGTTGAATTTTTAATTTAAGATCACCAATTTCCTTCATTAAATCTGAACATCGATTGTTAGTGATCATACATCTTTCAAAATCAGATTTCAAAACCAAATTTTCATCTCTAAGCAAATTAATTTTGGTTTGGGAATCAGCAATCTCAGATTCAAACTTAGCTTGATTTTCAGATGCAGATTTTTCAAAATCTTTGAATATCACAATTTATTTTTCAAGCTCTTTCAAAACCGAATCAGATTTCTGTAAACTTTGATTTTAAAAAATCCTATGTTTGGAAATAATATTATCCAACTCCTTTTGCAAAGAATCATTTTTATAAATTAGCTCATCTTCATTTTGTTTTAAAATGATAATTTCTTTTTCAAAATTCAGAAGATTTTTATTAAGATGAGTTAAATCATTTTTCAAATTGAAACAATTCTTGCAGTCGGAGTTTTCATGTTTTAATTTCAACATATCATTTTTGTTAATCAAAACACGATTTTCAGATCTCAGAAGTTTGTTTTTCTGTTGGAGAATATTGACAGTTTTGGTTAAATTATTACAGAGAGAAAACAATTTTTCATAAGAAAAATCTCCATCGTCTGAATCATCATTAATGGCTCCAATTAAACACACAACTGAATCTGAGTTGGCAGTTGGGGGTTTTGACCAGCCGTCAGATTTTCCATATAGAGTGTTGAGAGTTTTCCAGATATCCTGCGCGTTTAAACAATGGGAGATAAAATTTAATTAACAATTATCAAGATAGGAATAAATAATATGCATGATGCGAGCATTTTAGACCATATTCCCCTTGTCTAACATGTCTCCCATATTTTCAATAATATTCCAATATTCAGAATTAGCAGATTTTAAATATAATTCAAAATTTGATTTCCAAATTTGAAAATCTGTTCCATTGAAACTAAATGGAATATCACTGGATTGACTCTCAAAAGACTGACAGCAAGGGGAAAACATGATTCTAAAGTTAATCAAAAACCAAGCTCTGATACCAATTGTTGGATCTAGATTAACCCTAGAGGGGGGGTGAATAGGGTTTATTACAGTTATCGGATAATTAAAAATTAATCGCAGCACAGATAATTGCAGAGTAAATAAATGCGGAAAATAAATAACACACAGAGATACCCAGCTTCAGCAAATCTTGCCTACTGCTGCATTCCTAAGGTTTCTACTAGGTGTTAAAACGGATCCCGCATACAAGACTATGTACACTTGCAATCCCTGCTCCTATTCTAACCCTACGCTCAAAACCTTAGACTGACCGATATCCCCTCGATCAGATTTCCCCAAATTACAACCCTGTAATCCGTAACCTAGATTTTACAGACTCTGAAACTAACAGTCAACACCCTGACTGATATCCTAGACTTTACAGATCTAGATACTGTTTGAATTCGGTTTACAAAACAAAAACAAAACATAATACAAAATTAAAAACAAAAACAAATGGAAACCCTTGTTTTAGAATAAACTAAAGGAGATTAAATAAGAGGAGTCATCCCCTTTTTCTTTTGAGTCATGGCTAAGTCAAATGGGAAAAGGCCAACCCCTTTGTTTTGCGTTGCACCACTTGACTTTCTTTGTCCCGATCTATCTGCCTTTGACAATGGCGGTTGGGAAATGAAAAGGAAACTAGGGTTTTCCTCTCTGAATCTTCAATTCACGATGCTGGATAGATTTATCTCGAAATCTCTGATGCTTGAATGATATGTTCTCCTTTCTCGATTGATTTGCAACACTGATAGCTCCGATCAAAACCCTAGAAATTGTAAGCTATCTGAATTTCACTCTTTGGTTGCTTAAATTGATTCGTTGGTTTTTTTTTACATGTCGATGATGAAAAGGGTGTAATATATAGGGTCTGAATCGAACCCTAAATCTCTGATTTCCCTTGAGTGGCTCGATACTGATTTTTTGCCTTTCCCTTTTTGATTTCTTCTTTTGAAAAAACTTGATTGAATTTATTCATGAATACTTATTGTGTGTTATTCTGCATTTGATTCTCTGGAAATATATTTGCTCCCTGAAAAAATTGTTGCCTTGATTGTTTCTGCGATTTACACATCATCGGATTTGTTTTTAAAAAAAAAATAGGAAAGAATCCTTGCCAAAAAGTTTACTGTGTGATTTCTGCAAACAATTTAAAATCTTGCTAAAAAAATGACTTTGATTTCTCAACTAAAAAAAAATTCCAATTTTTGATTTTAGGAAACTTTGCATTGATTTCTTCCCATATGCAAAGCCTTAAAAAAACTTTGCTGATTTTTAGTGTTCTCTGGAAAAGTTAAAAATAGTAACTTTCCCTAAACACATTATTACCAAACAAAACTGCATGCACTGTTTTTCTGGATAAATTACTTGGCTCTTGAATCCATTCAGTCATGCCTTGTCACTCATGCATGTATATGCTATTTCCCTGTTATCTCATTTTATTGATTGTATGCAAATCTGAATTTCCTGCTTTGAAATGATGCTTGTTATCATGCTAAAATTGCTCGAATTAAAACTTGATTGATGCTGAAATGAATCATCCCATATATGTAAAAACTTCCCTTCCATATGCTGATTTTCTGATTATGTTTAAGACTGGAAACAAATTAACACTTGCCATACACTCTTGTTCATTTTCTGGAAAATGTTTCATGCTTGAAATATTGAAATGAAATAAAGCCTTGCTAAAAATTGGAAACATATATGCAACCACTTTCTTGCATTTGAGAGACTTGTTTTAACTGTACTTGT
This sequence comes from Allium sativum, assembly GCA_030737875.1. Classification (NCBI taxonomy): domain Eukaryota; kingdom Viridiplantae; phylum Streptophyta; class Magnoliopsida; order Asparagales; family Amaryllidaceae; genus Allium; species Allium sativum. Next base: position 1,027,522,562 of record CM060909.1, read on the forward strand.
TCCTGATTTTGATTTGCCATTCTTGATGCTGAAACCATCATGTATTCACATGTGCACGACCACTTTAGCTGATCTGAACTGCACCACTTTGAACTTGTGCATCCATTCATGTTTAAGCATCATCTCTTTGCTGTTTGGGCATGCCTACTTTGTTGTTGCACCTGAGGCTGTATGTTTGTATTATACATGAAAACATGATCTGCCATGATCTTGATGTTATGCCAACTATATTAAGTCATTTACACCTATATCACATTTGTAAAACTGGAGCACACCATTCTTGATCATTTCTGTGCAGTTCATGTTTCCTAATACATTTGATGCTGCTGTGTCTTGAACTTGCACCAGTATATGTTTGTGTAGCCCAAACTTTGTTGTTGATTCTTGTATGTTGTGTGATCATATGTACACACACATATTGTCTATGTCCTTTTCTTTGATCATGTAGTTCATTCCACCATGCTGTCCAGTTGCATGTACATGAATCTTGACTTTGAGGTGCTGCTTGCACTAAACATAACACTATATGATTTTCTGAAGCTTTGATCAATTTCATGCTTGTGTCACCCTCTACTTATTCACCCAGACCATGCTAAAACTATTTTTGGTCATGTTGACTTTGACACCAATTCACTTGCCCACTTGTACGTACTTCTGCTGAACCATATTAACATGTTGATTAGTGCTTTGACATATCTCGACCATGTATTTGCTGTCTCGACTATTTGAAGTTGTTGCCTCAGCCACTCTGACTTGTCATGTATACTTCTTGGCTAAAACATTGTATTTTTCATTTGGTAGCCTGTTCACATGAGTTTTCAATTGAACTGAGTTGAGAAGGTCCACTGCGGCTACTCCTCAGTCGCAAACTGATTGGCGAGGCAGTGCACACGTGTATACACGTGTGTACATGCAGCCATTAGTCAAGTTGTCCATGTCCCTGCATTGAGATATATATGTTGTCTGCCTTGTGGTATTTACAGTGTTTCACTGTGAATATCACAAGCTGTCTAGACACAGTCGGATAAATCAGATCAAGTCAGAAAAATGATGAGAAACACACCGAGATCTGAGGCAAATAAATTTTAAAAATAAAAATATATCTGCTTAGAATTTTAGAAATCATTTCTGTACCAGATACTGTGTGTGTGTGTTTCTGTAATGACGGATACGAAGACTGGACTGACATATAAGCTGTGAAGACAGTGAAGACAGAAGACTGAAAGCAGAACAGTGTCAGTGTGTGTGTGTAAGTGTCTGTATAAGAGTCAATGTGTAACTGAGTGTGAGTGAACTGTAGTGAGGAACTAATGTATATGAAAAAATGATTGTACTGATTATTTGTAATAAACAAAACCTGTTTGAAATAAAATATTATTTCATTGTTGTCAAACAGACTTGTCTATTCTATTCTATTGATTTATAAGTACAACAATTCTGTAAAGCGATTAAATAGTGGAGTTGATAAATTTGTGCTGTTGTGATAGTGAAATAAAGTATTATATTTAAATAAAATACTATGTGAATATCTGCATGTTTGTACAGTCGTGTTTTATTTAAATATAAATATTATATCTCTGTCTGTGATGTATATGTAGAACAGTACAGTAACAAACACATTTAAAATAAAATATATTTGGTTGTTATCATCAAGCAAAAAATCATATAATTGTGTATACAACAACGTTATATACAACAGCCCGGTGGTTTACTTCATCCTTTGGAGGTTCCACAGTGGAAGTGGGAGAGCATCTCTATGGATTTCATTGATGGTTTGCTTAGAACAAGAAAAGGCAACACCAGTATTTGGGTTATAATAGATAGACTTAATAAGAGCGCTCATTTCATTCCAGTTAAGAGTAAGAGCGCGGCAGCATGGTCGGTAGAAATTTATGTTCGTGAGACAGTCCGTCTTCATGGAGTACCTTCCAGTATTATAAGTGACCATGACCCCAATTTCACCAGTGAATTTTGGAGGAGCTTGCAAGAAGCATTAGGTACACAGTTGTGTTTGAGCACCGCTTATCACCACCAGACCAATGGATAGACGGAAAGGGTGAATAGAGTTCTTGAGGATCTTTTAAGACTGTGTATCCTAGACTTCAGAGGAACTTGGGAAGAGCATCTTCCTTTAGTAGAGTTCGCCTACAACAATAGTTATCAAGCTAGTATTGGCATGGCACCTTTCGAAGCATTATACGAACGATCCTGTAGATTGCCGACTTGTTGGTCGGAGTCTACAGAAAGACTTATACTTAGACCTGATATTGTTAGAGAAACTTCCAAAAAGGTTGATCTTATTAGACGGCGAATGAAGACAACTCAGGATAGGAAGAAATCCTACACAGACAAGAGAAGGACTGACATTGAATTTGAGGTGGGAGACATGGTTTTCATTAAGGTATCACCGTTAAGAAATGTGGTTCGCTTTGGATCTGTTGTTAAATTGGCACCAAGACTTGCAGGGCCATTTACCATAACAGAAAGGATCAGTGAAATGTCTTATAGAGTAAAGCTACCAGAGAGACTATCCAGTGTTCAAGATGTTTTCCACGTTTCTTATTTACGGAAATGCTTGCATGATACCGCAGAAGTAGTTGACCCAAGTATACTAGAGGAAGTAGAGGTGGAATGGGAGGTGACGGTTAGATGAGTTCCTACCTATATTCTTGGATCAGAGGTTAAGAAGCTATGCAATCGAGAGGTCAATTTGATGAAAGTTCAGTGAGGAGATAACAAAGAAGATGCAACTTAGGAGACTGAAGAAAAGATTCGCGCTTTGTACCCTTTTCTTTTTAAGGGTATGTTCTTAACTTCCTTCCAAAGCTTTTGTTCATGCTAGTTTCTATCATTTAAGTATATCCTATCAATCAAATCTTCGACCTTTAGGTAGGAATCCCATGGATGTAAACATGTATTTGATACATGTTATGTTTGATGGATACAAGTGGATGCAAGTGTTTGCTAGTGGTTGCTCGTGGATGCATATACACACACATTAGGCACTAGATCGGCTCAATCACTCTCATACTACATATGGATGTGTGCGTATTTTGCTTCTTTTTATGGATGGAAATGGATGTATCATCATATGGATGTTACATTTGGACGGATGATTGTGCACACATATAGAACTTACATGTTATAATAGGATTATTTGCATACATGTTGGTTTCGTGGCACTAACATACATTGCATTAAGGAGGTCAACTGAATCAGTAGACCGCCTGATCTTTCGCATTAGCATTGGGACATATACACACACCTTTGCATATGTTCATATAAGCATTATATTTTTTTAAGGACAATGGATGTCTGTGATTGGTGGATGAGTAGATGGATGTGGATGTTTGTATATACATTTTTCTTAACTTGAAGATTTCGGGGACGAAATCCTTTAAGTAGGTGAGAATGTAACACCCCGTAATTTTAACAACACTAAAGATGATAAATTAAAGAATACTTAATTAAATATTCAGAATTAAGTGAAATGGACTGCACCATTGCGTTCATCTCGGAATTCTGATCAAAATAGACACCTCGTTTGCGTAAAATGAACACCGTATGAAGAAATTATTAAGGTTTGAAGTTTGTATACGCATAAGAAGAATATATATACATATAATTAATCCAGAATTCAAAACAGTTCAAAATTCACGTAGAAAAGGGGAGCGGGAAAATTCTCACCCAGCGGTGTCGACCCCATTAAGGGAGTGTCGACCCCTGGGTCGACACACCAAGGGGGGTGACCCCCTTACGGTAGATTTGGGCAGAATTCTTCTAGCTGAATGTGGACTCCTTTCTTGACTTGGTTCGTTGGCTTTAGGCTATAAATAAGGCCCCATTTCTCTTGTTTCTCCACACCTAAAACAATGCAGAACTAGATGCTGCCTTTGCCCAGATTAAATCAAGTCTTTTCTTCTTCAACAATCGACTAGAGTTATTTAAGTTTATAGATTTGTGATTCAACATCTGCAATCCCTCTTCTATTTCTTAGATCCAATCACAGTGAGTCTATGTTAGTTTTAGATCTAAATAATTAAAAGTTAAACTTGACATGACTATAACTTGGATCTAAGCCTATGACTATTTGAATCATATCAGACCTACTATAACCTGTGTATTTAAATTATTCTGACATGACTATGAACTAGATCTAATCCTATACCTATTTATCATGTCATATGCTCCATTTTTAGTTGATCTAATTCATTGCTTAGATCTCATCATGCCTGTCTATGATGTCCCTATTATGATAGAACCAGTTTTACTATCATATGTTCGTCAGATCTGTTCCTATATGCCTATCTTGTCATTATGCCCAACTTTGTCACTGTATGTTTATTAGTTGCTATGCCTGTTTCAACCATTATATGTCAATATTGTTATTATGATCATTTCTGTCCTCTTCCCTTCTTCTTTTCCCTTTTATTTTTATATAGCCAGGATACCTACGAGGCTAGGCATGCCACTGAAATATGCGAACACATAAAATTGAGAACGAGGGGGAAAACGTTAAAACTGGGGCATAACTTGTATTGAGAAATTTGGGCATAAATTGAATGTAATACATGAATGTGGATTTGGGGCATAAACCGCAATTGTGCTTAAAAACCTTAATTTAGGGCATGTGGTTCATTATGAACATGACTTGGGAAAGGGGCATGAAAACCTATAATGACATAGGAATAATTGGTTAATAATGGAAATGCCTAGAGTTACAGTAATTAGAAACTGTAACCGCGCTTAGACACGAGGTTAGATTACACTTGTGGTGGAAGTCTGCCCAGAACTGACCGGCTTATCTAGCACCACAAGTGGTGAATCTAATATGAGGGATCTAAGTGCATAAACATGTGACGTGCTAAGACACGAGGTTAAGCCCGACTTGTGGAAGAAGTCTGCACAGAACCGCCCGGCATATCCAACATCCACAAGTTGTAGGCTTAATATGGGAGGTCTAGTACATTATAACAATAAATGAATATGGCAATCAACTTGAATACTTAACCTAGTTGAATCCATAGGGATTATATATGTTAACTTGAGTCGGGGTTAAGTAAAATTGTATTGAACAATGGGAGGGTTAAGTATACTTTAGGTTGGTGGGTAATATTTATATATATATAGGCTTACCAACATAATCTGTAGGGTTATGCAATCTTTTAATATGGTATGGCATAACCTGTGGAAAACCTAGTGGGGATGCAAGTGTTAGGGGAAGCTTGTATCATCTTGTATGTGGGACTCGTTTTGTCAGTAACCCATATATAGGTATCAAACGAGTGCTCCGAACTAGGTCAAGTTAGGGCAAGCTTACTGGGATGATTGTAAGAGATCCAAACGAAGGGGTGGTGTGGGCGGCGCATTCCGACGGGGTCATGTGAGTGCATGGGTCCGACAGAGGAAGTTTAGATGTTGTGACATCAATAGATATGGTTGTGCACATCCTGAAAACGAAGGGTTGCCACTTTAGGAAGTGATACATCCTACTGTGGGGCCAACACAGTGTATCTATGAAGTAGGGAACCGATCGATTGGGGTAGTAATTAGGGTACATCTAGACTCTGGTATGTTTAGGAGCCCGTTATTATTCTTTGGGGTAACTCCAGTATGTTGGGCTGCTTGTTGATTGTATGGGGTCGAACCTCTCACTAGAAGTGTGCCTAAGTCTACCATCTTATAGTTGTTGGGATCGTCTCATTCTGTTTATAATAGTATTGTTGTAGATAGAAAGAGAAAGTACTAGAGAAGCGCAATATACTCTATCATGTTTATCATGTTTACCTTGTTGTACCTGCCTTTTATGATGTTATCTCTCTTATCCACTTTGTATGCATGTCATGATACTTTTACTTATTTATATTCTAAAAGTAACTGGACCCGCCAGACTTTATGTCTAACCCATTTTGTTTCCTCTTCTTTGTCTTTCGTTTCCCCCTAAGTTCTCAGGGAGGGAATAGTAAAGCTTGATCAGGGTTATGCTTTCATCCTGCTTGGAGCTGCTTAGACGTACTGTTTGATTTTATATCTCTCTACTATGGCTATATTTTGGGGATTATGCTTCTTTTGTTATTGTACTCTGATGTTTTAATTACAAGGCAGATGTTTTAATGATGTACTTGGTTTTATGCATTTCAGAAATATGATGTAACCAAGTTTTCAACTACGATGTTTTCTGATTAATAGAATTTTAAATTCCGCTGCTATTTTATATCTGTCTTGTAATGTTTCTATTTCTGTTTACCTATAATGTTTCACGTAATTTAATGCATTCTCTTAATGAGTGACATTAATGGACCTGGGGTGTCACACCCATGTTTCCTAGGTACTAATCCTTATCTGCCCAATAAATTAAAAGCGTGGTTTGGCCTCATCATTTCATTTTCCTTCCAAAAATTAAAAGCTTCCAAAACTTTATTTTTATTGACAAAAACTTATTTTTCGAAGCCATAAAAATTAAACGCGAAACCATTTTTCAAATCATAAAAACTAGAGTAGACAAGGACAACTATTTCTCAATTAATTTCGCAATAACCCATTCATTTCACTATGTCGGTTCCAATTCTTACAACAAGGTGTAAATTTCTAAGCTTAGCCCAAACATTTACTCTATTCTAAATTCTTAACAACTTACTTTGTTCACCCATTAATGTTTTTTGTCAAAATAATTGTCAAAAGAATACAGATTTTCAAAATTTTCTTTATCGAAAATTTTAGTTTTTAACAAAATGCAATCTCTTCTATGTTTTGCTATTTAATCCTCTCATACTTTATATCTTAAAAACTGCCAAGCTACAAATGCTCTATAAATTATGCCTTTTTATGAAAGAATTCATTTTTAGACAAATATTTCATAAGAAATCAACGTTTCCAAAATATACCCCATTTTCCCCAAATCGCAATATATACTTTTTATAATATGTTACATAATTTTTTTTCAAGCATAAAGATTCTCTTTTTGTTTCAAAAATTGTTTCTACACAATTTAAGCCAACACATATTTTCAATTGTAAACTTGTAAGGTCGAAACTTGAAATAACACCGTAAACTATCACCCAAAAGCCTTTAAAATTTCAAGTTCTTAAAAGTCAATAATGGGGCTATACTCGATGTGGGTTTCTATCTTATTTACACTTTCTTAAACATTCCCTCAAAGTCGTTTTTTTCTTTTCTCAAATATATATACATATATTCCTAATCCATTTCCCTTCTTACCGTTTCCCAGTTCGTAAGGCTATACTGCCAAACCCACTAATCTAAAATACAAACATTTCAAGTACTAACATATGGGATACATCTTTTTTCATTACAAAACATATTTTCCACTTTTCACCCAAACTACCTAAGGTTTCTTATTCTCAAATTTCCGTCACCACTTCTTTAGTGTGCATAACTAATATCCATACTCTTTCCTATTTAGTGGGTTCTTTTATTGTTTAAGGTGTATTTATATAATATATTTATATTTTTAAAATACAAATACGCTCATTAACTATTATATAGAAATCCTAAACCCAAGCTATGATACCAGATGCAACAACCCGAATTTCGACAGATCAATTTTTTGTCTAAAAATCCCAATCTATCGAAGCTTGAGTCTTCTTATCTGGTATCCTATAGAAAAGACAGAGATATAAATATATCAGAGCTCAGTAAACATCTCACAGCAGAATGGAAAAAATAAAATATAATCAAATACAGCCATACTGAAGTTATAATACCGCCTAATCAGTATCCAAAGCTATTATATCTTTGCCACAAACCTAACCTGCTAGTGTATTATGAGGAGGGGGTTAGAACACAAAGTTCTGGAGACTTGACAAATTATACATTCTGAAATAACCCTACATATACCATTTAGTTATGTTTTCTTATTTATCAGGTTGTTTGGGTTAACAACACTCAAGGCTCTATACTCACATCGTACCCATCTACTTCCAGTAGATTAACCTAATATAGTAATGTGTGTAGCTATTCCCCATCGTATCAAGGTACTCCCCATAGTACCCTCCTCGCACGATCTCCACCGTCATGCCACATAAGTGTATCCTAAGCCGAACGACATACGAAAATCCAAATCATTATGCTACGTTACCATGCAGAACCATCGGCAAGCGTACAGATCGTCATATCCAAACTCCTCGGTCGAATCAAGCCTTAATACGGAGTAATGCCCTAACGTTACGATGCACCACCCGATGCGTGTATCTTGACCCTCATACGTACGTACTGTCTACTATACCCCCGAGTCCCGTAATAGGGCTGCGTTCAATGCACGGAACTCGGTCGGGAGTTTTCCATATTTGTATAGGTCTGCTCAAAGTAACTATAGCACTGACACCCAAGTATGTTCTGCATTTTCACGGTGGCTATGGCCTCACCTAGACCCCTCCCTCAACTAGTGAAAGACTACATCAAAGTTAAGTAACGTGCCCCTAGCAAACAATTTATCATCCAATTTGTCGTGTCCCTCAACCAATGTCTCGATAGTGAAAGATCGATGGTCTCTTGGTTTAGCTCTAGTCTTTCCGCATCCCATTGACTGCCAATGATAGGTACCAAACGATTACTATCCTTAGTTTGGTCGTGACAAACTCTCCTGAGGCCAATCGTCGAGTCCCTCAATGCTATCCTTCATAGCCTTATGACTACCAACTATCGTTGCAGTCAAGGTATACTCACCGGGTGGTACCGTACAGACTAAGCCTCTACGAGTACAGCCTTAGCGTGTACCGCAATAGAGGACCATCACGGAGTACCCTACCACGTCCCTTGGAAGCTGCGTGCTTCCCTCCAATCCAACAGAGCAAGCAGATTAACCAGAACAATAACCAAGTAGAATAATCAGATGAGCATGCCCCTCTCATGTCTCAAGTCACCTCGATGATCTACCCTTTTGGGTTTTTCAACTTCGTACATGCGGACTGGTCCGAGCGCATCACGCAAACATGTTATTAGACCCTATGTCTAATCAATGACTTTCTTTATCTTATCAGATTTCCAATTAACTCGATTACCCAAATATTCACTTTTATTCAAGTTACTAGGTTTTCTCTGTTCCCCTTATATCTCTGAGGAATGGACCCTACTCGCTTATTAAATGTATAGGTTTAACTTAATCATGTTTTAAGTTCATTAATAAGCATATAACATGTTATTCCCTAAATTGTAATTAACGAAGGTAATCTACATTTTTTCACATTATTGTCATGTCATTTACTATCCAGTTACATGTTTACTAGTTCAATAACATGTTTTACTTAATGTATAATTAAGTAAATCCTTTCCCAATCCTCATGTTTTCTTATGACATGTCTACTTAATATATAATTAAGTATAACTTATTTCATTTTATAAGTCTTCTTTACTCTTTCTTATTTAATCATAACCTTGTCTTACACTGCAATTACAACCTGTTGTTGTTTACTTGTTAACTTAATTCTCTTAACTAAGGTTTATTAATAAGTTCTCTTTGTAACACCCCACGTCCATTAATGTCACTCACTAAGGGAATGCATTAACTTTCATGGAGTATTATAAGAGTATAGAACAGAATATCACGAGACATATATATATATAATGGTACTTAAGAAAATTTAAAATTTATTCATTGCAGCGGAAAAGAAAAACATGTCTGGTTACAACATTAAAACCATATACTAAAGCCAAGTACACAAGTATCCATCTTGTACAAAATTATTATCAGAGTACATAAAAGTAAAACCATAATCCCACTCCAAATAGCCATAATGGAAAAGAAATAAAGTTGAGCATTTCTTTCAACACTTCCAAGCGCTTCAAGAAGAAAGAAATCCAAATCAAGCTCCACTAGTCCCACCCTAAGGACCATTGGGGGGAGAAAGAAAAGAGGCGAAACAAAAAGGGTCAGACATTCGTCTGGCGAGTCCAATGACTTTAACAATATAATCAATAAAGTAATAGGATAAGAACATAAACTGGATATAAGAGATGACAGTAATATAAGCAGATATGACAAGGTAAACAAGATGAACAAGATATAACGTTGATTGCACTTCTGATCACTATAAGATAATCCCTACACCGCACCAATACTAGTTCCATATTGAAAGTTGATCCCTCTTACTAAACTTAATAATAATAATAATACTGGTAGTTTTGTGTACTCCTAGCTTCTGTCATAGGTGCCGCCTGCTCCTATCTCCACTAGTTGTACCTACTACCCTCCTCATTCGATCGGCTCCCTAACTCGTAGATACCCGTGCTGGTCCCACAGTAGTGTGTATCACTCCCTAAAGTGGAAACCCGATACTACTAAAAGGGCCGGCTTATACATAGACGATGCAACAACGTCTTACCTACCAGCGCAGACTCACGCACGCACATGACTCCGTTGGACTTGCACTGTCATCGCTAACTCTTTATTGACCTCTTATAATCAACCCAGTAAGTGTGTCCCGTCCTCGACCTAGTTCAAGCTCACATAGATACTAAATGGGTTACTGGTTGAAAAGGGTCCACCCACTTGACGTAAGCTTCCCTCCAAAGCTTGGTCCCCACTAGGAATTCCCACTTAACCCCTCTTTATCCCCATGTCTAATCACATATCTCATCTTGGTTAAGTGTTTTAATTATGTTTTACATGCTATCCATGTTACCTACTTAACCGTTTTATCATACCCATGTCTTATCACATGTCTTATCTTAGTTAAGTGTTCATTAACTCATTATAACCGTAATCTTGCAAGACCTCTCACATTAGATTGTCGTTTTGCGGTTGCTAGGTATGTCGGGCGGTTCCGGGCAGGCTTATACCGCAATCTGAATCTAACCTCGTGTCTTTGCATTATTACGCATCTGATTTCTTCCTTTGACCTCTCACATTAGATTACCAAATTGCGGTTGTTGGATGTGCCGGGCGGTTCCAAGCAGTCTTATACCGCAATTCGAATCTAACCTCGTGTCTTAGGCATTCATTATTACTTTCTTGATTCAAATCCCCATTTTAAGTCTTGGATTAAAACATATTCCGTTTACCCATAATTTCCAATCTAAATTATGTTTTTAATCCAAATTAGGCCTATATAATCTTATGCATACATGTTATGCCAAATTATGCCAAATTAATTTGCATTCATTGTTATTAACAATTTATGCCAAACCTCATGTATACAAATTATATCCAATCATGCCCAATGCATCTTATGCCAAATCTCATGTATATAATTTATACACAATTATGCTCAAATTGATTTATGCCAATAATCTCATTTTATTACAAATTTCCACAAACTTTTCCCAATCGTCCAAACGTTATTCGTATGCAAATCCTAACACAATATGTTAGGCTCAAAGTTAGACTAATCTCATAAAAGAAAAGGAAAAGGAAAAGAAGAGGAGAATAGAATCAATATCTAAATTTAGCGTAAACGTAAGAACAGGCATATGAAACATAAACAGGCATATAACGATAAACTAGATCAGAAAGGCATATGGCAGTTTTATGGATATGGATCTAAAAGATAATGATTTACAAACTTGATAAGATTCATCTCAGTCGCAGGCATACACATTAGATCCAATTTACAATCCTATCACAGTTACTTTTAATTTAATTATATGTGAAAGTGACATAGACTCACAGCAATAGGATTAAGATAATTAGGCGTTGTTGGATCTTGAATGATCTCTAATTGATTGATGTAGATTTGATCTTCTAACTTGATTGTTGAAGAAGAACTATCTCTAAATCTCTACTTTGATTTTGGTTGGAGAAGAAAGGCTAGGTTAATTCAGATTAGAGTAGCATGGAGGGGCCACAGATGAATAACAATGAGATTAGGGTTAGGTTTAGGGGTATTTTATAGATGCTCTAGGTGAATTAGAACCCTTAGATTAGATTAGGATCCATATGAACCCTCCAAACCAGAAAAACACGTCATCCAGCCAATCCCAGAACGACACATCAGCCCTAGGCCACCAAAACTCGTCTGCCAGATCTGGGCAGATGGGGGGTCGACATCCTATAGGGGGTCGACACCCCTATAGGGGGTTGACACCTATGTTGACTCCCCTAGGGGGTCGACACCCTTGAGCGGGAGATCTCCCACTCACCCAGATTCGGCTAATTTTGATTTTTGAATTCATTTTTTATTTTTAATTATTATTTTAATTTAAATTCTGCTTTAAGCTGAAATCTTCTAAGCTTCATAACTTCTTCATACGATATCCGATTTATGCAAACTCGGACTCTATTTCAAGCTGAATTCAGAGACGAACGCAATGACACAACTCGTTTCCCTTAATTCTTCTTGTAAAAATTAAGTATTCTTTGATTATCCCTTATGTCATGTTTTTAAAATTACGGGGTGTTACGTTCTTCCCTCCTTAAAGGATTTCGTCCCCGAAATCTTCAAGTTAAGAATAATGTATCCTACCATCCAGTCAGCCATCTACTCATCCATCATCCACAAGCATCCATTGTCCTTAAAAAATTTCTAATGCTATATGAACATATGCAAAAGTGTGTGTGTATATTCCTTATCTAATGCAAAGATCAGTCGGTCTACTGATTCAGTTGACCTCCATAATGTGAAACATGATAGTGCCATGCGTCCATTATGTATGCAAAAGAATCCTAACGATACATATCATTTCTATATGAGTGCATAACCATTCATTTAAATGCAGCATCTATATGATAACACATTCAATATACATCCATTAACTTAAATATGCACACTCATTCATATGCAATATGAAAGTGATTGAGTCGATCTAGTGCCTAATGTGTGTGTAAATGCATCCACGAGCAACCACTAGCAAACCCTTACATCCACTTGTATCCACCAAACATAACATGTCTCAAACACATGTTTATAACCATAGTATTTCTTATCTAAGGGTCGAAGATATAATCGAGAGGATGCACTAAACGATAGAACAAGTATAAACAAAGCGGTAAAAAAAGGAGAAGTTAAGAACATACCCTAAAAAGGAAAGGGTACGACACGCGTATCTTGTCTTCAGTTTCCCAAGTCGCGTCTCCTTGATCATCTCCCCATTGGACTTTAACCAACTTGACCTATCGGTTGCATAACTTCTTGACCTCTGATCCAAGGATGCATGTAGGAGCTCGTCTAATCATGGCATCTCGCTAAACTTCCACTTCCCTAAGCATGCTCGGCTCTACTACTTCCGCAGCATGTAAACACTTCAGCAAATGTGATACATGAAATACGTCATGAACACCACTAAGCTCCTCGATCAACTTCACTTTGTAGGCCATCTATCCAATTCGCTCTATAATTGGGAATGGCCCTACGAACCTTGGTGCCAATTTCCCTACAGACCCAAAATGAACTACATTCCTCACCGGTGATACTTTAGTAAAGACCATGTCTCCAACACTGAACTCAAGATCGGTCCTTCTCTTATCAGCATATGACTTTTGCCGGTCCTGTGCCATCTTCATACGTCTTCAAATCAAGTCTATCTTCTCTGAAGTTTCCCTAATCATCTTGGGCCCAAGCAAAACCTTATCCGTAGATTCCCACTAACAAGTCGGTGATTGGCAAGGTCGTCCATATAGAGCCTTAAAAGGTGCCATGCCAATACTAGTCTGATATCTGTTTTCTTAGGCGAACTATACTAATGGAAGATTTTCCTCCCATGTCCCTCCAAAATCTAAGATGCATAATCTCAAGAGATCTTCTAGAATCCTATTCACTCTTTTGGTTTGGCCATCCGTCTGAGGGTGATAAGCGGTGCTCAAATACAATTGCATTCCTATCGCCTTTTGCAAGCTCTTCCAAAACTCACTAGTGAAAATGGGATCTTGCTCACTTACGATACTAGAAGGTATGCCGTGTAAACGAACTATCTCTCGGAGATAAACAGATGCTAACCATGTCGCTGTTCTTTTACTCTCAACGGGAATGAAATGGGCGCTTTTGGTAAGTTTATCTACTACTACCCAAATCCCTGTATTACCCTTCCTTGACCTCGGCATCCTGTCTACGAAATCCATGGAAACACTTTCCCATTTCCACTATGGAACCTCTAAAGGGTGAAGCAAACCATCAGGCTTCTTCTGCTCAGCCTTGACTTGCTGGCACACTAAGCATCTAGAAACAAACTTAGCCACATCCTTCTTCATTCCGGCCCAAAAGAAAACTCGCTTCATGTCCCTATACATCTTGTCACCACCGGGATGTATGGCCATCTTAGAGTGATGTGCTTCTTCAAGGATTGTCTTTCTCAAACTCTCATCTTGAGATACGCAAAGTCTCCCATCCCTAGGCAACCAACCTTTGTCATCGATAGTATACCTACTAAGATGGCTCGAAGACTACCAACTTATGAGCTTGTCTACTATCTCTATCAACTGTAGGTCATCTCGCTGTGCCGCACCTATCTGTCTCAAAAGTGTAGGTCGTACCTCTAACGATGCCAACAAACTGGGTACATAATCAATAGAGGGTCTAAAGTCAAAGGTAGAGATATACTCTAAACTCTGCCGCTCGACAAAAAAGGACTCAAAGTCAACTTCTTTCTACTCGTCAGCTACAACGTTAACCTTACCAGGGGTATATGAAATCTCAAAATCATAGGATGCTAAGAACTCCATCCACCTCTATTGCCTTAAGTTTAGATATTTTTGAGAGAACATGTATTTTAGTGACTTATGGTCTGTATACAACTCAAACCTCTCACCAAGCAAATAGTGACGCCAAGACTTAAGAGCAAAAACTACGGCAGCTAACTCTAATTACTGGGTAGGGTAATTCTTCTCATGGGCCTTTAACTACCTTCCAGCATAGCATATCACCCTTCCCTCTTGTATCAAAACTGCGCCAAGCCCTATCCCGCAAGCATCGGTATACACTGTGAACGGTTTATTCCCATCAGGCAAAACTAAAAATGGAGCTGTCGTCAATGCCCTCTTCAAACGTTGGAAAGCATCTTCACAGTCAACATCCCAAGAAAAGGTCAAATTCTTTTTCATCAACCGTGTAAGTGGGGCTGATATCTTAGCAAAGTCCTTGATGAACTTTCTATAATATCCCGCCAAACCAAGAAAACTTCTTATTTCTGTAGCGTTTCTAGGATTCTTTCAATCTTGGATTGCTACCGCCTTCGCAGGATCCACTACTATCCCTTCCTTAGAGACCACATGCCCTAAGAACCTCACTTCCTTTCTCCAAAAACGACATTTGGAGAACTTAGCTTTGAGTTGATGTGCTCGAAGGGTCTCTATGACTTCCCTAAGATGTAGGACATGTTCTTCCTCGCTTCTAGAGAATATCAATATATCATCCACAAAGACCACCACGAACTTGTTTAGAAACTCCCTAAACACCCTACTCATCAAGTCTACAAAATATGTGGGTGCGTTCGTCAAACCAAAAGGCATGACGAGCCATTCGAAGAAACCATCAGGAGTCTTGAAAGAGTCTTATCTATACTATCCTCGGTTACCCTCAACTGATGAAATCCCATAGCTAAGTCCAACTGCGAGAAAACCGAAGCACCAACCAACTGATCGAACAAATCATCTATCATCGGCAATGGGTGTCTGTTTTTCTTCGTGGGCTTATTCAACTCCCTATAGTCCATGCACAACCTAAGCGAACCATCAGCCTTTGTAGTAAAAACAGCAGGACCACCCCACTCCGAGATACTTCTTCTTATGAACCCTTTCTCAAGCAACTCTTTCACTTGTTTGCTAAGCTCCCTCCTTTCTCTTGGAGCCATGTGGTGCACAGGCAATGCAACTGGCTTTGCATTGTCCACCAAATATATACGGAAATCTATCTCACGTTTTGGAGGTAAGCCCCTAACCTTCTCAAAGACATCTGCATACTCACGGACTACTCGAACAGATTGCAAATCATCAATAGATGTGTCAAGAGATTCTAGGTAACTAAGCATAACATAACCCTTAGGATCACAAGAAATATCGAGAGTATTACCCAAACTAGGCAACAGTCTAACTACCCTCTTTTCACAGTAGAGAATGGCACCATACCTGGCTAGCCAATCCATTCCCAGAATCAACCCATAGTCCGTGAAGCCAAGCACATAAGCGTTGCATTCGAACTCAAAACCATACACATATATTCTCAAATCCTAACATAACATAGAAAGATGAGCCGTACCCCAATAGGATTTGAGACAGCAACGGGATCCATAACTAGACCAATATTTAGATGTAGTGTTTCAACTAACAAAGCAGATATAAATGAATGTGAAGCGCCGGAATCAAACAAAGTTCGAACAGGATGATCAAAAAGGAAAATCAAACTTTCAACAGAAATCTTTCTACGTCTCTCCTGTCCTGGTGGCATGAGAGCACGAACCTGTCCTCCAAAAGTAGGTCATGTCCTCTGCCCTTGCCCTTGCCTTCTCGGGCAGTCTTTAATCATATGTCCTGCCTCACCACATTGGAAGCAACCTGTCTTCTTCTTCTTCTTCCTACAGTCCTTGCTTAAGTGGCCCGGTGTTCCACAATTAAAACATCTTCTCTTCCCTTGGCCCTTGTTATCCTTACCACCTTTCTTTTGTTGTTGCTGTGCTTTCTTTGGATCTACTTTCTTATCCTGTGCCTTAATTACATTAGCACCCTTCTCCTCTTCATGTATCAGCACCATATCAACATGATTCTCGAAAGTAGCCCCCATAGGAATGTGGGACATAGCCAACCTGTGTAATGGTTCATTCAGACCCTTGGCAAATCTCAAGGCCTTCTTATGTGGTGTATTAACTAATTCCATACCAAATCTTGCTAACTGGTTAAACTTGTTGACGTACTCCTTCACAAACAAACTCCATTCCTTCAAAGCCAAGAACCTCTCCATGTATAAACTCTCCTCCGCTTGTGAAAGAAATTTCAACTCGAACCTTCATTAAAGTCTATCCGCGTTTCCACTGGACGTCCTCCATTAGTTACTTCCCACCAAAAGGAAACTTCATCTTTCATCAACCAAGCAGCTAGCTGAACTTTCCTTCCCTCGTCTATCTCAAAGATATCAAAAAAATCCTCCACTTCCTTGAGCTAATTCCGAGCCTCAACAAACGTCTTAGTTCCATAAAACGGCTTTCCTCCCATCGCACGGAAGTCTTTGCATATCTTAGAAAAAGCGTCTACACGGGGAGGAGGAGGAGCGACTGCAGCTAGGGGAGGAGGAACGTCTGCTGGGCCAGCGGCAGTAGCCCTAGCCTCCAGATACATTCTGAACCAACCTGGTATCTATACGCCCTTAGGTATAACGGGTTCCCCAGACATGCTGAAAGGAAAAAGGAAGAGATTCAAAATAGAGAATCGAAAGATATATATATGGCTTTTGGGGTTTATATTTTTCATAATAAACATTTCTCTTGAAAATACCCTCTTTAAAACATGTTTTTGTAAACATTTCTTAGAAAAAAATGCTTTTGAAACAGTTTTTATTTTATCTGTTCTAGTAACCTTCATCTGTGATACCACGTGTAACACCCAATGTCCATTAATGTCACTCACTAAGGGAATGCATTAACTTTCATGGAGTATTGTGAGAGTATAGAACAGAATATCACAAGACAGATATATATAATGGTACTTAAGAAAATTCAAAATTTATTCTTGCAGCGGAAAAGCAAAACATGTCTGGTTACAACATTAAAACCATATAATAAAGCCAAGTACACAAATATCCATCTTGTACAAAATTGTTATCAGAGTACATAAAAGTAAAACTATAATCCCACTCCAAATAACCATAATGGAAAAGAGATAAAGTTGAGCATTACTTTCAACACTTCCAAGCACTTCAAGAAGAAAGAAATCCAAGTCAAGCTCCACTAGTCCCAGCCTGAGGACCTGGGGGGAAAGAAAAAAAAGAGGCGAAACAAAAAAGGTGAGACATACGTCTGGCGAGTCCAATGACTTTAACAATATAATCAGTAAAGTAATAGGATGAGAACATAAACTGGATATAAGAGATGATTGTAACATAAGCAGATATGACAAGGTAAATAAGATGAACAAGATATAACGTTGATTGCGCTTCTGATCACTATAAGATAATCCCTACACCGCACCAATATTAGTTCCATACTGAAAGTTGATCCCTCTTACTAAACATAATAATGATGATGGTAGTTTCATGTACTCCTAGCTGCTGTCATAGGTGCCGCCTACTCCTATCTCCACTAGTTGTACCCACTACCCTCCCCATTCGATCGGCTCCTGTAACGACCCGTATTCTACGCATCATAGGACCGTAGAATATTCATTTCTTTTACATACGAAGTCGTATGGTCATGTAACTTTGGGAGACGACTATTGGGGTCATTTCCCATGTTCATGATTTTTCCCGATTTTTAAATGACCATTTTACCCCTAGTTGGTACTGTTTTGGCCATAACTTTTGACTGGAAAGGAATTTTGATCTGAAACCACTTCCATTGACTTCGGATGATGGTTTCTCTTTCCGTAGAGTGGTCACAATAGCCAAACGGACTTACCGTTCGGGAGATATGGCTGAATGAAGATTTAGAGGGTTAATTTTAGCTAATTAGGCTTAACCGGGTGATTAGCAGCTAGGCCCAGAGGGGAATTTCGGGTTTAGAGGCATAGAAGGGCTGATTAGGGTTAGGAAATCACTTTCATTTCAGTTTTGAGCCGCCACAAGCCTTCTTGAGACCCTAGTAATGGCTTCCATCCTCTAATACCACTCCAAAACGCATTTTTAGTGAAGATTAAGCCTAAACTACATCAAAACAAGGCCAAATAGCAACAGAGCAAGGTTGGAGCTGCTGCTATACATAGGGATTCGACCCAAACAGAGAGTATTTCGGATTTAGTGTTTTATTTTGTGGCAAAGGTGAGTGATTTGCATGATTTCTCACTAATTACGGTTGATTAAGGGGTAATTAGCGAATTTACACACAAATAAAATCTGGAAAAATATTGATAAACTCGAATATGATGTTTTATGCCTTTGTTAGAAAATTTGGACGATTTGATTAAGTTTTACTAAGTATGTGCTTAAACATGATTAAGTAGGATTATGGGAAAATGTGAGGTTTTAGCCACTTTTGATCCATTTTGATTCATTTGAATTGTTGTTTTGCCGTTTGTGGTTGCTATTACATGTTGCTACGACTCTATGGTGTGTTTTATGATTGATTAGAAGTGTTAGATTTGTCAAAAACGCCGTCGAATGGCGTAAAATACTTGTTGGAAGAGTTGCAGAAAAGTGCAGGTTCTGGACCGGATCGGATCGGATATAGAGGCTCGGATCGGATGAGTTGAACTGGGCAATGGATCTGATCGGATCGGAACTTGACACTTGAGACAACTAACAAAAAGGAAGGCCACGCTAATTGAACTGGGATCGGATCGGATAAAGGAGGAGAGATCGGATCGACTTAAGGACGAAGGGGCTCAGATCGGATCGACTGAAGGATGAAGGGCTCGGACTGAAGTAAGGCGAAGGAATCGGATCGGAGCAAATGAAGGAACGAGGGAGCGGATCGGAGTACGGACTAGATGGGAGATGGCACCTGACCCGACCCGAAGTGGAACACCTGACCCGACGCAACGCAACGCTATGAACCCGAACCGAACCGCTACAGAGGAAGAACCGAACCGCTACAGGAGAAGACTACGAACCGACCCGAAGTAGAGGACCCGACTCGAACCGATGGCTAGAAGGAGAACCCGACCCGACCCAGTATTGACCAATAACCCGAGATGCAAAGGTAGTCCAATATGGGAAGTTAGGGCTCTGGATCCAGTTGGGAACCGACGAGTTCACTTCATGATTGGGCTTTGCTGCGGGACGTGTGCAAAGGGGCAGTCGATGTTTATGACTTTGGATCACTATGTATGGGAAGTACGTGAACGGATTCAGGGCTGCAATGGCCTAGGTACGACTAAAGGGCTATAGACTAATGAAGTGGGGTCATTTGTAAAGATTTGGTCATGACTCCATGTGGTAAGCTTGGTAGTAGCAGTAGTTGTACAAGTTGAACTCCGTCACTACTTCAATGGGTCTAGTGATTGATAGTGGTGGACATCGTACGCTTTACGCACTGAGTGAGGGACGTGAGGATGGGTGCTATGGTTGATTTGTTTGCTATCATTATGACATGCACACCCCACCCCCGTATTCTTACACTATTTATTATGGCACCTTAGAGTATTGTACGGTATGTGGTACTAACTCTTTGGTTGCAGGTTCAGGTATGGTTTAGTATACCTGTTATTGTTCTGTTTAGATGCTTATCGCTCATACCAGGCTTTATGTCTAACCCAGAGTTTTATGTCTCCTCTTATTACTTTGGGTGCTCACACGAGCAGACTAGAGACAGGTTAGCTGGTGATGCACGGGTAGATGATCCGGAGACGAGCAGGAGGCTTCCACGTAACATATATATAGTATTATCCCTGTGTTGTTGAAGATCACTGCTTGGGCATTAGTGGTGCATCTTCTACTTTAGCTTTCTTTTGTCTAGAGACAGTAAATTTCAAAAGTTGTAATAAGCTGTATTTGGATTTCCGTTGCTCTGATGATGTTGATTTTAGTTATCAGCTTATGCACTGTCTCACCTGTTTTATGTCAAGTATGTTATTATTATATTTTATTCCATGCGCTGTGAGACATTCTACATGTTCCTCGTTTAGTTAATTCCCTTCTTTTCTTCCTTCTGACGACCGTCCCGTGCTAGTCGGGCATGTGTACAGCGCACTTTCGAAGGAAATGCAGGCTGGTGCGGGGCGGGCCGTCACACTTGGTATCAGAGCTCTAGGTTGCGTAGTTAACCTAGGGAAGTTATCAGGTAGAGATAATATACATATACGAGAGAGCGTATTTGTGATTATTTTGGTTTTCAAAAGCTATGTATACATACTATTAGTAGTATAAAAATGAAGTCGTGCTGCACTAGCACCACTATGGGGTCGTTAATCGTTTCCTTTTACAGATTGACGATGAGCCGATATGTTAGAGGTACCGGTAGAGGGGCCAATAATGGGAATGCTGCTGACATGAGGACGATGTTTACTGAACTCATGAGAGAGATGCTTAGGGATGTACAGAGGGCAGCTCCCAATGGTGGAAATGGTGGTGGTCCAATAGTGCAGGCGCCGAGAATCGACTTCGCCAAGCTGAATAAGGATTATACTAGCCTTGGTGGGAAGTCGTTCCACGGAACGGAGTCGGTCACAGATGTTCAGGATTGGTTGGATAGTTGCGAACGTATCTTCGAGGATTTGGGTATCGAGGATGCGATAAAGAGAAAGCTAGCGTCCCGTCAGCTGCAGGGGCGGCAATGAATTGGTGGAATGCTATAAAGGCAGCTACTCCCGAAGATCAGATTACTTGGGAGCAGTTTAAGGCTCGCTTTAGCGAGAAGTCCATTCCAGCTGCTCAGAAGTCAGTGCTGTTTAAGAAATTCTTGGAGCTCAAGCAGAATGGCAGAGCTGTCTCGGAGTATATTGCTGAATTCGACACTTTGTCAAAATATGGGTTATCTCTTATTGATACAGCCGAGAAGAAGAATGAGAAATTCATAACTGGTTTGGATCAGTACTTGGGGGAAAGGCTTATTAACCACATCGATGAGACGTTTGAATCGATTGTGGGGAAAGCATTAAGATCAGAAAGTCTCTACCCTAAGCCGAAGACTGAGGTTGCATCCGCAGATGAGCCAAAGCCGCAAGCAAGTGGTGAAGGCAAAGGTGGTTCCCAGAATAAGAGAAAGCAGAGTCAGACTAAGGATGGCCAGAAGAAAAAGAATAAGCAGGATGTTGAGTGCTTCAGCTGTGGTAAGAAGGGCCATTATGCTAGTAATTGTCGGGCCAAGCCAGCGGATAGGAAGTGCTTCAATTGTGGCCAAATAGGACATCACAAGGACAAGTGTCC
Source organism: Allium sativum (assembly GCA_030737875.1). NCBI lineage: Eukaryota > Viridiplantae > Streptophyta > Magnoliopsida > Asparagales > Amaryllidaceae > Allium > Allium sativum. Next base: position 1,027,544,455 of record CM060909.1, read on the forward strand.
GCAACCCCCCAAAGAAAAGCAAATGGTGAAAGCATATGCCCTTAATGCTATTCCTTCTTCGTCGAATGCCCCAACTGCGGCGGAGAAGGGAAAGAATGTCGTCATTCAAGGTATGCTTTCTGTTTATGATGTTCCTGTTAGAGTTTTGTTTGATACCGGAGCTTCCAGTTCTTTCATATCTAGTGACCTGGTAGATAGGTTGGGATTGGAGTCCGAGATTGTCGATAGACCTTTAGTAGTGGCGAACCCGATTGGTGGTTCGACTAGCCTTAGCATGATTTGTCGTAATGTGGTCTTATCGAGTCATGGATGCATGTTTGTTTGTGATTGCTTTGTTTTGGGCTTTACTGGGTTTGGCATTATTTTGGGAGTAGATTGGCTCCAAAGATACGGGGTGGTGGTAGACTGTGAGGGCTTTTTGGTGATAGCTAGAGCGGATGATGGGCGGAGGATAGTGTTAGGTGGTCTACCCAGTGAGGGGGTATTGGCTAGTTTTCTAAACTCCCTCGACATTCCGCATAGTGAGTTGTCAGGTTTGCCCGTGGTTGGCCAGTATCCGGATGTTTTCGAAGAAGTGACCGGGCTTCCACCACACCGAGAGATTGAGTTCCGTATTGATTTGGTAAAAGATGCCAGACCTATAGTGATGCCACTTCGTCGTATGGCACCAAGGGAGCAACGAGAGCTCGAGGTGCAAGTCAGCGATCTTTTGAAGAAGGGATTTATCAGAAGGAGTGTTTCTTAATGGGGAGCACCAGTTGTGTTTGCTACCAAGGCGGATGGTTCCCTTCGTTTGTGTGTAGACTACCACGAGTTGAATAAAGTGATGAGGAAGAATAAGTATCCTCTACCGCGGATAGATGATTTGTTCGATCAGTTGAGTGGCGCGAGAGTATTTTCTCAGTTGGATCTCGCGACAGGTTTTCATCATCTTAGAGTGGAAGCTGAGAGTATAGCTAAAACGGCATTTCGGACACCGTCTGGATTTTATGAGTGGTTGGTCATGCCATTCGGGCTGACCAATGCCCCAGCATATTTTGTGGATCTTATGAATAGGGTATTCAGAGATCAGTTGAATAAGTTTGTCCTTGTGTTCGTTGATGATATTTTGGTCTATTCGAAGACAGAGGAAGAACACTAGGAACACTTAAGAATAGTGATGGAGGTGTTGAGAAAACACCAATTGAAAGAAAAGTTTTCTAAGTGTCACTTCTGGAAGAGGGAAGTGAGGTTCTTGGGCCATGTTGTATCAGAGAATGGTATTGCCGTGGACCCGGCGAAGGTGGCTACGGTACAGGATTGGCCTACGCCCAAGAATGCAACGGATGTAAGAAGTTTCTTGGGGTTAGATGGATATTATCGTAAGTTTATCCATGGTTTCTCCAAGATAGCAGCACCATTGACCCAGTTGACCAAGAAGAATCAAGCTTTTGTCTGGGATGAAAGGTGCGAGAATGCATTCAAGAGTCTAAAGGACAAGTTGACATGCGCACCAGTGTTAGTCATTCCTAAGGGGAATGAAGAGATGACGGTATACACGGATGCCTATGGTACCAGACTGGGTGCTGTATTGATGCAAGGCGGTAGGGTTGTAGCTTATGCAAGCCGGCAATTGAAACCGCACGAGAGAAGATACCCTACCCATGATTTGGAGTTGGCAGCGATCATGTTCGCGCTGAAGATGTGGAAACACTATCTCTTGGGAGAAAGATTTGAGTTGTTCACAGATCATAAGTCGTTGAAGTATCTCTTCTCCCAGAAGGATTTAAATCTCCGGCAACAAAGGTGGTTAGAATTCTTGGCTTCCTATGATTTTGACATCGCATATACACCGAGAAAAGGGAATGCGATGGCTGATGCATTGAGTAGGAGACATGTCGGTTTAGGGGCTATGTTTCTAGAATGGAAGCAACTGGAGTATATCGCGGGGTTTGATTTCAGACCAAAGTGCGAATTGAATCCAGAAATGTTAGCAAGTTTAACGGTCAGACCCACTTTGATTGAGCGGATCGGCTCTAGTCAGAGGGACGATCATAACCTATTGGAAATCATCTCCAAGTTAGAGATGGGTATCGATGAGGAGATGAACAAGTATGGGCTTGATCGAGATGGATGGCTTAGAAAGAATGGAAAGCTTGTTGTACCCAATGTTGATGGATTGAGAGATGAAGTGCTTAGAGAATGTCATCACTCAAAACTGACTATACACCCCGGTGGTAACAAGATGTATCGAGATATGAAGCAGACCTACTACTGGGAAGGGATGAAAAGAGACATTGGGAAGTTTATATCCAAATGCATGAATTGCCAGCTAGTTAAAGCCGAGCAAAAGAAGCCTAGTGGGTTGTTACAGCCATTAGAAATTCCCAAATGGAAATGGGAGCAAGTCTCGATGGATTTCATCGATGGTGTACCAAGGACTAGATCGGGACATGATAGCATTTGGGTAATTGTGGATAGACTGACTAAAAGTGCAAGATTCATACCAGTCAAATCGACTAGAACGGCAGCCAAGTTAGCAGAATTGTATATGAAGTGGGTAGTGAGATTTCATGGAGTACCTAAAAGCATTGTGAGTGACCGAGACCCGTTGTTCACTAGTGGGTTTTGGAAGAGCTTACAAGAGGCTCTAGGGTCAGAGTTACATCTCAGTACCGCATATCATCCTCAGACCGACGGTCAGACGGAGAGGGTGAATCGTATTTTGGAAGATCTCTTGAGAGCATGTATATTGGATTTTAGTGGATCATGGGATGACCATTTGCATCTAGTAGAGTTTGCATATAATAATAGCTACCAATCCAGTATCGGTATGGCTCTGTTTGAAGCTTTGTACGGAAGACCATGCAACTCACCATCATGTTGGATAGAGACTGGCGAGAAGTTTATGCTTGGACCAGATGTGGTGAGGGAAACTTCAGATAAGATTAAGATCATTCAACAACGAATGAAGGTTGCCCAAGATAGGCAGAAGAGTTATGCTGATAAGAGGAGAAGAGACTTAAAATTCTCCGTTGGTGACTTGGTGTTTGTCAAGATTTCTCCGTTGAAGAGCGTAATACGATTTGGCAGGAGAGGCAAGTTAGCACCAAGATTTGTTGGCCCATTCCCTGTTCTTGAACCAGTCGGGAATTCGGCATATAGAATTGACTTACCAGAGAAGATGGCAGGAGTTCACAACGTATTTCATGTTTCCCAACTAAGGAAGTTCGTTCACGACTCAGATATGACTATTTCACCTGATCAGTTAGACGACTTCGAAGTAGAACCCGAGGCGGTTGGGAACCGCAAGCCGGCCCGTATTGTCGAGCACGACATGAAGCAACTTCGAAGGAAGGCGGTGAAGCTAGTCAAGGTTCAGTGGGGCGAGGACGAGAATGATTGTACTTGGGAGACAGAGGAGAACATTAGGAAGACACACCCAGAACTCTTTGCCTGGTAAGATTTTGACTTCGATTTAGTTTTCCGCATGCTAGGATAGGCTTGTTTGCTTGTTTTGCATGTTTGATTGTTGTATGTGGTTGTTAGGCATGCAGGATCCTTTGTATGTTTTGGGTTAAGGAATTTCGGGGACGAAATTTCTTAAGGGGGGGGGGGGGGGGAGAGTGTAACGACCCGTATTCTACGCATCATAGGACCGTAGAATATTTATTTCTTTCACATACGAAGTCGTATGGTCATGTAACTTTGGGAGACGACTATTGGGGTCATTTCCCATGTTCATGATTTTTCCCGATTTTTAAATGACCATTTTACCCCTAGTTGGTACTGTTTTGGCCATAACTTTTGACTGGAAAGGAATTTTGACCTGAAACCACTTCCATTGGCTCCGGATGATGGTTTCTCTTTCTGTAGAGTGGTCACAATAGCCAAACGGACTTACCGTTTGGGAGATATGGCTGAATGAAGATTTAGAGGGTTAATTTTAGCTAATTGGGCTTAACCGGGTGATTAGCAGCTAGGCCCAGAGGGGAATTTCGGGTTTAGAGGCATAGGAGGGCTGATTAAGGTTAGGAAATCACTTTCATTTCAGTTTTGAGCCGCCACAAACCTTCTTGAGACCCTAGTAATGGCTTCCATCCTCTAAAACCACTCCAAAACGCATTTTTAGTGAAGATTAAACCTAAACTACATCAAAACAAGGCCAAATAGCAACAGAGCAAGGTTGGAGCTGCTGCTATACATAGGAATTCGACCCAAATAGAGAGTATTTCGGATTTGGTGTTTTATTTTGTGGCAAAGGTGAGTGATTTACATGATTTCACACTAATTACGGTTGATTAAGGGGTAATTAGCATTAATTAGCGAATTTACACACAAATAAAATCTGGAAAAATATTGATAAACTCGAATATGATGTTTTATACCTCTGTTAGAAAATTTGGACGATTTGATTAAGTTTTACTAAGTATGTGCTTAAACATGATTAAGTGGGATTATGGGAAAATGTGAGGTTTTAGCCACTTTTGATCCATTTTGATTCATTTGAATTGTTGTTTTGCTGTTTGTGGTTGCTATTACATGTTGCTATGACTCTATGGTGTGTTTTATGATTGATTAGAAGTGTTAGATTTGTCAAAAACGCCGTCGAATGGCGTAAAATACTTTATGGAAGAGTTGCAGAAAAGTGCAGGTTCTGGACCGGATCAGATCGGATGAGTTGAATTGGGCAAGGGATCTGATCGGATCGGAACTTGACACTTGAGACAACTGGCAAAAAGGAAGGCCACGCTAATTGAACTGGGATCGGATCGGATGAAGGAGGAGAGATTGGATCGACTTAAGGACGAAGGGGCTCGGATCAGATCGACTGAAGGATGAAGGGCTCGGATTGAAGTAAGGCGAAGGAATCGGATCGGAGCAAATGAAGGAACGAGGGAGCGGATCGGAGTGGAGTACGGACTGGATGGGAGATGGCACCCGACCCGACCCTTAGTGGAACACCCGACCTGACCCGACGCAACGCTATGAACCCGAACCGAACCGCTACAGAGGAAGAACCGAACCGCTACAGGAGAAGACTACGAACCGACCCGAAGTAGAGGACCCGACCCGAACCGATGGCTAGAAGGAGAACCCGACCCAACCCAGTATTGACCAATAACCCGAGATGCAAAGGTAGTCCAATATGGGAAGTTAGAGCTCAGGATCCAGTTGGGAACTGACGAGTTCACTTCATGATTGGGCTTTGCTGCGGGACGTGTGCAAAGGGGCAGTCGATGTTTATGACTTTGGATCACTATGTATAGGAAGTACGTGAACGAATTCATGGCTGCAATGGCCTAGGTACGACTAAAGGGTTATAGACCAATGAAGTGGGGTCATTTGTAAAGATTTGGTCATGACTCCATGTGGTAAGCTTGGTAGTAGCAGTAGTTGTACAATTTGAACTCCGTCACTACTTCAATGGGTCTAGTGATTGACAGTGGTGGACATCGTATGCTTTACGCACTGAGTGAGGGACGTGAGGATGGTTGCTATGGTTGATTTTTTTGCTATCATTATGACATGCACACCCCACCCCCGTATTCTTACACTATTTATTATGGCACCTTAGAGTATTGTACGGTATGTGGTACTAACTCTTTGGTTGCAGGTCCAGGTTCAGGTATGGTTTAGTATACCTGTTATTGTTCTATTTAGATGCTTATCGCTCATACCAGGCTTTATGTATGACCCAGAGTTTTATGTCTCCTCTTATTACTCTGGGTGCTCACACGAGCAGTCTAGAGACAGGTTAGCTGGTGATGCACGGGTAGATGACCTGGAGACGAGCAGGAGGCTTCCACATAACATATATATAGTATTCTCCCTGTGTTGTTGAAGATCACTGCTTGGGCATTAGTGGTGCATCTTCTACTTTAGCTTTCTTTTGTCTAGAGACAGTAAATTTGAAAAGTTGTAATAAGCTGTATTTGGATTTCCGCTGCTCTGATGATGTTGATTTTAGTTATCAGCTTATGCACTGTCTCACCTGTTTTATGTCAAGTATGTTATTATTGTATTTTATTCCATGCGCTGTGAGACATTCTACAGGTTCCTCGTTTAGTTAATTCCCTTTTTTTCTTCCTTCTCACGACCGTCCCGTGCTAGTCGGGCATGTGTACAGCGCACTTTCGAAGGAAATGCAGGCTGGTGCGGGGCGGGTCGTCACAGCTCCCTAACTCGTAGATACCCGTGCTGGCTCCACAGTAGGGTGTATCACTCCCTAAAGTGGAAACCTCATACTACTAAAAGGCACTTCTTATACCTACATGATGCAACATCATTTTACCTACCATCTTGGACCCACGCACGCACATGACTCCGTTGGACTTGCACTGCCATCGCTAACTCTTTATTGACCTCTTACAATCAACCTAGTAAGCGTGTCCCGTCCTCGAACTAGTTCGATCTCACATAGATACTAAATGGGTTACTGGTTGAAAAGGGTCCACCAACTTGACACAAACTTCCCTCCTAAGCTTGGTACCACTAGGAATTCCCACTTAACCCCTCTTTATCCCCATGTCTAATCACATGTCTCATCTTGGTTAATTGTTTTAATTATGTTTTACATGATACCCATGTTAACCACTTAACCCTTTTATCATACCCATGTCTTACCACATGTCTTATCTTGGTTATGTGTTCATTAATTCATTATAACCATAATCTTGCAAGACCTCCCACATTAGATTGTCGTTTTGCGGTTGTTGGATATGCTGGGTGGTTCCGGGCAGGCTTATACTGCAATCTAAATCTAATCTCGTGTCTTTGCATTATTACGCATCTAATTTCTGCCTTTGACCTCTCACATTAGATTACCAAATTGCGGTTGCTGGATGTACCAGGCGGTTCCTGGTAGTCTTATACTGCACATCACAGACCCGCCTCGACATCACCAGAATCCACGTTGATCACCCCCTTGGTGCGCCACTACTAGGCGATCCTACGCCTGAAACTACAATCCCCATATCCCTTCAAAATTCACCTGAAAACCACTTCAATCCATTTCCATTCAGACTATAGTAGCAGCGGACTCTGATCATACGACAACGTCGCACCACCATCCAAAGCTTCGCCTTGCCTCCCCCTTCGAAACTCCTTCAGGCTCTAACACCACACAAACCCTCCATCGGCCTAAAATTCACCTCAAACTCCTGCTGCCCCAAAATGAACGCCACAGGAAATGGTCATCGCACCAGATTTTGCTCATGCCGCTGCGATGCTCTTATACACTTAAGCTTAATGAATCTGATTTTACTCGATTTCATTTTGTTTTGGATTTTATGTAGTTTTCTGAAGTTTCGAAATTTATGAAAGAGCTTGTTTCGAAAAGGAGATGATTTCGTTTAAGAAAGAGTGAGGTTGTTAGAAGGAACGAGAGTGTTAGTATGAAGATAAATAGAACGAAGGAATACTACGTGAAATTTCAGAAAGGACGGGTAGATATTTTATGAAAGCAACTAAAGATTTGTTTTTTTTTCAAAAAGTGGCTAATGATTTTTATTGGAAACGACTAACGATTTTTTATCAGTGTGTAACGTTCAACATTTACAATTCATATGATCCTATACAAACTTTGTTCGTGATGAAAATTATAATCCTGCAATAACTTAATATTTCAAATATGATGAAATTAGTTTTTCGAATTCCTATATCTTTTGTGAAATCGCTTTTTCAATTCCAAACTGTTAATTTATATGTGTTTATATTGCGCATGGTCACATATTAACTCCAACTGACTTGAAAATGGAAATCTTACAATAATTAATTATTACGGATTTTATAAAATTAGTTTCCATTGAAATTCAAGTTCATTAGAAAATTGGCTACTCTTTAGTTCCATATTAAATCCGAAAAATATAATCGATTTAAAAACAAACAAATTTACTGATAATATATTAGTATTATTATTATTATATATTCAATAGAATCCTACATAACTTTAAAACAATTAATTTGGGATTTTAAACTCAATAATTTAAATTCCAGTTTAAAAGGGTATTTATTTCATTTGAAATCCTTTTTATTTTATTAATAAATCGTTGTGGTTCACAAACGATTCCATAGCGACCTTCTAAAAATTTGATTTTGACATAACTCAAAATCTATGTGATGAAATCTCGAATTTTCTCTTTCATTAGAAAATTATAATCCACTAGATTTGGACGATTCTTGTTTCAAAGAATTCCAACATATATTGGGTTCTATATATTTAGTTGAAGTTCAAAATGTAAAACTACGAATTACCACAACGTTAAGAGCTCGTTTTTAATTAAAATATAAATTATACATTCAAACGTCGTTTTAACGAATTCCTTATTATAAATTCAAATCTATACTTAATTGGTTTAATAAATCACCACATTCATATTATATCTAAAATCCAATTCATTCCCAGATATTTCAAAATTAAATTTATTACTTTATTACTCAAATTAAATTAAATCCTCAAAATTATATAATTCGAGTGATTAAAATTTCCAAATCAATATTTATAACAAAATTTAAACTAAATGGTTAAAAATTCAGGTTGTTACAATTGATTAATTACACATCAACGTTGAATTTTAATTCAACAATCAACATCCAAATGTATTTAACGTTACTTGGATTAAATAGTTCATATATAAACATACAAAATATTTGAGGAATCTAGTTGGATCCCTCCAACTTGTTTTTCCTTGCATCACAGCTCATAATATCATTTATAAAATGCGTGTGAAATAGAAATTTTATCTAATGCTTTTAGGATGACGAAAATATAAATATCCTCAACCAACAAACAAACAATAAGCATCTGAATCATTCAAAACATCAAAATTATACTAATAATGACAAATATTATAATAATATGAATTTAATCACATCAAATATTTCAGAAAGCATAGGAGTTAACTCATAATTTATTTTGGATTGATGATTTCATGCCGTTTTATCCAATTTTAAATGGATGTTTAAAATTTAACAAAATTCTCATCAACTCCAAATCAATCCCAACTAGTTCCTACATGTAGCCTTCGTCTATACGATCCAACGGATCTTGTTTCATCGAAATTTATTTACGTATGAAACAAATATGTATGCTATAAGTTATTGCTTAAATTAAAATAATTTAATTTATAAATTAACATCATTAGTCATCGTAATTACTGATTTACTTAAGTAAACACGCTTTAATCTTCTTCTTCTTTGTTCCTAATTCTGGATCCCACATTCCAGTGAAATGTCATGACTTCCTCCACCTTTATCTCACTCTCTACTCCAGGGTTCAGCTTCATACTACCTTTGTTCACCTCCTTTTCCCCTAAATTCCAACTAGCAGTCCTCCTTCAAACTTTGATCTCGAACACACACAATACAGATGTGCGAAAATTTTCATTACCGGAACCTCCCAAACGCTGCCACTCGACTAGACTGACCACCAGGAGATCGATGCCAACAACCTCTCCATCCATCGCCCCCTAAACTCCAATACGACCAGTCCAAAGACCCACTGCACAAAAACCAAACCTCTTAGAAAAGAATCGCACCAAATACTGTGCGTATAAGAGCGACGTCTCACTGTTGTGATTCCATCAGATCGAACAATGTTTAATTTCATTTCGTATTTGATTTTATACGATATTTCGAAAATTTCAAACCAGAAGAGGACAACAACGTGGTTTTCATGAAATTAAGTTATCAAACAATATAGCCGCAATTGTTGAACACCCAGATTTGCCGAGATTTCATTTGAAATTTTCTGAGATTTCATAAAGAATGGATAAAGGTTTGAAAAGATTTATTAAAGATTTTTCCACGTTTTTCTTTTGAAAAAGGCAGCTACTGTGTGAGATTATGAACGATTTTCACAGAGATTTGCCAAAATGTTACGTAGAAAAATTATAAAGATTTTGTAAGATTGTACATGGATTTGCAATGATATGGTTTAGAATTTGAAGGATATTACTTAGATTTTGAAGCGACATTCAAAAAGCGATCCTTAATCTATAAAATATCTTGTGGTTCCGGACGCCAATCAAGATGTCGCGACTGACTTTTTTGCCTTTAACCGCCATTTTAAACACATTGGAACAAATTTCAAGGTTTAATTCAAACGTGAGGAGAAGCTATCAATTTATAATCGGCGAATTAAATTGATTTCAATTAAATTATTTTTAAGTGCTTTTAACTCATATGACCAAACAGTAACTTCAAACGTTATGAACTTTGAGATCCGATAGTGATATATTATAACAAATCCAAAGGAACTGGTTTCGTCGAATTCCAAGATTGTTTGCAAAAACACTATTTTTATTATTCAATTGTTAATTGATAAGCGTTTATATCGCGCACGATCACAAAACAACTTCAATTGACCTGAAATTTGAAATCTTATCATAATTAACCAATACGTATTTTATAAAATTATTTTCATTAAAATCCGAGATCGTTTGAAAATTGGCTATTTCCATTCGTTAAATTAAATTGATAAAATATGATTCAATTTCAAACAATTAATTCAATAATAATAAATTATTATCGTATATATTCAAATAGAATCACATAACTTTGAAATAAACTAATTTGGATTTTAAATTCAACATTTCAAATTTCAATCTAAATCGATATCCAATTATTTAAAAAAAAACCATTTATTTTATTTAATAAATCGTTATAGTTCATAAACAACCATACCACAATTTTTTCTAAAAATTTGATTTTGACATAACCCAAAATATACAAAATTAAATTTTAAATTTTCTTTTTCATTAGAAAACTATAATCCAATAGATATCGGAAGATTTATGTTTCAAAGAATTCCGACTTATATTGAATCTTATATATTCAATTGAAATTCAAATCGTAAAGTTATGAACTACAATGATGTAGCGAGCTCGTTTTTAATTAATTTATATGAATATGATCTATCTTCGTTTAATTAATAAATTCCTTATTATAAATTCAGATATGAACTTAGCTGGGTCTTAATAAATCAACCAATTCATATTATACCTAAAAATCCAATTTATTCTCAAATATTTCATAATTAAATTTACTATTTCATTATTCAAATTGAATTAATACTCAAAATCGTTGATTTTGAGTCACTTAATTCTCAAATCAATATTTGAATAATTAAATAAATTAATTATTTGACCCATAAAAATCCGGATCATTGCACTTTAGAGCTTTCATTAGAAGAGTTTGCTCCACTTGCTTTTGATTTCCATTTGTGGTTTGATATTGACAAGATAACTATTCTTTTCTTGGCCTAGATATTTGCTGCTTTTGCTGAGCCTAGAGTTTCATACATCGTTATCATATTGACTTCAAGGTGGTATTCTTGGTTCTAACGATCTTTATTCAAATCTGACTTTAGTCGTTGTGGAATAAGGTTGGAACTTGAGATATGGAGTATGCATATTAAGGGTCCTAGTTTTGCAGCCGTAGGTCGTTCAACAAGGTCTTACGCTCGTGTCCTCCTTCTAGCATTAAAAATGTTAGTCCAAAAAATAGCATAATTCTCTAAATGAACCTTATAAAGTTTTTGATATACATGGTTCGAAAGTCGGCTCAAAACCACTTACAATTATATGTTAAAGGTAGATTTGAAGCTACATACACTTTTTGTAGTCAGCTAATGGTTTCGAAAGTACCTATAAACAAACTCAAAGCCGGTTTACACTTCGAGCCAGCTAAGCACCAATATAAGAAAGAAGTAAGCTCGAAGTTAAAGGGGATACTTCAGTTAGGTGATTCAGTTTGCAGTCTTTAATAATTTTTGTAAATGCTTCGAGTTGAAGCTTGGAGGGTGGGCTCGAAGTAAAATATGGGCTATTCAGTTCGAACTGTCACAAAGTCAAACAAGGAAGCATGCAAGGTCAATCCACTGCCATAATTTTGTCGATTGATTATATTTCGTGTTAGTGCAATTTTTTTGGTATGTCTCATTATGCATGTCAATTTGACTTGTACATAAGTTTTCTTTATATGAGTCTAAATCAATCTTAACAAAGGACCCCCAAATTGATTTAGGGTTTGGAAAGAAAATCAAGGGACTAGAGAGTGAAATTATTGATTAACCTCTTCTCTAATGATATTGCACTCCTATTTATAAATGGGAGCTCATGGTTATGCCTCCTAAGTAGTGCTTCAAATGGCTTGAAGAGTTTGATCAATCGATATGTGCCTCAATCGGATGATGGCCTCGAGTAGTTGGGTGAAAGGTAGCTTCGACTCCTTGCTCTACCTTGGTTTCATGGATTCATGCTTCGAAGAGTATTGCCTAAAAGCCTTTAGCTTCGAGTCAATTAGCTTCGAAGGTTTTATATCTATACTCCGATAGTTAGTACTTCGTTACCTTTGACTTTGAGGTGGTTTGGTCTTATCTTCGAAATTATTGTTTCATTTATTTGGACTTCGACTGTGGTCCCTTCTCTAAAGACTTCTACTTGAAAGGCAAGGCTTCGAAGGGGTTAGATGTTTTGGCTATGAGAGTAGCTTCGAAGGATGAGGTTTTGAATGCCCTTGAAGTCATGTGGGTTTCTTTAGACATGATATATTAGCACCCTCCTGATGTCAAAGCTTTGAAACTATCATTTCTGCCTCGAAGACTTTCTGATGTGATCTCATCACAGGAAGAGTGTGATCGAAGCAGGTTACTTTGAGGCGGGATGCTTCAAAGCATCGCTCGGGCTTTTCCTTGGGTTTCTTTATCTCAAGAGAGCGCTTCGACGCCTCGAAGCCCAATTTAGAGCGAAATACTCTTATGGTGTAAAATAAAAATGATGATTATGGAATAAGATAATCGTAGAGGAAATAATACAAGTATTTTTAAAAGCGAATGTATATTTATTTATTATTTCGGACCAGTGAATGTTAATTTACTTAAATAACCAACTTTTAGTGTTTATCATTTTCTTTAGTAATAATTCATCGACGTATGTGTACAATCTTCAAACGTATAATTTAATTGATATAAGAATCAATATATCGAGTTGGTCGTACTATGATGTCCAAACAATTTTTTTTGATAAATTTACATTGATAATTGTTAATAATATTTGAAACTCCGTTGTTATGATTTGTTTAAAACAATGGAATTAACTTTTTCAAATCGTGGACTTTAAAACACATCGTGCTTGTTTATATGCCTGTTGAATATAAATCTTTATTCCACACAACTTCCATGAGAAATTCATATTATCCAAAATAAATGATCAAATTTTCTAATTTTATTTTTAAATTGTCTAAATGAGGAATTGAATCCTGTTTTTATATCGTGAAATATCTAAATAACACAAATTTAATGTGGTCTTAAGTGCAATTACAAAAGTGTATATTAACATCATAGAATAATATTTTTTAATAATTGTGTTGAGAACACATATTTTTTGTCCGACCATAAAGTGACAAAATTGTCCTTTAAATTAAAAAATTATCCCATAAAAATAGGATCTGTACGATTGATTTTTTTTCTTTTCAAAACTACATTTATGCGTTGATCCTTGAATAACGGGTCAATAACAATCCACATGCGGAGTGCGTGCCACGATCACGTGTGGTGCGCGTGTCATTACGCTCATAATAATAAACACAATGAAATTTGTAAGCTTCGTAATAGCAAAGTGTTTTCATCTGAAAATCTACCATGGTGCAATACACTGAAAAACCATCAAATATACCGTTATTCATGGTAATCAATTACCAAAGTACTATAATGGTCGATGACCGTGGAAATTTATATTCGTCGACAACGACTGATCACCGTGCAAAATATGCCATTTTTTTTTGAAAATTGGTTCACTTTATTGCTAAAACCAATTAAAACCTCCTTTATAAGCCTCGTTAAAACCTTACAATCGCCCTAGTGGGTACCTTACATGGAAAAAAGTACTTATAAATTTGGTAAATACAATACATCTACAAGAAGATAACCAAAAGAAAAAAAGTACAACAAAACATAAAACAAATGGACTAAGAAATTCCTTCAGCACTAGCGCAAAAAGCCCAAGTCAAACCAGTTCCACCTCTTCAAAGAGTTCAAACTACTTCATCACTATCCAGAGTCATTTAATTTAATACCCCACTGTTCTAACAGCTGTTCATTCCTCGAATTACGTGCAGATTTAGATCCATTTCCACGAACTAGATCTACAATTTCTTTCTCAATTTTCAACAAAGTAATTGATGCAAGAGTTCTTCAATTCTGAAATACCCGCATGTTTCTTTCTCTCCAGATGAAATACACAGCCGTTGTGAAGGCACCAAACGTTAAATCTCTAAGTTGATCCTTACTCGAAAATTGAGTAATAAGATTTCTAGCTTCTTCCTGAAGATCAGCAAGAAGATTGAGTGACAAATTCAACTTTCCTTTTAAGGATAACCAGATAATGGAGGAAAAATCACACTGGAAGAACAAATGATGTATGGATTCCGGATGGTTATCACATAAAGGGCATATAGTATTTTCAACAGCACTGAATCTAAGTAAGCGATCCTTCGTGTTTAATCTGCCTAACACTGCAAGGTACGTGATAAAAGACATTCTTTTGCTGTTTTTCTTATGCCAGACAACCGGAAAAATAGAATCAAAAACCCCACTTAAACGAATATACTCCCATGCTTTATGAAATGAAAAAAATGCCTCCTTCACACCACTCGTAATAGTCCAGATTTTGATTAGAATTAATTACTATTGGACTAATTTCTTCAATTAATTCTCTTGTCTCAGGATGAATTTCAGGATGAAAATCTTCATTTCGGATTATAATGTTAACTTTTTGCTCAGAGTTTCCAATTATTTGAAGTTTATCAAAACCCAACAGATCCACCATGTATTTGCAGTTAATCCAAGGACCAAAACACATATAAGTATTTTCTCCTTTGCATATTACCCTATTAAATAATTGCTTTGAGTTCGATCTAAGTTTAAGAATAGCTTTCCATGTACTTGAAGAATTTGGATCAGCGGCCATGGACCAAAAATATTCATTTTTGCAATATCTATTATGGATCCATTTACTCCATAAAGAGGTACTAGAAAGGAAATTCCAAAGCAGCTTAATACTTGCAACTTTTTTCAATTCTGACAATTTCTTTAAACCAATGCCCCCTTCACTCTTAGGTTTGCATAGTGTAGCCCAAGCAACTTTATGAGTTGTTCCTCCCCAAAAAAAATCAGCACAAAGAGACTGTAATTTATCCAATGTGAATTCTGGCATTTGATAAATGAATAACCGGTATAAAATGATAGGAGTGATCACTGAATTTATTAATTCTACACGCCCAGCAAAACTTAACAGTTTAGTCTCCCATCCTTGGATCTTACTTTAAACTCTTTGAATTAGTGAATTTGTATTCAGAATGATGCAAGTAATTAGATGAAAGAGGAACATCTAAGTATTTTACAGGTAAGATACCTTGCTCAAAACCCAAAATATCCAGAATTTCATGACTGTTCAATGTTGAAATACTAAAATATATTTTTGTTTTAGAAGCATTTATATTCTGACCTGCATAAACACTTAGCTTTTAAAAAATACCCTTTAATGTAACTGCATTAAGAGTAGAAGACTTACCAAAAGCCATTAAATCATCTACATATAGGAGGTGAGAAATTACTGGCTGAATTCTACTACTAGGCTGAAAAGACTTAGAAATAGTTGCTTCATCCATCAGAAAAGTGAAATATTGCATGCCAATAGCAAACAAATAAGGTGATAAGGGATAAAACCCTTGGGAATTTCTTGAAACATGATAGAAAAAGTAGTTGTTGCCATACACTCATATACCAAATTTATAAAGTGATTAGAAAACTTCATTTTTCCCATCAGAAAACAAATAAATTCCCTGTTGACTTTATCATATGCTTTCTGTAAATCTACTTTAACACTCATTTTTGGCATGCCTGCTTTTTCGAAATCTCTCAACAGCTCATGAGCTAAAAGAATATTATCACCAATATATCTTCCTTTAATGAATGCACTCTGATTTTCTGACACTAGGAATGGGAGAAAAGGTTTTAGCCTATTACATAAAAATTTTGAATTTTTTTTATAATAGACATTGCAACATGATATAGGCCTGTGGTGAGAAATTTCAGACTGTCATTTTTTGGTACAAGTGTTATAATATGATTTAAAGCCTTGGGTAATTTTCCAGAATGGAATATATCTGAAATAGCTTCCAATAAATCAGATTTTAAAATTTCCCAATGAACTTTAAAAAAATTTAACAGTCATACCATCAGGTCCAGGGCTTGACTCATCATGGATTGAAAAAACTGCATCTTTTATTTCAGCTAAATCTACCTTTCTCAATAAGCTTCTTTGATCTTTTTCATTAATAAAGGAAATGGGCTGAAAATTAGGGAAATCGCTTGATTTGGGACCAATAAACAAAGAAGAAAAATAGTTAATGGCTGTAGATCCAATTTCAGTAGCTTTAAACAATAAAGATCCATTAGAATCAATCAATGCTCTAATATGGTTGAAATTCTTCTATTAGACATGCGAGAATAGAAAAATTTGGAGTTTGTATCACCTTGCTACAGCCAAGAAATTTTTTCTTGTTGTTTGAATCCTCTGAAATATATGTATTGCAATTCCTGATATTCCTTCTTTGCTTGTAGATAGTCAGCATAAATTTGTGTATCCTCTGGATGAAGATCAACTTCAGATTCAAGCAGAGATACTTTCTGTTCAACCTGTTTAAGGTTAAAATTATTTTTAACTCTAATTCTATTCCAATTCTTCAGCTCAGTTTTACAGTATTTTAACTTCTGTTGAAACTGATAACTGCGAAAACCCCATACATTAGAATTTAAACCCTTTTGCACAGCTTTAGAATATCCTGCATAACTACACCAATCATTCTTGTATCTGAATGGAAAACCCTTCAATTCTTGAGTAGGAATAAGATCTAAAACAATAGGATTGTGATCACTAGATCTTTGGTGAAGAGAAAGAGCTTTCATATTAAGAAATTGATGTAGACATACATTATTCACCAAAATTTTATCAATATGAGTTGCTACTCCTCTTCTACGCCAAGTAAAATTAAATCCCAGTGGTTTCAATTCAGATAAACTAGTTTGAATTAAAAATTTCTGAAATTCTCTCAAATGTTGATAAGGAATTGGAGGACGCCCTTTTTTGTCTTTTGGTGATAATGCATTATTAAAATCTCACATAAGTATCCAAGATTGTGAATAAGAAATTGATTCTCTAACCAATGTTTCCCATAAACCAAGTCTTTCTACAAATGTATTACTACCATATATAACAGTAAAAACCATTTCAAAACCTCCTTTATTTGTTGCTTTCACTGTCAAGTGCTGAGTAGAAAAAGAAAGAGTGAATAACTCCCCAACATTAGAATCGCAGATTAATAAAATTCTACCAGTAGCCAAAACAAAATTGTTTGTCAAATACTTCCAATCATTTGGCATTAAAGAGGAAAAAAGTACCAAATTAACTGCAGACAGTTTTGTTTCAACTAATCCAACTAAGGTTGATTTAGTTTTATTTAGGAGTGAGAATACATCTTTCATACGGAAAGATGTATTCATACCCCTAACATTCCAATACAATATTGTCATTTAATGGAAGAGGAACTCCTTGTACTTCTTTTAGGAGGGGTATGAATTTTTGATTTTGAACCCTGCAAATAGTTTTCATTCTTGTCAATTAACGAGGAAAATTCTACCTGTTTTCCTTTGTCCAAATCATTTACTTTATCAGATTCCTTTATATGATCAGCAACATTGTTTAATGCATCAGGAATAATATTTTCAGGAAGCTTGGAATTTAAAAAAACAAGATCATCAATATTTTCAGAAGAGGAGTGCATTATATTGATATTTCCAGTTGATTGTGGATCTGAATCATGTTTCTCTGGCACTTCTGGAACTTCTTCTGGAGATTCATCATCAGGTGATTTTCACCGAGGATCAGAAGATTCATTATGATATTCATCATCATGCCCAAACAATCTACACTGGAAACACTTCATAGGTACAAATTCATACTCAACTGATATTGAAATCCTTTGACCATTATGCAACTGAATAGGTATTTCAGTTTTTAAGTCTGTATCGGTATCAATTAGTAGAAGAACTCTCGCATACTTCGAATATTTCTTTTCTGTTGTATTTGAATCAATCAATAGAGGTTTTGAAATAAAACTTGCTAACATTTGAATAGCATTTCTAGTCCAAAGTTCAAATGGTAAATCGATTAACTGGATCCAGATCTGAACCATATTACTCTGTTTCTCATTAAAATCAAAACCAGGGTGCCAAACTTCAACATATAATAGCCTACCAAAGTATGAATATGTTGAACATTCTTTGATACGCTCAAAATCTTCTTTATACTCAAACTGAACTATAAAATTATAGTTAGAAGACACATGAGTATTGAAATTACCTAAAGGCTTCCAAACCTTTGAGATATACTCCTTCAGTTTGATTGTTGAAAGTCTAAAATAGACCGGAATTAAAGCAACTGTGTTAATCCATGAAATCTCTGATTGATTATATATATTTTCAGGAATGAAGACAAAATCAGATCCCGGTGGTACATAATCGAGCTTCCTGTTATTCAGATCCAAATCCAGATCTGCATTAGAAGATGAGTTCACAGCTGCATTTGGTTGAGATTTATTTGATTGAATCGATGAATTGATTTTTGAAGATGAGTGAACTTGAGGAGGAATCGATGTATTAATGTCCACCATTAATGATGTAAAATTAATTGATACCTTTAATTCTATTTCATAGAATTAAAAAGAATATAAAATTAATTGATACCTTGTATTAATGTCAAGTTTGATATTAAAAAGAATATAAAATAATATTACGTGGCATGCTTTAATAATGATATTACTTAGCAGTTTTTAAGATGTCTTAATATTAGGGCTGTTATGGTAATGGTAACCGTTACCGATACGAAAAAACCGTCACCATACCGATGCTATTGGTAAACCAAAAATGAATACCAATAATTTACCGTTACAGCTGGTATAATGTTCATTGGGATACCGATAAACTGGTAAACTATTGACTAGTAATGGTAAATTTACCGATACTTAAAGCTATTATACAATTAACACATTAAAATTTTGATAATGATAAAAAGTTAATGTTATTTACTAATTCTAACCCCATTAATATTTATATAAATATTTAAACTTATTTTAATTGGCATAGAAAATTTATTTAGCTTATTACAAGATATTTACAACAATATGAAATAAAAATTTAGTTAATCTTGAACTTTGGAGTTAATAAAGCCAAAAAGAATTACCATCCTAGATAAATCTATAAACATCTACATAAAATATGATTAACTTTCAAAAAAAGAAAAAATAACGGTTGGAATTCATTAAAATAGTGAAAAAATAAAATTAATATGACTGGTAAATCTACCGTTACCACTGGTATTGACATTTCTTTACCGCTATTTTACCGTTAATACCATTATTTTACCGTTAATAATGGTAAAACTTACCGTTACCATACCGATAGCATTGGTATACCGGTCTAACTTGATATTGGTTACCACTGGTTTGGTATTGGTATGGTAACGGTAAATTTAGCATTACCATAACAACCCTACTTAATATCGCATCAAAGTTAGAAGAGTATTGTAAATTTTTTAAATTGAGATGTAACTCACAATTCATGGTGTAAATCAAGAAGTCAAAAACAAATTCTACGTTAAATAGGATAAGCATACAGCACATCAAGTTTGACCCCAAAAAAAACCGTGCGCCTACATAACATCCTCATACGCGTTACATAATCGTTTGAAACGAGTAAGGCAGTTCGTTGAAATTTGCAGAAATATTAAAAATCAAAATAAAAGTCGCCACTTTCCCTCTCCCGTAATTTTGATCTTAGATCTATCTCTAATTCTTCTCTGCATCTTCAAATTGTTTTGATATTTCTTCTTATTTTGTTATTCTCAAACCGATCGCATCGATTATTTCGCGAATTTCAATCTTGACCAGATTTAGGGTTAGGGTTTCGATCGATTTGGGGCTTTCTGGATTTAGCGTCTGTTCCGTTCTAAATTATAGATTTAGGTTGGTTTTTTAGCGATTAGTCTTTGCCCTCTGTCTATTTCTCTTGATTCGGTCTGAATTTCAACTTAGGGTTTCTAATTTTTTAGCTGTATTTTGTTCCAATTAGCTTTCAGTTTGTCTTGAACCTACCATTCCGCTTTCAATTTTGTGCTATCTAGGGATTAATTTTGAAGATTTTATTGGAAATTTAAAAAATATAATTGACTATTGAGATTTTGCTATTTGCTGTTTTCCTCCTTCAGAAAAGAAAAAACAAATAATTTTCAGTAGTCCCCGTTTCTTCATTGCTCTGCTGTACCTCGCCTGTACCAATTCTCCACTGGTCTATTGTTCATAGGTAATCCATAAAATTCTAAAGTTAAAATACTTTATTTGTTCTGAATATTGCTGCAGTAATGCATGGTATGCCTGAGCTTGTTTGCCTTGCAACATTTGCTAGTATACAAGGATATTTGCCTCACATATCATTGTTTTTCAAGCATGTGTTGATTTTTTTACCGCAAATCCTTTTTTGTGTACTAGAATGTTTCGTGTGTGTGTGTGTGTGTGTGTGTGTGTGTGTGCATGCCCTCGAGAGCTGTTACGCACTTCTGAAAGAATGAGTTAAGTCCGATTTGTAGTTTTAGCTCGAGAACTATAATGCATTTACGAAATTTGAAGTTATACTGACAAATTGTCCTTTGAGGCTCTTATCCCATATGGTATGGTGCTTATCCTTTCATATGGGCTAGATATGTTCAGCTATTGTAACATCCAATTACTATATAATTTCTTTTAGCGAGTTAATTTAGGATTACAATGCACTATTTTTTTTTTGTAGAATGTTTGTTATTCATTATTATCGTATCTGTGTATCATGATATGACTAAAATTTCTGACTGGTTCATGAATACTCTTTCCATTGCAGAGTATCAACAACGATGTATAAGCAAAACAAGCTTTCATTGGAATCTGATGACTCTGTTTCTTGTCAGCTTGCTTTCCACCACGTGAAACAAGTGCAAAGTGAAAATCAATTGGTACCTTTGGTTTGCCATAATTTTCCTGAGAAGAAATATATCTTAGGTATAATTTTGCATGCAAATTTGGTTAGAAAAGATAGACATGTTACTTAATTGTCCTTTGTTTTCGTATATGGTTGTATAAAGATGGATGCCCACTTGAGGGAAATAAGAATGTTGATTGTGAAGCTGTAAAGATGGAGAACGATAAACGTCCTCTTGATGATGAAGAGAATCTTGAAACTTCTACTAAGCGTAGAAAGCAGTTAGATGAAGATTTTCCCAACTTCAGTGAGCTTTCATTTTCAAACTGTAAGTGTATGCAATAGAATGCTTGTTCATGTTTTATATATTTGGTTAGAACATGTAAAATGATTCATCCTATGAGTTTGGATGATGCATATGTCAAACTATTTAGCACTCGATTATGTTTCTCCCATTACCAAAATCCTGTCATGAAAAGGCTTCTAGTCAAAGATGCGATGCAATTTTGCTGCTACCTGCTTTTGAAATTTAGGATGTAAAATCTATTAATGCCTGGGTATTTGTTCAGTTCTCACCGACGACACAAGTATGAAAGACACTTCTGTTTCTAAGAGGTCTAGCGATTCATATGACAGAAGTTTCAGCTTTCCAAGATTCACATTCAGCGGCCTTGATGACTGCAGTGCTCATTATGAATCCCCTGTTCGAATTTCTTCATTTCCTGGATATTATGATGATTCTATCAGGCCAGTTGTATACAACAATGAAGTGGAAGAAGAACAGCCTTCTATATTCGATTACCGTCCTCGAAAACCTGTTGCCATAGGCCGTAATCATCAAGCAGAACTTCCATCGCTGAGTCCTAAAACATTCTGGGCTGCTGATGAGTCAACCGAGATTAGAACCGAAAAAATGACTGCTTCACATGGTAACCCTACTTGTCACTGTCTCGATGCTGGTTCTATCAAATGTGTGAGGCTACATATAGAAGAAGCAAGGCAAAACATTGAGAATGCTTTGGGCCATGAGCAATTTTTGGAGCTTGGTTTTACTGAAATGGGGGAGTGTGTTGCTTCAAAATGGACAGAGAAGGAAGAAAGCTTATTTCATCAAGTTGTGATATCGAACCCTGCATCCACAGGGAGGAACTTCTGGAATGAGCTTTATCGTAGTTTTTCGTCTAGAAGCAGCAAAGAGATTGTTAGTTACTACTTCAACGTGTACATGCTGAGGAAACGAGCGGAGCAGAACAGGTTTGATCCTTCTAATGCAGATAGCGATGACGATGAGTGGCAACTAGAAGAAGAAGAAGATGATGATGATGAGAAAGATGGCTCTGCAGTTGAATCACCTGAAGATGGCTGTGTTGGGACGTATGGTGGAGTTCATATTTGTGATGATGGCTGCGATAGTAATGATGAGTGTGTTAAACCAGACTTTGGTGCTAAAGATGTGAATGATGATTCATGCACTTCATACGAGGAGCTGCCCAAGGCTCATAAGGTTGAGTTTTTAGATCATGGTTTGAGCTGTATGGTCAATCATGATTTCTTTGATCATTGTTGTCATGTTCCCTGGGACATGATGAGCTATGCCGGTTCTATGGACAAAGAACCTGATCTGCTGCCGACAAGTAATGTGATCGAACAGTTTGGGGATGAAACATGGGAGTAGATATGATTAAGTTTTGTATTTCTGGGGGTTTCTGTGTGAATATTTTGGTAGTGTTCGTGGTATACAGCCCTCCGTCCTAAGTGATGACCTCTGTCCAAAGTGATGATTCTTGGGCGAGGATTTTATTTTAGTTATCCTTGGAAAATCTTATTCCTTGAATCGATCTGCCAGCAATTTTATCTCATAAATATTTGCCTTAGTGCTCAATAACATGTAAATTTGTTGATTCATTTGTTTCGTATCTGTTTTTAGACTTGATTATTTTTTGTTTACTTTGTCGCACCTATCACAGTTTTAAATGTTAAAAGCTGAGTGTTGACGTCTTTGTAGTTTAGCGCTGTGACTCAAAAGTCTGCTTGATTGCATTAACATGGGAGTTGCGTGTTTACTGACAAATGAAAACGACATGGTTAAATTTTTGCCAGAACCTTTAGCTGGCAGTAAAGGTTCTGTGTTCTTTTTTTGTTCAGTGCCAACGCATGGAGCCCTCAAATTTTTTTCTTTTCTTTTTTTTTGGTTCAGTCCTCAATTTTTCGTTAATTTTCTACTTGCACAAATATTCACCACGTATATTGGCCTTGTTCTTTTCATTACTGCCTAATGTTCGTCCCTTTTATTTTCCTTAATGGTTCTGATGTTAAATATTTGTTGATGGTAACTGGAAACCATGAACAATATTTTAGTCTTTAGTAGAGCCAACATTTTTTTTATATAAATAAAAACGTTAATTTAGATATTACTGTCTACTTGTTAGGATTCAACGTGTTCTCTGAAAATCAATGCTTTAACTGTTAGCATTAACATGTGAGTTACATGAATTTGCCATTAGAAAATGATATGGTTAAATTTTGCAAGAATATATCAATTAAACCAAGAGTTGTACTGTACACATTCAAGTATCTCGCTTTTTATCCTAACCCAGAAAAGAAAGAAAAAGAAAAGACGTGCTTCAAGATACCTTGCTTCGGTCCATAGTTAACTATCGATCGATCGGTAGTTGATAGTCGATCAAAACATGAAAATATGCATGACGGTTTTTTGTCATGACGCGAAGTTGTTTGAGAATCACATTCTTAGAATTCATGTTCGAGAATCACGTTCTATAGTTGTCTGAAAAACACACAGTGGAGTATGTAACGATGAAGGGAATAATCAACGATTTAACAAAAACATGCGTTTTTGAACGATGGATGATTTAACAAAAACACGCGGTTTTAAACGATGGATGAATGATAAACAATCTATAATAGTAAATTAAGGTTTTAGGAGGAAAATATAATTGAATTGTTGGGTAGTATGAAATATTAAATGTATCTTGTAGCACGTAGTGAAATTGGATAAGGTAAAATGAAGACCAAATAAGTCGATACAGACATGTATATAACACGACTTTAAATCAAAATAGTAGAATTTGAAACTTTCATATTAACTCTAGAGGTGGCCTCTTTTTCTAAATTCCCTCTCTAGACATTTTGTATTTCCAATACACACAAGCTTCGATGGAAGTTATACCTTAGTTCCATTTTGATTTCATGGGAGAAGCGATAAAGGGCTCATCTACAGTCTTCGGGCTCATCTATAGTCTTCAGACCCAACACATCATCTCTTTAAGGGTTCGCTATTTTTACCTCATAAGCTGCCTTATGCTCATTAAACTTGGATTTATAAAAACATTCCATTTAGTGGTTGCACAAGAGTCCATGTCAAACGGAGGTGTTGGGGTCGCGACTTACCTCGAAGCCTGGCAACACTTAAATGAAAGTAAATAAAGAATGCGACAGCTTACTTGGTTTCTTTTATTTCATGTACAAAGCTTTATTCTTTTTCCTGTACAAAGCTTTATTGGGCCAAGCCCAGTCTTCCTTTTCTTTTATGTATTTTTGCCAAAGCCCAGACCGTACATACTTTGGCTATAAATACATATGTTATCACTGTAACTTATCATCAACACCGAATACAATAATTCTCCATTCTCAAATCTCTCAATTTTACTTTTCTATCAAAACTTAATTTGGTATCAGAGCCAAATCTTGCCTAACGGCATTAAATCTCTGGAAAAGCAAGTGGGTGTGTATTATACCCATCAGAAAGGTTTCATCACCTGGGTTTTCTCTCATCAGAGCTGTGTACTCGTCATTTGAGAGTAGAACACCACACAAATCATTAGTGCCACGCCTGAAATTCTCAAGAACCAGGCTGCATCTGATCATCTGCACAGTATTTCATATATTGTGTAAATCTGATCACCAGGAACAAGTTCAAGAAGATCAAGAAAGTCATAAAAATCAGTTAAATCCTTGTCAGAAAGTCATTCAGATAAAAACATTGAAGTTCTTACCTCCTCATTAATTGTTTCTGGCGGCTCATACCTGGTTTTGCAGCTTCTTGACACTTCTGATCGTATTCGGCATTCATCACACAGTTGTTTGTTATTTTATCTTCATCTTATCTCAGTTCTGGGAAAAATGGGAGATAATTCGAGAGTTTCTGAATCAACTCCAATTGTCAGCTCTCAAAATCCGACAATACCTCCTATACAACAATTTATAAAGACAATTATTAGTCCAAAAAGTCAATTGATCACGATTCATCTTGAAGAAGACAATTACTTGTTAAGGAAACTAAAAATTGAGACTGCAGTCCAAGTTATGGTGTAGAGGGGTTCATTCTTGGAACCACAACAATACCAGCAAAGTATATCACTGATCAAGACAACAGAACCGTGTCCAATGAAGAATATATTCAATATCATAGGCAAGATAGACTTATAAGTTCTTGGCTTCTTTCATCTATTAGTGCTAACTTGTTACCACTAGTGATTGGTTGTAACTCATCAAATGAAATATGTACTATTGTTGAAAGGGAATTCAACAATCAATCATCAGCTAAAGTTCTACATTATAAAAGGCAGCTACAGATCATTCGAATGGAAAATCTCAGTATGAGGGAATACATTTCAAGAGTTAAAAAATTATGTTATCTACTCAATGCAACAGGGAATGCCATTCAAAATTCTAATCATGTGATTTACTTGATGAATGGTTTAACCGATGAATATGAAGCAATGGTGGCTATAATAACCTCTCAAAAGATTGTACCACCTATAGATGAAGTTCACTCCATTTTATTATCACATGAGGCAAGAATTAGTAGCAAGAGAATTCAAGAACCGAATTACAAAGTCAATCTTGCTACTGGTTTCAAACCCAAAAATCAACAAGTGAACAGATCTGAAAATACTTACCAGAAAGGAGGTGGTCCACCTAGAGGAAGAGGCAGAGGTCATTGGAATAACATCAACATACCCAAGTGTCAAATTTGCGAAAAAATTGGGCATACAACACTAAAGTGCTATTTCAGATTCAATAATAACTATACTGGCAATCAAAGTCAACGGAACAATAATAATCCAAGTGCAAATGCTGCTCAACTCAATCAAGATACCAACAGCAGTAACACCACACAAAGAAACAACAATGAAACTGCAACCATGGAACATTTACAAGATGACAGCTGGTACCTCGATTCTGGAGCAACAAACCACATTACTCACAACATGGATAATTTGAATCTTGGGTGCAAGGAATACAAAGGTAATCAATCTATCCTGATAGGTAATGGTAAACATATTAATATTTCTTATATTGGTAATGCATATGTTCCAGGTAAAAGAAAACTATATTTACATAATCTACTTAGAGCGCCAAAGATCACTAAGAACTTAATTAGCATTTCACAATTTGGCCATGGTAATAAAGTTTACTTTGAAATTTTCCCAAAATACTGTTTGGTTAGAGATATTCTAACCAAGGATATCCTTTTACAGGGTAATGTCGACCATGGGTTATACAAGTTTAATTCTATTTGCAACCAGACTGATGTACATGATGAAAAACATTATGCTATGAATCAATGTAAGAGCAGTAATTTGACTGAAACCGAAAATACTGATAATAAGAGTGACATCTTTGATCTTTGGCACTGTAAACTTGGTTATCCTAGTATTGTTATGAAAATTCTGAATGAAAATAAAATAAATTTTGATCCTATAAATTTGCCTTATGTCTGTAAATTCTGCCAAATGGAAAGAGTCATAAGTTACCATTCAGTGACTCATGCACACAATTTACTGAACCACTACAATTAATAGTTACAGATTTGTGGGGTCCTGCTCCTATGTACTCAGATTTTGGCTACAAGTATTATATCTCATTTGTTGATGCATTCTCAAGATTTACTTGGATTTACTTCCTTAAAAACAAATCTGAGGCTTATAATGCCATCATAAATTTTATAAATATGATAGAAAAGCAAGTAAACTTTTCTGTCAAAATTATGCAAAGTGATGGTGGAAGTGAGTTTAAGTGCTTGAGCAACTATTTTCAAAGCAAAGGTATTTTTCATCGAACTACATGCCCATATACATCCCAACAAAATGGATTAGTTGAAAGAAAATATAGTTATATTGTAGAATCTGGTTTGACATTATTAGCTCAAGCTAGTCTGCCTTTAAAATTTTGGCCAGAGGCATTTAATACAACATCATATTTGATTAGTAGACAACCAACACCTGTGTTAAAGGCTCAACACCTCTAGAAAAAATGTATAATATCAAACCAAATTATAATAGCCTAAAACCTTTTGGCTGCCTATGTTTTCCATATAAGACCTTACAATTCCAATAAGTTAAATTTCAGGTCAAAGCAATGTACATTTCTTGGTTATACCACTAATCAGAAAGGATATAAATGCATTGATGAAACAGGTAGAGTTTATATTAGCAGGCATGTTATTTTTAATGAAAGAGTTTATACTTTCAGTGACAAAAATATGAAAACCACAAGTAAGATGGTTAATGCCAAAACATCTATACCTGCCATACCAATTCATAACAAGGACTGACAACCAATGGAAGATAATGTAATCACTGATGCTCAAAGCACGTCTACTTCAAATGTTGAAGACAATGATATCACTGAGCCTCCCAGTCAAACATCACCTATACCTATTGCAACACCAAATCAAAGTTAACATAATGCAGGTGAACATTCAAGTAGTCAGAGTACTGAAGAAATTCAATCAAGCAGTGAAAGCAATAACAACTCACCACAAGCTAAGCAACCGGTTCACACTGGTCACCCAATGATTACAAGGGCTAAAAGTGGTATTTTTAAACCAAAACTATTTGCTTTTACATCCAGTTTAATTGAACCTGAATCCCTCGATCATGTTGTTAAAAACAAAAATTAGAAGACAACAATGGATGAAAAGTATAATGCTCTCATCAAGAATAAAACTTGGAGTTTTGCATGTCCACCAATCAACAAAAATATAGTTCTATGTATATGGACATACAAGCTCAAGAGTCCTGATGGTATCATCAACAAGTACAAGGCTAGGTTAGTTGCAAAAGGCTTTACTCAGGATTATGGATTTGATTTCAATCAAACTTTTCACATGTGGTAAAACCTACAACTATAAGATTGATCCTAACCATAGCTTTGTACAAGAGATGGTACATTAAATATTTAGATGTTAATAATGCATTTTTGAATGGCATATTAGAAGAGGAAATTTATATGCAGCAACCATCAGGTCATAATCTCAATCCCAATTATGTGTGCAAGTTAAATAAAGCCATTTACGGTTTGAAGCAAGCTCCTCGTGTTTGGTTTGATAGACTTAAGAGCACTCTACCAAAATTAGGCTTCAAGCCTACCAAATCAGACACATCACTATTCATTAACTCCAAAACAAATCTGACATTTACATATTAATATATGCAGATGACTTAATTGTTACTGGTAATAATATTTCAGAGCTTGAGAAAATCACACAATATCTTGATCAACAATTCTCTATTAAGGATCTAAGAGAAATAAATTATTTTCTAGGCATAGAGGTCACAAGGGAAAACAATGAAATAACTCTATGCCAAAGAAAATATATCTCTGAACTGTTGATCAAGACAAAAATGATAAATGCTAAACCCCAACCTACTCCAATGATAACAAATCACCACTATTCAAAGCACATGGGAGAGGCAATATCAAATATAACTGAATATAGAAGTGTTGTAGGGGCATTACACTATGCTACTATAACTAGGCCTGACATAGCTTTCAGTGTTAATAAAGTATCTCAGTTTATGAAAAATCCTTTGGACACTCACTGGAAAGCTGTCAAAAGAATTTTGAGATATGTCAAAGGAACCATCAATCATGAATTAACTCTTAAAGCCAGCCAACATCTAAACATAAATGCATATGAAGATGCCGACTAGGCATCTGATCCAGATGATAGGAAATCTACCACAGGATACTGTGTTTATTTAGGTCAAAGCTTAATATCCTAGTGTTCTAAAAAGCAGCCTACAATTTCTAGATCTAGTACTGAAGCAGAGTATCAAAGTATATCTAACACTGCTGCTGAAATCAAATGGATACGGTCTATATTATCTAAACTCAAGCTAAAACCAGATCTAAAGCCAATAATGTGGTGTGATAACAAGAGTGTTGTGTACATGTCGGAGAATCCAATTCAACATGATAGAACTAAACATATTGAAATTGATTTACACTTCATAAGGGAGATGGTTCAGAAAGGAGAAGTACATGTTAATCACATACCAGGCACTTACTAAAGGGCTGATGTTCTAACCAAGGCCATATCAGTAATCAACTTTACCAGATTCAGTTCTGAAATGAACGTCAGCAGTGAGGAAGAAAGAGCACTTCATGAAAGCATACCTCAACCGAAGCTTGTGAATAAAGTAGAATCAAGGCATCAAAGTAGATCTGAAACGCTTCATGAAAGCAAATCTCAACCAAAGCTTGTGAATAAAATAGAAGCAAGGCACTAGAGTAGATCTGAAAGACCCAAAATTGTCAATTCGACAAATTAGAGTTTTGAAGTTTCTTAAAGACATAGATTTGTGGTGCCGAGAGCTGAAGCAAAGTATATTGAAGCTTTTTTAAGCTCTCTCTCTCACTATCTAGCATCTGATTTGGAGGATTCTGAGGCACCGACATGAATTCTCAAAACTAAGGTTTTCCAGCACCTTAGTTTCGAGGAAGGCAAATGAAAGTAAATAAAGAATGCGACAACTTACCTGGTTTCTTTTATTTCCTGTACAAAGCTTTATTGGGCCAAGCCCAGCCTTCCTTTTCTTTCATGTACTTCTTCCAAAGCCCAAACTGTATATACTTTGGCTATAAATACATATGTAATCACTGTAACTTATCATCAACACCGAACACAATAATTCTCCATTCTCAGAACTCTTAATTTTACTTTTCTATCAAAACTTAATTATTGGTTAAACAAGTCCTAAATATTCTCTATTTGCCAATTGGCCATGGCTCTACTGTTACTTGTCATTCATTATTTCATTAAGATGTCCACCTCAACACTTTTAATAATTCGACGGGTTTGAGACTTCAACAATGGTTAGCTGGTAAACCACTTTAACATGTAAGGAGCTAACATTCTCATTGTTATAAGAGGGTATGGACGCGACATAACTACTACTTCTTGCATACTTTTTCAAATTAGATTTCTATAGATTCTGTGGAAATCTGAGTCATTGTAAATGCAAAAAACAAAGCAAACACACCTATCTCTGGAATTAAAGTAATCCAAGAATAGTTAATTAATCTAAATATCTGGAAAATAATGTTCTCAGTGAGATAACTAAAATGTTTTTAACTAAATGTGGCATAAATGCCAGAGAGTTGAAGTACATAAATAAATAAAGAAAAATGAAGAAAAACTGTACAAAAGAAACTTTATATTGGTTTGGCTAATTGATGCCTATTTCCACTTAACTTTATTACTAATTTGATAACTATTTACAAATGCTAATCTAATAGATATGTATAGATCCTCGAGGTTGTTAGAAATAGGTAAGGACAACATACATGTATATTTGAAAAAAAGATCACCCTATTACACCTTTACTAGGCATATGAAGTTTGATTTATTTAGAATATTTTTAATTTTGATTTAAATAAAACCATATATTTCATTTAAATTTATAAGTTGTTGCTTGAAATTTGTTTGGATTATTTTCACTTTAGATATAAGTATACATATATGTCTATATAGATATTAGTTTGTTCATATACAAGAAAGTATTTTGTGCAAGGTAAAACATGTATGTACGTAGTAGTAGGGATTTACATTGCAATTGATATGTTAGATTATCATTTATGTGTAGTATGTCATCCAAATACATGTATATACTAATAATTAAGATATATATATATATATATGTATATATATATATATATATATATATTAACCCCTTATTGCATATACTGTGTATGTATATATTATGGAAATTATTGTATGTATGTATATATAGGGAAACTCTATATAGACATGAAAGTTTGACACAAATTGGAAGACACAAAATCTCAACCATTAGATTGCCCCCTGATTTCCACCTATCATATATGGATAGATTAACTATATGGCTGAAATTTTGTGTCATTTAGTTTGTGTCAAATTATAGCAATTGTCATATATACACACACACACACACATATATATACATATACAAACATACATACATACATACATATATATATAATAAACACACACACATACATATAAAATTATAAGTTTGTAAAAATGAGATCCTCATATATGAACACACACATACACACACACACACACACACACACACACACACACACATATATATATATACACATATATAATGTAACATCTGTTATTTTAGTAGATATTATTTAGGAAATTCATTTGGATAAATTAAATAAGAATAAAGTAGTAGCGGGATGTTGAGATGATATTTGTGGTTAATCTAATGCGGTTCGGTCATAGTAATTAACCAGTTTAAATGGAAGACGTGAAGATTTATGAGAGAGACAAGGCGAGGAACACATAGCCTCATATAAATATATAACTTTTTACACTTATACCCTTTTATTTTTATTTCTTAAACCCTAAAAATTAAAGCATATGAGGTCGGTCGTTACAATTAAGAAGAAGGAGGAAATACTAAAGAGAAGCTAGTGGAATTCAAGCTTGGGACTCTACAACAACAAATCTTAGCTTTCCATCTAAAACCAAGGTGAACAATGATTTTTTATCAATGTATTTTTCAGTTGTAGGGCACATTGAAAAGTATTTTTTGATTACATGATTTTTTAATGTTTATGTTGATGCTTATGTGCTGTTTGGATATAACAATGCTCAGATTTGTATATATATGTCTGATTTGCATGAAAATGGTTAAGTTTTAGATCAAAACCCATAGTATAACATCTCCAAATGATTCGAGATTTTGATATGTTGTTCGCAATATGATCTCGAAGAGTGGTTTCAAATTTCTTAATTTCTTAAACACTTTGGGAGTTTCCCGTGAATTTCCTAAGAAGAAATGCATGTTAATCACAGGTTTAATTAATTAAGACAATTAATTAAAAATATGGACTTCAAATTTTTAAATAATATGAAGAAGGATATTCTCTAATGCCTGTGAATTTTTAGGACTTTTCCCATGCTTTGATTAGTTGATATAAATTTCCTAAGTTAGGAAACTAAGGGTAATTAGGACATTAGTTAAGGAAATGGAAGTTCTTATATTATTTCCATTATTTTAGAAATATAATTTCTAAAAGGAAGGGATATATCTCAGTCCCACTTTTTATTAGCCAATCACGTTTTGACAAAAAATGTGGAGTTGTGAAAAGTATTACTTTAGTTTGAAACAAAACAATTTTCTTTCTATTTACTATCAGTGCCATCGACCTAAGTAAAAGGGACTCTTCCGACTCGATCGAAAGACCATGCCGACTCAATTTACAATGCTCTTGATGTTTGTATTACCATGAAGCATGGTATAAGAGGCATCCAGGCTTTTTCCTTCATCCCCTAAGACTTAGTTCTAGCCACTTTGCTATGTTTTAAAGGTTAGCCACTCCACATTAGATCGATCGCCTATTGCCTTTCGACAAGGTCGAAGGGTATTTCTTTTCTAAATTTTGGTTTATAAATCTAAGGGACCTATTACCTCTACAATCAATTTACATAGTCGAAAGGGTTTGTTTTCTAAACATTATTTTTAACAAGCTTTGAGGCCTATCGCCTTAGTACTCTTTCGACTGGGTCGTAGGGAATTGTTTTCCCTAAAACTCTATTCTACAAACTTTAGAGCCTGTTGCCTCCATACTCTTTTGACGGGGTCAAAATAGTCCATTAAAATTGGTTTTAATTATCATTAGAGGCCTATTGCCTTAATTCCTTCCGAGAGGGTCGAAAGGGTTTATTTCCTAAATATGTTAGAACTATTGCCTTATACCTTGTTAACACTATCGTTGTTGACAAGTATGGTTTTGAAGTATAAGGCTATCCTCATTGTTCCTATCGACATAGGTGTTTTCGAAATGAGTTTTATTCTAACTTATTTTATATTTTTTTCTTCAAAGAAAAGAAGGGTGTTGCCTTCGACGTTGTCGACATTGTTCGTGTCGAAAGAGTCCTTTTTCTCAATAAAACCCTTGGCGATAGTGTCTATGTGGACAAGCCTTATTTAAAATTTATTTCTAAAAATACTTAAAGAATACCACCCATTTTCCTTTTAGCCATAATTGTGGTCAAAACTGTGGTTTCAAACCATTTTTTAAAGTTGGACGCTATTGCCGATGTAGGCTATGTCGACAAGGAGAATTTTATAAATTCTCATTTAACTAGCTTCAGGCTTTTGCCTTAATAACTTGTCGCCATCGTTTATGTCGACAGAGCTTGTTTAGCTTGATTGCTTAAATATAGTCATAGGAATTTACTTATCATTATAATTAACTACATTGACTTTGACGCTTATGGAGTGAGTCAAAGGGGGTATAAGGTCGGCAGGGGTATCACACACATTGATTTATTTGATTCTTTCAATAGGGATACATAACTTGAATGCTATATTGATCCAGTCAAAAGCAATACGCTTGTGCCAAAATGGTAGATAACCATACTGCAATGTTGTGCTTAAGTGAACTCGTTGGGGACACCAATGAAAGGTAAACATTAATGGAAAACTGGGTATACCAATAAAGCTATAAATTATCAGGAGATAAAACCAAATTGAATTAATGAAGTGTGTGATGGTTAGTCTACATTATCTATTAAAAAATATGCATAGTCGTCGAAAGGGAAGAACAACAGAATGTGTGATGGATATTCCACATTATTACTTGCGAAGGTTCATTGTAATCTAAAGGTAAAACTGTGTGGTGTGTGATGGATAATCCACATCTACATGAATACGTTTAAACACAAAGGATTTTAAATCCAGTGGTGAGGAATGGGTATTCCTTATGTTAAACCAAAAATCACTTAAATATAACTAGGAATCATTGAGGTATAAAGCCAAGTAGATAACTGGTAAACCAATTATTATTCATAAACCATTAAGACAGTCAGTCAGGATAACGTTGGTTTGGTATAAAGCAGGTTGCACATCATCTTATTATCATTATTATTATTATTATTGTGATTTTAACCATTAAGAGTGTAAGAGCGCAGTATTCGTTATTTTGATAACTAGGTATTAGTGAGAGGGAAACTCGTTCCACTAAGAGGCATGGTCTCACTATATATCCATCAGAATCATGTAGTAAAATTATTATTCATGTCAGTCTTTTGGCTGAACGAAATTTTTTATTCTTCCATTACACTCTTGGGTACTCATTTGAGTAGGTTGAGAGTCATGTTTTTTATGTTCTTCTTTCACGAATAAGCTTCTGGGGACGTGCAGGAATCAAATAGCTATTTAGGAGTTTTGTTGTTTTGTGTTTATCATTTTGGATGTATCTAAAAGCTATGATGCTTATTGTCTATATTCATACTATGATCAACAAAGAGAGATCTTCATATGTCACTCTTGGAGTTGTATTCTATATTAATTATATTTGATCTGAATGGGTTTTACAAGTGGGAATCGTAATGAATGATTGTTAATTAATGATTTTTTTTGTTCTCATGTTCTCTGATGTTATGATTCATTGATATGTATATTTTATATCATCCAAAGTTAATACTATAGATGACCACATCATCTTTATCGCTTAGCCTTGAGCTTTAGAGAATGTGGTATTACAATTTAGTATAAGAGCATATGCTTATGTAAATTTATAAAGTTTTTCTTAAAATTTTTAAAGCTAAAAACTCAAATATTGGTGTAATATTCCAAGATATGGGATGATGATAGTATGACTACTTGTATTTGTATTATATATGTATATACCCCATTATCTTATATCGTACTTCGGTATCTTATAAAGGTTTTTATACAAATAAAGGAAGTAAGATATGGAGTGGTAGATTGAACCTTGGTGGTGAGAGCACTACAATTAATGGAAATGTTAAGGAATTAAGGTCGTCGAACTAAGAGTCAGAGTCGAAAAGTGGATACCTCACTTCGTTCTCTCATTCGAAACCATGCATGAGCCTTGATAATTAATGTGATGCAATCTTACCCATTGATATAGGGAATTTGTACCAGTTCTCTGTTCAGTTTATGCAAGCTAAAGCCCTCGCAAGCTTTCCAGGAACCATTGATGCTACCATCGGAGAAGCAAATCCCATGGCACTGGCTAGGAACATGTGACGAGAGGGAATTTCGCTCGGTCCGAACCAGTCGCTAAACCGACCCCGACCGCTCGAAACGCCCGATCGTTTGAGAACACGACAAAACAGAACGTAGACGGAAGAACATTTCATTGTATATTACAACCATGCATCAGATTACAAGAATATACAGAGTATAAACAAATGAATATTACACAGAAATATCAGAGATTTAAATTACATTTAAATACATAGCAGCGGAAAATAACACAATACACAACTAGAAGAGATATACGGATACAAAGCTTTCCGGATATCGTTCCAGCTGTAAACCAGGATCCTGTGAATATAAATCTACAAAACCAAAACTACTAGCTGCCCGTGTCAAAATAGGGGCACCCAGAGTTTAGGTTAAAACAATAAACTCCAGGTCAGTCATGTGACTGGTGTGAGAACTAAAACAGTTATTATTCTTTATTTTTAAAGTTAGGTAAATCAAGGGACCACGCCGCTAACGCGGAACGAGTTTCCTCCCAAGAATACCAATGCATAAAACAAACAGCGCAATGCTAAATAAAGAAAAATGAAGCTATTATAAGACCCAGGTCCTATCACACAATGCAACGCAAGCCGGGGGATAGAGTTTTTACCTTATAATAGCCAAGAATGCTTGATACGTTTAAAAGAAATCATTTGATACTATTATAAGTGCATAGTGTGTAAAACAACTTCAAATCATAAGTATCAATCATAGGCGGCATGAATGCCCCATACCACTATGTCACCATATATAGGTTTACAAATAAAACCGCAAAGTCACGTATTTGGAAATTGGATTTCCATCTATGAACCGAGGCAAAAGATAGTCCTCAACCGATTCGAGACAATCTAGCCCATGTCTCAGGATCAGAGCTCGAGTGACCCTTGGATCGTCAGGGCCGGTCCACCGATGTGGATTAAAATGCCTGAACAATGCGTTTCCCCGCCCTATGGGGCGTAAATGAGCCAACGAATGACTCCATCGGACCCGGATCGTCCGATCAAACCGAGGCGCCTCGCAACAGCAACAACCACATAAGTCAAACTCGTCAGGGCGTGTAAAACCACTGACGCCACTTCTAACTAGAAAGAAACGCATGCCCTCCCTGAGGTCCGTCTCCCGTTTTTGGTTCATACCGGGTGTGAAACTCACGAAGTAAACGTTACACAAAGCTACGCCACGAAGGCCGTGCTTCGATCATCAACCACAAGACTTTGCTTTTCAACAGAAGCCTTGATCATTTGCCACTTGGGCATGCCACACAGGCAATTCACTCCATGCGTTTGATATCTATCAATATATAACCCCTGAGCTCGTACGTCTCAGAGAAGGGCGTTAAGCAAGAGAATAAATTCTCCGACGCCAAGCAGATATATATTTAATAGAGATCAATCACACGGACTAAAATCCAATGTCAGACACACAGTCCATTTACAAGTCCGTTCTGGGTCTGAACGAAACCGGAGGCACCTAGTACCCCGCATATCCATCGATCTCCAAGTACGTCTGGACGATCACCAACTGTTTCCATCTTCTTGGGTGTACAGCCCAATCAAGATCATCAGTAATCACCCAAACGACGTGAAGACTTCCGGTCTTCGACCACCGTCTTCATCTTCGACCGCCGTCTTCATCTTCGACTTATCGTTGTATCAGTTATTCAGAATGGGATAAACCCGGTCTTTCCGAATAACTCGCGTATATTTTAAATAAGTGTTACACAAACACAACATACGCCTCATTTCAATTCATCAGTCACTAACCGTAAATTAATCAAGAGAATAATTCCCCAAATATTAACCCCGAAGGCCGAAACCAACATCAGATCAATATCCAGAAAACCATTCTGCTTGGCTAACCGACAGTTAGTTTCTAAATTTCACATTCATAGGGAAAGGTTCCCATTAATTTTATCCAAGATAAATTCCTTGAATTTATTCTTTAATCTATTTTTGAATATCAATTCAAACTAGTTAAAGATTCATTAAAACTCCACTTAGTTTTAATCTTTAACTGGGTTAAAGAATCAGTGTCATTTAAAACACAGTTCACGATAAACCCAAAATCACATTCATTAATTATCGGGTTAAAGAACGAGTGTTATTTAAAACACTGTCCACGATAAACCCAAAAATCAATATCAATTCAATTCCAATTAAATATCATTTAATTGGTACACTTCATTAAATCTAAATAAAAAGATTTAATCTTTTCTCAACTGGGTTCAAGAACAGTGTTAGTGAAGACACCATTCACGACAAACCCAAATCACATTTGATATTCAATACAAGGCTCTGAATAGAAAATATATCGGCTTATATTCAATATCAAATTCTACGACTAACAAATGTCGTATTGGAAATAACGATATAAATATATATCTTTCAAATTTCCATAACAACATCTATATAATCACGAATTCCAACATCGAAATATTCCGAAGACAATTTCGATTCAAATCCACTCTAATGCAATCATTGGAAATTCTAGTTATTTTTAAAACCCTTTTCAAATCCAATTTATTTATTTAAAAATAAATAGAATTATAATTCTAGTTCAAAACTAGTTCATTTCGATAAAAATCTATTTTTATCTTTTCAAATATGGAGTTTTTCATCCCAATTCTTCACAAATCATTTCTTATGATTTTACACAAATTATTATTATTTTTAATAATTTTATCAAGGTCCGTACAGTCGATTTCCACCAATGGCCATCGAACTGCACTTACAACGACCTTTTTCAAATTTGATTTGGACATAATTCCAAATCCAACCATCAGATTTCTAATTTCTAATATTCGTTAGAAATCTCTTTTCGATACGAACCCAACGGTTCCGGTTTTAGGAGAATCCGACGGTCGGATCTCCCGTAATGTCCGTTTGAAATAAATGGTCGAAATTCACGAACTGCCGCGGCGCGGCGCGTTCTATTCAGGCCATTATATTATATATATAATATATATACCGTCGATTTCTATTTAAAACGAATTATATAAATAGTTTTAAATTCGTTTCAAAAGCAATTTCAACTTCCATTTCAATTCAAATCGAAATTGAATTCTTCTTTATAAATTCGTTTTAAAATTCATTTCTATTCAATTCAAATTTCAATTCAATTTGAATTCATTTCAGTTTGTTTCCAATTCAATTCGATTCGAATTCGTTTCCTTTGCTATTCAATTGAAATCAAATTCGTTTTAAAAT
The DNA here is from genome assembly GCA_030737875.1 of Allium sativum. Classification (NCBI taxonomy): domain Eukaryota; kingdom Viridiplantae; phylum Streptophyta; class Magnoliopsida; order Asparagales; family Amaryllidaceae; genus Allium; species Allium sativum. Next base: position 1,027,583,010 of record CM060909.1, read on the forward strand.
TCATTTCTATTCAATTCAAATTTCAATTCAATTTGAATTCATTTCAATTTGTTTACAATTCAATTCGAATTCGTTATATGTTCAATTCATTTCGAAATCGTTTTATATTCAATTCATTTCGATTTCATTTCAAAATATGCGTTTTCGAAATCACTTTTCAATATGCATTTTAAAATGAATAAAATCGATATAAATACTGTTCACGTCAAAATGGCGTCAATCTAACCAACACGGCTTCATATATTTCTATTTTCAAATATTCTATTCAATAAATGAATATTTATTTTTGTCAACACACGAATAATCTCAACGAATGAGTACTGTCCACGTGTGACAATTTTTGTTAAATTATTTCGTTCAACACATGACTAATCTCAACGGATGAGTACAGTCAACACATGAACCTTTATTTTATATTGATAAAGATGCAAATTTTATTATTAAAATATTTCGTTCAACACATGACTAATCTCAACGAATGAGTACAGTCAACACATGAACCTTTATTTTATATTGATAAAGATGCAAATTTTATTATTAAAATATTTCGTTTAACACATGACTAATCTCAACGAATGAGTACAGTCAACACATGAACTTTTTATGTTATAATATTCTTTATTTTCTAAATTGGAATGAGGCCCAATCAATCACCATATAAAATTAATTATATGGATTTTCATACAACACATGTATATAATAGCATTGAAAAATAATCAACCATCAACTAAAGTGCACTACACTGTATAAGCATCAAATATAGATATATAACGCTTATAACAGCCTGTCAATCAATCGATCGACATATTTAATCAATCAGGATGAGTGAACTTCAAATTTCATCCCAACACCCGTGTGGGGTTTCAAACAATCAAACGCATATTTTATTTGTGCAGTTGGGCGATGTGTAAAATTTATCGACCCAATCAATGTCCTTCAAATAGGTGTACATAAACAAACCGTCTGGTTTGTAAATGAATATTTATTTATTCGCATTCACGTTAAAAATTATATTTTTAACAATAAAACATTTTATTCCAACATATGAATTTCTATTCAGTTCATTCTTTAAATGAAATGATATTTTTATTTTTCTAACTTATTTTAGAAAATTTCGGCGGCATAACGGCACGATACTAGAAACGGGACGAGGCCTAGCCTTATCCCCGGTCTAGTGAAGGCCCACGCCATTCACACATCAATCAATCCAATTTCATTTCACCAAACAATTCAATTTCAAACCAAATAATCTAACCAACTACACAACCAAACAATTAAACAAACAAGCCATCCATGGTCTGTGGATGACGGGTGTCGGGTGCTACTAAACACCGTCTGCATCCTAGTATATATATATAACTAGAAAATTTAAATTGAAAGGTGAGAAGTTCTCACCGATAGCTATCCTAACTCCACGGCACTTCATTTATGGAAATCTTCGTCGTTATCGCATTTCTGTCATCTTCGCTGCCCGTAGCCACTATATATATAAAAATCACATTTTTACTTCAATGTTCAATATATAAAAATCATATTTTTACTTCGATGTTCAATATATAAAAATCATATTTTTACTTCGATGTTCAATATATAAAAATCATATTTTTACTTCGATATAAAATCATATTTTTACTTCGATGTTCAATATATAAAAATCGATTTTTCTTCGTTATGATATCATAAAAGTCCTATTTTTATTCACGAAACAATGATATTTTTGTTTACAAAAATATTGCTATTTCTATTTTTACAACGGTATTTATATAATAAAGATTATATTTTTATATCGCCCCTTATATAAAAATCACTTCTTTGGTCCTTCTACATAATAAAGATCAAATCTTTAATACTTCTATATTGTAAAAATCATATTTTTAATCTTTTCCTATGTTAAAAATCTCGCCTTTTCTAAATTAAAAAAAAACCGGATTTATACCATGCTTTTATTTTTAAATTAGCTAAACTAAAATAAATAAAATAAATAATATAAAAGATCTCACTTTAATTCGGTATTTTCCAGAGGGGTCTCGCGGTTCTCTCACACGATAGAAGGAGGCGGAGGCGAAGGTCTAGGGGGAGGTCGATTTAGGTATTTAGGGCTAGGAGTCTCGAATTGGGGTGTATAGAAGAAGGGGGCGACGGAGTAAGGAAGAGGGGAAGGCGTCAGGGTCTGGGGAGGTGGAGGTGTACCTGCGACGGCGGCGACAGGCTTGGAGCGGCGCGGTGGGTTGTGGGTGTCGCGGTTTCTACAGAGGAGCGAGGGGAGAGAGAGGGGATCGCGGGAGAGAGAAGGGAGGCTGGAGGAGTTCGCCGTGGTGGTGGAGGCGACGCCGACTTCGGAGCAGCGACGGTCGGTGGAGCGGGTTTGGGGATCGACCCCTTTTTTTTTTCTTTCTTTTCAAATGAACGGGGGGGGGGGGGGGGGGTCTGAGGAAAGATAAGGGAGAAGGTTTTTTTTTTATTTAATTATTTAATTTTCCACCAAAAAGCAACTCCTATTTTCGACCTCAAAACGAGGCCCACCGCCTGTCGTCCCTAGCTAATTACCCCCATTCCGAACACAATGGGATATGTATCGTAAGCTGATTTGATCGTTTCGATTAGTTTCCGTTGAATTTACATTTAAATCACTATTTTGAATTTTAAACGTACATTTCAAATTACCGCGGTCGCATACGAACTCGAAAAATTATAGAAAAATATTTTCTAGCTTCGTATTGACGATACGGTCCTAACAAAACTAGTTTCGTCGAATTCTGAGACCGTTAGAAAAATAGCCATTTTCCAGTCGATTAAAATCAACTAAAACTGGTCAAACGCGTTTTCCTTTGCCACGCTCACATATTGATTCGAAAAATTATGAAATTTAAAATCTAGCAATAATTTGACACTGCGGATCCAACAAAAGTGGTTTCGTCGAAATCCGAGGTCATTTGCAAAATTCCCATTTTTAAGGGCCTGAATTCCATAGCGACTATTCAGAATTTTCAACTGGACATATCTTTTGATTCCCGCTATGAAATTTTGATTTTTCGGATTCGTTGTAAAGATATTATCAATTAGATCCTAATGTTTTTGGTTTCACTAAAATCCGGATTGTTTTGCACCCGGTACATTCAATTGAAGTTTGAAATCGAATTATCGAACTACCGCGCCATTTTCAATTCTATTTATAATTATATATAAATATTTATATTCTAATGACGACGCGTATAAATATATACGTTCGAATTATATTCAAAATAAATTTCTCGTCGTTATTATTTAAAATAATTCATTTTAAATAATCAAAATTCGCTAAAATTGCCAAAATAAAAATTTTAAACTGGCCCAGATTTTCGGGTTGTTACAATCTCCCCCACTTAAAACTTTTCGTCCCCGAAAAGGAACAAAGTCGAAAGTGGTTTGATCAATCAACGCTACGTTCGATCTGGCTTTCATTCTCCAACTTTTCAGTTTCTGAGAATTTTCAAAAATTTGGCTAACACCCTAAATTTTCGAAAAATTTCGCCATAACCTCCCCTGCAATGGGAGCATCGGGAAATCTCAAATAGCTTCCCTGGTCCTTCAGATCTCAAAAAGAAAAAAGAAAAAGCCAAGCGGCTAGCCAATAGGCTCATAAAATCATCATCACCCAAACAAAACAGTAAATTATGTAGTAAACATGTACCTATTTGTCGGGCAAACAAATTTTATTCTCTGCTCTAGCCTCCTTGCTATGACCTGTTCAATGTAAGTACAAGTATATGCAAGCAAATGCGACCAAATTTCAATATAATTCAATATTGGGTACAATTTGACCAAATGGTTTAAATTTATCAAACAAATAAACAAACAACATAAACATCAATCAATTAGTGAATTAGAGTTTCAAATTCATAATTTGATATATATACAAAAATCATGTTTTTGATGCCAATTCACAACAATGTATTCTAGCTATATTTTGGTTCTCACACCAGTCTAATGGAAATATATAGAAGTCACACCTTCGAAACACGAATATAAATACTGATGATGTGGCCACATCATCAGAATTATCCCCGGGTGTCTAGAATGTGACTCTATATCTATCCAGTATATTAAAACTTCGAATATACGTTTGCAAGGCGTATATGCAAATTCTTTATATACTGGACTGTCCAAATCAATACAAATAAATAATCAAATACGAATATTTGATTTATATTTTCAAAACTAAATTTGCTTTTACTTTAAAAATATACTCTTCACACTCGTTCTAGGATACTACTGATCCCATCTCTAACGAGTCATTCCCGTTGGATATTACTAATCCAATATCTGATGAATTCTTTCGTATGGTTCTAATGTGTCTTATCCTCTGAGCTTTGTAAACCAAAGCTCTGATACCAACTGTGACGAGAGGGAATTTCGCTCGGTCCGAACCAGTCGCTAAACCGACCCCGACCGCTCGAAACGCCCGATCGTTTGAGAACACGACAAAACAGAACGCAGACGGAAGAACATTTCATTGTATATTACAACAATGCATCAGATTACAAGAATATACAGAGTATAAACAAATGAATATTACACAGAAATATCAGAGATTTAAATTACATTTAAATACATAGCAGCGGAAAATAACACAATACACAACTAGAAGAGATATACGGATACGAAGCTTTCCGGATATCGTTCCAGCTGTAAACCAGGATCCTGTGAATATAAATCTGCAAAACCAAAACTACTAGCTGCCCGTGTCAAAATAGGGGCACCCAGAGTTTAGGTTAAAACAATAAACTCCAGGTCAGTCATGTGACTGGTGTGAGAACTAAAACAGTTATTATTCTTTATTTTTAAAGTTAGGTAAATCAAGGGACCACGCCGCTAACGCGGAACGAGTTTCCTCCCAAGAATACCAATGCATAAAACAAACAGCGCAATGCTAAATAAAGAAAAATGAAGCTATTATAAGACCCAGGTCCTATCACATAATGCAACGCAAGCCGGGGGATAGGGTTTTTACCTTATAATAGCCAAGAATGCTTGATACGTTTAAAAGAAATCATTTGATACTATTATAAGTGCATAGTGTGTAAAACAACTTCAAATCATAAGTATCAATCATAGGCGGCATGAATGCCCCATACCACTATGTCGCCATATATAGGTTTACAAATAAAACCGCAAAGTCACGTATTTGGAAATTGGATTTCCATCTATGAACCGAGGCAAAAGATAGTCCTCAACCGATTCGAGACAATCTAGCCCATGTCTCAGGATCAGAGCTCGAGTGACCCTTGGATCGTCAGGGCCGATGCACCGATGTGGATTAAAATGCCTGAACAATGCGTTTCCCCGCCCTATGGGGTGTAAATGAGCCAACGAATGACTCCATCGGACCCGGATCGTCCGATCAAACCGAGGCGCCTTGCAACAGCAACAACGACATAAGTCAAACTCGTCAGGGCGTGTAAAACTACTGACGCCACTTCTAACTAGAAAGAAACGCATGCCCTCCCTGAGGTCCGTCTCCCGTTTTTGGTTCATACCGGGTGTGAAACTCGCGAAGTAAACGTTACACAAAGCTACGCCACGAAGGCCGTGCTTCGATCATCAACCACAAGACTTTGCTTTTCAACAGAAGCCTTGATCATTTGCCACTTGGGCATGCCACACAGGCAATTCACTCCATGCGTTTGATATCCATCAATATATAACCCCTGAGCTCGTACGTCTCAGAGAAGGGCGTTAAGCAAGAGAATAAATTCTCCACCGCCAAACAGATATATATTTAATAGAGATCAATCACACGGACTAAAATCCAATGTCAGACACACAGTCCATTTACAAGTCCGTTCTGGGTCTGAACGAAACCGGAGGCACCTAGTACCCGCATATCCATCGATCTCCAAGTACGTCTGGACGATCACCAACTGTTTCCATCTTCTTGGGTGTACAGCCCAATCAAAATCATCAGTAATCACCCAAACGACGTGAAGACTTCCGGTCTTCGACCACCGTCTTCATCTTCGACTTATCGTCGTATCAGTTATTCAGAATGGGATAAACCCGGTCTTTCCGAATAACTCGCGTATATTTTAAATAAGTGTTACACAAACACAACATACGCCTCATTTCAATTCATCAGTCACTAACCGTAAATTAATCAAGAGAATAATTCCCCAAATATTAACCCCGAAGGCCGAAACCAACATCAGATCAATATCCAGAAAACCATTCTGCTTGGCTAACCGACAGTTAGTTTCTAAATTTCACATTCATAGGGAAAGGTTCCCATTAATTTTATCCAAGATAAATTCCTTGAATTTATTCTTTAATCTATTTTTGAATATCAATTCAAACTAGTTAAAGATTCATTAAAACTCCACTTAGTTTTAATCTTTAACTGGGTTAAAGAATCAGTGTCATTTAAAACACAGTTCACGATAAACCCAAAATCACATTCATTAATTATCGGGTTAAAGAACGAGTGTTATTTAAAACACTGTCCACGATAAACCCAAAAATCAATATCAATTCAATTCCAATTAAATATCATTTAATTGGTACACTTCATTAAATCTAAATAAAAAGATTTAATCTTTTCTTAACTGGGTTCAAGAACAGTGTTAGTGAAGACACCATTCACGACAAACCCAAATCACATTTGATATTCAATACAAGGCTCTGAATAGAAAATATATCGGCTTATATTCAATGTCAAATTCTACGACTAACAAATGTCGTATTGGAAATAACGATATAAATATATATCTTTCAAATTTCCATAACAACATCTATATAATCACGAATTCCAACATCGAAATATTCCGAAGACAATTTCAATTCAAATCCACTCTAATGCAATCATTGGAAATTCTGGTTATTTTTAAAACCCTTTTCAAATCCAATTTATTTATTTAAAAATAAATAGAATTATAATTCTAGTTCAAAACTAGTTCATTTCGATAAAAATCTATTTTTATCTTTTCAAATATGGAGTTTTTCATCCCAATTCTTCACAAATCATTTCTTATGATTTTACACAAATTATTATTATTTTTAATAGTTTTATCAAGGCCCGTACAGTCGATTTCCACCAATGGCCATCGAACTGCACTTACAGCGACCTTTTTCAAATTTGATTTGGACATAATTCCAAATCCAACCATTAGATTTCTAATTTCTAATATTCGTTAGAAAGCTCTTTTCGATACGAACCCAACGGTTCCGGTTTTAGGAGAATCCGACGGTCGGATCTCCCGTAATGTCCGTTTGAAATAAATGGTCGAAATTCACGAACTGCCGCGGCGCGGCGCGTTCTATTCAGGCCATTATATTATATCTATAATATATATAATATATATATCGTCGATTTCTATTTAAAAAGAATTATATAAATAGTTTTAAATTCGTTTCAAAAGCAATTTCAACTTCCATTTCAATTCAAATCGAAATTGAATTCTTCTTTATAAATTCGTTTTAAAATTCATTTCTATTCAATTCAAATTTCAATTCAATTTGAATTCATTTCAGTTTGTTTCCAATTCAATTCGATTCGAATTTGTTTCGTTTGCTATTCAATTGAAATCAAATTCGTTTTAAAATTCATTTCTATTCAATTCAAATTTCAATTCAATTTGAATTCATTTCAATTTGTTTCCAATTCAATTCGAATTCATTATATATTCAATTCATTTCGAAATCGTTTTATATTCAATTCATTTCGATTTCATTTCAAAATATGCGTTTTCGAAATCACTTTTCAATATGCATTTTAAAATGAATAAAATCGATATAAATATCGTTCACGTCAAAATGGCGTCAATCTAACCAACACGGCTTCATATATTTCTATTTTCAAATATTCTATTCAATAAATGAATATTTATTTTTGTCAACACACGACTAATCTCAACGAATGAGTACTGTCCACGTGTGACAATTTTTGTTAAATTATTTCGTTCAACACATGACTAATCTCAACGGATGAGTACAGTCAACACATGAACCTTTATTTTATATTGATAAAGATGCGAATTTTATTGTTAAAATATTTCGTTCAACACATGACTAATCTCAACGAATGAGTACAGTCAACACATGAACCTTTATTTTATATTGATAAAGATGCAAATTTTATTATTAAAATATTTCGTTCAACACATGACTAATCTCAACGAATGAGTACAGTCAACACATGAACTTTTTATGTTATAATATTCTTTATTTTCTAAATTGGAATGAGGCCCAATCAATCACCATATAAAATTAATTATATGGATTTTCATACAACACATGTATATAATAGCATTGAAAAATAATCAACCATCAACCAAAGTGCACTACACTGTATAAGCATCAAATATAGATATCTAACGCTTATAACAGCCTGTCAATCAATCGATCGACATATTTAATCAATCAGGATGAGTGAACTTCAAATTTCATCCCAACATCCGTGTGGGGTTTCAAACAATCAAACGCATATTTTATTTGTGCAGTTGGGCGATGTGTAAAATTTATCGACCCAATCAATGTCCTTCAAATAGGTGTACATAAACAAACCGTCTGGTTTGTAAATGAATATTTATTTATTCACATTCACGTTAAAAATTATATTTTTAACGATAAAACATTTTATTCCAACATATGAATTTCTATTCAGTTCATTCTTTAAATAAAATGATATTTTTATTTTTCTAACTTATTTTAGAAAATTTCGGCGGCATAACGGCACGATACTAGAAACGGGACGAGGCCTAGCCTTATCCCTGGTCTAGTGAAGGCCCACGCCATTCACACATCAATCAATCCAATTTCATTTCACCAAACAATTCAATTTCAAACCAAATAATCTAACCAACTACACAACCAAACAATTAAACAAACAAGCCATCCATGGTCTGTGGATGACGGGTGTCGGGTGCTACTAAACACCGTCTGCATCCTAGTATATATATATATATAACTAGAAAATTTAAATTGAAAGGTGAGAAGTTCTCACCGATAGCTATCCTAACTCCACGGCACTTCATTTATGGAAATCTTCGTCGTTATCGCATTTCTGTCATCTTCGCTGCCCGTAGCCACTATATATATAAAAATCACATTTTTACTTCGATGTTCAATATATAAAAATCATATTTTTACTTCGATGTTCAATATATAAAAATCATATTTTTACTTCGATGTTCAATATATAAAAATCATATTTTTACTTCGATGTTCAATATATAAAATCATATTTTTACTTCGATGTTCAATATATAAAAATCGAATTTTCTTCGTTATGATATCATAAAAGTCCTATTTTTATTCACGAAACAATGATATTTTTGTTTACAAAAATATTGCTATTTCTATTTTTACAACGGTATTTATACAATAAAGATTATATTTTTATATCGCCCCTTATATAAAAATCACTTCTTTGGTCCTTCTACATAATAAAGATCAAATCTTTAATACTTCTATAATGTAAAAATCATATTTTTAATCTTTTCCTATGTTAAAAATCTCGCCTTTTCTAAATTAAAAAAAAACCGGATTTATACCATGCTTTTATTTTTAAATTAGCTAAACTAAAATAAATAATATAAAAGAACTCACTTTAATTCGGTATTTTCCAGAAGGGTCTCGCGGTTCTCTCACACGACAGAAGGAGGCGGAGGCGAAGGTCTAGGGGGAGGTCGATTTAGGTATTTAGGGCTAGGAGTCTCGAATTGGGGTGTATAGAAGAAGGGGGCGACGGAGTAAGGAAGAGGGGAAGGCGTCAGGGTCTGGGGAGGTGGAGGTGTACCTGTGACGGCGGCGGCAGGCTTAGAGCGGCGCGGTGGGTTGTGGGTGTCGCGGTTTCTACAGAGGAGCGAGGGGAGAGAGAAGGGATCGCGGGAGAGAGAAGGGAGGCTGGAGGAGTTCGCCGTGGTGGTGGAGGCGACGCCGACTTCGGAGGAGCGACGGTCGGTGGAGCGGGTTTAGGGATCGACCCCTTTTTTTTCTTTCTTTTCAAATGAACGGGGGAGGAGGGGGGGGGGGGGGGTTTGCGGAAAGATAAGGGAGAAGGTTTTTTTTTATTTAATTATTTTATTTTCCACCAAAAAGCAACTCCTATTTTCGACCTCAAAACGAGGCCCACCGCCTGTCTTCCCTAGCTAATTACCCCCATTCCGAACACAATGGGATATGTATCGTAAGCTGATTTGATCGTTTCGATTAGTTTCCGTTGAATTTACATTTAAATCACTATTTTGAATTTTAAACGTACATTTCAAATTACCGGGGTCGCATACGAACTCGAAAAATTACAGAAAAATATTTTCTAGCTTCGTATTGACGATACGGTCCTAACAAAACTAGTTTCGTCGAATTCTGAGACCGTTAGAAAAATAGCCATTTTCCAGTCGATTAAAATCAACTAAAACTGGTCAAACGCGTTTTCCTTTGCCACGCTCACATATTGATTCGAAAAATTATGAAATTTAAAATCTACAATAATTTGACACTGCGGATCCAACAAAAGTGGTTTCGTCGAAATCCGAGGTCATTTGCAAAATTCCCATTTTTAAGGGTCTGAATTCCATAACGACTATTCAGAATTTTCAACTGGACATATCTTTTGATTCCCGCTATGAAATTTTGATTTTTCGGATTCGTTGGAAAGATATTATCAATTAGATCCTAATGTTTTTGGTTTCACTAAAATCCGGATTGTTTTGCACCCGGTACATTCAATTGAAGTTTGAAATCGAATTATCGAACTACCGCGCCATTTTCAATTCTATTTATAATTATATATAAATATTTATATTCTAACGACGACGCGTATAAATATATACGTTCGAATTATATTCAAAATAAATTTCTCCTCGTTATTATTTAAAATAATTCATTTTAAATAATCAAAATTCGCTAAAATTGCCAAAATAAAAATTTTAAACTGGCCCAGATTTTCGGGTTGTTACAGAACAACTATTCCAAGTTGACAAAGGATTATAATAACATTATAGGAAAACCATTCTTTGGAAATGAGATGTTGTTGAAGTAGGAAATTAGATTTTGATTTGTGAAAGGATCTTCTCTGGTTTAGGTTTTACTGATGCCCAAAATAGAGGGCTTGCTTCGAAGTAGTTATAGAGAGCTACTTTACATTGGTGGAAAGATGACACTATTGTAATACCATAGAAGGAAATCCTTGGTCTAATTTCGGGACTCGACCTGAGGATAAGTATTTATCTTAGGGAGCTAAGGCAATGCTATTTCAAAAGTTTGGCGAGCTGGTGCATGGCAATATGACTATCATAGAGTATGCCAATATGTTTGATGAATTATCGAGGAAGCTCATACAACTATTGATATTGTGAATAAGAGGACTGACAAGTTCATCTGTGGACTAAAGCCAGATATCACCAAGGGTACGATGTCACACTTGATGGATCTTAGCCATATCATGGTAAAAATGGCTATCAGGAATGAACAATTGCTTGAGTTGTTTAGGAGTGAGAAGGTAATTGAAAATCAGAGCTTCCAAGGAAAGAAGAGAAAGTAGTTTAAGGGAATGTAAACTCAAAAGACTAGAAGGGCTAAAAAGAAAAAGGCCGATGATGTCTTCAAGTGTGATAAGAAGGCCATTATGCAATGAAATGCGGGTTGGGCGAGGCCATGATAATTATTGGAAAGAAGAATATGAGATGCATTAATTGTAACCAGTTGGGGTACTACAAGAATATATGTCAAGAGGCAACTAGGGTGAAGTTCTTGCTTCAGAACCTTCATCATCTAGACCCACTTTTGCAGTGAAAGGAAAAACTATGTTGGAAGGTACACTTTTGATCCATAGCATTCCTGTTATAGTATTATTTGATGCTAGTGCATCACATTGATTATCATTAAATGTCTGGCAGATAAGTTATCATAATACTATTATGCCTTGTTATTTCCTTTAGGGTAGCTAATCCTATAGAAGGGTATGCAAATCTAGGGATGATATGAGACAACCTAGAATTTCAATTACTAGGTTACACATTTTTTAGTAGTTTATATGTGTTTGATTTTGAGGGAATCAGAATCATTTTATGTAAGGATTGGTAGAAACATTATGATGCTAGGGTATTTTTCCTAAGTATGGAAATATATCGAAACATCCTATATATATATATAAGAGTATATGTCCGCAAAATTATGCTTTATTGAGTGCATTTTGATTAGAAGAGGGAGTGAGCCAAGTTCCTATCGTTAAGGAATTTGTAGATGTCTTTGAACTAGTTACGAATTACTGTCAAAAAGAGATATCGAGTTTATAATAGATCTCGTACCTGAAGCGGAGTTAGTTAGTAGACCATCTAGTAAGGTGGCACCTACAGAGACTGAAGATATGTACTGATTATCGTAATCTAAATGAGAAGATGGTGAAGAATAGGTATTTCTTGACGAGAATAAGTGATTTTTTCAATTAACTAAGTGGAGCTAGAGTAGTTTCTCAGTTGGATTTGGCTATTGGATTTCATCAATTGCGAGTGGCTGAAGGTAGCATTCCATGTATGCATTTTTGAATAAGATATGGATGGTACAAATGCACGATCATGTCGTTCATAATGATGAATGCTTCTACCTTCTTCATGGACTTGATGAAACGACTTTTCCGAGAATGCTTGGATAGGTTCGTTTTAGTCTTCATTGATGACATTTTGGTGTATTCCAAAGATGAAAAGGATTAGAGATTCACCTTCGGATTGTACTTGAGACTTTAATATAACACCAATTGATGTCTAAGTTATCTAAGTGCCGCTTTTAGGAGAAGAAAGTGAAGTTTTCGTGTTATTTAGTTTCAGGGGAGGGGCTATTTATTGATCTAACTAAGATTAATGCTATTAATAGTTCGAAGAGACCTGCCAATGTTACCAAGATTAGAAGTTTCCTTGGATTGGCTAGATATTACCTAAGATTCGTTAAGGATTTCTCGAGGATTGCAGCACCTCTTACTAAGTTGTCAAAAAAGGATGTTAGTTTATTTGGTCTAATAAGTGTGAGAAGGCATTCTAGAGTTTGAAGCATCTAATTAACCAATGCTCTTGTTTTGGTAGTACCGAAGGTAAGCATGATTTCAAAGTATACACTAGCGCTTTTGGAATTGGATTAAGTGTTATTCTTATATAGAAAGGAAGAGTTATTGCATTTGTTTATAAATAGCTTAGACCACATGAGGTTAGATACCCAACTCATGATTTAGAGTTAGCAGCTACTTTCTTTGCTTTGAAGATTTAGAGACATTACCTCTTAGGGGAGAGATTTGAGTTGTTTACAGATCATAAGTCTTTGAGGTATTTATTCTACCAGAAAGGAATTGACTATAAGGCAACAAAGATGACTAGAGTTTTTGGCAACTCATCATTTTAGCATTGAGTATACACTGAAAAAGGAAATAAAATTTCTAATACCCTTACCAAGAAACATCAGGATGTGATGTTGGTTATGTTAACATAAATGAAAGATTTAGAGGCATTAACTACTTGTGATGTAAGCAGATTAGATCAGTAGCGAGTTTGAGTAAAGCCATAAGGATGTTGTCATGGATAGAAGTTTAATAAGTTTGACTGAAAGGATCACTTCTAAGAAGGGTGAGGATCATACTAACAGAAAGGATCAGAAGACTTCGAGCAAGAGTAGAGATTGACAATTTAAAGGATTTATTTTGACCGTAACGGATGGCTAAAAATAAAAGGAAGATTGTGTGTCCCAGATTTTGGTGATCTAAGGAAGGGAATTCTTAGAGAGCGTCACCGATCTAAGCTTAATACCAAGATTTATCAAGACATAAAGAGAATTTTCTTTTGGGAAGGTATAATTGGAGATGTTGGATACGTAAAGCAGTGTATGAACTGTCAACAAGTGTTGACACCAAAGTTGGTTCAACACTAAAAGTTATGTGAGTATAAAGTAAAAAAATATTGAAAATGAGCAAAATAATGACAATAAGTAGTTTATAGTGATTCAACATGGATTTGCCTACGTCCACTTAATAATCTCAACTAGTTTATGACTATTTTGATGATTACAGAGCATAGTCAAGATGAACTCTTGTACAACAAAAAACAAAAATGTCAAAGTGTTGAAAAGTTGAAGATATTTTAATTGTTGTTCTGTAGTGGCTTTTATAGGAAAAGTTCGAATTCGTTTTGGTAGGCGAGCAGGCAGGAATAATGGAGTGGTGGAGTAAGTGGGTAGAGTGGGCCATGTCACCCACAATCATCGATCTGGATTTGTCAAGTCTGGTTCAGCATGGGTTATGCCAATTTGAATTCGTGCCAAAATTCCATGGATGGCATGGTGGTGCCACATCATGGGGTGAATCAAAGCATGCCAAATCGAAGAAACTCTCTGGTTGATGCAAAGTTACTTGCCTGGCCAATCCGAATTAACTCCACTAGGTCGAACCGAAGGTGATGACATAGCTGATCTACGGAGTGTGTCGAACCAAGCTAATCACGTGGTTGATCCGAGGTTGGGGAAGTCCGACTCCAGAGACTCAGAAAATCTGTCTTCTGTTTTAGGCTAATTTGGACCTGAGTTCATTTGCATCCGAGCCTTGAATGATCTGGCTGTAAGGAATGTGGAATGTGAAGGCCTTGTCAAAAGGCATGTTATTTTCTCCCTCAAAGTACATCGTGTTGAAGATAGTATGTGCTTTGAATTAATTGAATTGTCTATTCCCATCGGTCTCGCTTTTGAATGTTGTGATGCTTGAATCTTTTCTGTCTGTATAACTAGCCAAGTGCGCTTCTAATTGTGTCTTTAAATGAATCTATCAAATTAAAGTACAAATCAAGAATCCATGGTGATCGCGGATAACTACTCGAACCCCATTGATTTGATAGGTTGATATCGTCTTTTCATTCAGTTTTGCATGTTGAGTTGCTGGCTCTAGCGTGCGTTCGAACGTGGGTAGGTCGTTGTCATACAGCGTCATTACGAGCATTGATCCAGCACATTATAGAAATGATTCAGTTTTTCACTTGCATCGTCATGCATGTCTTTTGTCATTATCGGCAATATATAAGTCTTTCTCCCTCCTTTTTTTATTGTCGAGTCGGTGGCCTACCTTGATTCATCTTTATGCCCCGGATCTGCATTACCGAACCGGGTTGCTTTCTTTTTAAGGGAGGAACAAAAAGTCCTTCGTCCTCCTCCATAAGTATAGTGTCCATAATTCTTCTTTCTCTCTTCTTATTTTTCTTTTGTTTAATGTAACTGAACCCATTTTTTATCATCAATTGGTTGGACATCTCTCCTCCTTCGCCCGTCCTCCCGCACTCTCGCTGCAACCACTGTTGATCTCCATCTTATATCTCACCTAAAAATAAGGTCGGGATCGTCACTTGTCATTTGCTAGTTGAGTCAGTCTTTTCCATTTTAATGGGAGGCCGTTGTGGCGCGGATAAGAAAGCATGACCATGGTGGTCGTACGGAGTCCCAATAAGGAGGCGTGAAGATAGGACGAAGAATGGAGAGCAAGTGATGGCCTATGGATATGGAAGGAAGTAAATGAGTGTATGTAGGTAATGTAGGTTAAGGGTGAATCAGCATGGGTTAGTTCGGTCAACGGAGTGGAAGGGAAGTGGAGGCACATGGGGAAAAAGTGTGAAAATCGAGAAACATAGAGGATAAAAGGGAGCACTGGAGTGTTGATTGAACAGGAGTTGGTCAACTTGACTTGGTCGAACATAGGTTGGCCAATTCGGGGTTGGACAAACTAGATTTGACTGATTAGGGTTTGTCCGAACAAGAGTTGGCTGATATACGTTTGATTGCAAGCAACTTCTGGACTCGACGGTTCATAGGGGGAATGATGATGCAACTTCATGAACAAACCGAACATTTAGACTTCTAGATAGTTAGGATTATAATATATTCGTGCCTTTAGACAGTTAGGATTATAGCATATGAATATGAAATGCCCGAACAACTGAGCATCATCCCTTATGAAATATATATTCTATAGTTGCTCGCGATCAAGACTCGATGAGATGGTTGGAAACGACGGTCGATATGGTTATTATTTGTAGCTTAACTTCAGTATTCTGTCTCTATGAATGTTGTTGCACATTTCTTCACCCTATGTTGCACAGCGTCGCTAATTCTCGCATGAGTTGTATAGTTTAATCAATCTAACGGGTGATGTTTATTGAGTATTACGGTAATGTAAGTCAAATATACTACATAAAAACTTCAGCTAAGAAATACGATCACAGGATCCAGCTCGACCACCGTGTCAAACAGTGATAAATCACAGTACCAAGTGCAAATGCATGCCTAACAACCAGTTGTCCCACTAGCTCAAGGTCTTGTCGCTATTGAAGTTGGAGCCAACGGTGGCAATGTAGTTGGAGTTTCTCCCATTTTCGATATTCTTTACGGATCTATTATTCTTGGTAATCCTCTTGATTTGTGGCCTTGGGCATGCGTTAAGCACGAAGTTCCATTCGATTAAGTTTGGATGTCAGTTATTCTACAGACAACTCATAGACCTTCAAAGGGTTATATGGCGTGCATCCATCATATATGTACTGTTTGCCGTGTCCCTCCTTTCAGTCCATCTGTTAGCAATATTCTTTATCATATGAACTTCGTGTCGATGCTACTGCACCATAAAGCTTATGCCTAGTTTCATTCCCTACACATTTATATTCTGAGCATCTTCATTGAGAATCCACAATCAATTATGTTTGATTTTTCTATAACTTCATGCAATGTAAAGACACTTCATCACATTTTTTCTTTAAAGTGCCTGTGGACAACCGAATTATTATGGATGGTTGGAGCAAGATGGGAGAAGTAAAACATGACTTATTTTATGTCCCACACTAAGAGGGCTCCTCCAAAAGATGGCTTGAAACCAGTAAGTGTTTGTAGAAACCATTTCAATTCGAATTGGAATTAATCTCTATTAATATTTCAAGTCTTTGTAGGATAGGAACTTCGCCTAGTCCTACCGGCGATGTCTTCGAGTCGAGGTTGTCGATGCTCTGAGCATTCCCTAAGGCCCAAAAGTGTGCATGGATATGTATCACAAATGAACTATTGCATCAATTTAACTTGATCAATGCTAATTGAAACGCTATCTTAGGCGGTGCTCCAATCAGGGGTGGAATTGGAAGAGTCCACATAATCGTGCCCCCAGTCGGGGGTCTGTTGTTGATGAACCCTATGGATAAGTTCACGTTGAGGGTGCCATTGAAGGGGATGACACCATGATGCGGTCGAAAAAGAGAAGGAAAAGGACACCTCTCCTTTCATTATCGAGAAACTTGTGGCCGAAAAAATTGCTTTAGAACACACCCCTCATTCCTTGTCCCCAGCTTGTGACATTGAGTCTACTAGCACTATTGAACCTTTAAGTGTTGCGCAATATTCCATTGCCGACAAAGCAGCTTGATTTTCCAGATTCGTATTACCACACCATCTTTCCCATGTGTGAAAGGGGGAATGTTTCCACCAATATCGGGGAGATTATGCCGTTAAGCAAAGTTCCGGGATCAAGTCCATCAGGGGGATCACTAGGATACACACAACATGAGTACTGCATGTTACAACACTTATTCGTTGTATGATGACTTAGTTTTGACACAAGTTTATCTTGGTTTGGATGTACAATGCAAAGAAAACATGATTACCACAAGCAATCCCCTTCTAGCATATCTAAGAGTGAAATTCCTCCAAAGTACTCTTCTAATTATGACTGTGATGGGAAGGAGAGGGAACGACATCATCATGATTATACTCACCACTCTTCAATGGCTGCCCAATTCGTCTAGACTCAGATAAGCCTACAAGTCATATTGATACCCTTGAAAGAGAGCAACCAGGAGTTGAGGCCCCGATCCATCCGAATGGTTCCTCAAGCAACCCTCACATGAAGAAAGCTCTATATGCTAAGGAGAAAGGGAAAGAAAATACAGTACTAGCATTGAGCAAATATAAGTCCAAGGCCACTGAAGTCATAGAGCCTATTTTGTTAAAACTTATGAACTAAAATTCGGAAGAAAAAGCTCGAGGCTTAATTCTCATAATACCATTTTGGAAGAATGCACTTCTTGCCCCTCTCCATCCTATCGCTCAAGATTTTGAATAGCAGCTTAAGTCAGGGCTAGAGGACTTATTCGAGTAGTATCGAGAGACGTCCAAATATGCTAAGATACTATCGAAGATCATCAAGACGTTGAAGCTTGATATTGTGAATATGAATCAGGAGTGGGACTACGACAAAAGTGCTTTGACCCACATGGATAAAGAGCTTAGGGACAATCAAGCTAAGTTAAAGGAAGTTGAACAAGCTTTTGAGACATACAAGATGCATCATGAGGAGTTCAAGACACAATTTCATAAAAAGCTGGATGCTTGGATCTTGAAAGAAATTCTATCGAAGATTATCTTAAGCTGGTCACTAAGAAGAATACTGATTTGTATGCCAGCTACGACATCTTATACATTGAGAAAGACTCCTAGAAAAAAGAAAATGAGGAGCTTAAGGCAAAGCTTGGTGACTTTGAATTAAGAGCGAAGAAGGCATAAGAGGTTGTGCAGACAACTCTCGAGTCTGCCGACAACTCGAAGATCTATCATGACATAGATTTGAAAGAACTTAGGGATCATTTGATGGAAGCAAACAAAGGGAGACATATCTTAGCCTTTTGATACTAAGTTTTTACTCTTGGGTTATTAGGTATCACAATCTATCTTGGGTGGAAAACTATCCTCATACCTTGGTAGATGATAGAGTAAGTTTCTTGGCGAAAGAGATGCACGCTACCCCGAATGGGTCTATCGACGAAGAGGAACTAATCAAGCGGTACATAAAATAACAATCCTAAGATTTTAGCAGAGGGAAACAGGTTGATACAGGAGGAAGAGGATGCCGAGAGGCTCCTGGCCAAAGGTAAAACTATCATGGAAGAGACAATTTGGGTAACTAAAGATGATGCAACATCATTACAGTCGATAAGTCAGGAATTCATCCACACTCAGACTTCATTTTCTATACAAGCCACTAAACGGCCTTCCGCCTATCAAAGTTCCGAAGCAGAGGAAGAGTATAATCCTGATGACCCAACCCAGCCCCAAGAACATTAAGGCCTCTAAACTCCTATCACTAAAGTGTGGACACCCTCAAACTCACTTACGTAGACTCTTTCGAAGGTGTATCTCTATTTTCCTGCAGTTTGAGAAAGTCCTTATCACTTGTTCGTGAGCTATGGAGGTATCAATCTAGTTCCAAATGGTTTAATTGTTATTGGTCTCCCTACTGCAGGTACTCAATAGGACAACATGCTTTCTGAAGCACTATTTAAAGCTTTTGATGAATCCCTAAAGCCCCATGATGATGTTCTTGAGAAAACTGAAGGGATGATTGATGCTTTGAAATACCTAGATGACAAGGGATCGCACGTTGAGGATGAGGAATACATAGTCTACTAGGGCGAGTCTTGGAAGACATGCACATTAAGCATGGAGGAGATGTTGAAACGGCAACAGTAGCTTGTTATCAAATTTAAGCCTAGAGTTGTTATGGATATTCCTATACAAGTAATCACTTCTTCCTTAAATAACAACCAAAGGCAGAGGAGGTTACACTAAATGCGGCTATTGGGGAAGTGACGTCGTCCCATGGAAAAGGCTAGAATAAGAAAAAAAAATCTAGAAAGGAAAAGCCAAGGAATGGGTCTGGTAGCGAAAAACCCTCCAAGCAACAAATTATGAAGGAGTTCGACTTAGACAAGTCGAAGAAGAGGAGAAAAAAGATGACAAAGACAAAGATGAATAAATATCATCAGTGGTTGTGATTTTTTTTGGCCGAGCTTGTGCGACTGTGACCCTCATTTTTTGATTTTTGACTAATACTTATTTGTCATATATAAATAAAGTAGTCTCTTTTACCTTTAAAACACTGAACGTTCTCGTGTCCATTCAATGTGCTCACAAGCTTGTCAATCCAATGCATATTATGTATATTCCCTTAATTAACATTGAGTTATGCACTATGTCAACGACATGCACGAAGTTAATTTCTAAGTCATCTTCATAAAGTTTGTACTTATTCCCTCAGTTTCGGTAAGGCTAATTCAACGGGCATTGGGATTTGCTCTTTATAACTTTCAAGTTAGATTTATCGGACATCAATTCCTCGACTTTTATACTTCCCTTTCATCGGCCAGGTTAGAGTTATAGATTGAGCAGTCTTAAGTCTAAGCATGGCATTCATGCTTACCTAATGTTTATTCTTTTTCTTAAGTCATTGAGAGTTTAATTATGCGACTTGTCGTGTTGCATGCGCTTTGACGTCATTCTTCACGTCGGTCTTCAGGTGAGGATCACCACTCAAGCCATCGAGTCATGCTCAACTTCCGTTGACTCTTTCCTAACTAGCTACGAGGCTAAGTCTGCTTGTCGAATCATGAGCAAGTGAATGTTAATAGGTACTTATTCACACCTTTCATTCAAGTGTTGGCTAAGCCAGTCGAATCATATCATTTAGCCATGTAGTTACAAATAGTCATAGAGTATAGAACGAGTCCAAAAGAATTTATTTAAGTTGCAAAGAGAGTCATGCCATATTGCATTGTTCGAAAGCAAGATGTTATTTAAAAAAAGTGGAAATAAAAGCTTATGTGAAATAATGTTGTAGATGCTTAACATTCCATACTCTTGGTAATCAATTGTCATCAACAGTCGTTAACCTGAAAGCTCCATTTTTAAATTTCTAATGAATAACGTAAAGTCCTTCTCACTTCGAGGCCATGTGGATAGGGCTTGGGAATACACGATTCAGGTGAGGTCGCCAAGTTTGATGGTTTTAGGATGAACATTCGTGTTGTAGTATTGGGCGACCTAATGTCTATGGGTGGCAGCTCGCAAGCCAGCCTCCTCTCTTTTTTGTTAATCATGTCAAGAGACCCCAGAAGGACCTCCTCATTAGTCAGAGGATCATCATTGTAGGTACTTCGATGACAGGGGACTTCAAGCTCGATCAGTATGGCTACATCAGAGCCATAAGCCAGTGCAAATGGAGTATGGCCAATCACTAACTTGCGGGTCGTTGGATATGCCTAAGGGTTAATGGTAGCTCATCGACCTTCTTGCCTCTAGCCTTCTCCAATAACTTATTCAAGATGGGCTTAATGATTTTGTTTACAACTTTGACCTATTCGTTTGGTTGAGGGTGAGCGACCACCGTAAATCTTTTCTCAAAGCGGTAATATAGGCAAAAGTCTTTAAATTTAGAGCTATTGAATCGGATCCCATTATCTGCTATGATAGTCCTGTGAATTCTAAATCAACAAATAATGTTTTTGACTGCAATGTTAATCATGATTAGTTAAGATTATGATCGGTGGTTCATCTTTAACCATTTAGTTAAACAGTCCACTGCCTTAATAACATACTTTGCTCCGCCTTTGGAGGTTGGGAGACTGCCATTAATGTCAATACCCCCATTCCATAGACTGGCCTTTTTGGAGAGCTAGGAAGGAAGAGCTCTTGAGATTTTGGCAAACCTTTGGCATTCGTCGTAGCATCATGAATAATCAATCGGGTGATAATTGACGGTTGGCCAGAAATATTCATATTGAAGTATCTTCTTTGCCAAAGTCTACACCCCAGTATAGTTGCCACACTGAATATCATGCACTTCTCGCAGTAAGCGTTTGGCATCGTCGTGGGCTAGCAGGGGGACGGAGAGCCCTTTTTTGTACAGTGTGTCCCTCTGAATGTTGTATCCCATCGTTTAATGCAGGAGGGCATGCTTTTCACTTTTTCGCTCAAGCAGATCTCCATGTAAGAGAAAGTTCATCCAAGATTCCTTTTCAAGCTCAACAGTTAGCGCCCAATCAACTTCCATCCGGTCTATTCTTGGGGTTCTCAGTGTCTCAATTGGGACTAACCGAATTTGCTATGGGTTATTTGAATTAGCTAGCTTGGCTAACGAGCCGGATTTCTCAGTCTGATCATGAGAGATGCGCAAAATGCAATTATATGCAAATATGGCGAGCAGCTCTTAAACTTGGTTAAGGCAAGGAGAAAGTCATTCCCCCTTGGCCTAGAATTCCTTCCTGAATTGGCGTATAATAATATGGGATTTGTAGAAAATTTTAATCGATTTCACTCCCGCTCCTTTGTAAATTTGAGTCCGCAATAAGGGCTTCATGCTCGGCTTAATTGTTGGCTGTAGGAAAGTCCAGCTTTGAAGCATAATAGATCGATCTTTCCTCAGGAGTTACCAAGAAAAATCCAATGCCAGAACATCAATCATTGCAGGCTCCATTTGTGAATAGTTCCCATCTGGCCATCGACGACTCAACATATTCGACAACATCACCTAGAGCTGTAAATTTTACGATGAAATCTGCCGGTGCTTGTCCTTGGATGGCTCTTCAAGGAATGTAGGCAATGCCAAACTGACTTAGTTCAATATTCTATTTAAGCAGCTTTCCAGACACATCAGGTCACTTAAGGACCTTTCGTAGCAGCTGGTCTGTATAGACCTTTATGGGATGAGCTTGAAAAGTAGAGGCTATCTACTTGGATGCTATAAAAAAGCAGTAAGCCAGCTTTTCAATCTTTAGGTAGTTGAGCTCAGCCCAGTTAGTCTCTTGCTCATGTAGTATATCATTCGTTTCTTCAATTATCCTCATGTACAAGTGCTGAACAGATGGCATGTAAGGATACCGCCAAATACACAAAAGGTCTGCCCAGTCGATTAGCTTTGATAGAATAGGGAGACTCTTCAAATGGATTGGTAGATTTTGAAATGCCTTGACGCGGTCTGGAGTACTATAAAAGCTATGCATTCCTCTCTTTGTCAAGTCAAAGAAAGGAATGCATTTTTTTGCTCTAGGAATAAATCGGCTTGGAGTCCCATTTTCTCATTCAGGCTTTGTACGTCTTTAATTTTCCTAGGCTCCTAAATGTTCTGAATTGCTTCAATCAGCTCGATGTTGACTTCAATCCGTTGAGAATGGGCGATGAAGCCGAAGAATTTCCTTGACATAATTCCAAAAAGCATTTCAAGGGGTTTAGTTTTATGTCATACCGACGGAGAATGACGAACATCTCCGCTAGGTCATCTATATGGTTGGTAGATCATTGTGATTTTACAAGCATATCATCTATGTCAACCTCCATCGACCTCCTATTTTGGTGTTTAAACATTTAGTTGACCAACCAATGATATATTGCTCTAGCATTCTTCAAACCAAAAGGCATAACCACGTAACAGTATAGTCCTAAGCCTGTAATGAAACTTGTATGTTCCTGATTGGGCACATGCATTGGAATCTAGTTGGATCCGGAGTATGCGTCCATGAAGAAGAGAAGCTCCTGTCCAGCTTTAGATTCCACGATTTGGTCAATTCCCGAAACTGGAAAACTATCCTTGGAAAAGGCCTGTTAAAGTCAGAGAAATCAGTGCATGTTCGCAAATTTCCATTGGATTTCTTCACAAGGAGCGAATTTAATGCCCAGTCAAGGTATAATGAATCTCGAATAAATTCATTCCTCTTGAGCCACTCATCTTTCTCTTTCATCTCTGCTAATCTCTCGAGTCCGAGCATACACACTTCTGTTTCACTGGGATGTATTTCAGATCGATACTGAATGAGTAACTTATAATGGTTGGCGAGATCCCACATAAGTCTGCATGGCTCTATGAAAAAACTTAAGGTTTGCATGGAGAAAATTAGTTAGTTCCCTCATCCATAGGGGTCCAAGGTGGGACTCGATTTTCAAAACCTTTTAAGGGTCATCGTTGTCAATCGATATCGCCAATGCAGTCTCGTTGGGTGCTCTCTTTATTATCCTGGATCCTTGTCTTCTCTGGGATCCATATCTTTGAAATGACAGCTATGTTGCCCATTTTATGATTTGTTTTGTGATTGTTATGCATCGGCACCCTTGATGCAAAGGGAGGTACCAAATGCCCATCCCTTTTCTGCGGGCATCCTTCCATTAGGCCATGTAACACGCCCGTCCAACTATCCAGTCTCCATGTACGACCTCGACTCTTATCTATGTCAAAATTTTTAAGAGAAAGTACCAAGGAGCAATGCAATCTCTAAAGTTATCAAGGATCGATAGACCATAAAGGGT
This sequence comes from Allium sativum, assembly GCA_030737875.1. NCBI lineage: Eukaryota > Viridiplantae > Streptophyta > Magnoliopsida > Asparagales > Amaryllidaceae > Allium > Allium sativum. Next base: position 1,027,607,112 of record CM060909.1, read on the forward strand.
ATTATAAGTAGAGTATATATCTAACAAAACAAATGGGAGGACCCTCACTCTCCTACGGTCCTCCTTGTCAAGTTGCACCACTAGTTTAACCATATCTACTGCCTCATTTGGTTATCCATTGGACATATATATATATATCATAGCATTACACGACTTCAGCTCTTTAGCCTCCAGCATCATCTAGTCATAGGCTTTCTTAAATTAAGTATTCATGGAACTCCTACAGTCCACAAGGATTTTCCATACCAAGGTAAGGCCAATTAAGATTGATATCACTAAGGGATCAGTACTTAAGGCCTCCATCTCCTCTGCATCTCTAATCGAAAGACAACATCATTTGTCATCATCCTTTGTTGCATTACAGGAACAGGCTCTTCTGCAGCATTGAACCCTTCTTCCTCAATGTGTTTTACAACGCTTATGTATTGTTCCATTGTCCTTAAACTGAAATAGTCAGGTGACGCTTATCGACTATCGTTTTGTTAACGGTTCCTTTTTATTTTCGTTGAACAACGGCTCTAGGAGCCACCTGACTTGTTTGTTATAGTCCAAAGTCCCCTGGCCCCATCCCTCAGAGCGATTTGTAGTCATCCAACTATCCAGCACATATAAGCTTTTCAAAATTTTCCTAAAGATGATGAAATTCATTTGTCATGTGGTCATAAATCTCACGTAATAGTCAAAATTTTCCAATATGTTTCTTCTTCTCTATTGGCTCCCTTGGTGTAGGTTTCCAGTAGTGCATCATTTTTAGATGTCCAAATAAATGTTCTTCAATTTATTGGCCCATAATTGTCATAAGTTGGGAACCTAGTTGCTTCCTAGCATCTCCCTTTTGGTCGCAACCACCTCCATTGCCGCCCTTTCATTGATTGATGTTTACCTTATTCTGATCCTAGATTTTCACTTGAACCTTTCTAAAACTGTCACCAGACTGCTTTACTACAACACTGCTTCATATCCCATCATTCATGAGATCATCAATTCTCCTTTTTTGACTCCTCTAGGCTTCTTCAATTCACAAGAACTGGGAAGCCTTCTCATAAAACAAATCCAAAGTAAATGGTGATATTCCCATCAACCACTATCGAAACTTCATATCAGTGTCTAGGCCTTTAATTGATGCCATCAGAATAATTTCATCGTTAGGGTTATTAGCATTAATTACAAAAACATTGAATCACTCCAAATAGTCCTTGAGTAGTTTTCTGGGAGCTTGATGTATGTGATAGAGAGTCATAACATGCTTCAATCGGGCAGAATTGAGATAGAATTAACTCATGAAATTTTTGCTGAGGTCTTCGCATGAGGGTACCGACCTTAGTTGTAACGACCCGGAAAATCTGAACCAATTTAAAAATTTTAAATTGGCTAAAATAGTGGATTTTAAATATTTAAAATAAATATTTTAAATAATCAAGATGAAAAGTAAGTTTGAATCGACAATTGAAAACGAATATAATTAATTCTAATAATAAACAAGGCCTGAAATGGCGCGGTAGTTTCAAAATTTGAATTCAAACTTTGACTTACTATACCGGGTGCAAAACAAAACAGATTTGAGTGAAACTAAAAATATTTAAATCTGTTAGTGAATATCTTTCTAACGAATCTGAAAAATCGAAGTTTCATAGCGGAAAGCAAAAGTTATGGCCAAATGAATTTTTAGAAAGGTCGCTATGGAACTTATATAGCCCGTGAAAATGGCCATTTTGCAAACGACCTCGGAATTCGACGAAACCACTTTTGTTGGATCCAGGATGTCAAATAATTTCTATGTTTCAAATTTCATAATTTTTGAAGCTAGTATGTGAGCGTGGCAAAGGAAAATGTGTTTTGGTCAATTAAAGTTAAATTGGATTGACCAGAAATGGGCCATTTTGGAAATGGTCTCAGAATTCGACGAAATTAGTTTTGTTCGGACCGTATCGTCAAAACATAGCCAGATTTATTTTTCGGGAATTTTTAGAATCAGTTTGTGGCCCTGGCAAATTGAAATGTACGTTCAAATTCAATATTGAATGTTTTATATTTTAATTTGAAGGAAAACTGACTGAAACAGTCGAATGGGCCTACACAACATATCCCATTGTGTTCGAAATGGGGGTAAAACGCTGGGGACGATAATCGTTGGGTTTGAATTGGTGTTCGTGTGTGGAAGAGGGTATTTTAGAGATTTTAAAATATATATATAAATAAAAATATTTCATTGGTCAATACACTTTCTCTTTCCCCGATACCATCCAGAACGACGGCGGAAATCGTTTGAAACCTTCCCCCTCCGATTTCTCCTTCCACACTCAATAAAAACCCATCCTCCAGTTGATGATTTTGTAGAGCTAGAGAAGACCTTCAAATCCATAACTACCTTGGATTTTTTCGTGGCGTTGTTGTCGAGATTGGGTGCTGTGAAATCGTCGACTTCAGGGAGCCGCCGCTGCTTCCTGGCTTGACCGAGTTGACCCCCTCCACCACCGATCCCTGCACCTCTCCTAGCCCTTTGACGTGCGAAGGCCGATCGTCATATACCTACACGGATTTCGCGAAAATCGAAAACCTAGTTTCGAACCAAACTGTGGAGGTACGACTATGTTTATTTTCAACTGTTTTAACATCTTTAAACCGTTGCAAACTTTGAAAAATCGTATCTTTCTCATGTGTTGATGAAATTCAGTGAAACAAGAGATAGTCGACTCGTGTGGACGCCTTCTACATTCTAGAAGAGACCGCATATTTTTCTGAGCCTTCTGCTATTTTTGGTGGAGTGGAACCCAATGTGAGATTTCTAATTTATAAACAATATGGAAAACGATGATGTATAAATTGTATAGTCGATGTATAGGTTATATAAGCATTGTACACCTCTTGTATAAGCGTTGTATAAGTTGTACGTTCGACATATAAGTTATACACGCGTTGTAAAAATTATATATGTGTTGAAATAGAAGTGAAATGCTATATATATATATATATACGCCCCTCGTCCACAAACCATGGACGATATTTATTGGTTGTGATTGGTTTAAAAATTGATTGATAGCGAATGGTTGATTGAAATTGTTTGTGGTTGAAATTGATTGATTGAGGTTGAAAAATACCCGTTTGTGGTTGAGAAATATTTGGTTGAAACCACATAGGATTAGTTTGTGGAAATGAAAAAAATATACATGCCGCCGGCGTGCGAACTAGATGCATGATTCCCCATTGTCAAAAGCTGCGAGGCTTTAAGGTAGAGCGAGGAGCCGTACTAGGGACGGTCCCGATTTTAACTCCCCGCCGTTACGCTGGCGAAAATTTGAATAATATTCATGTGTTAGAATTATTTTCCTGTGTTGAAATTATATTCGTCTGTTGAATAGAAAACCTTCATGTGTTGAATCGAAATTCATTCGTTGAATTGAAATTCATGTGTTGAATGGTATTCGTGTTTTAAATATAAAAATAACCTTTTTATCTATATATACAAACTATAGAAAACCTTCATGTGTTGAATCGAAATTCATGTGTTGAATGGTATTCGTGTTTTAAATATAAAAATCACCTTTTTATCTATATATACAAACTATAGAAAACCTTCATGTGTTGAATCGAAATTCATTCGTTGAATTGAAATTCATGTGTTGAATGGTATTCGTGTTTTAAATATAAAAATCACCTTTTTATCTATATATACAAACTATAGAAAACCTTCATGTGTTGAATCGAAGTTCATTCGTTGAATCATATTCATGTGTTGAACGGTATTCGTATTTTGAAAGAAATTGTTTTATAATAAAAATCCTATTTTTATCATCAATATGAACTATATAAAATAATCTGGTTTTGAAATAAATTGTTTTATAATAAAAATCCTATTTTTATCACCTATATTAACTATATAAAATAGTCGTGTTTTGAAATAAATCGTTTTACAATAAAAATCACATTTTTACTATATACATGAATTGTTAAAAATAGTGAAGTGTTGAAATAGAAGACAGTTAGATAAAAATATTATTTTTATCAAAAGTATGAAAATCATGTAGTTTTGAAATCGAAGAATCGATATATATATAAATAGAATTGAAATATATCGAATAACGAAGCTGCAGTTCGTATTTTGAAACCGTGATTTCAAACGATTAGTGCGGGAGATCCGACCATCGGATTTTCCCGAAACCGCAACCGTTGGGTTCGCTTTGGAAATATCTTTCCAACGGCACCAACTTTGTAAAAATCCAACGGTTGGATTGTCTGGAATGTTTAATTCAAATCTGAAGAAAAACAGCGCCAGAATCGATTATATATATATATATAAATATAATTATATTAAATCGAATAACAACGCTGCAGTTCATATTTTGAAATCGAAACTTCAAACGATTATACCGGGAGATCCGACCGTCGGATTTTCCCGAAACTGGAACCGTTGGATTCGTTTTGAAAAGATCTTTCTAATGATGTAAATTTTGTGAAGATCCAACGGTTAGATTTTCAGATATGTTTAAATCAAATCTGAAGAAAAACAGCCCCACGGCCGCGTTATGGCCCGAAGCGTCATTTGAATAAATTAGCTATTTTAAAATAAATAAAAATAGTGATAAATCATTATAAAATATTATAAACAATATGGATGTGAAATTTAGAAACTAACCGAAGGTTGGCTAAGTCGAATGGTTTCCTGGGTGTGGATCTGATGTTGGTTTTGGCCTTCGGGGTTAATATTTGGGAAATCGTTCTCTTACTGATTTACGGTTAGTGACTAATGAATTGAAATGATGCATATGTAGTGTTTGTGTAGCACGTTTTTATTATATACGCGAGTTGCTCAGAAAGACCGGGTTTATCCCATTCTGAATAACTGAATCGACGATAAGAAATCGAAGATGAAGACGGTGGTTGAAGACCGGAAATCTTCACTTCGTTTGGATGGTAACTGATGTCCTGATTGGGAGGCATCTCGAAATATGGATAATGAGTGGTGATCGTCTAGACGTACGTGGAGATCGATGGGTTTGCGAGGTATATAGTGCCTCCGGTTTCGTTCCGACCCAGAACGGACTTGTAAATGGACTGTGTGTCTGACATTGGAATTCATTCTGTGTGATTGATAACCATCAGTTGCATGGCGTGAATTGCCTGTATGGCATGCTAATATGCAGTGATCAGGGCTTCTGTTGAAAAGCAAAGTCTTGTGATGATGATCAAAGCACCGCCTGTGTGGCGTAGCTTTGTGTATAACGTGAATTCGCGAGCCTCACACCCCGGTATGAACCAGAAACGGGAGAAGGACCTCAGGGAGGGCATGCGTTTCTTTCTAGCTAGGAGTTGTGTCAGTGTTTTTACATGGCCTGACATTTTACTTATGTGGATGATGGATAGTGAGGCGCCTCGGTTATATTGGTCGATCCGGGACCGATGGAGTCATTCGTTGGCTCATTTACGCCCCATAGGCGGAGAAACGTAGTGTTCAGGCATAATAATCCACATCGGTGGACCGGCCCTGACGATCCAAGGGCCCACCTGAGTCTGGGTCCTGAGACATGGGCTGGACTGTCTCGAATTCGGTAAGGACTATCTTTTGCCTTGGTTCATGACGGAAATCCAATTTCCAAATACGTGACTGTGCGGTTTTGATTGTATACCTATATATGGCGACATAGTGGTATGGGGCATTAATGCCGTCTATGATTGATAGTTATGATTTGAAATTGTTTTGAAACATGTAAACACTAGTAATAATATCAAATGCTTTTGTTTTATTCGTATCAAGCATATTTTGGCCATTATAAGGTAAAACTCTATCCTCCGGTTTGCGCTGCATTGTGTGATGGGAACTGAGTCTTATAATGGCTTCATTTTTATAAAAAGCATTGCGATGTTTAAAAGAATTATTTGTTTTAAAGCACTGGCGATCCGATGGAGTAAACTCGTTCCACGAAAGTGGCGTGGTCCTGTGATTAGCCATATTTTAAATGTGTTGAGTAGATTTCTCATACCAGTCCCATGACTGACTCGTAGTTTATTTCACTTTCAAACTCGGGTGCCCCTTTTCCTACACGGGCAGCCTTGTATTCAGGTTTTAGCTGGCTCTTTCTGGATAGCTGGAGCTGAAGATGGATTCTATCATTTATATCTTTTTATGTTGTTCAGCTCCTATTGTACATTATGTTTGTTTTCCGCTGTAGACATTTATGTATAGCTGAACTGTATTTGTACTAAGTATGATCCTGTATACTGTGTAACTCTGATGATTACGTTTATCCAGTATATTCTATTGTGCATTATCTGGTGTATTTATTTAATTCTGTTCTGTTGTTATCTGTTTATATGTTATATTCCAAAGATTACCCTTGCCACCGTCAGTACGGGGTTCGGGGTCGTCTCATTTGGTATCAGAGCTTTGGTTAAGCTTAGTGCTGGGATATAACATATTAACGAACTCGTCAGGAATAGAACCGGTAGTGTTCTAGGACGAGTAACTCAGTACGTATAGGATCAGCAATATCCTAGTATGAGTACAACAGAATCAAAACAACTCGTTGGAGATGGGGTCAGAAGTGCCTCAGAACGAGTAGAGGGTAATATGTTTTTTTAAATAACGTATTTGTGATTATATATGTAGTTTGGTTTTAGAAATATGATTTTTGAATATATAAAAGATGTATTTTTGAAAAGTTAAGTTAAAAACAAATTGCTTGTTGTTTTCTTTGTGTGATAGTACATTTGATTAATCAAATTATTAAAACGATAGTTAATTTAATTAATAAGAGAATAAATGATAGAATTTATTTGATTAAATCACACATTGAACTGATTTAAAAATAGATAGAAATATATAAATGTGCATTATATATGTTTGAACAGGTAAATGGATAGCTGTTGAGTAAAGATTTTATTTGCGTGCCCGACAAATAGGTAAACCTTAATGAGTTGGATGCGAAATATTATTATATCAACTCCTGTGAATGCCATTGGATGCGGAGTGCTAATTGTTCTGTGTGTAATCATAAACGTCACCATAGGATAGTAACAATTAATTTTGAACTACACTTCATGGCATACTTCTTGAAGATAGGCATACTTCATCATATACCACATAAGCATTTGGAGCTTGTGTGACGAGGTGGAAGATTTACCATACGAGCGAGAGGCTTGTATGGCGATGACTATATATTACAGGTTGAACTGCTGACTGATATGACCATATAAAATTTGTAACGATAAAATGGCCAGATTAATAAAAACCCCACACGGGTCTAGAGTTGACAATAATCACATCTCTCTAGTCATTAGATACGGCACATGGATTATTTATTTCCCACACGGGACGAGGTGATGAGGATTTATCCTCTGGAGCAATTTAAAATTCACACTCCCTCAGGCTTTGACAGGGTGACGAGAATTTATTCTCTGGAGTTATTATCTATACATGCTCCCCTGTAAACACCAGAATATATCACTATAAATATGTGTATGCTTATTAGGATTTATTGGGTACCTAATACGGCCCAATAAATTTCCAAACCCCTCCCCGTACAAAGGAGGTTATGGAGAAATTTTTCGAAAATTCCGGGTGTTAGCCAAATTTTTGAAGAATTTGAAAATTCTCAGAAAGTGAAAAGTTGAAGAATGGAATCCAGATCGAACGTAGAGTTGACTAATCAAACCACTTTCGACTTTGTTCCTTTTCGGGGACGAAAAGTTTTAAGTGGGGGAGATTGTAACGACCCGGAAAATCTGAACCAATTTAAAAATTTTAAATTGGCTAAAACAGTGGATTCTAAATATTTAAAATAAATATTTTAAATAACCAAGATGAAAAGTAAGTTTGAATCGACAATTGAAAACGAATATAATTAATTCTAATTATAAACAAGGCCTGAAATGGCGCGGTAGTTTCAAAATTTGAATTCAAACTTTAACTGACTATACCGGGTGCAAAACAAAACTGATTTGAGTGAAACCAAAAATATTTAAATCTGTTAGTGAATATCTTTCTACCAAATCTGAAAAATCGAAGTTTCATAGCGGAAAGCAAAAGTTATGGCCAAATGAATTTTCAGAAAGGTCGCTATGGAATTTATATAGCCCGTGAAAATGGCCATTTTGCAAACGACCTCGGAATTCGACGAAACCAATTTTGTTGGATCCGGGATGTCAAATAATTGCTAGGTTTCAAATTTCATAATTTTTGAAGCTAGTATGTGAGTGTGGCAAGAAAATGTGTTTTGGTCAATTAAAGTTAAATTGGATCAACCAGAAATGGGCCATTTTGCAAACGGTCTCAGAATTCGATGAAACTAGTTTTGTTGGGACCGTATCGTCAAAACATAGCCAGATTTATTTTTCAGGAATTTTTAAAATCAGTTTGTGGCCCTGGCAAATTGAAATGTACGTTCAAATTAAATATTGAATGTTTTATATTTTAATTTGAAGGAAAACTGACTGAAACAGTCGAATGGTCCTACGAAACATATCCCATTGTGTTCGGAATGGGGGTATAACGCTAGGGACGCCAGTCGTTGGGTTTGAATTGGTGTTCGTGTGTGGAAGAGGGTATTTTAGAGATTTTAAAAAATATATATAAATAAAAATATTTCATTGGTCAATACACTTTCTCTTTCCCCGATACCATCCAGAACGACGGCGGAAATCGTTTGAAACCTTCCCCCTCCGATATCTCCTTCCACACTCAATAAAAACCCATCCTCCAGTTGAAGATTTTGTAGAGCTAGAGAAAACCTTCAAATCCATACCTACCTTGGATTTTTTCGTGGCGTGGTTGTCGAGATTGGGTGCTGTGAAGTCGTCGACTTCAGGGAGCCGCCACAGCTTCCTGGCTTGACCGAGTTGACCCCCTCCACCACCGATCCCTGCGCCTCTCCTAGCCCTTCGACGCTACGAAGGCCGATCGTCATATAGCTACACGGATTTGGCGAAAATCGAAAACCTAGTTTCGAACCAAACTGTGGAGGTACGACTATGTTTATTTTCAACTGTTTTAACACCTTTAAACCGTTGCAAACTTTGAAAAATCGTATCTTTCTCATGTGTTGACGAAATTCAGTGAAACAAGAGATAGTGGACTCGTGTGGACGCCTTCTACATTCTAGAAGAGACCGCATATTTTTCTGAGCCTTCTGCTATTTTTGGTGGAGCGGAACCCAATGCGAGATTTCTAATTTATAAACGATATGGAAAACGACGATGTATAAATTATATAGTCGATGAATGGGTTATATAAGCGTTGTACACCTCTTGTATAAGCGTTGTATAAGTTGTACGTTCGATATATAAGTTATATATGCGTTGTAAAAATTATATATGTGTTGAAATAGAAGTGAAATGCTATATATATATATATACGCCCCTCATCCACAAACCATGGACGATATTTATTGGTTGTGATTGGTTTAAAAATTGATTGATAGCGAATGGTTGATTGAAATTGTTTGTGGCTGAAATTGATTGATTGTGGTTGAAAAATACCCGTTTGTGGTTGAGAAATATTTGGTTGAAACCACATAGGATTAGTTTGTGGAAATGAAAAAATTATACATGCCGCCTACGTACGAACTAGATGCATGATTCCCCATTGTCAAAAGCTGCGAGGCTTTAAGGTAGAGCGAGGAGCCGTACTAGGGACGGTCCCGATTTTAACTCCCCGCCGTTACGCTGGCGAAAATTTGAATAATATTCATGTGTTAGAATTATTTTCCTGTGTTGAAATTATATTCGTCTGTTGAATAGAAAACCTTCATGTGTTGAATCGAAATTCATTCGTTGAATTGAAATTCATGTGTTGAATGGTATTCGTGTTTTAAATATAAAAATAACCTTTTTATCTATATATACAAACTATAGAAAACCTTCATGTGTTGAATCGAAATTCATGTGTTGAATGGTATTCGTGTTTTAAATATAAAAATCACCTTTTTATCTATATATACAAACTATAGAAAACCTTCATGTGTTGAATCGAAATTCATTCGTTGAATTGAAATTCATGTGTTGAATGGTATTCGTGTTTTAAATATAAAAATCACCTTTTTATCTATATATACAAACTATAGAAAACCTTCATGTGTTGAATCGAAGTTCATTCGTTGAATCATATTCATGTGTTGAACGGTATTCGTATTTTGAAAGAAATTGTTTTATAATAAAAATCCTATTTTTATCATCAATATGAACTATATAAAATAATCTGGTTTTGAAATAAATTGTTTTATAATAAAAATCCTATTTTTATCACCTATATTAACTATATAAAATAGTCGTGTTTTGAAATAAATCGTTTTACAATAAAAATCACATTTTTACTATATACATGAATTGTTAAAAATAGTGAAGTGTTGAAATAGAAGACAGTTAGATAAAAATATTATTTTTATCAAAAGTATGAAAATCATGTAGTTTTGAAATCGAAGAATCGATATATATATAAATAGAATTGAAATATATCGAATAACGAAGCTGCAGTTCGTATTTTGAAACCGTGATTTCAAACGATTAGTGCGGGAGATCCGACCATCGGATTTTCCCGAAACCGCAACCGTTGGGTTCGCTTTGGAAATATCTTTCCAACGGCACCAACTTTGTAAAAATCCAACGGTTGGATTGTCTGGAATGTTTAATTCAAATCTGAAGAAAAACAGCGCCAGAATCGATTATATATATATATATAAATATAATTATATTAAATCGAATAACAACGCTGCAGTTCATATTTTGAAATCGAAACTTCAAACGATTATACCGGGAGATCCGACCGTCGGATTTTCCCGAAACTGGAACCGTTGGATTCGTTTTGAAAAGATCTTTCTAATGATGTAAATTTTGTGAAGATCCAACGGTTAGATTTTCAGATATGTTTAAATCAAATCTGAAGAAAAACAGCCCCACGGCCGCGTTATGGCCCGAAGCGTCATTTGAATAAATTAGCTATTTTAAAATAAATAAAAATAGTGATAAATCATTATAAAATATTATAAACAATATGGATGTGAAATTTAGAAACTAACCGAAGGTTGGCTAAGTCGAATGGTTTCCTGGGTGTGGATCTGATGTTGGTTTTGGCCTTCGGGGTTAATATTTGGGAAATCGTTCTCTTACTGATTTACGGTTAGTGACTAATGAATTGAAATGATGCATATGTAGTGTTTGTGTAGCACGTTTTTATTATATACGCGAGTTGCTCAGAAAGACCGGGTTTATCCCATTCTGAATAACTGAATCGACGATAAGAAATCTAAGATGAAGACGGTGGTTGAAGACCGGAAATCTTCACTTCGTTTGGATGGTAACTGATGTCCTGATTGGGAGGCATCTCGAAATATGGATAATGAGTGGTGATCGTCTAGACGTACGTGGAGATCGATGGGTTTGCGAGGTATATAGTGCCTCCGGTTTCGTTCCGACCCAGAACGGACTTGTAAATGGACTGTGTGTCTGACATTGGAATTCATTCTGTGTGATTGATAACCATCAGTTGCATGGCGTGAATTGCCTGTATGGCATGCTAATATGCAGTGATCAGGGCTTCTGTTGAAAAGCAAAGTCTTGTGATGATGATCAAAGCACCGCCTGTGTGGCGTAGCTTTGTGTATAACGTGAATTCGCGAGCCTCACACCCCGGTATGAACCAGAAACGGGAGAAGGACCTCAGGGAGGGCATGCGTTTCTTTCTAGCTAGGAGTTGTGTCAGTGTTTTTACATGGCCTGACATTTTACTTATGTGGATGATGGATAGTGAGGCGCCTCGGTTATATTGGTCGATCCGGGACCGATGGAGTCATTCGTTGGCTCATTTACGCCCCATAGGCGGAGAAACGTAGTGTTCAGGCATAATAATCCACATCGGTGGACCGGCCCTGACGATCCAAGGGCCCACCTGAGTCTGGGTCCTGAGACATGGGCTGGACTGTCTCGAATTCGGTAAGGACTATCTTTTGCCTTGGTTCATGACGGAAATCCAATTTCCAAATACGTGACTGTGCGGTTTTGATTGTATACCTATATATGGCGACATAGTGGTATGGGGCATTAATGCCGTCTATGATTGATAGTTATGATTTGAAATTGTTTTGAAACATGTAAACACTAGTAATAATATCAAATGCTTTTGTTTTATTCGTATCAAGCATATTTTGGCCATTATAAGGTAAAACTCTATCCTTCGGTTTGCGCTGCATTGTGTGATGGGAACTGAGTCTTATAATGGCTTCATTTTTATAAAAAGCATTGCGATGTTTAAAAGAATTATTTGTTTTAAAGCACTGGCGATCCGATGGAGTAAACTCGTTCCACGAAAGTGGCGTGGTCCTGTGATTAGCCATATTTTAAATGTGTTGAGTAGATTTCTCATACCAGTCCCATGACTGACTCGTAGTTTATTTCACTTTCAAACTCGGGTGCCCCTTTTCCTACACGGGCAGCCTTGTATTCAGGTTTTAGCTGGCTCTTTCTGGATAGCTGGAGCTGAAGATGGATTCTATCATTTATATCTTTTTATGTTGTTCAGCTCCTATTGTACATTATGTTTGTTTTCCGCTGTAGACATTTATGTATAGCTGAACTGTATTTGTACTAAGTATGATCCTGTATACTGTGTAACTCTGATGATTACGTTTATCCAGTATATTCTATTGTGCATTATCTGGTGTATTTATTTAATTCTGTTCTGTTGTTATCTGTTTATATGTTATATTCCAAAGATTACCCTTGCCACCGTCAGTACGGGGTTCGGGGTCGTCTCATTTGGTATCAGAGCTTTGGTTAAGCTTAGTGCTGGGATATAACATATTAACGAACTCGTCAGGAATAGAACCGGTAGTGTTCTAGGACGAGTAACTCAGTACGTATAGGATCAGCAATATCCTAGTATGAGTACAACAGAATCAAAACAACTCGTTGGAGATGGGGTCAGAAGTGCCTCAGAACGAGTAGAGGGTAATATGTTTTTTTAAATAACGTATTTGTGATTATATATGTAGTTTGGTTTTAGAAATATGATTTTTGAATATATAAAAGATGTATTTTTGAAAAGTTAAGTTAAAAACAAATTGCTTGTTGTTTTCTTTGTGTGATAGTACATTTGATTAATTAAATTATTAAAACGATAGTTAATTTAATTAATAAGAGAATAAATGATAGAATTTATTTGATTAAATCACACATTGAACTGATTTAAAAATAGATAGAAATATATAAATGTGCATTATATATGTTTGAACAGGTAAATGGACAGCTGTTGAGTAAAGATTTTATTTGCGTGCCCGACAAATAGGTAAACCTTAATGAGTTGGATGCGAAATATTATTATATCAACTCCTGTGAATGCCATTGGATGCGGAGTGCTAATTGTTCTGTGTGTAATCATAAACGTCACCATAGGATAGTAACAATTAATTTTGAACTACACTTCATGGCATACTTCTTGAAGATAGGCATACTTCATCATATACCACATAAGCATTTGGAGCTTGTGTGACGAGGTGGAAGATTTACCATACGAGCGAGAGGCTTGTATGGCGATGACTATATATTACAGGTTGAACTGCTGACTGATATGACCATATAAAATTTGTAACGATAAAATGGCCAGATTAATAAAAACCCCACACGGGTCTAGAGTTGACAATAATCACATCTCTCTAGTCATTAGATACGGCACATGGATTATTTATTTCCCACACGGGACGAGGTGATGAGGATTTATCCTCTGGAGCAATTTAAAATTCACACTCCCTCAGGCTTTGACAGGGTGACGAGAATTTATTCTCTGGAGTTATTATCTATACATGCTCCCCTGTAAACACCAGAATATATCACTATAAATATGTGTATGCTTATTAGGATTTATTGGGTACCTAATACGGCCCAATAAATTTCCAAACCCCTCCCCGTACAAAGGAGGTTATGGAGAAATTTTTCGAAAATTCCGGGTGTTAGCCAAATTTTTGAAGAATTTGAAAATTCTCAGAAAGTGAAAAGTTGAAGAATGGAATCCAGATCGAACGTAGAGTTGACTAATCAAACCACTTTCGACTTTGTTCCTTTTCGGGGACGAAAAGTTTTAAGTGGGGGAGATTGTAACGACCCGGAAAATCTGAACCAATTTAAAATTTTTAAATTGGCTAAAACAGTGGATTCTAAATATTTAAAATAAATATTTTAAATAACCAAGATGAAAAGTAAGTTTGAATCGACAATTGAAAACGAATATAATTAATTCTAATTATAAACAAGGCCTGAAATGGCGCGGTAGTTTCAAAATTTGAATTCAAACTTTAACTGACTATACCGGGTGCAAAACAAAACTGATTTGAGTGAAACCAAAAATATTTAAATCTGTTAGTGAATATCTTTCTACCAAATCTGAAAAATCGAAGTTTCATAGCGGAAAGCAAAAGTTATGGCCAAATGAATTTTCAGAAAGGTCGCTATGGAATTTATATAGCCCGTGAAAATGGCCATTTTGCAAACGACCTCGGAATTCGACGAAACCAATTTTGTTGGATCCGGGATGTCAAATAATTGCTAGGTTTCAAATTTCATAATTTTTGAAGCTAGTATGTGAGTGTGTCAAGAAAATGTGTTTTGGTCAATTAAAGTTAAATTGGATCAACCAGAAATGGGCCATTTTGCAAACGGTCTCAGAATTCGATGAAACTAGTTTTGTTGGGACCGTATCGTCAAAACATAGACAGATTTATTTTTCAGGAATTTTTAAAATCAGTTTGTGGCCCTGGCAAATTGAAATGTACGTTCAAATTAAATATTGAATGTTTTATATTTTAATTTGAAGGAAAACTGACTGAAACAGTCGAATGGTCCTACGAAACATATCCCATTGTGTTCGGAATGGGGGTATAACGCTAGGGACGCCAGTCGTTGGGTTTGAATTGGTGTTCGTGTGTGGAAGAGGGTATTTTAGAGATTTTAAAAAATATATATAAATAAAAATATTTCATTGGTCAATACACTTTCTCTTTCCCCGATACCATCCAGAACGACGGCGGAAATCGTTTGAAACCTTCCCCCTCCGATATCTCCTTCCACACTCAATAAAAACCCATCCTCCAGTTGAAGATTTTGTAGAGCTAGAGAAAACCTTCAAATCCATACCTACCTTGGATTTTTTCGTGGCGTGGTTGTCGAGATTGGGTGCTGTGAAGTCGTCGACTTCAGGGAGCCGCCACAGCTTCCTGGCTTGACCGAGTTGACCCCCTCCACCACCGATCCCTGCGCCTCTCCTAGCCCTTCGACGCTACGAAGGCCGATCGTCATATAGCTACACGGATTTGGCGAAAATCGAAAACCTAGTTTCGAACCAAACTGTGGAGGTACGACTATGTTTATTTTCAACTGTTTTAACACCTTTAAACCGTTGCAAACTTTGAAAAATCGTATCTTTCTCATGTGTTGACGAAATTCAGTGAAACAAGAGATAGTGGACTCGTGTGGACGCCTTCTACATTCTAGAAGAGACCGCATATTTTTCTGAGCCTTCTGCTATTTTTGGTGGAGCGGAACCCAATGCGAGATTTCTAATTTATAAACGATATGGAAAACGACGATGTATAAATTATATAGTCGATGAATGGGTTATATAAGCGTTGTACACCTCTTGTATAAGCGTTGTATAAGTTGTACGTTCGATATATAAGTTATATATGCGTTGTAAAAATTATATATGTGTTGAAATAGAAGTGAAATGCTATATATATATATATATATATATACGCCCCTCGTCCACAAACCATGGACGATATTTATTGGTTGTGATTGGTTTAAAAATTGATTGATAGCGAATGGTTGATTGAAATTGTTTGTGGCTGAAATTGATTGATTGTGGTTGAAAAATACCCGTTTGTGGTTGAGAAATATTTGGTTGAAACCACATAGGATTAGTTTGTGGAAATGAAAAAATTATACATGCCGCCTACGTACGAACTAGATGCATGATTCCCCATTGTCAAAAGCTGTGAGGCTTTAAGGTAGAGCGAGGAGCCGTACTAAGGACGGTCCCGGTTTTAACTACCCTGCTGTTATGCTGCCGAAATTTTGAATAATATTCATGTGTCAGAATTATTTTCCTGTGTTGAAATTATATTCGTTTGTTGAATAGAAAACCTTCATGTGTTGAATCGAAATTCATTCGTTGAATTTAAATTCATGTGTTGAATGGTATTCGTGTTTCAAATATAAAAATCACCTTTTTATCTATATATACAAACTATAGAAAACCTTCATGTGTTGAATCGAAATTCATATGTTGAATGGTATTCGTGTTTTAAATATAAAAATCACCTTTTTATCTATATATACAAACTATAGAAAACCTTCATGTGTTGAATTGAAATTCATTCGTTGAATTGAAATTCATGTGTTGAATGGTATTCGTGTTTTAAATATAAAAATCACCTTTTTATCTATATATACAAACTATAGAAAACCTTCATGCGTTG
Source organism: Allium sativum (assembly GCA_030737875.1). Classification (NCBI taxonomy): domain Eukaryota; kingdom Viridiplantae; phylum Streptophyta; class Magnoliopsida; order Asparagales; family Amaryllidaceae; genus Allium; species Allium sativum. The sequence goes on from CM060909.1 coordinate 1,027,623,566, forward strand.
AATCGAAATTCATTCGTTGAATCATATTCATGTGTTGAACGGTATTCGTATTTTGAAAGAAATTGTTTTATAATAAAAATCCTATTTTTATCATCAATATGAACTATATAAAATAATCTGGTTTTGAAATAAATTGTTTTATAATAAAAATCCTATTTTTATCACCTATATTAACTATATAAAATAGTCGTGTTTTGAAATAAATCGTTTTACAATAAAAATCACATTTTTACTATATACATGAATTGGTAAAAATAGTGAGGTGTTGAAACAGAAGACAGTTAGATAAAAATATCATTTTTGTCAGAAGTATGAAAATCATGTAGTTTTGAAATCGAAGAATCGATATATATATATATATATATATAATTGAAATATATCGAATAACGAAGCTGCAGTTCGTATTTTGAAACCGTGATTTCAAACGAGTAGTGCGGGAGATCCGACCATCGGATTTTCCCGAAACCGCAACCATTGGGTTCGCTTTGGAAATATCTTTCCAACGGCACCAACTTTGTAAAAATCCAACGGTTGGATTGTCTGGAATGTTTAATTCAAGTATGAAGAAAAACAGCGCCAGAATCGATTATATTTATATATATATAAATATAATTATATTAAATCGAATAACGACGCTGCAGTTCGTATTTTGAAATCGAAACTTCAAACGATTATACCGGGAGATCTGACCATCGGATTTTCCCGAAACTGGAACCGTTGGATTCATTTTGTAAAGATATTTCTAATGATGTAAATTTTGTGAAGATCCAACGGTTAGATTTTCAGATATGTGTGAATCGAATCTGAAGAAAAACAGCGCCACGGTCGCGTTATGGCCCGAAGCGTCGTTTGAATAAATTGGCTATTTTAAAATAAATAAAAATAGCGATAAATCGTTATAAAACATTATAAACGATATGGATGTGAAATTTAGAAACTAACTGAAGGTTGGCTAAGTCGAATGGTTTCTAGGTGTTGATCTGATGTTGGTTTCGGCCTTCGGGGTTAATATTTGGGAAATCGTTCTCTTACTGATTTATGGTTAGTGACTAATGAATTGAAATGTTGCGTATGTAGTGTTTGTGTAGCACGTGTTTATTATATACGCGAGTTTCTCAGAAAGATCGGGTTTATCCCATTCTGAATAACTTAATCGACGATAAGAAATCGAAGATGAAGACGGTGGTTGAAGACCGGAAATCTTCACTTCGTTTGGATGGTAACTGATGTCCTGATTGGGAGGCATCCCGAAATATGGAAAATGAGTGGTGATCGTCTAGACGTACGTGGATATCGATGGGTTTGCGAGGTATATAGTGCCTCCGGTTTCGTTCCGACCCAGAACAGACTTGCAAATGGACCGTGTGTCTGACATTGGAATTCATTCTGTGTGATTGATAGCCATCAGTTGCATGACGTGAATTGCATGTGTGGCATGTAATATGCAGTGATTAGGGCTTCTATTGAAACGAAAAGTCTTGTGGTGATGATCAAAGCACCGCCTGTGTGGCGTAGCTTTGTGTATAACGTGAATTCGCGAGCCTCACACCCCGGTATGAACCAGAAACGGGAGAAGGACCTCAGGGAGGGCATGCGTTTCTTTCTAGCCAGGAGTTGTGTCAGTGTTTTTACACGGCCTGACATTTTACTTATGTGGATGATGGATAGTGAGGTGCCTCGGTTATATCGGTCGATCCGGGACCGATGGAGTCATTCGTTGGCTCATTTACGCCCCGTAGGGCGGAGAAACGTAGTGTTCAGGCATAATAATCCACATCGGTGGACCGGCCCTGACGATCCAAGGGCCCACATGAGCCTGGGTCCTGAGACATGGGCTAGATTGTCTCGAATTCGGTAAGGACTATCTTTTGCCTTGGTTCATGACGGAAATCCAATTTCCAAATACGTGACTGTGCGGTTTTGATTGTATACCTATATATGGCGACATAGTGGTATGGGGCATTAATGCCGTCTATGATTGATAGTTATGATTTGAAATTGTTTTTGAAACATGGAAACACTAGTAATAATATCAAATGCTTTTGTTTTATTCGTATCAAGCATATTTTGGCCATTATAAGGTAAAACTCTATCCTCCGGTTTGCGTTGCATTGTGTGATGGGAACTGAGTCTTATAATGGCTTCATTTTTATAAAAAGCATTGCGATGTTTAAAAGAATTATTTGTTTTAAAGCACTGGCGATCCGATGGAGTAAACCCGTTCCACGAAAGTGGCGTGGTCCTGTGATTAGCCATATTTTAAATGTGTTGAGTAGATTTCTCATACCAGTCCCATGACTGACTCGTAGTTTGTTTTACTTTCAAACTCGGGTGCCCCTTTTTCTACACGGGCAGCCTTGTATCCAGGTTTTAGCTGGCTCTTTCTGGATAGCTGGAGCTGAAGATGGATTCTATCATTTATCTCTTTTTATGCTGTTCAGCTCCTATTGTACATTATGTTTGTTTTCCGCTGTAGACATTTATGTATAGCTGAACTGTATTTGTACTAAGTATGATCCTGTATACTGTGTAACTCTGATGATTACGTTTATCTAGTATATTCTATTATGCATTATTTGGTGTATTTATTTAATTCTGTTCTGCTGTTATCTCTTTATATGTTATATTCCAAAGATTACCCTTGCCACCGTCAGTACGGGGTTCGGGGTCGTCTCATTGGTGGTAATCTCATGAACCACATCAGCGCTACGACATCCAAGTAAATAGGGAAGGCCTTACACTTAATGATGTCAGGGGCATGGGCTGATTCCATGTACCATCCGCAATGCATCAGATGCTGAGCGAGGTTAGTCTTTCCTGAGTAATATGATATCTACAGAAAATTAAACCTGCGTGTGAACTCAGTAATCAAAATGTATCGGTGAAAAGGGTATAGCTTCAATTAATTGCGCAATCTTCTTTGTTGAAACTATGGTTGTTGTGCATAATCTGCCTGACTATGGCAGGTAGGTCCAGGGTTTGGATGATAGGTCCATACTCTGAGTCACTATCATGTTTATGCCTCATCATCTTCCTCTCCGCAATGTCTCCTATATCGTCATCTGGACAACACTCTTTGACCCATGTTGCCCCGACCAGTCAAAGGGTGCGAAGTGGAAATGTAGGAGCACAAAAAGGTCCTAGGGCATCAGGTCACGTGTAGGAGCAACGATGTCGTGTCATAAGGTAGGTGCCAGATCCGGTTCAACATCTCGAGCCAAACCGAATCGACCAAAGTAGACTGCCCTGGCGTAGCCCTGAGCCGGATCGGGTGCCTCATTTCTGAAACTCTTCCAATGCCTGCTCTCTATTGTGGCGCTTCCTGACTTATACTTAATGATGATGACTACTCTAAATGGTAGCATAGTGGAGTATGAGATATATAATTATTGATTTTGTTCCATTGTGCAACTTGTCTCTCCCACCTTTCACAAGACTTTCATCAGGTCATCGCGCATCATTGGAGCAGAAGATGGGATGGAATTAGCCATTGTAATAGTTACAACCATGTTTCTAGTGTTGCTTGACTACTGGTTTGCCTTATCTTACGGTTTATTTGCTGGCCTGAAGAAGGAAGCGCCTTTTTTGGACACCATTAATGTCGTAGGAAATGAAGGAGATGGGATATTTTTGTTGAATATGGAAATCCTCTAGTATATGTAAAGATCCTAAGGATGAGAGACATGTTTTCTCAGTGAAAGCACCAAAAATGTTGACACCAAAATTGGTTCAACCATCCAAATTATGTGATTAGGGAATAATAATGAAGAAAAAAATTGAAAATTAGCAAGATAATGACAAGACGTAGTTTATAGTGTTTTATATTCGATTTTCCTACGTTCACTTGATAATTTCAACTAGTTTTTGACTATTTTGATAAGTATAGGGAGTAAAGTTGAGATAAACTTGAGTATAACAAATACAGAAATGCGAAAGTATTGAAAAGTTGAATAAGATCCATCCAATGGAGTTCTAAAGTGGCTTTTATAGGTGAAGTTCGAATCTAGTTCCACCAGGAGAGAAAGCGAGAATAGTGGAGTGGTAGAGTAAGTTGGCAGAGTGGGCCACGCCACCCACGTTCATAGATCCAGATCGGTCAAGTTCATTTTGACATGGGTTATCCAGTTCTGGATTTGTGCCGACTTGGATCAGTGGCATAGTAGTGCATGATATGGTTCGAACTAAATCATGCTTAACCGAAGCAACTCATTTGACCAATTCAAAGTTAGTTTACAAGGCCGAACTAAAGCTGATGACTCGACCGATCAGAGGAGCGTATCAAACATGGCTAATGGCTTGGTCGATCCAAGCTTGGGGAAGTCTATCTTTATGGAATTGTTAAAATTCTCTTTTGTTCTTGACTATTTTGAACTTGAGTTCATTGCATTCAAGTTTTGAAAGATCTGGCCATGATGAATTTGGAACGTGACAGCCTTATCAAAAGGCAGGTCAACAACAAGTGAAAGACGAACATCAAAAGCCTAATGGTTTTTTTCAACCATTGGACATTCCTATTTGGAAATTGTATTCAATATCAATGGATATTTTCGAAAGGTTACCGAGATCGAGGAATGCAAATGAAATTGTTTAAATCATAGTGAACCGATTAACCAAGAGTATCCATTTCATTCCTGTTAAATATGCAAGAATGGGCCATATATTGACTTAGTTGTTCTTGAGGAATATAGTTATACCTTATGGGATTCCTAGTAGTAATGTAAGTGACAAAGATCCACTATTTACTCCAAGCTCTGGAAAAATCTACAAAATGATTTGGGAGCTAAACTCAAGATGAGTACAATATATTTCCCATAGACCAATGGGCAGGCAAAGAGAGTCAACAAGGTACTCGAGGATTTTTTGAGAGCATATGTTTTAAATTTTGGTGGCTAATGGGAAGATCATTTGCATCTTGTTGAGTTATTCTGTAATAATAGCTTTTAGGCTAGTATAGGAATGACGACATTTGAGGCATTATAAGGAAGGCTATGTAGATTGTTTGCTTATTAGTTAGAGACTAGAGACAGATTAGTCTTACGTCCAAAACTAATGAAAGAAGCTGCAAAGAAGACCGAGTTTAATCGAGACTGGATGAAGGAAGCTCACTCGAGGCGTAAGGATCATAATTTCTCTGTTGGAGACTGAGTTTCATTTAGGTACTACAAATGAAGGGTGTAGTTCAACTTGAGAAGTTGGGGAAACTGGCTCCGAGGTTTATTGGACCATTTCCTGTCTCAAAAAGGATTGTGAAGCTTGCATGCCGAGTAAAGTTACCGCATAGTTTGGCAAGTGTCCTTGGTGTGTTTTATGTTTTATTTTTACAAAAGTATATGTCTGACCCAGAGGCTACCATAGATTCAGGGGTACTGGAGGAGTTGGCGGTTGAACCAAACTTGACTTTTGAAAGGCAGCTAGTGTGTGTTATGGCTAGAGACGAGAAAAAGCTAAGGACCAAGACATCCAAATTGAAGAAAATCTAGTGGAGTGATAATGGAAAAGATTGTACCTAGAAGACTAAAGATAGAATTAGGGATACTTATCATGATCTTCTTAATGGTATATTCTATATTATTTTATAGATTGGTAACTTTGGTTACACTAGTATTGGTAGCATTGTTTGCATGATTATTATGTTTGTTTTACTCCTTGATGGAATTTCGAGGATGAAATTCTTTTAAGGAATGTATATATTATTTAGAAAATTTAATTGGATAAATGAAATAAGTATAATGTGTAGGATGATGAGAAGAGATTTGTGATTAATCCAACATGGTTGTGCCATAGTAATTAAACGGTATAAATGAAAATAGTGAAGGTTTATAAGATGGGAAACACATAGCCTCATATAAATACATAACCTTCTAGATTTCCATCGTTTCATTTTCATCTCTCAATTCCTAAAAACTAAAACATAGGCGGTCGTCCAATACGACTAAGAAGAAGAAGGAAAAACTAAAGGGGAAACTAGAGGAATTCAAGCTTAAAATTCCACAATAATAAATCTCAACTTTCCATCCAAAACCAGGATGAACAGTAATTTTTAACCCATATATTCTCGGTTATAGGTCATAGCCAAAATATTTATTTGATTACGTGATTAATTTCATGTTTTTGTTATTGCTAATGTCTTTTTAGGTAGAACAATGCTTGGATTCGTATGTGTATATGTATATATATATAATTTGAGAAAATGGTTAGATTTTTGATCAAAACCTATAATATAGCATCTCCAAATGATTAGAAATTTTGATATGATGTTCGTAATATGATTTTTGAGATGAATTTTATAATTTTCTAAGCAATTAGGAATTTTTATGAATTTCCTAAGCAAAAATGCATGTTAAAACGGGCTTAATAAATTAAGAACATTAATTAAAGAATTTAGACCTGAAATTTGTATATAAGATAGAAAAGGATATTTTCTAGTTCCCGTGAATTTTTAAGATTTTCCGTGCTTTCATTAAATGATATGAATCTCCTAAGTTAGGTAAACTTAGGGCAACAATGACGTTATTAAAGAAATTAAAGTATTTATACTATTTCCATTATTTTGGAGATATAATTTCTATAATGACCGAATATTGTTCAGTACCACTTTTTTTATTAATCAATCACATTTTGAAAAAAAATAATGGAGTTAGTGAAAAGTATTAACTTAATTAGAAACAAAAAAGATTTCTTTCTATTTATTATTACTACCATCGACCTAAGTCGAATAGACTCTTCTGACATGGTCGAAAGGCCTTATCAACTTGATTCAACAATGCTCTTGATGTTTGTAATACCATGAAGCATGGTATATGAGTCATACATGCATTTGAATTTATTTCTTTCGACTTGGTTCTAGCCATGTGCACTATGTTTTAAAAATTAGTCGCTCCACTTAAGGTATATCACCATAATGCCTTTCGTGTGGTTTGAAGGGTGCTACTTTTCTGAACTATGTTTTATAAACCTTAGAGTTCTATCACCTCAACACTTTTTCGATAGGGTTAAAGAGGGTATGTTTTTTCCTAAAACTCTATTTTATATAGCTTAGAGGCATCGTGTCCATATTCTTTTGATAGGGTCGATAGGGTCCATTTTCAAAAACTTGGTTTTATTTAACATTAGAGGGCTATTGCATCAATCCCTTCTAACAGGGTCGAAAGTGGTTCATTTCCTAAATACGTCCGGGCTATCACCTAATTCCATTTGACACAGTCGATGTTGGTAAGGGTGGTTTCGTAGAATTGAGGCTATCGTCTTTGTTCCTATCAACACAGATATTGTTGAAAGGAGTTGTATTCTAACTTATTTTCTAAATTGTCTTCAAAGAAATGAAGGTCATTGCCTTCGAATTTGTTGACACTATCCGTGTCGAAAGGGGCCTTTTCCTCAATAAAACCCACAACATTAGTGTCTAAGTCGACAAGCCTTATTTCAACTTTGTTATTCATATATCTATTATATGTTATTTAAATATATGTTTATTCTTATAGTTAATATACATAATTATACAAGTAAGTACATATGTGTATGTATATTATGAAAAATATTATAGAAATATATATATATACACACACACACACACACACAAATATAATATTATTTTAGCACACTACACTTCTAGACATACCCATAACGGGTCATGCCAAGTAATGTAGAGCATTTATTTATAAGTAAATCATATAGAAATTAAGATAACATGATATAAAAATAAACCATTTTACAGTAGAAACAAAAATAGCTTAATTAAACTTTTTAAAAAAGTATTATTTCATTAATCATCATTGAATAAGACATTATTATATCAAAATCTCAAAATTACTATAGATCAGCGTGTATAATATATCAAAATTGTAACGACCAATATTTATGTACCATGAGATCCTAAAATAATTTTATTTAATTCACACGAGGTCGTATAGTTCTCATATTTTGATATATGGTTAGTTTGGATGTTTTAGACAGCTATGATTTTTGTTGGATTGTTTCATACCCATTTTACCCCTAAGTATCTTGTTCTATATGTATCTTTTGATTGGTATAGAATTGGATGCTCAAACCTGTGGTCGTTCCACGTAGTGGTTGCATTAACGATTTGGTTAAGGGATTAGGGAGATACATCAATTTTAAATTTTCAGGACTACTAGGCAGATTCTGTTAGGAACTAATAGCTAATTAACTTAGCCCATTAGGGTTAATGACGTATAGTATAAATAGGGTCTGAAGAGATTAGGTTAGCCTTTTCTCTTCATTTTCCTAGCAGTCACAAGAACTAAGATCCTCTGCTTCTTTCTTTCAAAACCTCAAAACACATTCTCAGTCGCTTCTAATTTCCTCTAAACATCTAAGAGCGATTAGATCTTCATTGATCTACACATTTTTCATCACTAAGGAGCTGTTATATTCATTTCCTTATTGTTTCAATTCATATTCGTCGTAATCTACACAGTAGATTGATTTGGCGAGTGATTTTGATCTCTCAGAAATCTATATTACATCATATGCTTAGATTATATGTTTTTACCATATTAAACGTTAGATCCACCAAATCATTATCATTTATGTTCTTTTCATTTTTTTGAAAGTTAAGCACAAATTTCATTAATCACCAAAATATTTACAATATATATCCAAGCATATTCATGTATGCTTTTTCATCTAAAATTCAAGACTCACCAACCCAGTACTCCCTTAGAAAAGTAACTAAAAGTAAAAACAAATTCCAACAACAAAAAAGAAAGTTGCCAATAGGCATGCCTTAATGTCATGATATAAGAGGCTTCTCCTTTACCAACATTGCATAAGCAACTACCACAACAATCATCTGAACCTGTTAAGATAACAGCTACCCAATAGATTACTTACCATCAATCATGTGAAGAAAGGATCGAAGAGATGTGAGGGATTTCTTCTCGTGCGTCTTTTCGACGACTTGTTAGAACTACCAGCAGGTAGTATATCCTCTATATTAAAATCAATCCCCTCATCAAGATCATCATTATCCCAAAATTTACCCTTTAGTTTCTTGCCCTTTGACTTATATGAGGGATGAGCACTCCTAGGCACTGCAGTGGAGAGGATAACAGGATCTGTCATAGGTGGAGGTAAAACAAGATGAACAAGTGGCTTTAAATGAGCATACAGGGACTGCTTATCACTTGAACTTTTTGCATCTAACTGAGCTAAAACATCTTTCAATGATGAGCCGGCTATAGCAAATGAACTATGGCTAAATGTGGAAGAACAGGACATAGTGGTAGCAGCTACATTAACTAATGCAGACACACCCGTGTAAGAAGAAGCAATTGAAGAGCTCAGACCTATAGAACTTGCACTTGTAGTGTGACCTGATAGTACTTGAGCTTGTTCAGTAATATCCTCAAACAAACTTCCAATATTAACATCCTCCTCAATTTCAACATTTGTATCCTTATTCAGGTTAACTTCTGCAATAGCAGTGTCAACATTCCTAGGATGAACATTTAAATTTGGTATTGATTGCTTGTTAGCTTCATTACGAAGTTGACCATCAATATCATTCACATCTTCATCTATGCAGACTAAGTTTTCAAAGGGGTTAACACTTTCTTTCCTAACATTAGCTATAATGTTTGCATTACTATGATCTCTACCTACATCCTTTTTCCTCTAATACTTCTTTTTCCTATTACTGACATTGGTCCACTTATTAGAGTTAGCACTAGCATTTGTGTCCCTATACTGCTTATGTTTCATCTCATCCTCTTTTTCATGAAAATTCTTCATATCCACTTTAACTTAATTCGGATTTTCCTTTTAATTATTTGTATGTTTCTCACAATGTATGGTATCATGACCAAAAAGCTTATAATTAACACAAATTTTAGGTTTCCAATCATAGGTAACTTTCACAATAGGCAAATGATCACCCAACCCATCGACCTCAATTGAATCTGGTAGTTCAAATTATGATGTTACTTCTACTAAAGCTTTTGCATATCTAAATCTATTCAACCTTTTGGTGCTAGCGTCTTAACATATAAGCCGACCTATATGATTGACTAACCAATTAATTCCAATTAAAGTCCATAAGGTCATAGGGATTTTGTATAGATGTATCTAAATAGGCACTTTACGAATTGGCGATTGCGCATAACCAATTAATGGATCCCAAACAGTAATGATAAACATACGACCACGAATGAAAATATGATCAAATCTCAGAATTTTCTCTTTATCGGAATCATTTGTAAATTTGAAATAGAAATGACAACCATCCGATTTATTATCAACTTCCCCGACTAATTTCCAATGACTATGTAAGTAATTAGCTACTACTTAAAAGGATAAAGTTCTATCGATGAAAAAACCAATAAGAAAATTATTCCAGTAATTAATACCTTCCTGCCTCACTAGATCTGGAATCGGTTTCTTCTTTCCATCTCTGACTATATCGAAGTGAATCGGCTTGTACGAACCAACATTTCGTGGAGAAGATCTGAATAGAGAAGCATAATCCAATTTGGCAAAAGATGGAAAGGATTCCTTCGATGGATTTGAAAAATTGATGTTAGAAGGTTCACCCCTAGATATAGAGGGAGTATCATGAGATGGTGGTGGATCTGGAGGTATAGAAGGATGAGGGCAAGATGACAGAGGGGGAAAGGTTGCATCGAAGGACAAGGGTTGAGAAGTGGAAGAAGGTTTCGAAGAAGAAGGTGTTGATGCCGCCATTGACATTTGAATATAATTTACATTTGAATGATAAGTGGACTAAAATGATAAATAATAAGTTTAGATTAAATAACACGTAGGTACACAATATATCTATGAATATAAATGATTGTTTCATATTTTATATGAACTTGAGTGTTTGAATATGATAGTTAATTCATATGCTTGCTATCATAAATTGTAGAAATCATTGTTTGGATGTTATACTTGATTTTGTGTGTTAGAATCATTGAAATTAGAACTTGAAATGAAGATACAAGTATAACACATAGTTCCTTGGAATCGCACGAAACTTGGGGTTATGCTTCAGAAGGTGGCGGAAAGACATCTAAAATTTTTGGGTAAAAATATGCTAAGTATATGGACTGGCCCATTGCCTATGGACCAACACTGTCCATGGGAGAGCATTGTTTTACCATGGTATTTTTTACTGTGGACTCCTCGGTGTATGAGGGGACTATCAGTCAAGTTTTGGATCGATTGGGCTTGATGTTTGGCTTGGAGAAATCTTCTAAATTATGGATCGATAGTAGTCTTCGATGGGCCAGTAGGGGATGTACCGGCCTAAATTTATAAGCATAGGGAGGAGTACTTTGGAGATCCCAAGTGCCTAACCAAAATTTGGCTTAAGTACATGGACCAGCACTAGTCCATGGCCTATGTACCAGTATCGGTCCATTATATTAATGCTGGAGGGCATGAAGTCCAAGCTGAGAGACCTGACAGCTTCAGTAATTGTGCATGTAGTCTTGATTTGACAGCTGCTTCTTATGTTAGAGAATTATGGCATGATCAAGTGAACAACTCTTCAATTTGAAACTCGAATGTGGAGTGGTTCGAAGAGGAAGCTATGGTTATTACATGGTGTGATGTAGCTACATAGTGGTGAAGTAGTTTGTAGGAGATAAAGTTCTGTGATAATGGATAAGCTGAGTTAAGAATCAAACTTTGGATACAGTGGAGTGGCTCTGATGATGGATATCTAATGGATAGTTGATAGCTCAAACATTTCTGGTGTTGACTTAAGAGAGGAGTTCACTAGAAATTTGGGTCCTGAAGGAACATATGCTGGACAGACTGGTCCCACAAGCACGACAAAGATAATATACCCTAAGTGATTGTAAAGACCCAAAACTTCCTACCTTTTTAATCGACTATAAACTACCCAAGTCTAATCCAAACAATAAAAATCCTCGAAACTTTAACCAACGGCCTGAAATTTCGACCTTTTAAAATCGACATTTGATATATCTAAGTATTAAATGACGAGATTCAAACGTTGGAGTCCACATGGCCTGGGGTAATAAAACATTAGACTAGAAACAAAATGAACTTTTACTAATGCAAATTTTTTTTACATCGGAGTTTACAAGATATATAAGAGTACAATGATTACATGATAGAGAATTCATTGACTCTAGCAGAAGAATACTAATTCTGAAATACAGCTTTAGCCTTTATCGAGAACCTGCTCTAAAATGACTCCAAGACTATCTGCAAACCTTAACTATTAGGATGCCCGTGTGAAAATTATGGGCATTTGGAGTTTAGGTGGAAGAACAATAGACTTCAGGTAAGTCATGGGACTGGTGCGAGAACTTAAAATAATTACATATTTAAAGTGAGGTAACTCATAAGACCACACCGTATAACACGAAATATGTTTTCACTTATGAATACAAGTGCAAAAAATTTGTAATGATTTTTTTAGAAAATGAAGTTATCATAAGGCTTGCCACAGAAGACAATGCAAGCGCACACATTTGGTCGAGTTTTGTCCTTATGACAACCAAAGATGCTTGATATGCGAAAACCATTTGATATTGTTATAAGTGCATAGTATGGAAATACACTTCGCAAGTAAATGTATTAATCTTAGCCAGCATAATACCCCATCCTATTATATTGACATAGGTATACAAAAATTGTATAGGTTCATATTGGAGAATTAGATGCCAACAATGACCAATGCAAAAGATCTTCCTTATTAGAACCAAATTCGAACACCTCTAGAGGGAAGTCCGAGGATCAATAGATGCTTCATACCAACATTAGGCTAGACCATCTCTAATGCTACTAACTAGATGGCAATTCGAATATGACTTTCCTTGATCTTTACCAACCTTTAACCGGGCGCGCTCCTTCCATCATCCATATAAAGTAGGATTTCCACATAAGTAAATACCAAATCCCTATACCATGTTTGTAACAACCCGGAAAATAAGAACCAATTAAAAAATTTTATTTTAGCAATTTTAATGAATTTTGAATATTTAAAATGATTTATTTTAAATAATAACGATGAGAAATTTATTTTAAATAGAATTAGAACATATAAATTTATTTAAATTGAAATTAGAATATAAATGTTTATTTTAATTATAAAAAGGAATTGGAAATGGAGCGGTAGTTTAAAAATTCAATTTCAAATTTCAAGTGAATGTGTAAGATTCAAAATAAACCGGATTTTAGTGAAACCAAAAATTAGAATCTATTTGAAAATATCTTTCCAATGAATCCGAAAAATTGAAATTTCATAGTGGGAATAAAAAGTTATATCCATATGAAAATTCAAAATAGTCGCTACGGAAATATAGCCCTTAAAAATGGCGATTTTGCAAACGACCTTCGTTTTTTCAATGAAACAAGTTTTGTTGGATCTGGAATGTCAAATTGTTGCTAGATTCCAATTTTCATAATTTTTGGAATCAATATGTGAGCGTGGCAAAAGAAATTGTGTTTTTTCAATTTCAGTCAATTTGGATCGACTAGAAAATGACCATTTTTCAAACGATCTTCAAATTTGAAGAAATTAGTTTTGTTAGTACCGTATCGTCAATACGAAGCTAGAAATAAATTTTCTGGAATTTTAAGAGTCAGTATGTGGCCCTGGTAAATTAAAATATGCGTTTGAATTTAAAGTATATTGATTTATATTTTAAATTTAGAGGAAACTAATCGTAACAGACGAATTGGGTTACAAAAGATATCCCATTGTATTCGGAATGGGGGTATTTAGCTAGAGGCGACAGTTGTTGGGTCTGATTTGGAGTTGGAATGAAGAACTTACTTTTATTGAATTAACTAATAATAAAATTTGTATAAATATCCTTGGAAAATTCATAACCCTAACCCTAATCCGTTTTACAGCGCCTCCACTCCAAATCAACGCTCATAATCTTCAAAATTTCCTCCCACCGATTCTTCAAATCCGCTCCATATTTTCGAATGCTTATAAAGGCTAAAGTGTAGAGCTCGGCAAGCTCTCAAGGATGTACGGTTGAGATCGGATTTGAGGTTACGGATTTCTCGATTTCCGTGCTCAAAGCACCTTCATTCATGGTGGTTTTTAAAGGGAGTCGGGCCTTCGAGCTCGTGGGGGTGGCCAGGCGCTGGGAGGGGCTTCGAAGGTCGATGATGTGGTGGCCCTGGATGAACCTCAGCGCGCACGTGGGTTTCTCGATGGAGCTTGATGCGGTCGATTTACTGAAGGAGGAAGATGCAATTTTGAAGAGGGGGCAAAAATGTAATTTAATTATTCAATTAATTATTTCATAATGTAATCAAGGTATTAACGGCTATAACTTCTTCATATGAGAACAAAAATAGAAGATTTCAGAAGCGTTGGACTCGTCTCAGCGAGATCTACATCATGGAACCGACTAGAATCAAAACGGAGCAAGTTGGAAATTCAGATAAATTTCAAACCAAACTGTTCATAAATTTAGAAATAACACTGACGAAGTGGAAAACCAATGTGAGAACTTCTCACTAAAATTATTTCTGTACAGTTATTTATTTTATAACTGCATATATGAATTGCTGCCCATCGTCCACAAACCATGGACGATTTGTTTGTTTGAATGTATTGTGAAAATTGATTGTGGTGAGAAATGGACTGTATAAAATATATGAATAATAAAAATATCATTTTTATTATAGAAATGGACTGTATAAAATATTCATGTGTTGAAATAAAATAAATATTCATTTACAAACTGGATGGTTTATTTATGTACACTTATTTATCCGATATTGATTGGGACGATAAGTTTTACACATCACCCAACTGCACAAATTATAATCAATATTTGTTATTTGAAAACCCCACATGGGCATTGGGATAACATTTGACATACATTGATCCCAATAACTAGTGGTATGTCAATCGATGGGTTGACAGATTGTATAAGCGTTATTTATTTATTTTAACGCTTATATAGTTGTAGAATGCACTCTGGATGTTGTTTGAATTTTTAATGATTGCTTATCATTATTGTTGTATATATATGATGTTGAAATCCATATAGATAAAATTATATGGTAATTGATTGAGCCTGATTCCAATTCAGAATTAACGAATATTTAAAATAATATTCAGTGAATATTGAAATGTGATGCCGTGTTAAGTAGTTAAATGCCATTTTAACACGAACGGTATTTTCTTTCGATTTTATTCATTTTATAATGAATATCGAAAAGTGATTTCAAAATCCGATATTTTGAAAATATTATCATTTTAATATTGAAATGATACGGGAATTTAAATTTTGATTTAAATTTGAAAATCGATTTGAAATGAATTTAAAATTAATTGAAATGGAATTGAAATCGATTTGAAATGAATTTAAAACGAATTTATAATGTAATGTTCAATTTTGATTTGAAATTGAAATGAAAGCGGGAATCGTTTTTTCAAAACGAATTTAAAATGATTTATAAATTTTTTTTAAGTGAAAATCAACAAAATATATCATATATGTATATATATATTATAATGGCCTGAATAGAACGCGCCGCACAGCTGCAGTTCGCGAATTTCGACTATTAACTTCAAATGGATGTTACGGGAGATCTGACCGTCGGATTTTCTGAAAACAGGAACCGTTGGGTTCGTATCGAAAAGAGCTTTCCAATGAATATAAGAGATTTGAAATATAATGGTTAGATTTGGATATATGTCCAAATCAATTTTAGAAAAGGTCGCTATGGATGTAGTTCGATGGCCGTTATTGGAAATCGACTGTACGGGTCTTCATAAATTTATTAAAAATATCAATAATTAGTGTAAAATCATAAGAAATGATTTGGAAAGAATTAGGATGAAAATTTCCATATTTGAAAAGATAAAAATAGTTTTTTTTATCTAAATGAACTAGTTATGAACTAGAATTATAATCTAATTATTTCTAAATGAATAAATTGGATTTGAAATGTTTTTAAAAATAACTAGAATTTCCAATTTATGGATTGGAATGGATATGAATCGAAATTATCTTTAGAATATTTTGATATTGGATTCCGTGATTATATGGGCATTGTGGAGGAATTTTGAATATATATATATATATCGTTATTCCAATACGATGTTTGTTGAGTTCAGGATTTGATATTGAATATGAGCCAATATGTTTTCTATTCAGAGCCTTGTATTTAATATCAAATGGGATTATGGGTTTGTCGTGAACGGTGTCTTCAGTAACACTGTTCTTGGACCCCATGTGAAGAGAATAAATCTTTTAGTTAAGATTGTTAGAGTTTCCAATTATATTTAATAATTGAAATAAAATGGAATGTGATTTTGGGTTTATCGTGCACTGTGTTTTTAACGACATTCGTTCTTTAACCCGATTTACAGTTAAATGTGATTTGGAATTTATAAATCTTTTGTTAAGATTTAAAGGAGATTTACCAAAGTAAAGTTTCCCAATTTAATAAAATGAATTGGAATGGAATGGAATTTGATTTGGTAATAATCGAAGTGAACATATGTGGAGGAAGACTGCTAATATATATGGAATTTAAAAGGCTTTTCCGTTATTCCATTTATATTATTAGTCGGACATGGGAGTTTATATCGATTATATATATTGACCCGTTTTCCGTGAAGATTTCATAATGAATGGAATGTGATTTTGGGTTTATCGTGAGCTGTGTTTTAAATGACATTAGTTCTTTAGCCCAGTTAAAGACAGGATTTATTTCCTAAATTGAATAATCATTAAGTAATGATTTTTGGAGATTAAAACTAAATAGAGTTTTAATGAATCTTTAATTAGATTTAAAGGTGAATCTGATAACTAAAATTATCAAATTCGGTAAATGATCGAGAATGGAGTATCACCAGTTTTGCCCCAAGCGATAGTTAAATCTTTAATTAGATTTGAACGTGAAATGGTAATTAACTTTATCGATAACACCGTGGTGTTAGATATGAAGTATCACCAGTTTTGCTTCATGGGATGAATAGGTTGGGATTGGGAAATTAAACAAATGATTACTTCGGTAAGGTTCGCTAATCCCGACTAGTTTGGATAAATCATTATATGGTTTGAAATGATATCCAAAGAAAGATTAAGGAATAAATTTAAAGAATTTATCTTTGATAAAATTAATGGGAACCTTTCCCAAAGGATACGAATATTTAAATAAAAGAATATTCAGGATTGGAATGAAGCGTATGTTGTGTTTTTATAGCACTTGTTTATTATATACGCGAGTTATTCAGAAAGACCAGGCTTATCCCATTCTGAATAACTAAATCGACGATGAGTCAACGATGAAGACGGTGGTTGAAGATCGTAGGTCTTCACATCGTTTGGATGATTACTGATGTCTTGATTGGGCTGTACACCCAAGACAAGGTAATAAGTGGTGATCGTCCATAAATACTTGGAGATCGACCTGATATGCAAGGGCCTCTCTCTGTATTGGACATATGGGATGAGGAATAAGGTGCCTCCAGTTTAGTTCAGACCCCGAATGAGCATATAAATGGATGTGTGTCTGACATTGGATTTCATTCTGTGTGATTGATAGACATCGGTTGCATAGCGTGAAGTGCCTGTGTGGCATGCTGAGATGCAAATGATCAAGGCTTCTGTTGAAAAGCAGAGTCTTGTGGTTGATGATCAAAGCACGGGTTTAATATAGCATAGCTTTGTGTAGCATTAATTCGCGAGCCTCGCACCCCGGTGTGAACCAGAAATGGGAGAGGACTTCAAGGAGGGCATGTGTTTCCTTCTAGCTGGGAGTGTGTCTGGGTTTTGCACGCCCAGATGTTTTACTTATGTGGATGATGGATAGCGAGGCGCCTCGGTTATATCGGTCTCTGCAGAGCCGATGGATGGTCTTTATACAGACCAGATTGATGCCCCATAATGCGGGGAAACGTAGTGTTCAGGCATTTTAATCCACATCGAGTAGACCGGCCCTGACGATCCAAGGGTCACTCGAGCCCTGATCCCGAGGGGCGAGCTAGAGCGTCTCGAAGCGGTAAGGACGATCCCTTGGCTTGGTTCACAGATGGAAATCCAACTTCCAATACGTGACAATTGCGGTTTTGATTGTAAAGCCTAGTATTGGCGACATGATATATGGTACCCATGCCGTCTAGGATTGATACATTTATATTTGAAGTTGTTTTAAACACTATGCATGTATAATAGTATCAAATGATTTGTTTTAACGTACCAAGCATGTTTGGCTATTATAAGGGAAAACCCTATCCTCCAGCTTGCGTTGCATTGTGTGATGGGACTTGGGTCTTATAGTAGCTTCATTTTTCCAAAAAGCATTGCGCTGTTTGTTTTTGCACTGGTATTCTTGGGAGGAAACCCATTCCATGTTATACGGCGTGGTCCCTTGATATATCTTATTTTAAAGTAAATTTTAAAATAACTGTTTTAGTTCTCACACCAATCACATGACAGACCTGGAGTTTATTGTTTTAACCTAAACTCTGGGTGCCCCTATTTTCTACACGGGTAGCTAGTAGTTTTGGTTTTGCAGATTTCTATTCATAGGATCTTGGTTTACAGCTGGAACGATATTCGGAAAGCTCTGTGTCTGTTTATCGCTTTCAGTTGTGTTTTGTATTATTTTCCGCTGCATTATAAATTGTAAATCTCTGATATTTTTGTTCTGTATATTATTCATGTATACTCTAGAATATTCTTGTACTCTGATGAAATTGTTGTAATAAGCATTGAAATGTTCTTCTGTTTATGTTCTGATTTGTCGTATTCTCAACTCAATCTGGGCTTTCCTTCACGGGGAAGTTCAGGTTACTTCAATGGTATAACTCTTTATCTAGAAGGGAATGACCATACCCTAATTGGAATAATCCATATAACCTTGCCGCATTCATCCTGTTTTAGGTCATTACCGGGTTGTGTGGCTTAACGAAGTCTCGTTACACAAAGTTACACTTTACCCTAAAGTAATGCCTTGATCATCTATAACTCAATAACTTGGCATGCCACATTGTCATTTCATAACATGTAATTAATAATCATTAACCATATCACCATTGTGCTTGTACTTCTCAAAGAAGGGTGTTAAGTTAACCTAAGAGAATAACTTCTCCGCCACCAAATAGAAATATGTTCAGTAAATATCAATTAATACATTACCAAATCCAATGTCAGACACACATCCATACATGTTCGTTCTGAGTTTGAAAGAAGCTGAAGGCACTTTATTCCTCGTCCAGTTATGGAGAGAAGACCTTTCAATTCTGAATCTTTCAAGAATGTTGGGACCATTGTTATAAATAACCTCCTTATGGGATGCCTGCCAAAAGAGACGTCAACAAGAAGCCACTTCGATGTGAAAAGCTCCGATATTTTACTGTCATTTTCCACATTTTTATTTGATTCGTTCCGCCGTATCATTATTCGAAATGGTTTTTGGATAGAGACCCGATCCTGGCCTTTTCGAATAACGAGCGTTATTTTTAAACTATATGGGAATACGGGATTTGCTAAGTCTCTTTCCGCTTGGATAAAATTTTCATTATTCTTGTTATAATATAAATCTTTATTAAGATCCCTTTATTAAACTTTTAACAAAGACTCATTAAATCTTAACAAACATTAGACTTTATCTTAATAATATTTCCATTGATCTTAGTCGAGGCCTTACTAAACCTTTCACTTTCCCATTCAAATCACATCCTTTAAAAGTCTCATTAAATCTTACTTCAAAAGATTTATAAATTCTTAAATAGGAATTCCTTCTTTATAATAAAAACAAATCGATATTAAAAGTAAGATTTGTAAATTAAATTAGCTTACTGCTTCGCGTAGTTTGAACCTAAACCAATTGATATTAAATACTAGATTTGTATAGAAATTATATCATCTTATATCCAATATCAATTCCCATAATCAATGAATAGTATAAGCATAATAATGGTATAAATACCTTTTAAATTCCCTGAATAGTATAAGTTTAACTATGGTTTTGGATATCGAATATCCGAAGATTATTTCCATTCAGTTCCAAATTATTTACAATTGGAAAATCTTAACCATATTAAGGTCATACAATATTCAAATTATTATTAAAACCCTTCATTAACTATTTGAAAATGTTTACAAAAGATTTGGATAATAACCCTTAAGTTGAAACCATTTAATTTTAATATTGGTAAAAAGCGTCGCAAAAGTGTTTCAAAATAGCTTATGCTAACTAGTTTGATTAAAATAACCTTCTTATTATCCAAATCTTTATATTTTTTATTTAAAATCACTACTAAATAATTTATTATGATTTTTCCATATTTTTAATAATTTAAAATTTGCCGTTTCTCGTTTTCATCATTAAAATACACTATCGTGATTTTTATCTTGATTTAGGAATATCTTGGAAACTATATATTGAAATTTGAAAATTGTTACTTCATTTGAAGATTAATATCATTTGAAAGCAAATGTCTTTCGTTTTGAGGAAATCCAATTTAAAATGCATCCAGTATAGTTATTTGAAGTTTACAGTCGAAATTCGCAAACTACCATACCGTGACAAGCTCTATTCTAACCGTATTTTAATTTCATATAAAAAATAATTCGATTTCTTTTAAAAAAAGTTAGAAACCTATTTAAAACATATATAAGCCTTTAAAAGCAATATTTCAAAATTTCAACTTAAATATCAAATATTTATTTTTAATAAACATCGTAATATTCTTTAATTAACAAAATATTGTTATTTTTCGAAAATCAACTTTTTGAATTCCAAAGTTTTCTAAACTCAAATTAAATATTATATAATCTAAATGGAACATTCGGTTTGAGCATAAAACATCTTTAATATGATTAAACCAAATTCAATTTCAAAATTGAAATCAATTTCACTGGTTTAAACTTGAACAACCCGTTTTATACCAAAACCTTGTTCAAATAAATTTCCATCTTCACAAAAGTTTTGTCATAATCACTTTAATTTCTTTTCTATTTAGTTTCTAATAGAAAATTCGAATTTTATTTTTAAACTATATTTAAATGAATATAATATTCATTTATATTATCCTATTGGTATGAGATTTAACCAATACCCATATAATTTCATATATGTGGGTGTAACATATGCAACATATTATAATATCATTACTAACAATAATAACATCATCCATATCAATCATTCAACCATATCATAGATGTTAGATCCAAAATTGGCTCCAACACCCAAGTTGTTCAATTGTGCAGAGATTGATATTAGAAAAAATGCAAGAAAAACAAGAAAGACACGAGATTTATAGTGGTTCGGCGTTAACAAGCCTACATCCACTTTATATCTATGATTATACTTAAATTTCAAGTACAATCGATGATTTATCCCTCAACCTCACTTTTACAATGTTGATTCACTCAATTAATTCGACACAACTCTGAATAATAATAATAAAGATGTAATAATAGTGGAGTCAAAACTCAGAATTGCCAAAAAGATTTTAAAAAGGCCAAGTCCGGGGCTATTTATAGCTGATACTTGCAGACAGATCGCGGTCATACATGGCGCAAATCCTGAAGATCTCGAACTGGTTCGTGGCTTGATGAAGAATTGGTCAAAATGGCAGTTATGGACAGATGTCGTGAGACCCTGCATTCTCGGATCGTCTTAGACTTAGTCGTGACCTCCATCTTAACTTCTGTGGCTTGGATCATGAAGAGGCGGAGGGTACGGGTCGGATCGCTCTGCTATGGATGGATCGGGTCTCGAAGCTCTGACTATGACGAGTCAAGATGAAAGGGACGGATCAGATCGCGAGACATATGGGCGATCGCGATCCGTGGAAGGTAGAGCGATCCGATCGGGTCTTCGAGAGCTAAAGGCGTGAAGTTTCATATTTTCCTCGTGAGTACGGACCTTGGTGGCTTAGTTAAAAAGCTAGCCAACATTTTGCCCCCTCGAAGTATGTTTCATCAGAGATGGAACATGCTTCGAAATTACTAAGATATCTTTTCATGAAGTGATGACAATCAAAGGTCGTATCTACTTGAAGCATCGTACGGTTCCAGGGAGTTGTGTCTCTCGATTTGTATAAATATCCTGTTAAATCTTCTATAGTTTCTTTGTCCACTGGATAGTTCTCATTTTGAGATTTCATCGTCAAATTGTCAGGTAAACTTTCAAATTTTCGTAAGCGTTTCTGAGTTTTTTTTCCAACAATTATATCTGGATCGCCGAAACACCGACAGTTCGTGGGATGAGGTATTGGTTTCGGTTCGGGGATCGTTTGAGCTTCCCCGCAAAGCACAATGGGCTTCCCTACTTCAATCACGAGCCATTTAAGAAAATGACCCTTCTTTTTCTGCAGTGGGCTTCGGTTCATGGCCCATCAGTTTCTACGGTCCAAATAGGACAAAAAAGAGAATACCAAGGGTCGCGGATTTATCTATATAAACCAGCCCCCCTTTCCTTTCCCTTCCTTCTTCTTTCCGCCGCCACCATTCCTTTTGAGTTGAACCCTAACTTTGAGTTTCAAAAAACCCATTCGTCTCCTAACTTTTAGGAAGGTAATTATATTAGGAATGTTTCCGTGTAATTTCGTTTTTATCTTCCTTTGCTCCACCCAAATTTTTGTTGGTATGCGTGGTGGAGCTTTGTGAGGCTTAGGGAGCGACAAGGGCATAATGGGTTCATCAGCTCGTGTTCATTAGCGGAGAGGAGATAGGAAGAAAGGGAAGGAGTTGACCAGTTTCGATCATTGGCGAGGTTCGGGTTCAGATCGCGGTACCACTGGGATGGAGGAGATGAGGTATAGTCGATGTCTATGGATCGGGTCGTGGTATTGGGGGAGCATTGGTTCGTGGTGATGGCGAGGTAGAAGGATTAAGGATGGAAACAGAGCGTTAAATTGGATAGCGGATTGGGTCGTAAGAAACAAGAAGTAAAGTGGATCGTGGGGATACTATAGCAATCCGTTCAAGTAATGGATCAGGAGCTTGAGTGTCCCACGATCCGATCCCTTTCCACGAGCTGATGCTTTCCCACGGGTCAGATCCTGCTCCATGAACCAATTTGGCATCACGAGTTGAACCTTGTCTCTTGAGCCAGCTTGACCAACGATCCGATACGCATGTTGACTAAAAGATACAATGTAATTATGATATACTAATGGACAGTTAAGTTAGAGCCCTCGAGATAAACTTTTTGAACTAGGCAACAACATAACTCAACATCGGACCATTGCCAATATCCTGCTTATCTGATTAACTTCATGTTTTCTTAATATATGTACATGCACACACTTACACTTAGACACAGGGGAACGTGTAACTATGTTCTAATTTTTGCTTGCCAACATAGCTATGTTGGATAAACAAGTGACTAAGACATCGAGTGAAGTACCGAATCAGAGACATTAATACATCTAATCTTGATGTGCTTTCCTCAGATTCAAGTGAGGAAAAATCCGATCCTGATTATGAAACATAGACCGATATAGAATCAACAACCTCTGAAAGCACGTCCCTTGAAGATGAGGATGATCGAGTTCCCGATGAAATTCCGGGTGCTCAGGAGATAGAAAAATTCATAGATTCCTTACCCAATAAGCTTGACGATATAAAACTTAAGAAGATATGTTTAAGACACGGAATTCCCTGGGACGACGTGAAAGTTCCAGAAAACAAAGATAGACCTCATTCTGCCCTAGAGGGGTACATGACCATTAGTCGACTCATGTGCTGGGTAGGGGCCATTCCTCCTTTTCCTCCATTTGTCGTTGATCTTTTGAGACGGTTACAGATTGCCCCCATGCAACTCCACCCGAATGCTTATGCGGCTTTGTATACTCTGTACATTGCTTATATGGAGATCCTACGGACCGAACTTACTCTTAAAGATTTGAAGTTCTATTACCATTTCAAACATCATTCCACAGGGGCTCCCAATTTCACTTTCTTCGAATCGGTCGCTAATAGAAAAGTTGTGACAGATAGTTATAACAATATAGAGGATGTCAAGTCTGACTGGTTCTATACAAAACATCAGGCTGGATGTGCGAGGAGGTGGCTACAAGAAAGTACATTTCCAACTTTTTCGCGTTTAATTCGAAAACATAACTTTTAGTGCTAACGAATCATTTTGTTCCACATAGATCACAACATTGAGAGAACAGAAGGATAGATATACGAAGATCGAATGTCCCGCCTCCTCAAGAGTATCTCAGATTTCTTAAGGATTAAGAAATGTATCACTGACGAAAACCTTCATAAACACCGTCTCTTAGACATAAGGTTCGGACTTGGAGCGGGCGGTAAACCTTACAAATATATACCTCCGACTGAAGGAGAAGGAACTTCTCAAGCTGTAAAGACAACCACTCTTCGCAAGAGTCCTTCGCCGATGATTAATCAGGATAACGAGGATTTAAACGTATACAAAGGAGATGAGGAACGAGACGAGGAATCAAAGGAGGTTCCATCCTCCGAGGGGCAGTCTCCCTTAAGAACTTCATCGCCAATTGAGTCTGTCGGCAAGGACGAATTGACAGAGAAACAAATTCTCAGGGAATTAAATAAAATTCCTTTACCAGACGATATTTATACTCAAGAAGACTTCAAAGGGGAACCAATTTTTCCTATCTCCGAAGAGACGAGTGCCCCAGTTATAGAAAAACAAGTCACTCAAACGAGCCTAACACCGGGCCCGGGTCCGTTTAAAAAGGGGATTTCACGGGATGCACAAATCATATGCACCAATTATCATAACACCCTTTTGCTACTGTGGTTAATAGTTCTAATACGCACTTGTTTCCTTTGCAGGAAATATGTCTCGTAAACGGTCTTATTCTTACCGTTCCCTTCGCGAGGGCACACCAAGCCTCCTTCCAGATCCTAAGCACACTCGTAGCGATAGTGGGGAAGGGATAGTCGTCGGCCCCGGGATTCTCATCAATCTTATTCTGCACGACCTCGATCTCCACCGAAGCAAGGTTATGTAAAGCCACATAGTCGTCCATTGCCACCAGCTGGGAGAAAGCAACTTCCTAGAGATTTAACCCCTCCAAAAAGCACTCCTTCTCACGCCCTGTCTTTTAAAAGACACCCCGAGCCAGAGGACAAAAACAAAGATGAGGGCAGGATTATGGAAAAGGGGAAGACAATTCCTGCTTCCTCTAGTGAGCATGGCTTGGATACTACCGCTGTAAAAGATGTTGCCCCCAATTCTGAGATTATGGCCAGGCTAGGGCGCTTACGAAAACAATTTCCTGATATTTACTTTGAGATAATGGTGTTCGTCCTTGATCTTGAGCCTGTCCCTGAGGATTGGGACACAGAGGTGATAGGGTATGTATGCCATGCAGCTAAACAATACGGGGTAATGAAGAAGCATGCTGCTACACTCTCTACTATCATCTGCCAGATGGAGACGGATGCGGCCAGGGACAGAGTTAAGATTGATATTGATGCTAGGGCTAGGTGCAAAATGGAAAAAGAACTAGAGGATGCATAGGCCCAACTGGCTTTAGCTCGGCGAGACGCAAAGAATTACAGATCCGAGTTGGAGAGTGCTAGGGAGCGTTTTTGCAACGAGCTCGACTTAAATAGCCAGCAGCGGGTGGCCCTGAGGAAGGAAGTAGAAGATCTCAGGGCGGTTAACACCGAACTAAAGAGAGTACAGGATCGCTTTTCTGCTGAGAAAGAGCCTGGGAGAAAGAGACGGCAAGCTTAAAAGATGACCTTGCCCTCGCCAAGAAGGAGAAGGAGGTTTTAAATGATCAACTTGCTCAAGCTGAGGAGCATGCAGCTCTCGTCGAGATCAACGCCAATAGGGCTCTTGAGTCACAGCTGCTGCGACCGATAAGCTCGCCGAAAGAGAGAAAGACATAGATAGTTTTGAGGAACTACTGTTTGATTTCTTTGGTCAAGCTATCAAGAATCGAGACATCTCTTGGATTCCAGACTACCATGTACCTTGGCCAATGTATGGGACGCAATTGTCGAGGGCGAGAAGCAGCGACTGGGGGTCGACGAGATTGACAAAAGCCAGCTGATGCAGACCTTTCTCAGAGGTGAAGAACCTAAGGCTTTGGAGGAAGGTAGACGCCTGATCCATGAGGAAATGGAGAGGGATAAGAGCAGGCTCAAGGGCAAGGATAAGGTTGGCGAGAGCTCGAGCTCGGTGGTAGAGCCCAGAACCTCTAAAGTTGAGGGATATAACCCCGATGATCCATTGATCCCCTTGGCACCTACTCCTCCGATTGTCGGGACCACTAGTACAAATCTGGGAGACGAATCAGCTGAAGGTATCTCCATATTGTCTCCACAGTTCATTAAAGCAATCGTAACCTGTCGTCGTCTTACGGGACAGATAACTGATGTGGCCATATCTCCTCCTGGTCAACTAACCTTTGCTTCTCATGATGTAGGTATCAAAGCAGCCGAAAAGGATGCTGGGGAGAAAACAGTGGCGGAGAAACATGATGTTCCTCCGGGTTCTAGTGTTGAAGTTTCCGAGATTCCGAAGCAAACCGAGGGCACAACGAGTGATAGAGTTACAGTAGCACCTATGGAATCCAGCACCGGTGCTCCTGCAGACGCTGAGATTATCGCTGCTTTGCATGACGCGGACGGCGGTCACGGAGACGAGGAAGAGCAGGTAGAAATCATTGACAAGGCCAAGGGTGATGATAGCGAAACCTTGGACGACATACAATCTAGGAAAGAGAAGCAGTTGGATGTTAGGAGGGAGGAACGAAATCCTGTGTTTGTGACCCCTATTTCAGAAATCGACCCAAAACTCGGTTGGTCATAAGGTTCTCTTCTAAATCGATAACTTCACAGCTTGCCTCCGAACCTTCTGGTCCTTCTCCGGAGCCTCTTGTCGATAAGAGGAAGAGGAAGAAAAGCGACAGCTCCGGTACTGATAAAGAGGAGTTGGAGAAACAGAAGAGGGACAAGAAATCAAAGCCATCTCCCAAGCGTAAATAGAATGCAGTTATTAGCTTATATTTTAGTTTTAGGATTTGATTTAGCCAAAAGATGTTGTCATGAGGGTGGCCCTCACTTTTTGTTTAGTTTCCCGTTTTTTGTAAATCTTGTTCCAGTAAGTAAAGATCCATTCCTTTTGCACCATCGTGTTCCTGCAACTTCATCATGTTAGCAGAGTTTAAATAATCATAATTGAAGCTTCCATAGTTAAATATTAAGTAATGATCATTAATCATAACGAAAACAATCATTGGGAAATACACGTGCTAAGTTAATGTGTAGTGATGCATGTACATACTCCTAATTAATCATCATTATAGTGCCTGGACAGGGCTTATTGGCGATCAATTAGGATTACATCCGTACTATCCAGATCTTTCAGTGGGGTAACGGTTCTTGCGGCGCTAAGTCTCTAGCGCCTTTGTACTCTCCCAATCCTTCAGCGGGTTAGAGTTCATGTGGTGCTAAGTTTCTAACACCATTATGCTCTCCCGATCCTTCAGCGGGTTAGAGTTCGAGTGGTGCTAAGTCTCTAGCACCTTTATACTCTCCCGATCCTTCAACGGGTTAGATTTCAAGCTCGATTTTTTGGTCTGCTCACCGATCCTTCAGCGGGGCAGGAGTTCTGGGGGCACTAAGTCTCTAGCGCCTTTATACTCTCCCGATCCTTCAGCGGGTTAGAGTGTTGTCAAGGCGGTTTTATCATGGTGCACCTTCATGCCTTGGGGACGTTATCTTCGCGTCCTTTATACTCTCTCCCTGATCTCGGGAGTTAGAGTGCAATCTGTAGTGCGATTTACCTCGCGTCACCTTTTGGAACTTTAATTACCGCGAGCCTCCCGATTTGCTGGGCGGCGTTTTGAATTAGCTATTTTGAGATTACTGCGTAAATTTAAAACAAAGCTCGAAGCGGTAACGGTATATATGAACCAAACATAAAAGAGTAGATCAGAAATGGTGCAGTGAAGGTAAATGAAACAGTATTTTTATAGTGGTTCGGTCGAATCATGACCTACGTCCACTTTATAATCTTTTTTTCAAATAACCGGACTGTTCTAGGCAAGTCGAGCCTTTTTACATGGTTCTAAAAACAAAAGAGTAAAACTGTCAGATAAAGCCGCAAATGCTGGGCATTCCACACTCTGGGGATTTCATTTCCATGTATGGTCGCTAGCTTGAAAGTTCCATTATCAAGCCTTCGTAAAATGGAGTACGGTCCTTCCCATTTCGGGCCTATATGTACCGGGGGCGGAAAGACGCGCTTCAGAACCAAGTCTTCGGGGTCGAATGTCCGAGCTCAGACTCTTCTGTTGTAGTACCGAGCTATTTGTTGTTTGTGTCTCAAGGCACGTAAGTCGGCTTCATCCCTTTTTTCCTCAACCATTTCCAGGATTCAAGGAGCAATTCATTGTTGGTCATCGGATTGTAATAAATAGTTCGATGAGATGGTACTTCTATCTCGACCGAAATAACTGCTTCAGCTCCGAAAGCAAGGGAAAACGGGTATGACCCGTCGCCGACTTGTACGTTGTTCTATAGGCCCATAGTGCTAGGGGTAATTCATCAACCCACATAGCTTTGGCCCTCTTCAATCTTTTCTTTAAAATGGACTTGATCACCTTGTTTGTCGCTTCCACTTGTCCGTTCGATTGCGAATGTGCCACAGAGGTGTATCTTTTCTCGATGTGATACTTACGATAGAAATCTTGAAATTCCGTGCTGACGAATTGGGTCCCATTATCAGTTATGATGACTTTTGGAATCCCGAATCGACAGATAATGTTCTTAAATACAAAGGTGATCACTCGCTTGGTTGTGATCGTGGTCAAAGGCTCCGCTTCTACCCATTTAGTAAAATAATCCACGACCACAATAGCAAACTTTGCTCCGCCTTTTGCTAAGGGAAGGCTCCCAATAATGTCAATTCCCCACATGGCGAAAGGCCAGGGCTTGTCTTCGTCTTCAACTAGCTAGGTGGCGCCCTAGGAATCTTGGAGAATTTCTAGCAAGCGTCGCAACGCCATGCATACTTGGCTGCGTCCTTGTTTATGGTGGGCAAAAAATAGCCATATCGCAATATCTTCTTGGCCAGTGTTTGCCCCCTGGTGTGATCTCCGCATTCGCCTTCATAGACCTCTTTTAGCACACGCTTGATGTCTTCGTGAGCGATGCACTGGAGGAGGGGCATCAAGAAGCCTTGTCTGTATAGGACATTGCCTTGCAACACATATCGGGAAGCCTTCCGTATAACTACACGCCTCTCACTTTTCTTTGACGGGAGCGTTCCATTTATCAAAAAATTCTTTAGGGGGGTCATTCATGACTCCCTTTCAGGTTCAATCTCTACTACTCGATCAACTTCCATCTGATCCATGCTAGGGAACTGTTATACTTCAATTGGAACTAGCTCCGTATGTTCTGGATTATCGGAACTAGCAGTCTTCGCTAACTTGTCCTCTCTTTGATTCTCCGTTCGAGGAATGTGAGATATACTGTGGTAATCAAAACCATCCAGCAACTTCTTCACTTTTTCCAAATATGATATCAACCTTGGACTCTTAGCGTGAAACTTATCATTAACTTGGTTCACGACTAAATTGGAGTCACAAAATATGTCCAGCTTTGTTATGCTTAGTTCCTTTGTAAGCTTCAACCCGGCAAGTAGGGCTTCATACTTGGAATCATTATTAGTTGTGTGGAAATCCAATCTAAGAGCGTAATATATTAGCTGTTTCTCTGGAGTCTCAAGAACCACTCCGGCACCTGATCGCCTGTCATTTTTAGCTCCATTAGTGTATAGTTTCCAGGCATTAGGGTCAAGGAGTAGCTTCGGCGGATCGTCTTCCTCGGTCACGGGATCATCTTCAAGGATGGTAAATTCTGCTATAAAGTCTGCAAGTGCCTGCCCACTAATTGATCTCCGGGGTTGGAAGTTCAGGTCGAATTGATTCAGCTCAATATTCCATTTGATAAACCTTCCTGATGCTTCTGGCCTTTGTAGGACTTGCTTAAGTGGGTGATCAGTATAAACAGTGATGGGATGAGCCTCGAAATAGTGACGAAGTTTCCTAGATGCAATCAGCAAACTGTACGCAAGTTTTTCTATTTTTGGGTAATTTCGTTCTGCAGCTGCCAGTTTCTTATTTACATAGTACACCGGTCTTTGCACCTTATCCTCTTCTCTTACCAAAGCCGAACTGATTGCGTGGGATGACAATGCCAAGTACACAAATAAATCCTCGTGATCCACGGGCTTAGACAGTATCGGAGGTCTTTCCAGATGGTCCAACAGATTCTGGAATGCTTTTATACAATCAGGAGTCCACTTAAAGTTGCGCTTGCCTCACTTTATTAGCTCGAAAAACGGGATGCATTTATCTGTAGCTTTTGAGATAAATCTGCTGAGCGCTGCCACTTTTCCCGCAAGGCTTTGCACATCTTTAATCTGCTTTGCTTCTTGGATATTTCGGATTGCTGTAATTTGGTCTGGATTGATCACAATTCCGCGCGAGCTTACAATAAACCCTAGGAATTTTCCAGATGCTACTCCAAATGAGCATTTCAAAGGATTCAGTTTCATCCCATATTTTTAGAGGATTTGAAACATCTCTGTTAAATCGTGGGTATGATCGGGCGACTGTCTGGACTTTACCAACATATCGTCGACGTATACCTCCATTGTTTTCCCGATTTGGTTGTAAAACATCCTATTTACCAACCGTTGATATGTAGCGCTGACATTTTTTAGATCGAAAGGCAGCACCACATAGCAGTATAATCCCAAATCTGTGATGAAGCTGGTATGCTCTTGGTCTAGGACATGCATGGGGATCTGATTATTTCCCGAATAGGCATCCATAAAAGAAAGAAGTTCATGACCTGCGGTTGAATCTACTAATTGATCGATTCTAGGAAATGGGAAGCTATCCTTCGGACATGCCTTGTTTAGATCAGAGAAATCGATGCACGTACACCACTTAACATTGGACTTTTTTTACCAAAACCGGGTTTGAAATCCAGTCAGGGTACGCCGAATCTTTAATAAATCCATTACTTTTTAGTTTTTTGACTTCTTCTTTTAAAGCGGCAGACATTTCTGGACCCAGCATTCGCCTTTTCTGCTTGACATGAGGATGTTTCGGGTTAATGCCTAGCGAATGACTCGTAATCGAGGGAGATATCCCACACATGTCCGCATGGGTCTAGGCAAATACATCCAAGTTAGCTTTCAGAAAATTTGTTAATTCCTTGGCTCGAACGGGATCCAATTGGGATCCAATCTTCAGGACCTTCTCTGGGTCACTATTATTGATTGGTACATCCACAGTTGCTTCATTGGGAGTCGCCATTCTGCCCCCAGGCTCTTCATCCTCTCTGGGATCCATGTCCTCGGGCAACTCTCTGGGCGACCCTCCCAAAGGTATTTCCTTTAGTTGCTATGACGATCCCTCCCTTGGAGGGGAGGAACCACCTTTTGCCTCTACATCTCTTCCTTTACGGAGCAATTTCAATTCTGCAATGTAGCATGCTCATGCAACGACTTGATCTCCTATCACAACACCCACACCGGAATCCGTTGGGAATTTCAACAATAAGCACCAGGGTGCAATACAGGCCCTAAATTTGGGTAGGGTCGGTTGGCCTAAGAAGGCATTGTATGGCGATTCAATGTCCAGGACCACGAAGGGGAGGATCCACACTGTCTGGCGTTCTCCTTCCCCAAGGGTTACTGATAATTCCACGTACCCTATCGGAGCGGTCGATGCCCCATTAAACCCATGCATCCAACCTTCACATGGCTTCAAATCCTTCGTCTCGAGTTTCATTTGGTCGAACGTTTTCTTGAACAAAATGTTGACTGAACTTCCATTATCTACCAAGAATTTGTGAACTATGGCTGGGCCGATGGTGACGGTGATCACCAACGGATCTTCACTTGGGAAGTGTACTCCAATACTCTCTCGTTCGCGAAATATGACATCATCGAACATCATCTTTTGTTGCTTAATCGGAGCGTTGTCCTCGAGGATACTACATTCCTCCACTTCGAAATGCTGTTTAGCTGCATTTATGTATTGATCCATAGCTCTGAAACTGTGCCCTGCCAGGTGAAGCCCACCAATTATGGTATTGATAACGATATTTTTTCCTTTTTGCTGAGCCATCGGTTTGGCAGTAGGTTGGCTTTGGTTCAGGGATTATACGGCTTGCCCCCGTCCCTAGGAGTCACCTTATACTCATCGAGCTTCCCTTCTCGGAGCAGCCTTTCAACCACATCTCTCAAGTAACGACATTCGTTTGTGGAATGACCATGGATCTGATGGAAAAGACAGAATTTTCCAGTTTCACGCTCCTTCTTTGTAGAATCTCTCGGAGGAGGTCTTTTGTACTGGAGGACATTATATGTATCCAGGAAGATGTTTTCCAACGTGTCATTTAACGGTGTGAAGCTCTCAAGCGGTCTGGGCCGGGATCTCCTCTGAAAGTCATTTCCTCGATTTCTTTTTCGATCATTGTTATTATTCCCTAATTGGCGACCGCTGCCTTGATTTTGGTTTCCAACGTTAACTTCAACTTTTCCTGAGCTATCTCCTGTTTTCTTGACGACCACGTTGCTTTGGATATCTTCCTTATCAATAGCCTTTCTTCTTCGATTAGCGTATATCTCCTCCCAACGAAGGCGAACATTGGCTTTTTCATCAAATATTTCTCTGGTCGGGGGTGGTTTTTCGGCCAGATATCTTCCAAATTCGGTATCTTTATCGACGCCATCGATCAAGGCCATCAACACAGTATGCTCATGCGGGTCTTTCACTTTTGTGACAGCCAAGTTAAAATGATCCAAATATGACCTCAGGCTTTTGCCGGTCGTTGTTTAATAAGGGATAGTTCGATCACATTCTTAGACCTCTGGGCATGAAGTCGGAATTGGTTAACGAATTTCTCACTCAATTCCCTGAAGCTGGATATTGACCGTGCTGGCAGGCGGGTAAACCACAATAACGCCACATCTTCCAAGAATATAGGGAACGCTTTACATTTTACCGCGTCTGTAGCTGCAGCGGCATTCATTGACCAGGAGTATGCATTAAATGCTAGATAGGGTCAGTCCTGCCCATATAGCGATTCATGGTTGGCATATTGAAGCGCCTCGGGAACATAACATCCAGTATGTCATTAGTAAAAGACATGTGATTGCGATCTATGCCCCAATCTTCATTCCTCTGTCCACGGCTATCTACCATGACTTTCCTAATCAATACTTCAACATTTGCATGGGTCAGGGCAGATTCGGGATCAACACTTCTTCCTCGCGCCCTCCTCTAGCATTTCTTTGACGTGCTGCTACAAAATCTGGGCCCTGAGCAGAACTCCCCTGGCCCCTATTGCCGCGGTCGATCATGCGATGAGTGGGAGGCACGCCGTTTCTTGGTGGTAGAGCGGGCTCACTTAAGTTACGGTTATTAGTTCCCTGGTTAAGCGCCTCTTCTTCACGAGATGGAAGTGACCCAAATCGAAGCTGCTCTATATTCTCGGGCCTTTCTAACGGGGGCCATCGTCGGTTCCTTCAGGGCTCTTCAGACGACGACGCATGTTCCGGAGAGAAAGGGTGAGCTGGAGGTGGTGAAACCTGCCTTTGAATATCGCCAATTCTTCTGCCTAAGGCAGTAATGTTTTGACGCAGCAACGAGCTTTCCTGCCTTTGAGCAGCCAGTTCACCAGTTTGCCTGTACAATGCTTCAAGTATTCAAGTCAGATGTCCTTTGGTAACTGGGGCAAAAGGGTTGAACTGGTCATCTTCATCTTCTCTAATACGCAAGGAATGAGAAGAAGTTCCAGCACAAAAGGAACGAGCCATAATTTCCTTCCCGGGTCAGGTAGTAGTCTGATTATCAGTCCAGATCGTGGTCCTCCTAGGCTGGTGGCTCATGGTAGTTCCTTGGGATCGGATCGTAGAAGGGTTAGTAGGGGGGATGGCGACGTTACCTTGGGATCAGGTCATGACACCCTCAGTTGATCGGATCGCCATACCTTCATCGGGTCGGATCACCCCCTCTTCACCACGATCCGGGGACAGGACTTCGATCCGCTCCTGAACGCTTCCTTCAACCGCTTCGTTCGTAGCTTAAGTCGCTTGGGAAGCTCGTACTTCCTTAGATTTCTTTCCAGCCATGATATCTGAGCTTTACTAAAATCTTTCAAAAATCAAAACAGTGGAGTTTTGGACTGTTTTCTTCGAACTTGGTTATTTGAATAATAGAACTACAATCCAATATGCTGAGACTTTGTTCTCAGTGAAAGCACTAAAATGTTAGATCCAAAATTGTCTCCAACACCCAAGTTGTTCAATTGTGTAGAGATTAATATCATAAAAAATGCAAGAAAATAAAAGAAAGACATGAGATTTATAGTGGTTCGACATTAACAAGCCTACGTCCACTTTATGTCTATGATTATACTTAAATTTCAAGTACAATTAATGATTTATCCCTCAACCTCACTTTTACAATGTCGATTCACTCAATAAATTCGAGACAACTCTGAATAATAATAATAGAGATGTAATAATGGAGGAGTCGAAACTCAGAATTGCCAAAAAGATCCTGAAAAATGCCAAGTCCAGGGCTATTTATAGCTGATACTTGCAGACGGATCGCGGTCATACGTGGCGCAAATCCCGAAGATCTCGGACTGGTTCGTGGCTTAATGAAGAATTGGTCAAAATGGCAGTTATGGACAGATGTCAGGAGATCCTGCATTCTCAGATCGTCATAGACTTAGTCGTGACCTCCATCTTAACTTCTGGGGTTTGGATCCTGAAGAGGCAGAGGGTACGGGTCGGATCGCTCTGCTATGGATGGATCGAGTCTCGAAGCTCTGACGAGGACAGGTCAAGATGAAAGGGACGGATCGGATCGCGAGACATAGGGGCGATCGCGATCCGTGGAAGGTAGAGCGATCCGATCGGGTCTTCGAGAGCTAAAGGCATGAATTTTTATTTTCCTCGTGAGTACGAACCTTGGTGGCTTGGTCAAAAAGCTAGCCAACAATAGATAAACAGGATATGAGCATTTACAGGCAACCAACACTCACACATTCATGAACAATGATGATTATAATATCTATAACAACTATAAAATAACCATTCACAGAACAATCACTGTAATTATAAATAATTGTAAATATGGTTAAAGTATTTGTTACTAACAAATCGACTTCATAAATCTTTAATATAGAACCTTGACCGGACGAACAGATAGAGTAATTGCATACTGTACTTGTCTTTTTCATGGTAGGAGGAGGAGGTGAGGAGATGGGTGGCCGAACCTAGGTGGGGGTGGTAGAGGCAAACGACCGTGAAGGGGAGGGATTGGACGATTGTGGTGGCAATGGAGGGTCAGATATGGTAGGAAGTAGAAGTGGAGGGTTGGGCCGAGGCTAGGGAGGTGGGTAAGGGGAGAGGGGTGGTATTTTAAGGAGGAGGCAGAGGTCGATGACCAATGCTTGGTCAGCCGAAGGGAGGAGGGGCACTAGGTCGAAGAAAGAAGGGGAAGAAATAAGAGGAAGAGGTGAGCAAAAGAGGGAGAATAGGCTAGGAAGGAGGAGGAGAAGTATAGTGAAGTTGGAAAGAAGAAAATGGTGAAGGGAGGGTTCCTTTTATAGGCTAGGATAAGGGCGTTTTAGGAAATCCCATAAAGGACACATGTCACTAAACTTACATGCATAATGACCCGTATTAGATACATGTATAATTCCTAATGTATCCACTTAGCCATGCATTTGTCACATTTTACCAACACTTTAAAGCATTGGTAATTTGCAACATTCCATTTTTGTTTCTAATTCTAGGTTTTTGATTAGCAATTAAAATAACCACCGACTAGTTTTACCAAATCGTGACGATGTTAACAATTAATTTCTCGAATAAAC
Source organism: Allium sativum (assembly GCA_030737875.1). Lineage (NCBI taxonomy): Eukaryota > Viridiplantae > Streptophyta > Magnoliopsida > Asparagales > Amaryllidaceae > Allium > Allium sativum. The sequence goes on from CM060909.1 coordinate 1,027,659,421, forward strand.
TTAATAATTCAAAATAATTATTTTATTAGTAGTAATCTATACCTAAAATTTATATTTAATAAAAAGGATAACGTTTAAAAATGGTTTTATTAATATGTATTTGAAAAATTCAATATAATAAAAGATGATAAATACTTACAAGTATTTAACTTTATATTTGACAAATTTAAATGACTATACTTAACCTAAATCTATATTAAAATCAAATTAAATTCATATCGGGTATTTACACATTTTCAAAAATCCTAATTTAAATTTGATTAAATATCCTATGTTATTACAGTAATAAGGTAAGAGTACCTAAACTGTTGGAAACTTGGGTCGTGAAGGTAGAATACTAGGAAATTGGGTCCTAAAGTATGGTGAAATACCCCATACTTTCCAAAGGCAGATTTTTTTTTATAAAAACAGGAACTCAAACACATCTAATCATGGAGAGTATAAATCTAGTGTCTACAAATAAATGACTATGAGCATAATCGAAGTACAATAAAACTAACTCATACCGGGAACAAGATATGATAACAAGTATTGACTTCGACAGCTACCTTAAAAGAAAATCACTGCACAATATCGACCATGAAGGAATAAGAACCGAAAACCAAACTTGTGCACTTACGAAGACATGTCTTCCTCGAAGTAAACCTGAGAGTTGATATGAGGAAGGGGTCAGAACAAAAAGTCCTGGTGAGTAGAAAATGTACAACACTATCTATAATACACAAATGTATTCCGTTTGGTTCCATCCAAAACCATATGTCTAACAAGGCTAGTAGTTCTAACTTAACCTTGTAAAAATTTACACACAACGACTAACTACCCTACCCGAGGCAATACTCCCCAAAGATAACGATATCATAATACTGAGATAGAACTTTTACATGTAAGTAAGAAGCAGTTAAACCACCATTCAACCAATCAGCAAAAATCAAGAGGCGGGCTTCCCTACTACTCAGTATGCCATATGGAGGTAACTTATTTCTATATATTCACGTAAGACCTCACTATCAATGTCATATAAGTGTGGATCCTTTCGAATACTTAAGACCCAAGGCAGATCTATTGATCACTTAATGCCTTACTCGGTGGTTTATCCTGCATTGATATAAATTAGAGGACACTAGCTTCTAAGTCTTACCAATTTAAGGCTTTTGTCATTTATGCATATGCCTAAGCTTTACATAAGTCAAGAGATAGTAAGCAGTCACTTATTACTTACATGATAAGTTGATGACTAGTTGTCATTTTTGACCTATCCACGGTGGACCCCTGTGTTACTATTCAACAAACATTATTGGATAATCTCCTAGTCAGTTAATACTTCTCGCCGGATAGGCAAACCTATGGTACCTTCGCTGCAGTCATTTAATACTTTTTCCCAAAACGGATTCTGACTCCTATCACTTAATACCCAAAGGAAGCGAACTATCATGGAGATTACCAATCTCATACCCAGTTAGCCTTAAATACTTCTTATTTGCAGAGAGGCGAGCTATTAGATCACTTAATACATTTTTTAGGGCGGACCTAATGATTCTACCATTGTGGGGAAGGGCAAACCAAATCACTAGATACCTAGTAGGTGGATCCCACCACTTATAACTCAAATCAGGAAGTAGGCTATGCTTATAAATTATTTCCTCTTTGGTTTCATCTTTTGGATGGGAGGTGGGCCCTACAACCGCTTAATACCTCAACCCTTGAAGTCAACCGTATTTTAGGAAATAATCCTCACTATGCAATTAACTATCATCACGAGTTCCTATAGTTAATGATATATCACATCAATTGTACATATATCCGACTGCTGGAAAGTGCAAACTTCTGTCGAATAAGGCAATTGACTTATCTACTAAGTCCAATCCTTATTTCTAATTATATTAATTTTAGATTAACTAGAATAAAATAAGAAAAACCTATAACTTCCTATCCTAGGATGTTTAATTGTTTATTTCCTTATTGGACTTAGAATTTACTAGGACAAGCAATGCCCATTAATCTCCTCTTTATTCCATCTATTATTTCTAGTAAGATTGTCTGCCATTTATAACCCTAACGGTCATATTTCCTAAGGCATTAATTATACTATTTAAATGCTATTTATACCAATTCCATTTAAATTCTAATCTAAGTATTGTAACTCCAGAATACTAGTTTAATTCCATTTAGTTCCTATTTGAATATATATAAGTTTACTACTTATTTATTTTCCTTGTTGGAGTTACAATCTCTATTCCTATTCCCAATTTAAATTAGAACCATTTATGCATTTATTTCCTATTCAATTCATTTCCCAAAATATGTGGTTACAATATTTATTACCCTATTCATGACCTTTTAATTTTAGCAAATTAGTTCCACATTTATTGTTATAACTATCATATTATTTATTTCCATATTACATGAGTTATATGCCCATATACATCACCATAAAATGGAAATTATTCAATTCAAACACATAACGACAAGCAGTTATTAACACAATATAATAGCATTATTTACGTAGGTTTGGACGGATAAAATTTTGATATATACATACATATATAAATTTAAGCGCAGAATTAATGTAGTTACTAATTTTTATTTAGGAAAAATTGACACCATTAATTCGAAGTTTCACGTGTCTTCCCATATTAATCCAGAGTTTGGTTATTTTAAGTTAATCCCAAGTATTGGGGGCCCCTTCCCATATTGACCCCATTTACTTATTAACCTGTTTAGTTGGTAAATGAGATCAATATGGTAAGATATGTAAAGCTTTGGATTAATAGTTTCAATTTTTCATATTCTTAATTCTAAGTAACAAATTCATATAATGTTATCTGGATATATATGTATGATTTTGGGAAAAAAGGAAGCTAAATATCATACCATTGATAGTTGATGAATCGCTTTCCCAAATAATAATTCGTCAACCAAGTTATCTTCACTGGTTCTTGTTAAATCATTAATAACAACTCTCCCATATTATCTACCATGAAATATACCTGATACCTATGAAAAACATAAACAAAAAACCATGAGTCATAAGGACAGTTAAAAAAAACCACAAATCATGGAGATGCTCTTAGTAGAAATATTATTTTGATTTTCGTTGGTCTAGGGATAGAGATTGCGGAAATGATGCGAGACAGATACGAAAGAGTTGAGAGGCAAGTACAAAAGAAAATGGGTAGGGAAAATGGGATTGGGAAAGAGGAAAGCTGAACATGTTGGATCAAACAAAATGATGATGACATCCATGCTCAATGTGGGGAAGAAAGTTTTTTCATGGAACAAACCGATGTGCAATTTTGACAATCACAAAAAGGCTTAAAATATAAGTATTTTCTTCTTAAGGACAAATTAACACCATTAATACGAAGTTTCAAGTGTCTTACCATATTGATCCCATTTACTGGTTAAACGGGTTAATAGGTAAATGGGATCAATATAGGAAGGGACCCCCAATATTTGGGATTAACTAAAAATAGCCCAAACTATGGATTAATACGGGAAGACATGTGAAACTTCGGATTAATGGTGTCAATTTGTCCTTTTATTTAAGAATATTTACTATTTACATTCTGGTCTAAACTAATGACCAAAACAACCCTTTTTGCGTTTAATCTTGTTTAAGATTCAAAATCTCATAAAAGGTTAATAACTATTTTTATTGTAAATCTTACCCAAAATATTTCAAAGAGGGATATCTGCATATTTCAAATCACTAGAAATAGGAATATATTTCTTATTGATTTCAAATAATGCCTTTTTATTAAAAAGAATAAAAAGGGCATATTTACAATAAACAAGAAAAACCCCAAACAATATCAAACACAATCAGGATTATTACACATACCATAAATCAACACCCAAATCCTATGAATCTGGAATAAAATATTACACGTCTAATAACAAATTTGGGATTGATTTCCAAATCCGAGGTGTTTGCAATAACCACAAACAAATCTAGGAATAGTTGTTGGCAATATGATAATACTAAACTGATGGGCTTACAAATCCATACTTTATTTACATACATAATATTTCAGATTTGACAAAAAAAATTGATGATCTTTTAGGCATATAATTAAGATTCAACATAAATGAATTATATAAGATATTATAAATAATGAATATATTTCCAACTTACTTGAAAGCTATCCAAATCTGAATTTGAACACAACTTTTAGGCTTACAATTCCCAAACTTTACATATTCACAGTTTATTTTCAAAAGGGATTTACAAACGCAGATTTAGATTTGTAGATCTGAAAGAAGAAGGGAATTTAAATTAAAGAATTACCTAATCAAAGAACCAACCCTTTTGCATAGACCTGAATTCAATCTCTCCACTTTTTGTCGATTGAATTTGTATACATTTGTATTTTAGATTCTGAAATAAATTGGAGGATTGAGAATAGCCGAGCTTTGTTGTTGCCTCCAGAAATATGAGTAAAAGAGTGGAGGTTTAGCCCTTTATTTGTAGGCGTACAAAGGACTCGGAATTGTTGGGTTGAATTCTAGAAAAATCCGTCTGCTTACATAAATTTTTACAATACATATAGCCACATAACCCTAGCCGCCACACTGCCTATGTCGACCAATCGGTCGATGCAATGGTCGATCGCTCTAATCTACATAGTAGTGAGGTGGAAGGGAAAATATTTATTTCTACTTATATGTTATCTTGTTTGATTTATTTTCCATCCACTTTCGTATTTCGTGTGTAATTTTTTCACACGCACTCCGTTTGCAAAGTTCCAAAAATAGAAGTTGACCAAAATTCCATCACGAAAGCAATGGTTTAGGTTTTGTGGTCAAATTCCATCGTTTGCGAAAATTCCATATTTTGGAATCTAATAAAATAACTAAATTAATTATCGCCAAAACTCTGGGTTGTTACACGAAGTCACACTAGAAACATGATTTCAATTAGTCCGTTGTTAAGAAAGGATTTCCATATAAGTATGAATGTATTCATGGCTTTAGAACGTAATGGTTGGGGTTTAGATGATGGTGGCTATGTTAGCTTCCTTGTTATCACCTTTGCTTCTTGAGTAGACTATCACCTATAGGGCTTAAAGGGAGATGGAATAGGAGCCAGAGAGGCTAGATGGATTCTCCTACCATATGACTTTTCACACTTCTTTTGTTGTTTGCTTTGTGTAGCATTGCTTCCTTAACTAGCATATGCTATCTATTATGCGCTGACTCTTTGATTGCAAGGACATGTTAGGTGTGAGACTTAACCTATCTATATACATATCTTGTAGTATGACTTTTGATAGACCTTTTCGCTCACATCAAACTGTTTTCTGACCTAAGATTTTACATTCCTTCTTACTATCTTGGGTACTCAATGATGATGTTGATGTGTAGACAAGATAGCAGATCAGGTTATGAGGATGCTGAGTTAGAGACGAGCATGAAGGAGCAATAGCATATACATATTTGTATCTATTTGCTTTCCATTGTTATGAGTGTAATCTAAGAGTTGTAGTGAAGATGACATGTATTTGGTATTATTGGATTTCATGTACTTGACTCTGTGACTTGTTGTTATTTCAACTGCTTTTCGGTTATGTCATTACTTACTACACTACTTTCTATATTTCCTATTATATTTTATTCATGAACTATGAGATATATGATATGTAACGACTCGAAAATTAGCAACCTTGATTATCCGATATACAACACATATCGAACATCAAGAGTCGAAAATACCGCAGGGTTAATGAAAGAAATTAAAGGGTGAGGAAAGATAAGATAGAAACTTAGAGTAGTAGTAGAAGAAGAATATACAACATCAGAGTAAGACGAATCTCACAGCGGAACGAACAACATATAATAGATAACATATCCTTGAAATAAAAGATTTTACTTGAATATACATATCATTATCAAGTACAACACTTACAACACAGTGGAATAACAATAGCTATATAAAATCCTGAAGCCTTTTGCTTCAGCTCATCAAGTATATGTAAATCCTGACTACTTGACTACCCATACAAAATTGGGCACCCAAGAGTTTAGGGAAAACAAAACAAAATAAACTCCAGGACAGTCATGGAACTGGTATGAGTAAAACAGTTTAAAACAGTTTGAGCCATTAAACGATATCTCATAAGACCACGCCGTATAACGGAACGGGTTTTTCCCTTATGAGAATCCAAATTATCTTTATATCAAAATCCTTTTGATATTATAATAATGTATATCAACCATAATATAATAATCATCTAGCAGAAATGCTTTCATCTCACGTTCTACATATATAGTATATAATCAAAACCGCGAGCATGTATTGGGTAATGGATTTCCAACTATGACAAGGTATGGAACCACCTTTCGCTAGTGTATCTCTAGAGAGGAATACACCGGGTTCAACAAGAACATCTTGCAACCTGGCCACACATGACCAACCACTCATTTCGCTGAGTGTATCGAATGTATATCACCAACGGTTGGGAACAACAACCGTTTCCCGAATGGGACAGCATCGACAATAGATTTTTAGAAGCAAATGAAACACTATATCAGGTGATTATACACCCTAATTGGTGCGACCTACATAGCCACGCTGCCTGCCCGATTTCTGTCATTTCCCGGTTGTGAGGCTAGAGGCCACGCTTATCTCGGACAGATCACACGTTTATTCACTTTGAATGTCACATCGTCATACCTGCCAAATCACAAATTGATTTCCCCAAAAATACCACAGGTATACAGATAAGAGAAACGAATTCCTCCGCCACCAAACGTTAATACGTTTGAAGAGATCAACTTACGCGATCTATTAAATATACTCTGTCAGACATTTTTCCATACAGGTCGTCCTAGGACTGGACAAACTGAAGGCACTATTCAGTACATTCATCTTAGGCAATCTTTACCTAAGGTTTATACAACAACCCTTGCACTTTATTCCATCTTCAGCTATCTTGGCATATATGATTCGCAACGCTTATGCCAATACGGAGTGGTTCTTCGGATAATAATCCAACAGGTCTCTCCATATTAACAACGTTAAAATGGTCAAAAACTTCGATAGTCGGTGAGTTAACTATCAAAGAAAAATATGTGTGCGAACAATGATATTATTTCCAGATGGAAATTATATCGATCAATCATCATTTAACATTTTATCTCTTTAGTTCATTAATTTACTTATCTCCTGTTTCCATATATTCAACATTTCTTATTTTCTAAATTTAGAAAATATACGTTATTAACAATGGAAAACATTCCCATTTCTTGATTTCTATATTAGAAAACATTTCTGATTCTTATTTCGAAAACATTTCCAAAGCTCCTTCATTTGGTTTAAACTGATGTTTAAATAAAACATCGCTATGCCAACTCGATTATCTTAACTTGATAACTTAACTTGATTATCTTAACTTGATAATCTAACTCGATTATCTTAACTCGATAATCTAACTCGATAATCTTAACTCGAATCGATTAACTTAAATTTGATTAACTCTGATTGATTAACCCTAACTGGTTAACTCTAACTGATTAACTCTAACTGGTTAACTCTAAGTGATTAACTCTAACTGATTAATTCTAACTGATTAACTCTAACCGAATAACTAAAATTCTATTTACTCATTTCGATTAAATCTTTTGAATTAACTCCTTTGATTCCATTTCCTTTTGAATTATCTCCTTTGATTTCATTTCCTTTTGAATTATCTCCTTTGATTTCATTTCCTTTTGAATTATATCCTTTGAATTATCTCCTTTAAATTATTCCTTTTCTATTTTTACTTAACAGATAACTATTCCCTTTTCTATTCTATTTATTTAACAAATAAATATTTCTTTTATCTTTCCTATTTATTTAACAAATAAATATTTCTTTTATCTTTTCAATTCTATTTGTAAATGTTTAACAAATATTCCCTTTCCGAATCTATTTGTAAATGGTTTACAAATATATCCTTTTTATTTCTATTTGAAAATGGTTTACAAATATACGCTTTTCATTTCTACTTGTAAATGGCTTACAAATATATCCTTTTTCTATTTGTTTTTGCAAACATCTTCCTTTGTATTTGTCTTACAAATATATTTCCTTTATATTTGTTTTACAAATAATTTCCTTAATATTTGTTTTACAAATATATTTCCTTTCAAATTCTTTTGATTTTATAATTATTTCCTTATATAAAATCCTTTTTCATTTTATACATAAAATCCATTGATTTTATATAAATAATTTATTTTTAAAATATACTTTGAAAATCCCCTTTTTTACATCCCAGTATTTCTTATGGTATTTAACGTACCATATAACAATGTTCGGTATCATTCAAACATATAAAATCATCAACAGATTTCATATCACATCATATAACACAATATATGAATAGAACAGTACTATAAACATTGAGGAGTCCAGTTGGACCCCTCCAGCCTGTTTCCCTGTATCCACAGATGTTAAACTCTATAATAACATCGATTTCACTTCGATATGAAATATTCTGATCAGCATAATTGATATTTGATTAACGATATATATAAATATAGTTATCTATAATTTCAACCAATGCATACACAATTCAACCAAATAGTTAACACACATCAATCAACGGATAATTATCAGTTCTAAATATATGTTAGAAAAATATATCTGTTCATAGTTGTTGAATTTTACTCACATTGGATGATCATCGTTAATAACGATAACCATCGCTTGATTTGATTTAGATGGACAATTTATTTTGCAATAAATTGTAATGAGGACGAATTCTCTCCCAGTGAGTTCTATTGGGTAGCTTTCGTCCATACGATCCCAGAGAATCTTGTTTCGTCAAATTCTGATATCGTATGAGATAGTTACACATTTTTAAAGTTTTGAATACCATTTAAATTAAAAACAACTTAAGTTAATTTAAATCGGACCTTAACCTTTAAACCCTGGCCCATTCCCTTTCAAAAGCCCACGACCCTTTCTTCCCCAAAAATACACAGTGAACCTGCGTTGTTCCTTCATTCACCATTTTCGATCATTCCCAATCCATTTCCTCCCAAATCACTCCACCGAAACTCGAATAAAAACCACCTCCAAACTGCTCTTCCATTTCTCTACAACTCCATATTAGTTACACCCACCTCGCCTCCCTAACGCGAATCGCGTCCCTGTGTTGTCGAGCACCACCACAGAAATCGCACGACTCCTTCCAACAAATCCAGAAAAATATATACATACTCCATTTCTCACCACAAATGCCAATACGATACTCATTCCACCTAAAACTTCATAAATCGCTCAAAAGATCCAGCCCTAGATCCACGGTGAACTTCGACAGCGAACAGAGATACCACCGAACCCACTAAGATTAGCACCAACATGTAGTTCTCGGTCTCAGGAATTCAAAGAAATAAACATTGTGATTTTAGGAATTTTCTTTTGATTTCCGTTGATTTATTTCAAAGTAGATGTTTTTTTACTGAGAACTAAAACTATGGCGGCTACTAAAATTTTTCTTGCGTTTTAAGCTTGAGTGGGTGGCTAAGAACAAAGGCAACGTGGCCTTCTTAGGTTCACTAATGGTAAGGATATTTTTTTATCATTTTATATTCGTTTTTACTTTCTAAAAATCCATGTGATCACACACGATATTCAAAAATCATGAAAATGAACAAACACCTTCAGTTCGACATTACGGTCCCAACGAAACTGGTTTCGTCGAATTCCGACTCCGTTTGCTCACACAACGTATTTTTAACCATCAAAATACTGACTGTTTTCCACATTAAAAATCGGTACGGCCACATACTGACTCTAAAAATTACGAAACTTGAAATCTAATAATAATTTAACATTGCGGATCCAACAAAATTAGTTTCATCGAATTCTGAGGTCGTTTGCAAAACTGGCTATTTCTAACTCTAAATAACCCTTTTAAATATATAAATATATTTAAAAACAATTAATTTTAATATTTAAAAATAAATATTATCATATATATTCATAACAGAATATCATACAGCTCTAGAATATTCCTATATGTATTTCTAACTTGATATTTCAAATCCCGATATAAATCGATATTCGTTTTATAATGAAATTCCTTTTTAAAATATAAATAAATCATTATAAATTGTAAAGGAATTCCACAACGACTTTTCTAAAATTTGATTTGGGCATAAATCAAAATCTACACGACGAAATCCCAAATTTTCTCTTCCACTAGAAAAATATACTTCACCAGCTCCTAATGTTTCTTAATTCACAGAAATCCGATTTAAAACGGCTTCTGTGTCTTCGTTTAAAGTTCGAATCGCCAAATGGCGAACTGCAACGCCATTTCAAGCTTGATTATAATTATAATATAATTATACGTTCAAACTTCATTTAAATAATATATTCGTTATAATAATTCAAAGCGAAACTCAACCAAATCTCGTATACTATTCAATTCACACACTATTGTGAATTCTACTATTTCAGACTATTTCGATATTTATAATTTATCATTCATTATAAATATTAATTAAATATTCAATATTATTTAATTTTGGTCCTCGATATCACTAAATCGATATTTAATAATTAAATAAATTAATTATTCAGTAGTTAAAAATGCGGGTCATTACAATCTTTCCCCCTTAAAATCATTTCGTCCTCGAAATTGCTAATGTAGAAAACAAACCCTACTAATTGGGTTAAAATTTTCTTTTTTTTCTTTTTTATCTTTAGTTTCAACTGAACCAATCAATTTCAATTAAAATTTTATTTAATTCTTATCAACAAAAATTTTCAAAAATCCGGAAAATTTTCTAACACATTAGCTTTTCGAAATTTTTTGCCAGCACCTCCTTTGTACTGGTCAATCGGTACAACCACAACTCGCCTCTCTGGGCCATCTCCAACCCAAAAGAAAATCAAACAGCCAAGCGGCTTTCCAATCAGGCTCATCAATCTCAAACCCAATATGTAATATAAACTTGTACCTTTTTGCCGGACATATCATTATATCACTTCCACCTGTTATCAATTCAGCAGATACAAGGGTCATGCCAATCAAATTCCAATCTGCTTTTATCCCCAAATCCAACCATTCGCTTATACCTAAGTCGAATTCAGTTTCAAATCAAAGTTCCATTTTCGATTTTTAAATTCTTAACTCATCAATCCAATACCATTTCAGATTCTATCTCACAATTCAAAATTTGATTCTACTTGATATATCGTATCCAATTCAATTTCCAGTTAATTGGTTTCAATTCAGTTCCAGCTCGGTTTCACAAATTTCTATTTAAATTTTGTTTTAATTCGAACAATCATTTCCTAGGAGTTTTAAATAGCTTTGCTTTTCTAAAACCAAATATTCATCTTTCTGGATTTCAAACAACTTGTTTCTCCCAAAACAATTCAAAAACAAAATCTTTTCGGTAGTAATCCGTCACTTACAAATCAAAATTGAGCACCGATGATGTCATGATCATCATCGAAATCTATTTCCAGCTTTCGAAGTGAGTTCAATATTATATCGCTTTTCAAAACCATTTTTAACATTTCCACTTTGAAGTTTATTTCAAAATATCCTTCCAATGTTTGTAAAACAATTTAAAATCTCCTAGGATTTTAAAATTCTCATATACTTAGTTTAACTCCATTTACAAACACCTTTCAAATTCCAGGGTTTAAATTTCAACTCTGATTTAATTTCAGTTTTAACTCATTCGTAACACTTATACAAATCTTAATTGGTTACTAACATAACTGTTTCACTTTTATAATCTTACTCGATTATAATAACAACCAATATATCTGATATATTATAATCATTCCAATATAAATCCTTTATATCAAAATATAACTTGGGTAAATTATTTTGTTTACCCTTTTTTTCAAAACATACCATGTCGGTTCATCGTATTCAAGTGTTTATCAACTCCTACCGATACAGTGGATCAAACTGACCGATCAAAACTCCTAAACAACGCAACCAATAAATCTCCACAATATAAAACAATTTTATATTGAATAACAAATACGCTCTCTCGTATATATACGCTCAAACTCAATCTAGGGTACTACTAACCCCATCTCTACCGAGTCACGCCACAGAGCCAAGGTAATTCACTTAACCTTAAGCTCTGATACCAACTGTAACGACCCAAAAATTAGCGACCTTGATTATCCGATATACAACACATATCAAACATCAAGAGTTGAAAATATCGGATGGTTAATGAAAGAAATTAGAGGGTGAGGAAAGATAAGATAGAAACGTAGAGTAGAAGAAGAAGAAGACACAACATCAGAGTAACACGAATCTCACAGCGGAACGAACAACATATAACAGATAACATATCCTTGAAATAAAAGATTTTACATGAATATACATATCATTATCAAGTACAACACTTACAACACAGCGGAATAACAATAGCTATTCAAAATCCTGAAGCCTCCTGCTCCAGCTCTTCAAGTATCTGTAAATCCTGACTACTTGAGTGCCCGTACAAAATTGGGCACCCAAGATTTAAGGGAAAACAAAACAAAATAAACTCCGGGTCAGTCATGGAACTGGTATGAGTAAAATAGTTTAAAACAGTTTGAGCCATTAAACGATATCTGACCACGCTGTATAATGGAACGGGTTTTTCCCTTATGAGAATCCAAGTTATCTTTATATCAAAAACCTTTTAATATTATAATAATGTCTATCAACCACAATATAATAATCATCTAGCAGAAACGCTTTCATCTCACGTTCTACATATATAGTATACAATCAAAACTGCAAGCACGTATTGGGTAATCGATTTCCAACTATGACAAGGTATGGAACCACCTTTCGCTAGTGTATCTCTAGAGAGGAATACACTGGGTTCAACAAGAACATCTTGCAACCCAGCCACACATGACCGACCACTCATTTCGCTGAGTGCATCGAATGTATATCACTAACGGTTGGGATCAGCAACCGTTTCCCGAATGGGACAGCATCGACAATAGATTTTTAGAAGTAAATGAAACTCTAGATCAGGTGATTATAAACCCTAATAGGTGCGACCTACATAACCATGCTATTTGCCTGATTTCTGTCATTTCCCGGTTGTGAGGCTAGAAGCCACGCTTATCTCTGACAGATCACACGTTTATTCACTTTGAATGTCACATTGTTATACCCGCCAAATCATAAATCGATTTCCCCAAAAATACCACGGGTATACAGCTAAGAGAAATGAATTCCTCTGCCACCAAACGTGAATACGTTTGAAGAGATCAACTTACGCGATCTATTAAATATACTCTGTCAGACATTCTTCCATACAGGTCATCCTGGGACTGGAAAAACCGAAGGCACTATTCCGTACATCCATCTTAGGCAATCTTTACCTAAGATTTATACAACAGCCCTTGCACTTTATTCCATCTTCAATTAATATGCCAGTACAAAGTGGTTCTTCGGATAATAATCCAACCGGTCTCTCCATATTAACAATGTTAAAATGGTCAAAAACTTCGATAGTCGGTGAGTTAACTATCAACGAAAAATACGTGTGCAAACAACGATATTATTTCCAGATGGAAATTATATCGATCAATCATCATTTAACATTTTATCTCTTTAGTTCATTAATTTACTTATCTCCTGTTTCCATATATTCAACATTTCTTATTTTCTAAATTTAGAAAATATACGTTATTAACAATGGAAAACATTCCCATTTCTTGATTTCTATATTAGAAAACATTTCTAATTCTTATTTGGAAAACATTTCCAAAGCTCCTTCATTTGGTTTAAACTGATGTTTAAATAAAACATCGCTATGCCAACTCAAACCATTACCTAAATTCACTTAACCATCATTCACTATCAAACCTTACCATTCCTTAGTTAAGAAGGAAGTCAATCAAGTTGGGGTATAATTACCTCTCAGACCTTAACTGAACAACGTTTTAACTTCAGAATAGACAAAGTTTATCTTTTAAACCTTCAACAAACTTTCTTAAGAAACTCTCGGATTCTATTTACGAATCCACTTCTTTATTGAAAACATTGGTTATAACGATAGCGTTATAATCCCTATTTTCGAGATATCTTACTTCAATTATAACTTTTATCCTTTAATGTAAATAAATAAACACATAAGTTATAAATTAATAACTCTTGATTTAAACACCGGAAAGCATAAGTACTTTCTCGAATTCGATATAATCAAATTCACCGATTAACTCTCTTCGAGTAATCTCTATTTGATTAACTCTTATTCGAATAATCTATATTCGATTATCTCTCTTCGAATAACTTATATTCGATTAACTCACTCTTTCGAATAAACTATATTCGATCTCTTTCTTTCGAATATGCTATATTCGATTTAACTCCTTTCAAATAACTATATTCGATTAACTCCCTTCGATTAACTAATAATCGATAACTCCTTTCGATTAACTAATAATCGATAACTCCTTCGATTAACTAATAATCGATAACTTCTTTCGATTAACTAATAATTGATAACTCCGTTCGATTAACTAATAATCGATAACTCCCTTCGATTAACTAATAATCGATAACTCCTTTCGAATAACTAATAATCGATAACTCCTTTCGATTAACTAATAATCGATAACTCGACTCGACTAACCATATTCGACTAACTTGGTTCGACTAACTTGGTTTGACTAACCATACTCGATTAACTCAACTTGACTAACTTAACTTATTTAACTAAACTTGATTAATTCGACTCATTTAACTCAATAATCTTAACTTGATTATCTTAACTCGAAAATCTTAACTTGATAACTTAACTCGGTTATCTTAACTCGAAAATCTTAACTTGATAACTTAACTCGATTATCTTAACTTGATAATCTAACTCGATTAACTTAACTCGATAATCTAACTCGATTATCTTAACTCGAATCGATTAACTTAAATTTGATTAACTCTGATTGATTAACCCTAACTGGTTAACTCTAATTGATTAACTCTAACTGGTTAACTCTAAGTGATTAACTCTAACTGATTAATTCTAACCGATTAACTCTTAGCGAATAACTAATATTCGATTAACTCATTTCGATTAACTCTTTTGATTTCATTTCCTTTTGAATTATCTCCTTTGAATTATCTCCTTTGATTTCATTTCCTTTTGAATTATCTCCTTTGATTTCATTTCCTTTTGAATTATCTCCTTTGAATTATCTCCTTTAAATTATTCCTTTTCTATTTTTACTTAACAGATAACTATTCCCTTTTCTATTCTATTTATTTAACAAATAAATATTTCTTTTATCTTTTCAATTCTATTTGTAAATGTTTTACAAATATTCCCTTTCCAAATCTATTTGTAAATGATTTACAAATATAACCTTTTCATTTCTATTTGTAAATGGTTTACAAATATATCCTTTTTCTATTTGTTTTTACAAATATCTTCCTTTGTATTTGTCTTACAAATGTATTTCCTTTATATTTGTTTTACAAATAATTTCCTTTATATTTATTTTACAAATATATTTCCTTTTAAATTCTCTGATTTTATAATTATTTCCTTATATAAAATCCTTTTTCCTTTTATATATAAAATCCATTGATTTTATATAAATAATTTATTTTCAAAATATACTTTGAAAATGTGATGATCCCAAACCCCGTACTGACGGTGGCAAGGGTAATCTTTGGAATATAACACATAAACAGATAATAGCAGAACAGAAATAAATAAATACACCAGATAATGTACAAATAATACACTGGATAAACATAATCATCAGAGTTACGCAGTATACAGGATCATACTTAGAACAAAAACAAGTCAGCTATACATAAATGTCTACAGCGGAAAATAAAACATAATATGTACAATAGGGGCTGAACGGCATAAAAAGAGATAAATGATAGAATCCATCTTCAGCTCCAGCTATCCAGAAAGAGCCTGCTGAACCCTGAATACAAGGCTGCCTATGTAGAAATAAGGGCACCCGAGTTTGCAAGTGAAACAAACTACGAGTCAGTCATTGGACTGGTATGAGAAATCTACTTAACACATTTATAAAATGGCTAATCACAGGACCACGCCACTTTCGCGGAACGGGTTTTCTCCATTGGATTGCCAGTGCTTTAAAATAAGTCAATCTTTTAAACACCACAATGCTTTTTATAAAAATGAAGCCATTATAAGACTCAGTTCCCATCACACAATGCAATGCAAACCGAAGGATAGAGTTTTACCTTATAATGGCCAAAATATGCTTGATACGAATAAAACAAAAGAATTTGATATTATTACTAGTGTTTATAAGTTTCAAAAACAATTTCAATCATAACTATCAATCATAGATGGCA
This sequence comes from Allium sativum, assembly GCA_030737875.1. Taxonomy (NCBI): domain Eukaryota; kingdom Viridiplantae; phylum Streptophyta; class Magnoliopsida; order Asparagales; family Amaryllidaceae; genus Allium; species Allium sativum. Next base: position 1,027,675,737 of record CM060909.1, read on the forward strand.
TGGGTACCATATATCATGTCGCCATATATATATACAATCAAAACCACACGGTGTCGTATTTGGAAATTGGATTTCCATCATGAAACAAGGCAAAAGATAGTCCTTAACGACTTCGAGACTCTCTAGCCCGAGCCTCAGGCAAGCGCGCAGACAAGCCTTGGATCGTCAGGGCTGGTCCACTAATGTGGATTATTATGCCTGAACACTACGTTCCCCCACCCTTTGGGGCGTAAATGAGCCAACGAATGACTCCATCGGCTTCACATAGTCACCGATATATCCGAGGCGCCTCGCTACAGCAACAACCACACAGGTGAAAATAATATAAATGTCAACCAGTTTAAGCATTGACACCACCTCTAGCTAGAAAGGAATGCATGCCAGCCCTGATGTCCTCTCCCGTTTCTGGTTCATACCAGGGTGTGAGGCTCACGAATTCACGTTATACACAAAGCTACGCCACACAGGCGGTGCTCTGATTATCAACCACAAGACTTTGCTTTTCAACATAAGCCTTGATCGCTGCATCTTAGCATGCCACACATGCAATTCACACCATGCAACTGATGGCTATCAATCACACAGAATGAATTCCCATGTCAGACACACAGTCCATAATCAAATCCGTTCTGTGTCTGAACGAAACCGGAGGCACTATATACCTCGCATACCCATCGATCTCCACATACGTCTGGATGATCACCACTCATTATCCATATTTTGGGATGCCTCTCAATCAGGACATCAGTTACCATCCAACCGAGGTGAAGATCTCCGGTCTTCAACCACCGTCTTCATCTTTGACTTCTTATCGTCGACTCAGTTATTCAAAATGGGATAAACCCGGTCTTTCTGAGCAAGTCACGTATATAATAAAAAGTACTACACAAACACAACATACGCCTCATTTCAATTCATCAGTCACTAACCGTAAATCAGTAAGAGAACGATTTCCCAAATCTCAACCCCGAAGGCCGAAACCAACATCAGATCAAAACCCAGGAAACCATTAGACTTAGCTAACCTTCATTTAGTTTCTAAATTTCACATTCCATATCGTTTATAATATTTTATAACGATTTATCGCTATTTTTATTTATTTATTTAAAAATAGCTAATTTATTCAAATGATGCTTCAAGCCATAACGCGGCCGTGGCGCTATTTTTCTTCAGATTCGATTTACAATATCTGAAAATTTAACCATTGGATCTTCACAAATTTTATACCATTAGAAAGATCTTTTCAAAACGAATCCAATAATTCCAGTTTTGGGAAAATCCGATGGTCGGATCTCCCGGTACACTCGTTTGAAGTTTCGAATTCAAAATACGAACGGCAGCGTCGTTATTCGATTTAATTTAATTATATATATACAATCGATTCTGGTGCTCTTTTTCTTCAGATTTGAATTAAACATTCCAGACAATCCGACCGTTGGATCTTCACAAAGTGGGTGTTGTTGGAAAGATATTTCCAAAGCGAACCCAACGGTTTCGGTTTCGGGAAAATCCGATGGTCGGATCTCCCGCACTAATCGTTTGAAATCACGGTTTCAAAACATGAACTGCAGCTTCGTTATTCGATATATTTCAATTATATATATATATATTTAAATATAATCGATTATTCGATTTCAAAACTATTTTCTTTTCATACATTTGATAAAAATGATATTTTTATCCAACCGACTTTTATTTCAACCCTTCACTATTTTTAACAATTCATGTATATAGTAAAAATGTGATTTTTATTGCAAAACAATTTATTTCACAACACGACTATTTTATTTAGTTCATATAGATGATAAAAATATGATTTTTATTATAAAACAATTTATTTCAAACATGAATACCATTCAACACATGAATTTCTATTCAACACATGAGTGTTCTCTATAGTTCATATATATAAAATAAAATTGTGATTTTTATTGTTAAAACAATTTATTTAAAACACGAATACCATTCAACACATGAATTTCTATTCAACGAATGAATTTCTATTCAACACAGGAAGGTTTTCTATAGTTCGTATATATAAAATAAAAATGTGATTTTTATTGTTAAAACAATTTATTTAAAACACGAATACCATTCAACACATGAATTTCTATTCAACGAATGAATTTCTATTCAACACATGAAGGTTTTCTATTGTTCATATATATAATAGAAATGTGATTTTTATTGTTAAAACAATTTATTTAAAACACGAATACAATTCAACACATGAATTTCTATTCAACACATGAAGGTTTTCTATTCAACACACGAATTAGTTTCAACACATGAAAATAATTCTAACACATGAATATTATTCAAAATTTCGGCAGCATAACGGCAGGGTAGTTAAAATACGGGGTCGTCCCTAGTACGGCTCCTTGCTCTACCTTAAAGCCTCACAACTTTTGACAATGGGGATTTCATGCATCTAATTTGCACGCAGGCGGCATGTATATTTTTTTCCTTTCTTTTCAACAAACTAATCATACATGGTTTCAACCAAATAATTATCAACCACAAACGGGTATTTTTCAACCACAATCAATCAATTTCAACCACAAACAATCAATTTCAACCATTCGCTGTCAACCAATTTTCACACCAATCACAACCAATAAATATCGTCCATGGTTTGTGGACGAGGGGCGTATATATATATATATATATATATATATATATATATATATATATAAGTAAATTTCACTTCTATTCAACACATATATAATTTTTACAATGCATGTATAACTTATATATCGAACATACAACTTATACAGCACTTATACATGAGGTGTACAACGCTTATATAACTCATACATCGACTATATAATTCATACATCATCGTTTTCCATATCGTTTATAATTCAAAAATCTCACATTGGGTTCCACTCCACCAAAAATAGCAGAAGGCTCAGAAAAATAAGCGGTCTCTTCTAGAATGTAGAAGGCGTCCACACGAGTCCACTGTCTCTTCTTTCACTGAATTTCGTCAACAAACGAAAAAGATATGATTTTTACAGTGAAATCAACAACCGTAGCGCTTTAAAGTGCTATAGAATAGTTTAAAATAATTTCAGCTGTTACCTCAGCTATTCGTTCAAAACTAGGTGTGGATTTTTCTCTGAATCCATGTAGCTAGGTGCCGATTGGCCTACGCCACGTTAGAGCACTAGGAGTCGCGCACCTGCACCGGAAGTGGGACCCACTTCGGTGGTCGGAGCTGACGGCGGTGGCGGTTGGAAGTTCGAAACTTTCGAGCTCGAATTCTCCCCCAATTCTGAACGAAAAATACAAACTATATATGGATTTGAAGGTGGAGAGGAGATCTACAATTTCTTCAACTGGAGGGAAGGCTATAGATGCGTGGATTTGGAGGAATCGGGGAGGGAAGAATTGGAGTTCCATCGTCGATCGCGGGGGGGGGGGGGGGGTGTGGGGTGGGGGTGGGGGTATAATGATGTGGACCAATGATTTTTTTTATATTTATAAATTTTAAAAATCGAAAAATACCCCTTATCTCATATGAACTCCAATCCAAATCCAACGACTGTCGTCCCTAGCTAAATACCCCTATTCTGAACGTAATGGGATATGTTTCAAAGGCCCATTTGACTATTTCAGTCAGTTTTCCTTCAAATTAAAATATGAATCATTCAATATTTAATTTGAATGTACATTTCAATTTGCCGGGGCCATATATTGATTCTAAAAATTCTCGAAAAATAAATCTAGCTATGTTTCGACGATACGATCCGAATAAAACTAGTTTCGTCGAATTCTGAGACCGTTTGAAAAATGACCTTTTTCTGGTAGATCCAATTTAATAGAAATCGACCAAACACATTTTCCTTTGCCACGCTCACATACTGAGGTCGTTTTCACAATGGCCATTTTCACGGGCTATGTAAACTCTATAGCAACCTTTCTGAAAATTCATTTAGCCACAACTTTTGCTTCCCGCTAGGAAACTTCGATTTTTCAGATTCGTTAGAAAGATATTCACTAACAGATTTAAATATTTTTGGTTTCACTCAAACCCGTTTTATTTTGCACCCGGTACAGTCAATCAAAGTTTGAATTCAAATTTTGAAACTACCGCGCCATTTCAGGCCTTGTTTATAATTAGAATTAATTATATTTATTTTCAAACGTCGATTCAAACTTACTTTTCGTCATTATTATTTAAAATATTTATTTTAAAAATTTAAAATCCACCAAAATAGCCAAATTAAAATTTTCAAACTTTGCAATCTCCCTCACTTAAAACTTTTCGTCCCCGAAAAGGAACAAAGTCGAAGGTGGTTTGATTAATCAACTCTACTTTCAATCTGGCTTTCATTCTCTAACTTTTCAGTTTTTGAGAATTTTCTAATTCTTCAAAAATTTGGCTAAACCCTAAATTTTCGAAAAATTTCGCCATAACCTCCTTTGTACGGGGAGGGGTTTGGAAATTTATTGGGCCGTATTAGGTACCCAATAAATCCTAATAAGCATGCACATATTTATAATGATATATTCCGGTGTCCACAGGGGAGTGTGTATAGATCATAACTCCAGAGAATAAATTCTCGTCACCCTATTAATGGTTTTTGTGCCTTAATGACCAGAGAGACGTGTTTATTGTCGTCTCTAGATCCGTGTGGTTTTTTTTTTTTATTAATTTGGCAATTTACCGTTATATTTTACATAGTCCATATAAGTCATCAGTTCAACCGGTAACATATAGTAATCGCCATACAAGCCTGTCACTCGTATGGTAAATCTTCAACCTCATCACACAAGCTCCAAATGCTTATGTGGTATATGATGAAATATGCCTATCTTCAAGAAGTATGATATGTAGTGTAGTTCAAAATTAATTGTTACTATCCTATGGCGACATTTATTATTACACACAGAACAACCAGCACTCCGCCTCCAATGGCATTCACAGGAGTTGATATAATAATAAAATTGCGCATCCAACTCATTAAGGTTTACCTATTTGTCGGGCAGCAAATAAATTCTTTACTCAACAGCTAATCCAATTGCCTGTTGAAACATATATAATTCACATGTATATATTTCTATCTATTTTTAACTCAGTTCAATGTGTGATTTAATTGAATAAATTTTACCATTCATTCTCTTATTGATTAAATTAACTATCGTTCTAATAATTTAATTAATCAAATCCACTATCACACAACACAAACAACAAGCAAATTGTTTTTAACTTTTTAAAAACATGCTAATCGATTCATATAATCTTTTTAAATTAATCAGACTATAGAATTTAAAAGTTCACATCCATGAAAAGAAAATAACAACAAGATAAAGAACAAAATGATAATGCAAAGTATGGTAAATGTACCTTACACCGGAGTCAATCAGAGATATCCACCCTGCACTTAGGATAGGCTTTCTTAATGTTTTCCTCTGTTTCCCAAGTACAATCTCGCGGATCTCCACTCCATTTCACTTTGACTAAGTGAGCCTTCTTGTTCCTCAGTTCTTTGGTTTCTTTGCCGATAATCTTTAGCGGCTCTCTCCTCACAGCTAATTCTGGAGTAATTTCAATATCCTGTTGCGCTGCTTCTTCCACGATCAAGTCTGGATCATGAACATGCTTTCAAAGGTGAGATATGTGAAATACATCATGCACTCCAGGCAACCAATCCGGTAATTGAATTCTATAAGTGAGGGTTCCAATCCGTTCAAGTATAGGGAATGGACCAATAAATCTGGGTGCCAACTTCCCAGTTTTGCCAAATCGAATCACTCCTCTCATCGGAGAAACCCTTAAATACACATAATCACCAAAAGAAAAAGCCAAATATCTTCTTCTCGAATCAGCATAGCTCTTCTGTCGGCTTTGACCGACGAGTAATCGTTTCTTAATGAAATCGACTTTGTCTGCAGCTTCGCGAATCATATCTGGTCCCAAGACAAGTCTATTACCAGGTTCGACCCAACAAGCAGGAGATCAGCACGGTCTACCATACAATGCTTCAAATGGTGACATTGTCAGGCTTGCTTGGTAGCTATTGTTGTATGAGAACTCAGCTAAATGTAAATGGTCTTCCCATGATCCACCAAAATCAAGAACACAAGCCCATAATAAATCTTCTAAAATACGATTCACCTTCTCAGTCTGACCATTTGTCTGAGGATGATAAGCGGTGCTTAGATTCAACTTCGTTCCCAGTTCTACTTGAAATGCCTCCCAGAATTTGCTAGTAAACATTGGATCTCTATCACTAACTATACTGATCGGCACTCCATGTAGCCTAACAATTTCCTTGAAATATATCTGCGCCAGACTCTGAGCAGTTCTGTTTGATCTGACAGGTATGAAATGGGCGGTCTTCGTGATGCGATCTACGATCACCCAAATACTGTCATTTCCTTTTTTGGTTCTGGGCAAACCATCTATGAAGTCCATGGAAATATGTTCCCACTTCCAACCTGGAACGTCCAGCAGTTGCAACAATCCAGCCAATTTCTGTTGGTCGCTTTAGACTAGCTGGCAAGTAGAGCATCGGCTGACATATAAAGAACTGTCTCTCTTCATCGACCTCCACTAGAAAGTACGTTTGATATCATTATACATTTTGCTTACTCCTGGATGGATACTAAGTTTTGACTTGTGGCATTCATCCAGTACTTCCTTTCGGAGATCAGAAATGTTAGGAACACAAATTCGACCCTTCAGCCTTAGAATCCCTTGGTCATCAATCTGGAAACTCAAGTGTTTGCCTTTCTGTATTCTTTCTCTGATCCTTTGAATGAAGTGATCATCCTTCTAAAGAGCAGAGATTTTATCAATCAATGAAGTCGTAATAATAAAACTGGCAATCATTACATTCTTTCGGCTTAGCGCATCGGCCATGTCGTTGGCTTTCCCTGGAGTGTACAGAATCTCAAAATCGTATGCTGTAAGGAACTCTAGCCAACGTTGCTGCCTTAGATTCAAGTCTTTCTGGTGAACAGATACTTTAGCAACTGATGATCTGTAAAGAGTTCGAATTTCTCACCCAAAAGATAGTATCTCCAGATTTTCAAAGCAAATACGATAGCCAACAACTCAAGATCATGAGTGACGTAGTTTTTCTCGTGCGGCTTCAGCTGACGGGTAGCATAAGCAATCACTTGACCTCTTTGCATTAATACTGCACCAAGGCCTTCTCTAGAGGCATCTGTCCAGACTTTCAAGTCTCGATTGCCATCGATTATTGTTAACACTGGAGTCGTTGTTAATCTTAACTTTAGCTCCTCAAAAGCCTCCTCACATTCAGGAGTCCACTTGAATTTTGAGTACTTCTGTGTAAGCTTCGTTAAGTGACTAGATATCTTCGAAAAATCTTTAACGAACTTCCGGTAATAACTAGCCAATCCAAGAAAACTTCGGACTTCTGTGGGAGTACTAGGCTGTTTCCAATTCTGAATAGCTGTAATTTTACTTGGATCTATAGCAATTCCCTCTTTTGATATGACGTGGCCCAGAAACTTTACTTCATCTTGCCAGAATATACATTTGGACAGTTTGGCTTTCAATACATTCCTTCTCAGAATTTTTAGAACTTGTTCCAAATGTTTTTTATGTTCGGCCTTTGACTTAGAGAAGATTAGAATATCATCAATAAAAACCAGAACAAACTTATTCAGGACCCCTCTGAACACTCAATTCATTAGATCGACAAAATAGGCAGGAGCATTACATAAGCCGAACGACATTACCAACCATTCATAAAATAAGTCTGGACCCCTGAATGCTGTCATAGGAACACACTCTTCGGCAATACGAAGCTGATGGAAGCCTGTAGCTAGGTCCATTCTTGAAAATACTTGTGCTCCATTCGTACGATCCAATAATCATCGACTCGCGGCAATGGATATTTATTCTTTATTGTCTGCTTATTCAAGTTACGATAATCCACACATAGTCGCAGAGTACCGTTAGACTTTGGGGCAAACACCACTGCTGCTCCCCAGTAAGAGAAACTAGGCCTGATCAGACGCTTGCATACAAGCTGTCGAGTTTCATTGTCTAAAGTTCTTCTTTCTCCTTTAGAGTCATTCTACGAATAGCATGCAATACTGGCCTTGCATTAGGAATTAAAGCGATCTTGAAATCAATTTCTCTCTGCGGAGGTAAGCTAACAACTTCTTTGAACACATCCGCATAATTCTTGACGACAGGAATATCTTTTATGAGGTCATGAATATTCTCTGTGACTACATGGATATTTTCTATTTGAGCAGGAGAAACATCCAAAGCTGCCCAGAAGTCTTTTCTATCAGAATTCTGACCCTCACAGGGTATGGTTATATAATTCCCTGAGTTAACCATTGCCCCAACAACTCTGTCAGCGAATTTAACCTCTGCTTCATGTAACACCCCACCTCCGCCAGGGTGGCTCTTGCAAGCACTCTGACTTTGGAGGGGCGTTTGAATCGGGTAAACATGCATAATGATATATCAAGGCAGAACAAGAACATATGTATATATGTAAACAGAGTAAATAAGATAAGTAAAAACAGCGGAAGATTTCAAACTATTTCAAGACAAGTCTGGTACAACATAATGTCAACTTTCCAAATACACAAGTCTACATAAAAACAACATCACTGAAAAACTGAAATACATAAGTACTATCCCCAAAATAAGTGATAACCATAGCTAGCTTCATGTCAAGACCGTACATGAGCTAAAATCCCACAAGCAAGCGATCAGAAATCCAAGCTAAGCTCCAATATTCCCACCCTGAGAACCTGGGGGGGGGGGGGGGGAACGGAAGAAAAGAGGCGAAAGGAAAACAGGTCAGTCAAAAAGACTGAGTAAGCCCTACTACAATCAATGTAAACTGATAAAGTTAACTGGCATGAGAAGCAGGGATGAACATAAGGATAACCACATACTAGCATGATGATTAACTAACAAGGTAGATAAAGGTGTCATCCCATAATCAGGTTTAAGGTTTTTGCACCACAGGTGTACTAGCAAACTAACATGACTTGAATAAACAAGTATTGATCCCTTGGCCCAAGCTTTGGCCCAATAACATGAAGTGACCCTAATACGCAGTCCAACCAAACGGTCTAGTCGATCGGCTCCCTATAAGCCTAACTCGTCACGTGTTGGTGTCAATGCGGCCCAAACATAATTGTAGTCAGACTGTGCAGGGTCTCCCGTCGGGTGTATCAAGCCCTAGGGTGTCAACCCCTGGACACCATAAACATAAGTGCACAGTCTCGATCTACTGGTACCCGTGCATGTTTTCCCCGACTTCGGACTAAGTGCACGACCATAGTCCGCCCGGAACTACACCGGCGTACCAATCTGCCGTCGTTTTTGGTCACTTACCTCAAGTCCAGTAATCGTGCCCCCACCCTAGCCTAGTCCCTAGGGTCATAATGATACAAACTTGGGATTACTGCTGGAGTGGACCCCCATTGCTAGGATTTTCTAGTGGGTTAAGTACGGTTTAACCCTCTTGCTAATCATGGATTAACTTGGTTAAGTGTAACGATGAGTTCACGACTTAACCCTGATTAATCTACCAAGCCCAAATTGGTTAAGTATTAAGTGGACCATGACTTAACCCTAATCATGAGGCATTAATTAATTAATGCGCCTTAACCTCTCACATTAGACTTTGTTGCGGTTACTAGTTAAGCCGGTCGGTTCCGGGTAGCTTTACACCACAACTTGGTCTAACCTCGGGTTCAAGTTACAACAAGACCAACTTCTCACATTGGGTCCTATTGTTTGTAGCAACTAGTTAAGCCGGTCGGTTCCGGGTAGGTTTACGCTACAAACTCAACCCAACCTCGAGTTGGTTACACTTATATTTTCTAAGTGTCATGTCCATTATGTTTCCAAAACATATTACAAGTTTTCAAGCATTTGGGTAGACCTAACTTAATAGGTAAATTCCCAATGGGTAGACCTAACTTAATAGGTAAATTCCCAATCTTATGTTTTTATGTCTTTTAAGTTTACCCAACCCCAAACGCAATCCCATCGCTTACATATCGCAATAGCGCATAAAGGATAGAAAGAGGGAACTTGGCATAATCATGACATAAAGGTGTTGAAGCCACAAGTTTAACATGGTGGCATATGAAATGTACATATGCTTGCATATTGCATCATTAGGCCTCAAAAACATGCATAAAACCAAACTTAGCATATTGGTGATACATGGTGATAAATGACATGTAGAAATTGCCATAAGTTCGCATTTAGCCTCACATGCAAGTTATCATAAGGGATATGATAACTTACATGTTGCCAAAATGCAACCTCTAGCATAAATCTTGAAGCTTTATGTTCATATACTCAAGGTAAGCTTGCATAACATGATAACATGAACAAAATGATCAACCCAAACTTGCATAACATAACTTGCATATCATATGACAAACTTGCATATCAAACTTGCATAACATAACATGATAAACTTGCTTATCATAACATGGCAAACTTGCCTAACTTAACATGATAAACTTGCATATCATAACATGGCAAACTTGCATAGCATAACATGGTAAACTTGCATATCATAACATGGCATACTTGCATAACATAACATGATAAACTTGCATATCATAACATGGCAAACTTGCATAGCATAACATGGTAAACTTGCATATCATAACATATCAAACTTGCATAACATGACATGGTAAACTTGCATATCATGGATTACTTGCATATCATAATGATCAACCAAACTTGCATCATTCATTTAACTTTAGAGTTTAAATATGAAAGTAGAAAAGGGCTTACAATGCTTATGAAGACACAAAAATATGACAAAGCCCTTATGCAATCAATTAGACCCAAAATGCAAGCTCTAATAGAAAAACCCTTGAGCCAAAATGATCAAAACTCTTGCTTTATGATGTAAATATGGAAACTTGATTTGAATGCAAGCTAATGATGCTCATACAAGCTTGAAAACACTTGTATGCATGGAAAATCTCTCATAGAAATAATTTAGAAATTTTATGAAGAGAGTGGAGGCCATGAGAGGATTGATTTTGCCATAGTTTAGTTACTTGAATGAATATTGATGATTTAGGGTTAGGTTAGGGGCTTATTTATAGAGATTAGGACTAGTTTTGGCCTTAGGATTAAACCCTAGTTCCAATCTCAGCCCTCAAAACCGAATCTGGCCCCCAAACTCAACACAATCCCAAAATGGTACACTAGGCAGAACTGCCCGGCTGAGCCAAGTCGACAGCCAAGTCGACAGGGCTGTCGACTTGGGTCCAACCAAGTCGACTCCCAAGTCGACAGGGCTGTCGACTTGGGTGCTCTGGCGGGAAGCTTCCCGCCTGGCCCAATCTGACCAAATTTTCAAATTCAAACTTGAATTTGAAATCTGTTTCTACTTTGAATTTTCTGAAAACTTCGTTGGGCCTTAATCGGGTCATACGGACTCCGATTTTCGAAAACTCGGACTCTATTTCGCGTATTTTTCCGAGACGAACGCAATGGCATAGCCCGTTTCCCTTGATTCAGATATTAGAATTAAATTCTGCCTCGATTTATGTTATAACAGGTTATTGAAAATACGGGTTGTTACATTCTCCCCTCCTTAAAGGATTTCGTCCCCGAAATCTTCAAGTTAGGAAGAACGTATCCTACCATCCAACATCCATCTACTCAAAACATCATCCATGAGCAATCATTGTCCTTACAAGATTCTAAATGTTGCATGAACGTATGCAAAGGTCTGTGTGTATGTACTTATCTAATGCAAATATCATCAATGCAAATTATGTTAGTGAAATGAATCCATATGTATGCAATTCCTAACATAATGTATAACATCTATATGTGTGCACATAACATACATCCATATGCAACATCCATGTGATAACACAAAAATTTTCATCCATGAATAAGCATAAACACTCATGCATATGCAATATGAGGAGTGTGTGAGCCGATCTAGTGCCTAACGTGTATAATGCATCCACGAGTAACCACTTGCAAACACTTGCAACCACTTGCAACCATCAAGCATAACATGTTTCAAACACATGTTTCATCCAAAGGGTTTCTACCTAAGGTTCTCATGACAAGATTAACATGATATAAATAGCAAAAGAAAGATATGCTACAAAGTGATCGGGAAGATAAGCAAAATATACTCCTTTTGGATTACAAGAAATCCCTTCCTAACCCAACCCCAATCCTATAAAAGCCCAAAAGGTTTTGTCAACCTAACGGACCCCTTCAAACCTTGACATGTATTACTAACCGATGAGTCATACCCCTTATGGAGTTTACAACAGAAATGGGATCGAGAATGGGACCGAGAGGATATACGTAAAAAGGATAACATGCGAGTAAGTTTCACCGGAAAACAAGGATCAAGGATATACTCTTAGAAAGAGATATGATGCGCGTATCTAGCCTTCAGTCTTCTAAGTCACGTTTCCTTGAGTTTAACTCCACTATGCTTTGACCATCTTTTACCTCATGATTTCCTAGCTTCTTAACTCTTATTTCCAAATATGAGTTGGAACCCATTTCATTGTCGCCTCTCGTCTTCCTTTTTCACTTACTCTTCTATCATTCTTGGCTTAAACATAACTATGACCTCATGGTTTCATGCAAGCTCTCCAAAATTCACTAGTGAATCCTGGATCTCGTTTACTTACTATAAAGTATTCCACGCAGCAGAACTTTTCTTGGAAATACCAATCCACGTTGCCAATTGCTCTTACTAACGTAATTTTCTATAACTCATGCTTGAACGAAATGAACCATCTGCCTGTGAATGATAGGACGTCCTTAGATTCAGCCGTTTGCCCATGACTTCCCGTAGACTATCTCAAAACTGGCTAGTGAAGATTGAGTCATGGTTACTAACTATACTTTAGGGAACCTCGTGCAACCGCTTTATTTCTTGAAAGTAAACTGTCGCTAGCTATGATCCAGTCCTTTCGCTCTTTACCGGAGTGAAATGAGCGCTCTTCGTGAGTCTACCTACTATGACCCACATGCTCGTATTCTCTTTCCTTGACCTAGGCAGTCCGTCCACGAAATCCTTCGTGACGCTTTACTACTTCCATTGCGGGGACCTCCAATGGATGTAATAGCCCACTGGGCTTCTATGACTCGGCCTTTAACCTGTTGGCACAACATGCACCTTGGGAAAAATTCGGCCACCTCCTCGAGTGATGTGCCTCTTCAAGAGCCTTCTTTCTCTCATCGCGTCTTAGCCATCCCTTGTCATCTATAGCGAGGTGACTTATCATCTCGCCTCGAGTCAACTTGTCCATGATCTCGACTAACTGCGGGTCTTCTTTCTGCGAAGTCCCTACTTGATCCAGAAGGGTAGGTCTAAGCTCAAGGGACGCTAACTAACTAATTAAACTGAGAGAACTTCTTACTTCAATTGTCCTCGTCGGAGCTTTTCGGTTTTGAACCGCGACCACTTTAGCGGGATCCACCGCTAAGCCTTGCTTAGAAGCTATGTGCCCAAGAAATCTAACTTCTTTTCTCCAAAATGACATTTGGAGGACTTGGCTTTCAACTGATGCGCTCTAAGCGTATCCATCACCTCCTTGAGATGTCTAGCATGTTCTTCCTCGTTCTTTAAGAAAGTCAGGATATCTTCTACAAAGATTACCACAAACTTGTTCAGGAACTCCCTAGAAACCCTACTCATCAAGTCCACGAAGTAGGCGGGTGCATTAGTCAAGCCGAACGGCATGACAAGCCATTCGAAGAATCCATCTGGAGTTCTGAACGCAGTCTTGTCTATACTATCTTCAGCTACTCTGAGCTGATGGAATCCAGTAGCAAGATCAAGAGAAAACAGATGTTCCTACAAGCTGATCAAACAAATCATCGATCCTTGGCAATGGTTGTCTATTCTCTTTGTTTAAATCACGATAATCAACACAAAGTCAAAGAGAACCATCTGCCTTGGTAGTAAATACTACAGGCGCTCCCCATTCAGATATACTTCATCTAATGAAGTTCTTCTCAAGCAACTCCTTGACTTGCTTTCTTAACTCTCATCTTGCGGGGCCATGTGCCTAACCGGCCACGTAACTGGCTTGGCATTATCAACCAGATAAATGCGGAAATCTATTTCTCGTTTAGGGGTAACCCCCTTCACTTCACCCAAAATATCAGGATATTCTCGGACCACCCTCACCGATTGCAAACTATCGATAGACGAGTTGAGGGATTCAAGATAACACAACATGACGGGACTCATAGGGTTACTAGAAATTTTTAGGGTATTACCGAGGCGAGTCATGAGCCTCACAACCCTATGCTCAAAAATCAAGAATGGCTCCAAAACTGGACAACCAATCCATGCCCAAAACCAACCCATACCCCATGAAACCGAGAATATAAGCATCACACGAGAACTCTACACTAAAGATAGAGATTTTCAAATCCACGTAGATAATAGACAAATGGGCGGAAACCCCAATTGGATTTGAAACACACACGGGATCATAAACTAGACTAGTACTTAGGTGCAAACTTTCAACTAAATCAGATGAAATAAACTATGCGATGCACCAAAATCAAACAAGGTACAAACTGAAAAATCATAAATATATACTAGGATTTCAACAAAAACACAACCTCGATCAAGAGCTGGAAGAACGATGTTGAGGGGGTGAACTCGCCCTTCAGACGGTCTTGCACACTGAGTCTGACCTTGCCCTTGCTTCTTCGGGCAATCTTTGCTGAAATGTCCAAACTCACCACAACGATAGCATTCACCACTCTTCCTTTTCCTCTTCTTACAACCCTTAATAAGATGCCCAACTGAACCGCAATAATGGAACTTCCTCTTGTCGTTATTGCCCTTGTTTTTGTTCCCCTTGTTGCCTTGACTCTTGTTCTTGTTCTGATTGACTTGACTGCTCTGACCACTTGGATTACCCTGATTTCCTTTCCACTGGGGATCAGTCTTCTTGGCTTGAGTACCATTCATCTTGATCTCCTTCTTGTCACTCCTATTCTCTTCATTGAGTAGGGCCATATTCACCAAACTCTCGAAAGTTGCCCCCAAGGGTATATGAGATATGGCCAAACTGCGCAATGGCTCGTTTAGTCCTAGAGCAAAGTGCATGGCCTTCTTCTGAGCTGTGTTAACCAAGTCTAAACCGACCCGAGCCAGTTGATTAAACTTATCTATGTATTCCCTAATAGTCATGTCCCCTTGTTTCAGTGATAGGAACCTTAGTCCAAACTTTCCCCGAAAGTCATCCCAAGTCTCAATTGGCCTAGTAGCGGTGGTGACCACCCACCAACGTGCAGCTTCTTCCTTTAGCAACCACACTGCTAATAAAACCTTCCTACGGTCATCTATATCAAAGAAGGCAAAAAGATCTTCGGTTTCTTTCAACCAATTCCTTGCCTGTACAAAAGTCTCGGTTCCAATGAAATTCTTGCAACCCATCGCCTTAAAGTCTTTGCAAACCTTTGCGAAGTCAGTTTGAGGATGCTGAGGGGGAGGAGGAAGAGGAACCTCAGCGACAGGAGGAGGAGGAACGTTAACTACCGGAGGGGGAGGAGGAGGAACATCTGCGGGGCCGGCTTCGGTCGCCCTAGCCTCCAAAAGTCTTCTATACCAAACAGGTACGTGCACTCCCCCCGGAATGGCAAAGTTATTGGCCATACCGAAAACGAAGAAAAAGATAGATTCAGAATGGAGAAAAACGAAGGAATTTTGCTAATGGCTTTTTGGGGAATAGCCTTTAAAATAAACTAGACTTTTCTTTGGAAAATACTTTATACTTGGTTTTGAAAATAGTTTTCCAAAAGTTTTAAAAACCTTTTTGTTCCTTCTCGAAAACCATATGCTCTGATACCAAATGTAACACCCCACCTCCGCCAGGGTGGCTCTTGCAAGCACTCTGACTTTGGAGGGGCGTTTGAATCGGATAAACATGCATAATGGTATATCAAGGCAGAACAAGAACATATGTATATATGTAAACAGAGTAAATAAGATAAGTAAAAACAGCGGAAGATTTCAAACTATTTCAAAACAAGTCTGGTACAACATAATGTCAAATTTCCAAATACACAAGTCTAGATAAAAACAACATCACTGAAAATCTGAAATACATAAGTACTATCCCCAAAATAAGTGATAACCATAGCTAGCTTCATGTCAAGACCGTACATGAGCTAAAATTCCACAAGCAAGCGATCAGAAATCCAAGCTAAGCTCCAATATTCCCACCCTGAGAACCTAGGGGGGGGGGAGGAAGAAAAGAGGCGAAAGGAAAACAGGTCAGTCAAAAAGACTGAGTAAGCCCTACTACAATCAATGTAAACTGATAAAGTTAACTGGCATGAGAAGCAGGGATGAACATAAGGATAACAACATACTAGCATGATGATTAACTAACAAGGTAGATAAAGGTGTCATTGCATAATCAGGTTTAAGGTTTTTGCACCACAGGTGTACTAGCAAACTAACATGACTTGAATAAACAAGTATTGATCCCTTGGCCCAAGCTTTGGCCCAATAACATGAAGTGACCCTAATACGCGGTCCAACCAAACGGTCTAGTCGATCGGCTCCCTATAAGCCTAACTCGTCACGTGTTGGTGTCAATGCGGCCCAAACATAATTGTAGTCAGACTGTGCAGGGTCTCCCGTCGGGTGTATCAAGCCCTAGGGTGTCAACCCCTGGACACCATAAACATAAGTGCACAGTCTCGATCTACTGGTACCCGTGCATGTTTTCCCCGGCTTCGGACTAAGTACACGACCATAGTCCGCCCGGAACTACACCGGCGTACCAATCTGCCGTCGTTTTTGGTCACTTAGCTCAAGTCCAGTAATCGTGCCCCCACCCTAGCCTAGTCCCTAGGGTCATAATGATACAAACTTGGGATTACTGCTGGAGTGGACCCCCATTGCTAGGATTTTCTAGTGGGTTAAGTACGGTTTAACCCTCTTGCTAATCATGGATTAACTTGGTTAAGTGTAACGATGAGTTCACGACTTAACCCTGATTAATCTACCAAGCCCAAATTGGTTAAGTATTAAGTGGACCATGACTTAACCCTAATCATGAGGCATTAATTAATTAATGCGCCTTAACCTCTCACATTAGACTTTGTTGCGGTTACTAGTTAAGCCGGTCGGTTCCGGGTAGCTTTACACCACAACTTGGTCTAACCTCGGGTTCAAGGTACAACATGACCAACTTCTCACATTGGGTCCTATTGTTTGTAGCAACTAGTTAAGCCGGTCGGTTCCGGGTAGGTTTACGCTACAAACTCAACCCAACCTCGAGTTGGTTACACTTATATTTTCTAAGTGTCATGTCCATTATGTTTCCAAAACATATTACAAGTTTTCAAGCATTTGGTTAGACCTAACTTAATAGGTAAATTCCCAATGGGTAGACCTAACTTAATAGGTAAATTCCCAATCTTATGTTTTTATGTCTTTTAAGTTTACCCAACCCCAAATGCAATCCCATCGCTTACATATCGCAATAGCGCATAAAGGATAGAAAGAGGGAACTTGGCATAATCATGACATAAAGGTGTTGAAGCCACAAGTTTAACATGGTGGCATATGAAATGTACATATGTTCATATACTTGCATATTGCATCATTAGGCCTCAAAAACATGCATAAAACCAAACTTAGCATATTGGTGATACATGGTGATAAATGACATGTAGAATTTGCCATAAGTTCGCATTTAGCCTCACATGCAAGTTATCATAAGGGATATGATAACTTACATGTTGCCAAAATGCAACCTTTAGCATAAAGCTTGAATCTTTATGTTCATATACTCAAGGTAAGCTTGCATAACATGATAACATGAACAAAATGATCAACCCAAACTTGCATAACATAACTTGCATATCATATGACAAACTTGCATATCAAACTTGCATAACATAACATGATAAACTTGCATATCATAACATGGCAAACTTGCCTAACATAACATGATAAACTTGCATATCATAACATGGCAAACTTGCATAGCATAACATGGTAAACTTGCATATCATAACATGGCATACTTGCATAACATAACATGATAAACTTGCATATCATAACATGGCAAACTTGCATAGCATAACATGGTAAACTTGCATATCATAACATATCAAACTTGCATAACATGACATGGTAAACTTGCATATCATGGCAAACTTGCATATCATAATGATCAACCAAACTTGCATCATTCATTTAACTTTGGAGTTTAAATATGAAAGTAGAAAAGGGCTTACAATGCTTATGAAGACACAAAAATATGACAAAGCCCTTATGCAATCAATTAGACCCAAAATGCAAGCTCTAATAGAAAAACCCTTGAGCCAAAATGATCAAAACTCTTGCTTTATGATGTAAATATGGAAACTTGATTTGAATGCAAGCTAATGATGCTCATACAATCTTGAAAACACTTGTATGCATGGAAAATCTCTCATAGAAATAATTTAGAAATTTTATGAAGAGAGTGGAGGCCATGAGAGGATTGATTTTGCCATAGTTTTGTTACTTGAATGAATATTGATGATTTAGGGTTAGGTTAGGGGCTTATTTATAGAGATCAGGACTAGTTTTGGCCTTAGGATTAAACCCTAGTTCCAATCTCAGCCCTCAAAACCGAATCTGGCCCCCAAACTCAACACAATCCCAAAATGGTACACCAGGCAGAACTGCCCGGCTGAGCCAAGTCGACAGCCAAGTCGACAGGGCTGTCGACTTGGGTCCAACCAAGTCGACTCCCAAGTCGACAGGGCTGTCGACTTGGGTGCTCTGGCGGGAAGTTTCCCGCCTGGCCCAATCTGACCAAATTTTCAAATTCAAACTTGAATTTGAAATCTGTTTCTACTTTGAATTTTTCTGAAAACTTCGTTGGGCCTTAATCGGGTCATACTGACTCCGATTTTCGAAAACTCGGACTCTATTTCGCGTATTTTTCCGAGACGAACGCAATGGCATAGCCCGTTTCCCTTGATTCAGATTTTAGAATTAAATTCTGCCTCGATTTACGTTATAACAGGTTATTGAAAATACGGGTTGTTACACTTCATATTTGGTTAACCAATCCAATCCCAAAATAAGACCGAATTCAGTAAAATTCATGATGATAGAGATGGTAGGGAACTTATAATAGGAAAAAGAGACAGGCACCCACAAATCCAGCTAAGATCGAGAGAACCCCTAACCGGGTTATGGACAGTGATGGGGTCTTTGAGCTTCCTCAATTTCAAGTCCAACTTCTTGACCGCATTCTTTGCAATAAAGCTTCGTGACGCGCTTGTGTCAAACAGTACTTTGACTGGAATGTTTTTGACACTAAGCGTGCCTTCTAAAACATAAGATCTTCCCTGACTAGCTGAGGGTGCTGAAGTTTCTGCCACTTCGTTTACGTGAACCACATTGGTCTTTTTCAACAGCCTAAAGTCTCTCCATATATGACCAGCCTGATGACAAAGATTACATTCTCGGGTCAATTGAAACTTGTTCTTGGATTCAGATTCATCCTTCTTTTGTTTCTTTAAAACTCTGCAACTTATCGAGAAATGTCCCTGGTTATTGCAGTTACTACATACAGCAGTCGTTACTGGTCCTTTCTCTTATTTAACCCTTTTCCTCTTGGCCTTGGGCTTCTTACTGGCCTCAGGACCAGCAGTCTCAGACTCCTCTTTCTTACTCGAACTGACTTCCTCTTCGTTGTACAACATACCTTTCTTATGGAGATCTTCGTACTGATAAGCCATGTATATCATTTCTGAAAAAGAAGCTTCATATGCCCCATTACTTTATTCTGGTATTTTCTTTGTAGGCCATGAATAAACCTCAGATTCTTCCTCTTCGTATTTTGAATTAGATGAGGAGCAAAGTGAGAAAGTTCGTTGAATTTCTTATGATATCCCGGAATGGTCATATCTCCTTGTATCTGATAAGAGAATTCATCACATAGCCGCTCAGTTGCTTTGGGAAGAATAAATCTTTCACTGAAAACCTCTTTGAATCTATCCCAGGTGATATCACCATCTGGATTATCCTTAATAATCGAATCCCACCAGAACAAAGCTTCTTCTTTGAGTGCCAAAGACGCCAGTAATCTTTTCTGGTCATCCCTCAGCTTTAAACCTTCAAAGATTTTCTCAGTAGAACGAATCCAAGCTTGTGTTTTCATAATAGATTCTTCGCCCAAGAACGGTTTTCCACCCAGATTTCTATATTTCATAAATAGAGCTTCTATATCCGGGTCAGTATTACTTCTTCTGTTTCTAGCACTCATTTTCTAGTACTTCTGCAAATAGCAGATCAAGTGTCAGGTCAACAGAAAGGATATTTCAAAACATAGAAACATATACTTGAATGTAAATGTGTCTATCGGGGTGTATTTCATTCTGCTTTACTCATACTAGGATATTACTGATCCTATCTGTAATGAGTTACCCGTCCTAGAACACTATAGGTTCTATTTCTGACGAGTTCGTTAATATGTTATATTCCAGAACTAAGCTCAACCAAAGCTCTGATACCACGTTGTGACGACCCCAAACCACGTACTGACGGTGGCAAGGGTAATCTTTGGAATATAACACATAAACAGATAATAGTAGAACAGAAATAAATAAATACACCAGATAATGTATAAATAATACACTGGATAAACATAATCATCAGAGTTACGCAGTATACAGGATCATACTTAGTACAAAAACATGTCAGCTATACATAAATGTCTACAGCGGAAAACAAAACAAAGTATGTACAACAGGAGCTGAACATCATAAAAAGAGATAAATGATAGAATCCATCTTCAGCTCTAGCTATCCAGAGAGAGCCTGCTGAAACCTGAATACAAGGTTGCCCGTGTAGAAATTAGGGCACCCGAGTTTTCAAGTGAAACAAATTACGAGTCAGTCATGGGACTGGTACGAGAAATCTACTTAACACATTTATAGTATGGCTAATCACAGGACAACACCACTTTCGCGGAACTGGTTTTCTCCATTGGACTGCCAGTGCTTTAAAACAAGTCAATCTTTTAAACGTCGTAATGCTTTTTATAAAAATGAAGCCATTATAAGATTCAGTTCCCATCACACAATGTAACGCAAACCAGAGGATAGAGTTTTACCTTATAATGGCCAAAATATGCTTGATACGAATAAAACAAAAGAATTTGATATTATTACTAGTGTTTATAAGTTTCAAAACCAATTTCAATCATAACTATCAATCATAGACGGCATGGGTACCATATATCATGTCGCCATATATATATATATATATATATATATATATATATATATATATATATAGTCAAAACCGCACGGTGTCGTATTTGGAAATTGGATTTCCGTCATGAACCAAGGCAAAAGATAGTCCTTACCGACTTCGAGACTCTCTAGCCCAAGCCTCAGGCAAGCACGCAGACAAGCCTTGGATCGTCAGGGCCGGTCCACCGATGTGGATTGTTTTGCCTGAACACTACGTTCCCCCACCCTTTGGGGGCGTAAATGAGCCAACGAATGACTCTATCGGCTTCACATCGTCACCGATATATCTAAGGCGCCTCGCTACAGTAACAACCACATAGGTGAAAATAATATAAATGTCATCCAGTTTAAGCACTGACACCACCTCTAGCTAGAAAGGAACGCATGCCCTCCCTGATGTCCTCTCGTTTCTGGTTCATACGGGGGTGTGAGGCTCGCAAATTCACGTTATACACAAAGCTACTACACAGGCGATGCTCTGATCATCAACCAAAAGACTTTTCTTTTCAACAGAAGCCTTGATCGCTGCATCTTAGCATGCCACACAGGCAATTCACACCATGCAACTGATGGTTATCAATCACACAGAATGAATTCCCATGTCAAACACACAGTCCATTTGCAAGTCCGTTCTGGGTCTGAATGAAACCGGAGGCACTATATACCTCGCATACCCATCGATCTCCACGTACGTCTGGACGATCACTACTCATTATCCATATTTCGGGATGCCTCCCAATCAGGACATCAGTTACCATCCAACCGAGGTGAAGATCTCCGGTCTTCAACCACTGTCTTCATCTTCGACTTCTTATCGTTGATTCAGTTATTCAGAATGGGATAAACCCGGTCTTCCTGAGCAATTCACGTATATAATAAAAAGTGCTACACAAACACAACATACGCCTCATTTCAATTCATCAGACACTAACCGTAAATCAGTAAGAGAACGATTTCCCAAATCTTAACCCCGAAGGCCGAAACCAACATCAGATCAAAACCCAGGAAACCATTCGACTTAGCTAACCTTCAGTTAGTTTCTAAATTTCACATTCCATATTGTTTATAATATTTTATAATGATTTATCGCTATTTTTATTTATTTAAAAATAGCTAATTTATTCAAACGATGCTTCAGGCCATAATGCGGCCGTGGCGCTGTTTTTCTTCAGATTTGATTTACATATATCTGAAAATCCAGCTGTTGGATCTTCACAAATTTTTTATCATTAGAAAGATCTTTTCAAAAGAATCTAACGGTTCCAGTTTTGGGAAAATCCGACGGTCGGATGTCCCTGTTTGAAGTTTCGAATTCAAAATACGAACTGCAGCGTAATTATTCGATTTTATTTAATTATATTTATATATATATATAAAAATATAATCGATTCTGGCGTTGTTTTTCTTTAGATTTGAATTAAACATTCCAGACAATCCAACCGTTGGATCTTCACAAAGTGGGTGTTGTTGGAAATATATTTCCAAAGCAAACCCAACGGTTTCGGTTCCGATAAAATCCGATGGCCGGATCTCCCGCACTAATCGTTTGAAATCACGGTTTCAAAACACGAACCGCAGCTTCGTTATTCGATATATTTCAATTATATATATATATATATATATATATAATTGATTCTTCGATTTCAAAACTATTTTCTTTTCATACATTTGATAAAAATGATATTTTTATCCAACCGACTTTTATTTCAACACTTCACTATTTTACACGATTCATGTATATAGTAAAAATGTGATTTTTATTTCAAAACACGACTATTTTATATAGTTCATGTAGATGATAAAAATATG
Source organism: Allium sativum (assembly GCA_030737875.1). Lineage (NCBI taxonomy): Eukaryota > Viridiplantae > Streptophyta > Magnoliopsida > Asparagales > Amaryllidaceae > Allium > Allium sativum. Next base: position 1,027,698,817 of record CM060909.1, read on the forward strand.
ATTTTTATTATAAAACAATTTATTTCAAACACGAATACCATTCAACACATGAATTTCTATTCAACGAATGAATTTCTATTCAACACATGAATGTTTTTTAAAGTTCGTATATATAAAATAAAAATGTGATTTTTATTGTTAAAACAATTTATTTAAAACATGAATACCATTCAACATATGAATTTCTATTCAACGAATGAATTTCTATTCAACACATGAAGGTTTTCTATAGTTCGTATATATAAAATAAAAATGTGATTTTTATTGTTAAAACAATTTATTTAAAACACGAATACCATTCAACACATGAATTTCTATTCAACGAATGAATTTCTATTCAACACATGAAGGTTTTCTATAGTTCGTATATATAATAAAAATGTGATTTTTATTGTTAAAATAATTTATTTAAAACACGAATACCATTCAACACATGAATTTCTATTCAATGAATGAATTTCTATTCAACACATGAAGTTTTTCTATTCAACACACGAATATAGTTTCAACACATGAAAATAATTCTAACACATGAATATTATTCAAAATTTTGCCAGCATAACGGCAGGGTAGTTAAAACCGGGGCCGTCCCTCGTACGGCTCCTCGCTCTACCTTAAAGCCTCGCAGCTTTTGACAATGGGGATTTCATGCATCTAGTTCGCACGCAGGCGGCATGTATATTTTTTTCCTTTCTTTTCCACAAACTAATCCTATGTGGTTTCAACCAAATAATTCTCAACCACAAACGGGTATTTTTCAACCATAATCAATCAATTTCAACCACAAACAATCAATTTCAACCATTTGCTATCAACCAATTTTCACACCAATCACAACCAATTTTCATGCATCTAGTTCGAACGTACAACTTATACGACGCTTATACATGAGGTGTACAACGCTTATATAACTCATACATAGACTATATAATTTATACATCGTCGTTTTCCATATCGTTTATAATTCAGAAATCTCACATTGGGTTCCACTCCACCAAAAATAGCATAAGGCTCAGAAAAATACACGGTCTCTTCTAGAATGTAGAAGGCGTCCACACGAGTCCACTGTCTCTTGTTTCACTGAATTTCGTCAACAAATGAAAAAGATATGATTTTTACAGTGAAATCAAAAACCGTAGCGCTTTAAAGTGCTATAGAATAGTTTAAAATAATTTCAGCCGTTACCTCAGCTATTCATTCAAAACTAGGTATGGATTTTTCTCCGAATCCGTGTAGGTAGGGGCCGATCGGCCTGCGCCATTGTAATAACCCGGAAAATCCGGGCCAGTTTAAAATTTTTATTTTGGCAATTTTAGCGAATTTTGAATATTTAAAATAGATTATTTTAAATAATATCGACGTAAAATTTATTTTGAATATAATTCGAACGTATATATTATACGCGTCGTCGTTAGAATATAAATATTTATATATAATTATAAATAGAATTGAAAATGGCGCGGTAGTTCGATAATTCGATTTCAAACTTCAATTGAATGTACCGGGTGCAAAACAATCCGGATTTTAGTGAAACCAAAAACATTAGGATCTGATTGATAATATCTTTCTAACGGATGTAAGAAACTGAGATTTCACTTTAAAAATTGAGAGATATGTCCAGTTGAAAATTCTGAATAGTCGCTATGGAATTCAGGCCCTTAAAAATGGACATTTTGCAAATGACCTCGGATTTCGACGAAACCAGTTTTGTTGGATCCGTGATGTCGAATTATTGCTAGATTCCAAATTTCATAATTTTTCGAATCAATATGTGAGCGTGGCAAAGGAAAACGCGTTTGACCAGTTTCAGTTGATTTTAATCGACTGGAAATTGGCCATTTTTCATACGGTCTCAGAATTCGACGAAACTAGTTTTGTTAGGACCGTATCGTCAATACGAAGCTAGAAAATATTTTTCTGGAATTTTTCTAGTTAGTATGTGACCCCGGTAATTTGAAAGGTACGTTTAAAATTCAATATAGTGATTTAAATGAAAATTCAAAAGGAAACTGATTGTAACGATCAAATCAGCTAGCGATACATATCCCATTGTGTTCGGAATGGGGGTAAAACGCTATGGACGACAGGCGGTGGGCCTCGTTTCGAGGTCGTGAGTAAAAGTCAACCCTTTTGCAAATTTAAATAATAAAATAATAAAAAAATATATAATTTCTAATTTCCCTCCCCCCCCTTTATCTTCGTTTTGCCCCCCCCCCCCGTTTCAATTTCATTTCAGAGAGATAGAAAAAAAAAAAAACAACCGCATGCCGGAATCGCGGTTTCCAGTCGCCGCGCCGACCTTGGTGGCTTCCCCCTCCAACCTCCGACGATGGCGCCGCCCTCTCTCCCCTCTCGACTGCTCCCCGTCGCTCCTCCCAACAGACCCTGAAACCCTAAAAACCCGACAGCCCTATCTCCTGCGTCCTCCTCTCGCCGCACCTCGCCCCCCCCCAACTCTGGCGAGCAGCAGCACAGCGCCCCCCCTGTAAGATTTTTATTTATTTATTTATTTATTTATTTATTTTTACTTTTATGTTAATTTATAAAACTGATTTAGGTTTAAAAAAAAAAAATATAAAACTGATTTAGGTTTAAAAAAAAAATATAAAACTGATTTAGGTTTAAAAAAAAAAATAATATAAAACTGATTTAGGTTTAAAAAAAAATATATATATATAAAACTGATTTTAGGTTTAAGAATATAAAACTGATTTTATGTAAAGTTGAAAACTGAATTTTATATAGTTGAAAACTGATTTTATATAAAGTGAAAACTGATTTTATATAAAGTTGAAAACTGAATTTTATATAGTTGAAAACTGAATTTTATATAATGTGAAAACTGAATTTTATATAATGTGAAAACTGAATTTTATATAATGTGAAAACTGGATTTTATATAATGTGAAAACTAGATTTTATATAAAGTGAAAACTAGATTTTATATAAAGTGAAAACTGATTTTTATATATAGTAAAAATATGATTTTTATATATTGAACTTCGATAGAAAAATATGATTTTTATATATTGAACTTCGATAGAAAAATATGATTTTTATATATTGAACTTCGATAGAAAAATATGATTTTTATATATTGAACTTCGATAGAAAAATATGATTTTTATATATTGAACATCGAAGTAAAGATTCGATTTTTATATATTGAATAGCAAAGTAAAAATGTGATTTTTACGTATGTAGTGAAAGCAGCAACGAAGGTGACAAAAAGGCGAAACGACGAAGACTTCTGCAAAAGAAGAGTCAAGATGTTTGGATAGTAATATGTGAGAATTTCTCACCTTTCTATTTCTTTTCTAGTTATATATTTATACTAGGATGCAGACGGTGCTTAGTAGCACCCGACACAATCGTCCACAGACCATGGACTTGTTTGTTTGGCTGTTTGGTGATTGATTGCGATATTGGTTTGAATGTGGTTTGTGGTGTGAAAAATCGAATCGATAAATTGGTTAGGATTAGACGTGCGCCGTTATAAGGCGAAGGAGTAAGGCTAGGTTAGACTCTTACTCCAAAATCTTGTGGTTTGCATAACGAATTGAATATGATTGATGTGTGAATGGCGTGGGCCTTCACTAGACCGGGGATAAGGCTAGGCCTTGTCCCGTTTCTAGTATCGTGCCGTTATGCCGCCGAAATTTTCTAAAATGTGTTAGAAAAATAAAAATATCATTTTATTTAAAGAATGAACTGAATAGAAATTCATATGTTGGAATAAAATGTTTTATCGTTAAAAATATAATTTTTAACGTGAAGTGAATAAAATAGAATATTCATTTACAAACTAGACGGTTTGTTTATGTACACCTATTTGAATGACATTGATTGGGACGATAAATTTTACACATCGCCCAACTGCACGAATAAAATATTTGTTTGATTGTTTGAAACCCCACACGGGTGTTGGGATGAAATTTGCAGTTCACTCATCCTGATTGATTAAATATGTCGATCGATTGATTGACAGGCTGTTATAAGCGTTAGATATCTATATTTGATGCTTATACAGTGTAGTGCACTTTGGTTGATGGTTGATTATTTTTCAATGCTATGATATACATGTGTTGTATGAAAACCCATATAATTAACTTTATATGGTAATTGATTGGGCCTCATTCCAATTTGAAAAATAAAGAATATTATAAAATAAAAGTTCATGTGTTGACAGTACTCATTCATTGAGATTGGTCATGTGTTGAACAAAATATTTTGATAATAACAACTATTTTGAAAAAGAAATATTTGAAATAGAATATTTGAAAATAGAAATTTATGAAGCCGTGTTGATTAGATTGACGCCATTTTGACGTGAACGATATTTATATCGATTTTATTCATCTTAAAAATGAATATTGAAAAGTGATTTCGAAATCGAATATTTTGAATTGAATTGAAAACGATTTCGAATTGAATTGAATTGAAAACGATTTCGAAATGAATTGAATTGAAAACGATTTCGAAATGAATTGAATTGAAAACGATTTCGAATTGAATTGAATTGAAAACGATTTCGAATTGAATTGAATTGAAAACGATTTCGAAATGAATTGAATTGAAAACGATTTCGAAATGAATTGAATTGAAAACGATTTCGAAATGAATTGAATTGAAAACGAATTGAAATGAATTCAAATTGAATTGAAATTTGAATTGAATAGAAATGAATTTTGAAACGAATTTATAAAGAAGAATTCAATTTTGATTTGAATTGAAAAGGAGGTTGAAATTGCTTTTGAAACGAATTTAAAACTATTTATATAATTCGTTTTAAATAGAAATCGACGAAGTATATATTATATATATTATATATATATAATATAATGGCCTGAATAGAACGCGCCGCGCTGCGGCAGTTCGCGAATTTCGACCATTTATTTCAAACGGATATTACGGGAGATCCGACCGTCGGATTCTCCTAAAACCGGAACCGTTGGGTTCGTATCGAAAAGAGCTTTCTAATGAATGTTAGATATTTGAAATCTAACGGTTGGATTTGGAGATACGTCCAAATCAAATTCGAAAAAGGTCGCTGTAAGTGCAGTTCGATGGCCGTTGATGGAAATCGACTGTACGGGCCTTGATAAAATTATTAAAAATAGTAATAATTTGTGTAAAATCATAAGAAATGATTTAGAAAGAATTGGGATGAAAAACTCCATATTTGAAAAGATAAAAATAGATTTTTATCGAAATGAACTAGTTTTGAACTAGAATTATAATTCTATTTATTTTTAAATAAATAAATTGAATTTGAAATGGTTTGAAAAATAACCAAAATTTCCAATGATTGCATTGGAGTGGATTTGAATCGAAATTGTCTTCGGAATATTTCGATGTTGGAATTCGTGATTATACAGGTGTTGTTATGGAAATTTGAAAGATATATATTGATATCGTTATTCCCAATACGACATTTGTTAGTCGTAGAATTCGATATTGAATATAAGCCGATATATTTTCTATTTAGAGCCTTGTATTGAATATCGAATGTGATTTGGGTTTGTCGTGAATGGTGTCTTCACTAACACTATTCTTGAACCCAGTTGAGAAAAGATTAAATCTTTTTATTTAGATTTAATGAAGTGTACCAATTAAATAATATTTAATTGGAATTGAATTGATATTGATTTTTGGGTTTATCGTGAGCAGTGTTTTAAATAACACTCGTTCTTTAACCCGATAATTAATGAATGTGATTTTGGGTTTATCGTGAACCGTGTTTTAAATGACACTGATTCTTTAACCCAGTCGAAGATTAAAACTAAGTGGAGTTTTAATGAATCTTTAATTAGATTGAAATGATCGAAAATGGAGTATCACCAGTTTTGCTCCAGGCGATAGTTAAATCTTTAATTAGATTTGAACGTGAAATTTAGAAACTAACTGTCGGTTAGCCAAGCAGAATGGTTTTCTGGATATTGATCTGATGTTGGTTTCGGCCTTCGGGGTTAATATTTGGGGAATTATTCTCTTGATTAATTTACGATTAGTGACTAATGAATTGGAATGAGGCGTATGTTGTGTTGTGTAACACTTATTTAAAATATACGCGAGTTATTCGGAAAGACCGGGTTTATCCCATTCTGAATAACTGATACGACGATAAGTCGAAGATGAAGACGGTGGTCGAAGACCGGAAGTCTTCACGTCGTTTGGGTAATTACTGATGATCTTGATTGGGCTGTACACCCAAGAAGATGGAAACAGTTAGTGATCGTCCAGACGTACTTGGAGATCGATGGATATGCGGGGTACTAGGTGCCTCCGGTTTCGTTCAGACCCAGAACGGACTTGTAAATGGACTGTGTGTCTGACATCGGATTTCATTCTGTGTGACTGATATCGGTTGCATAGGATGGCTTGCCTGTGTGGCATGCTAAGATGCAAATGATCGAGGCTTCTGTTGAAAAGCAAAGTCTTGTGGTGATGATCAAAGCACGGCCTTTGTGGCGTAGCTTTGTGTAACGTTTACCTCGCGTGTTTCACACCCGGTATGAACCAAAAACGGGAGACGGACCTCAGGGAGGACTTGCGTTTCTTTCTAGTTAGAAGTGGGGTCAGTGGTTTTACACGCCCTGACGAGTTTGACTTATGTGGTTGTTGCTGTTGCGAGGCGCCTCGGTTATATCGGTTTCGGCCGATGCATTCTGGTCGGCTGACGGACCAGACTTACACCCCATAGGGTGGGGAAACGTAGTGTTCAGGCATTTTAATCCACATCGGTGGACCGGCCCTGTCGCTCCAAGGGTCGATGCGCTCTGACCCTGTGGCTCGGGCTAGAGAGTCACGAAAACGGTTGAGGACTATCTTTTGCCTCGGTTCATAGACGGAAATCCAATTTCCAAATACGTGACATTTGCGGTTTTAATTGTAGAACTAGTATGGCGACATGATATATGGTACCCATGCCGCCTATGATTGATACTTATGATTTGAAGTTGTTTTATACACTATGCACTTATAATAGTATCAAATGATTTGTTTTAAACGTATCAAGCATTCTTTGGCTGTTATAAGGGAAAACCCTATCCTCGACTGCGTTGCATTGTGTGATGGGACCTGGGTCTTATAACAGCTTCATTTTTCTTTATTTAGCATTGCGCTGTTTGTTTTATGCACTGGTATTCTTGGGAGGAAACCCGTTCCGTGTTATACGGCGTGGTCCCTTGATTTACCTAGCTTTAAAAATAAAGATTAACTGTTTTAGTTCTCACACCAGTCCCATGACTGACCTGGAGTTTATTGTTTTAACCTAAACTCTGGGTGCCCCTATTTTGACACGGGCAGCTAGTAGTTTTGGTTTTGCAGATTTATATTCACAGGATCCTGGTTTACAGCTGGAACGATATCCGGAAAGCTTTGTATCCGTATATCTCTTCTAGTTGTGTATTGTATTATTTTCCGCTGCTATGTATTTAAATGTAATTTAAATCTCTGATATTTCTGTGTAATATTCTTTTATACTCTGTATATTCTTGTAATCTGATGCATTGTTGTAATATACAATGAAGCGTTCTTCTGTATGCGTTCTGTTGTGGGTTGTTCTCGAACTATCCGACGCTTTCCTTTACGGGGAAGTTGCGGGTTTTTACACGTGGTATCAGAGCTTTGGTTTACAAAGCTAGAGAACAAGACACATTAGAACCTTACGAAAGAATTCATCAGATATTAGATTAGTAATATCCAATGGGAATGACTCGTTAGAGATAGGATCAGTAGTATCCTAGAACGAGTGTGAAGAGTATATTTCTTTCAAATGAAAACAAATTTCGTTTTGAAAATTTAAATCAATTATTCGTATTTGATTATTTATTTTATATTGATTAGGACAATCCGATATATAAAGATTTTGCATATATGTCTTGCAAACGTGTATTCGAAGTTTTAATATATTGGGTAGATATAGAATCCCTCTAGTGCCCGGGAATGATTCTGGTGATGGGGCACTGTCGCCAGTATTTATTTTCGAGCGACGAAAGTGAGATTTCTATATATTTCCTATTGACTGGTGTGAGAACCAAAATTAGATAAGGCCTATTGTTGTGATTTGGCATCAAAAATCTGATTTTTGTATATATATCAAATTATGAATTTGAGACTCTAATTCACTAATTTATTGATGTTTGTGTTGTTTGTTTAATTGTTTGGTAATTTTGAACCATTATGCCTAATTGAATCAAATATTGACTTGTATTGAAATTTGGTCGCATTTGCTTGCATATACATGTATATCATTGAACAGGTCTTAGCAAGGAGGCTAGAGCCAGAGAATAAAATTTGTTTGCCCGACAAATAGGTACATGTTTACTACATAATTTCCTGTTTCGTTTGGGTGATGATGATTTTGTGAGCCTATTGGCTAGCCGCTTGGCTTTTTCTTTTTCTTTTTGAGATCTGAAGGACCGGGGAAGCTATTTGAAATTCCCCGATGCTCCCGGTGCAGGGGAGGTTATGGCGAAATTTTTCAAAAATTTAGGGTGTTAGCCAAATTTTTGAAATTTTGGAAATTCTCAGAAACTAAAGAGTTGGAGAATGGAAGCCAGATCGAGCGTAGGGTTGATTAGTCAAACCACTTTCGACTTTGTTCCTTTTCGGGGACGAAAAGTTTTAAGTGGGGGAGATTGTAATAACCCGGAAAATCTGGGCCAGTTTAAAATTTTTATTTTGGCAATTTTAGCGAATTTTGAATATTTAAAATAGATTATTTTAAATAATATCGACGTAAAATTTATTTTGAATATAATTCGAACGTATATATTATACGCGTCGTCGTTAGAATATAAATATTTATATATAATTATAAATAGAATTGAAAATGGCGCGGTAGTTCGATAATTCGATTTCAAACTTCAATTGAATGTACCGGGTGCAAAACAATCCGGATTTTAGTGAAACCAAAAACATTAGGATCTGATTGATAATATCTTTCTAACGGATGTAAGAAACTGAGATTTCACTTTAAAAATTGAGAGATATGTCCAGTTGAAAATTCTGAATAGTCGCTATGGAATTCAGGCCCTTAAAAATGGACATTTTGCAAATGACCTCGGATTTCGACGAAACCAGTTTTGTTGGATCCGTGATGTCGAATTATTGCTAGATTCCAAATTTCATAATTTTTCGAATCAATATGTGAGCGTGGCAAAGGAAAACGCGTTTGACCAGTTTCAGTTGATTTTAATCGACTGGAAATTGGCCATTTTTCATACGGTCTCAGAATTCGACGAAACTAGTTTTGTTAGGACCGTATCGTCAATACGAAGCTAGAAAATATTTTTCTAGAATTTTTCTAGTTAGTATGTGACCCCGGTAATTTGAAAGGTACGTTTAAAATTCAATATAGTGATTTAAATGAAAATTCAAAAGGAAACTGATTGTAACGATCAAATCAGCTAGCGATACATATCCCATTGTGTTCGGAATGGGGGTAAAACGCTATGGACGACAGGCGGTGGGCCTCGTTTCGAGGTCGTGAGTAAAAGTCAACCCTTTTGCAAATTTAAATAATAAAATAATAAAAAAATATATAATTTCTAATTTCCCTCCCCCCCCCTTTATCTTCGTTTTGCCCCCCCCCCCCCCGTTTCAATTTCATTTCAGAGAGATAGAAAAAAAAAAAAAAAACAACCGCATGCCGGAATCGTGGTTTCCAGTCGCCGCGCCGACCTTGGTGGCTTCCCCCTCCAACCTCCGACGATGGCGCCGCCCTCTCTCCCCTCTCGACTGCTCCCCGTCGCTCCTCCCAACAGACCCTAAAAACCCGACAGCCCTATCTCCTGCGTCCTCCTCTCGCCGCACCTCGCCCCCCCCCAACTCTGGCGAGCAGCAGCACAGCGCCCCCCCTGTAAGATTTTTATTTATTTATTTATTTATTTATTTTTACTTTTATGTTAATTTATAAAACTGATTTAGGTTTAAAAAAAAAAAATATAAAACTGATTTAGGTTAAAAAAAAAAAAAATATAAAACTGATTTAGGTTTAAAAAAATAATAATAATATAAAACTGATTTAGGTTTAAAAAAAAAAATATATATATATAAAACTGATTTTAGGTTTAAGAATATAAAACTGATTTTATGTAAAGTTGAAAACTGAATTTTATATAGTTGAAAACTGATTTTATATAAAGTGAAAACTGATTTTATATAAAGTTGAAAACTGAATTTTATATAGTTGAAAACTGAATTTTATATAATGTGAAAACTGAATTTTATATAATGTGAAAACTGAATTTTATATAATGTGAAAACTGGATTTTATATAATGTGAAAACTAGATTTTATATAAAGTGAAAACTAGATTTTATATAAAGTGAAAACTGATTTTTATATATAGTAAAAATATGATTTTTATATATTGAACTTCGATAGAAAAATATGATTTTTATATATTGAACTTCGATAGAAAAATATGATTTTTATATATTGAACTTCGATAGAAAAATATGATTTTTATATATTGAACTTCGATAGAAAAATATGATTTTTATATATTGAACATCGAAGTAAAGATTCGATTTTTATATATTGAATAGCAAAGTAAAAATGTGATTTTTACGTATGTAGTGAAAGCAGCAACGAAGGTGACAAAAAGGCGAAACGACGAAGACTTCTGCAAAAGAAGAGTCAAGATGTTTGGATAGTAATATGTGAGAATTTCTCACCTTTCTATTTCTTTTCTAGTTATATATTTATACTAGGATGCAGACGGTGCTTAGTAGCACCCGACACAATCGTCCACAGACCATGGACTTGTTTGTTTGGCTGTTTGGTGATTGATTGCGATATTGGTTTGAATGTGGTTTGTGGTGTGAAAAATCGAATCGATAAATTGGTTAGGATTAGACGTGCGCCGTTATAAGGCGAAGGAGTAAGGCTAGGTTAGACTCTTACTCCAAAATCTTGTGGTTTGCATAACGAATTGAATATGATTGATGTGTGAATGGCGTGGGCCTTCACTAGACCGGGGATAAGGCTAGGCCTTGTCCCGTTTCTAGTATCGTGCCGTTATGCCGCCGAAATTTTCTAAAATGTGTTAGAAAAATAAAAATATCATTTTATTTAAAGAATGAACTGAATAGAAATTCATATGTTGGAATAAAATGTTTTATCGTTAAAAATATAATTTTTAACGTGAAGTGAATAAAATAGAATATTCATTTACAAACTAGACGGTTTGTTTATGTACACCTATTTGAATGACATTGATTGGGACGATAAATTTTACACATCGCCCAACTGCACGAATAAAATATTTGTTTGATTGTTTGAAACCCCACACGGGTGTTGGGATGAAATTTGCAGTTCACTCATCCTGATTGATTAAATATGTTGATCGATTGATTGACAGGCTGTTATAAGCGTTAGATATCTATATTTGATGCTTATACAGTGTAGTGCACTTTGGTTGATGGTTGATTATTTTTCAATGCTATGATATACATGTGTTGTATGAAAACCCATATAATTAACTTTATATGGTAATTGATTGGGCCTCATTCCAATTTGAAAAATAAAGAATATTATAAAATAAAAGTTCATGTGTTGACAGTACTCATTCATTGAGATTGGTCATGTGTTGAACAAAATATTTTGATAATAACAACTATTTTGAAAAAGAAATATTTGAAATAGAATATTTGAAAATAGAAATTTATGAAGCCATGTTGATTAGATTGACGCCATTTTGACGTGAACGATATTTATATCGATTTTATTCATCTTAAAAATGAATATTGAAAAGTGATTTCGAAATCGAATATTTTGAATTGAATTGAAAACGATTTCGAATTGAATTGAATTGAAAACGATTTCGAAATGAATTGAATTGAAAACGATTTCGAAATGAATTGAATTGAAAACGATTTCGAATTGAATTGAATTGAAAACGATTTCGAATTGAATTGAATTGAAAACGATTTCGAAATGAATTGAATTGAAAACGATTTCGAAATGAATTGAATTGAAAACGATTTCGAAATGAATTGAATTGAAAACGAATTGAAATGAATTCAAATTGAATTGAAATTTGAATTGAATAGAAATGAATTTTGAAACGAATTTATAAAGAAGAATTCAATTTTGATTTGAATTGAAAAGGAGGTTGAAATTGCTTTTGAAACGAATTTAAAACTATTTATATAATTCGTTTTAAATAGAAATCGACGAAGTATATATTATATATATTATATATATATATAATATAATGGCCTGAATAGAACGCGCCGCGCTGCGGCAGTTCGCGAATTTCGACCATTTATTTCAAACGGATATTACGGGAGATCCGACCGTCGGATTCTCCTAAAACCGGAACCGTTGGGTTCGTATCGAAAAGAGCTTTCTAATGAATGTTAGAAATTTGAAATCTAACGGTTGGATTTGGAGATACGTCCAAATCAAATTCGAAAAAGGTCGCTGTAAGTGCAGTTCGATGGCCGTTGATGGAAATCGACTGTACGGGCCTTGATAAAATTATTAAAAATAGTAATAATTTGTGTAAAATCATAAGAAATGATTTAGAAAGAATTGGGATGAAAAACTCCATATTTGAAAAGATAAAAATAGATTTTTATCGAAATGAACTAGTTTTGAACTAGAATTATAATTCTATTTATTTTTAAATAAATAAATTGAATTTGAAATGGTTTTAAAAATAACCAAAATTTCCAATGATTGCATTGGAGTGGATTTGAATCGAAATTGTCTTCGGAATATTTCGATGTTGGAATTCGTGATTATACAGGTGTTGTTATGGAAATTTGAAAGATATATATTGATATCGTTATTCCCAATACGACATTTGTTAGTCGTAGAATTCGATATTGAATATAAGCCGATATATTTTCTATTCAGAGCCTTGTATTGAATATCGAATGTGATTTGGGTTTGTCATGAATGGTGTCTTCACTAACACTATTCTTGAACCCAGTTGAGAAAAGATTAAATCTTTTTATTTAGATTTAATGAAGTGTACCAATTAAATAATATTTAATTGGAATTGAATTGATATTGATTTTTGGGTTTATCGTGAGCAGTGTTTTAAATAACACTCGTTCTTTAACCCGATAATTAATGAATGTGATTTTGGGTTTATCGTGAACCGTGTTTTAAATGACACTGATTCTTTAACCCAGTCGAAGATTAAAACTAAGTGGAGTTTTAATGAATCTTTAATTAGATTGAAATGATCGAAAATGGAGTATCACCAGTTTTGCTCCAGGCGATAGTTAAATCTTTAATTAGATTTGAACGTGAAATTTAGAAACTAACTGTCGGTTAGCCAAGCAGAATGGTTTTCTGGATATTGATCTGATGTTGGTTTCGGCCTTCGGGGTTAATATTTGGGGAATTATTCTCTTGATTAATTTACGATTAGTGACTAATGAATTGGAATGAGGCGTATGTTGTGTTGTGTAACACTTATTTAAAATATACGCGAGTTATTCGGAAAGACCGGGTTTATCCCATTCTGAATAACTGATACGACGATAAGTCGAAGATGAAGACGGTGGTCGAAGACCGGAAGTCTTCACGTCGTTTGGGTAATTACTGATGATCTTGATTGGGCTGTACACCCAAGAAGATGGAAACAGTTAGTGATCGTCCAGACGTACTTGGAGATCGATGGATATGCGGGGTACTAGGTGCCTCCGGTTTCGTTCAGACCCAGAACGGACTTGTAAATGGACTGTGTGTCTGACATCGGATTTCATTCTGTGTGACTGATATCGGTTGCATAGGATGGCTTGCCTGTGTGGCATGCTAAGATGCAAATGATCGAGGCTTCTGTTGAAAAGCAAAGTCTTGTGGTGATGATCAAAGCACGGCCTTTGTGGCGTAGCTTTGTGTAACGTTTACCTCGCGTGTTTCACACCCGGTATGAACCAAAAACGGGAGACGGACCTCAGGGAGGACTTGCGTTTCTTTCTAGTTAGAAGTGGCGTCAGTGGTTTTACACGCCCTGACGAGTTTGACTTATGTGGTTGTTGCTGTTGCGAGGCGCCTCGGTTATATCGGTTTCGGCCGATGCATTCTGGTCGGCTGACGGACCAGACTTACACCCCATAGGGTGGGGAAACGTAGTGTTCAGGCATTTTAATCCACATCGGTGGACCGGCCCTGTCGCTCCAAGGGTCGATGCGCTCTGACCCTGTGGCTCGGGCTAGAGAGTCACGAAAACGGTTGAGGACTATCTTTTGCCTCGGTTCATAGATGGAAATCCAATTTCCAAATACGTGACATTTGCGGTTTTAATTGTAGAACTAGTATGGCGACATGATATATGGTACCCATGCCGCCTATGATTGATACTTATGATTTGAAGTTGTTTTATACACTATGCACTTATAATAGTATCAAATGATTTGTTTTAAACGTATCAAGCATTCTTTGGCTGTTATAAGGGAAAACCCTATCCTCGACTGCGTTGCATTGTGTGATGGGACCTGGGTCTTATAACAGCTTCATTTTTCTTTATTTAGCATTGCGCTGTTTGTTTTATGCACTGGTATTCTTGGGAGGAAACCCGTTCCGTGTTATACGGCGTGGTCCCTTGATTTACCTAGCTTTAAAAATAAAGATTAACTGTTTTAGTTCTCACACCAGTCCCATGACTGACCTGGAGTTTATTGTTTTAACCTAAACTCTGGGTGCCCCTATTTTGACACGGGCAGCTAGTAGTTTTGGTTTTGCAGATTTATATTCACAGGATCCTGGTTTACAGCTGGAACGATATCCGGAAAGCTTTGTATCCGTATATCTCTTCTAGTTGTGTATTGTATTATTTTCCGCTGCTATGTATTTAAATGTAATTTAAATCTCTGATATTTCTGTGTAATATTCTTTTATACTCTGTATATTCTTGTAATCTGATGCATTGTTGTAATATACAATGAAGCGTTCTTCTGTATGCGTTCTGTTGTGGTTTGTTCTCGAACTATCCGACGCTTTCCTTTACGGGGAAGTTGCGGGTCTTTACAGCCATGTTGGAGCACTAGGAGTCGCGCACCTGCGCCGGAAGTGGGACCCACTTCGGTGGTCGGAGCTGGCGGCGGTTGGAAGTTCGAAACTTTCGAGCTCGAATTCTCCCCCAGTTGAACGAAAAAATACAAACTATATATGGATTTTAAGGTGGAGAGGAGATCTACAATTTCTTCAACTGGAGGGAAGGCTATAGATGCGTGGATTTGGAAGAATCGGGGAGGGAAGAATTGGAGTGTTTCCGTCGTCGATCGGGGGGGAGGGGGGAGAGAGAAAGCGGGGAGAGAGAATAATGATGTGGACCAATGATTTTTTTTTGTATGTATAAATTTTAAAAATCCAAAAATACCCCTTATCTCATTCGAACTCCAATCCAAACCCAACGACTGTCGTCCCTAGCTAAATACCCCCATTCCGAACACAATGGGATATGTTTCGAAGGTCCATTCGACTGTTTCATTCAGTTTTCCTTCAAATTAAAATATAAAACATTCAATATTTAATTTGAATGTACATTTCAATTTGTCGATGCCACATATTGATTCTAAAAATTCCTGAAAAATAAATCTAGCTATGTTTTAAGGATACGGTCCCAACAAACTAGTTTCGTCTAATTCTGAGATCGTTTGCAAAATGGCCCTTTTCTGGTCGATCCAATTTAATAGAAATCGACTAAACACATTTTCCTTTGCCACGCTCACATACTAGCTTCAAAAATTATGAAATTCGAAACCTAGCAATAATTTGACACCCCGGATCTAACAAAAGTGGTTTCATCGAATTCTGAGGTCGTTTGCAAAATGGCCATTTTCACGGGCTATATAAACTCAATAGCGACCTTTCTAACAATTCATTTAGCCATAACTTTTGCTTCCCCCTATGAAACTTCGATTTTTCAGATTTGTTCGAAAGATATTCACTAACAGATTTAAATAATTTTTGTTTCACTCAAACCCATTTTATTTTGCACCCGGTACAGTCAGTCAAAGTTTGAATTCAAATTTTGAAACTACCGCGCCATTTCAGGCCTTGTTTATAATTAGAATTAATTATATTTATTTTCAAACGTCGATTCAAACTTACTTTTCGTCGTTATTATTTAAAATATTTATTTTAAATATTTAAAATCCACCAAAATAGCCAAATTAAAATTTTCAAACTGGTTCAGATTTTCCGGGTCGTTACAGAAAATCCCCTTTTTTACATCCCAGTATTTCTTATGGTATTTAACGTACCATATAACAATGATTGGTATCATTCAAACATATAAAATCATCAACAGATTTCATATCACATCAAATAACATAATATATGAACAGAACAGTATTATAAATATTGAGGAGTCCAGTTGTACCCCTCCAACCTATTTCCCTGCATCCACAGATGTTAAACTCTATAATAACATTGATTTCACTTCGATATGAAATATTCTGATAAACATAATAGATATTTGATTAACGATATATATAAATATCGTTATCTATAATTTCAACCAATACATACGCAATTCAACCAAACAGTTAACACACATCAATCAACAGATAATTATCAATTCTAAATATATGTTAGAAAAATATAACTGTTCAGAGTTGGTGAGTTTTACTCACATTGGACGATCATCGTTAATAACGATAACCATCGCTTGATTTGATTCAGACGAACAATTTATTTTGCAAAAATTGTAATGAGGTCGAATTCTCTCCTAGTCAGTTCCATTTGGTAGCTCTCGTCCATAAGATCCCAACGGATCTTGTTTCATCCAATTCTGACATCGTATGAGATAGTTACACATTTTTGAAGTTTTGAATACCATTTAAATTAAAAATAACTTAAGTTAATTTAAATCGGGCCTTAACATTTAAACCCCGGCCCATTCCCTTTCAAAAGCCCATGACCCTTTCTTCCCCCAGAATACGCAGCGAACCTGCGATGTTCCTTCATTCACCATTTTCGATCGTTCCCAATCCATTTCCTCCCAAATCACTCTACCGAAAATAGAATAAAAACCACCTCCAAACTGCTCTTCCATTTCTCTACAACTCCATATCAGTTGCACCTACCTCGCCTTCCTAACGTGAATCGCGTCCTGTGTTGTCGAGCACCACCATAAAAATCGCGTGACTCCTTACATCTCCAACAAATCGAGAAAAATGTATACATACTCCATTTCTCACCACAAATGCCAATATGATGCTCATTTCACCTCAAACTTCATAAATCGCTCAAAAGTTTTAGAGTTTATGCCCTAGAGGCAATCCATTTGATGAGAATGATAACAATGTTGTTATTATTATTTTATTTGGAATAAAATAGTATTCTATCATATTATATTTACTGCGTAATATAAATATTAATATATTAGAAGTCCTTAGAATAATAATACGGAATTATATAGTTTGAATAAGACTGAACTTGAGATTATATAATGTGATAAGTATTATAATTCTTAAAAGTCCCTAGTCGAGTTTTATTGTTTATACAGGACAACAATAAAGCGTTAAGACTAGTATATTGATTGACTGATGATCACATCTCATTGATCATTAATATACGTAATATTAAAGTCAAGATATAAATACGTATTGGAGAATAGCGTATTGGGCTGACCTACCGTGAGATAACTACATGGAATATAATCAACAGTATCATATGTTGTTCTCATAGTGACAGTGATATAATGGTCCTCAGACCTGAAATCATTATAATTTTATTCGAGGATATTTGTATTTTGATATCATCTAAAGTTATTTCATAACAGAGTAATGATAACAGTGATTATTGGATATATCTCGAATCGAATGAAAATTATGAATGATCTAGATGGAATTTAACCCTACGATATATTCGTAGTGATATCCATGGGCCTCATGATTGAGTGAGACTATGAAATGCATGGCCGTGCTCAAATATTGATTTGTTTTAAACAGTCTACTCATCGATCAAGAAAATCGGATTAAATTATAAAGAGGATGATACGATCCATGCCTTTAGTTTAATCCTGGATATAATGGTTGAAAGGATTATATTATATTGATACACTATCACGGAAAGGTTGTATCGAATCGTTAATTGATCTTATTATAACTTGGGTAGCAGCGATGTATTATTAGATGCTGCTCAATGTTTATAATTTAAATATTTAAATTATTGCCAACATTGTAATAACCTATAGGGTCACACTACTAGAACGTTATAAAGGAGAAATTATTTTCTTTGGGTCAAATAAAACATCAATTTGTTGATATTTTATTTGAAATTTGAATTAGTATTCGGGTTGGTTCTATATTTATGGTTAGAGTTTGATTTTAAAAAGGAGATATTTATATTTTATTCCTTTTAAAATAAAGCGGTTAACCCTATAAAATAAGCTTAGTTAACTGATCATTATAGGCAATATTCATTCTTTCAAAAACCCGAATACCCAACTCAAACCCTAGAAATAGTTGCGGCGGCTAGTACTGCCTTCTCCCCGTTCCTCTTCAATATGATTGGAGAAGAAAAACGTTCTTGTGGATACGTATAGTGGCATGACATTTGACATGCTCAAGATTCGATTCTTCCATATTTCAGAGATGCTCCCATGAAATCCAATCAGGTATGAAGTTTCGATTTATTATATTTTGCAAAGTCCATCCTTTTAATAGTTTAAAATGCTCAAAAGGGTTTCGGGTTTGATCCCTAAAACCTAACAGCGGTATCAGATCAGCAAGGTTTTGCTAAATTAGTAATATTGAAACCTTGATTTGGGTTTGTACGTGTTTAATTATTAGATAATCGAGTTTATAATATTCTGATCTCAAGGCTTATTGATAAATTCGATTTAAAAATTGAAGTTGTTTTACAGTAAGTTGAGATCTGTATTTGATACGAGCATCAAAAGCTTTACTGTAAACAAAATTTTATGATTAATTTAAAACGTTGAAATGAGTTCATTACTGACTAAATCAGATTTTTTTTAACTGAAATTTCAAACTACAATTACCCTGTTTATGGATAATGAAATTTCAGTGATAAATCAAAATCAGTTTTGATTTGATTAGGTGCTGCCTCTACATGTCATGATATATACAGATACATATAAATAGATATATGTCTGAATATGATAGAGATACTCTAAGACCATGAGTTAAATTATTAATAGTCAATATTAATGACTTTATTTTATTTTGGGATGAGATCCTTAAAATCTTAGTGTTTATAGTTAATTAGCCTATTACACTCTGGAAATTTGAGGGATCTTTTATTAAATCTAGATGGTTTATTGCGTTTGAATATGTTAAACATGTGACTCAGTTTAGTTATGGATCAAAATGGTCAATTGCTGAATCATATATTTTTTAATCTTGATTTACTGAAATCAAGTATTTGTTAAGACAAAATATTATGAATCGGGTCCTTTTGGTTATAATATGAACTATAACCTATTTGCTGTAGGAATTATGATATTCTTGCATAAGTCATATAGTTCAATATTTACATTATGTAAATAATGTAAGGAATATCTTCAAATCATAGTAAATGTATTATGATTATTTATTCTGTAAAACACATATAGATGTGTTCTGATTAAAATGACTTTACTGAAATAAAATCTATAAGATGGTTTTCAGATCAATTTGATTTAATAAAGCCATTTAAATCGAAATTAGTTAAGACCACTTTTCAGAATTGATCTTGATACCTGCAGATAAAATCAGATTTATTTAATTTAGTCAAAACTTTGTTTTGGTTTTAATCCTTAATTTTAATCTTGAAACAGAATACTTGAGTTTAATTCTTTTTCAGAATAGTCTGTTTTATAATGAAACATGGGTTAGAAATATTACTTTTGAAATCTGGCTCCTGCTTGCTTCAATAATGGATCTACGAATATACATATGTTTTACTATACTGTGTATAAGCAATGTGTGATTATAGTTATAGTTAGAAAGGATTCAAATTGTTTGAATAGGTTTATATGATGAGTATTATGAATACTGATTCTAGTAATAAATAGGATGTGTTCGTTACAATGATTTGATCATGACATGAAATGTTTTCACAGTAAACGAAATCTGTTTTGTTATTGAAATCTGAATACAATGGTGAAGTAATATATGATACAACTCCTATCATGATTCCAGTTTAATTTGTTCATAGTTGTAAATGTGTACTCTGGAATCTAATTTCATGTTAATCTTTGGGTGATTTATTTTAAATTTTCAGATTTAAAATAATTCCTCAAAAGAAAAGAATTTAAAGTGTTTGATTAAAACATCACTCCTGTTTAATTTATTTTATCTGTATTTAACAGATAACTAGCAAAAAGGTGAATACCCTTTTAAAAACCAAACCCATAAGGATGAAAATAGGATCAAAAAACATCATGAATAGTCGATCGTGAACTGGATATTTTGTGATCGATTCAGAATTAATATATGATATTAATTCGATCATGTTTATTTACAATGCCTATCATTGCTTGCTGAAACATGTGATATAAGTCATCTGTAAATAATCTAAACTCTTTCTGTTTTAGATTATAACCTGTAGCAGTTCCACCTCATTGTATATGCTGTTAAAGCATACATCTCATATGTATCAATTTGAATTTTTTTTAGTTCTTGACCGTTTATAACATGTTTTAAGAAAAACTGCCTAATAACTTGACATTAGGAAACATATGTATTGAATTACATCAGTGAAGTATTTGCTGGTTTAAAGGTCATACATGATTCTAAATCAAATCTATGTATCTATCTATATACATGTTCAAATATATGCAGATATATATATATATTTACAGATAAATTTACTCATATTAATTTATAGCCTTCACATACTCTGTATAGCTTAATTGCCCAGTACATTAAACCTGTTTCTGAACTAATATATATTGCTTGATGGTATTACTGTTTACCATACCATACTGCAATTTAAACTCTAATGGGTTTAAAACCAGTGAAATACATACATTATGAAATGCATGATCTTTGGTTATCAAATTGTATTTGTATTTGTGTTGGCTGAAATTCATGCACGATTTTGTTTTAAGTGTGGATTGCATTTATATATTTCATGCCTGAGAATTCTGCTAGGTTTGATAACATGATTTAATACTATATATATGTAATTCAAACTGTTGATCCAACTTAATGATGCTTATTTCCAAAGGTACTCAGAATGTTTAAAACAACTTGTGTATTGTGAAAAGGAATAATGATTCCTAAAAGTATAAACACCAAAATAGAGAACATGTTATTCACAAGAACACAAATTAGTTTGTATTGTTTATTTATATATATATTTGAATTTAAACAATGATATATATATATATATATATGTATATATACACACACACACATATATATGATGCATTGTTTATTTTCGATTGTAACATGATTCTCTATTGCATTTGATTGTAAATATGCAGATTTGATCTTGCAACATAAATCAGTGTGACTGAGTTTTTGTACAGACATGAATAAGCATGTTGATGAAGATTCCATGGCAATTACAATTGCAGATGAGATTGGCAGGCTTCAGCAATTCAATCTACAACACCATATATAAAGATACATAGCAAATTTTAGCTGATTGTATTGAATTATAATTTTTTTTCATTGGCAATGTATCTCCTTATAAGATGTTAAATTTGGATAGAACTGAATGCTTGTGACAAGAAAATTGTACTATTATAGGGTCTGACCCTACAAGTGCATAAAAGTTGTTTTGTGCATTAATCTAAAAATGTTTAGTTCGGTCTATATATCATTTCAAATGTCTGCATATACATGTAAAATCATGTGATATATATTTGGTTAAATATTGTACTATTTATACCTTTTGGTTCAATTGAGTATGTATGTGCTCATTTATAGTTACCTGCACCTTTTGCGCTTTAGGAAATGTTCTTACTGCTATCAACTTCAAAAGTATATTATGATACAATTCTAAGTGCAGAAGACATAATTGTAGTCTGTTCGAATTTATATATTCGATTATTTAGTAGATCCTAATTTATTTTGGTTGAATCTCATTTAATTGAAATGAATTGCACCCAAAAGCTCTTTCTATGAATTGCACTAAGAATTCGTGTAACATATGAGATTGTCATATAAATACAAAGAATAAAATTGGTTAAAAGAAAATTTTGTTCTCGTTAAGAATATAGTATTTGATACAGAAGTTAAAATAACCAATAATTTTGAAATGTTCAAAAGAAATGTAGGCACGATTCCAGTAATGTTGAATTTAAATAAATATATATATTTATGACTTATATATATATATTATTTAAATCAAACTAATATTACAAATATAAATTACGTATATTTTGATATATGCAAATAACTCTGATATTGTTCGCCACTACGAATTATAAATTCCCTCTAAAGCAATTTTTGTTATATTAAGTCATGGTGACGTCTTCCAATAATATACTCATCACTGTCCAAAATCATTGGATGTAGGTAACGCCAAAGCATTGTGCATCCTTTTATTTTGGTTATATGCGATGGAGTAAAATGTGGTGCTCCAACCTATTATCGGGTCTGACTTAACTAGGCTGCATAATACGATTATGGCCTTAGAGACAATAGCATGAATTATTCTATATTTTGAGCAAATGAATAATACTGAACAAAATGTTCATCATGCAATCCAAGAATTATATACGATATAATTTTCATAAGATGTCTACCTAAAAGGTTGTGTTTTGGGGATTTGCCAAAGCAGAGTCAAAACATGATTAGATATGGATCATGGAACACCATTATATATATATATATATACCGATACGTATATATAAACAGAGGGATGTCAAAATTTTATATTTTACTAAGAATCAGTTATTATTTTTTTCTACTGTAGATATTAAATAATAAATAATTTTGATAATTTAAATTAATCCTTAAGAAGGATAAATTGAATTAAATTAAATTTCTTGACTAACATTAAAATTTGAGTATTGTCCTCAAACAAATTAAAAATGTAATTGTTCTAACAAATATAGAGGATCTAAAATAAAAGTTAAAGTGTGACTTCAACTGACTTATACATTTCTAGTATTAGATACTAGATATAAATCACATAAATGTATATTGATTTACAGAAATTATAGGATAAGTAGAAATATGATAAAAGGACAAGTGGACTTATGATTGGAAATGAAGCGAATGTTGCTGGATTATCCATAGGAAGTTGATTCTTGTTGAATTTACTGGCTTAATTAAATAAATAAATATATGTTGTTATGAAATTCCACTTGAGATAAATGTTATAATAGATCTTGTTTAGACAAGTTTGAATTTCATTTGTAATAAAAGAACAATTGTTATTCATTTTATTTAAATGAAATATCATATGGAATTTCACAAATAGTTAATGATCTTTGTAAATCCTTAACTATAATGTACTTGACATTAACAATGAGTGGATTAAACTTAGTGATTTAAACCCAATATACCTTTAGTATTACCATTTATCCCAGTAAACAAGAAAGTATATCAAAACTCCATAACGATGGAATTTTGAGATCATTTGATTTTGAATTATATGAAGAATACAAATCTTGTTTATTAGGCAAAAAATAACTGAATCACCTTTCACTTGACACGACGAATAAGTGATAAGTATTGGGTCTCATACATAATGATGTATTTGGAGCAATGAATACATAAGCTTGAGGTAGGTTTTATTACTTCATTATATTTACTGATGATGTCAGTACATATAGATATGTATATCTTATGAAACACATATCAAAATCCTTTGAAAAGTTCAAAGAATTTAAAGTGAAGTTAGAAACCAATTTTGATAGAAATTAAATTCTCTCTGAAAGGATCAAAGAGAATATTTAAGCCAATTTATTAATGACTATCCATGAGTTTGAAATTGTTTCATAACATACTCCATCTAGAAGAACATATTGGAATGGTGTGTCTAAAAGGAGATATCATACCTTATAAGATAAAGTATGATTAATGGTAAGTCATATAGATCTTCCAATAAATTAAATTTAGAACAATTGTATTAAATCCCACTAAAACGATCTGAAGATACTATATAAGATATGGACTAGGAAATGTTCTAATGTGTCTAATACGATGATTTGGATGTAAAGACATTTATTAAACATCCTTCCTCTGATAAGATCGGACCTAAATCAAATAACTATTTTGTGGATAGAAATTCTCTGAGAATAAAATGTTTATTGCTCGATTTGGTATCCTTTTGAAGAAGAGTCAGTCTCTAAGACACCGATAGGAATAAAACAGACTTCGAAATGTCTCGGAAACCACAAAATACCATTGAATCTTGTATAGACAAGAAATTGAGTGGGAGTGACACAATAATTCTGATGTTATTTGATAACACATTAATTATTGTAAATAATGTTAGTTTAAAAACAAGAAATAAATTCTGATTCTAAGAAAGAAAATGTTTGGATTAAGAAGTTCATGATTGAGTTTAATTCATTGTTGATCAAATGATGTACATTGCGATAACAATATGGCTGTTGCTCAAGCCTAAAACAGTAAACTCATCATCGATCCAAACATATATTTAAGAAATATAATTCCCATGTGAAGTTGTTCACTGAAGAAATAAACATATCTGCAAAGTTACAAAAGTTGTAATGTTGCAGACCTACTGAATTAAACTCTATCGCAACAGAAGTTTAATAGTCACACTAGTTTCATGAGTATGCGATACGAAAATGATTGACTCTAGTGCAAGTGGGAGATTGTTAGAGTTTATGCCCTAGAGGCAATCCATCTGATGAGAATGATAACAATGTTGTTATTATTATTTTATTTGGAATAAAATAATATTCTATCATATTATATTTACTACGTAATATAAATATTAATATATTAGAAGTCCTTAGAATAATAATACGGAATTATATAGTTTGAGTAAGACTGAAATTGAGATTATATAATGTGATAAGTATTATAATTCTTAAAGTCCCTAGTCGAGTTTTATTGTTTATACAGGACAACAATAAAGCGTTGAGACTAGTATATTGATTGACTGATGATCACATCTCATTGATCATTAATATACGTGATATTAAAGTCAAGATATAAATACGTATTGGAGAATAGCGTATTGGGCTGACCCACCATGAGATAACTACATGGAATATAATCTACACTATCATATGTTGTTCTCATAGTGACAGTGATATAATGGTCCTCAGACCTGAAATTATTATAATTTTATTCGAGGATATTTGTATTTTGATATCATCTAAAGTTATTTCGTAACAGAGTAATGATAACAGTGATTATTGGATATATCTCGAATCGAATGAAAATTATGAATGATCTAGATGGAATTTAACCCTACGATATATTCGTAGTGATATCCATGGGCCTCTTGATTGAGTGAGATTGTGAAATGCATGGTCGTGCTCAAATATTGGTTTGTTTTAAACAGTCTACTCATCGATCAAGAAAATCGGATTAAATTATAACGAGGATGATACGATCCATGCCTTTAGTTTAATCCTGGATATAATAGTTAAAAGGATTATATTATATTGATACACTGTCACGGAAAGGTTGTATCAAATCGTTAATTGATCTTATTATAACTTGGGTAGCAGCGATGTATTTCTAGATGTCGCTCACTGTTTATAATTTAAATATGATTTAAATTATTGCTAACATTGTAATAACCTATAGGGTCACACAACTAGAACGTTATAAAGGAGAAATTATTTTCTTTGTGTCAAATAAAACATCAATTTGTTGATATTTTATTTGAAATTTGAATTGGTATTCGGGTTGGTTCTATATTTATGGTTAGAGTTTGATTTTAAAAAGGAGATATTTATATTTTATTCCTTTTAAAATAAAGCGGCTAACCCTATAAAATAAGCTTCGTTAACCGATCATTATAGGCAATATTCATTCTTTCAAAAACCCGAATACCCAACTCAAACCCTAGAAATAATTGCGGCGGATAGTACTGCCTTCTCCCCGTTCCTCTTCCATATGATTGGAGAAGAAAAATGTTCTTGTGGATACATATAGTGGCATGGCATTTGACAAACTCAAGATTCGATTCTTCCATATTTCAGAGATGCTCAGAAACAAGGAGATCGACGAAGTATCGATTTCGTGAAATCCAATCAGGTATGAAGTTTCGATTTATTATATTTTGCAAAGATCCATCCTTTTAATTGTTTAAAATGCTCAAAAGGGTTTCAGATTTGATCCCTAAAACCTAACAAAAAGATCCAGCCCTAGATCCAAGGTGTACTTCGACAGCGAACAGGGATACCACCGAACCCACTAAGATTAGCATTAGCGTGTAGTTCTCGGTCTCAGGAATCCAAAGAAATAAACACTGTGATTTTAGGAATTTTCTTTTGATTTCCATTGATTTATTTCAAAGTAGATGTTTTTTTACTAAGAACCAAAACTATGGCGGCTACTAAAAATTTTCTTGCGTTTTAAGCTTGAGTGGGTGGCTAAGAACAAAGGCAACGTGGCCTTCTTAGGTTCATTAGTGGTTAGGATATTTTTTTATTGTCATTTTATATTCGTTTTTACTTTCTAAAAATCTGTGTGATCACACACGATATTCAAAAATCACGAAAATGGACATCACCTTCAGTTCGACATTACGGTCCAAACGAAACTAGTTTCGTCGAATTCCGACTCCGTTTGCTCACACAGCGTATTTTTAACCATCAAAATACTGATTGTTTTCCACATTAAAAATCGGTACGGCCACATACTGACTCTAAAAATTACGAAACTTGATATCTAACAATAATTTAACATTGCGGATCCAACAAAATTAGTTTCATCGAATTCTGAGGTCTTTTGCAAAACTGGCTATTTTTAAATCTAAATAACCCTTTTAAATATATAAATATATTTAAAAACAATTAATTTTAATATTTAAAAATAAATCGTATATATTCATAACAGAATATCATATAGCTCTAGAATATTCTATGAATTTCTAACATGATATTTCAAATCCCGATATAAATCGATATTCGATTTATAATGAAATTCCTTTTTAAAATATAAATAAATCGTTATAAATTATAAAGGAATTCCACAATGACTTTTCTAAAATTTGATTTGGGCATAAATCAAAATCTACACAAAGAAATCCCGATTTTTCTCTTCCACTAGAAAAATATACTTCACCAGCTCCTAACGTTTCTTGTTTCACAAAAATCCGATTTAAAACGGCTTCTGTGTCTTCGTTTAAAGTTCGAATTGCCAAATGGCGAACTGCAGCGACATTTCGAGCTCGATAATTATTATAATATAATTATACGTTCAAACTTCATTTAAATAATATATTCATTATTATAATTCGAATCGAAACTAAACCAAATCTCGTATAGTATTCAATTCACACACTATTGTGAATTCTACTATTTCAGACTATTTCGATATTTATAATTTATCATTCATTATAAATATTAATTAAATATTCAATATTACTTAATTTTGGTTCTCGATATCGCTAAATCAACATTTAATAATTAAATAAATTAATTATTCAATAGTTAAAAATGTGGGTCATTACATGATAGATCTGCTTTTGATTATGACTCATGATGACAGCGCATATCATCTTGGAATGCTTCAGCACATAATTTTATCTATTTACATGCAAGTGGTATAGGGCAGTCGTCATATTTGGTATCAGAGCTTTAGTTATACGATTTAACCAAAGGATTAGGATGTATATGCGTAAGAGAGAAAGACTTGTAGATTACTGAATATATTATATATGGAAGTATATATAGTAGTTCCACTTAGGCACATTGCTTATTTTTTTGATTCAGGACTGACTATTCTTGTCACATATTCAGGATGAGTCAAGCCACTGAAAAGGTAGGTAGAAACAATCTTGCGTCATGAGAAGTTGGTGATGGCGGATCGGGGATAGGGACTCCTGAATACCAAGTTATGTTTGATGACATGATAGTGTTAGTCATGGGAATTGCCTAAGTTATCCCTAGAGCAACTATTGGAGGAGGTCCTCCCGTGCTGGCACCACGAATGTACTTTTCCAAGTTATGTAAGGATTTTTCTACTTATGGAAGAAAGTAATTCAGTGTATCTGAGTATGTATCAAGGTCCAGGTGTTGTTGGACACTTGCACTCATATTTTCATAGACTTAGGGATTGATGATGCTATAAAGAGGAAGCTTGCTTCTCAATAGGTTTAGGGTAGGCCATGAGTTGGTGGAACTCTATCATTCTTACTACTCTAGCAGATGAGATGACTTAGAATGACTTCAAAGCAAGATTTGAAGACAAATTTATTCCTCAGTCCAGAAATCTATCTTATTCAAGAAATTTACCTAGTAGAAACAGGGAGACAAGGCAATTTCGCAATATGTTTCGGAGTTTGAGGATCTCTTCAAATATAGACCTTCTTTGATAGATACTCCGTATAGAAAGAATGAAAAGTTCATTACGAGATTGGACGAGTATCTAGAGGAGAAACTTGTGGATCATAATGAGGATCCGTTCTGAGAAACTGATTGAGGAGCCTCTTAGGATTGAGAATATGTTTCCAAGGAAAATTGTTGCGAAGGATGATGAAGAACCAAAGCCACAACATAGCGGTGCATATAATAAGAAGAAATCGAATGAAAGAAGGAAGCAGCAACAGGGTAAAGGTGGACCTAATAAGAAGAAGGATAAGAGTAAGACAGTTTGCTATAACTGTCAGGAGAAGAGTCGCTATTCCACGGAATGCAAGTCCCCGAAGGTGAAGAAGTGTTATAACTGTGACAAAGTTGGACATCTAAAGAAGGATTTTTTGGAACCTGAGGGAGAAACATGTGGTAAAAGCTTATGCACTAGATGTAGTTCCTACTTATTCTAGTGCGCTAACTATTAAGGAAAAGGAAAAGAACATCATAGCGCAAGGTATGCTTTCTATCAGGGATGATGATGTTAGAGTTTAATTTGATACCAGAGATACACATCTTTTATCAGTAGTGATTTAGTGTGTAGATTGGATTTGCGCCCGGAATGTGCAGATAAGTATGTGACTGTGATTAACCCAGTGTAAGGGTTCACTAGTTTTTGTATGATTTTCCATGGACTCGATTTATCAAGTCATGGATGGTCATTTGTTTGTGATTGTTTTGTCTTGAACTTTGCGAATTTAGGGATTATCTTAGGTATGGACTGGCTTAGGAAGTACATGACTATTATAGATTGTGAAAGCTATAAGGTGACAATTGGACACATGGAGGTGTGAGGGTTTTGCTTGACTGTTTACCAGTGGATAGTGTAATGGTAAGCTATTTATATTCGCTTGGAATTCCAGAGGAAGGATTGTCATCTGTGCTTATTATTTGTGAGGATCCAGATGTCTTAGAAAAAGTTGTCGATTGTCATCGCATCATGAGATCGAGTTTAGGATTGATTTTATAGAAGGATGACAGCCCCGCTATTATTCCAATGAGACGGATGGCGCTGAGAGAGCAGAAGGAACTAGAGGTGTAGTTTAGAAACTTGTTGAGGAAAGGATTCATTCAAATGAGCATATCTAAATGGAGTGCACCTGTCACATTTGCGATGAAAGATGATGGCTTGTTAAGACTATGTGTGGGCTATCGTGAGCTGAATAAGGTGATTAAGAAGAACAAGTAACCATCAACGAGAATTGATGAATTGTCCAATCAACTATACGAGGGAAAAGTGTTTCCCAATATGGATTTGGCTATATGATTTCACAAGTTGAAAGTGGTATACGATGGTGTACTAAAGACTTCTTTTAGGACTCCGTTGGATTTCTTTGAGCGGTTTTCATTATGCCGTTTGGATTGACTAATGCCCTAGCATATTTTGTGGATCTTATGAATAGGGTATTCAGAGATCAGCTAAACAAGTTTTTACTTGTCTTCGTGGATGATATTATTATCTATTCTAGGACGGAAGAGGAAAACAAGACTCACTTGATGAATTTTCTTGATGGGTTGAGAAGACGCAGTCCGAAGGAAAAAATGTCTAAGTGCCACTTTTGAAAGGAAGAAGTGGGATTCTTGGGTCATTTAGTACCCGGATAGGGTACAGTAGTGGATTGTATGAAGATAACATCAATTCAATATTGGAATTGGCCTAAGAATGCTACAGATATTTGGAGCTTCCTTGGTCTAGCTGTATATTATAGACGATTTATTAAGGATTTCTCCAAGATAGATGCATCGTTAACTAAGTTGATAAAGATAATTAGGCTATTGGTTAGAATGCACAGTGCAAGCATGATTTTGTGGTTTTGAAGGAGAGATGGACAAGTGCACCAATATTGGTTATTTCTATGGGGAACGAAGAGATGGTTGTGTATACGGATGGTTGTAGTATAGTCTTGGTTCTGTGTTAATGCAAAAAGGAAGCGTTATCACTTATGTTGATCGACAAATGAAGCCGTACAAAATAAATTGCCCTATTCATGATTTAGAGTTGACAACAATTGTCTTTGCTTTAAGATATGGATGCAGTACTTGTTGGAAGAAAGGTCTGAGTTGTTTACGGATCATAAGTTGTTGAAGTGCATTTTCTCTCAAAAGGATCCTGATCTTTGATAGTAGAGATAACTAGAGTTTCTGACCTCATATGCTTTCAGTATTTCCTATAATCTAGGAAAGGGTAATGTAGTGAAGGATGCGTTAAGTAGGATTCATGTTGGACTTAGAGCTATGTTTCTGGAGTGGAAATAGCTAGACTACTTAGTTGGGTTTGATTTTAGGCCCCATTGTGAGTTGGATCTTGAAATGTTAGCGAGTTTATCCATTAGACCCATTCTCATTGAGAGAATTGGAACTAGCCAGAAGCGAGATGCTAAGATAGTGGAGATTTTGAATAAGGTTGAAATGAGGGTCAACTGATAGGGTTTGAAGTAATATGAGATCGATCGAGATGGTTGGCTTTGGAAGGATGGACGGTTGTATGTTGCAAATGTCAATGGACTTCAGAAGGAAGTTTTGAGGGAATATTATCACTTAGATTGACTATCTACCCTGTTGGTAACAAGATGTATCAAGAAATGAGAAGAACTTACTGTAGGGAAGGTATGAAGAGTGATTTTGGCCAGTTTATCTCGAAGTGTATGCACTGTCAGCTAGTGAAAGCTTAGCATAAGAAGCCAAGTGGGATTTATCAACCAATAGAATCCTTTTTCGAGATGGTGCTGATGTCTGAGGTTACCGAGGATGAGGTTATAGAGATTTTAGAAGTAGCTCATTCAAAGAAACAATGGTGGAATAATAAGAAGGGGAACAACAATAAGAATGTCAAGGGTCCTTAAAATGGACAGATTTAAAAGGATAATAAGTGCAACAACTGTGGAATCCCGATTGCAATGCTTAGGACTACAAGATGGATACGATGAGAGCGAAGTGTTATAGTTGCAGGAAAGTTTGACATTCTGCAGAGCTTGCCCATAGAGAGTTGGTGGAGCACATAGGGCTATTGTGCATGTGGCTCAGGTCAGGCCTGGGATGCGGCACCATTTAGTGTGGACATGACAGAGGTAGCAAAGTCATAGTATAAGGTTTGATTACCATTTATGATCCTTATATTCATACTATCTTTTACTTATAAGCGTGAAATTAGAAGTCCTAGAATGGAAATGGAAACTGATATATATGGACTTTATTTATAGATTACCATAGACTCGGTCAGATTATCCCCGTATTTGGGTGATAGTGGACGATTGACCGAGAGTGTGAGATTCAAACCTGTCGAGTCTAGTAGGATGATGTCAAAGTTAATGCTAAATTGTATATGAAATGGATTGTTAGATTCCATGGTGTTGCAAAAATAATAATAAGTGATAGAGATCCTTTATTTGCTAGTGGATTCTGGAAAAGTCTACAAGAGATCTTGGGCACCTAGCTAAATTTGAGCATATCTTATCATCCGCAGATAAATAAACGGACTAATTGGGTGAATCTAGTTTTGTAAGATCTTCTTAGATCTTATATTCTTGATTTTTGGGGATCTTAGGATGATCACCTCCATTTGATAGAGTTCTCTTATAACGACAGTTATCAAGCGAGTATTGGCATGGAACCTTATAAGGCACTATATGACAGACCTTGTAACGCACCATCGTGTTGGTGGAAAGCAGGAGAAAAGGCGATACTTAGGCCAGAGATGATTCGAGAAACTTCAAAAAAAAATAGAGATCATTCGAAAGTGAATGAAAGTAGCTCAAGATCGTCAGAAGTGCTATGTGCACAAGAGAAGGAAAGATTTGGAATTCTCTATTGGCGATATGGTATTAATTAAGTTTTCTTCTCTTAGGAATGCAATCCTATTAGGAAAGAAGGGTAAGTTGGCTCCGAGATTTCGGACCATTTCCAGTCACCGACAAGATTAGGAATTTGGCGTATATAGTGGATCTATATTCGAAGATGGTGAGTGCGCACAATGTGTTTCATGTATCTTGTCTACATAAGTTTTTTACATGACTCGGGTATTATATTGGTACCTGATCAGCTCGAAGACTTAAAATGTTAATCCAGAGATTTCACGGCCACGTAAGCTACTTCAAATCATGCGGAACGATACAAAGAAGCTTAAAGGAGGGCAGTCGAACTAGTTGAGATACAGTGGAGCGAGGATGATGATAATTGTACATAAGAAACGGAGGAGAGTATGTGGGAGGCATATCCAGAATTCTTTAAATGGTATGTCCCATTTTTGGGGCCTACTTGCATCATTATGTCTTATATTATTAAAATTTTGCATGTTAGGTTAGGAAATTTCTTGCCTGGATTGTTGGAATCTAGATTACATGATGGATTGGTGCTCATAGATGGTAGGCATGTGGGGTTCTGTATTTTCTTGTGTCTTCTTAAGGATTTCAAGTGTGAAATTCCTACAGAGGGGGAAAGAATGTAACGACCCATATTTTACGTATCAGAGAATCGTAAAATCATTCTATTTAATTCACACGAGGCCATATCATTCTCATATTTTGACATATTGTTAGTTATAACATTTTACACATCTATGATCTTTCTTGATCATTTTGTGATTTTACCCTTTAGTATTTTGTTCTGGTCATAACTTTTGATTGGTGTAGAATTGGATGCTTAAATATATGCCATTGGAAAGATTCAGTGTCCGACCATTCCTAAAGTGGTTACATTAATGATATAATTAAGGGATTAGGAAGATACAACAGTTTTAAGTTTCTAGGACTATTCGGAAGACTTAGTTAACAGTGAGTGGGCTGATTAGGTTAGCCCATTTGGGTTAATGACCTGTAGTATAATTAGGGGCTGAAGAGATTAGGCTAACCTTTTCTCTTCATTTTTCTAGAAGCCACAAGAACTAAGATCCTCCAGTTCTTTCTCCTAAAACCGAAAAACACATTCTAAATCACTTCTAGTTTCCTTCAAACATCTAGAAGATATTAGATCTTAATTGATCTACATGTTTTCCATCATTTAAAGGCTGTTATATTCATTTCCTTGCCATCCCAGTTCATATTCATTGTAATCCACATAGATTCATTAATTTGGTGAGTGAATTTTGATATCTCGCAAGACTATATTACATCATCCGCTTAGATTATGAGTTTTCACAACATTTACGTGTTAGATCACACCAAATCTTGATCGTTTATGTTCATTTCTGTTTTGAAACCTTAAGGATAATTTAACTAGTGATAAATGGGTTAAAATGATAATTTTAGATTAATTAACATGTAAATATACACTAAATCTATGCATATAAATGATTGTTTCATTTTTTGTATGAATTTAGAAGCTTGAATATTATTGTTTATTCATATGATTGTTGTATGAAATGTTGAAATCGTTGTTTGGATGTTATACTTGATTTTGTGTGTTAGTATTGTTGAAGTTAGGACTTGGAATGAAGATTGGAGCATAACTTAAACATAGCTCATCGAAATAGCATGGAATATGGGGTTAGGCTCTAGAAGGAGGCGGGAAGACACCAAAAAATTTAAGGCAAAAATATGCTAAGTACATGGAGTGGTACTACTGGGATCTTTAACAATATATTTTAAGGTTCAACCAACTCCTCATCACCTCAAACATCTATGTTCTCCAGTATTCTTCTCTGATAGGCTTTAGTCTTCAATTGTTCTAATTATCCTTCTTCTATTGCTCTGATTAACCTTCTTTTGTAATTCTTCTTTTGTACTGTTGTTTATCTCTATAAACGACTTCATAGTATATCTGATGTAACTTCACAACTTGAGGATATGTTAGTACTAATGTTTATATGATTGTTTTCATCAAAATCGATACTTATGTTATTGACAATCTCCCATTTTGTTGATGACATTCATGTAAATATTTAAGAGACAAAATATAATACTTTTATATTTGACTCCCTCTAACTCTGTGCACTCCCCCTATCATTTTGTCTAATATATTTATACCTTTCTCCCCTTTTGTTATCAACAAAAAGGATCAAAAAAATTGCTTAATTTACTTCTAGACAATGTAGAGTTTGTATATGCATATAAATATAACACAAGAGGGGGAATCAAATAAATTCAAAACATGAAATAAACTTCACAAAATAATTAGATGAGTTTTAGAGTTACCGACTTTGCCAATGCCGATAACAAATCCTTTTCATACTTATCCAAGCTTTAATAGATTTCTTGTCATATGCTTTGAGTATCTGCTATTTGGTACCTAAAAAAATTATGAAATAAGCACACTGGTACCCTTTATATTTTAGGGTCCATGGGGTTAAGTTTTGGGATGCCAATCCCATAAAGTGTTTGAATGCCCTTTCAAACTCTAATCATTAGATGAATGAACCTTATTAATAAAATTATAATTATTTTTTTCTTCAATATTATCCAAGCTTTCTGGAACCTACACGTTAATGAACCTATTTGGAGGATTTAACTTTAATTTGCTAGATTTAGGTTTGAACTTGGTAGCATTGGCAAACATAGTACTTTGCATACTATTTTTCTTTGATTTAGCCATAGAGGTGTAAATCCATATTTATTCCTAGCGTGTTTAGTTGTAGATAATAATTTTTCTAGATTGTCCTTCCCTTTGTTAAATTTATCAATATCAATTTTCATTTTATAAAAATCCTTACTATTGTTAAGAGTAACGTTGTCTAGAGATGTTATTTTGTCATTCAGATTAGTGATGTGTTACTTCAGTGAAAGATTTTCTGATTTTAAGGACTCATTTTCACTTTTAGTTTTTTCAAAACTTCCAAGTGTTAAATCCTTTCCCTTTTTATGATCATTAAATCTTTCAATTTCATCTTCTAGACATTGTTTTTTCTTTACTTAAATTTTCATTAAACATTTTTAACTATCTATCTCTGCTAAGTGGAAGATAAGCATAAGGACAAACTTTAGAAAAAATTTAGTCTGAAGGACGTCAAGTTTTATTTTTAGGCTGAAGGACAAACTTTAAAACAAATTAGGCTTAAGGACAATGCTAAATATAATTAGCATTTTCTGCAGTGTAAAACTGAATAATGCTAGTTAAAACTAGCATTTTCGTGTAGTGTAGAAAACTGAATATAATACTAATTACATTTATCATTTTCCTTCAACTTAATTTTGGTTCAAAATTTGTCCTTCAGACTAAAAATAAAACTTGGTGTCCTTAAGCCTATTTTTTGGGTAAAGTTTGTCCTTCTCCCTAATTAGCTCCTCTGCTAAACTATCCCCGCACTCTTTCCTAAGAATTTTATATCATTTATACATATCATTTAAGACATTAGTAATCTTTTTATTAAAATTCCATACCTAGTCATCCATTGCCATGAAGCAAATGTTGGCATTTTCTATTTCTGAGTCACTATCACCTGTTGATGTATCTGAATCATTCCATGTTGTATTTAATGCTTATTTTCTATTTTTATTAATTTTATTTGAATGTACTTTGGTTTCTTCAAAGTTGGGACAGTTTCTTTTCAAATAACCGGGTTTACGTTTGAAAATTTTAATAGCATTTCCATGTATAGAATCATTGTTGTTAATTTTTCGAAGTTTTTTCGTTATTCAATACTTCAAGAATTTCTCGATCTTCTTGGTAATAAACTTGATATCATCATCAAAAGTGTCATCATCTGGTTCCTCATTGTCGATCATATCATTAAGTTCTAGCGATTTCTTCTCATTTCCCTAATTCTCTTTTATAACCCGCAATTTTACTTCATAGGACATTAGACTACCAATTAATTATATTATTGCCATAATACTAATATCATTGGCTTCTTTGATTGCTAGAGTCTTTTGATCCCATTCACTAGGAAGTGAATTCAAGATCTTTCTGACTTGGTTTTCTTTAGTAATTTTCTTTCCTAATGATATTAAGGCATGTACAATATCTTGAAATCTAGAATACATACTAGAAATAAACTCATTTGGTTTCATTTGAAAGAGTTGAAACTAGTAAATTAGCATAGATATCTTTGTCTATTTTACTTTACTAGTGCCTTCATGTGTGACTTGTAGTGTTCTCCAAATTTCATATGAAAAATTATAAATGGACACTCGATTAAATTCATTCCTCTCTAATGTGCAAAATAAAATGTTCATAGCCTTACAATTATTAAGTGTTTGTGTCGTTTTGTCTAGTGTCCATTTTGAATATTTAGTTTGAGGCTCTATGTATTCTATTTGGGTAATGTTCCAAATAACTAAGTCATTAGACTGCAGATAAAATTTCATCCTACAAGCCAAATACGGATAATTACTGCCATCAAATAGAGGAGGTTTAGTGATAAATTTCCCTTCTATAAAAGTGTTAAAGAATGCGTTACTAGTGTCATTAGCCATTTATACTTTTCAAAAACCAAATGATTAATTTTTGAAAACCAGTGCTCTTGTGATGACCCCAAAACCCGTACTGACGGTGTTGAGGGTAATCTTTGGAATATAACACATAAACAGATAATGCAGAACAGAAATAAATAAATACACCAGATAATGCACAATAGAATATACTGGATAAACGTAATCATCAGAGTTACACAGTATACAGGATCGTACTTAGTACAAATACAGTTCAGCTATACATAAATGTCTACAGCGGAAAACAAAACATAATGTACAATAGGAGCTGAACAGCATAAAAAGAGATAAATGATAGAATCCATCTTCAGCTCCAGCTATCCAGAAAGAGCCTGCTAATAACCTGAATACAAGGCAGCCCATGTAGAAAAAGGGGCACCCGAGTTTGCAAGTGAAACAATGTAACACCCCACCTCCGCCAGGGTGGCTCTTGCAAGCACTCTGACTTTGGAGGGGTGTTTGAATCAGGTAAACATGCATAATGATATATCAAGGCAGAACAAGAACATATGTATATATGTAAACAGAGTAAACAACATAGATAAAACAGCGGAAGATTTCAAACCATTTCAAAACAAGTCTGGTACAACATAATGTCAATTTTCCAAATAAACAAGTCTAGATAAAAACAACATTACTGAAAAACTGAAATACATATGTACTATCCCCAAAATAAGTGATAACCATAGCTAGCTTCATGTCAAGACCGTACATGAGCTAAAATCCCACAAGCAAGCGATCAGAAATCCAAGCTAAGCTCCAATATTCCCACCCTGAGAACCTGGGGGGGGGGGGGAACGGAAGAAAAGAGGCGAAAGAAAAACAGGTCAGTCAAAAAGACTGAGTAAGCCCTACTACAATCAATGTAAACTGATAAAGTTAACTGGCATGAGAAGCAGGGATGAACATAAGGATAACAACATACTAGCATGATGATTAACCAACAAGGTAGATAAAGGTGTCATCGCATAATCAGGTTTAAGGTTTTTGCACCACAGGTGTACTAGCAAACTAACATGACTTGAATAAACAAGTATTGATCCCTTGGCCCAAGCTTTGGCCCAATAACATGAAGTGACCCTAATACGCGGTCCAACCCAACGGTCTAGTCGATTGGCTCCCTATAAGCCTAACTCGTCACGTGTTGGTGTCAATACGGCCCAAACATAATTGTAGTCAGACTGTGCAGGGTCTCCCGTCGGGTGTATCAAGCCCTAGGGTGTCAACCCCTGGACACCATAAACATAAGTGCACAGTCTCGATCTACTGGTACCTGTGCATGTTTTCCCCGGCTTCGGACTATATGCACGACCATAGTCCGCCCGGAACTACACCGGCGTACCAATCTGCCGTCGTTTTTGGTCACTTACCTCAAGTCCAGTAATCGTGCCCCCACCCTAGCCTAGTCCCTAGGGTCATAATGATACAAACTTAGGATTACTGCTGGAGTGGACCCCCATTGCTAGGATTTTCTAGTGGGTTAAGTACGGTTTAATCCTCTTGCTAATCATGGATTAACTTGGTTAAGTATAACGATGAGTTCATGACTTAACCCTGATTAATCTACCAAGCCCAAATTGGTTAAGTATTAAGTGGACCATGACTTAACCCTAATCATGAGGCATTAATTAATTAATGTGCCTTAACCTCTCACATTAGACTTTGTTGCGGTTACTAGTTAAGCCGGTCGGTTCCAGGTAGCTTTACACCACAACTTGGTCTAACCTCGGGTTCAAGGTACAACATGACCAACTTCTCACATTGGGTCCTATTGTTTGTAGCAACTAGTTAAGCCGGTCAGTTCCGGGTAGGTTTACGCTACAAACTCAACCCAACCTCGAGTTGATCACACTTATATTTTCTAAGTGTCATGTCCATCATGTTTCCAAAACATGTTACAAGTTTCAAGCATTTGGGTAGACCTAACTTAGTAGGTAAATTCCCAATGGGTAGACCTAATTTAATAGGTAAATTCCCAATCTTATGTTTTTATGTCTTTTAAGTTTACCCAACCCCAAACGCAATCCCATCGCTTACATATCGCAATAGCGCATAAAGGATAGAAAGAGGGAACTTGGCATAATCATGACATAAAGGTGTTGAAGCCACAAGTTTAACATGGTGGCATATGAAATGTACATATGTTCATATACTTGCATATTACATTTTTAGGCCTCAAAAGCATGCATAAAACCAAACTTAGCATATTGGTAATACATGGTGATAAATGACATGTAGAAATGGCCATAAGTTCGCATTTAGCCTCACATGCAAGTTATCATAAGGGATATGATAACTTACATGTTGCCAAAATGCAACCTTTAGCATAAAGCTTGAAGCTTTAAGCTCATAAACCCAAGATAAGCTTGCATAACATGATAACATGAGCAAAATGATCAAGCCAAACTTGCATAATATAACTTGCATATCATATGGCAAACTTGCATATCATAACATAGCAAACTTGCATAACATAACATGATAAACTTGCATATCATAACATGGCAAACTTGCATAGCATAACATGGTAAACTTGCATATCATAACATGGCATACTTGCATAACATAACATGATAAACTTGCATATCATAACATGGCATACTTGCATAACATAACATGATAAACTTGCATATCATAACATATCAAACTTGCATAACATGACATGGTAAACTTGCATATCATGGCAAACTTGCATATCATAATGATCAACCAAACTTGCATCATTCATTTAACTTTAGAGTTTAAATATGAAAGTAGAAAAGGGCTTACAATGCTTATGAAGACACAAAAATATGACAAAGCCCTTATGCAATCAATTAGACCCAAAATGCAAGCTCTAATAGAAAAACCCTTGAGCCAAAATGATCAAAACTCTTGCTTTATGATGTAAATATGGAAACTTGACTTGAATGCAAGCTAATGATGCTCATACAAGCTTGAAAACACTTGTATGCATGGAAAATCTCTCATAGAAATAATTTAGAAATTTTATGAAGAGAGTGGAGGCCATGAGAGGATTGATTTTGCCATAGTTTAGTTACTTGAATGAATAATGATGATTTAGGGTTAGGTTAGGGGCTTATTTATAGAGATTAGGATTAGTTTTGGCCTTAGGATTAAACCCTAGTTCCAATCTCAGCCCTCAAAACCGAATCTGGCCCCCAAACTCAACACAACTCCAAAAATGGTGCACCAGGCAAAACTGCCCGGCTGAACCAAGTCGACAGCCAAGTCGACAGGGCTGTCGATTTGGGTCCAACCAAGTCGACTCCCAAGTCGACAGGGCTGTCGACTTGGGTGCTCTGGCGGGAATTTTCCTGCCTGGCCCAATCTGACCCTAATTTTCAAATTCAAACTTGAATTTGAAATCTGTTTTGAACTTGAAATTTTCTGAAAACTTCATTGGGCCTTAATCAGGTCATACAGACTCCGATTTTCGAAAACTCGGACTCTATTTCGCGTATTTTTCCGAGACGAACGCAATGGCATAGCCCGTTTCCCTTGATTCAGATTTATAAATTAAATTTTGCCTCGATTTACGTTATAACAGGTTATTGAAAATACGGGTTGTTACATTCTCCCCTCCTTAAAGGATTTCGTCCCCGAAATCTTCAAGTTAGGAAGAACGTATCCTACCATCCAACATCCATCTACTCAAAACATCATCCACGAGCAATCATTGTCCTTACAAGATTCTAAATGTTGCATGAACATATGCAAAGGTGTGTGTATATGTACTTATCTAATGCAAATATCATCAATGCAAATTATGTTAGTGAAATGAATCCATATGTATGCAATTCCTAACATAATATACAACATCTACATGTGTGCCCATAACATACATCCATATGCAACATCCATGTGATACACAAAAATTTTCATCCATGAATAAGCGTAAACACTCATGCATATGCAATATGAGGAGTGTGTGAGCCGATCTAGTGCCTAATGTATATAATGCATCCACGAGTAACCACTTGCAAACACTTGCAACCACTTGCAACCACCAAGCATAACATGTTTCAAACACATGTTTCATCCAAAGGGTTTCTACCTAAGGTTCTCATGACAAGATTACCATGATAAACTAGATAATCAAGACAAACATGGATAGCAAAAGATATGCTACAAAGAGATCGGGAAGATAAGCAGGATATACCCCTTTCGGATTACAAGAAATCCCTTCCTAACCCAACCCATATTCTATAGAAGCCCAAAAGGTTTAGTCAACCTAACGGACTCCTTCAAACCCTGACATGTATTGCTAGCCAATAAGTCATACCTCCCGACAGAAATAGGACCGAGAATGGGACCGAGAGGATATACGTAAAAAGATAACATCCGAGTAAGTTCCATAGGAAAACAAGGATCAAGGATATGCTCTTAAAAAGAGATATGATGCGCGTATCTAGCCTTCAGTCTTCTAAGTCACGTTTCCTTGAGCTTAACTCCACTGTGCTTTGACCGTCTTTTACCTCATGATTTCTTAGCTTCTTAACTCTTATTTCCAAATATGAGTTGGAACCCATTTCATTGTCGCCTCTCGTCTTCCTCTTTCACTTACTCTTCTATCATTCTTGGCTTAAACATAACTGTGACCTCATGGTTTCATGCAAGCTCTCCAAAATTCACCAGTGAATCTTGGATCTCGTTTACTTACCATAAGGTATTCCACGCAGCAGAACTTTTCTTCGAAATACCAATCCACGTTGCCTATTGCTCTTACTAACGTGATTTTCTATAACTCATGCTTGAACGAAATGAACCATCCGCCTGTGAATGATAGGCCGTACTTAGATTCAGTTGCTTGCCCATGACTTCCCGTAGACTATTCCAAAATTGGCTGGTGAAGATTGAGTCATGGTTACTAACCATACTTTAGGGAACCTCGTGCAACCGCTTTATTTCTTGAAAGTAAACCGTCGCTAGCTATGATGCAGTCCTTTCGCTCTTTACCGGAGTGAAATGAGCACTCTTCGTGAGTCTACCTACTATGACCCACATGCTCTTACTCCCTTTTTTTGATCTAGGCAGTCCATCCACGAAATCCTTCGTGACGCTTTTCCCTCTTCCATTGCGGGGACCTCCAATGGATATAATAGCCCACCGGGCTTCTATGACTTGGCCTTTAACCTGTTGGCACAACATGCACCTTGGGACAAACTCGGCCACCTCCTCGAGTGAGGTGCATCTTTAAGAACCTTCTTTCTCTCATCGCGTCTTAGCCATCCCTTGTCATCTATAGCGAGGTGACTTACCATCTCGCCTCGAATCAACTTGTCCATGATCTCGACTAACTGCGGGTCTTCTTTCTGTGAAGTCCCTACTTGATCCAGAAGGGTAGGTCTAAGCTCAAGGGACGCTAACTAACTAACTAAACTGAGAGAACTTCTTACTTCAATTGTCCTCGTCGGAGCTTTTCGGTTTTGAACCGCGACCACTAAGCCTTGCTTAGAAACTATGTGCCCAAGAAATCTAACTTCTTTTTCTCCAAAATGACATTTGGAGGACTTGGCTTTCAACTGATGCGCTCTAAGCGTATCCATCACCTCCTTGAGATGTCTAGCTTGTTCTTCCTCGTCCTTAGAGAAGATCAGAATATCATCTACGAAGACCACGACAAACTTGTTCAAGAACTCCCTGAACACCCTACTCATCAAGTCCACGAAGTAGGCGGGTTCATTAGTCAAGCCGAACGGCATGACAAGCCATTCGAAGAATCCATCTGGAGTTCTGAACGCAGTCTTGTCTATACTATCTTCAGCTACTCTGAGCTGATGGAATCCAGTAGCAAGATCAAGAGAAAACAGATGTTCCTACAAGCTGATCAAACAAATCATCGATCCTTGGCAATGGTTGTCTATTCTCTTTGTTTAACTCACGATAATCAACACAAAGTCGAAGAGAACCATCTGCCTTGGTAGTAAATACTACAGGCGCTCCCCATTCAGATATACTTCATCTAATGAAGTTCTTCTCAAGCAACTCCTTGACTTGCTTTCTTAACTCTCATCTTGCGGGGCCATGTGCCTAACCGGCCACGTAACTGGCTTGGCATTATCAACCAGATAAATGCGGAAATCTATTTCTCGTTTAGGGGTAACCCCCTTCACTTCACCCAAGATATCAGGATATTCTCGGACCACCCTCACCGATTGCAAACTATCGATAGACGAGTTGAGGGATTCAAGATAACACAACATGACGGGACTCATAGGGTTACTAGAAATTTTTAGGGTATTACCGAGGCGAGTCATGAGCCTCACAACCCTATGCTCAAAAATCAAGAATGGCTCCAAAACTGGACAACCAATCCATGCCCAAAACCAACCCATACCCCATGAAACCGAGAATATAAGCATCACACGAGAACTCTACACTAAAGATAAAGATTTTCAAATCCACGTAGATAATAGACAAATGGGGGGAAACCCCAATTGGATTTGAAACACACACGGGATCATAAACTAGACTAGTACTTAGGTGCAAACTTTCAACTAAATCAGATGAAATAAACTATGCGATGCACCAAAATCAAACAAGGTACGAACTGAAAAATCAGAAATATATACTAGGCTTTCAACAAAAACACTACCTCGATCAAGAGCTGGAAGAACGATGTTGAGGGGGTGAACTCGCCCTTCAGACGGTCTTGCACACTGAGTCTGACCTTGCCCTTGCTTCTTCGGGCAATCTTTGCTGAAATGTCCAAACTCACCACAACGATAGCATTCACCACTCTTCCTTTTCCTCTTCTTACAACCCTTAATAAGATGCCCAACTGAACCGCAATAATGGCACTTCCTCTTGTC
This sequence comes from Allium sativum, assembly GCA_030737875.1. NCBI lineage: Eukaryota > Viridiplantae > Streptophyta > Magnoliopsida > Asparagales > Amaryllidaceae > Allium > Allium sativum. The sequence goes on from CM060909.1 coordinate 1,027,742,439, forward strand.
GTTATTGCCCTTGTTTTTGTTCCCCTTGTTGCCTTGACTCTTGTTGTTGTTCTGATTGCCTTGACTTCTCTGACCACTTGGATTACCCTGATTTCCTTTCCACTGGGAATCAGTCTTCTTGGCTTGAGTATCATTCATCTTGATCTCTTTCTTGTCACTCCTATTCTCTTCATTGAGTAGGGCCATATTCACCAAGCTCTCGAAAGTTGCCCCCAAGGGTATATGAGATATGGCCAAACTGCGCAATGGCTCGTTTAGTCCTAGAGCAAAGTGCATGGCCTTCTTCTGAGCTGTGTTAACCAAGTCTAAACCGAACCGAGCAAGTTGATTAAACTTATCCACGTATTCCCTAATGCTCATGTCCCCTTGCTTTAGTGATAGGAACCTCTCCATCTGAAGGTTCTCCTCTGCTGACGATAAAAACCCCAGTCCAAACCTTCTTTTGAACTCATCCCAAGTCTCAATTGGTCTAGTAGTGGTGGTGACTACCCACCAATAAGCAGCTTCCCCTTTCAATAACCATACCGCCAACAGAACTTTCCTACGATCATCTATATCAAAGAAGGCAAAAAGATCTTCGGTTTCTTTCAACCAATTCCTTGCCTCTACATAAGTCTCGGTTCCAATGAAATTCTTGCAACCCATCGCCTTAAAGTCTTTGCAAATCTCCGCGAAATCCGCTTGTGGATGCTGAGGGGGAAGAGAAACATCAGCTATGGGAGGAGGAGGAGAAACATTAACCACCGGAGGAGGAGGAGGAGGAACATCTGCGGGGCCGGCTTCGGTTGCCCTAGCCTCCAAAAGTCTCCTATACCAAACAGGTACGTGCACTCCCTCCGGAATGGCAAAGTTATCGGCCATACTGAAACGAAGAAAAAGATAGATTCAGAATGGAGAAAAACGAAGGAATTTTTGCTAATGGCTTTTTGGGGAATAGCCTTTAAAATAAACTAGACTTTTCTTTGGAAAATACTTTATACTTGGTTTTGAAAATAGTTTTCCAAAAGTTTTAAAAACCTTTTTGTTCCTTCTCGTAAACCATATGCTCTGATACCAAATGTAACACCCCACCTCCCCCAGGGTGGCTCTTGCAAGCACTCTGACTTTGGAGGGGTGTTTGAATCAGGTAAACATGCATAATGATATATCAAGGTAGAACAAGAACATATGTATATATGTAAACAGAGTAAACAACATAGATAAAACAGCGGAAGATTTCAAACCATTTCAAAACAAGTCTGGTACAACATAATGTCAATTTTCCAAATAAACAAGTCTAGATAAAAACAACATTACTGAAAAACTGAAATACATAAGTACTATCCCCAAAATAAGTGATAACCATAGCTAGCTTCATGTCAAGACCGTACATGAGCTAAAATCCCACAAGCAAGCGATCAGAAATCCAAGCTAAGCTCCAATATTCCCACCCTGAGAACCTGGGGGGGGGGGGGGGGAACGGAAGAAAAGAGGCGAAAGAAAAACAGGTCAGTCAAAAAGACTGAGTAAGCCCTACTACAATCAATGTAAACTGATAAAGTTAACTAGCATGAGAAGCAGGGATGAACATAAGGATAACAACATACTAGCATGATGATTAACCAACAAGGTAGATAAAGGTGTCATCGCATAATCAGGTTTAAGGTTTTTGCACCACAGGTGTACTAGCAAACTAACATGACTTGAATAAACAAGTATTGATCCCTTGGCCCAAGCTTTGGCCCAATAACATGAAGTGACCCTAATACGCGGTCCAACCCAACGGTCTAGTCGATCGGCTCCCTATAAGCCTAACTCGTCACGTGTTGGTGTCAATACGGCCCAAACATAATTGTAGTCAGACTGTGCAGGGTCTCCCGTCGGGTGTATCAAGCCCTAGGGTGTCAACCCCTGGACACCATAAACATAAGTGCACAGTCTCGATCTACTGGTACCCGTGCATGTTTTCCCCGGCTTCGGACTATATGCACGACCATAGTCCGCCCGGAACTACACCGGCGTACCAATCTGCCGTCGTTTTTGGTCACTTACCTCAAGTCCAGTAATCGTGCCCCCACCCTAGCCTAGTCCCTAGGGTCATAATGATACAAACTTGGGATTACTGCTGGAGTGGACCCCCATTGCTAGGATTTTCTAGTTGGTTAAGTACGGTTTAACCCTCTTGCTAATCATGGATTAACTTGGTTAAGTGTAACGATGAGTTCACGACTTAACCCTGATTAATCTACCAAGCCCAAATTGGTTAAGTATTAAGTGGACCATGACTTAACCCTAATCATGAGGCATTAATTAATTAATGTGCCTTAACCTCTCACATTAGACTTTGTTGCGGTTACTAGTTAAGCCGGTCGGTTCCGGGTAGCTTTACACCACAACTTGGTCTAACCTCGGGTTCAAGGTACAACATGACCAACTTCTCACATTGGGTCCTATTGTTTGTAGCAACTAGTTAAGCCGGCCGGTTCCGGGTAGGTTTACGCTACAAACTCAACCCAACCTCGAGTTGGTCACACTTATATTTTCTAAGTGTCATGTCCATCATGTTTCCAAAACTTGTTACAAGTTTCAAGCATTTGGGTAGACCTAACTTAATAGGTAAATTCCCAATGGGTACACCTAACTTAATAGGTAAATTCCCAATCTTATGTTTTTATGTCTTTTAAGTTTACCCAACCCCAAACGCAATCCCATCGCTTACATATCGCAATAGCGCATAAAGGATAGAAAGAGGGAACTTGGCATAATCATGACATAAAGGTGTTGAAGCCACAAGTTTAACATGGTGGCATATGAAATGTACATATGTTCATATACTTGCATATTACATTTTTAGGCCTCAAAAGCATGCATAAAACCAAACTTAGCATATTGGTAATACATGGTGATAAATGACATGTAGAAATGGCCATAAGTTCGCATTTAGCCTCACATGCAAGTTATCATAAGGGATATGATAACTTACATGTTGCCAAAATGCAACCTTTAGCATAAAGCTTGAAGCTTTAAGCTCATAAACCCAAGTTAAGCTTGCATAACATGATAACATGAGCAAAATGATCAAGCCAAACTTGCATAACATAACTTGCATATCATATGGCAAACTTGCATATCATAACATAGCAAACTTGCATAACATAACATGATAAACTTGCATATCATAACATGGCAAACTTGCATAGCATAACATGGTAAACTTGCATATCATAACATGGCATACTTGCATAACATAACATGATAAACTTGCATATCATAACATGGCATACTTGCATAACATAACATGATAAACTTGCATATCATAACATATCAAACTTGCATAACATGACATGGTAAACTTGCATATCATGGCAAACTTGCATATCATAATGATCAACCAAACTTGCATCATTCATTTAACTTTAGAGTTTAAATATGAAAGTAGAAAAGGGCTTACAATGCTTATGAAGACACAAAAATATGACAAAGCCCTTATGCAATCAATTAGACCCAAAATGCAAGCTCTAATAGAAAAACCCTTGAGCCAAAATGATCAAAACTCTTGCTTTATGATGTAAATATGGAAACTTGACTTGAATGCAAGCTAATGATGCTCATACAAGCTTGAAAACACTTGTATGCATGGAAAATCTCTCAAAGAAATAATTTAGAAATTTTATGAAGAGAGTGGAGGCCATGAGAGGATTGATTTTGCCATAGTTTAGTTACTTGAATGAATAATGATGATTTAGGGTTAGGTTAGGGGCTTATTTGTAGAGATTAGGATTAGTTTTGGCCTTAGGATTAAACCCTAGTTCCAATCTCAGCCCTCAAAACCGAATATGGCCCCCAAACTCAACACAAATCCAAAATGGTGCACCAGGCAAAACTGCCCGGCTGAACCAAGTCGACAGGGCTGTCGACTTGGGTCCAACCAAGTCGACTCCCAAGTCGACAGGGCTATCGACTTAGGTGCTCTGGCGGGAATTTTCTCGCCTGGCCCAATCTGACCCTAATTTTCAAATTCAAACTTGAATTTGAAATCTGTTTTGAACTTGAAATTTTCTGAAAACTTCATTGGGCCTTAATCGGGTCATACGGACTCCGATTTTCGAAAACTCGGACTCTATTTCGCGTATTTTTCCGAGACGAACGCAATGGCATAGCTCGTTTCCCTTGATTCAGATTTATAAATTAAATTCTGCCTCGATTTACGTTATAACAGGTTATTGAAAATACGGGTTGTTACAAACAAACTACGATTCAGTCATGGGACTGGTATGAGAAATCTACTTAACACATTTAAAATATGGCTGATCACAGGACCATGCCACTTTCGTGGAACGGGTTTACTCCATTGGACTGCCAGTGCTTTAAAACAAGTAATTCTTTTAAACATCGCAATGCTTTTTATAAAAATGAAGCCATTATAAGACTTAGTTCCCATCACACAATGCAACGCAAACCGGAGGATAGAGTTTTACCTTATAATGGCCCAAATATGCTTGATACAAATAAAACAAAAGCATTTGATATTATTACTAGTGTTTACATGTTTCAAAAACAATTTCGAATCATAACTATCAATCATAGAAGGCATGGGTACCATATATCATGTCGCCATATATATATATATACAATCAAAACCGCACGGTCTCGTATTTGGAAATTGGATTTCTGTCATGAACCAAGGCAAAATATATTCCTTACCGACTTCAAGACCATCTAGCCCATGTCTTCGGTGATCGCGCAGGCAAGCCTTTGGATCGTCAGGGCCGGTCCACCGATGTGGATTAAAATGCCTGAACAATGCGTTTCCCCGCCCTATGGGGCGTAAATGAGCCAATGAATGACTCCATCGATCCCGGATCGACCGATATAACCGAGGCGCCTCGCAACAGAAACAACCACATAGGTGAGAATAATATAAATGTCAGCCAGTTCAAGCACCGACACCACCTCTAGCTAGAAGGAAACGCATGCCCTCCCTGATGTCCTCTCCCGTTTCTGGTTCATACCGGGGTGTGAGGCTCGCGAATTCATGTTACACACAAAGCTACGCCACGCAGACGGCGCTTTGATCATCAGCCACAAGACTTTGCTTTTCAACATAAGCCTCGATCACTGCATCCTAGCATGCCACATAGGCAATTCACGCCATGCAACTGATGGCTATCAATCACACAGAATGAATTCCAATGCCAGACACACAGTCCATTTGCAAGTCCGTTCTGGGTCTGAACGAAACCGGAGGCATTATATACCTCGCATATCCATCGATCTCCACGTATGTCTGGACGATCACCACTCATTATCCATATTTCAGGATGCCTCCCAATCAGGACATCAGTTACCATCCAAACGAGGTGAAGATCGGTCTTCAACCACCGTCTTCATCTTCGACTTCTTACGTCGATTCAGTTATTCAAAATGGGATAAATACGGTCTTTCTGAACAACTCGCGTATATAATTAACAAGTTCTACACAAATACAACATACTCCTTATTTCAATTCATTAGTCACTAACCGTTAATTAAAAGAGAACGATTTCCAAATATTAACCCCGAAGGCCGAAACCAACATCAGATCAAAACCCAAGAAACCATTCGATCTAGCTAACCTTCAGTTAGTTTCTAAATTTCACGTTCCATATCGTTTATAATATTTTATAACGATTTATCGCTATTTTTATTTATTTAATAATAGCCAATTTATTCGAACGACGCTTCGGGCCATAACGCGGTCGTGCACCGTTTTTCTTCAGATTTGATTTACACATATATGAAAATTTAACCGTTGGATCCTCACAAAATTTATATCATTAGAAAGATCTTTTCAAAATGAATCCAACGGTTCCAGTTTTGGGAAAATCCGAAGGTCGGGTCTCCCGGTACAATCGTTTGAAGTTTCGATTTCAAAATACGAACTGCAGCGTCGTTATTCGATTTAATTTAATTATATATATATATATAATCGATTGTGGCGCTGTTTTTCTTCAGATTTGAATTAAACATTCTAGAAAATCCAACCGTTGGATCATTACAAAGTTGGTATCGTTGGAAAGATATTTCCAAAGCGAACCCAACGGTTTTGGTTTCGGGAAAATCCGATGGTCGGATCTCCCGCACTAATCGTTTGAAATCACGGTTTCAAAACACGAACTGCAGCTTCGTTATTCGATATATTTTAATTATATATATATAAATATAATCGATTCTTCGATTTCAAAACTATATGCTTTTCATACATTTGATAAAAATGATATTTTTATCCAATAGACATTCACTTCGACACTTCACTATTTTTAACAATTCATGTATATAATAAAAATGGAATTTGTAATGTTAAACAATTTATTTAAAAACACGACTATTTTGTATAGTTCATATAGATGATAAAAATATGATTTTTATTATAAAACAATCTGTTTTAAAACACGAATACCATTCAACACATGAATTTCTATTCAACACATGAATGTTTTCTATAGTTTGTACATATATAGTAAAAATGTGATTTTTATTGCAAAACAATTTATTTCAAAACACAACTATTTTATATAGTTCATATAAATGATAAAAATATGATTTTTATTATAAAATATTTATTTTAAAACACAAATACCATTCAACACATGAATTTCTATTCAACGAATGAATTTCTATTCAACACATGAAGGTTTTCTATTCAACACACGAATATAGTTTCAACACATGAAAATAATTCTAACACATGAATATTATTCAAAATTTCGACAGCATAACGGCAGGGTAGTTAAAACCGGGGCTGTCCCTAGTATGGCTCCTCGCTCTACCTTAAAGCCTCACAGCTTTTGACAATGGGAATTTCATGCATCTAGTTCGCACGCAGGCGGCATGTATATTTTTTTCATTTCCACAAACTAATCCTATGTGGTTTCAACCAAATAATTCTCAACCACAAACGGGTATTTTTCAACCACAATCAATCAATTTCGACCACAAACAATTCTAATCAACCATTCGCTATAAATCAATTTTCACACCAATCACAACCAATAAATATCGTCCATCGTTTGTGGACGAGGGGCGTATATATATATATATATATATATATATATATATATATATATATATATAAGCATTTCACTTCTATTTCAACACATATATAATTTTTACAACGCTTATATAACTTATACATCGAACGTACAACTTATACAACGCTTATACAAGAGGTGTACAATGCTTATATAACTCATACATCGACTATATAATTTATACATCGTCGTTTTCCATATCGTTTATAATTTAGAAATCTCACATTGGGTTCCACTCGACCAAAAATAGCAGGAGGCTCAGAAAAATATGCGGTCTCTTCTAAAATGTAGAAGACGTCCACACGAGTCCACTGTCTCTTGTTTCTCTGAATTTCGTCAAGAAACGAAAAAGATATCATTTTTACAGTGTAATCAAAAACGGTAGCGCTTTAAACTACTATTAAATAGTTTAAAATAGTTTCAGCCGTACATTTCTTTGAATGCTCAAAACTAGGTTTTGCAATAACTTCAAATCCGATGCACGTGGTCTCGATTAGGTTACACGATGACGTGGGGGGTGGAAGGGGCATTCCAGCGCCACCACTGGTGGCCAGTTCGACGATGGCTGGAGGGGGTTACGGCGGCGGAAAGGTGACGATTTCAGGGCGTCGGATCTTGCGAAACACTGAATGAGGGAGGGCGAATCCTATATGGATTTGAAGAGGAGGCTCGGATCTTCAAAAAGTTCAAAGGGGGGGTGTGGTTTCGTTGAGAGATGGAAGAGAAAAGGAGGGAAGAATCAAAGCTTTTCCGCCGTATATCGCGATGGTTAATCGGGGAGAGAGAATAAGCCTGGGACAATGATTTTTTTATTAATTTATATATTTTTAAATCTCTTAAATACCCTCTTACACACACGAACACCAATCCAAACTCAACGACTGTCATCCCTAGTGTTTTACCCCCATTCCGAACATTCAATATTTGATTTGAACGTACATTTCAATTTGCCGGGGCCACATACTAATTCTAAAAATTCCCGAAAAATAATTCTAGCTATGTTTTGATGATATGGTCCCAACAAAACTAGCTTCGTTGAATTTTGAGCCCGTTTGCAAAATGGCCCTTTTCTTGTCGATCCAATTTAACTGTAATTGACCAAAACATGTTTTCCTTTGCCACACTCACATATTAACTTCAAAAATTACGAAATTTGAAACCTAGCAATAGTTTAGCATCCCGGATCCAACAAAAGTGGTTTCGTCGAATTCCGAGGTCGCTTGCAAAATGGCCATTTTCACGGGCTATATAAATTCCATAGTGACCTTTCAGAAAATTCATTTTGCCATAACTTTTGCTTCCCGCTATGAAACTTCGATTTTTCAGATTTGTTAGAAAGATATTCACTAACAGATTTAAATATTTTTGGTTTCACCCAAATCCGTTTTATTTTGCACCCGGTACAGTCAGTCAAAGTTTGAAATGAAAATTTGAAACTGCTGCGCCATTTCAGGCCTTATTTATAATTCAAAGTAGTTATATTTATTTTCAAATGTCGATTCAAACTTACTTTTCGTCGTTATTATTTAAAATATTTATTTTAAATATTTAAAATCCACTAACATAGCCAATTTAATTTTTTTTTTAAATTGGTTCAGATTTTCCGGGTTGTTACAGCTCTAGTACAAATTGTTAAGAACTGAGGTGTCTACAACACAGTGTAAATGGATCACTAGGCTATTCAGGCACTATAGAGGTGAAGTGTATTTATGAATTTAATCCTATATCTATTCAAAATGAAAATAAAATTGAGATAAGTAATGAATAAAATGTAGTAAAGTAAAAAAACACCATGATTTTTATACTGGTTCGGATTAACCAATCCTACATCCGATCCTGCACTTCACCATGCAGAATTTCATTATAATCGCTTGTTTTCCACGGGTGGGAAGAAAACATTTACAATCTTGATTTCACGAGCTACAAGGTACACCTTCTCCTTATCAACTACAACAAAAAATGGCAAATACTTGTATCTTCAATACAGATTATTGCAAATTCGGTATAATGATTCTATAAACCGCCAATGGCAATATTTCTTTGAATTTTTTAAGGAAATAGGATGAAATTAGAGAGAGAATGATGTGAATTCAAGAACAACTCTCCAATATTGTATGGCTTGCAAATCAACGAAGAATTGGAGTGAAAGTGAGTGGATTTTCAAAGATAACTGCATAGTATTCAATGGATTTAAAATGCAAATGTGTGGAGAAGGAGTAGGAGAAAATGGGAAAAGTTGATTTAAAATTCATTTCTCGAAGCCTTTAGTTATTGGTTGAAGAGATGTGTCTTTTGGCAAAGGGATGTAAATGGATGGAGGCAAATTTAAAATTCAGAATTCTAAAAAAGGTTATATATGTCGACATATATAAAATCATATGTTGACATATCTATATATATGTCAACATACTTTTTTCATATGTCAACATATATTTATATATGTCAAAATACCTTTTTTTCATATGTCAACCTACCTTTGGTATCAATTTTCCTATGTATGTGGATTTTCATGATTCGATTAAGGTCAAAGATTGTTGAGCTTTAAGTATAATTTCCATGGGATCTTTAAAAAGATATTCTAAGCTTCAACCAACTCGTCATCACTTGAAACATCTCTGATCTTAAACATTGTTCTCTATTAGGTTGTGGTCTTCAATTATTCTAATTATCCTTCCTCTATTGCTCCGATTAACCTTCTTTTGTAATTCTTGTTTTGTACTGTTGTTTATCTCTATAAAGGACTTTATAATATATTTGATGTAACTGCATAACTTAAGGATATATTAGTAATAATTTTTGTTTGGTTTTTGTCATCAAAATCAATACTTAGGGTATTAACACATAGAGGTGCATTATTTGTCCATGAAATTTCTAGCGTGGAACCTTTGGTGTATTAGAAGGCTATTGGTCAAGTTTAGGGTCATCTAGACTTGACATGTGGCTTGGAGAAATATTCTAAGTGATGGACTGGCAGGAGGTTTTGATGGACTGGTTGGGATGGACCGACCTAAAGTTATAAGCATAAGGAAGAGTGATTTGGAGATCCGAAGTACTTAGCTAAAATTTGGCTAAGTACATTTACCGACATCGGTCCGTAGCCTATGGACCGATACTAATCCATCATATTGATGCTAGTGGTTATGAGTTCCATGGTGGGAGACTGGAGCTTCAGTGATCGTGCAGGTGGTCTGGGTTTGATAGTTGCTACTCCGGTTAGAGAATTATGTTATGGTCAAGTGAACAACTCTTTGATTTGAGACTTGGATATGGAGTAGTTCATAGGGAAAGCTATGGTTAGAACACAGTGAGACATAGCTACATAGTGGTGAAGTAGTTCTTAGGAGACGGAGGTGTGTGATAATGGATTAGTTGAGTTGGGACTTGAGCTGTGGAAGAGTGCAGTAATTTTGATTATGGATCGTTGAGGGATCATTGATACCTCATGGAGTTTTAGTATTGACTTAAAAGAGAGGTATGCTAGACACTTGGGTACTAAAGGCACACGTGTTGGACATATGGGTACCAAAAGCATGACAAAGATGATATACCCTAAGTGAGGTAAGAGTACCTAAATTGTAAAACACTTGGGTCCTTAAAGTAGAAACACTAGACAACTAGGTCCTGAATGTACAGAGAAGTCACACTAGAACAAGGATTTCCATTAGTCCCTAATTAAGAGAGGGTTTCCATATGAGTATCAATGGTTTCACGACTTTAGAAGGTTATTGTTAGAGTTTAGATGATGATTGCTATGTTTGCTTTGTTGTTATCACCTTCACTTCTTGGGTAGACTATCACTTATTGGGCTTAGAAGGGGAGATACAGAAGAGGAGCCTAACATGCTAGATAGATTCTCCTATCTTATGACTTTTCCTACCTGTTTTATTGTTTCCTTTTTGTAGCGTTACTTCTTTGAGTGGCATATACTCTCTTTATTATTATGTGCTAACTCTTTAATTGCAGGGACATATCAAGTGTAAGACTTACCCTGTCTTTTTAAATATCTTGTAGTATGAATTTTGATAGATATTATCGCTCACACTAGACTATTGTCTGACCTAATATTTTATGATCCTTCTTATTATTTTGGGTACTCATCGATGATGCTGATGTGTAGACTAGATAACAGGTCAGGTTACGAGGATGTTGAGTCGGAGATGAGATTGAAGGAGCAATAACATACACATGTTTGTATATGTTTTCTTTTCACTATTATGAGCGTACTCTAAGAGTTTAAGTCAAGATGACATATATTCAAATATTATTAGATTTCATGTACATGACTCTATTACTTGGCATTATCTCAGCTGCATTATTGATATGTCATTACATACTACACTGTTGTCCATATTTCTTATTATACTTTATGTAACACCCCATATTCTAATACACCATAAATATATGTAAAGAAGATAATAAAATGAATATTAATTAATTAAATATTCATAATTAAGTAAAATAAACTTTACCATTGTGTCCGTTATGAAATTCCGATTCGGATGGACTCTTGATTTCGTAAACCAAATTAAGTATGAAAAAGTTATGAACTAAAGAATATTGAACTAGAATATACAATATATATAAAATAAAATAAAACAACGCAGAAAACAACAGTCACTGAGCGACCCAGCCAGACATGGGTCGACCCATATGCCGACCCTTGGGTCGACACTAGTGTCGATCCATGTTGAAGGTAGGTCGCCTTACCTACATGCAGGCTGAATTCCTACGCCTCAATTTGGACTCTTTGATTTGCAAAATACATACACTGACTCAACTTGGGATGTACTGTTTGATCTACAAACCTAAAACTTAATGGTTTAGAATTATCCTACCAATTCTATTAATAGGCTAGCAGACTCACCATTTTCTTACATACAAACATTCTTTATTCTTCTTCGTCCAAGCTATGTTCTAAATAAAAATTATTGAGGTGCTGCCTAAATGTAACACCCTGTAATTATGTAACACTAAGATTCACAAATCAAGGTAGAATTAAATTTTAAACTCAAAATCAAGGGAAACGGGCTGTGCCATTGCGTTCGTCTCGGAATTCTGCATGAGATAGAGTCCGAGTTTGCATTAATCGGGCTCCGCATGAAGGAGTTATGGTCTTCAGAATTTTTAGAATTCGATTTAAAATTCGAACAGGTCAGAAAACGAGTTCAAAATTCAAAATCGGACCCAGATTGGGCTAGGTGGGAATTTTCCCGCCCAAGACCCAGGTCGACTGGGTAGTCGACCTGGGGGTCGACCTCCCCCGCCTTTTCCAGATCTGCAACCTGGTTCGTTTTTCTGTATCTGGACGCCATTCTGACCAGATTCGTTGACTTCTACACTATATAAACAGCCCTAGTCTCCTTCTCTATTCACAATTCTTTTCTATCCTTATGCTGCCTCCGAGAAAATGTATAAATAAATAAAAATAAGAAAATAATACGAAAATCCAAGACAAGGTTATGCTGCTCAAGTTGTCCAGAAGAGATTCGAATCAAGATTAAAGCTTCGGGATAAGAATCAAAGGCTAACTCAAACGGTTTCGAGCAACGTCGCACGAATCATAGCAACGCCATCTTTCTATTCTAAAAACCAATCAATGTAAGTCAGTTACTTTTTAGATTTGAACGTTTCTCTCTGTTCGTGACATGAAATTAAAGGAATAAAAGAATATGCCAAATCTTTCTGTTCGAATCAGTGCTTATATCCTTGGACCTAATTAAGAACTGTTATGATTCGATGACCAATTAGGCCTTGCCTATGACTATGAACATTGCCTATGACTATGAACATTGCCTATGACTGTGACTGTGACTATGAGAATTATTTCCTTGACTATGAACACAAGCCTATGCCTTTAATTAGGAAACATAAACTATTGCCTATGACATAACAAGGACAACTGTGATTAAACACCTATGATTCATGACTAGGAAAGTGTTGCTTAAGCTTTGTGACTGTGAAATTGGGTCTAAACCTGATTATCTATTCTGTCTATTCTTGGTTTTCTTTGGTTTTAGACCTTGGGAATTTACCTATTAAGTTAGGTCTACCCATGTTCTTGAACCTACGTCGTTATTCAACCCTTTTTATGTCATAAGATTTTCAGACCTATAGGCTTTCGATGTTTTAGATCAATTTCAGTGGAATTCGTTAGGTCTGTAATTAGTAAATTATCATTTTATGCCAGTTATTATGTCTATCTTTTTCATAGCATCTTTGGTTCATTCCCTATTTTCTACGAATCTAGATTTATCTATAATCTAGATTGAATCACGATTATACGAACGGTGGGAATACAATTTGGGCAAAATATGAAATTTACTAAAAACGTAGTTATAAGCTTGGAAATTGGCATAAATTGTGAACATGTATTATGGCATGTTCATAGAAATGCAAATTGGGTAAATTTGACATGAATTATAGGATGTGTAATTTGAATCTAGTATTGACTTGTAAATCTAGCATTTACATGAATTGTGAACTAGAATAATAAGTCTAGTTTGACATGAACTATAATTAGAATGTTAAATCAGAATTGGATTAGCTAATTTGGCATAGTAAGTATATTGGTATAAATTTGAAATTGGCCATATTGGGAATAATTGTCATGTTTAGCAAAATCATGGTTAGTGACACTTAATTTGGTATAGTTTACATACCAAAAAGCATAAATATGATATAGAGGGGAAAAGGGGCCATAATTATAAATGTTGACAATTTACATTAAAAGGGTAATTAGGAAATAAGTAAATTAGGAATGATTTACTTATAGAATTTGTCCTAAATGAGAAAATGTAAATTTAGACAAATTAAAGGTTTATTAACGACATCTCTTTTAATAACACACCAAAATGTTCTAGGGTGACAGAGAGGATAGTGTCTAGGCTTGGGTTTGGAAAATACAAGTTTCCTGCTCTCCCTGGCTATCCCTAACTGATCCGACGGACGGGATGGTTACTTTCAAAACCTGATTTGAAAATTAATCAAAACCCTTTGAACTTAGGAAACACGAATATGCCTAACCTGAGGTTAGACTGAGTTGCGTTGTAAACCTGCCCGTAACCAACCGGCACATCCAATAATCGCAACAATATCTGTCTAATGTGAGTGGTCGCGGCTTTAATTTATTTAGTTAATGCTAGAACAATAATGGTTGGGTTAAGTTAACTAAGACACTTAACCAATTCAATATGATAACCAAACCGATGGGTGGGGTTAGGTTCATACAGACACTTAACACAGTTAAGCTAGAATGGGAGGGTTAAGTCCATAGGAACACTTAACCAACTTAGCACAGTTAAGCTAGAATGGGAGGGTTAAGTCCACAGGAACACTTAACCAAACTTAAAATGGTAACAAGACAAGATTTGTAGGGGATAAGTAACTAAGAAAACACTTATCCAAATTAACATGTTCACTAGAATAGAAGGTGGGGTTAAATAAAGTTAATACACTTAGCCAAATTAACATGTTAACTAGACTAGAGGTTGGGGTTAAGTAAAATTTAATACACTTAGCCAATTTGATATGTTAGCTGGACTAGACCGTAGGGTTAAGTAAACTTGAACACTTAACCATCAGACTGTGATAAAGGAATAGGGTTAAGTCTAAAACTTGAAGGGATAATACTTAACCATTAATAACTTGTTAGTTAAAACAAACGGGCAAGGTTAAGTTAAAAAGGAACACTTAACCAATACAGGATGAATGGGTAAGGTTAAGTAATAAGAAATACTTAACCAATATAACTTGGTTGGTGATAGGGTTAAGTCAACATGAATTATTGATAACACTTAACCAGTTTATCAGGATAAATGAAGAGGGTTAAGTTAGCTTGAATTGACTAAGGACACTTAACTAATCCAAATTGACGAGAAAGAGAACTAAGTAGTAAACCTTAGTTAAAAGGAGCTAAGTAGTAAACCTTAGTTAAGAAAACAACGATTCTGGAAACTAAGTGGTAAACCTTAGTTAGCAGAACTAAGTAGTAATTCTTAGTATAATACGGGAAGGAGCGAACGTCCGTCTGATTAAAACGAAGGCTCCAACGAATTGGGTTACGAAGCCCGAGGCTTCGAGGGGACGTGAGGGTACTCTTGGTATCCCTCTGTGAGGCTGCAAATGATCCTCCTGGGCTCACAGAGGTTAAGGTCTGCGGTAGAAGAACCAAGGGTATGCCTTGGTTGTAAAATATGGCAACCTAAAGACTAGGATGGACCAGCGTGATTCGGCGAGAAACCGGTAGCCCTGTGATAACAACTCGTCGTCTACCATCCATCTTGAGTCAATCGAGATACGTAAAGCGGAAAGGCGGAGAACTCCAAAAGACCATATACTTGCTATCTAGTTATGGTTGCGGATGGCCATAGGACAGTGGGGCATAGGGGGGCCTGCGTATAGTTCTCATTTTTCAAGGTGTGCCTTTCATTAGTTGAGGGAGGGGTCGAGTGGGACCATAGCCACTGGAATAAAAGAAGACCTTAGCATCTGCATCGGCAGATATCTAAAATCTCCCGACCGAGTTTTGTGTTTCTTGATTTGCCCTGCCACATGACTCGGGCCGCACATTACAGGACATGTGCATCTAGACAAGCGATAAACGATTCGCGATACATGCGTGGGGAAGTATAGGAACATATACCACTCTGGGTAGTGTGTCCTAGACTTGGGGGCATCGTTCGACAGGTAGCGTAATCCCTAGTTGGACTAGGTGGCATAAACCCTGAATCCGAGAAGCGTTCAGCAGATAGCATAAACTCTAGTTGAATCTAGAAAGCATTTGATAGAAAACCCTAGATTAGATCTAGGTAATAAATAATAAATGTATGCCTGAAGGCAACGGAAACTACAGGGATTGGGATCGCGTTATCGTTACTAGTTGGGACACTAGTTAGGTGGTGCAGAGATATAGAAACCAGTATAACAAGGAAATAGCGAAGCGGCGAAAGTATTAGAGTATATCCCGTTTATCTTATCTTAGCATATTTTTTGATTATCTTGTCTAGTCTTGCTGACCCTATCGTCATGGTGTTATCTTGTATTCAGTTAATTCATGTCGTTCTGTTTTTCCATGTTCACATGCTAGAAGTTACTGAACTTACTTAGGCTTTATGTCTGACTCTGTTTTTCTTTCGTCTTCCTTTCTTCCGTTTCCCCCCTCCAGGTAGTAAAGAAGGGAATAGTATAGCTCAGGTTAAGTTGGACTGTCACTCTTTCCCAACTTGAAGATTTGTCGAAGTTTTACTTGGATTCTCTTTTCAGATGCTATGGCTGGCTCTTGCTACATTGGGGAATATAAACATTGTTTTATGCTTCTTTATTTTGTAAGACAGATGATACTCTGATATTGTAAAGAAATCGTTGTACAAATCATTTTATCAATAAAGCAAAGTTGTATTTTCCGCTGTTTTAATTTTTGTCTGTCTTGTAATTTATCTGCATCTTTTACCTTAAAATGCTCCACAGAGCTTAGTGCATTCCCTTTGTGAGTGACACTAACGGATGTGGGGTGTTACACTAAACGTAGATTGAATGGAAAACCCTTGATTTTCTTCTACAACTACTATTTCAATAGGGATTTTCTGGATCTAACTCAAACCACTGTGAGTTCAAATTATTTTTAGATCTGATAATTAAAAAGTAATCTGACAGTAAATAATTTGGATCTGAAATTATACAATATTTATATGTTTATATGTTATTGTTTTACTGTATATTATCTATTCAATTTTCAGTTATTAGCAGTTATATGTACGTCCTTATTATCCCTCTTTCTGTTTTAGATTTATTACAGTCTTATGCCTTTTTATTCAGTTTATGTATTTTTGAGTTGGACCTATATTTTCTCCTTTTCCTTTTTATTTTACGCCGAGCCTAGGCCTTCGAGAGCCCAGGCCATTTCCATTAGAATTGCGTAAATTGAGTTAAATTGGAATAACTGTCATAATATAAAAAAGTAGAATTAGGCATATTGAAACATGAAATCCAATGACTGTATAATTGGGATAATATGCAAAACATGTTAATCTAAATAGGTTAAAATTAATTTGGTATTTAGTAGAATATGTTATGAAATGATATATGAGTCAGATGTAATTAAGTAAGACATGTAACTTAATTTATATACATCTGAGCAGGTGCCTGTCCTTTTTGGGGAAGGGATGTACGTAGAATTACATTTAATAGGAAATGTTATTTACAACCATGCTTATTAATGAAATTAAACCTGTTAATTAATAAGCTAAGAAGTTCCACTTCTGCTGCTTATATCCGGTTTTGGTACTTTCTAAATCCTAGTTTACTTGGGGGAACCAGCCTAGGGGGTGGCTTGTGTCAATCTTGATGTTGTTTGGAACCGTATCAGTCAGTATCCCTGTTAGTATCATATCGGGGTCTCGTACTAGGTAGGGATCAGGGCATGCTTTACTGATCTTGATTGTAAGAGGTTCAAAATCTTGGGGTTGGGTATAGGCGCGTTCCGGTGGAGTCATGAGCGTGCATGGGACTGAATAGGGGAAATTAAGATGCTGTAACACCGGAGAATAGGTTTGTTTCTTTATGGTTGACGTGTTAAGGACTGATATCCCCTACTGTCGTAGCTGGCATAGGTTATTCATGTCTGTAGGGAGCCGATCGCATGGTAGTAATTAGGGTAAAACCTAATCCTGTTATTCTGATAGTTGGTGCAAAAACTTGTTTTTGGGATATTAATGAGAAGCATATATGATCTTTACCTTACCTGGTTATCTTGTTCTCTCGTTTACTTCATATTTGTGCATTTTATTGTATTTTCTTATCCAGTGTTATTGATCTGTCTTGAAACTTTCTAACTTATGCTTATACTAAAAATCACTGGAACTTGCTAGACTTTATGTCTGACCTATTTCATTTTTCCTTCCTTCTCTTCCTTTCCCCGCCTCAGGTTCTCAGAGTGGTGGTGGATAGTAGCCGTGACTGTGATTCTATTCAGCTTATACTTGGATTACTTCTCTTTATATGTACTCTTTCGGTATCTTCCATGTTTATTGTGATGGAAGATGAGGGATATTATTTTGCGGTTTTGTACTTTGATGTTTTATGAGGCAAATGTTTATAATTATGACATCGAAGGTTTATTCTGAAAAATGTACTGCACTAATTGATTTGAAATAAAAAGTTGAAAAGTTTTTCCACTGCATTTTAAATTTTGTCTTATTTAAATTAGTCTCCAAATTTTTATTGCACTTCACAAAACTTAATGCATCCTTATATGGGTGACATTAAGGGATGCGGGGTGTCATGTTTGGTATCAGAGTTGAGGTTACAAGATCAGAGAAAAAGTTTTTAAAAAATTATTTTTCAAAGTAAAGATTTTCAAATAAAACCAATTTTTGAAAAATATATCCCCTCGAGTCATTTACAATATTCCTTCGATCTCTTTCTGAATCCTTGTTTCGTCTCTTTTCAACAAGTCTGGGGCTCCTAATTTCCCCGAGGGCATTCCCATTCCGATATGGTTCCATAGATACGTAGAGGCTACGACACCTACCGAAGTGCAAGTAAATGTCTCTCCCCTAACTGTTGTTGCAGTACCTCCACCCAGTCCTGTAGTTAACTTTTCTAAGTTTTGTAAGGGCTTCTCTGCGATAAGAGGCAAGTCATTTTGTGGGACTAAGAGTTTTGTGGAGTCACGCAACTGGCTTAGAGAAATGGAGGATGTATTTAACTTGTTAAAGCTAGATGATAGGAGAAAGATTCAGTTGGCTGCTTGGCAACTGAAAGACGAAGCTTCTTATTAGTGGGAGGTGATTCAGGCAGGGAAGGCAGTAGCCACTTAGGATGAGTTTAAGTGTAGATTTAAGATGAAATTCTTATTGCAAGCGGAGGAAGGGATGCAAATGGAGAAATTCTTAAATTTGAAACAAGGGAGAATGACGGTGAAGGAATATGTCAACAACTTTAACAAAGTAGCAAGATTTGGTTTGGATTTGGTAAACACTCCTCATAAGAAAGCTTTAAGGTTCGCAAAAGGATTGAACCAACCGTTGCAAGGACTATCATTGACCCATATCCCAATGGGGGCGACTTTCGAGAGGCTAGTATACATGGCTTTGATGCATTAGGACGGAAAAAGGAGAAGAAAGAAGCTAAGGATGAAGAGGACAAACCCAAACCTGAGAAAAAGAAGTGGTGGCCCAAGAAGAAGGCGCCAAAAAAGAGGAAAACCCGATAAAGCACAAATCAAGACAGAGGTCAAGTGCCATGTCTATGGAAATTTAAAGCACTTTGTTAAGGACTGTAGGAAGATGAAGAATGCTTGTTTTACTTATGGTCAAGTTGGACATTTTACCAAGCAGTGCCCTAACAAGCAAAGATAGAAGACTGGATCATCTGGAGGGAAAGTTCATATGCTCGAGGCTGGCGGACCGGATCATGGTAGAAAAGTCATCGTTGAAGGTTTGATTTCCCTTTTTGACTCTCCTATTAGGACTCTCTTAGATTCCGGTGCTTCTTATTCATTCATATCCAATTTTGCAGTGGATGGTCTACACCTAGATACTTGTACGGTTTTTGATCCTGTTGTAGTCTAAAACCTTATATGAGGTACGACTCACTTGTCTATGATATGTAGGGGTTTGAGAATTTCTATTATGGGCATCGAATTTTAATGCGACACATATGTTCATGACTTTATGTGTTATAGACTTATTCTAGGAATGGATTGGCTAGCCATGTATGATGCCATTCTGTGAGAGGAAAGTTGTTAGACTTCTAACGTACTATAGTAGAACTCTCGAGATTTCTTATGATCCACGAGGGTTAGTTATGCTCAATTTCCTAGATTCTCTTGATGCTTCCATTGACAATCTTTGATCAGTACCCATAGTGGTTTTCCGGACATGTTGGATGAGTTTAGAGGATTACCTCCCAAACGAGAGATGGATTTCCGGATTTACTTGGTGGAGAATGTGAAACCTGTTGCTTTACTAGTGCGCCACATGGCTCCTAGAGAGAGGAGAGAGCACAGCAAACAAGTAGGTGAGATATTTGAGAAGGGATTCATTAAACGGAGCATTTCTATGTAGGGAGCTCCAGTTGTCTTTGCAACTAAGGTAGAGGCTCTCTCTGTCTATGTGTGGACTATAGAGAGTTAAATAAATTCACCAAGAAGAATAGGCATCCACTTCCGAGGATGGATGACTTGTTTGACCAACTAGTAGGCGCTTCGCTCTTCTCACAATTAGATCTAGCCACGAGATTTCATTATCTTAGGGTAGCAGATGATAGCATTGACAAGATGGATTTTAGGACGTTATACGGTTTCTTTGAGTGGTTGGTCATGCATTTTGGGCTAACCAATGCACCCACATACTATGATGATTTAATGACTCGGGTGTTTAGGGAGTACCTAAATGAATTCATTATGGTTTTCGTGGACGAGATTCGTATTTTCTTGAGGAGCAAGGACGAGTATGCCAGACACTTAGAGGAAGTTCTAGACACTAGATCGCACCAGCTTAAGGCGAAGTTTTCTAAGTGCCATTTTTGGAGAAAGGAAGGTTCCTAGGGCATGTTGTCTCCAAGGATGGGATAGCAGTAGACCCCGTTAAAGTTGCCGCAATTCAAGATTGGAAAGCACCTAAAAATACGACATAGGTTAGGAGTTCCTTGGGATTAACGGGTTACTACAGGAAGTTCATTAAGGACTTTGCACGGATATAAACTTCGCTCATCCATCTAACAAACAAGAATTTGTCTTTTTCTTGGAGCATTGATTGCGAGGATGCATTCAAAAGGTTAAAGAGGGCTCTGAATCAGCCCATGTCTAACTCTTCCCATTGGTAGCAAGGTGTTTATGGTCTATGTGGATGCTTGTGGCATGGGGTTAGGTGTCGTGTTGATCAAGAAGGTAGGGTAGTCTGC
The DNA here is from genome assembly GCA_030737875.1 of Allium sativum. Taxonomy (NCBI): domain Eukaryota; kingdom Viridiplantae; phylum Streptophyta; class Magnoliopsida; order Asparagales; family Amaryllidaceae; genus Allium; species Allium sativum. The sequence continues at coordinate 1,027,763,390 of CM060909.1, forward strand.
TATAGAAGTAGATAATTGAGAGTTCACGAGAAGCGCTACCCAACCCATGACATGGAGTTAGCCACAATAGTGTCTGTAATTAAGTCTTGGCGACACTATCTACTTGGATAGAGATTTAAGCTCTACACGGATCACAAGTCGCTCAAATATTTACTCTCGATGAAGGATCTCAATTTAGGGCAGCAACGATGGATGGGGTTTTTTGCATCCTACGATTTTGAGATAGCCCATACCCTAGGCAAGGGGAACATGGTTGTGGAAGCATTGAGTAGGCAGAGGATGACCTTGGCTATTCTTAGAGAGGAAGAGCTTTGAGTTTATCTCGACATTTGATTTTAGGCTATCTATGAATTTTACGCTTGGTTTATTGGCATCATTGGAGGTGCGACCTACTCTTATGGAGCGCATTGATCCACGCAGCGAGAGAATCAACAGTTAGTGGACATCTTGGAAAGACTCGGTAGAGGAGAGGCCTATAGTCACCTAGCTAAATATTACGTGGATGAGAAAGGGGGGCTAAGGCGAGATGGGAGATTGTTTGTTCCCAGAGTTGGGAATTTGATGGGATCGGTTCTTGAGGATGCTCATCACTCGCAAATGATTATCCATCCGAGCGGTGACAAGACGTACCGAGATATAAAGAAAGTTTTTCATTGGACTGGCATAAAGAAGGATGTGGTAGAATTCGTAGCTCGATGTTTGACTTGTCAAAAAGTGAAAGCTGAGCAAAAGAAGCCTGGTGGATTGCTTCAACCCGTGGATATTCCACAGTTGAAGTGGGAGAGCGTCATTATGAACTTTATTGATGGACTGCCCAAATCAAGGAAGAGAAACATGAGTATATGCATTATAGTAGATAGAGTAATGAAGAACTCTCACTTTATTCCAATCAAGAGAAAGAGGACAATAGCTTGGCTAGCATCGGTGTGACGATCCCAAAATCCGAGGGGTGGTATTAAGGATAATCATCGGAATATAACACATTAAACATCATAGCAGAGAACAGATAATAGCAAAAACAATAAATAGAATAATTTTACATGGATATGACAGCGGAATCACAACATGTAATAACATCAAAATAGCATAGCGTGGGATATAACTTAGTAAATAAAAAGGAAAGTGATCAGTCATCATCGCCAGAGGCGGAATACATACATGCAGTGAGACATAATAAGGGTATCAGTCTACATCGCCGAAGGCGGAACATATACATAATATAAGAAATACAGAAAGTAAATCAGTCTGCATCGCCAGTGGCGGGATCATAATATAAGTACAGTAATGGCGGAAAATGTCAAAGTCATCTCTGTGAAGTCAGCCTCGCCATGAGCCAAAAATGCACTTTATGCAGCAGTGCAGAGCCAAAAACAACCTGTCACCTGTGTACTACGCTGCCCGTGTGAAAATAAGGGCACCCGCATTTGCAAAGTGAAACAAACAACGAGTCAGTCATGGGGACTGGTATGAGGAATCTATTTAACAGTTAAACAATAGTAATAAGCAAATCATAGGACCACGCCACTTTCACGGAACGGGTTTACTCCAGTGATTGCTAACGCATTTAAAAACAAAGTAAATTCTTTTAAAACAACGCAATGCTTTTTGAAAGAATGAAGCCATTATAAGACTCAGGTCCGATCACACAATGCAACGCAAGCCGGAGGATAGAGTTTTACCTTATAATAGCCAAATATGCTTGATACGTATAAAGCAAAATCATTTGATATTATTACTAGTGCATATATGTTTCAAAAATGAATAGCATCATAAATATCAATCATAGACGGCATAGCTACCATATACTATGTCGCCATACTAGTTCTACAATCAAGTCCGTTATTTCGTATTGGAAATTGGATTTCCGTCATGAGTCGAGGCAAGGGGCAAGCTCCTCTCCGCTTCGAGACACTTAAGCAAATGCCTCAGGACTACACACTCTGGGTAACCCCTGGATCGGCTGGGCCGGTCCTCTCTTACGTTTGAGGATTGGCAATTCCTAAACACACGTTTCCCGGTCCTTACAGACCTATAATCGAGGCGCCTCGCATTCCAACAACCACATAGGTGAAAAATAGATATATATGTCAGGGCTGGTAAGTCACTGACACCACCATAGCTAGAAAGAAACGTCGTGCTCTCCCAGTGGCCCGTATCCGGTTTTTAACTCATACCGGGGTGTGAGGCTCGTGAATCTACGAAATACACAAAGCTAGGTCACGTAGACCGTGCTTTGATCATCAACCACAAGACTTTGCTTTGCAACAGAAGCCTTGATCACAGCATCTTGGCATGCCACATAGGCAGTCCACTCCATACGATTGATTTCCATCGATATATAACCCCTGAGCTCGTACGCTCAGAAAAGGGCGTTAAACAAAAGAATAAATTCTCCACCGCCAAACAGATATATATTTAACAGAGATCAATCAGTATAGAACAAAATCCAATGTCAGACACACAGTCCATTTACAAGTCCGTTCTGGGTCTGAACGAAACCGGAGGCGTCAAATTCCTCGTATATCCGTACAATCAACACATACGTTCAGACGGCTACTACTTCCGTACCCTTCCGGTAGCTACTCCGGTCAGGAACCTCAGTAGCACCCATCCAACCGATACGAAGATCGTCGGTCTTGAATTGTCTTGGCATTTTCCAATTCGAATCGTTCGATAAATTATTTGAAATGAGGGTTAGCTCGGCCTTTTCAAATAATTCACGTCATTAGAATTTAAATCGATTCTTTCTATGGTTATATTATTCGGCATCCATCTTTCAGTTCTTTAGTGTTATTTTCGCGTCAAACACATACAACCATCAAATATCAAACAATTCAAGCCCAATTGGTTTATTTGCAATCTATGTTGCTTATAATATTTTATAACGATTTTTCGCCATTTTTATTTATTTAAAAACGACCATATTTAATTAAACGACGCTTCAGGTCGTGCCGTGGCACTGGCGCTGTTTTTCCCCTAATTTATTTTACACATATCGGAAAATCTAACCATTGGATTTCTACAAAGTCTATATCAGTGGGAAGATATTCCCAAAGCGAACCCAATGGTTCCAGTTTCGTGAGAATCCGACGGTCGGATCTCCTACACTAGTCGTTTGAAGTTACGGTTTCAAAATTCGAACTGCAGCATCGTTATTCGATTTAATTTAATTATATTTATATATATATATAAACGATTCTGGCGCTATTTTTCTTCAGATTTGAATAAAACATTTCGGAAAATCCAATCGTTGGATTTTTCCAAGGTTGGTGCCGTTGGAAAGATATTTCCAAGGCGAACCCAGCGTTGCGGTTTCGGGAAAATCCGATGTTCGGATTCCTCGTGCCAATCGTTTCAAATTACGATTCTGAAACGCGAACTGCACGGCCTCTATTCCTTTTAATTATATTTATATTTATATATATAAATATAGTTCATTCTATAATTTCAACTATAGTTCATTCTATATTTTCAACTTCATTTTCACTTCAAATATTTCACTAACGCCTTAATATTTCGAAAAATTTCGCCATAACCTACTTTGTATGGTGAGGGGTTTGGAAATTTATTGGGCCGTATTAGGTACCCAATAAATCCTAAAAAGCATTCACATATTTATAGTGATATATTCTGGTGTTTACGGGGGAGCATGTACTGATAATCACTCCGGAGAATAAATTCCCGTCACCCCGTTTCCGTGTGGAAATAAATAGTCCATGTGTCGTATCTAATAACTAGAGCGACGTGATTTTTGTCAACTCCAGACCCGTGTGGGGTTTTTATTAATTTGGCAATTTATCGTTATATTTTAAATTGTCCATATCAGTCATCAGTTCAACCTGTAGTATATAGTCATCGCCATACAAGCCTCTTGCTTATATGGTAAATCTTCCACCTCGTCACACAAGCTCCAGTTGCTTATATGGAATATGATGAAGTATGCCTATCATCAAGAAGTATGCCATGTAGTGTAGTTCAAAATTAATTGTTACTATCCTATGGCGACGTTTATTATTTCACACAGAATAACCAGCACTCCGCATCCAATGGCATTCACAGGAGTTGATATATAAATAAAATTGCGCAGCCAACTCATCAAGGTTTACCTATTTGTCGGGCATGCAAATAATTTCTTTACTCTACAGCTAATCCATTTTTCCTGTTCAACACATGTATATATATGCAGAACAAAGCTAATAATAATATTTCTAGCAAACTATTATTTATTTCAACACGTGTGTATTTTTATCCAAGCGTATACATGATAAAAGGAATATTTTTATCATCAAAAATATTTATTCGACACGTGTGTATTTTTAACTAAGCGTATACATGATAAAAGAAATATTTTTATCATCAAAAATATTTATTCGACACGTGTGTATTTTTAACACTCCATATTCACAATAAAAATATAGTTTTTATTGTCGATCTATTTTATTTTTAAAAGGTGATAACATTCAACACATGAATTTCAACTCGACGAACAAATTGCAATTCAACACATGAATATTCTATATAGTTTGTGTATATATAAAAATGTGATTTTTATCGCTAAAGCCATTTATTTAAATTCAAATAATATTCCACACATGAATTTCAACTCAACGAATGAATTGCAACTCAACACATGAATATTCTATATAGTTTGTGTATATATAAAAATGTGATTTTTATCGCTAGAGCCATTTGTTTAAATTCAAATAATATTCAACACATGAATTTCAACTCAACGAATGAATTGCAACTCAACACATGAATATTCTATATAGTTTGTGTATATATAAAAATATGATTTTTATCGCTAAAGCCATTTGTTTAAATTCAAATAATATTCCACACATAAATTTCAACTCAACGAATGAATTGCAACTCAACACATGAATATTCTATATAGTTTGTGTATATATAAAAATGTGATTTTTATCGCTAAAGCCATTTGTTTAAATTCAAATAATATTCAACACATGAATTTCAACTCAACGAATGAATTGCAACTCAACACATGAATATTCTATATTGTTTGTGTATATATAAAATTATGATTTTTATTGCTAAAGCCATTTGTTTAAATTCAAATAATATTCAACACATGAATCTCAACTCAACGAATGAATTGCAACTCAACACATGAATATTCGCCATAGCATATGTAATTTATTTCAACGAATGAAAATTATTCTAACACATAAATATTTCAGAAAATTTCGGCAGCATAACGGCAGGGTAGTTAAAACCGGGACCGTCCCTAGTACGGCTCCTCGCTCTACCTTAAAACCTCGCGGTTTTTGACAATGGGGATCATGCATCTAGTTTGCACGCAGGCGACATGTTTTATTTTCAATTCCACAATCCTATTCTAATTTGTTTCAACCACAAGAGGGTATTTTTCAACCACAAAGGTATTTTTCAACCACAAAGGTATTTTTCAACCATAATATCAACCACAAACAATTATTTCCAACCATTCGTCATACCATATAATATCACGTCAATCACAAGCAATAAATATCGTCCATGGTCTGTGGACGAGGGGAGTGTATATATATATATAATATAATAATTCACTTGCATTTCATCACAATTCAAAGCATATATGTTTCATTCAACGCTTGTATAATTTATACATCGCTAATATAACTTATACAACACATGTACATAAGGTATACAATGCGTATATAATTTACACTTCGCTTGTATAATTCATACAATACGATTTCATTCACACAAATAGTTTAGATTCCTCACATTGGTTATTGCAGTGCTAAAAATCGTAGGAAGGTCAGAAAAATCCGCGGCTTCTTCTAGAATGTAGTGAGCCTCCTTGCGGTCACGGTGTCTCCTGTTTCATCGAATTTCGTTAACATAGCAAAAAGATACGATTTTTACAAGTTTGCAACGCTTTATAGTGTAAAAATCAGTTGAAAATAAGTTTAGCCGTATACCTCCTTTATGCTCGAAAACTAGGGTTCCACTTTTCGGCTAAACCACGAAGCGATAGGACGAACGGTCAGCGCTGCGTCGAAGAGGAAGGGAAGAGCTTCCCAACGCTACCCGAGACGATCGGCTCGGTGGTCCCCAGCACCCACGGCGGCGGCGCGAAGTTCGGGCTTTCTCGGCGCGATATCTCCCTCTACACTCAATGATAAATTTTGAAGTTGCTATGGATTTGAAGATCTCTGAACGCTCTTCAAAATGGATCTTAGTTTGCTTGATTTCGTTGTGTGGTTGTGGAGAAATTGAAGAGAGAAGTTCGGAGTATATTTCCGCGTCGCGCCAGGGAGAACGATGAAAGAGAAGGATTCTGATTGGCCGCTCCCTTTTATTTTAATTTTTAATTTATTTAATTCCAAAAATACCCCCTTCCAAACACGAACTCGAAATCAAACCCAATGACTGTCGCCCCTAGCTAATTACCCCCATTCCGAACACAATGGGATATGTTTCGCTGGCCAATTCGACTGTTACAGTCAGTTATTTTTCAAATTAAATATATAACATTCAATATTTAATTTAAACGTACATTTCAATTTGCCAGGGCCACAAACTGAATCGAAAAATTCCAGAAAAATAAATCTAGCTTTGTTTTGACGATACGGTCCTAACAAAACTAGTTTCGTCGTTCTGAGCTCGTTTGAAAAATAACCATTTTTAGGTCGACCCATTTTAACAGAACTTGACTAATCACATTTTCTTTTGCCCCGCTCACATACTAGCTTCAAAAATTACGGAATTTGAAACCTAGCAATAATTTGACATCCCGGACCCAACAAAAGTAGTTTCGTCGAATTCCGAGGTCGTATGCAAAATATCAATTTTCAAGGGCTATATATGCTATATAGCGACCTTTCTGAAAATTCATTTGGCCATAACTTTTGATTTCCGTTATGAAACTTCGAATTTTCGGATTCGTTAGAAAGGTATTCATAAACAGATTTAAATATTTTCAGTTTCGCTAAAATCCGTTATATTTTCCACCCGGTACAGTCAGACAAAGTTTATATTCAAAATTTCAAACTGCAATACTATACCCAATTCTATATTTTATTGAAATATTCTATTTCAACAATTCAAATTCTTGGTAATAACCTAGTTTAAAAATTTTAAACTGGTTCACATTTTCCGGGTTATTACAATCTCCCCCACTTAAAACTTTTCGTCCTCGAAAAGGAAATAACAGCTAAATAGGAATTAAAATGTAAATGCAAAGTATTGTAAGGGTACCTTGCACCGGAGTTAGTCAGAGATGTCCACTCTGCATTTGGGATAGGCTTGTTTAATGCTTTCCTCAGTCTCCCAAGTACAGTCTCTAGGATCACTACTCCACTGCACTTTGACTAAATGAATCTTCTTCCTCCTCAGCTCTCTAGTTTCTTTGCCAACTATCTTTAATGGCTCTCTTCTGAGTGTTAATTCTGGAGTTATGTCAATATCATGTTGCGCTGCTTCTTCGACAACAAGATCTGGATCATGAACATGTTTTCTGAGTTGAGATACGTGGAACACATCATGTATACCAGGCAACCAATTAGGTAATGAAACCCTATACGCAAGAGTTCCAATCCGTTCAAGTATAGGAAAGGGACCAATAAATCTCGGTGCCAACTTCCCAGTCTTGCCAAATCTGATTACTTCCCGCATTGGAGAAACTCTTAAATAAACATAATCGCCCACGGCAAACGATATATCCCTTCTTCTCGCATCAGCATAACTTTTCTGTCGGCTCTGCACGGTTTTCAATCTCTTCTTAATGAAATCGACTTTATCCGATGCTTCTCGAATCATATCGGGCCCTAACACAAGTCTGTTGCCAGGTTCTACCCAACATGCGGGAGATCTGCACGGTCTACCGTATAATGCTTTAAATGGAGACATTCCCAAACTTGCTTGATAGCTATTGTTGTAAGAGAATTCGGCTAGATGTAAGTGATCTTCCCATGAGCCTCCAAAATCGATAACGTAAGCCCGCAGTAAATCTTCTAGAATTCTATTCACCCGCTCGGTTTGGCCGTCTGTCTGTGGGTGGTAAGCGGTGCTTAAATTCAATTTGGTTCCCAATTCTGTCTGGAATGCTTCCCAGAATTTGCTAGTAAACAGGGGATCTCTATCACTGACTATATTGAGCGGCACTCCATGTAGTTTAACTATTTCTTTGAAGTAAATTTGTGCTAGACTTTGAGCCGTTCTGTTGGATCAGACAGGTATGAAATGGGCAGTCTTCGTGAAGCGATCTACGATTACCCATGTACTGTCGTTTCCTTTTCTAGTTCGAGGCAAGCCATCAATGAAGTCCATCGAGATTTGCTCCCACTTCCATCCTGGAATTTCTAATGGTTGTAATAATCCAGCCAATTTCTGCTGATCGCTCTTAACTAGCTGACAAGTGGGGCATCTGCTAACATATAATGAGATATCTCTTCTCATTGACCTCCACCAGAATGTGCGTTTGATATCGTTATACATTTTGCTCACACCGGGATGGATACTTAGTTTGGACTTGTGGCACTCATCAAGTATTTCTCTTCTAAGCTCTGGAAGGTTTGGGATGCAAATTCTGCCCTTTAATCTTAGAACTCCTTTGTCATCGAGTCAGAAACTTGTGGATTCACCTCCTTTGACTCTCTGACTGATTCTTTGAATAAATTCATCGTCTTTCTGAAGGGTCGAGATCCTGTCTATTAATGAAGACGTGATGACAAAACTGGCGATGATTTCATTCTTTCTGCTGAGCGCATCGGCTACAACATTGGCTTTCCCTGGAGTGTATAGAATTTCAAAATCGTATGCTGCAAGGAATTCTAACCAACGCTGTTGTCTCAAGTTTAGATCTTTCTGAGTAAACAGATGTTTCAAGGATTTATGATCGGTAAATAGTTCAAACTTCTCGCCTAGTAAATAATGCCTCCAGATTCTTAAAGCAAAGACGATAGCTAATAACTCAAGATCATGAGTTGCATAGTTTCTTTCATGTGGCTTCAGCTGACGGCTGGCATAAGCGACCACTTGGCCTCTTTGCATTAACACTGCACCTAGCCCTCTAATAGAAGCATCTGTCCATACAGTCAAGTCTTGGTTGCCTTCTATAATTGTCAATACTGGAGCAGTTGTCAACTTCCGTTTCAGCTCCTGGAAAGCTTCTTCACATTCGGGAGTCCATTTGAATTTCTCATGCTTCTTTGTAAGCTTTGTCAAAACACCAGATATCTTCGAAAAATCCTGAATGAATTTCCGATAGTAACTAGCCAATCCAAGGAAACTTCGAACTTCTGTGGGGGTAGTAGGTTGTTTCCAGTTCTGAATCGCTGTAATTTTGCTTGGGTCTACAGCAATTCCTTCTTTTGATACGACATGGCCTAGGAACTTAACTTCATTCTGCCAGAAGACACACTTAGAAAATTTAGCTTTCAAGACATTTCTCCTTAGAATTTTCAACACTTGTTCTAAATGTTTTGCATGCTCTTCTTCCGACTTAGAGTAGATTAAAATGTCATCGATGAAGACTAGAACAAATTTATTCAATACACCACGGAACACTCTGTTCATGAGATCAACGATGTATGCCGGAGCGTTACACAAGCCGAACGGCATTACTAACCATTCGTAGAACAAATCGGGACCCCTGAAGGCTGTCAAAGGAACACAGTCTTCGGCTATACGTAATTGGTGGAAACCTGTAGCTAGGTCCATTCTAGAGAATATTGTTGCTCCATTTAATTGATCTAACAGATCGTCTATACAGGGCAAGGGATATTTGTTCTTCAGTGTCTGTTTATTGAGATATCGGTAATCAACGCAAAGTCTTAGAGTACCTTCTGATTTCGGGACAAATACTACTGCTGCTCCCCAAGCTGAAAAGCTCGGCCTGATCAGACCTTTCCAAAGTAATTCTCGGGGTTGACTACTTAACTCTTCTTTTTCTTTCGGGGCCATTCTTCTAATTGGATGTACTACTGGTCGGGCGTTAGGAATTAGATCTATTCTAAATTCACTTTCTCTTTGCGGCGGTAAGTTTTCCACTTCTTCAAACACATCCACGTAGTTTTTAACGACCGGTATCTTTTCTATCAAAGGGGGAGTAACTTCTAAAGAAGACCAAAATTCTGTTCTATTAATTTCTGCACCGAGACATGGTATAGTGATATGCCCCGATTTTGTTTCAACTTTCACGATTCTTTCGGCACATCTAACTTCGGCCTTATATTTTGTCAACCAGTCCAGCCCTAGTATAATATCATATTCAGAAAGGTCCATGACAATCGAATCAAAAGGAAATCGGTATCGAGAAAAGGAAATAGGTACTTTACAATATATACCGAGACTAACTGAACCTCCAATCGGGTTTTGAACTTTAATTGGTTCTTTAAGTTTTCTTCTTTTCAATTTTAACTTGTGAACCATGTTACCAGAAATGAAGCTACGTGATGCACCAGTATCAAAAAGTACAGAAACAGGAATATTTTTAATGGTAACGGTACCTCCCAAGACGTCGGTTTTACCTGATACATCGGTGGTAGCTGGCAGGGTCTTCCCGTCATACACATGAGCCACTTGTGCATTCTGCTTCAGAGGACAGTTCCTGCTATAGTGCCCCTTCTTATGGCAGTTGTAGCATTCGGCTGAGTCATTTGCCTTTGGTTTCCTCGGGGCTTTGCATACAATAGAAAAATGTCCTGGCTTCCTGCAGTTGTAGCAATTTCCTTTGGGGATCTTTGCAGGTTTCTGAGTAGCGGCCACTGTAATGCTAGACTCGGGTTGATCTGTTGAGGCCTTGCGCTTATTCCCAGCTTGGCTTTTGGCGCGGTCTTGGCTAGCGTGCCTTTCGTCCATATCTTCATAATTGCAAGCCATTTCTACTAATTCTGAAAAGGAGAGTTTGATGTTGCTCATAGCTCTGTCATGGTACTTGCGCTTTAGCCCAAATATGAATCTCTTATTCTTTGCTTTGTTGGTCGTAATCAGCTCTGGAGCATAGCGCGACAACTGGGTGAACTTATTTAAATAATCTTGAATAGAGAGATCTCCTTGCTGGAGATTAGCAAACTGCTCTCGCATCCTCTCTAGAGCCTGTTCAGGTACAAACTTCTCATTGAACATAGTTTTGAATTGCTCCCAAGTTCTGACAGTACCAGCTGCATCCTCTGAGGTAATGGCATCCCACCACAGCTCTGCTTCCTCCTGAAGGAGCAAAATACAAAGTCGTGCTTTGTTGTTGGTTCCCATACCCATGCCTTCAAAGATTTTCTCACAGGTCTTCAACCAAGCTATAGCCTCGGTCACTGTACCTGTGCCAGTAAAGAGTTTTCCCCCAAGGTTCCTGTACCTCTTTGCTACTTTGTCTAGCTCAAAGTTCTCGGGTGCTGGTGGCTGAACAATAGGGCCTTCCACAACTACGGGGATATTCCCCCGTCCTCCTGCTGCATCTCCTCGGCCTCCACGGCCTCCTCTAGCTGCTGCTGCCCGTGTAGCCGTCTAAGAGAATACTGTATAAGCAAGAAAAGAGTCAAGCTCACAGATTTGATAATTTTCATAAATGATAAAGCAGGGGAATATAAGGAAAGATAATGATGATGTATTGATCAAATTGTTTTGCTAATCTGCTTAGCTCATCCTAGGACATTGCTAATCCTATCTCTAATGAGCTACTCGCATTAGAACACTACTGATTCTATTCTGATGAGGTGTTTAATGTGTTAGATCCCGGAACTAAGGTTAACCAAAGCTCTGATACCAACTGTGACGATCCCAAAATCCGAGGGGCGGTATTAAGGATAATCATCGGAATATAACACATTAAACATCATAGCAGAGAACAGATAATAGCCAAAACAATAAATAGAATAATTTTACATGGATATGACAGCGGAATCACAACATGTAATAACATCAGAATAGCATAGCGTGGGATATAACTTAGTAAATAAAAAGGAAAGTGATCAGTCATCATCGCCAGAGGCGGAATACATACATGCAGTGAGACATAATAAGGGTATCGGTCTACATCGCCGAAGGCGGAACATATACATAATATAAGAAATACAGAAAGTAAATCAGTCTGCATCGCCAGTGGCGGGATCATAATATAAGTACAGTAATGGCGGAAAATGTCAAAGTCATCTCTGTGAATTCAGCCTTGCCATGAGCCAAAAATGCACTTTATGCAGCAGTGCAGAGCCAAAAACAACCTGTCACCTGTGTACTAGGCTGCCCGTGTGAAAATAAGGGCACCCGCGTTTGCAAAGTGAAACAAACAATGAGTCAGTCATGGGGACTGGTATGAGGAATCTATTTAACAGTTAAACAACAGTAATAAGCAAATCATAGGACCACGCCACTTTCGCGGAACGGGTTTACTCCAGTGATTGCTAGTGCATTTAAAAACAAAGTAAATTCTTTTAAAACAACGCAATGCTTTTTGAAAGAATGAAGCCATTATAAGACTCGGGTCCCATCACACAATGCAACGCAAGCCGGAGGATAGAGTTTTACTTTATAATAGCCAAATATGCTTGATACGTATAAAGCAAAATCATTCGATATCATTACTAGTGCATATATGTTTCAAAAATGAATAGCATCATAAATATCAATCATAGACGGCATAGCTACCATATACTATGTCGCCATACTAGTTCTATAATCAAGTCCGTTATTTCGTATTGGAAATTGGATTTCCGTCATGAGTCGAGGCAAGGGGAAAGCTCCCCTCCGCTTCGAGACACTCTAGCAAATGCCTCAGGACTACACACTCTGGGTAACCCCTGGATCGGCTGGGTCGGTCCTCTCTTACGTTTGAGGATTGGCAATTCCTGAACACACGTTTCCCGGTCCTTACAGACCTATAATCGAGGCGCCTCGCATTCCAACAACCACATAGGTGAAAAATAGATATATATGTCAGGGCTGGTAAGTCACTGACACCACCATAGCTAGAAAGAAACGTCGTGCTTTCCCAACGGCCCGTATCCGGTTTTTAACTCATACCGGGGTGTGAGGCTCGCGAATCTACGAAATACACAAAGCTAGGTCACGTAGACCGTGCTTTGATCATCATCCACAAGACTTTGCTTTGCAACAGAAGCCTTCATCACAGCATCTTGGCATGCCACATAGGCAGTCCACTCCATACGATTGATTTCCATCGATATATAACCCCTGAGCTCGTACGTCTCAGAGAAGGGCGTTAAGCAAAAGAATAAATTCTCCGCCACCAAACAGATATATATTTAACAGAGATCAATCAGTATAGAACAAAATCCAATGTCAGACACACAATCCATTTACAAGTCCGTTCTGGGTCTGAACGAAACCGGAGGCGTCAAATTCCCCGTATATCCGTACAATCAACACATACGTTCAGACGGCTACTACTTCCGTCCCCTTCCGGTAGCTACTCCGGTCAGGAACCTCAGTAGCGCCCATCCAACCGATACGAAGATCGTCGGTCTTGAATCGTCTTTGCATTTTCCAATTCGAATCGCTCGATAAATTATTTGAAATGAGGGTTAGCTCGGCCTTTCAAATAATTCACGTCATTAGAATTCAAATCGATTCTTTCTATGGTTATATTATTCGACATCCATCTTTCAGTTCTTTAGTGTTATTTTCGCGTCAAACACATACAACCATCAAATATCAAACAATTCAAGCCCAATTGGTTTATTTGCAATCTATGTTGCTTATAGAATTTAATAACGATTTTTCGCCATTTTTATTTATTTAAAAACGGCCATATTTAATTAAACGACGTTTCAGGTCGTGCCGTGGCACTGGCGCTGTTTTTCCCCTAATTTGTTTTACACATATCGGAAAATCTAACCGTTGGATTTCTACAAAGTCTATATCAGTGGGAAGATATTCCCAAAGCGAACCCAATGGTTCCAGTTTCGTGAGAATCCGACGGTCGGATCTCCCACACTAGTCGTTTGAAGTTACGGTTTCAAAATTCGAACTGCAGCGTCGTTATTCGATTTAATTTAATTATATTTATATATAAATATAAACGATTCTGGCGCTGTTTTTCTTCAGATTTGAATAAAACATTCCGGAAAATCCAACCGTTGGATTTTTCCAAGGTTGGTGTCGTTGGAAAGATATTTCCAAGGCGAATCCAGCGGTTGCAGTTTCGGGAAAATCCGATGGTCGGATTCCTCGTACCAATCGTTTCAAATTACGATTCCGAAACGCGAACTGCACGGCCTCTATTCCTTTTAATTATATTTATATTTATACATATAAATATAGTTCATTCTATAATTCCAACTATAGTTCATTCTATATTTTCAACTTCGTTTTCACTTCAAATATTTCACTAACGCCTTAATATTCCGAAAAATTTCGCCATAACCTCCTTTGTACGGGGAGGGGTTTGGATATTTATTGGGACGTATTAGGTACCCAATAAATCCTAAAAAGCATTCACATATTTATAGTGATATATTCTGGTATTTACGGGGGAGCATGTACTGATAATCACTCCAGAGAATAAATTCCCGTCACCCCATTTCCGTGTGGAAATAAATAGTCCATGTGCCGTATCTAATAACTAGAGCGACGTGATTTTTGTCAACTCCAGACCCGTGTGGGGTTTTTATTAATCTGGCAATTTATCGTTATATTTTATATTGTCCATATCAGTCATCAATTCAACCTGTAGTATATAGTCATCGCCATACAAGCCTCTTGCTTGTATGGTAAATCTTCCACCTCGTCACACAAGCTCCAGTTGCTTATGTGGAATATGATGAAGTATGCCTATCATCAAGAAGTATGCCATGTAGTGTAGTTCAAAATTAATTGTTACTATCCTATGGCGACGTTTATTATTTCACACAGAATAACCAGCACTCCACATCCAATGGCATTCACAGGAGTTGATATATAAATAAAATTGCGCAGCCAACTCATCAAGGTTTACCTATTTGTCGGGCATGCAAATAATTTCTTTACTCTACAGCTAATCCATTTTTCCTGTTCAACACATGTATATATATGCAGAACAAAGCTAATAATAATATTTCTAGCAAACTATTATTTATTTCAACACGTGTGTATTTTTATCCAAGCGTATACATGATAAAAGGAATATTTTTATCATCAAAAATATTTATTCGACACGTGTGTATTTTTAACTAAGCGTATACATGATAAAAAAAATATTTTTGTCATCAAAAATATTTATTCGACACGTGTGTATTTTTAACACTCCATATTCACAATAAAAATATAGTTTTTATTGTCGATCTATTTTATTTTTAAAAGGTGATAACATTCAACACATGAATTTCAACTCGACGAACAAATTGCAATTCAACACATGAATATTCTATATAGTTTGTGTATATATAAAAATGTGATTTTTATCGCTAAAGCCATTTGTTTAAATTCAAATAATATTCCACACATGAATTTCAACTCAACGAATGAATTGCAACTCAACACATGAATATTCTATATAGTTTGTGTATATATAAAAATGTGATTTTTATCGCTAAAGCCATTTGTTTAAATTCAAATAATATTCAACACATGAATTTCAACTCAACGAATGAATTGCAACTCAACACATGAATATTCTATATAGTTTGTGTATATATAAAAATATGATTTTTATCGCTAAAGCCATTTGATTAAATTCAAATAATATTCCACACATGAATTTCAACTCAACGAATGAATTGCAACTCAACACATGAATATTCTATATAGTTTGTGTATATATAAAAATGTGATTTTTATCGCTAAAGCCATTTGTTTAAATTCAAATAATATTCAACACATGAATTTCAACTCAACGAATGAATTGCAACTCAACACATGAATATTCTATATAGTTTGTGTATATATAAAAATATGATTTTTATTGCTAAAGCCATTTGTTTAAATTCAAATAATATTCAGCACATGAATCTCAACCCAACGAATGAATTGCAACTCAACACATGAATATTCGCCATAGCATATGTAATTTATTTCAACAAATGAAAATTATTCTAACACATAAATATTTCAGAAAATTTCAGCAACATAACGGCAGGGTAGTTAAAACCGGGACCGTCCCTAGTACGGCTCCTCGCTCTACCTTAAAACCTCGCGGTTTTTGACAATGGGGATCATGCATCTAGTTCGCACGCAGGCGGCATGTTTTATTTTCAATTCCACAATCCTATTCTAATTTGTTTCAACCACAAGAGGGTATTTTTCAACCACAAAGGTATTTTTCAACCACAAAGGTATTTTTCAACCATAATATCAACCACAAACAATTATTTCCAACCATTCGTCATACCATATAATATCACGTCAATCACAAGCAATAAATATCGTCCATGGTCTGTGGACGAGGGGAGTATATATATATAATATAATAATTCACTTGCATTTCATCACAATTCAAAGCATATATGTTTCATTCAACGCTTGTATAATTTATACATCGCTAATATAACTTATACAACACATGTACATGAGGTATACAATGCGTATATAATTTACACTTCGCTTATATAATTCATACAACACGATTTCATTCACACAAATAGTTTAGATTCCTCACATTGGTTATTGCAGTGCTAAAAATCGTAGGAAGGTCAGAAAAATCCGCGGCTTCTTCTAGAATGTAGTGAGCCTCCTTGCGGTCACGGTATCTCCTGTTTCATCGAATTTCGTTAACATAGCAAAAAGATACGATTTTTACAAGTTTGCAACGCTTTATAGTGTAAAAATCAGTTGAAAATAGGTTTAGCCGTATACCTCCTTTATGCTCGAAAACTAGGGTTCCACTTTTCGGCTAAACCACGAAGCGATAGGACGAACGGCCAGTGCTGCGTCGAAGAGGAAGGGAAGAGCTTCCCAACGCTACCCGAGATGATCGGCTCGGTGGTCCCCAGCACCCACGGCGGCGGCGCGAAGTTCGGGCTTTCTCGGCGCGATATCTCCCTCTACACCCAATGATAAATCTTGAAGTTGCTATGGATTTGAAGATCTCTGAACGCTCTTCAAAATGGATCTTAGTTTGCTTGATTTCGTTGTGTGGTTGTGGAGATATTGAAGAGAGAAGTTCGGAGTATATTTCCGCGTCGCGCCAGGGAGAACGATAAAGGAGAAGGATTCTGATTGGCCGCTCCCTTTTATTTTAATTTTTAATTTATTTAATTCCCAAAATACCCCCTTCCACACACGAACTCGAAATCAAACCCAACGACTATCGCCCCTAGCTAATTACCCCCATTCCGAACACAATGGGATATGTTTCGCTGGCCAATTCGACTGTTACAGTCAGTTATTTTTCAAATTAAAGTATATAACATTCAATATTTAATTTAAATGTACATTTCAATTTGCCAGGGCCACAAACTGAATCAAAAAATTCCAGAAAAATAAATCTAGCTTTGTTTTGACGATACGGTCCTAACAAAACTAGTTTCGTCGAATTCTGAGCTCGTTTGAAAAACAGCCATTTTTAGGTCGACCCATTTTAACAGAACTTGACTAATCACATTTTCTTTTGCTCCACTCACATACTAGCTTCAAAAATTACGAAATTTGAAACCTAGCAATAATTTGACATCCCGGACCCAACAAAAGTAGATTCGTCGAATTCCAAGGTCGTATGCAAAATATCAATTTTCAAGGGCTATATATGCTATATGGCGACCTTTCTGAAAATTCATTTGGCCATAACTTTTGATTTCCGTTATGAAACTTCGATTTTTCGGATTCGTTAGAAAGGTATTCATAAACGGATTTAAATATTTTCAGTTTCGCTAAAATCCGTTATATTTTCCACCCGGTACAGTCAGACAAAGTTTATATTCAAAATTTCAAACTGCAATACTATACCCAATTCTATATTTTATTGAAATATGCTATTTCAACAATTCAAATTCTTGGTAATAACCTAATTTAAAAATTTTAAACTGGTTCACATTTTCCGGGTTATTACAATCGGTTTACCCTAGAGAGATCGTCCGACTTCATGGGGTACCTTCCAGTATAGTTAGTGACGTGAGTTTTGGAAGAGTTTGCAAGAGGCACTAGGTACACAGTTATGACTTAGCATAATTTTTCATCCTCAAACCGATGGAAAAACTGAGAGGTTCAATAAGGTTCTCAAGGATTTATTGAGACTATGTATCCTAGACTTTGGAGGGACTTGGGAGGAGCATCTCCCATTAGTTGAGTTTTCCTACAATAATAGTTATCAGTCGGGCATTGGTATGGCACCCTTCGACACACTTTATGGACAACCCTTTAGATCACTGACAGGTTGGTTGGAGTCTACGAACAGACTTTTACTTGGGCCCGAGATGACTGGAGAGACTTCTGAGAAGATAGACCGCAGATGAAGGCAGCTCAAGACACACAGAAGTCATACGCAGATCAGAGGAGGACTGACTTGGAGTTTAAGGTAGGAGTTATAGTCTTTATCAAAGTGTCACCTTTAAAGAACGTAGTTCACTTTGGCTCAGTAGGGAAGTTGGCGCCAAGGTTTGTAGGGTCATTCCTCATAGTTGAGAGGATAGGCCAGATAGCCTATATAGTTAGACTACCAGAGAGGCTGGCGGGATTTCACGACATGTTCCATGTTTCCCACTTGAGGAGATGTCTCCATGATTCAGCAGAAGTAATTGAGCCAAGTACACTGGAGGACGTAGAGATAGAGAAGGAGGCAACAGTTAGGAAAGTCCTACCCTTATTCTTGGATCGGAAGTTAAGAAGCTATGCAACAAGGAGATCAAGTTAGTGAAGGTGCAATGGGAAGAAGATTGTGAAAATACAACATGGGAACCCAAAGATAATATTTGCGCTTCTTACCATTTTCTCTTTGAGAGTACGTTCTTAATTTCCTTCTAAGATTTTGAATTTGAATTTGTTTATTCCTGTCGGCTGAATCTTGATCCTTAGGTAGAAGCCTATGGTTGAAAACATGTGTTTGAGACATGTTACGTTTGTTGGTTGCAAGTGGATGCAAGTTTTTGCTAGTGGATGCATATACACACACACACACAATAGACACTAGATCAGCTCAAGCACTTACATACTACATATGGATGTGTATGCATTTTTAATTTTCAATGGATGAAGATGGTTGAATCTTCACATGGATGTTGCATTTTGGTGAATGATTGTGCATACATATTGAATTTATATGTACTGTTAGGATTCTTTTGTATACATATTGGATACATGGCACAGACATATATTGCATCAAGGAGTCAACTGAATCAATGGACCGCCTGATTTTTGCATTAGTTTAGGAACATATACATAACACCTTGCATATGTTCATACAAAGCATTATAAATTATATGGACAATGGATGCCGGTGGTTGATGGATGAGTAGATGGTTGTTAGTTTAATCAATAACATTCTTCTTAACTTGTAGATTTCGAGGACGAAATCCTTTAAGAAGGGAGAATGTAACACCCCATATTTTAATACACCATAAATATATATAAAGAAGATGATAAAATGAATATTAATTAATTAAATATTCAAAATTAGGTAAAATAGACTTTACCATTGCATCCGTTACGAAATTCTGATTCAGATAGACTCTTGGTTTTCGTAAATCTGATTAAGTATGAAAAAGTTATAAAGTAAAGAAGAATGAAATAAAATATACATGATATATATAAAATAAAATAAATCAGCGCAGAAAACAATGGTCACTGGGAGACCCAGCTAGACATGGGTCAACCCATGTGTCGAACCCTGGGTCAACACTAGTGTCAACCCATGGTAAAGGTGGGTCCACCTACATGCAGGCTGAATTACTATGCCTAAATATGGACTCTTTTATTGCTAAATACATACGCTGACTCAGCTTAAGATGTACAGTTCAATTTATAAATCTAATGGTTTAGAATTATCCTAGCTAATCCATAAATAGGCAAGAAACCTCATCATTTTATTACACACAAACTTCTTCATTCTTCTTCCTCCAAGCTATGTTCTAAATAAAAATTAAGAAAATATTGAGGTGCTGCCTAAACATAGATTGAATGGATAACCCTTGCTTTTCTTCTACAACTACTGTTTCAAAAGAGATTTTCTGGATCTAATTCAAACCACTGTGAGTTCTAGTTATTTTTAGATCTGATAATTAAAAAGTATCTGAAAGTAAATATTTGGATCTGAAATTATACAATGTTTATAAGTTTATATGTTATTGTTTTGTTGTCTATTATCTATTCAGTTTTCAGTTGTTACCCGTTGTATGTACATCCTTATCATCCCTCTTTCTATTTTAGATTTATTTACAGTCTTATACCTATTTATTGAGTTTATATATTTTTGAGTTGGATCTATATTTTCTCCTTTTCCTTTTTATTTTGAGCCTAGTCATCGATAACCTAGCCATTTCTATTAGAATTGCATAAATTGGAATAACTTGTTGTAACAGTAAAAAAAAAGAGAATTAGGCATAATGAAACATGAAATTCAATGACTGTATAATTGGGATAATATGCAAAACATGTTAATCTAAGTAGGTTAAACTTAATTTGGAATTAAATAGAATATGTTGTGAAAAGATATATGAGTAAGATGTAATTAAGTAAGACATGTAACTTAATTTATATACATCTGAGCAGGTGCCTGTCTGTTTTGGGGAAGGGATGTACGTAGAATTACATTTAATAGGAAATGTTATTTACAACCATGCTTATTAATAAACTTAAACCTACTAAGTAAAACCTGTTAATTAATAAGCTAAGAGGTTCCACATTTGCTGTTTATATCCAGTTTTGGTACTCTTAAAATCCTAGATTACTTGGGGGAACAAGCCTAGGGGGTGGCTTGTGTTAATATTGTTGTTGTTTGGAACCCATATCAGTCAGTATCCCTGTTGTATCATATCGCGGCCTCGCACTAGGTGGGCGTTAGGGCACACTATACTGATCTGGATTGTAAGAGGTTGAAATCATGGAGGTGGTACAAGCGCGTTCGGGCGGAGTCATGAGCGTGTATGGGTCCTATTAAGGGAAACTAAGATGCAATAACACTAGCGAATAGGGTTGTGTCTTTATAATTGATGAGTTGGGGACTGATATCACCTACTGTCGTAGCTGGCACATGTTATTTGTGTCTGTAGGGAGCCGATCACATGGGTAGTAATTAGGGTAAAACCTAATAAGGTTATTCTGATAGTTGTTGCAGAAACTTATTCTTGGGATATGAATGAGAAGCATATATGATATTTACCTTGCCTTGTTATCTCATTTACTTCGTACTTATGCATTTTACTGTATTTTCTTATCCAGCGTTATTGATCTGCCATGATACTTTCTATCTTATGCTTATGTTAAAAATCACTGGAACTCGCCAGACTTTAAGTCTGACCTATTTCATTTTTCCTTCCTTCTCTTCCTTTCCCCGCCTCTGGTTCTCGGAGTGGTAGTGGACAATAGCAACGCCTATGATTCTATTCAGCTTGGACTTGGATTACTTCTCTTTATATATACTCTTTCAGTCTCTTTTTCTATGTTTATTGTGATGGCATATGAACGATATTATTTTGTGGTTTTGTACTTTGATGTTTTATGAAACAGATGTTTGTGATTATGACATTGATGGTTTATTCTGAAAAATGTAATGCTCTAATTGATTTGAAATAAAATGTTTAATTTTTTTCCACTACATTTTATATTTTGTCTTGTTTATATTAGTCTCTGTATTTTTATTGCACTTCACAAAAATTAATGCATCCTCATATGGGTGACTTAAGGGACATGGGGTCTCACACCTATCCATGTGTAATGAGATTTACGGCAGGTATGCTTTTGATTATCACTTATGATGCTAGGACATATCATGTTGGCACGCTTCAACGCATGGCGATCATCATAAAAATAACCCTCTCTCAAATCAAATATGTAAAATAAAAAGAACTGGATAAACTTTACTTAAGATGATTGCTTAGGATTCCTGTTTCAAGTTGATTATTTGCACTGTAATTCTTACTACTGTTTAGGAATGATCTTTGTTCTACCCAAATCGGCATGTTTTTGTCTACCATTAAGTTAGCATGGTAATTGATGCCCCTTACGCCAACTCAGAATCCCCCCAAGTGAGAATCATTAGTATAAGCCACTTTAGTTGTTGTGATCTCTCTTTTATTACATCGAAACCGCCTGCATATCCATTCAAATGAACTTCTATCTACTAGCGCTTAAAACATGCAGCATCTAATTTAATGCTTTGATGCCTACATGCCTGGTAATCGTTGGTACGCACTACGTCTAGTATTTTTTCTCTATGGGTAACTTGTTTACCACTCCGGGGTTTGTGTGTCAATTTTCCGTTAATATGGGCCCCCAAACAATAATCTATTTATGCTCTTACCTCATCTCCCTATGACTGATGATAGCCAAATTTATGGTTAACACCAGAAAACAGTGTGTTCCAGTAGAATCCTCAATTTTAAAAAGGGTTGAGTTCTCGATTGAATACTGTTTCTATAGATGATCTCTTATGGAATGTTTATGATGATCTCCAAAAGTAAACTCTTGTAGAAAGCAAAGTTCAAACAATAAGATTTCTGTAACTTAGAAGATAGCTGTAATTTGTGCTTTAGTATTTCCAATGTAGTTTTGGCATAATTCCTCCAATCAAGAAGGATGACCCCTCGGAGGTGTAGGATTGCCATTATTAACATTCATTTTTGATCTATGATCTACTTTCAGTGACTTTGGAGTTGGGCCTTTCGATAGCATAAGATGGACGGGTGGAATAGGTCAGTCTTGGATAACCATCATTTTACTATAACTACATATAAGTTCAATTGGGTTATGGATACTCTGTTAGGTAGTTAGGATAGGGCTTAAAACCTTGCATATGCTAAACATTCTTAGGAAACCATCGATAAGTAACTATTTAAAAGGTTTCCGATATCTTGGACCTAGAAAGAGCTAATTCGATGGTCAGGCCATTTCGTAGTTCTTGGATAAATTCATAAATTTTGTGATCATTAGATGATAATCCTGCAAACTTATCACAATAATAATATAATAATTAAATAATTATGACTTCTTTACCTTAATTGCTTGGCAAAACCCCTGTATTGACGACTTCAATGATTACATATTCTTTTTCCCTAAATCAATTTAAAATTTAGGGTTTATAATTCAAACTTAAGATTTCAAGATTGAGAAATGAAAAGTTAGTCCCTGATTTTGGACCCATAGGGTTATAGGTGAGGGTTGGTCGTTCGGCTGACATATGGGCTCCATCCCGAATTTCTGTCGGAAGTACATATGGAATCTTTGTGGGTGTGCCTGCAATCAATCTTTGAGGAAGCAATTGTAAGGTTGTTACAAGAGATTTTGAAAGAAGGCTTCCAACAACAGAAGTCTTAGTAAAATTCCATAGAGACGGATTTGTTGGAGCTTTTGTTTTCCGGTGATGCCAACAACTTCTTTCACCTTTCATGCTCAATGACTTGTTGGTAAGGGCTCAATCTTTCCTGTATCCCCATTTTAGGTAACTAAAAGGTATGATAAGCTTAGATTTTTTACGCTTGGAAAACATATATCTGGTTGTCGTCCTTCGAGTTAAGCTAACAGGGGCTTTCAAAAAGAAGTGGTAACTTCTTGCCTCTCTTTCCTTGGTTTCGAAAATGTATAATGAGCTCCTGATTTCGTCTCTTTTGAAAAATGTTGCCTTCTGCACCCCTTCATCTCGGTTTTGGCCTTCGGCTTATTTAGTGCTAATATTTTGCCCCTCCCCAGCTAGTGAAGGAGTGTTAGAGACTTTTCAAGTCGATTGATTCAACTGGTGTCTGTACTCAGTGACAATTCAACTTTCCTCCTTTTGGTACTCTTATCCGATCCAACGATTGGACGACTAGGGATTCTTCCTTATAAATAGGCATATCTTCTTCTTTGTCTTCACTTTTCTGCATTTAGAAAATGTAATACCTCGTAAAATATACCTAAAAATATAAATATTAATAATTAACGGAAATAAGCAATTTAATAATAAAATATAAATAGGCTGAAAAATAGAATTTGCAGCATTTAGAATTTAGCTATGAAAATCTCTTATTTGGAGTCGTGGCAAAATTTTGAGTCATTTTCATATATAATATGTTGAAAATGGTGATTGTATGAAGAAATTGCAGTTCAATGAAATCAAACGGTAAACACGTATATATATATACATCTGGTTTAATTAATAATATATATATATATAGATCCAAGAGATAAAATAATCTAATGGATTTGAATATCAAGTGAGAGGATAACGATAAGGGGACAAGAATAACACGCATAAGGAAAGAATAATCTAATTGAATTAACATTATATATAATTAATATCTCCAACCCCACATACGTTTATTTGGTGATTCAACGACCAAGAGGTCAATCTCCTCCTAGAAGGGGTGTCGACCGTCCAGGGGGGAGGTCGACCTCTTGGCGACTGAAATTCCTAATAAAGCTAGGTTTGGTTAGGTTTTTGGGGCCAATTTATATAAATGAATAACTAGGATTAAATCTTAACAATCCTACGGTCCTGATTTACACAAACACCTATAAATATACCCCTAGACTCTGTAACTAAACCCTAGTCACTCTCTCTAATTGTGCCTTCACTCTGCCGCTATTGATTCCATAGAAACTTAAAAATAGGTATTCTTTTTCTACAAACCTATTCTTCTTTCTCTAATCTTTTCTTATAAAATTTAGATTTGAATAGACTTGGAATCACATGATATATATATATATAAATTTTAATCATTTGATTCTTATGTAAATAGATCTCTAGAGATTAGAGTTCATATCAAATAAGCGCAACAATGTATGATTTACGACCTTTCTAATCACTATGAGTGGAATTAGTATTTGCTTAGGCATATTCTACATTTGTAGATTATCATATATATTTGTATGCCTAAGGGGAATTGGTATAACGATAATATTAAACTGCAAAACCCCTGAATCCTCTGTTTTTATGTATTTCGCAAGGATTGTCAATTTATATTGGGTTTATGGATTTTGTTTTAGTAGTGGATTGAAAAAAATTAGGTGATGTACTTTTTTTATTTACCCTTTTATCTAAATCTTTGATTGTAATGTAAAAAGATTTATATTTGATTGGGTTTATTATTTGAATAGGTTTGGGTTCTATTGTAAAGAGATAAATCCAAACGTATTCATATTTGAAGCTAATAAAATATGAACGTTTTTATACGATATGAGAAAGGGGTAAATTAGATAAATAAAGGTCTATGTATATTTGTATGTATGTGTATATATGTATGTATATATGAAATTACACCCTATTCTTGGTTCATTGCTACAATTATTCCAATAAGCCTAGGATGCATGTTTTAATTGGATGTTGTGTTTTTCCCATTACTACTATCTGTTATTATGCAATTATGCCATTACGCCTTGAATGTAGTGGTCAAATGTGGAAATTAACTTGTATGCCTTAAACATAGACCAAGCCGACAATTTCACCTCGTTAAAACGTTCTCTCGTTCATACGAAAACAAGCGTTATTTATATGTACTAAATATTCTACTTATATAGCGTAATTAACGAAATTAGCGTAATAATGACGTAGTAAATGCGATTAGGATAAGATTTGAGTTTGAAATGTCCCCATATATTGATTGCTTGTATGTGCGTACAAAATGGCTTATATATATATTAAATAAAGGCACATAGACACGAGATTAGTTGCCATTTGTGGTAGAAGTCTGCTCGGAACCGACCGGAAAATCCAGCAACCACAAGTGGGTCCGACTAATGTGAGAGGTCTGGACGTCACGTGCCATTCATGTTTA
The DNA here is from genome assembly GCA_030737875.1 of Allium sativum. Lineage (NCBI taxonomy): Eukaryota > Viridiplantae > Streptophyta > Magnoliopsida > Asparagales > Amaryllidaceae > Allium > Allium sativum. Next base: position 1,027,789,183 of record CM060909.1, read on the forward strand.
GTACACTATGACACGAGGTTAAACCGTTTGTAGAAGAAGTTTGCCTGGAACCGCCCGACATATCCAGCATCTGCAGGTAGATGGTTTAATGTGAGAGATCTAGTGTGTGTGTATATAAACCTATAGTATGTGAAAATAGGTAGGTTTACTATGCCTTGCGAAGGTGTTAAGTAGCCGACTCACTTCTTATCTACTTTTGGTCTTAAGTGGTTAGGACTAGGATCTTCTCAGGAGGTTTATTCCTTGAATGGTACCAAAGTCATGTGACCCACCCTTATTAGATTCGAAGCAAGTATGGGTCGTCCTTCTTTGAAAGTTATTAGACATAGTGGTAACAGAGTAGGGTAGTTCACGGGGGATGCCCACTTCCTCTAGAAGCTTGTAAGGGCTAAACTAGGGATATGATTAGTTTATATATGATATGTGGCTGTAGTGTGCTCACTAACTGTCTAAGGGAAGTTTTAAGTTGCATAGGTTCTACCCTAATATCAGTTATGTAGTAACGTTCGCAATACTACTTCTCGCATTACTTGTGAGAGTATAGGCTTAAGAACGTTGACATATTAGGACGGGGTCTTAAAAGGCTAGGGTCCACCTCAGGGTTATAAGAGATCACAAGAATCCACCTTTAATAAGGGCCATAAGTGGCTGAGGATGCCTACCTCATTGGGTCTTTACCCTTAATGCAATAATGGATGTCTTAAAAGATTTACTCGGATATCCACCTTATTGGTTAGCTACTTTTTGTTTATGTGAATGTTTGTGTATTACGTAGACATACCTTGATATATATATATATATATATAACCTGCTAAATCTAGGATACGGTCTTTAAGTAAATACTACATTCCAGTCACACGGGACTTTATGTTCTGACCTCTCTCCTTAACATATCCAATAGGTCAGTACGTGGGGTAGATTCAATGGACGAAGCAATGATGGAGACGGAAGACGAAAAAAGAGATATTATGCTATTATTAGTAATCATTGCTGCATTGCTTATGGAGACACTTAATGATGAGTTTATTGATGTACCTATGGAATAATAGTACCTTAACAATCTGTGTTTGAATTCTGTGGCTTTTTAATAAAATGGTACATTATATTTTGGTATTATATTTTCTCGTTCCGCTATGTGATATTTCCATAATGCAACGTCTATATTTTATTCCGTGTAAATGTAATTCCTTATGGAAGCCAACGACCTGTTTTAGAGTGGCTCTAAGTTTTGATGGGCCTTTTCTGGGTCGAAACTCGGGCCCATTCTGGGCGGGTTGTTACAGAAAAACCCTCGTACAAGCAATAAAGTTTCTCAGAAATTCTTAGAATATTTTAACACATAGAGATTAAAGATTTAGATAATTTCTTTATTTTGATTTCAGGACTTGAGTCCCAAAAATCGATTTGCAGTACGATATTTCCTTAAACCCTAGTTATTTGACTTTTGACTTCAAATTGATTATTTAAATAGTCGATTTAAAGCTAAATTGTGATTTCCTTGGGCATTTGTATTTTTAGAGTTAATCGAGACTTATCTCGAACTTCGACTTAATTTTTGAGGTATCTTTGTTTATAGAACAATTTTCCCTAACATCAATGTTTGAGCTTTTATCGTTTCTCATAAAAAAAATTAGATTCGGGTTTAGACCTGAGATATCTAGTTATGGAAAAATAAATTGCAATAATCGAAAATCGTCTAATCAATCTGAGTGATTAGACCTTTCGTCATACCTCAGGTCCCTTATGTACATATTTTATCATTATAATTTTTGAAGGGATCCATTTAAGTCGAAAGGTTTTCTTTTCCATTTGTGTGTGTGTATATATATATATATATATATATATATATTGTTCTCATCATGTCATGTTATTATAATTGGAATATTATCACTTGACAGTAATATAGCTAATAAAAAGAAAGCAATCAAGAAGGTCAGCTCCCAAGCTCATGACGCTAGCGAGAGCAAGCCCTTTCAGCAAACTATAGAGGAGGCTCCCCTGAAAGCCGCTGCCATTGAGAAATGTTCCTTCGTCTCGTCCCAAAGTGAAGTCAATTCCATTTTGGAGGACTTTGGAATTTATGGGGCTGAAGCTATCCCTTCAAAGCCCGAGGATATAACTGATAACCCTCCAGAAGGTTTCTTTGCATTTACTTCCATTCATATTTGGAATGACAATTTCCTTCCTTTATCCTGGACTCTCTTCACTATCATACGATTTCCCCAATACAACTTTTCCTGAATACGTACACATACATACTTGGGATGGAAGTCCTTTCCTGAGAATCTGATGGCTCTTCCCTTGATGTTGTTGCCTTAAAACAGTTAGCTCCTCTGGCATAGCTGAGCCAAGTGAATTCTCACATCTGTAGGGCTAAACCTTCCCCAAAATTGATGGAAGGGAGTATCAATAAATCCCGAGAATGGGTTCATCAATTCTTCTTTGTTAGATGCCCTCCCGTTTTATTGGGACATTCATTCAACCTGGTAATTATCTCTATTGTTATGAATCTGATATGCTTACATTTTTTTAGTGATTCTATGATTTCATTTTTATGTGGGTCAAAAGACCCCAAGCGCTGAAACCAGGTTTATTATAGAATTGATGACGAAAGCCTCTTCGTCTCTCGAAAAGAGATCTTATCTTCTAACCTTTGTCCTTCTTGTTAAGCATTCTATACTTTTGGCAAGTCAAAAGATTTTAAGACATCCCTGGTAATGCACCATAATTCAACAGGTGTTTCTTACCTGACAAGGGATGATCAACATAGTTTTTCCTCCCAGACTCCTATTATCTTAGAACCTTAAGCTCAAAATAATTTCTTTCAATTGTTAGGAAGTCTTGTTATTCAATTTTCTTAATCCCTTCTTTTTATAGTTTGTTCTTCCGACACAACTGGTGCTACTTCTCCTATAAGCATCGGCCTGACACCTTCCTAGGAACATGGACGTGAAAAATAACTTTACAATATTAAGGCAACAGCATAGAAGAAGCTTTCTGAGCTTCAAGAGGGGCACCATCCTAAAAAGGCTATGGTCACTAACTAAACTTAATATCAACTTTGAGGAGTGGAGATGGGATTCCAATGATTTCCTTTCTGGCTATTATTCCTTCTCAAGTTGTTTCTTGACTTCCGGAAGTGAGATTCCGGTTGTAATTCATTATACTATGGCGGCTCCTATGCCATCTCCCTAACCTTCTACCTCCCTCTTCTAGGAAGAAATACTTAATGTCTTCAGTTATTTTTCCTTTCCCCCCATTTCTATTTACATTATGCGTTCTACATCAAACCTGCTTCCGAAATTTCCTTTCCGAGCTTAGTGAAGGAAGCGATTGATTCTCCTTCGTTTTCACGTCCTTTTCCATCCCTCAGCTCTCCGTTGGAGAAAAAACTATCATTTCCCATCATCATTAGGTAATTTCTTAATTTTAGCATCCTTTCTTAGTTGTTTTTCTTTCTTTCTCTCATATACTTTCTTATTCATTTGCATCTAATAAGGCAGTGGCTTTCTTTCAAGAAGGATACTGCTGATTTGCTTGCCATCAAGGTAGAAAAACCGAATTTTGAAAGGCCAAAACACTGAATTGTCTAATGTGAAAGTCGAAGATCTAAAGGAGCTCGATGCTAAGAGGGCCACCCTTTCGGAATGGGAGGACTCGGTGCATATTCTCATAGGTCAAAATTTGAGCTTAAGAACAGAATTGGAGAAATCCAAAAAAGAGCTTGAAGACTTGGGTTCAAAATATATGTCCCTCCCCTCCAACTTAAGAAGGGTGTTAAAAAGGGAAACGAACCTCTAGCAAGTGTCCTCGATGCTTTTCATGATGCCAATAGGAAGGTTGATGACTTCCTAACTAATTATTTTGAAGAAATTTTAAATAATGCTGTCACAGATACACTAGTAGTTGTTTGTATCCAAAATAATGGTAAATTTTCTGATCTTTGCTTTCTTTAATCTTCCCTTGGAAATGGTGAGTGAGTTTCAGCAGAAGATAAACACTCTTGAGAAGAAAGGGAAGAAAATCTCTCAAAAAGAGATTGTTGGTGTCGAGAAACTTCTCTCCTTTGAGGTGCTGGAGATTGATATGGATACCGAAACATATGACAAGCATGCGGATGGTGAGTCTTTGGACGATAGCTCAGAGGACTCTTTGATAACAAAGAAAAAGATGATGACGAAGGTCCAAAGAGTGACCCTAGCATCTTCGATGCTACAATAAGCTTCGGGGGTTTCAGAACCTCCCCAAACATAGGTAAGGGGAAAGGTGGCCATTCTTCTTAAAAAGGCGGTGCCCCTGATGCGGGGAAGGATGCTCTTACTGTCGAAGCCTCAGACTCTTCAAGTCTTACTGATTTTATTGAGATTCCTATAATTCCTAAAATTGAGGCTATCGCCGAAGCATGCTCTATGGCGCCTTCTCTAGCACATGTTCTTCTGGTATGACATAGTTTTTTCCTTAATACTTTGTTTGATTTTTAGCAATTAAATCACATAATAATTCAATGTCCCTATATTCGTCAAAGGCACTCTATATCACTAAAAGTTAAAGTTAGTAACATGTAAGTGGAAACAAATTCTTTGAAAATAGAATTATACAAACAGATAAAGGATAATAACAACTTATTTAGAAATACTTTGATCTTGATAAGGGTGCTTCTTCCTTAATGTCTTTCAAAAATGATGAAGTTGGGCCACTTTTGAAGAAAACTCACCTTCAGAATGACAGTCCTCTAAACAATAATCTAGCTCACACCTCAACCCTCCATGATTAAGTCTTAAATTATTGACCGCTAATTTACTGCTCTGGAGTGCGCATTTTTTTGCTATTAGTATGGGCCCCAACTATGCTAGGTCTAACTATAGGTCATTTATTTACAGCTCCAATGAACGTCAAGTTCATAATCGTTGGGCAACTATATTTAAAACTATGGATCACTTATTTACCACAAGTTCGTCGTTTATGGACCTAACTATGTTGTTTTCTATTATTATGATATTTCTAGTCTTTTAGGTTCCTTTTTGTTTCATCATAGTCACTATTTTAAAAAGCTATCTCTACCTATCATGAGCTAATATCATAATTATTCTACTCTTTTCTCTTTTTCTTATATTATAACAAACATTATAATTCAGCTATAAGTTTTAAAAGCCTATTTCTTTACTTTATTACTTTTTATAAAAGTTAGTATTCTGCTTTCAAATTTACATTACATGTGTTTTCGGTCTTTTCTAATAATTATAATATTTTTTATTTTAAATTCGCTTTACATGAAATTTCTCTCGTTTTCTTACTATTTTCACACAAACTGAACAGATTTAAAACCTCTTTTAAATCTAAACTTATCAAATTATAACTACTTAATACCTGTAAAAGGAATGTAAATTTACTTTAAATTAAATTATAAATTAATGATGCTTAACTACAAAACTGTCAATTATTTGTACTTAACTATAAAACTATAAATTAATTGTACAAAACTGTAAATAAAACTACAAACTGTACTTAAATATAAATTTATAAATTAAACTATAAATTGTGTTTGATTGTAAAAATGTAATTAACTTTTGAACTATAAACTGTACTTAATTGTAAATTATTAAAAACATGTAAACATAGAACTACTTAGAAACCTAAATCTTTAATTTCCTGATTCTAAAATAGTAACTTTTCACTCACTTGAAGTCCTAAGCTGGAGTCCTTGGCTTCCTCGGTCCTCTTCTCGAGATCTAATATTTTACTTATTGTCTTCTCCCTTAAAGAAAGACACATTAGCATGGTGTACTCCTCTTGTTAGAAATGGACTTTGAAACCAAATTTCTCCTCAGGAGGATAAATATGGCGATTCAGATGAGATCCAATATAGATCTACCTTAATATTCAATCTTTTGATCCGGGCGGTCTGGAGGGACCATCACGGCTCCTCTCTTCTTTAGAATCCATACATCCCTTATTAGTGCATGGACAACTATCTCTCGAGCACTGGTTTAGGTTATTTAATCTAGGTCCAATCTCTAAAAATAGAGAGGGAAACCTAGGCATAAAGGAAGAATAATGTACATAATGAAAGCTTTTGGTAAGGCTATATTTATAGGAGGATCTTAGACCACTAGATCTGCCAGATCTAATCTGAAACTGGCATATCACAGACTAAAATCTGATCACTAATCTAAAATCTATACGCTCAAGATCTTAAGTTTTCAGATTTTCTTTCTCATTACGTATCAGGCCAAAAAATTGGTCAAGTAGTAAAGTTACTGAGTGTTTTTGCCCTTAGGCGGTCGGCCTGCCTCCTAGGGCGGTCGAACCTCGTTGTCAGTCTCCTTCTAGGGGCGGTCGATTTGTGTAGTTCTTCTCTTTTTTCTAAACTTATAAATTATGGATTCAGGTTTTCCTTCACAACCTTTTCATTTTATTATAAATGAAAATTGTCCAGAAAATCACCATAGATGCAACGATAAAGTTTCAATATCCAATTTTGTGTATTTGTAAAAGAATTGTTTTTGTTCATTTGCCTTATTTAAAGTATATCTTCTTATTGAAATCGTTTTTTTATTAATCTTTATTGTTATTAATTTTTAGGGCATTACAATTATAAATACAAAGTAAACATATGTAAATGTAAATATAAAATTATAATTTAAAGAAATGAATTTGTGTTTTGATATATATATATATAGGGAAAGCCTAATTGAACAAAAAAAATCGACACAATTGGTGACACAATGAATTTGCACTGTTAGATTGCCCCATGAATTCCACCTTTCATATAAGAGACAAAATAATCTAATGGTTAAGATTTTCTGTCTCTTAATGTTTGTTTAATTTTGTATTCAACTAATCAGCCTCATATATATATATATATATATATATATATATATATATATATATATATTTGTGTGAGTGTGTGTATGCGCGTGCATGTGTGTGTTAAAGTAAAATAATTATACAGGCATATATATATGTATGTATGAAATTTCGTATTATTATAGATAAATATATATATATATATTTAGAAATATTAATATTCTAATTTGAAATATACTACAAATCCAAATTTTATTATATATATATAATGAGTTAATTAGTCAAAATGTTACAAATAGGCAATTGAAACTAATTATATTATAAATATAAAAAGTTTAAATATTCCAAAAAACTAAAGTATAATTTTAAAGCTTGCAAAATTTATTCACTTTTTTGAGGTTAAAATATTTTTTTAATTTATTAAAAAATTTAGGCTTAATTTTAAAATAATTTTTAAAAGTATGAAAAAATCTAAATTTTTGAATAAAATATTTTATGATGATGTTACCTGCTTTGTAGATTAGGCTATACAAAGTTAAGAGTGAATTAATTGACAAATCGATTTAAAGGCACGACAAGCAGGTCTTTGAGGCAGTTCGGGGTCCCCAAACCAAACCACCTTCCTTCTACACAAGCTAACCAATAAGCCAGCTTCAGGAGATACTTCTGGATCGGTTCGATCTATAAACATCCGATCTGAACCACCCTCCAGCTATACGATCCGATTCGAAAGTAGGAACTACAGCGGTTACATCCCACTTTCCTTTAAACTCGAGGCGGTTACACTCCATTATCCCATGCTCTTTGGTGCGTTGTCATCATCTCAAGATCCCCGAACCCGAAATGTGCGGGATGGACCCCACATGGCCTCCGAACCGGATCAATTTTCAACCTATAAATATCCCCACAAAGCACCATTTTAAAGGAACTTTTGGCAAATTATCGACTCAAACTCCTTAACCACCGAATTTCTCTGCTTTATTCAAATTTCATCCAAACTTTTGGAGTACAATTCCAAAAATTGAAGAGAGATTATCAATTGTATAAGTGAGATTGAGTGGGAATTAGTATTGAATTTGTATTCAAATCATCAATTGAAGAAGTATAAAGTGGACGTAGGCTCTTTAGCGCTAAACCACTATAAATTATGTGTTCTTGTCATTTTTCTTTTCATTGTTCATAGATTTACCATTCAGTTGAGAGTTATAACCACTTTTAAGTCTAACATTTTTGGTGCTTTCACTAAGAATGTTGAATTCTGAGCATTTTGGAATATCATTCTGCTATTTGGATTCTCAAATCTGGAGAATCTAGTCCACCTTTTTAGTACCTTTGAAGTTTTCTTTAGATAAATCTCAGAAGAATTAGATTTCATGACTAAAGGAAAAGGAAAAGAAGCGCAAGTTGCTTTGGAAAACAAGACGGGTGAAGATCAACAAGCTATGGTTGTCACAGATCAAAGGGACAAAGTTCAAGACCGAATGGGTCCAGGAGAGCATCGCCGATCCGACCCGAGGTCGATGGTCCGAACTGAACAGAAATGCAAACCCAAACTGAACCGCAACCCTGGACATTTCTGATAATTCCCCTCCGATCCGAACCGGAGATGTAGCTATGACTCAATCCGAACCGAATATGATAGAGGCTGGTACTTCTGCTCGAGCTCCTGCAGATGCTCCAATGCCAGCCTCGACAACTAGTAACCAGCCTGCTCCCTCTGCGCCCATCACATACTTGGATTTCTCGCGCCTACTTGATATGCTAGGTAGCACCAAGGATGCTTTAGAGGCCCATAAACGTGACAGCGTTCTTATGCGAGAAAACATGAAAGCATATAGTAGGGAAATACGTGAACTTCATAGACAAAGAGCGCCCTCTCCAACTCATCGTCTCGCTGCGGATCATTCATCCTCTCTGGACGAAGAATGTCCATGTCAGAGGAGGCCATTTGAAAGGCCCGAGAATCTTGACCTGTTAACATTTGGTCATTGGGATCCCGCAAGGACGCGGCCTGTGTTCTCGGACCTAATGACCCTAGCCTGAGAGAACCATTGCTTTTGCCGATGCAAGGATCCCACATCCTTCCCAGAGATCCCAACATCACTAATCCTACTCAAGGACAACTTCTTCAGCCCACTCGTCTTGTGAATGAATGGGAGTGTATAGGGGAAAGAAGTTCAGCCGTAGTCCGGAACGAAAAAATTCACCCGATGTAGAAAACATCGCATATTAGAAGAAATAGGAGTGCGGATCCTAAACCAAATTTAACCAATACCGAGGTAGAAGCGATGGTGCGTGGGATCATGGCCGACAGTCGACTTTACATTAATGAGGACTGGGGTATTAAGCGTAGCCATGCCTCATTCACTGATGACATCCTGGACTTCCAGTTTCCCCGACAATTTAATCTTCCACAAATGGATCAATATGGAGGAAGAACCGATCTAGTACATCATTTGATGAGGTATGCATGGTATATGAATGCCGCTGCAACACTTGATACGAAGAAATGTAAAGCCTTTCCGATATATATTGAAGATGTTGCATTGGTGTGGTTCATTCGACTCCTTCCCCGATCGATATCAAGCTTTAAAGAACTAAGCAAACGTTTTATGAACCAGTTCTGACTCCATGCCCGGAAATCTAAAAGCATCATTGAGCTGTCTAGAATCAAGCATGCTCCTGGTGAATCTATGAAATCATATTTAGATAGCTTTAATCTCGCAGTTACCGAAGCAAGCGACCCACATGAGCCAACCATTTTTGATGGCGTTAATAGATGGGGTCGATCCAGACATGGAGTTCGGAGGATATCTGGCTGGAACACCGCCATTGACAAGGGAATCGTTTTATGAAAAGGCATATATTCACCTGCGGTGAGAGGAAATATATGCCAATCAAAAAAGAAAATATGACAGAGCGTCCAGAGAAGACATTCAAAGTAATGTCGCTGTGAAGCAGTCTGATGACAATTCAGGGAAGGACGAGGTAAACGTCGGCAACAAAAATGAAGGAAATAACAATTGGAATAGAAACGGTGGAAAAAGAAACAGGAATTGAGTAAATAACTCTAGAAAAAGGCCTCAATTTCAAACTTTTAAAAATTACACGCTGTTGAATGACACTTTGGAAAACGTTTATCTGGATACTTACAACGTTTTACAATATAAGAAACCTCCACCCAGAGACTCCACTGAGAAGAAGCTCGCAACTAGAAAATTCTTTCTGTTTAATGGAAACCACGACCATTCTACAAAAGAATGTCGTCATCTAAGAGATGTTATTGAAAAATTGCTTTGAGAAGGAAAGTTGGACGAATACAAGGTTGTCCCCAAGAGACAAGGGGAAAGGAGGGCAAGCTCCGAGTCAGAACCAACCTGCCTCCAAACCCACTGCCCAACAGAAGGCGAAGGGTATTTTCATCAATACCATAGTTGGGGCACCGCATCTAGGTGCGTCCAGTAACAGGACAATGGAACAGTATGTTAATGCAGCCAAACATCCCGAAATAGGGGAATGTAGTAATCTTGAAGAAACCGCACCAGTAAAACAACAGAAGACAGCAACTGATGATATTGTCTTCCGAGATAGAGAAAGTGTTGGAGTTGAGGCACCGAGCACTGATCCATTAGTAATAACTACCACTATCGGACCCACAATAGTTAAGAAAGTCCTTGTGGATAATGGGAGTTCTGCTAACATCCTGCTTAAGAAGGCTTTTTATCATATGAAACCGGAGATGAAGCACTTAAAGTCGTGTGACAGGTGGATTTGTAGCTTTAATGGAACCTCAACTGCCCCAATAGGAGTGATAGACTTGCCCGTAGAGTTAGGCGAGGGAGAGCGTAGAAGAGTAAGGATCCTCCAATTCATCATCATGGACATTGACTCACCCTACAACACTTTCCTAGGACGGAGAACACTTTTGTAATTTAGAGCTTGCATTGCTCCATTGTGCCTGCTGATGAAATTCCCAACGGATGTCGGGGTGGCAATGATTCGTGGTAATCAATTTACCGGTTGAGCCTGCTCTATGGCAGAGTTGAAGGTGTTACGTAACGAAAAAATCTCAGAGCCCAAGAATACTTCCTCTCCTCCTAAGGGGAACTCGACATAGCAACAAAAGACAATACCGCCGAGGGAATCGCCCGACGCCAACCTGAAGATATCGACCCTAGAGAGAACGAGGAACCAGGAGCCAGAAAGGCGACACTCAACGAGGCAACTATTGACATTCCAATCAATAACGATGACCTGACAAAGGTGTTGAAGATTGCATCTCATTTGGATTCTTTCCGGACGAAAGAATTTACTAATTTTTTGAAATAAAACCTTGATGTGTGTTTGCTTGGACCCATGTAAACAATTGTGGAATTTCCCCCTTGATCATGAGCCATTCACTAAGCCTAAACCCAAAACATCCTCCCATGAAGAAAAAAAGGCATAAGTTGGGCCCAAAAAGGTCGGCAACCATGAAAGAAGAAGTAGAGAAGTTGAGGAATAATGGATTCATCAGAGACTCAACATATCCGGACTGGATATCAAATCCCGTCCTGGTTAAGAAGTCAAATGGGAAGTGGCGAACTTGCATCGACTTTTCTGATCTTTACAAAGCTTGCCCAAAGGACAGTTTTCCACTCATCAGGATTGATCAATTGGTAGACTCAACGGCGGGGCATGAGCTTCTCTTCTTCAAGGATGTATATTCAAGGAACAACCAAATCCCCATGCATGTACCAGATCAGGAACGCATAAGTTTCATTATGGACTTAGGGTTGTATTGTTATGTGGTGATGCCATTCAGACTAAAGAATGCCAGAGCTACGTATCAGCGTTTGGTGAACCGAATGTTTTACAATCAGATCGGGAAAACAATGGAAGTTTATGTAAACGACATGCTTGTGAAGTCTAGGCGGTCCTCCAATCAGACAAAAGACTTAACAGAGATGTTCGAAATTCTACGGCTGTACGGGATGAAGTTGAACCCTTTGAAATGTTCATTCAGGGTTGCATCTGGGAACTTTCTCGGGTTCATAGTCAGCACTCGAGGGATCGAGATTAATCCTGACCAGATTGGAGCAATCAGAAACATAGAAGAGACATGAAAGATCGGGGATGTTCAATGTTTGGCCGGAAAAGTTGCGGCACTAAGCAGATTCATTTCCAAAGCCACAGGCAAATGTGTTCATTTCTTTGATTTAATTAAGCGAGGGAAATGAAATTTCGAATGGACCTCTGGCTATGTAGAGGCCTTCCAAACTTGTTGGATCTGTTAGAGAAACCCCCAATTTTGCCTAAACTGGTAGACCATGGGGATCTATTCATATATTTAGCAGTGTCACCTCATGCCATCAGCTCAGCTCTAGTACACGAGGAGGACAAAATTCAAAGGCCGATGTATTATGTAAGCAAGAAGTTAGCGGCAGCAGAGCGCAATTACCCATGGATAGAAAAATTTGCTTATAGCCTCCTAATTGCATCCTGAAAAATCCATCATTATTTTCAGGTTCATCCAATTGTTGTGTATACTGATCAGCCACTGCAACAGGTCCTACAACGACCTGTGGCGTTTGGGAGATTGCTTAAATGGAACATCGAGTTGAGCCAGTTCGATCAAAACTTCCAGCCCAGGAGGTCGATAAGGGGGCAAGCTTTAGCCGATTTCATCGTTGAATTCACAATCCCCGAGGAGGATGTATTAGATGATAAGGCTAGCCCCTCGGAGTAGAGTTTCAAACATAGCCCTTGGAAACTATATGCAGATGGGGCTAAGAGTGATCAAAGATCCGACGCCAGAGTCGTTTTAACGCAGAGTTTAGAGCATTACAACATAACTCACATCCCACAGATAGAAAATCAAAAAGCGGACAAGCTAGTTAAATTAACGAGCTCTGACAGTTCGAAAGAGATAGAGACAATTCCAATAGAAGTATTGAAGTCTCCAAGCCTTGATCAGATGGATGTCGACCCAGTACTGGAAGCTAAACCGGAAAGGGAATGACACCAATTAAGAACTTCCTTAAAAGTGGAACAGTGCCAGCAAAAAAGAGCGAGAGACGAGCTTTGATTCGTAAAGCCGCAAGATATGTCTTACAAGACGAAATTCTTTACCGTTAGGGATTTTCTATGCCCCTGCTCCGGTGTATAGCACATGACGACATCAAACGTGTACTAAAAAAAGTACATAAAGGAAAAAAAAGTGTTACGGTATGGTTATTTATGTCCTATCATAAATAAAGATGTAGCTGATTATTCACAACACTGCGATAAGTGCCAGAAATTTGCAAAAGTTCCTAGGGCACCTCCAAGTCAACTTAAATCAATGGTGAACCCATGGTCGTTCTCAATGTGGGAGATAGACATCATTGGAACCCTGCCAATCGCTAAAGGGGAGCCAAATATGCAATCGTGGCCGTGGATTATTTCACAAAATGGGCAAAAGCCAAACCCTTAACTACGATCACGACAAAGCAGGTGATAAACTTTATGGTTAGGAATATCATCTGCTGATTTGGAATACTAAAAACCATCATAACTGACAATGGAACCCAATTCGATAGCACAGAATTCAAAAATTTCTTGCCAGAAGTATAAGATTGACAAAAGATACACTGCAGTAGATCACCCGCAATCAAATGGACAAGTTGAGGTAATAAACAAAACTATTAAGTTCATCCTTTAAAAATGATTGGAACATGCAAAGGCCATGTGGGTCAACGAATTACCATTGACATTATTGGCTTATCGAACGACTTACAAGACGACAATGGGTCATACCCCATTCTCACTTTCTTTTGGATTAGAAGTGGTTATTCCGGTGGAGTTGAAAGTTCCCTCTCACAGGGCGACGTATTATGATCCGATGACAAACAAAGCGCTTCTCCTTAAATCCTTGGATAAGGTTGAAGAGAAGAGAGGCGAAGCGGACTTGCATGCCTCGAGGCATATGCGCTTAGTGACATGTTACTATGACAGGAAAGTTCGTCCTCAGACCTTTGAACCTGGAGACTTAGTACTGAAGCGTATCTTTCCACCCCCAGTCCATCTGGGTCCGAAGTGGGAAGGACCATATACCATCCAGCGAAAACTTGATATAGGAGCTTTCAAGTTAATGACCATGGATGATGAAGAGACTCCCAGAGCATGGAATGCCCAAAACTTGCGGCAGTATTTGACTTAGATCGGTATTGTTTTCTTTTGTTTTATGAACCATGTAAAAAGGCACGGCTTGCCTAGAAAAGTTTGGTTGACATAAGAGAAAGATTATGAAGTGGACGTAGGCCAGGACTTGGCCGAACCACTATAAAAATATCGTGTGTGATTTACTTTTCTTACATGAATATCTTTACATTTTGCGATTGTTGTGATCTGAGTACAAAATATTAAATTTGAATTAAATTTTTTGAGTCCAACCGGTGAAACTCTACCAATAGAAATTATGTATGGGAAGAAACCGGAGTGAACGATATAACCGTTTGCATAACAAGATCAAGAGGATGGGAGGACAACATCCCCAACTCTAATTCTCAAGATTAGAGAAATAGTATAAAGGACGGGTAGACGATGTCCCCAAGGTGTGAAGGTGCACCACGACAAAAGAGCTCTTTGAATTCACTCTAGCCTGACCATACGACAGGAGAGTACAAAGGTGCTAAGAATACGTACCAATGAAAAGAATCTTAGCCCCACTAAAGGGCTGGGGGCAATTTAATGTCCAGCCTAATCAATCTCGAGCAAGGCCTGGCCAGGAACTTTATTCAAGATTGATTGGGGGCATACACACTACACTTCCCTGTTGTTAATCATTTAGCTTAATAATGATGTCATGACATACGCGTATTGTTATTTGCAGGGAGCCTAGGCAGGACTATTTGTTTTGTTTTGTTTGGTTTATTATATAACTTACTATTTGTCGCTTGTGTTTTCATTTGATCAAAATGAACGGCAAACATGCAAATATACCGCATCACAGAAAAACAAACTACTTTATTTACATAAGTGTAGGTTTTTACAATGAAACTAAGAAAAAGATGTGAAGGCCGCACTCGGTACAACAACACCAGGCCAGTGGAAAACAAAATAGATAAGATCAAATTACATTTGCTTAGGCTTTGGGGAGGTTTTGGACTTCTTGGCCGGTTTGAGCCTGGCTTTCTCCTCTTTCTCAGCTTCGGTGAGGATGTGCTTCCTCCCACCTTTGTCAATTGCAAGAACATTAGGATCGGTTGGAGTTTGCTGACTCAAACCTCCCGTTATTGACCTGGCAGTTAGCTTGACAACTAATCATGATTTAGGAGAAATATCCTGAAGAGGATCAACATTGAGAGGTTCTTCCCTTTCGACTTTGGCTTTTATAAGCACATCTTTGTTTGCCTTCATCTCAGCCTAAGTCATGTTGTCAGCTTTTTCGGGACCTCTAGTCACAGCTACGTCGTCATCCTTCTCGTTCCTATCACAACTGTTATCTTCTTTCAGAGCATCTATCATGTCTCCGTCTTTGGGAATATCAGAGCTAGATGACGTGAGAGTTTTGTCCATGACCTTTTCCTCTTTGTCCTTGATTTTCTCTGCACATTATGAGCCAGTAGCATCATCCTTTTTCTCCTGATCCTCCTCAACAGACTTTGCACCGATGATTCCTCCTTCTTGCTCATCGGCCTTTTTGGTTGGCTCTAAACCTACAGGATGAGAAAAGACAGTTATTAGCTTAGAAGAAAAAGCGAGTTCTTCGATTATTTGTCCAATGAAATCATGGAAAGTTGAGATTGCTTTAACAAATTTAAGTGAAAAGTTGGGAATACCTTCAGACAATTCTTCAACCTGAGCGGCAGGACTCTCTGGTATTGTTTCGAAAATAGGAGACAAGAAGGATGACTTGGGAATTCTTGGATTCTCTAGGTCGTATCCCTCTGCCTCTGTAACCTCGGGGGCAGTGGAAGAAGAACCGACATCGATAGTTTCTTTCCCTTTGGCCTGATGCCACTCCTCTTCCATAGTAGCAGCAATAAGCTTACGTCCTTTAGCCAAGCATACCGGCTCTTCACCTTTATGATATTTATCCATAAGTTTCTCTTCGTCAATGGACTCCACCTTAAGCTCTTTCCTATCCTATTCAACAATTTGATCCCACACGTAGACCAAAGTTGTTGGGTAGTCCTCAATCCAAGCAATGTCCCGATAACATATCACTTAGGCAAAAAATTGTACCATAAGCTCACCATAACCATCCAATTCTTTTTTAGTAGCAGAAAGTTGTTCGTGGGCATCCTCGACAGATTTAATGGCAACACTTGCATTTCCACCAACTAGAACTGCCCTTGATTCGACTTCCATCAACTTGGTTTCTAACTCAACATTTATCTTCGCCAACTTGGCTTTATCTTGCTCAAGACACTGGAACAAGTTAATTTTGCCTTGGCACTTTCAGAGTTAGTATTCTCGGCTTGCTTTTTCAAATCTAAGCATTCTTGGCTGTGAGATTCCAGTACAGTGTGATAACGCTTTTGTATTTCCTCGTGTTGTTGTTTTTCGTAGTTATCAGCATTTTGCAAAGCAAGAGCAAGTTATGCCTGTGTGTCCTCCACTTCCTTCTCTGTATCTTTCAAAATGGTCTCATCGTACTCGGCCATTTCCTTCATGTTATCTATATCAGTGATCAAGTCCTGAATGATCTTGGAGAGATTGTGCGAATACTTATACATCTCCTTATACTGCTTATCTGCTAAATCTATTTTTTCTTTAACATCATCCGCCCATTTCGAAGGCATCAACTCGAAAGAGGGAACAAATTGCATATGGTCAAAGTAATGATGTGGAAATTGTTTCTTCAAAAATGCCAATATCTCTCTATTCTCGAAATCGAGTGACATAATCTTGGCTACCGATAAGTCGATATTTCATCATTTAGCAGGTACAATCGATGTCTTGCCTTTATCTTAACCTTTCTCAGAAACTTTATGTTTGTCTTGTGGTTCAACATGCTTCGACGGTGGCTTCTCTTGAGGATGCTTCTCTTTAGGAGGAGATAGAACTTTGGAATGTGGTTTATCTCCTTCACGACGGTCCTGATGACTCTTATGCTTGTCAAGATCCGACCGACGGGGAGAACGGGAGCGCAAAGGATAAGGGCTGCCGGAATCATAGTGTCTCCTGTCATCCCTACCACGACTTTTATGTCGATCATGTTCGGTATCGGAGTCAAACCTGGGCATGCTTGAGCGTATTTTCCTGATATAGTAGCGTTGATGTGTAATTTGTCCTGCAAAACAATATAAGTACACATTAGAATCAAGATTGGTATAGAACACAAGTGTTGTGACGTGCAGTGCAAGTGTAATGCATATATCCTAGGTGATTCCCCCCAATGGACCAGAGCCTGAAGTTAGGCCTGTGTGCGTGGTTTCCCCGGCTTTCATAGGAGTAACGTTTTCTTCTGAGTTAAGAGTAAGAGGATCTGTTCTAAAACCTCCGGAAGTATAAATGGCGTCGGGCAGGGGAATTGCCCCTAAACCGTGGTATATAGAATCATCCATAAGAGAATCATTGCCTCGGGATGTGATTAATGGTAGCTCTCTTGGGGAAGTCGGTTTTTCAGAAGTAGCTGCTTCCTCAGGAGTGATGTATTTATCCCTATCTTTGTTAGCTATATTGGCTAATATATTGTCTTGGGTTGAAGCAGGAGAAGGACTCTTTTGAGGCATAGTTGGACCTTTCGATCTTTCTCCCTTCTCAGGTAAGGCTTCAATTGGCCCTTCAAATGGGGGTATATATATACATAGGGATGTTCTCCATGACCTATGCTACAGGTGATAGTTAGTAAGCAATAGATGTGGAGATACTCATCCAATGGATAGTCTTTGATAGTCAGGAATTTTTTATCGCCATTAAGCAATTGGTTCAGACGATCTAAATACACCTGATGTACATCTTGTTTCGGATTAGGAACTGCAAGTAAAAGTGAATGACAGTTAATATATTAACAATAATGATTGGAGTTAGAAATCGAAGTCTGAGATCCTACTTGATCTAAGTCATCGCCTAACACAACTCGGCTGTTGCTTGATATAAAACCATTCAGGTCTCGGATCACCAACTTTTCTGCTAAACGGTACGCTAATGATTTTCGTCTTTAGCACCGATTCAAAATATACAAAAGATGGGGTATCTTGGGTTCCGTGTTTGAAATTGTATAAGAAGCATACATCTTCAAAGGTGAGCTCCTTCCCAAGAATTTCCATAAAAGAAATGTATAAGGTATACAGATAAGCGTAGGAGTTGGGTTGGAGTTGCATTGGAGCAATTTGCATTCATCTCAGAAAATTGACGACGAATGGTGGAAACGAAGGTATTACCCCGACAAGGCACATTAACCTACGATCACCATCTAACCTTCGAATGGATTATGAGGACGATCTATTTTGGCAGTCAGCTCTTTGTCTCTATGGAGAATTCCATGCTTTAAACATATTCGCACAAGTTTGGCGTCATCAATTTTCAATTCGACTGAATCGCCATGTGATTCTAAGACAAACGCACTCTCAAATTCGTCAGGAGCGCGACAATCTCCTACTTCTCCCTCCTCTTCTTCACCCGTAGAGACTTCACTTCCAGATGTTGTTGCACCTTCATGTATTTCTGCTTCGTAGTTCGAACCTGCACTGTCCCAATCTAGGTCTGAAGTGGGGGTTATGTCTTCAATGATAGGATTTTCAGATGATCCTACGGCTAATTTTCTATCTACTAGCCTGGCTAAATGTCTTATAGCCATAATCACTGTATTGTCCAAGAGATAACAAAATTAGAGTATAGTTTCCCATGCCCTCCCTCCGTGTGTGTGTATGCTAAGTTGTGAAAATGTGTACAATACTAAAATCAGAAAGTATAAAATTTGCAGAAAGTAAAGAAGTATGGAAAGTTGTCATATGTTCGTTGAGTCCAGACAACTCAATTTAGGAGACTCTATCCTAACTATCCACGAGTTTGCAAGCTATAATTAATCTTGGTTAAGCTGATTTGGGCATGCTTATGTATCATAATAAGTATCAAGCGGATCGGTTTGGAAGCTCGTGTCTTAAACAAATCAGTTCAAGGGTACATGCTTTAACCGGATCAGTTTGAGGGTTTGTATGCAAGTGTCTGTTCGAAGTGAAAGTATTTAAATGTTAAAGCTTCGGATCGGTTCGGAATTAAAAGACAGAGGACTAGTTCACTAGAGCTTTTATAAAAATGATTCCGTTCGAATCGGCCTACACTGAACCGAACCGTACCAACATGTTGAGACCCAGCTTCTTCACTTAAACACTTTTAAAGCATCATCCAACTTCAGTTTCTCCGAACCGAACCGACACCGTTTAATGTCCCACAATCATTCCCCTTCAAACATGTCAGAAAGAAGACCACACAAGCATCATCTTCCTCTAATTAACTTGGATATAAGCCCAAGAGTCGATACCCTTGACACCTGTGCTCAGATCGTCATCACCTCTACTCTGAGGCGACGTCGAAGTTTCCAGCGACGTCGAAGTCGCCAGCGATGGTAGCGGTAAGGCAGGAGGCCTCAATATCAAGATAGATGTCGAATTGGACAAAATTACAGGAATTGATTCGATTCTTGGGTATTGCATAATTAAATTCGGAGGAGGTAAGATATCATGATCACTAATGTTCTTCAATACAAAGATTTAAGCAAGTTTTCTTAGAGATTAAAAGCTAGGATTTTTGATATGATTTGGGGAAACTGGAAAGTAAAGATGTAAGAGAGAAAGAGGACGGATGGCTTTTATATGGGTGAAAAAGGCTGTTGGTCTTCTCGGATGTGATGGCCCGATACGAACCATTAATAACAAAGCTTAGCATTCTAAACCACCAACAGTTGAGTCATGCATGAGGGAATTGAGTAGCTGCTACCTGGTCCGATATTTCATATTTCTGCCTAATCCGATCTGAACTAGAAGGAAATTCAGATAAATTATCTGAAAGCACAAACTACCAAGTTTAAATGGAAGAATTGCTCGGACCTTAAGTGTAACACCCCACGTCCATTAATGTCACTCACGAAGGGAATGCATTAACTTCCATGGAGGTTATAAGTGAATATAGAACAGAAAAATTACAACAAGACAGATAATAAATAGTACTTGGAAATCTAAAACTTCATTTTATTGCAGCGGAAATTAAACATGTTTGTTACATCATAAAACCATAGATCATAACCAAGTACAATATCCATCTTCATAAAAACAAAATACATAATCCCATTACATAAATAGCCATTAAAAAGATAACAAGCTGGACTTTACTTCAACGGTCCAAGCTTTCCAAAGAGAGATGAAGCAATTCAATCAAACTCCAATAGAGTTGGGCATAACCTGAGGACCTAGAGGGGGAAAAAGGATAGAAATAGAGGGGGTCAGACATAAAGTCTGGCGAGTATGATAATTCTAACAATACTATTATCAAAATAACTAGACTAAGGCATAAGCTGGAAGACAAGTAAATGTCTATGAACTCTTAGGAAGATAAAGATAGCGTTTAAGATAACGTTAAAGATAACGGTAAAGGCACACCTAATTACTAACGAATGATTACTACACTTCACCGCACATTACTACACTGCACCACACCAGTCACCCTATTGTTTGATCCCACTTGCTTCACACAGAAACTTTATAAATAGCCTTACGTACCCCTAGCTGACTACATAGGTGCCGTCTGCCCCTATCTCCACTAGGTGTACCCCACTACCCACTTTCGATCGGCTCCCTACTCGTAGATACCCGTGCTGGCCCCAAAGTGGGGTGTATCACTCCCCTAAAGTGGCAACCCGATACAATTTGAGAATGCACGGCTTATACCTACACGATGCAACAACGTCTTACCTACCAGCCCGGGTCCACACACGCATACGAAACCCGTTGGACTTGCGTTGCCACCGCTCCCCGTTTTGGCCTCTTACAGTCGAATCCATCATGCGTGTCCCGTCCTCGACTTGGGTCGAGCCCACAAAGATACGTTTGGGATACTGGTCGAAATGGGCCTCCACAAGCTACCCACCTAAGCTTGTCACTAGTATATCCCACTTAACCCTCTTAGTCATGTTCATTACATGTGTGTTTGGTTAAGTCTTACTAATCGTATTTCACATGCCACTAAGTGCACCCCCTAGATTCCTCATGCCACCCAAGGCACCTACTTAACCCTCATGTCCCACCTTACATGTTTATCTGGTTAAGTATTTCTTAATTCATTCAGGCCATAACCTCATAAAGACCTCTCACATTAGACTGGCATTTATGGCAGCTGGATTTGCCGGGCAGGTCCGGGCAGTCTTACACCATAAAAGAGTCTAACCTCGTGTCTTTACAACCGTTATGCTTTAGTTTAGGCCTAGGACCTCTCACATTGGGCTGACATTTGTGACCACTGGATTTGCCGGGCGGGTCCGGGCAGGTTTACGTCACAAATGAGTCCAACCTCGTGTCCTAAGCATTGATTAACACTTAAAATCTTTTACCCCAGTTTTAATAATTCCCTATTCAAATTATTAATTAAGTCAACTTTTAATGATGTCCATAATTGACTCAATTATGGCCATCCACTTATGGCATGCAAAATCATATCAATTGCACCCCAACTTTTTAATATTAAATCCTTAATATTACCCCTACCCCACGTTTATACGTTCGCTTATTCAACGCATAATATAGGCTAGACTTGTACAGTCTAACACCTAGCACAAAGATAAATTATCACAACATATAGACAATTAAAATAAATTTAATCATAATAGGGGAGAAACTTGCATAAACTACACATGTTAAGGATCAAAAGGAGTCAACTTGTTAAATGTCTCAATTTACATGATATGATCATAGCCCAAATCTATACATAAACTTGCATATGGGGTTTTTAGGCAACATAATGATGGTGTGAACTAGCATAGGATATCACATATGTCATAGCATAATTCTATATGTCATAATAGATGTCTTGGCATATGTTCATAACTTTTCTAATCAATCTAACTTGCATATGTGACTTGTCATATAGATCAACATAACCCAAACATGATGATTTAATTAATATGAACTAACTAGCATAGATGGTAACATCATGGCCTTTTTAACATGTATGATTCATCACAACTTAGCATAGAAACTTTCAACATACATAACATCATCACAGCATGATTTACAACATATAAGATATCATCATCACATAACATTGGATTTACAATATACATGATAGCAAAAGGGGTTTACAACAACATATATGATAATTCACATCATCTACTCATAATCCATTCATAACTCAACCTAAATAAAATGATAATAATCTTGTTAAGATCATCATACTCACAATTTAGAGAAGAAAAGAGAGAGTTTTGCTTTGCTTTAGGGTTGAGAGAATTAGAATTGAATTTGCTTTTCTTCTTTCTTAGTTGGCGGCAGCTCCATTGATTTCCGTGGCGACGGTATGACGGTAACTATTCTATTTTAATTAGGTTTAGGGTTCGCATTAGGATGTATTTATAGGTGTAGGAAGTTATTTAGGACCATTAGATTAACCCTGAACCATGAGAACCAATCAAATGCAAAATCTGCATTTGAGCGAATCGGCCCACGGGTTGATAGCCAAACACCCTGGATTAACCCCTAGTCGACCCAGCGATTCTCGGGTCGACCTCAAAAATGGGCCGGTTCGGTTATTTCCCCTCCCAATTCACTGTTTTGAACTTTTTCGCATATTTATTTAATTAATTTTTAATATATATATCAATATATATATATTTCTCTGCGCAACCCATTTCACTTAATTCTTTTCTAAAAATTAAGTATACTTTTAATTTGTGAATTTTAATGTTATAAAATTACGGGGTGTTACATTCTCCCCTCCTTAAAGGATTTCGTCCCCGAAATCTCTAAGTCAAGAAGAATGTATATCCTACCATCTAATCGTCCATCTACTCAACCATCAAACACCAGCATCCATTGTCCTTAAAAGACTTCTAATGCTTTAATGTTTATATGCACAGTGTGTGTATATGTCCATATCTAATGCAAAATTAGGCGGTCTACTGATTCAGTCGACCTCCTTAGTGCAATTCATGATAGTGTCATGCGTCCAATATGTATGCAAAAGATTCCTAATGATACATATTAATTCTATATGTGTGCACAACCATCCACCCAAACGCAGCAACTATATGTTACTACAACCATTATACATCCATTTTACTAAATACATCCATATATATATGCAATATGAAGTGACTGAGCCGATCTGGTGCCTAATAGTGTGTGTATATGCATCCATGAGCAACCACTAGCAAACACTTGCATCCACTTTGCATCCACCATACATAACATATCTCAAACACATGTTTCAACCATAGGATTATCCTAACTAAAGGTCAAAGATACTAGCGAGAGGATATACTAAAGATAAGATAAGTACAAGCTAAGCGATAAAAGAGAAATTAAAGGACATACCCTCAAAAAGAAAAGGGTATCGTGAACGCATCTTCTCTTCCGTCTCCCAAGTAGCGTTGCTCTCATCATCTCCCCATTGCACTTTGACTAGTCTGACCTCTCGATTCCTCAACCTCTTGATCTCCGACACAAGAATGCGCGTAGGAGCTCGTCGAATTGTCGCATCATGCTCTATCTCCACCTCTCTAAGCAAGCTCGGCTCTACCACTTCCGCGGTCTCGTGCAAGCACTTCCTCAAATGTGACACATGGAATACGTCATGTACACCACTAAGTCTCTCGGGCAACTCCACTCTATACGCCATCCGTCCAATCCTCTCCTTAATGGGAAACGGCCCTACAAACCTTGGTGCTAATTTCCCAATGGACCCAAAGCGAACAACGTTTCGTAATCGAGACACTTTTTAAAGACCATGTCCCCAACTTCAAACTCGAGATCTGTCCTCCTCTTATCCGCATAAGATTTCTGCCTATCTTGCGCTGCTTTCATCCTCCTTCGAATCAAGTCGATCTTCTCCGAAGTCTCCCTAATCATATCGGGCCCAAGTAAGATCTTATCCGTAGATTCCCACCAACATGTAGGTGAACGACAAGGTCGTCCATATAGAGCTTCGAATGGTGCCATACCAATGCTGGAATGAAAGCTATTATTATATGCGAACTCAACCAATGGAAGATGCTCTTCCCATGTACCCCCAAAGTCTAGGATACATAGCCTCAACAGATCCTCCAGAATGTGATTCACCCTCTTAGTCTGGCCGTCCGTCTGAGGATGATATGCGGGCTCAAACATAACTGAGTCCCTACCGCCTCTTGTAAGCTTCTCCAAAATTCGCTAGCGAAAATAGGATCGCGGTCGCTCACTATGCTAGAAGGAACACCGTGTAACCGAACTATCTCTCGAACGTATATAGAAGCTAACCATGGAACAGTCCTCTTACTCTTCACGGGAATAAAATGGGCGCTCTTAGTAAGTCTATCTACTATAACCCAAATTTCCGTATTACCCTTCCTCGATCGCGGTAATCCATCCACAAAATCCATCGAGATGCTTTCCCATTTCCATAGTGGAACCTCCAATGGGTGAAGCAACCCACCGGGTTTCTTTTGCTCCGCTTTTACTTGTTGGCACACCAAGCATCTAGCGACATACTCGGCCACGTCTTTCTTCATGCCGGCCCAAAAGTAAACTCTCTTCATGTCTTTGTACATCTTGTCCCCGCCGGGATGAATGGTCATCTTCGAACGATGTGCTTCGTCAAGAATAGTCTTCCTTAGGTCATCGTCTTTTGGTACACAAAGTCTACCGTCCCTACGTAACCAACCCTTATCATCTAGGGTATACCTACGGAGATAGCTTGATGACTCCCCTCATTTGAGCTTTTCTACTAACTCAACTAATTGTGGGTCGTCTCGCTGTGCCTCGCCAATCCATCCCAAAAGCGTAGGTCTGACCTCCAAGGATGCTAGCAAACCAGGGACGAAGTCAACGGAAGGTCTAAAGTCAAACATCGAAATGAATTCTAAACTTTGCCGCTCAACAAACAAAGGACTTAAGGATAATCTTTTTCTACTTAAGGCATCGGCCACTACGTGACCCTTGCCAGGGGTATATGCTATCTCAAAGTCGTAGGACGCTAAGAACTCCATCCACCTTTGCTGCCTTAAGTTCAAGTCCTTTTGAGAGAATAGGTATTTTAAAGATTTGTGGTCAGTGAATAGTTCGAATTTCTCGCCAAGAAGATAATGACGCCAAGACTTAAGCGCGGAAACAATAGCGGCCAACTCTAGGTCATGTGTGGGGTAATTCTTCTCATGCGCTCTCAACTGCCTTCCACCATAGGCTATTACCCTGCCCTCTTGCATTAAGACTGCGCCTAGTCCTGTCCCACAAGCGTCAGTATAAACGGTAAACGGCTTACTCCCGTCTGGCAATACTAAGACTGGGGCTGAAGTCAAAGCTCTCTTCAAACGTTGGAACGCATCATCACAATCTACGTCCCATGTGAAAACTAGGTTCTTCTTCGTCAAGCGTGTCAATGGAGCTGATATCTTTGCGAAGTCTTTGATAAACTTCCTATAGTAGCCAGCCAACCCCAAGAAACTTCTCACTTCGGTAGCATTTTTAGGAACATTCCAATCTTGGATGGCCACCACCTTCGCGGGATCTACAGTTATCCCTTCTTTGGAAACCACGTGTCCTAAGAACCGTACTTCCTTCCTCCAAAAGTGACACTTAGAAAATTTAGCTTTAAGCTTATGCGCTCGAAGAGTCTCCAACACTTCCCTAAGATGTAGGGCATGCTCTTCTTCATCCTTAGAAAAGATCAAGATGTCATCTACAAAGACTACCACAAATTTGTTAAGGTACTCCCTAAACACCCTACTCATCAAATCAACAAAGTATGCGGGGGCGTTTGTCAAACCGAAGGGCATCACTAGCCATTCACAGAAACCGTCCGGAGTCCTAAAGGTAGTCTTGTCAATGCTATCCTCAGCCACTCTCAACTGATGGAAACCAGTGGCTAAGTCCAACTGCGAAAACACTGAGGTGCCAACTAACTGATCGAAGAGATCGTCAATCCTCGGCAGTGGGTGTCTGTTCTTCTTAGTAAGCTTATTAAGTTCTCTATAGTCCACACAAAGTCTAAGGGACCCATCCGACTTCGTGGCAAATACTACTGGAGCACCCCACTCCGATATACTTCGTCATATGAACCCCTTCTCAAGCAACTCCTTCACTTGCTTACCGAGTTCCCTCCTTTCACGTGGAGCCATGTGGCGTACTGGCAAAGATACTGGTTTCGCATTATCCACAAGATATATTCGAAAATCTATCTCCCGCTTCGGAGGCAAGCCCTTCACCTCCTCAAACACATCCGAATATTCTTGGACCACTCTAACAGATCGTAGATTTTCCTCAGACGTGTCAAGCGATTCTAGATAACTTAGCATAACCGAATTTATGGGATTACAAAAGATTTCGAGAGTGTTTCCAAGGCGAGTCACGAGCCTAACTACTCTCCTTTCACAATCAAGAATGGCCCCATTTCTGGATAACCAATCCATTCCTAAAATTAGCCCATAGCCCGTGAAGCCCAACACATAAGCATCACATCTAAATTCAACGCTAAGTATGGAAATTTTCAAATCCAAACACATCATAGACAAATAAGCTGAGCCCCCAATTGGATTTGAAACAACTAAGGGATCCTCTACTAAACTGGTGTTTAAGTGCAGTGATTCAACTAATGATGTTGAGATAAACGAATGTGATGCGCCCGAATCGAATAAGGTACGGACAGGATGATCAAACAGAAAAACTAAGCTTTCAACAGAAATGGTTCTACCTCGTTCTTGCAGCGGTGGGACCGCGAGAGCCTGAACTTGTCCCCTTGCCTGCCCTGGTGCCATAAAAGCCTGCACCTGTCCTCCCGAGGTAGCTCTTGCCCTCTGCCCCTTCTTTGGGCAGTCCTTTACTAAATGTCCCGCATCGCCACAATGAAAACAGCCTATCTTCTTTTTCTTTCGGCAATCCTTGCTGAGATGGCCTGGTGTCCCACAGTTAAAACATTTCTTCTTTCCCTTGTCGTTATTGTCTTTACCACCCTTCTTGTTTTGCTGTTGTGGTTTCTTCTGATCCCCCTTCTTCTCGGGTTCCTTATCAGCTTTAGCGCTTTTCTCCTCATGCATAAGCGCCATTTCTACTAACTTCTCAAAGGTGGCCCCCATAGGGATGTGGGTCATAGCCAACCCTTGCAATGGTTCATTCAAGCCATTCACGAACCTCAGCGCCTTCTTCTCCGGCGTGTTCACTAAGTCCAAGCCAAACCTTGCTAACTGATTAAATTTATTGACATATTCTTTCACTGATGAGCTTCCTTGCTTCAATGTCAAGAACCTTTCCATATATAGATTTTCTTCCGCCCTTGAGAGAAACTTCGCCTCGAACCTACGTCTGAAATCTGCCCAAGAGTCAATAGGACGCTCCCCATTAGTGACCTCCCACCAAAATGGGGCCTCTCCCTTCATCAACCAAGCTGCCAATCGAACTCTCCTCCCTTCTTCTGCTTCAAATATTTCTAGTAATTCTTCCACCTCCTTAAGCCAATCTCTTGCTTCCACATACGTTTCTGACCCTTGAAATGGTTTTCCATCCATAGCCTTGAATTCCTTGCACGTCTTTGCAAAAGTATCTACGTGAGGAGGAGGAGGAACGGGTGCAACTGGTGGTGGAGGAACATTGGCTGGACCTGCAGCGGCCCTAGCCTCTAATAACCTCCTATACCATCCTGGTATCGTTACACCGTCGGGTAGACTAAGATCTTCAGCCATGCTGAAACGAAAAAGGAAAGATTCAGAATGGAGAATTCGAAAGATAAAGATATGGGCTATTGGGGATTATGTTTTTTTTTTCTTAAAAACTTTTCTCTTTAAATTTCTCAGTAAAACATGTTTTTGAAAGCACTTCTTCCAAAAATAACTATTTTTCTAAAGTATTTTTATCTGTTCTGGTAACCTTAAGCTCTGATACCACGTGTAACACCCCACGTCCATTAATGTCACTCACGAAGGGAATGCATTAACTTCCATGGAGGTTATAAGTGAATATAGAACAGAAAAATTATAACAAGACAGATAATAAATAGTACTTGGAAATCTAAAACTTCATTTTATTGTAGCGGAAATTAAACATGTTTGTTACATCATAAAACCATAAATCATAACCAAGTACAATATCCATCTTCATAAAAAAAATACATAATCCCATTACATAAATAGCCATTAAAAAGATAACAAGCTGGACTTTACTTCAACGGTCCAAGCTTTCCAAAGAGAGATGAAGCAATTCAATCAAACTCCACTAGAGCTGGGCCCAACCTGAGGACCTGGAGAGGGAAAAAGGATAGAAATAGAGGGGGTCAGACATAAAGTCTGGCGAGTATGATAATTCTAACAATACTATTATCAAAGTAACTAGACTAAGGCATAAGCTGGAAGACAAGTAAATGTCTATGAACTCTTAGGAAGATAAAGATAGCGTTTAAGATAACGTTAAAGATAACGGTAAAGGCACACCTAATTACTAACGAATGATTACTACACTGCACCGCACATTACTACACTGCATCACACCAGTCACCCTATTGTTTGATCCCACTTGCTTCACACAGAAACTTTATAAATAGCCTTACGTACCCCTAGCTGACTACATAGGTGCCGTCTGCCCCTATCTCCACTAGGTGTACCCCACTACCCACTTTCGATCGGCTCCCTACTCGTAGATACCCATGCTGGCCCCACAGTGGGGTGTATCACTCCCCTAAAGTGGCAACCCGATACAACTTGAGAATACACGGCTTATACCTACACGATGTAACAACGTCTTACCTACCAGCCCGGGTCCACACACGCATACGAAACCCGTTGGACTTGCGTTGCCACCGCTCCCCGTTTTGGCCTCTTACAGTCGAACCCAGCATGCGTGTCCCGTCCTCGACTTGGGTCGAGCCCACAAAGAAACGTTTGGGATACTGGTCGAAAGGGCCCCCCACATGCTACCCACCTAAGCTTGTCACTAGTATATCCCACTTAACCCTCTTAGTCATGTTCATTTACATGTGTGTTTGGTTAAGTCTTACTAATTGTATTTCACATGCCACTAAGGGCACCCCCTAGATTCCTCATGCCACCCAAGGCACCTACTTAACCCCCATGTCCCACCTTACATGTTTATCTGGTTAAGTATTTCTTAATTCATTCAGGCCATAACCTCATAAAGACCTCTCACATTAGACTGGCATTTATGGCAGCTGGATTTGCCGGGCGGGTCCGGGCAGTCTTACACCATAAAAGAGTCTAACCTCATGTCTTTACAACCGTTATGCTTTAGTTTAGGCCTAGGACCTCTCACATTGGGCTGACATTTGTGACCATTGGATTTGTCGGGCGGGTCCGGGCAGGTTTACGTCACAAATGAGTCCAACCTCGTGTCCTAAGCATTGATTAACACTTAAAATCTTTTACCCCAGTTTTAATAATTCCCTATTCAAATTATTAATTAAGTCAACTTTTAATGATGTCCATAATTGACTCAATTATGGCCATCCACTTATGGCATGCAAAATCATATCAATTGCACCCCAACTTTTTAATATTAAATCCTTAATATTACCCCTACCCCACGTTTATACGTTCGCTTATTCAACGCATAATATAGGCTAGACTTGTATAGTCTAACACCTAGCACAAAGATAAATTATCACAACATATAGACAATTAAAATAAATCTAATCATAATAGGGGTGAAACTTGCATAAACTACATATGTTAAGGATCAAAAGGTGTCAACTTGTTAAATGTCTCAATTTACATGATATGATCAAAGCCCAAATCTATACATAAACTTGCATATGGGGTTTTTAGGCAACATAATGATGGTGTGAACTAGCATAGGATATCACATATTTCATAGCATAATTCTAGATGTCATAATAGATGTCTTGGCATATGTTCATAACTTTTCTAATCAATCTAACTTGCGTATGTGACTTGTCATATAGATCGACATAACCCAAACATGATGATTTAATTAATATGAACTAACTAGCATAGATGGTAACATCATGGCCTTTTTAACATGTATGATTCATCACAACTTAGCATAGAAACTTTCAACATACATAACATCATCATAGCATGATTTACAACATATAAGATATCATCATCACATAACATTGGATTTACAATATACATGATAGCAAAAGGGGTTTACAACAACATATATGATAATTCACATCATCTACTCATAATCCAATCATAACTCAACCTAATTAAAATGATAATATTCTTGTTAAGATCATCATACTCACAATTTAGAGAAGAAAAGAGAGAGTTTTGCTTTGCTTTAGGGTTGAGATAATTAGAATTGAATTTGCTTTTCTTCTTTCTTAGTTGGCGGCGGCTCCATTGATTACCATGGCGACGGTATGACGGTAACTATTCTATTTTAATTAGGTTTAGGGTAAGCATTAGGATGTATTTATAGGTGTAGGAAGTTATTTAGGACCATTAGATTAACCATGAGCCATGAGAACCAATCAAATGAAAAATCTGCATTTGAGCGAATCGGCCCACGGGTTGACAGCCAAACACCCTGGATTAACCCCTAGTCGACCCAGCGGAGCTCCGGTCGACCTCAAAAATAGGTCGGTTCGGTTATTTCCCCTCCCAATTCGCTGTTTTGAACTTTTTCGCATATTTATTTATTTAATTTTTAATTTATATATATATATATATATATATCAATATATACATATATATATTTCTTTGCGCAACCCATTTCACCTAATTCTTTTCTAAAAATTAAGTATACTTTAATTTGTGAATTTTAATGTTATAAAATTACGGGGTGTTACATTAAGTGAAGTCTTGAGGTAACTTAGAACAAAAGGAGTAATTCCTGCATTCAATGGTGTATTTATAGGCTTTGAAAATACCAAAAGATATGACTTCATGAATTGTCATAACTTTATAGATAGTTGGAAGCAACTATTAAGCGGAATTGAATTAGAAACAAACGAGTCGACCATTTCGAAGCACGTCCTATTTTCAGTAAACACGTACTTCGAAGGGGAAATATTAGCCTACTTTGTAGATTAGGCTATAAAAATTTGTGACTGAATTAATTGATAAAACTATTTAAAGGCATGGCTAGCTGGTTTTCGGTTCATTTCGGGATCCCCAGACTGAACCACCTTCCTTCTACACGAGCTAACCAATGAGCCAGCTTCAGGAGATACTTTCGGATCAGTACAATCTATACACATCCGATCTGAACCACCCTCCAGCTATACGATCTGATCCGAAAGCGGAAACTGCAGCGGTTGCATCCCACTTTCATTCAAACTCGGGGGTGGGGGAGGGGGTTACACTCCATTATCCCATGCTATTTAGTGCGTTGTCATCATCTCAAGATCCTCGAACCCGAAATGTGTGAAATGGACCCCACGTGGCCTCCAAATCTGATCAATTTTCATCCTATAAATACCCCCACAAAGCATCATTTTAAAGGCACTTTTGGAAAATCATTGACTCAAGATCCTTAACCACCCAATTTCTTTGCTTTATTCAGATTACATCCAAACTTTTGGAGTAAAATTCCACAAAATGAAGAGAGATTATCAATTGTATAAGTGAGACTGAGTGGCATTTAGTATTGAATTTGTATTCAAATCATCAATTAAAGAAGTATAAA
This sequence comes from Allium sativum, assembly GCA_030737875.1. NCBI lineage: Eukaryota > Viridiplantae > Streptophyta > Magnoliopsida > Asparagales > Amaryllidaceae > Allium > Allium sativum. The sequence continues at coordinate 1,027,820,736 of CM060909.1, forward strand.
GTGGACGTAGGCTTTTAATGCCAAACCACTATAAATTGTGTGTTCTTGTCGTTTTTCTTTTCATTTTTCTTAGAATTACCATTCAATTGGGTGTCAACACCACTTTTTGGTCTAAAAGATGATATATTAATTTAAAAAAAATATAAAATTGAACTTCCGAAGTATTAATTTATTTTATACGAATTTATTAATTTTAGTAGTAATTAGGTAATAATAAGAATATCTAATAATTAAAAAAACCAATTTCTAAAATTCATAATTAATGTAAAAATAATTTTGAAATTGTAAATAATTATGATATACATATATGCATGTTTATGTATTTACATATATGTGTGTATGTGTGTATAGTATAATAATAAATAATAAAATATAGTAATGAGACGAAGTATTTTGGATCCTTAATTAGGTGTTTTCTTAAGTTTGATAAACTTGTGCACCTAACCAATTAGTATTATGATAGTATCATTACCTATCGGAATATCACCTAACTAATAATACAGTATGTATATATACATGTATATAAGCAATAAACAGTTATACAAATACCATACATCATATAATAACTAAATATCCGCCTAAACTGATGCTCTCAACTTTGCCTTATATTGGTGATCCCTCAATGTCTGGAAATCTCATCGATGCAACATATTGCTAGATCTTGAACTGCATACCATTTTCTATCAAATAACTACTGATTTGAATTAATTTGATTTTTATGGAGAATATACAAGGATAAATTTCGAACATAAGATGATAAAGGATGCGTCCAATTTTATTTATGTGCAATAGGGTTGGAAGTCCATTTATAGTGAAAGGAACGGAAAGAAAGGCAAATTATATATTGTATCCTTTCTCCTCAAATTCAATTCATCCATCAGAAATACCGATATCCAATTTTTAAGCCTCCCGTTACATTATTTTTGGTCAAAACTTACAATCCCTTTCGTGGGATCTAAACTCATTTTAAGCCCAATTAAAAATTGTTAGTTTAGTTTAATTTAATTGCTTATCAAATCAGTATATTTATAACTATTATTAATATGCAGTAATATTTATTTTTAAATTATATTCAAATTTCAAAATTAACATTTCATAAATATTAATTAATTTATAATAATTATAAACTAACTAAATCATTTGGTTTATAAAGAATTCATCATTTTACTTGTGTGACCCTTATGGGTAAATTCATTCAGCAATTAACATGGAACTACTCGAATTTAGTGTTCACACATCACTTAGCTGGTAGTGCGACATTTTAGCCAAATTTATAGCTCTCTTAGTTTTAGGAAATAGTTCAGTTTTACATTATTAAGCACTAACCGGCTGAAGTATTTATATCCACCAAGTATCTTTGTCAAAACTGTATCACACTGGTAATGGTGAAAATTTAAATATCATCCATAATCAACTCTACATTCCAAACGTAAAGTCCCTAAGTCAATAAAAACAATTATTATTAGCTAAATTGCTTTGTCTAGAGTTTCTTACTTTGAGTGGACTATGAAACTAACCTCAATTGAGGAGATGATTCTCCCTTAAATAGCGCTTCACTTTGTACTTCCATTCAATCCAAAAAGAGCACTCGATGGATATCACGCCATGAATTGACTATAATTAAAGCGGATCTTTTGTGTTGAAGATCAACAGTATTCTTAAGTCGACAGAACTGTGTTAATCAGTTATATTTATATTTTTAGTTTGACATTAATTATGTCAACTATTAGAAAACTAAAAGTGAGTCATTCCATAATTATCCAACAACATCAATGCATAAGATTTAGGTTCCCTAATAGTCATATTGAAGATCAACAGTACTATCAAGTTGAGAGAACTGTGTTAATCTGTTATATTGATATTTTCGGTTTAACATTAGTTATGTCAATCATTGGGAAACTATCAAGTGCTTCATTCCATAATTATTCAACAACATCACTGCCTAACATTTGGATAGACGTTTGCTAGTAAGAGCAAGTATATTTAGTCTCGATGTACCTTGGCCAGGAACATTTAAAATGGTGTATATATATTCAACATGATAAATTATTCATGTTTACAATATTTTTTAACTACTGTCACAATATATACCATTTATGGATTATTTATAAATGCAAATTTAGTTGAGCTAATTAAGTATTATAACATATTACATCAAATATATTATAGAAAGAGATACCTTTTATTTTGAACAAGAACGATTGACGAGTTTGGTATATGCAACATATTATATAGTTGGCCATATCATATTGTTAACTCTATCAGAGGTTACCATAAAATACAAGGAAATTCATAAACAATTGAATTGATCCCTCAAAACAACCCTTACCCTTATATTTATATGTAAAGATTGGTGAGAATTATTCCACCGTATTCATAGCTATGTTCCTCACGTCCAGAAGAAGAATTTTCTAAAAAGATCATGGTCACGTCAGCAGTTACCATAAATTGGCACCAGTTTATAGGCAAGGGGTCTGTACTGATCCATAAATTTGCATCATGAATCTTTTCGAGGGTTTCACGTTGATGCAAACTGTTAGTAACTTCATATTTTATATCTTGATTGTTTTGCTAAAAGCTTGTTTCTAGGTGAATTGCTTGGATTGGTGATAGAATTGAGTTTCTAACTTTAAATGCATAAGAAACTAGAAAGAAAATGACACTGACATGTGATCGATCCACATAAGCTTGTAATAGGTTGCAATCACCATGCCTTGGAAGTAGAGGGGACGTAAAGTGATTTTGAAGTAATTGGAGGGATCAATAATGATCCCATCATGGATCAAGTTTAATCCATTACTTGGATAGTTTAATGATGTTGAGTGCCTACTTGTTGATGCAATAAGCGTTGGTTTCCTCTTCGATGCTAGTTGCAATATTCTGGGCTTGTAACCTAGTTGTACTTAGCTTCTGGAATTGTTGGTTGTCTTTAATGGACTCTTTCCCCTGATAACTATCAAGTTTGGCCAGTCATATTAGCCTAAACAGGGCCTGCTCAAAAGGCCATATACAATATGCATTCCTCTTCTTATCTCATACAAGAATGATGTAGATCTAAGAGGTCTAAGATATGTTTATTTACCCATTTAATATACATGTCATTCGATTAAATTATAATTCATAATGGCGGCAGGCGAATTTTAAGTCTCCTTCCACGCTCGTTTCATGTCCAAAAATAATACTTCTCCTTCTCATTCACGACTCTCAACTACTCGGTCTGACTGAGTTTTCTCTTCTGTTGTCTCTGTTCATAGTTCTTACCTGCCTTTTTATTCGAATCAAGATTCATTCAATGCTCCTTGTACAACCATGGATCTACTTCAGGAACTATCACAAATCGTTGGATCTGTTGATCAACATTCTTCTCCGTTATCTGGTACATCAATGCCCTATTATTCTTTGCTTTCACCTATGATTGATGCTTCCAAAAATGCCAGAATTTGGGTAATTGATAAATTTGGTTCAGCGTTGATTTAGATAATAGCAGTAATAAATTGGGTGTAGATGGAAGCATTAATCTAATGGAATGTACTACCATTTCTTCTCCACACCAATGCATGAATTGTGCTTGTGATATAGCCATTGTGCCTGGAAATACTCCTGCAGCTACTTCAATGGTTTTGCCCATTACACTACCTATAGTGTATGAACATAGGCCTGACTTTGTCGACCTTTCAGATCTGTTGCTGTTAACGCTAGTGCAGATTATGTTGTTCTAGATAATAACTTGGTTGCACTTAATGGGGACAAGCCAGAATGGGTTTCACTTTTTAATTCACTATCAAAATTGTTGGATCATACATTTCGAATTCCTTTAACATCGAGGTTATAGATGGAGCTAGTGTATTGTCGACTAATGCTATTAAAGGTGCAGTTAGCCATTGGGTTAAGCATTTAGTTGGTTTTTTCTTAGATGTCATGATGCCATACAATGAGGTCCGTTTGTAGTGTCTAAGGGTTTGGAAAGCTAAAGGCAAATTACCTGTACAATACTACAAATCCTTGTTCTACTTTCACTTCTCAAATAAGGAAGACCGTCTCAAAACATTAGAAACAAGGCCTCTCATAATTGAAGGAAAAAAATTATTATCACTCCTTAGGGTCTTGGCATTGACAAGGTCAGAGAGAAAGCTTTTCCATTCCTGTTTAGGCCGCTTTTGCAAACATCGGGTCAGTTCTACAACCTTTAATTAGCCTAAATTTGCTTGTTAATCTTACTGGAGAATTCAAATTTTTGATATTGTGACCAAGATAAGAAATAAAATCTCCTGTTTGCTTGTGCTTTGATTGAAATTTCCCCAACTAAGCTTTTTCCTTTGAAGCTTAAAGTCAGAATCATTGTTGAGATTGAAATGGAAGTAAACGTACAGTATAAATGGAAACTAGATATATGCGTTACCTTCCAAAAATTTGGTCATACTTCTTCCATCTACACTAATGGCTCGGTGCCTTTTGCCTCCAGACCCCCACTCTCTAGGATGAAGTTAAACTGGACTCCTAAGGTTCCTTTGCATGTGGAAACCACTGCTACTACAATTATTGACCCAATAGATGATATTACTAGTCCTTTGGTTACCCTAACAGTGCCAATTCCCGTTGTAGAGCCACCTTCCAATCCTATGGTCAATCGTGAAGATCAAATTATTTTTTAGGAACCTAGCGGAAAACCATGGATTCACGTTGTGTCTGAGATGAGGTATGATTCAGTAACTAATAGATTCTATAAGTTCGTAGGAAAGGATGGAGAATCTTGGCATCTGAAGTATTATATTGAAGGTGAAGGTTTATCTTTGTTGACAGGTGGGGAAGATGAACAATGCATCTGGTCTATGATTTTGCAATCCTTTTGGGATAGGAATTCTTATACTTCATGCTCTCGAGATGTTATGATCTGATTATTGCATCGTATTTCACTACCTTTAGGCATGTCAGATGCCCTGGTACAAATGCTGACATCTATAATGACAAGGGAGACTAGTTGTCTCATGTTAGCAGTTTAGGCATGTTAGTCTAACTTTTGTATTTCATTTTGATTTATTGTATAGTGGTCTGGCCACTATAAAAATCAGTTGATAGTAGTTAAACAATCTGTCTGACCCTTGTACTTTCATGTATTTGTTACTAATTGTAATGAAAAGTTTACGGAGCACTATAAAAATCGATCGGCTTTCCAAAATTATATATGTCATTTATCGTAAACCATATCCATTAATTATAATTTTTTACATATGCAGTACGTCAATTTATATATATTTAATATACACAATATCTAGCCTTTGTCATTTATAATTGTAACGACCCGGTATAATTCGATGCCCGTATTCCGACCATAATACATCAAACCCGTACTATTTGCCAAAAATCAAGTATCAAACACACCAAATGGTTATTATAAAGAAATTAGATGGTGAGATAAGAAAGAAATAAATATTATAGTAGAAGAAATAAGAAGAAGAAACACGTCAGAATCAGAGTTTCACATCGCAGCGGAACAAAATATAATATAGAAATATATCTTTATTGAGAGCTTGAAATAAATACTTACAATCATCAGAGTACATCAATACATCTGGAGAGTTATGGTAATATGTCCTCATATACAAAACATAACGTAATAAATACTAATACGTCTGAACTCCTCTAGCATGTGTTCTGAACTTCGTAATAACCAATGACCTGAACCTGTAAAACCCAGTCTAACCCAAGCATTACAAACGCCGGATCAGTCCGGTGAACCAGAGTGAGAAAACTCGTTGAGTTTACAAGCAATATCCAACTTGATTTTTTTGTTAAAATTTCTTTTCGAAAGAAAGGATAATCGTAGATCAAATCTGCACATAAATACGGATGACTTTTACCTTACGATAACCCAAAACGATTCTTTTGAAATCATATCTATTCTGATATTATAATAATGTCTAAATACAAATAAATAACAATTTAGCAAAACGCTTGCATCTCACGCTATATATATATAGCATACAATCAAAACCGTGAGCTCTTATTGGAGAATGGATTCTAATTAGCAAGGTATGGGACCACCTTCCGACAGTGTATCTCTAGAGAGGAATACATTAGGGTTCAACAAGAACATCTTGCAACCTGGCTAAGTATGACCGACCATTCATTTCGCTTGAATGTTCTGAGTTTATTGTCACCTTATGGCTTTTTTTCGTGACCGCCGTAGTTCCCGGGAGATACAGAAATGAAAAGAAGTAACAAATATTAATATTCTCTGGATGTGACAATACACCCTAATGGGAGCGACCCACATAACCATGCGACCTACTCGATTTTATACTATTTCCAGTTGATGAGGTTTGAGGTTTAAAACTTCTTTTAGAACATCTGGCCATCATTCACTTTTGAATCCCACATCGTCCATACAAATCATCCAGGAACAAGATGAACCGAAGTTACCCTCCTACCACATCCTAGGAATCACCCTATAGATCAGTAACGAGTAGTCTTTGCAACCCGTAGATTCCAACTATGACAGAACACAATATATCTGTAACAACCCAGAATTTCTGGACCAATTTTTTTTTTTAGCTATTTTAATGGATTTTGAATATTTAAAATGATTTATTTTAAATAATAATGATTTAAAATTTATTAAAATCGAAGTTAGAATGTATAAATTTATTTTAATTATAAAACGAGTTGAAATGGCGTAGTAGTTTGAAAATTCGATTTTAAATTTCAATTGAATATACAGAATTCAATATAAATCGGATTTCAATAAAACAATAAATGTTGGAATCTATTTAACTATATCTTTCTGACGAATGTGAAAAACTGAGATTTCGCTTTAAAATTGAAAGTTATGTCCAGTCTAAACTTCAAAATAGTCGCTATAGTATTTATATATTTTTTAATATAAAATATAGCCCTTAAAAATAGCCATTTTGCAAACGACCTCCGTTTTCGATGAAACTACTTTTGTTGGATCCAGAATGCCAAATTATTGTTAGGTTTAAAATTTCATAATTTTTGGAATTAATATGTGAGCGCAATGAATTTAAACATGTTTTGTCAATTCAGTTTGAATTTAATCGACTGGAAAAGGACCATTTTTCAAACGGCCTTCAAATTTGGTAAAATCAGTTTTTTTAGGACCATATCATCAAAATATATCTATATTTATTTTTCTGTAATTTTTGGAGTCAGTTTGTGGACCCGGTAAATTAAAATGTACGTTTAAATTCAATATATATTGATTTATATTTTAATTTAACGAAGGACTGATCGAAATAATTGAATTGGCTTACGAAACATATCCCACTTTGTCTGGAATGGGGGTATTTACTTAGGAATGACATTCGTTGGGTTTGATTTGGAGACCGAATGAATAAACTCACTTTTTCGAATTTAATAATATTAAATTATATTATATATATAAGTCAAACTCCGTCAAAACCCTTACGTTCTTTAAACCCGCAGTCAACCTTTCTCCTGGAGCCGTCGTTTTCTTTAATGGCCTAAAACCTCCAAAATGAACTCGATAATTATTTCAAATTCATCAAGAATTTGATCAAATCTCTAAAACAAATATGGTAGAGTTTTCTTCAAGCTTTAAATTGGTATGAGGATGATTGAAAATAAGGGGGTAGTTCGTGAGATTTCGGAGTTCAAACGTGTGGTGTTCGAGCTCGATTTCCAAGCTTCAGAAGTGTGCGAGTTAGCCTGAACTCCGGGTGTTAGTGGAGAAAGGGAGCGGCTCGATGGTGGTGGCTTCTGATCGGCGTTCTATGCCCTAAGGTGACGTGTGAAATTGAAGAAGTCGGGGCAGTTTTTCTCGTGTCCTAGAAGATGAAGACGACAACTAAAAAATTTGTAATTAGGGGAAAAGAAATTATTTAATTCTTCTAATTAGTGTAATTAATTAAGTAATTAAAGTAATTAAAGTTTAAAATCTTGTAACTTGTTCAAACAGAGATGAAATTACATGATTCAAATTGCGTTGGAGTCGTGGTGAAAAATACTACACCATGGAACTGACCAAAACAAAAACGGAGCAAATATAGATTTGAGGAAAATTTAAATTCAAACAGAATGAAATCACCATTTCAAGACTGATGGAGTGGAAACGAATGTGAGAACTCTCTCACTCAAATCAATTACATTATGTTATTATATCATAGGTTGTAAATGGGGATCAGTAGCTCCTGCCACTACTTTTTGCAAACCATGGTTAATTTGTGTGTTATGGTTATGATGGGATGATATTGATTGGGATTTGATGATTGATTGTTGTGTATGGCACGAGCCAGTATCAGGAAAGGGATAATGCTAGACATTATTCTGGTTCTACAAATAGCATTGTTATAATAGCAAAATTTTCTGAAATAAAATGAATAAAATTGTCATTCAATGGAATAATTAATTATTGGGTAAAAATATTATTTTTAACAAATATATACGATATATAAAATTATCATGAAATGAAATTGGAATAAATAATCATTTACAAGTCGGACGTCTTGTTTGTGTACACATATTTAACTGATATTGATTGGGACGATAAATTTTACACATTTCCCAAATGAAGAAATAATAATCAGTATTTGTTCGTTGAAACCCCACACGGGTATTGGGATGATATTTGACGTACACTAATCCGAATATTTAGTTGTATGTCAATCGATGGGTTGACATGCTGTGATGAGTGTTATTTATTTATTTTAATGCTTATACAGTTGTAAATTGCACTCTGGATGATGTTTGAATGGTTAATGATTATTTATCATTATTGTTGAATACATGCGATGTATGAAATCTATATAACTAAAATTATATGGTAATTGATTGAGTCGCATTCCGATTCATAAATAACGAATATTTTAAAATAACAAATATTTTAAAATAACAAATATTTTAAAATAACGAATATTTAAAATAATATTCAGTGAATAATCAGAATATGATTTTTATGTCTGATTTTGGATAGACACGAAAATATACAAAAATTTGAAGTCGGGTTAAGTATAGAAAGGTTATTTTTAAACTGAACAGGTTTATCATTCGATTTTATTCATTTTAAAATAATATCGAAAAGAACTAATTTCCAAATCTAATATTTTGAAAATATTATCATTTTAATATTATAATGATATTGATTATTCAATTTTGATTTAAAATTGAAAATGAAGTTAAAATCGGTTTAAAATGAATTAATAAATATTTTATAAAATACATTTTAAATGGAAATCGACGATATATATATATATATATATAATGGCTTGAACAAAACGTGTCGCGCAGCGATAGTTCACGAATTTTAACCATTAACTTCAAATTGATGTAATGGGAGATCTAACCGTCATATTCTCCTAAAACCAGAACCGTTTGATTCGTATCAAAAAGAGCTTTCCAATGAATATAAGAGATTTAAATTTGAACGGTAGATTTAAAAGTATGTCCTGATCATTTTTAGAAAAGGTTGCTATGGATGCAGTTCGGTGACCGTTATTGGAAACCGACTGTAAGGGCATTATAAAAATTACTAAAAATATGGTAAAATTATGTAAATTCATAATAAATTATTTGGAAAGATTTTGGATGAAACATTCCATATTTGAAAGGATAAAAATATATTTTTATTTAAATGAACTAGTTATTAACTAGAATAATAGTCCAATAATTTTAAATAAACAAATTGGATTGAAAAGGGAGTTTTAAAATAACCAGAATTTTCCAACTAATAAATTGGAATGGATTTGAAATGGAAATTATCTTCGGAATATTTCGATATTGGATTCCATGATTATACGAATTTTGTGGAGGATTCTGGAAGATACAGATATCGTTATTCCCAATACAATATCCGTTGGTTTCAAAATTTGATATTGAAAATGAGCCGATATAATTTCTGTTCAGAGCCGTTTATTTAATATCAAATTGGACTTTGGGTTTGTCACGAATAGTGTCTTTACTAACACCGCCGCCGCGCCGCCTATAGGCCACCGAAGCGGGCCCCGCTCCATGCGCCAGCGCGCCTCTCTCCCCTCTTCCTCGCTGCAAAGGCCGATCGTCGATCCGCTTCACCATTTGATCGAAAAGTTCAAACCCAGTTTTGAAGAATTTAGAGAGGTAACGGCTGAGTTAATTTTCAACTGTTTTAACACTTTTAAACCATTGCAAACTTTGAAAAATCGTATTTTTCTCATGTGTTGACGAAATTCGATGAAATAGGAAATATCGTGACTGTGTGGACGTCTTCTACATTCTAGAAGAGACCGCATATTTTTCTGAGCCTTCTGCTATTTTTGGTGGAGTGGAACCCAATGTGAGATTTCTAATTTATAAACGATATGGAAAAAGACGATGTATAAATTATATAATTGATGTATGGGTTATATAAGCGTTGTACACCTCTTGTATAAGCGTTGTATAAGTTGTACGTTCGATGTATAAGTTGTATATGCATTGTAAAAATTATATATGTGTTGAAATAGAAGTGAAATGCTATATATATATATATATATATATATATATATATATACGCCCCTCGTCCACAAACCATGGACGATATTTATTGGTTGTGATTGGTGTGAAAATTGATTGACAGCGAATGGTTGATTGAAATTGTTTGTGGTTGAAATTGATTGATTATGGTTGAAAAATACCCGTTTATGGTTGAGAAATATTTGGTTGAAACCATATAGGATTAGTTTGTGGAAATGAAAAAATATACATGCCGCCTGTGTGCGAACTAGATGCATGATATCCCATTGTCAAAAGCTGTGAGGCTTTAAGGTAGAGCGAGGAGCCGTACTAGGGACGGTCCTGGTTTTAACTACCCTGCCGTTATGCTGCCGAAATTTTGAATAATATTCGTGTGTTAGAATTATTTTCCTGTATTGAAACTATGTTCGTCTATTGAATAGAAAACCTTCATGTGTTGAATTGAAATTCATTCGTTGAATAGAAATTCATGTGTTGAATGGTATTCGTGTTTTAAATATAAAAATCACCTTTTTATCTATATATACAAACTATAGAAAACCTTCATGTGTTGAATTGAAATTCATTCGTTAAATAGAAATTCATATGTTGAATGGTATTCGTGTTTTAAATATAAAAATCACCTTTTTATCTATATATAAACTATAGAAAACCTTCATGTGTTGAATTGAAATTCATTCGTTGAATAGAAATTCATGTGTTGGATGGTATTCGTGTTTTAAATATAAAAATCACCTTTTTATTTATATATATAAACTATAGAAGACCTTCATGTGTTGAATGGAAATTCATTCGTTGAATTGAAATTCATGTGTTGGATGGTATTCATATTTTGAAATAAATTGCTTTATAATAAAAATCATATTTTTATCATCTATATGAACTATATAAAATAGTCGTGTTTTGAAAGAAATTGTTTTATAATAAAAATCATATTTTTATCATCTATATGAACTATATAAAATAGTCGTGTTTTGAAATAAATCGTTTTACAATAATAAAAATCACATTTTTATTATATACATGAATTGTTAAAAATAGTGAAGTATTGAAATAGAAGACAGTTAGATAAAAATATCATTTTTATCAAAAGTTTGAAAATTATATAGCTTTGAAATCGAAGAATCGATATATATATATATATATATATATATATATATATATAAATAGAATTATAATATATCGAATAACGAAGCTGCAGTTCGTATTTTGAAACCGTGATTTCAAACGATTAGTGCGGGAGATCCGACCATCATATTTTCCCGAAACCTCAACCGTTGGGTTCGCTTTGGAAATATCTTTCCAACGGCACCAACTTTGTAAAAATCCAACGATTGGATTGTCTAGAATGTTTAATTCAAATCTGAAGAAAAACAGCGCCAGAATCGATTATATTTATATATATATATAATTATATTAAATCGAATAACGACGCTGCGGTTCGTATTTTGAAATCGAAACTTCAAACGATTATACCGGAGATCCGACCATCGGATTTTCCCGAAACTGGAACCGTTGGATTCGTTTTGAAAAGATCTTTCTAATGGTATAAATTTTGTGAAGATCCAATGGTTAGATTTTCAGATATGTGTAAATCAAATCTGAAGAAAAACAGCGCCACGGCCGCGTAATGGCCCGAAGCGTCGTTTTGAATAAATTGGCTATTTTAAAATAAATAAAAATAGCGATAAATCGTTATAAAATATTATAAACGATATGGATGTGAAATTTAGAAACTAACTGAAGGTTGGCTAAGTCGAATGGTTTCTTGGGTATTGATCTGATGTTGGTTTCGGCCTTCGGGGTTAAAATTTGGGAAATCGTTCTCTTACTGATTGAAGGTTAGTGACTAATGAATTGAAATGATGCATAGTAGTGTTTGTGTAGCACTTGTTTATTATATACGCGAATTGCTCAGAAAGACCAGGTTTATCGCATTCTGAATAACTGAATCGATGATAAGAAATCGAAGATGAAGACGGTGGTCGAAGACCGAAGATCTTCACCTCGTTTGGATGGTAACCGAGGTCCTGATTGGGAGGCTTCCCGAAATATGGATAATGAGTGGTGATCGTCCAGACGTACGTGGTGATCGATGGGTTTGCGGGGTATATAGTGCCTCCGGTTTCGTTCAGACCCAGAACGGACTTGTAAATGAACTATGTGTCTGACATTGGATTTTATTCTGTGTTGATTGATCTCTATTAATATACATCTGTTTGGCGGCGGAGAATTTATTCTTTGCTTTATGTCCTTCTCTGAAACGAACAAGCTTAGAGGTTGTATATCAATGGATATCAGTCGCATGGCATTAATTGCTAGTGTGGCATGCCTAAGTGGCAAATGATCAGGGCTTCTGTTGAAAAGCACAGTCTTGTGGTGATGATCAAAGCACCGCCTGTGTGGCGTAGCTTTGTGTATAACGTGAATTCACGAGCCTCACACCCCGGTATGAACCAAAAACGGGAGAAGGACCTCAGGGAGGGCATGCGTTTCTTTCTAGCTAGGAGTTGTGTCGGTGTTTTTACACGGCCTGACATTTTACTTATGTGGATGATGGATAGCGAGGCGCCTCGGATATATCGGTCGATCCGGGACCGATGGAGTCATTCGTTGGCTCATTTACGCCCCATAGGGCGGGGAAACGTAGTGCTCAGGAATTTTAATCCACATCGGTGGACCGGCCCTGTCGCTCCAAGGGTCGATGCGTTCTGATCCTGAGACACGGGCTAGAGCGTCTCAAATTCGGTAAGGACTATCTTTTGCCTTGGTTCATGATGGAAATCTAATTTCCAAATATGTGACTGTGCGATTTTGATTGTATACCTATATATGGCGACATAGTGGTATGGGGCATTAATGCCATCCATGATTGATACTTATGATTTGGAATTGTTTTTGAAATATATAAACACTAGTAGTAATATCAAATGCTTTTGTTTTATTCGTATCAAGCATATCTTGGCCATTATAAGGTAAAAACTCTATCCTCCGGTTTGCGTTGCATTGTGTGATGGGTACTAAGTCTTATAATGGCTTCATTTTTATAAAAAGCATTGCAATGTTTAAAAGATTTATTTGTTTTGAAGCACTGGCAATCCGATGGAGTAAACCCGTTCCACGAAAGTGGCGTGGTCCTGTGATTAGCCATATTTTGAATGTGTTAAGTAGATTTCTCATACCAGTCCCATGACTGACTCGTAGTTTATTTCACTTTCAAACTCGGGTGCCCCTTTTTCTACACAGGCAGCCTTGTATTCAGGTTTAGCTGGCTTTATCCGATAGCTGGAGCTGAAGATGGATTATATCATTTATCTCTTTTTATGCTGTTCAGCTCCTGTTGTACAAATTATGTTTGTTTCCGCTGTAGACATTTATGTATAGTTGAACTGTATTTGTACTAGTTATGATCCTATATACTGTGTAACTCTGATGATTTCGTTTATCCAGTGTATTATTTGTTCATTATCTGGTGTATTTATTTAATTCTGTTTTGCTATTATCTGTTTATGTGTCATATTCCAAGGATTACCCTTGCTGCCGTTAGTACGGGGTTTGGGGTCGTCTCACGAATAAATTTATTTTAATTATAAAACGAGCTTGAAATGACACAGTAGTTTGAAAATTCAATTTCAAATTTCAAATGAATGTACAGAATTCAATATAAATCGGATTTCGGTAAAACCATAAATATTGGAATTTGTTTAACTATATCTTCCTAACGAATGTGAAAAATCCAGATTTCATAACAGGAATTAAAAGTTATGTCCAGTTTAAAGTTCAAAATAGTCGCTATGGAATTTATATATGTTTTATATAATATATAGCCCTTAAAAATAGCCATTTTGCAAACGACTTCCGCTTTCGACGAAACCACTTTTGTTGGATCCGGAATGTCAAATTATTGTTATATTCCAATTTTCAGTTTTGAGTTTAAACGCGTTTGGCAATTTAAGTTTGAATTTAATCGATTGGAAAATATCCATTTTTCAAACGGTCTCCAAATTCGACGAAATTAGTTTTGTTAGGACTGTATCATCAAAACGTAGCCCCGGTAAATTAAATTGTACGTGGCCCCGGTAAATTAAATAGTACGGTCTCCAATTTATTTTTTTGGAATTTTTGGAGTCAGTATGTGGCCCCGATAGATTAAATTGTACGTTGAAATCAATTTTGAACGTTATATTAATTTACATTTTAATTTTTGTATTCGGAATGAGGGTAGTTAGCTAGAGACGACGGTCGGTGGGTTCGATTTGGAGTTTGAATTAAAAAGTTAATTTTTGGAAATTAAAATAAAATAAATATATATATTATTATAGAAGGTCAACCCTCCTTTTACTCCCTCTCACCGTTCGTTCAAAAAAAAGAAAGAGAAAAACATAACCTCCAAAATTTGATCCCCTTTCAGCAGTCCGTTGACCGACCTTTTCGGCCATCGTTGGACGTTGCCTCCCCACTCCCTCAACGTCGCGCCTCTCTTCTCTCTCCTCCACAGCCATTGACCCCAAATCCACCCAAACCGCGAGCCCTAGCCGTCGTTGGCCACCTCCAACTGCCGCCAGCAAACCGAGCCACCCCCGACCCTCTAGTACCCCTGCGCCAGCCTCCGCTAGCTCCAGTTCGACGTCCGAAAGTGGAAAATAGTAAGTCTTTATTTTTAATTTATTTTAAATAATTAGCTTATTTAAATTAAAAAGCATTTATTTTAAATTAGTTTTTGTTTTATAATAACATTGATTAAAAATCTGATTTTTATAATGTAGATTTGAATTAAAAAACTAATTTTTATAATGTAGATTTGAATTAAAAATCTGACTTTTATAATGTAGATTTGAATTAAAAATCATATTTTTATAACATAGATTTGAATTAAAAATATGATTTTTGTAATATAGCTACCGTTGTTTTTTTGAAGGAAAAGGTAGTGAATCAACATGATTCACGCCTAAAATATATAGCATCCATCAAGTAACATAAAGTAACAGTGCGTGTATTTACAACATATATACAACCAAAACAGGTCATCGCTACATACGGCCATACAAAAAGGAACCATACATCATAATTAACATTACATAGCTTTAAACATAAAAGTAAAACAGCAAAAGGCCAGTGAACCAGTGAACATCATCGTCAAGCGTGTGGACCAGTGATGCTCCGCCCCCGCTTGCGCACTCGGTCTGCGATGCTTTCAACATGTCTTTTGCGCTCCATGCCTGCCCAGTCATAGTTAAAATTAAGGATAGAGTAAATAATACTGTTAGGAGCTTTCAATTTGCGGTTAAATTTTCTGGAGTTGCGTTCATGTCAAATCAACCAAGTGTAAGCAAAGTTTAACAAAGCGAAAAGAAGACTATCATGAGAGGCATGCAAGGTCGGGTAAATTGAATGCCAAAAAACAAATTGGTCAGCAATGAAGTCATTGCAGTGCAAATCAAGGTAAAGCGCAACCAAACATTTTGTCCAAATATAAAAAGCAAAGTCGCAAGCCAAAAATAGATGATGATAGTCCTCGTCGTCATGACCACAAAAAACACAGCCATCCATAACATGCACACCTCCCTGACGAATTCTGCTAACCGTGTTCAATCTACCATGTATCACGACCCACATATGAATTTTGACTTTATCAGGGATTTTGAACGACCACATATGCTCGAACCCCAACCTCCTAACCCCAGCAAAATTGAACAACTTGTAAATGCTACGAACGCTAAACAACTTCCTCTCCCCCTCCAACATCCAAATAAAATCATCCCTCTCATTATTCAAACTCACCGCTTCAAGCAAATCAAACAAACTGCATAGTTGAACCAATGCATTACCAGCCACTAACCTTGAGAAATTCAATCTCCATTTGAAACCCGCTGCATCATTATCGTACATCTCTCTAACAGTGAAGTTTTTGTTGCAAGCAATACCAAAAAGCTCTAGAAACTCCACACTCAAAGGGACATTAGTTAGCCAGCTACCCAACCAAAATGATGTGTTGTGTCCATTCTTCACCACAATCTTAGTACCCAACTTCATCCACTGCGCATGAACCATAACATTGCGCCAAATCACAGAGCATCTTGAGAAATCAGTGTTCCAACCAAAATTGCCATTGTAATATGTACTAATGATCCACTCCTTCCATAAAGCGTGCTTGTCAGAGATCATAAACCACAACCACTTACAAAGAAGAGTAGAATTCATTGTCTTTAATTTTATAACATCAAGTCCCCCTTGCTCTTTAGATTTTCATACTTGGTTCCAAGATATCAAATAGCTAAGCTTCTTCGTCTCTTTAGAACCAGTCCAGAAAAAGTTACGACGAATTGCGTCAATCTTCTCCAACACCCACCCTGGAAAGTGATAGAAGGACATCCAGTACAGTGGAATCGACGAAAGGACAGAATTGACAAGCACAAGACGACCAGCTCTGGATAATGAGTTGCCTTTCCACCTCGCCAGTCTAGTGTCCACCTTCTCAATCAAGTGCTGCCAGTCTTTCTTCATTAATTTCTTGGGGCGAATGCACATACCCAGATAATTCAAAGGAAAAACTTCAACCTTGCAATTAAACATTTCAGCACATGACCTGCGTAAATCATCACTACAACCCAACGTGTTAACACTGCTCTTATGAAAGTTAATTTTTAAGCCAGATAAACTTTCAAAAGCATAGAGAATAAATTTAAGTGTAGCAAGGAATTTACAGTCAGGTTTGCTGAATATGATGGTGTCATCAGCATATTGCAAAGAGTTGATGCCTCCAACCACATGGTCACTGCCAAAACTGCTAATAATCCCCTCTGCACAGCCCAGCTTCAGAATTTTTGAAAAAACATCTGCCACCAAATCGAAAAGGAGAGGGGAAAGTGGATCGCCCTGTCTCAGTCCACGCTTAGAATGGATAGTAGAGCCAACAACTCCATTAACGCAAATGTTGGATCTACTTGATGAAAGAATCATGGAAATCCATTCAATCCACTTGGTGGGGAAGCCTCTTGCCTTCAGCACTTCAATCATAAATCGCCAGTCAACTGTGTCAAAAGCTTTGGCAAAGTCCAGCTTAAGAATAGCACAAGGGACGTCAAATCTATCACAATGAGAAATCACTTCGCCAACCAACGCAGCACCATCCAGAATGTTTCTTCCTTTAATAAAAGCAGTTTGGGATATATCAATCAGCGAATCCATCTTAGTTTTCAGCCTATTGGCCAAAACCTTCGTGATTAGTTTGAAACTAGTGTTGAGGAGGCTAATCGGTCTGAAATCAGCGGCAGAAACATTACCTTCCTTTTTGGGGATTAAAACTACGTTAGCATAGCTAATCAAATCCAACCTCAAAGAGACTTTGTAGAACTCGTCAAACAAACGCAAAATATCATTTTTCAACATGCCCCAGTATTGTTTGAAGAAAAAAGTGGGGAATCCATCAGGCCCTGGTGCTTTGTCACCCGGCATCTCCTTCAAAGCATTCAGAATTTCCTCTTCATAAAAAACACTTGCAACATCCGAGAGATCAGTTACATCAGGGTACAATTTGCACCATTCAACAGAAATACGGTTCTCAATGCGAGCACTGAAGATACTTTTATAGTATTCAGTGAAAGTATCACTCAAAAGTTGTTGCTCACAAATCTCCACACCATCCTTCCAAATACTGTGTATCAAATTGGTACGGCGTCTACCATTGGCAACTCTATGAAAATACGCAGTATTTCTGTCTCCTTCCTTCAGCCACTGAAATCTGGATCGCTGTCTCTAAAAAATCTCTTCTTGATCCAAAACTTTGTTGAGTTCTCTTTCTCGCTGCTGAAGCAAATCTCTTTCAACAGCATCGAGTCCTCTTTCTTCTTCCAGTACATTAAGTTCAAGAATCAGTTTTTCAATCCTCTCCTTTTTAATTCTAATATGACCAAACTCCTTTATATTCCACTTTTTAAGAAATTTACTCAAAAATTTAAGTTTATTACAAAGAGCTCTCGCTGCATCGCCACTCTCCCCAAATTCAGACCATTTATTATACAACAAATCGTCAAAGTTATCTTCCAAACACCACATTTTTTCAAATCTAAAAAAAGGCTTTTTCCTAATGGCATCTCCAGAATCTAATACAACAGGGCAATGGTCAGAAATAATCGTAGATAAGCCTTTTTGGGAGGTTAAAGGATGAAGATCCTCAAAGTGAGCGTTGATGAAGAAACGATCAAGTTTCACAAGCGTCGGTGGAGTTCTACCGTCAGACCAAGTGAACTTTCTATTAGCAAGAGGGAGGTCAATCAACTCACACTCCCCTACAAACTCACTAAAATCAGCCATGCCACCAAAGTGATTAGCACCTGAGTTACTTCTTTCATAACCAAATCTAGTAACATTAAAGTCTCCTCCAATAACCCAAGGGCCATACATCAAACTATGAAATTCCATCGCTTCTCTCCACAAAATTTTCCTTTCACTTCTAGTGTTTGGACCATAAACGTTTGAGAAAAAGTAAAGCTTCTTAGTCGTTACACATTCCAATGCAACATGCAGGCAATATGTTTGACAAATCTCTTGTTTAAACGTCCACAAATTACTATCCCAACCAGTGAACAATCCTCCAGCACATCCAGTGGCCGGTATAAATCTCCACTCATCAATAACCCCCAAACCCAGAGTTTTAAAAATAAGAAAATTAGGATTATCAAGTTTAGTCTCTTGAAGCAACACAATGTGGGGCTTGACCGATTTGAGATAATTTTTAACTCTAAGACGTTTATCATAATTACCCAAACCTCTAACATTCCAAGTTAAAACAATCATTGGGGTGTGTCAGCCCTATCTAACTCTTTACTTCTAATATCACTAGCAACAGAATCATTTAACAAAAAACTAGAGCTACTAGCAACAACATGCATTTTGTCAGGAGACAAAGAATTAAGGATAGCAGGGATAAAAACGCTACCTTCCAAAGGATGAGGAAGGCCACGAGCACTTCTCCTTAGGATAACCACACCGGAGTCCACTGGCATCTTGCCTTTCCTTCTACTTGTTGCACAAGAGCGTTCATCAGAATCTGAAACGGCCAAAGCATTGCTCCCTCCACCAAGATCATAATCATTATCATCCCCCCCAAGATCGTAGTCCTCATCATTATCATCCCCAAACATATTCCCCAAGCCATCGTATCCACTCTCCTCCCTACCAGCGTCTTCATTACCATCATCAACAGCATCCACTTCAAGAGCTTCTACATTATCCTTAGCAACATTATGATCCACCGCATCACCTTCTCCATCAACGGAAATTGGTGCAAAAGAATTGCTACCCAACCCAACATAAGCCGTGGGAGCACTAACGCTTCTAGCCTTTAGCACTTTCATCTTGCCATTCTCCCCTCTAACAAACACGGTTTTACGAAGTTCTTGTCTGTCCACTTCCTCAGAGGATTCACCATCCACTTTAGTAATGGAAACATTGTGGAAAAAGCCCTCAACAGGAACCACAATCGAAGGAGGAAGCTCCAAATCCTCATCAATCCACATCATCGCCCTCAGAGAGGAAAAATCAGTTACATTCCACACTCCATGCTAGAGTCTAATCACTTCTCCTACCTCCGCCAACGCCGACTTGAGGGAATCAACACTTCTACACACTAATGGAATATTTTTAAGTGAAACCCAGACTTCAATCCTCTTTTTAGCCATACTCCCAATTTGTGGGCTCCAACGCTTCAAATTAATTACTCCCTTTGAGTCGAAGATTGAGTAGTAAAATGTTTCAGTCAACAAAATGGGAGGGAATTTCACTATGAAATCATCGCCGAATCTACGCACCGTCCACACCCATCCCGGCGCTCGCTTGCCAAAATGAGTTACCAATAAAGTCTCCATTTCATTGATCGAGAAAGCACCACGAGCGATGGAGAGAACAACCATCGATCTAGCCTTTTTAAAATCGTCAGGGTAAAACGCCGTTGAAAGAGTAGGGAGCGATTTAGGGTTCTCCATTTTTTTCGGATTTTTGAGATGAAATTTGCAGTTGAAGCCCTTATGCCCAATTTTGTTACAGCGAAAACAAACCATAGGATTTCGACAGCTCCTAGCCCAGTGATCTGGAGAGCCGAATCTGAAGCAACCATTATCAGATTTGATGTTTTTTAATTTTTCGAAGTAATTGATCGAAATACGAGGCGGCTGTTGAGGAGTAATGCGAGATTTAAATATATTATTTCGAGGAACGTTATGCTTTAAACCTGGCCGCAACAAGATCTCCTTGTACGATGGAAGTACACCTTTGTTTTTATTTGATATGTCGTCTAGTGAAGAAGAAACGTGATTTGAGATAGAGGAAGTGAGATTATTGATCACGTTTTTGGAATTCTCCATTAGGGTTTTGAAGGTCACCATTAGGAAGTCGTTATACTTGGTTGTAACCTATCTTATTTTCCACTAATATCTTGTTAATGTACGTCTACTTGGGAAGAAGAGATTTTATTCCTTTTCTAAATAAGAAAATATTACAAGACTGATATATAACTACCATTGTTTAAAAATACAATTTTTATATATTATAGCATAGAATAAAAAAATATGATTTTTATATAAATAGCATAGTTCTAAGAATCAACTTTTATATATTATGGCATTGAATAAAAATATGATTTTTATATATGTAGTATCGTAATAAAAATATGATTTACATATATATAATAATTGAAATAAAAATGTGATTTATATATATTAACATAGAATAAAAATAGGATTTTTAATATATATGTAAAGTGGTTTAAAAATGAAAATTTTAATATATATAACAATGAATAAAAATCTGATTTATGTATATAGCATTGTATTAAAAATGTGATTTTTAATATAAACTGCACGAAATGGATTACGTTGGAAGCATGGTAAAGAATACAACGTGCTGGAGCAAATCCAAAAACCGTCCAATAAGGACTGACGAAGTAGAAACCAAAGGTGAGAACTCCTTCTCACTCAATTTATTTTACAGTTAAATATATATTAGGATGCAAACGGGATTTAGTGGCCACCAACACTATTTATTGTACAAACCATGGTGTTAAATATGGATTGTATTGATTGTGAATTGATTGGAATTGGTTTGTTTATGGCGCGAGCCAGTATTAGGTGAGGGATAAGGCTAGACCTTATTCCGGTTTTAATATCACATCGTTATGCTGTCGAAATTTTTCTAAAATGTGTTAGAAAAATTAATAACTAGTTAAAAATATTATTTTTAACATATATATGAGATATATAAAATGGCAATATTATGGAATAAATACTAGTTCGCTAAAAATATTATTTTTAGTTTATAACGGCGATGAATAAAATTATTTAGGCGTTGCATAGAATTTTATTAGCAAAATTATAAAATTCAATATATTTGTTGGATAGTTAAAAATAAGCTTACACATCCATTTACAAGTCGGATGACTTGTTTACGCTCGCCTATTTTTCTGATCTCGATTAGGACGATAATTTTTTACACATCACCCAAGTGCACAAATAATAATAATTATTTGATGGTTGAAACCCCACACGGGTATTGGGATGATATTTGGCATACATTAATCCCAATTGTTTAGTTGTATGTCAATCGATTGGTTGACAGACTGTTGTAAGCATTAATTATTTATGTTTAATGCTTATGCAATTGTGTAATGCACTTTGGATGATGGTTGATTGTGTATAATTATTATTGCGTACATGTGTGTATGAAATCCATTATATGTTAATTGATTGGGTCTGATTCCAATTCAAAAGGAATGAATATTTTAAAATAAGGCAATATTTTAGAATAAGGATTATTTTAAAATAATATTCAGTAAAGGATTAAAATATGAATTGGATGTCCGATTTTGGATGGGTAGGAAAATATTGAAATGTGTGAAGCTATGTTGATTAGATTTGCTCCATTTTAACGTGAATGATAGTTATATCGATTTTATTCATTTTTATAATGAATATCGAAAATGAAATGATTTCAAAATCCAATATTTTCGAAATATTATAATTTAATTATTATAATGATAAGGAGTACTCAATTTTGATTTAAAATTGAAACGAAAGTAGGAATCATTTTAAAACGAATTTATAAACGATTTATAAATACGTTTTAAATAGAGATCGATGAAATATATATATATTATATATATTTAATGGCCTGAATAGAACGAGCCATGTCATGACTGTTTGCGAATCTCGACCATTGACTTCGAATTGATATTACGGGAGATCCGACCATCGGATTCTCCTAAAACTGGAACCGTTGGGTTCGTATCGAAAAGAGATTTCCAATGAATACAAGAGATTTGAAATCTAATGGTTGGATTTGGAATTATGTCCAAATAAAATTTGGAAAAGGTCGTTATAAGTGCAGTTCGATGACCATTTATGGAAATCAACTAAAAGGGCCTTAATAAATAATTAAAAATATTAATAATTTGTGTAAAATCATAATAAATGATTTGGAAAGAATTTGGAAGAAAAATTCCACGTTTGTAAAGATAAAAATATATTTTTATCAAAATGAACAAGTTATTAACTAGATTTGAAATCCAATAATTTTTAAATAAAATAAATTGGATTTGTGAATGGTTTTAATATAATAAGAAATTTCAAATGAACAAAATGGAATGGATGTGGAATGGAAATAATCTTCGGAATATTTCGATATTGGATTCCGTGATTATATGGATATTGTTATGGAAATTTGGAAGATATATTTATATTGTTATTTCCAATACGATATTTGTTGGTTCCAAAATTTGATATTGAATATAAGCCGATGTAATTTCTGTTCAGAGCCTTGTATTTAATATCAAATGAGATTTTTGGGTTTGTTGTGAATGGTGTCTTGAGTAACACTATTCCTAAACCCAGTTGAGAAAAGAATAAATCTTTTAATTGAGATTTCGAGAAGTTTGCCAATACTACTTAATTGGAATTGAATTAAGAATTGGATTTTTACGTTTATCGTGAATAGTGTTTTAAATAACACTTGTTCTTTAACCCGATTAACAGTGAAATGTGAATTGGAATTTATAAATCTTTTTATTAAGATTTACTGGGAATCTTCTAAGGTAAAGTTTTCCAATTTAATAAAATAAATTGGGATTGAATTGAATTCGATTTGGTAATAATCGAAGTGCGCTTCTATGGAGGAAGATTGTTAATATATATGGAATTTAAAAGGCTTTATTGTTATTCTATTTATACTATTAGTCGGACATGGAAATTGATATCGATTATATATTGATCTGTTCTACTGTGAAGATTTTGTAATTAATGGAATGTGATTTTGGGTTTATCGTGAACTATGTTTTAAATGACATTGGTTCTTTAACCAAAAGATTACATGTCTAACATTGTATTTCGGACTGTATTGTTGATCTCTGCTAAATATGTATCTGTTTAGTGGTGGAGAATTTATTCTCTGGCTTAACACCCTTCTCTGAGATGTACGAGCTTAAAGGTTATATATCAGCAGAAATCAGTGGTACGGTGTAGATTGTCGTTGCGACATGTTTGATTTCCCCAAGTTAAATAATCATTGATAATGATTTTTGCGAAGATTAAAACTAAGTGGAGTTTTAAATGAATCTTTAATTAGATTGAAATGAAAATGTGATAATTTAAATTATCGAATTCGGGAAATGATCGAGAATGGAGTACCACCAGTTTTACTCCAGGCGATAGTTAAATCTTTAATTAGATTTGAGCGTGAAATGGTAATTAATTTTACCGATAACACCGTGGTGTTAGATATGGAGTATTACCAGCTTTGCTCCATGGGATGAATAGGCTGGGGTTTGGATAAAGTTTAATTTGGTTTGAATTGAAATCCAAAGGAAGATTAAAGTATAAATTTAAAAGAATTTATATTTGATAAAATTAATGGGAACCTTTCACAAAAGATATGAATATTTGAATAAAAGAATATTCAGAATTGGAATGAGGCATATGTTGTGTTTTTATAGCACTTGATTTTAAGATATGTAAATTATTTGGAAAGGTCGGGTTTATACCCATTCTGAATAATTGATTCGACGATAAGTCAACGATGAAGATTAAGGTTGAAGACCGGAGGTCTTCACATCATTTGGATGATTATTGATGTCTTGATTGGGTTGTGCATTCAAGACAAGGTAATAAGTGGTGATCGTCCAGACGTACTTGTAGATCGACCGGATATGCGAGGACCTCTCTCCTGTATTGGACATATGGGACGAGGAATAAGGTTCCTCCGGTTTCGTTTAGACCCAGAATGAACTTGTAAATGGATGTGTGTCTAACATTGGATTTTATTCTATGTTGATTGATCTCCATTAAATAAATATCTGTTTGGTGGCGGAGAATTTATTCTCTTGCTTAACACCCTTCTCTGAGACGTACGAGCTTAGAGGTTATATATCGATAGACATCAGTCGCATGGCGTGAATTGTCAGTGTGGCATGCTGAGATGCAATTAATCATGGATTCTGTTGGAAAGCATAGTCTTGTGGTTGATGATCAAAGCACGGCTTTAAATAGCATAGCTTTGTGTATAGTATTAATTCGCGAACCTCACACCTCGGTATGAGTCAAAAACAGGGTAAGGGACCCAAGGAGTGCACGACGTTTCCTTCTAGCTATGGGTGATGTCATGGTATGGAGCCTAGACATTTATTATATTTTTATCTATGTGGATGATGGATAGCAAGGCGCCTCGGATATATCGGTTACTACAGAGTCGATTGATAGACCCTACAGGACCGGGAAACGTGCAGTTAGGAATTGCCAATCCAATAACGTATGTGTGGACCGGCCTTGGAGGATCCAAGGGTTCACTGCGGGGAACCGTGAGGCATTTGTTAGAGTGTCTCGAAGCCGGCAAGGAGTACATCCCTTGCCTCGACTCATGACGGAAATCCAATTTTCAATACGACACCGTGCGGTTTTAGTTGTAAAACAATGGCGATATAGTAGCATGGGATACTGTGTCGTCTATGATTGATACATTTATATTTGAAGTTGCTTTGACACTATACATTTACAGTAATATCTAAATGATTTGTTTTAAATGTATCAAGCATGTTTGGCTATTATAAGGTAAAACTCTATCCTCCGGCTTGCGTTGCATTGTGTGATGGGACCTGAGTCTTACAATAGCTTCATTTTTCGAAAAAGCATTACGCTGTTTGTTATATGCACTGGTATTCTTGGAAGGAAACCCGTTCCATGTTACACGGCGTATCCCTTGATTTACTAAATTTTTAAAGTAAATTTTTAAATAACTGTTTTAGTTCTCACACCAGTCCCATGACTGACCTGGAGTTTATTGTTTTAACCTAAACTCTGGGTGCCCCTATTTTCCACACGGGCAGCTAGTAGTTTTGGTTTTGCAGATTTATTTTTATAGGATCCTGGTTTACAGATGGTGCTATATTCGAAAAGCTCTGTATCCGTCTATTTCTTTCAGTTGTGTTATGTATTATTTTTCCGCTGCTTTGTAATTTGAATTTCTGATATTTATCAAATGTATATTATTTTTTCGTACTCTTTTATATTCTTGTACTCTGATGTAATTGTTGTAATAAGCAATGAAATGTTTTTCTGTTTGCGTTCTGATTTGTCATTTTATCGTGGTATCACATCTTTGGTTTACAGAGCTCGAGAACAAGACACATTAGAACCAAACAAAAGAATTCATCAGGGATTAGATTAGTAATATCCAATAAGAATGACTCGTTAGAGATGGGATTAGTAGTATCCTAGAATGAGTTTCAAGGAGTGTTATTTTTGAAATGAAAATGAAAATAAATTTTGTTTTGAAAATTTAAACCTTATTATACATATTTGAGGATTTTAAATTGATTTTGGATGATCGGGTATATAGAGATTTTAATATACGTTTGATCCACGTGTATTTGAAGTCTTAAATATACTAGATGGATTTAGAACCACACTCTAGTCGCTCGGAGATAATTTTGATGATTGACGCATCATCATCAGCATTTATTTTCGATTTTCGAAAGTGTGATATCTATGTATTTCCAGTTGACTGGTGTGAGAACCAAAACATAATTAGAATTTATTGTTGTGATTTGGCACTAAAAATATGATTTTTGACTATGTATTAAAGTTATGTGTTTGAAAAACTAATCAACTAATTAATTGCTAGTTGTGATGTTTGATTATTAGTTTAGCTAATAAAAATATTGGAATGATAATTAATTTAACTAATAAGAGAAAGAAAGGTATATTTAGCCAAGATGAATCAAATATTGAATTGAATAGAAAATTTATTAAAATTGGATATATGTACATGTATATATGTGTGAACAGGTCATATCATGGAAGCTAAGAAGAGGAATAAAATTGTATGCCCGACAAATAGGTACATATTTACTGTATTTCTTGGGTTTTAATGATTTCGTGAGCCAATTGGCTAGCCGCTTGGCTTTTCTCTTTTCTTTTGAATTGGTGAGGGTTCTTGTTAGACCAAAAAATGGTCCTAACACCCAATTGATAATGTTTTGTAGAGAATAATGAGGAATCATGAACAAAAAGCAAGAAAAATCAATCAACACACGAAATTTATAGTGGTTCGGCGTTAACAAGCCTACATCCACTTCATAGCTTCTCAATTCATTTAGAAATTACAAATACAATGAGTATTGACGCTCAAGCACTCAATTACAATGAATAATACTCTCCGAATTCATTGATTTTATTAAAGAGGATGAAGGTTTTTCGTTGGTGGCCATGGCCGAAATAGATAGAGCTTCCTTGAGGCCAAAAAGTCCCCTTAAATGATGTGTTGTATGTGTATTTATAGGTGGAAATTCGGTTAGGGTTGAGTGGCCACGTGGCAGCTTCAGAGTAAATCTCGGAAGTAGTGGAGAACATGGGGAAATGGTCTTTAACTGCCCAGAATTCGGTTAGGGGTAGAGACCCGATCCGGTTGGTCCGATCCGGATAACCCGATCCGGATGACCCGATCCGGTTTACCCGATCCGGATGACCCGATCCGGTTTACCCGATCCGGTTTGGTTGGTCAGAAATATTCGCTTTAGCTTGATCCGAAATGGTGGAATCCAACCCGAAGCTTATATGCACAGAAATACGAGTTTTCCCATCCTTCGTTACTTCGTCCAAGCAGATGTCGATCTCTGGCAGTTCATACTCAAGCCCTGAGTGACCTTCCTGATAGAGTTCTTCGGCTTTGGATAGTCTGGTCACAAAGCAGGCGAACATTTTGCCCTCCAAAGTACATCTTGTTGCAAATAAGATGTGCTTTGAATAAGTCGAGATGAATCTTTTTGGATCTTTTTCTGTATAAATGGCTTGTCATATGCCGCATTGCTTCCGTTGATGCTTATCAGGCCAAATTTCATAGCTAGAGTGGTCAAGATGATCAAGTAATCGTTTAGACTTTGTCGAATCAAGAGGTAGAATTCCTTCATCATAGGTCATGCGGTATGTTTGGCTCCCGTGTGAGATCGTACATGTAAAAGTTGATGCCAAACGACGCCATCTTCCTAAACAAGTCAAGTGCATTACTAAGCTAAGATTTCATTAATGTATAAGTCAATGTATACAATAGCCGTCCAAATCATAGTATGGTGTCAGAATCTTCGTATCTTGAGCTAGCATCTGGACCGTTCGGATAGAGCGCATCAGAGTCGGCATATGAATTTGTCATTTTTGCTTGGATTTGGACTATCTCGATATCAGGATATTAATCTAGGACTCCATGATTGCATCTAATCGTAATAATAGTGCATCCGAAAGCCATGATCACTTCAGATTGTTTTATAGTCCCGTGATCACATACGAGTCAGTACGAGATGTTGTTGAAAACATGCAAGCCAATAGCTGGTAGGATTATCACAATTGTAAGGCAGCAGAGGAGTTCATCATACTCTCCATTTGATGCAGTTGCAGATCAAGTCTTTGAATTCTTGCTTGATCCATAATTTCGCTCACTTGGATGGTCGGGATGAATCACGTCATATTCTAAAGATATAATGTATATGTTCTGAATCATGCATTGAGTCAGGGTCATGTTTAAAGTCATTTTGTTGGTTGAAGTTGATATTCCTAGCATTAGTGGAGGACGAGCGAAGTCAGTGCTTATGCCCCCAGCATTGTTGGGGATTATGATAGGTCAATCAGACATCCAATCTTTTAGCCTTTATACTTTTTTCTGCCGCATCGGGTTAGATATGTGGGTTCAACAATCTTAGTCACCCTATGTCGTTATGTGCACATTCCCAAGTCATCAAGGGTTGGAGTTGTATATGCGAATGGTCGAATCACATTCGCGTTGGGGTCAACCCATCTGTTTAGCCAGAAAGCAGTGATCGCCTTATTGAGTATATCAGCAAACTTAGATACTCTCCTCGCATCAGCTGCAGAGTTGAGTAAGCTCGTCAATCTTGCAAGCGAGCGAACGTCGTTAGTGAGTTATTCGAGCTCCTTCGTTCACGCTTTGGCGTAATCCGAAATATCCATCATAGTCTTGTTGAGTCTATCTCCCATGCTTGGTTCCATTAAGCTTGACAATCAAGACCGCGGGCCCGATTAATGACATTGGTCATTTCCAGAATTGTAAATTCCTGTTAGTCTTTCCTGGGGCTTTTCTTTTTCCTTTATTATTTCAAGAGTCAGATGGTGCTCCATTCTGTCATGAAGACATTGAGATCATCCATTTCAACATTAGCACACTCTTATTGCATGAATCTGTCTGTCTCAGGATAGGATTTTCCAACGTTTCTAGGAGAATCTCATGGTAGAGAGATACCGAGGTTTGTTTCAGAGGTGAATCCACCAAGGCCTTTTAGTGGTCTCTTTATGGCAAGACTTCGAAGTCTGAGTTATCCAGAATATCGGGTACTGCTGCTATCAACATCATAGATGGTCCAAGTCGATCTACAGATGCTGCTGCGGCATCGAATATTTTGAGGAATGAATGTAGGGTCTCGCCGGACCTTTGTTTGAATAAATTGAGTAAATGACCAATGTGTTCCAGTGGTTGATCAATTCGGAAGCACGCCACCAAAAATTCTATGACAATGTAAGCCGAGATCCAGAAATGGTAGCTTGAAGTGCAGGGAATTGCCGAAATCCCTGATGGTTCGTGTAAAAGAGTTTTGGTTGACGTTGCTCACGTCGCCTTTGAGTTTTGCTGCCTCTAGTGAGGCATCAATTAATATTGGAATTTGGCCTTCATCTTTAAGAAGTTGTTGCCAATTGTCCAATTTAGCGCCGGTGCCCCCAGCATGAACTCTTAAAGTGAATGGAAGTTGGTTTCTGGCTTCTTGGTTCCGTATATATTATAGCAGTCAATTAGGCTTCTGTCCGTTAATTTTGGATGGTGATCCACTACGTTACTCAAAACCTGAATTCCATGCCCCCATCTATGGGGGCTTTGCTATGCAGTGAGCAATAAGTCCATGTCTTCTCTGAATTCATACTCCCTCATCAAGTTGTGAGTTATAGTTCAAAACAAAATGATTTGTTCATGTTGAGCTCATGGTATTCTTTGGTCTCCCCTCCAAGCTATGAGGATCGATGTCGGGTGGTGATAAGGTCAGATTATTGTCACCTCGAATGCTTCCACTTGCCCCCAGCATTAAGGAATGGAAAGCTTCATATTGAAGTTGAGTTGGATTTGAAGCATTCATCTTGTTTCATTCAAAACGATGTTGACAACTTGTCCTAGGGTCTCATGTGATCTGGACCACAGAGCAGGGAGTGTCTGAGCCAAGTTCATTGTCGCTTGAATTCCTACAGTGCTCGCTCCAGTGAGCAAATCATACTTGCTCAGCCTTCCATCTATTCGAGTAAGGAAATTTTCCATCATTTTCTATCATTCCCGGAGAAGTTCATCTTGTCGAGCATCTAGGTTATCAATTCAACAATGGCACAATCCATTTCATGTCTAGTCTGACATGCTGGGGAATCATTGTAAGAAGAAATCTGCTTACTTCTTTCGTTCCTATCACCTTCTACGCCAATATCCTTAGCATGGAAAATTTTCTATCTTCCTTCTTCTTAGTCCTTGAGTCGAAGTATCAGGTGATTCACTTCCTTGCAAGCTAGAAGTCAAAGTAGTGGCATGTCACCTTATCTGGGGTATTTCAATAGGGAAGTCGATTGGGACTAGCAAATGGACGTTCACTCTGCGTCCATTTCGTGGTCCTCAAGTGGCCTTTTAAATTTAGACATGGATTCATGGAAAAGAAACATCGCTTTCAAAGCTTAAGCGGTTGAGTTATCCAAGTGCTCGAGTCATCGCACTTGCCATTTAGTGTATTTGCGAGGTGGCACTCGTCAATGCACTTGGGCTACGGCCATTCGCATGTGGGTGTGTACGCTGATTCGATATATCACTCTTAGGGCCTCATTTCGGTCGTTGACTTAAGTCGTATGGCACGTCATTAAACAATTCACTCTCAAGGCCTCCTTTCGGTCGTCAGCCTGAGTCGCATGAGAAGTTTAGCATGGGGCATCAGCGTCAGCCTTCTAGACGTGGCCCTTTGTTTGTTTTCCACTAGACTGCTGCAGTTGTCGCGAGTGCGGGCCTCGCGCTCTTGACCAATTATCCTTTGTAAATCTGCAATCATCAAACAAAGTGATATTCCTGCAATATCATATATTTGTAAGTTTGTTATATATTTCAATCGAATATACTTGTAATCGAAACATTACTAATCCAAGTAATGAACAACGAATCACATCACAGAACGGATGAGAGTTTTAACTTAGTGACCCTGCAAGCCAAAATTTCTGCAAATAAATAGCATGTCATATTGCAGCTACCGTAGGGGTGTGATGTGTGAGTATGCCCCCAATCAATCGCAAGTAAAGTGCCTGGCCAGGGCTTGTTCGAGATTGATTAGGATCGACAGTGCATTTCCCCCCATGTCCAGACATGAAGGGCTCGGGCTCAGCTTTCACTCTTTCCCCGATACTACAACGGGGTAGGAGCCCTTTTGTGGCAGTTAATCAACATGCCTTTATACTCTCCTGTCGTATGCCCAGGATAGAGTTCGAGCTCAGCTTTCAGTCTACTCCCCGATCCTTCTGCAGGGTAGGAGTTCTTGTGGCGCCAGTCCCTAGCGCCTTTATACTCTCCCGTCGAATGCCAAGGGTAGAGTGTGGTCAAGCCGGTCTTTAGTCGTGGTGCACCTTCACGCCCTGTGGACGTCGTCTTCTCGTCCTTTATACTCTTCCCCAAGTCATGGGGTTAGAGTTATTTAGGCGAACAGTCGCATCATTCGCCCCGGCGCTCCTTCTACACTCTATTTCCAAGAGCGGGAGTCCACCGTGTTGAGTGTCATTCTCAAACTCGGTTTTAGTCCTTACTCCACGCTTCACTCTGGCAGATGGAGTTTTTTTGGGCAAGCGGTCGGATCACACTCGCTGAGGCACTACCTCATAATCTCTGATTCATGGGTAGAGGTGGCCATTTGCAATAATCAAGTCTCTCTCGTCCCGTCGACTCGTGGGATGGAGTTTTGTCGGACATTGCAGCATCATCCTTTAAACACTCTCTCAAATCATGAGAGTTAGAGTCATGGATCAATTGATCTTTCAATCATGGCACACCCATCACCCTCTTCCTAGGTTGGTACTTCTATCCAATCTCTGAGGATTAGAGTTAGTCGGGAAAACAGTCAAAAGACGTTGGCCAAAGCTTTGTGTTCCTCCGATCAATCTATAGGAGGAGTGATTGGCACCAAACTTCGGGTACCTGCATCATTCATATCGCATGAGTTAGTCATGTCCATAACTCAGGAAGCATGTAAAAGTAAATTGTATGATTGAAAAGTAAGCATATCAAGGGGCAGTGCTGCCTCCTTTAACGGATCGAGCCATGTAGACGGTCGAACTGCATCCATCCGGAATCGGATTCCGACGTTGAACGTCAATGCACAATTATCTTGAGGTCTGCCACGTGTGAGCCAATGAGTGGATGGTCACCTCGGATCCATCTTAAGCTATACAACTTCTCTCAAGCGAAGGACGTGGCTCTGTAAACGAGCAGTTCAATCGGGCTCGTTACGGCAATGCTCCATAATTCTTCCTCTAGGTGCTCAAAGTTCGATCGGTACCAGATTCGGGGTACCTACATCATCCACATATAAATTCATCTGAGTTAGTTACATCAATAACTCATAAAGCATGGAAATATAAGAGTTATGGTTAAAGAGTAATCATGTTAAAGGAATGAATATCATCTTATGCGAAAATGGCTCTGCATGCTCTTTGCAGGTCTATTTTGCCTCGACAATCTCTGTCGGAGATGGCTGCCAAAATCTTTAGCTGGTGATGAACATCTTTTTAAACCATCATGGGATGGCAATCCCGAGAATGAACAGACCTTGATTGGGGTCTTGGAGCGACAAAGGCAGTTAGGTAAATACTGTAAGTGAATGACGAGGTTGCATCTCCTTTGAATCGCCTTCTTACCCCCTTCACACTCTATCTCACTGGGAGGGGAAGCGTTTTTGTGTCCCCTACCATCTTTGTCACGTAGCATATTCCATCCAGCCAAATAGCAGGCTCTTCCAGTGACTTGGTCATCATGGATCATTCCCGTTCAAGCTTCGGTTGGGACTGAGCAGTAGACACTAGAATGCAATGTAAGGTATGAATTCTGCTGGAGCTGGTAGGTCCAGACCTTGATCAGATAAGCTTGAATACGACAACATAGCTTGCGGGACTTCAAGTAATATTCATGCGTTATGTCACAACAGAAATAAGAAGCAGAGAGCTAATGGATTGTTCATATTTGCTTTAATCTCGAGCTCTCACGACTAGACCAAGGTCATATGGTGGCGGATGAGCAGTCAAGTTGCTATAATCCGAGAAAGGATCCATAGGTCAAATCATGACGTGGGGTGGTTCAACTAGTACCTAACTCTTATTCGATGAAAACCAGTCTTCTTCGATGCGGTTGACAGCAAATAACCATTGCAAAGGTTAGCCAAGTTCTTCGAGAGGTGAACCTCAGGACATATTTCATTCATCACATCATACAATTGAAGTGTAGCTTTAGGATGTTGGGATCCTTAGCGGCTCTCTGGCATCCCATTATTGACAGTCATGGTCACTAAGATCATATGAATCATCTTTGGAGTAATGATTGGACTGTTCCATTTAACCGTCATTCGATGCTCGGCCGATCGGACAAGTTTAAGTCACATAAATAAGTTGGTCACTACTCGTTAGGGAACAATATCAGTTGCATCGGTGAAATCTATACACCATCGGAGCTATGGAAGAGGAAATTGTTATGAGATAATCATTGTCTCGTATATTATCGTTGATAGCAAGCTGAATCTCATCAATAACTCCTCACATTACCTTACTGATGTAAGTAGGTGTCATGCCTCTGGGAAGAATCCCAGTCGTTGCCATCTTGTTATGACATTCTCAGACTATCCGTCTAATCTCCATTGTCAAGATTTGATGATTGTTGTTGACCAAAATATATGTCGAGCCGAAGGCGAGCCGTGCTCCGAGCCGAAGGCGAGGCCGTCAGCGGGTTCGGGCGCAGCGCCGGCGGGGGTCCGGGGCCCCGCAGTCCCGGCTCGGGAGTGCCTTCAGGCTGGGTCGGATTATGGATGCACCATCAGTAACAATCATTTCCTCGGTTTTGGAAGATGGAGAATTTTATGAAATGATCATAAAAATGTATTTTTTCCAAAAATAGTTGTTTCGGGTCGGATCGGATCATCCCTTCAAATTGCGGCTCGGGAGTGCCTTCAGGCTGGGTCGGATTATGGATGCACCATCAGTAACATTCATTTCCTCGGTTCGGTTCGGTTCGGGGCACCCTCTACGGTTCGGTTCGGAGATGCATCACTGGGTCGGATCGGGGTATCAACAGCAGCTGGATTCGAGTCCTGCTCAACAAGTAGGGTCGGAGCACTGTCCCCGGGTCGGTTCGTGGTGCCACTCCTTTATGGCTCGGGTCGGGGGTACACATCCGATCCGATGATAAAGCTTGCCAGGAACTTGAAGTACTTGGCTCTCATTCGAGGTGATAGGGGATCGGGTCAGATTGAGGTGTCAGTATCGGGTCGGTTCGGGTCCGATCCGACCCGGGCACACTTGAACCAGTGATTGGAATGAAACCTGCAGCCTGCTTGTCATCTTGTTCTGTACTCACTTCATTTCTGCGAGAAGCCCGTCGCTTTTTATCTTTTCTTGTAGGCATGGAAAACGTGGATTATCTCTTCGGATTTGGTGATCCAAACAGTAGAATAATAATCCGGAAAGCTGAGGATTCAATCTTCTCAGTGAAAGCACCAAAATGTTAGACCAAAAAATGGTCCTAACACCCAATTGATAATGTTTTGTAGAGAATAATGAGGAATCATGAACAAAAAGCAAGAAAAATCAATCAACACACGAAATTTATAGTGGTTCGGCGTTAACAAGCCTACATCCACTTCATAGCTTCTCAATTCATTCAGAAATTACAAATACAATGAGTATTGACGCTCAAGCACTCAATTACAATGAATAATACTCTCCGAATTCATTGATTTTATTAAAGAGGATGAAGGTTTTTCGTTGGTGGCCATGGCCGAAATAGATAGAGCTTCCTTGAGGCCAAAAAGTCCCCTTAAATGATGTGTTGTATGTGTATTTATAGGTAGAAATTCGGTTAGGGTTGAGTGGCCACGTGGCAGCTTCAGAGTAAATCTCGGAAGTAGTGGAGAACATGGGGAAATGGTCTTTAACTGCCCAGAATTCGGTTAGGGGTAGAGACCCGATCCGGTTGGCCCGATCCGGTTTACCCGATCCGGATGACCCGATCCGGTTTACCCGATCCGGATGACCCAATCCGGTTTACCCGATCCAGATGACCCGATCCGGTTTACCCGATCCGGTTTGGTTGGTCAGAAATATTCGCTTTAGCTTGATCCGAAATGGTGGAATCCAACCCGAAGCTTATGTGCACAGAAATACGAGTTTTCCCATCCTTCGTTATTTCGTCCAAGCAGATGTCGATCTCTGGCAGTTCATACTCAAGCCCTGAGTGACCTTCCTAATAGAGTTCTTCGGCTTTGGATAGTCTGGTCACAAAGCAGGCGAACAGTTCTGTGAGGCTAGTTGTAGTTTTAAAGGTCTCCCCGTATAAAGAAGGTTATGGCGAAATTTTTCGAAAATTTAGTGTGTTAGCCAAATTTTTGAAAAATTAGAAAATCCTTAGAAACTGAAAAGTTGAAGAACGAAAGCCAGAATGAAAGTTGAAGA
The DNA here is from genome assembly GCA_030737875.1 of Allium sativum. Lineage (NCBI taxonomy): Eukaryota > Viridiplantae > Streptophyta > Magnoliopsida > Asparagales > Amaryllidaceae > Allium > Allium sativum. The sequence continues at coordinate 1,027,856,462 of CM060909.1, forward strand.
ATGAAAGCCAGAATGAAAGTTGAGTTGGTTAGTTAAACAACTTCCAACTCCGTTCCTTTTCGAGGATGAAAAGATTTTAAGTATGGGAGATTGTAACAACCCGGATTTTTTGAACCAATTTAAAAATTTTATTTTGGCAATTTTAATGGATTTTGGATATTTAAAATAATTTATTTTAAATAATAACGACTAAAAATTTATTTAAATCGAAGTTAGAACGAATAAATTTATTTTAATTATAAAACGAGCTTGAAATGGCACGGTAGTTTGAAAATTCGATTTCAAATTTCAAAAGAATGTACAAAATTCAAAAGAAAAACCAAAAATATTGGAATCAGTTTAATTGTATCTTCCCAACGAATGTAAAAAATTCAGATTTCATAATGGGAATTAAAAGTTATGTCCTACTTAAAATTCAAAATAGTCGCTATGGAATTTATATATATTTTATATAATATATATCCCTTAAAATTAGCCATTTTGCAAATGACCTCCATTTTCGATGAAACCACTTTTATTTGATCCGAAATGTCAAAATATTGTTATATTCCAATTTTCAGAATTTTTGGAATTAATATGTGAGCGTGGTGAGTTTAAGTGCATTTGACAATTTCAGTTTGAATTTAATCAACTGGAAATGACCATTTTTCAAATGGTCTCCAAATTCGACGAAACTAGTTTTGTTAGGACCGTATCATCAAAACATAGCTATATTTTTTTGGAAATTTTGGAGTCAGTATGTGACCCCGGTAAATTAAAATATACGTTGAAATCAATTTTGAACATTATATTAATTTACATTTTAATTTTAACAAAAAATGATCGAAACAGTCGAATTGGCTTACGGGACATATCCCATTGTGTTCGGAATGGGGTAATTAGATAGGGATGACAGTCGGTGGGTTCGATCTGGAGTTCGAATTAAAAATTACTTTTTGGAATTTAAAATAAATATATATATAATTATAGAAGGTCAACCCTCCTTTTACTCTCTCCCACCATTCATTAAAAAAACAGAGAAAACCGTAACCTCCAAAACCCGATCCCCTTTCAGCAGCCCATCGCCCCCCTTTTTCGCCATCGTAGGATGTCGCCACCCCCTCAGCATCACGCCTCCCCCTTCGATTCCCCCTTCCCCTCCGCCCCTCTTCTCTCTCCTCCGTAGCCATTAACCCCAAATCCACCCAAACCGCGAGCCCTAGCCGCCGTTGGCCACCTCCGACCGCCGCCGACCAACCAAGCCACACCCTCGACCCTCCAGACCCCCTACGCCAGCCTCCGCCTCCCCTAGCTCCAGTTCGACGTCCGAAAGTGGAAAAATAGTAAGTTTTTATTTTTAATTTATTTTAAATAATTAGCTTAATTATATTAAAAAGCATTAGTTTTAAATCATTTTTTTTATAATAACATTGATTAAAAATCTGATTTTTATAATGTAGATTTGAATTAAAAATCTGATTTTTATACTGTAGATTTGAACTAAAAATTTGATTTTTATAATGTATATTTGAATTAAAAATCTGATTTTTATAATGTAGGTTTGAATTAAAAATATGATTTTTATAAATTAGATTTGAATTAAAAATCTGATTTTTATAATGTAGAATTGAATTAAAAATATGATTTTTATAATATAGCTTTGAGGTAAAAAGGTGATTTTTAAATTAAATATCGTGGTTTAAAAAAATGACTTTTATATATTATAACATAGAATAAAAAAAATATGATTTTTATACAAATAGCATAGTTTTAATAATCAATTTTATGTATTATGGCATTGAATAAAAATATGATTTTTTATATATGTAGTAACATAATAAAAATTTGATTTTTATATATATAATAGTTGAAATAAAATGTGATTTTTATATATATTAACATAGAATAAAAAAGGATTTTTAATATATGTAAAGCGGTTTAAAAATGAAATTTTTAATATATATAACAATGAATAAAAATCTGATTTATATATATATATATATAGCATTGTATTAAAAATGTGATTTGAATATATGAAGCATTATTAAAAATGTGATTTTTAATATAAATTGCATGAAACAGATTAAGTTGGAATCACGGTGAAGAATACAACGCGTTGGAGCAAATCCAAAAACTGTCCAATAAGGATTGACGAAGTAGGAACCAAAGGCAAGAACTCCTTCTCCCTCAATTTATTTTACAGTTAAATATATACTAGGATGCAGACGGGGATTAGTAGCCCCCGATACTATTTATTATACAAACCATGTTGTTTGATTTGGATTGCATTGTGGAAATTTAAATGTTGATTGTAAAATTGGTTGTGGATTGATTGGAATTGGTTTGTGTATAGCGCGAGCCTGCGAGTGACAAGGCTAGACCTTGTTCCGATTTTAATATCGCGCCGTTATGCTGCCGAAATTTTTCTAAAATGTGTTAGAAAAATTAATAGCCAATTGAAAATATTATTTTTAACATATATATGAGATATATAAAATGGCTATGTTATGGAATAAATACTAGTTCGCTAAAAATATTATTTTTAATTTATAATGGCGATGAATAAAATTATTTAGTCACTGTATAGAATTTTATAAGCAAAGTTACAAAATTCTATATATTTATTGGATAATAAAAAATATGTTTACATATCCATTTACAAGTCGGATGACTTGTTTATGCTCGCCTATTTTAGTGATATCGATTGGGACGATAATTTTTTACACATCGCCCAAGTGCACAAATAATTATTATTATTTGATGTTTGAAACCCCACACGGGTATTGGGATGATATTTGGCGTACACTAATCCCAATTGTTTAGTTGTATGTCAATCGATTGGTTGACAGACCGTTGTAAGCGTTAATTATTTATATTTAATGCTTATGCAGTTGTGTAATGCACTCTGGATAATGGTTGATTGTGTATTATAATTGTTGCAAACATGTGTGTATAAAATCCATATAAATAAATTATATGTAATTGATTGGGTCTGATTCCAATTCAAAAGGAACGAATATTTTAAAATAAGGAAATATTTTTAAATAAGGAATATTTTAAAATAATATTCATTAAAGGATTAAAATATGAATTGGATGTCCAATTTTGGATGGGTACGAAAATATTGAAATGTGTGAAGCCGTGTTGATTAGATTTGCCGCCATTTTAATGTGAACGATATTTATATCGATTTTATTCATTTTTGTAATAAATATCGAAAATGAAATGTTTTCAAATCCAATATTTTGAAAATATTATCATTTAAATATTATAATGATAAGGAGTATTCAATTTTGATTTAAAATTGAAGTGAAAGTGGGAATCGTTTCAAAACAAATTAATAAAAGATTTATAAAATACGTTTTAAATAGAAATCGATGAAATATATATAATATATATTAATGGCCTGAATAGAACGCGTCGTGCCACAACCGTTTGCGAATCTCGACCATTGACTTCGAATTGATATTACGGGAGATCCGACCATCGGATTCTCCTAAAACTGGAACCGTTGGGTTCATATCGAAAAGTGCTTTCCAAGAATATAAGAGATCTGAAATCTAAAGGTTGGATTTGGAATTATGTCCAAATCAAATATGGAAAAGTCGTTGTAAGTGCAGTTCGATGACCGTTTATGAAGATCGACTGAAAGGGCCTTAATAAAATTATTAAAAATATTAATAATTTGTGTAAAATCATAATAAATGATTTGGAAAGAACTTGGATGAAAAATTCCACGTTTGTAAAGATAAAAATATATTTTTATCAAAATGAACTAGTTATTAACTAGATTTGAAATCCAATAATTTTTAAATAAAATAAATTGGATTTGTGAATGGTTTTAATATAACCAGAAATTTCCAATGAATAAATTGGAATGGATTTGAAATGGAAATAATCTTCGGAATATTTCGATATTAGATTCCATGATTATGCTGATATTGTTATGGAAATTTGGAAGATATATTTATATCGTTATTTCCAATATGATATTTGTTAGTTTCAGAATTTGATATTGAATATAAGCTGATATAATTTCTATTCACAGTGTTGTATTTAATATCAAATGAGATTTTGGGTTTGTCGTGAATGGTGTCTTCAGTAACATTGTTCTTAAACCCAGTTGAGAAAAGAATAAATCTTTTAATTGAGATTTAGATAGGCTTACCTATTAATTAACATTTAATTGGAATTGAATTAAGAATTGGATTTTTGGGTTTATTGAGAGCGGTATTTTAAATAACACTTGTTCTTTAACCCAATTAACAGTGAAATGTGATTTGGAATTTATAAATCTTTTTATTAAGATTTTATGGGAATTTTCCAAGGTAAAGTTTTCCAAATTAATAAAATAAATTGGGATTGAATGGAATTCGATTTGGTAATAATCAAAGTGAGCTTCTGTTGAGGAAGACTATTAATATATATAGAATTTAAAAGGCTTTGTCATTATTCCATTTATACTATTAGTTGGATAAGGAAATTGATATCGATTATATATTGATCTATTTTTCCGTGAAGGTTCCACAATTAATGGAATGTGTTTTTGGGTTTATCGTGAACCGTGTTTTAAATGACATTGTTTCTTTAACCCAGTTAAAGACAGGATTGCATATCTAACAAAGTATTTAGAGCTGTATTGTTGATCTCTGCTAAATATATATCTGTTTGGTGGCAGAGAATTTATTCTCTTGCTTTACATCGTTCTCTGAGACGTACGAGCTTATAGGTTATATATCGGCAAAAATCAGTGGTACCGTGTAGATTGTCTATGTGACATGTTTGATTTCCCAAAGTTAAATAATCATTAATATTGATTTTTGGGAAGATTAAAACTAAGTGGACTTTTAAATGAATATTTAATTAGATTGAAATGAGAATGTGATAATTTAAATTATCAAGTTCGGGAAATGGTCAAGCATGGAGTACCACCAGTTTTACTCCAGACGATAGTTAAATCTTCAATAGATTTGAGCGTGAAATGGTAATTAATTTTACCGATAACACCATGGTATTAGATATGGAGTATTACCAGCTTGGCTCCATGGAATGAATAGTCAGGGATTGGGAATTATAACAAACGATTACTTCGGTAAGGTGCGTTAATGCCGACTAGTTTGGATAAACCTTAATTTGGTTTGAATTGAGATCCAAAGGAAGATTAAAGTATAAATTTAAAGTATTTATATGTGATTAAACTAATGGAAACTTTTCCCAAAATATATGAATATTTGAATAAAAGAATATTCAGAATTGGAATGAGGCTTATGTTGTGTTTTTATAGCACTTGATTTTAAGATATGTAAATTATTCGGGAAGGCCGAGTTTATACCCATTCTGAATTGATTCGACGATAAGTCAATGATAAAGACGGTGGTTGAAGACCAGAGGTCTTCATATCGTTTGGATGATTACTAATGTCTTGATTGGGCTGTACACCCAAGACAAGGTAATAAGTGGTGATCGTGCAAACGTACTTGGAGATCGACCGGATGTGCGAGGACCTCCCTCCTGTATTGGACATATGGGACGAGGAATAAGGTGCCTCCGTTTTCATTCAGACCCGGAACGAACTGGTAAACAGATGTGTGTCTGACATTGGATTTTATTCTATGTTGATTGATCTCTATTAAATATATATCTGTTTGGTGGAGGATAATTTATTCTCTTGCTTAACACCCTTGTCTGAGACGTACGAGCTTAGAGGTTATATATTGATTGATATCAGTTGCATGGCGTGAATTGTCATTGTGGCATGTTAAGATGCAAGTGATCAAGGCTTCTGTTGAAAAGTAGGCTCTTGTGGTTAAAGATCAAAGTACAGCCTCAAATATTGTAGCTTTGTGTATAGCGTTAATTCGCAAGCCTCACATCTCGGTATGAGTCAAAAACGGGATAAGGGACCCAAGGAGTGCACGACGTTTCCTTCTAGCTATGGGTGGTGTCATGGTATGGAGCTCAGACATTTATTATATTTTGACCTATGTGGATGATGGATACCGTGGCGCCTCGGATATATCGGTTACTACGGAGATGATGGATAGGTCCTATAGGACTGGGAAACGTGTGTTCAAGAATTGCCAATCCACTAATGTAAGTGTGGACCGGCTTTAGAGGATCCAAGGGTTCACTGCAGGGAACCCTGAGGCATTTTCTTGAGTGTCTCGAAGTCGGCGAGGAGTACATCCCTTGCCTCAATTTATGATGGAAATCCAATTTCCAATACGACATCATGTGGTTTTATTTGCAGAACTAGTATGTGACATAGTAGCATGGGATACTATGCCGTCTATGATTGATACATTTATATTTGAAGTTGTTTTGACACTATACGTTAATAGTAATATCAAAATGATTTGTTTTAAACGTATCAAGCATGTTTGGTTATTATAGGGTAAAAATCTATCCTCAGCTTGCATTGCATTGTGTGATGGGACTTGAGTCTTATAATAGCTTCATTTTTCGAAAAATCATTGTGTGGTTTGTTATATGCACTGGTATTCTTGGGAGGAAACCCGTTCCGTGTTATACGGCGTGGTCCCTTGATTTACTAAAATTTTAAAGTAAAGTTTTAAATATCTGCTTTAGTTCTCACACTAGTCCCATGACTGACCTGGAGTTTATTATTTTAACCTAAACTCTGGGTGCCCCTATTTTCCATACGGGCAGCTAGTAGTTTTGGTTTTACAGATTTATTTTTATTGGATCCTGGTTTACAGCTGGAGCTATATTCGAAAAGCTCTGTATCTGTGTATTTCTTTTAGTTGTGTTATGTATTAGTTTTCCATTGCTTTGTAACTTGAATTTATGATATTTATCAAATGTATATTATTTATTCATACTCTATTATATTCTCGTACTCTGATGTAATTGTTGTAATAAGAAATGAAATGTTCTTCTATTTGCATTCTGATTTGTCGTTTCATGAAATCTTTTAATTAAGATTTAGAGAAGTTTACCAATTAATAAATATTAAATTGGATTTGAATATAATGCAATTTGGTAATAATCGAGATGAGCTTCTTTGAATGAAGACTGTTACTATATATGGAATTTAAAAGACTTTTCCACTGTTCCATTTATATTATTAGTCTGATACGGGAATTTATACCGACTATACACTGTTATGATTTATATGTAGATTCCATTTTGATGGAAGGATTTTGGGTTTATCGTGAACGGTATTTTAAAGGACATTCGTTCTTAACCCAGTTAAAGACGAGATTTATTTCCTAAATTTGAATAATCATTAAATAATGATTTTTGGAGATTAAAACTAACCGGAGTTTTAATGAATCTTTAATTAGATTGAAAAGTTAATGCGGTTATTAAATTTGCCAAATTTGAGAAGTAATCGAGAATGGAGTACCACCAGTTTTACTCCAGACGATAGTTAAATCTTTAATTAGATTTGAACGTGAAATGGTAATTAATTTTACCGATAACACAGTGGGTGTTAGATATGGAGTACTACTAGTTTTGTTCCGTGGGATAAATAGGTTGGGATTGGAAAGATAAAAAAATGGTTACTTCAGTAAGGCTCGATAATCCCGATTAGTTAATAAAATCTCCTGAAAATGATATCCAAAGGAAAATTAAAGGGAAAATTTAAAAGAATTTATCTTTGATAAAATTAACGGGAACTTTTCCCTAAAGATGTGAATATTTGAATAAAAGAATATTCTGAATTGGAATGAGGCATATGATGTGTTTTTATAGCACTTGATTATAAGATACGCAAGTTATTCGGAAAGATCGGGTTTAACCCATTCTGAATAATTGATACGGTGATTGAAAGTTGACGATGAAGACGATGGTTGAAGAATGGAAATCTTCACATCGTTTGGATGATTATTGATGTCGTGATTGGGATGTACACCCAAGACAAGGTAATAAGTGGTGATCATCCAAACGTACTTGGGGATCGACCGGATATGCGAGGGCCTCTCTCCTATATTGGACATATGGGATGAGGGAAAAGGTGCCTTCGGTTTCGTTCAGACCCAGAACGGATTTGAAAATGGATAGTATGTCTGACATTGTATTACTTTGTACTGTATTCATTGATCTCTGCTAAATATATATCTGTTTGGTTGTGGGGAATTTATTCTCTTTCTTAGCACCCTTCCCTGAGACATACGAGCTTAGAGGTTATATATTGGTGGAAATCAGTGGTATGGTATGGATTGACAGTGCGGCATGCTGAGATGCAAATGATCAAGGCTTTTGTTGAAAAGTAGAGTATTGCGGTTGATGATCAAAGCACAGCTTTCGTTAGCATAGCTTTGTGTAGCATTAATTCGCGAGCTTCACGCCCCGGTATAAACCAAAAAGGGATGAGGACTTCAGGGAAATGGACATATGCTAGTTTCTAGCTATGAGTAACGTCGTGGTGTGGAGCCCAGACTGTTTACTTATGTCGATGTTGGAAAACTTTATTGATGGAAAGCAAGGTACCTCGGATTTGATACTAGAACTGACTAAAAGGTTCTAGATGGTCAACGTGATTGACCATTTTGGAGGTTCGATAGAACAGGCTAACATATAGTTTATGGTATTGCCAAACATCGACGGATGACCGGCCCTATCGCTAATGTAGGGTTCACTACGGGGGATCCAAAGACATTGCTAGTGTGTCTCGAATCAGTAAGGAGGATGATTGCTTGCCTTGGTTCATAGATGGAACTCATTTTCCAATACGCGATTTTACGATTTAGTTGTAAACCTTTATGACGACGTAATATAATGGTACCTACGTCGCCTATGATTGATACATTTACATTTAAAGTTAATTTCTTCACTTATAGTAATAATAAAAGATGAAATTTCGCGTATCAAGCATATTTGGCTATTATAATGGAAAACACTATCCTCGACTGTGTTAATTGTGTGATGGGACCTGAGTCTTATATTAGCTTCATTTTTCTGTTTAACATTGCGTTGTTTGTTTTATGCACTGGTATTCATGGGGGATAAACTCGTTCCGTGTTATGTGGCATGGCCCCGTGATTTACCTAACTTTAAAATAAAAACTAATAACTGTTTTAGTTCTCACACCAGTCCCATGTTTGACTCAAAGTTTATTGTTTTAACCTAAACTCTGGGTGCCCATACTTCCACACGGGCAGCTAGTAGTTTTGGTTTTCGCAGATACTTCTTTTCCTAGGATCCTGGATTCTAGCTAGAGCTATATTCCAAAAGCTTCGTATCCATATATCTCTTTCAGTTGTGGTTGTAGATGATTTCCACTGTATATTATACTTATGTATATATTTTTCCGCTGTTATGTAATTAAATCTCTAATATTTTTCTGTTATAAATTATTTGAACTCTAATATATTCTTGTATTATGATGCAAATTGTTGTAATAACAATGAAATGTTCTATTGTTTATGTCTGACGCATCGTGTTCTCAAAGCAATCCGGAGTCTTTCGTCTCCTCGGGGATCGGGGACGTTTGGTTCGTCACAGTTGGTATCAGAGCTTTGGTTTACAGAGCCCGAGAACAAGGCACATTAGAACCAAACGAAAGAATTCATCAGAGATAAGATTAGTAATGTCCTATAAGAATAACTCATTAGAGATAGGATCAGTAGTATCCTAGAATGATTTTGAAGAGTATTATTTATAAAAAAAATGAATTTAATTTTAAAAATTATATTTTATTATACATATTTGATTATTTTATTTTATATTGATTTTGGACTATCGGGTACACGAAGATTATGCATATACGCTTGGCTAGCATATATACCAAGCCTCAAATATACTGGATAGATAAAGAATCACACTCTAGTCGCCTGGGGATGATCCTGGTAATTGTGATCACATTACCAGTATCTATGTTCGAGTTTCGAAAGTGGGTATTTATATATTTCAAATTGGCTGGTGTGAGAAACAAAAACTTAGTTAGGGTTTATGTTGTGATTTGGCATAAAAATGTGATTTTTGGGTATATAAAAGTTATATATTTGAATATCTAATCCATTAATTAATTGCTGGATGTGATGTGTGATTATAAATTTGATTAATTAAAATATTGGACAGATAAAACCAGTAAAAGAATGAATGATAAGTAAAGCCAAATCGAATCCAATATTGAATTAAATTTATAATTGATTGGAATTGCTTACATATACAGGTATATATATTTGTTGGACAGGTTATGGATTTACTGTTGAGTAGAGAATAAATTTGCATGCCCGACAAACAGGTACACCTTAATGAGTTGATTGCGCAATTTTATTTATTGTATCAACTCCTGTGAATGAAATTGGATGCGTTGTGATGGTTATTCTGTGTGTGATTATAAACCACGCCATAGCATAAGAACAAATAAATTGGGCACTACACCGCATGACATACTTCATGAAAACATCATATCATATCATATTCCATATAAGCATTTGGTGCTTATATGATGAGGTTTGGATTACCATACGGGCGAGATGCTTGTATGGCAAGGACTGAATTACAGGTTGAATAGAAGACTGATTATGGACTTAATTAAGGAATACATGTAACGGTGCTCGGGGCAGGATTTAATGAAAACCCTACACAGGTCTAGAGATGACAAAAATTCACATCTCTCTTGTTTTTAATTAAGGCACATGGATTATTTATTTTCGAACACTGGGCAAGGTACGAGATTATGATTTTTTAAACGTCTCCCTTGAGCAGTCACAAAATTTGTGTATGCTTTTTATTGATTTATAGGGTTGCCTAATACGACCCAATAAGTTTTTCAAATCCTCCCCCAACAAAGGAGGTTATGGCAAAAAGTTTCGAAAATTTAGGGTGTTAGCCAAATTTTTGAGAAATTAGAAGATTCTCAAAAACTGAAAAGTTGAAGAGTGAAAGCTAGAATGAAAGTTGAGTTGGTTGGCTAAACAACTTTCAGCTCCATTCCTTTTCGAGGACGAAAAGATTTTAAGTGGAGGAGATTGTAACAACCCGAAATTTCTTAACCAATTTAAAATTTTTATTTTGGCTATTTTAATGGATTTTAAATATTTAAAATGATTTATTTTAAATAATAATGATTTTAAATTTATTTAAATCGAAGTTAGAACATATAAATTTATTTTAATTATAAAACGAGTTTGAAATGGCATGGTAATTTGAAAACTCGATTTTAATTTTCAATTGAATACACAGAACACAATGTGAATCAGATTTCAGTAAAATAAGAAACGTTGAAATCTATTTAACTATATCTTTCTAATGAATGTGAAAATTTGAGATTTCACTTCATAAATTGAAAGTTATGTCCAGTTTGAACTTTAAAATAGTGGCTATAGAATATATATATATATATATATATATATATATATATATATATATATATATATACGATATAACCCTTTAAAATAGCCATTTTGCAAACGACCTCCGTTTTTGACGAAACCACTTTTGTTGGATCCGGAATGCCAAATTATTGTTAGGTTTAAAATTTCATAACTTTTGGAATTAATATGTGAGTGCAGTGAAATTAAATATGTTTTGTCAATTTAGTTCGAACTTAATCAACTGGAAAAGGGCCATTTTTCAAACGACCTCCAAATTCAACGAAATTAGTTTTGTTAGGACTGTATCATCAAAACATAGCTAGATTTATTTTTCTGTAATTTTTGGAGTCAGTTTGCATCCCCAGTAAATTAAAATGTATGTTTAAATTCAGTGTATATTGATTTATATTTTAATTTAATGAAAAACTGATCGAAACAGTCGAATTAGCTTACGAAACATATCCCTTGTGCCCGGAATGGGGGTATTTAGTTAGGAATGACAGTCGTTGGGTTTGATTTGGAGACCGAATGAATAAACTCACTTTTTCGAATTTAATAATATTAAATTATATTATATATAAGTCAAACTCGGTCAAAACCCACGGTCAACCTTTCTCCTGGAGCCGTCGTTCTCTTTAATGGCCTAAAACCTCCAAAGTGAATTCGATAATTATTTCAAATTCATCAAAAATTAGATCAAATCTCTAAAACAAATATGGTAGAGTTTTCTTCAAGCTTTAAACTGGTATGAGGATGATCGAAAATAAGCCGGTAGTTCGCGAGATTTCGGAGTTCAAACATGCGGTGTTCGAGCTTGATTTCCGAGCTCCAGAATCGTGCGAGTTGGCCTGAACTCTAGGCACCAGTGGAGGAAGGAAGCGGCTCAATGTTGGTGGCTTCTGATCGGCGGTCTGTGCCCTGAGGTGATGCGTGAAATTGAAGAAGTCGGGGCAGTTTTTCTCGTGTCTTGGAAAATGAAGACGACGGCTAAAAAAATGTAATTAGAGAAAAGGAAATTATTTCATTCTTCTAATTAGCGTAATTAATTAAGTAAATATAGCTATTAAAGTTTAAAATCTTGTAACTTGTTCAAACAGAGACGAAATTGCATGATTCAAATTGCGTTGGAATCGTGGTGAAAAAATACTACACCATGGAACTGACCAGAACCAAAATGGAGAAAATTTGGATTTGAGGCGAATTTAAAGTCAAACAAAATGAAATCATCGTTTCAAGACTGACGGAGTGGAAACGAATGTGAGAACTCTGTCACTCAAATCATTTACATTATATTATTATATTATACGTTATAAATGGGGCTTAGTAGCTCCTGTCGCTACTTTTTGCAAACCATAGTTGATTTGTGTGTTATGATTGGATGATATTGATTGGGATTTGATGATTGATTGTTGTGTATGGCATGAGCTAGTGTCAGGAGAGAGATAATGCTAGACATTATCCCGGTTCTACAAATAGCGCCGTTATAATGGCAAAATTTTCTGAAATAAAATGAATAAAATTGGCATTCTATGGAATAATTAATTATTGGGTAAAAATATTATTTTTTAAGAATATATATGATATATAAAATTATCATGAAATGAAATTGGAATAAATATTCATTTACAAGTCGAACGGCTTGTTTATGTACACCTATTTAACTGATATTGATTGGAACAATAAATTTTACACATCACCTAAATGCACAAATAATAATCAGTATTTGTTGGTTGAAACCCCACGCGGGTATTGGGATGATATTTGACATACACTAATCCCAATATTTAGTCGTATGTCAATCGATGGGTTCACAGGCTATGGTGAGCGTTATTTATTTATTTTAACGCTTATACAGTTGTAAATTGCACTTTGATGATGTCTGAATGGTTAATGATTATTTATTGTTATTGTTGAATACATGCGATATATGAGATCCATATAACTGAAATTATACGGTAGTTGATTTAGTCGCATTCCGTTTCGAAAATAACGAATATTTTAAAATAATATTCAGTGAATAATCAAAATATGATTTTGATGTCCAATTTTGGATGGACACGAAAATATATAAAAATATGAAGTTGGGTTAAGTATAGAAACACTATTTTTAACCCAAACGGGTTTATCGTTCGATTTTGTTCATTTTAAAATAATATCGAAAAGAATTGATTTCAAAATATGATATTTTGAAAATATTATCATTTTAATATTATAATGATATGGAATATTCGATTTGATTTAAAATTGAAAATGAAGTTAAAATCGACTTAAATTGAATTTATAAATATTTTATAAAATATGTTTTAAATGGAAATCAATGATATATATTATATATATAATGGCTTGAACAGAACGCGCCGCACAACGACCGTTCGCGGATTTCAACCATTAACTTTAGATTGATGTAACGGGATATCCGACCATCGATTCTCCTAAAACTGGAACCGTTGGGTTCGTATCGAAAAGAGATTTACAATGAATATAAGAGATTTGAATTTGAATGGTTAGATTTAAAAATATGTCCAAACCAGTTTCAGAAAAGGTTGTTATGGATGCAGCTCGGTGGGCGTTATTGGAAACCGACTGTAAGGGCATTATAAAAAATATAAAAAATATGGTAAAATTAAGTTAAATCACAATAAATGATTTGGAAAGATTTTGGATGAAAAATTCCATATTTGAAAGGATAAAATATATTTTTATCTAAATGAACTAGTTATTAACTAGAATAATAATCTAATGTTTTTAAATAAATAAATTGGATTGAAAATGTGGTTTTAAAATAACCATAATTTTCCAACTAATAAATTGGAATGGATTTGGAATGGAAATTATCTTCGGAATATTTCAATATTGGATTCCATGATTATACGGATATTGTGGAGGAATTTGGAAGATACAGATATCATTATTCCCAATACGATATCCGTTGGTTTCAGAATTTGACATTGAATATGAGCCGATATAATTTCTATTCAGAACCTTGTATTTAATATCAAATTGGATTTTGGGTTTGTCGTGAATGGTGTCTTTACTAACACTGTTCTTAAACCCCGTTGAGAAAAGAACAAATATTTTAATTAAGATCTAGAAAAATTTACTAATTAATTAATATTAAATTGGAATTGAATGGAATTCAATATGGTAATAATCGAGATGAGCTTTTGTGAATGAAGACCGTTACTATATATGGAATTTAAAATGCTTTGCCAATATTCCATTTATATTATTAGCCTGATACGAGAATTTATGTCGATTATACACTATTATGATTTCCGTGTAGATTCCATTTTGATGGAAGGATTTTGGGTTTATTGTGAATGATGTATTAAAGGACATTCGTTCTTAACCCAGTTCAAGACAGGATTTATTTCCTAAATTTGAATAATCATTAAATAATGATATTAGGAGATTATAACTAAGCGGAGTTTTAATTAATCTTTAATTAGATTGAAAAGTTAATTTTGTAATTAAATTTGCCAAATTTGAGAAGTGATCGAGAATGGAGTACCACCATTTTACTCTAGGCGATAGTTAAATCTTTAATTAGATTTGAATGTGAAATGGTAATTAATTTTACCGATAACACAGTGGGTGTTAGATATGGAGTACTACCGGTTTTGCTCCATGAGATAAATAGGTTGTGATTGGAAAGATAAATAAATGGTTACTACGGTAAGGCTCGATAATCCCGACTAGTTAATAAAATCTCTTGAAAATGATATCCAAAGGAAAAATTAAAGGGAAAATTTAAAAGAATTTATCTTTGATAAAATTAACGGGAACCTTTCCCTAAAGATGTGGATATTTGAATAAAAGAATATTTTGAATTGGAATGAGGCGTATGATGTGTTTTTATAGCACTTGATTATAAGATATGCAAGTTATTCAAAAAGAGCAAGTTTAACACATTCTGAATAATTCATACGACGATTGAAAGTCAACGATGAAGATGATGGTTGAAGACCGGAGATCTTCACATCGTTTGGATGATTGTTGATGTCTTAATTGGGATGTTCACCCAAGACAAGGTAATAAGTGGTGATCGTCCAAACGTACTTGGAGATCGACAGGATATGGGAGGGCCTCTCTCCTGTATTGGACAGATGGGATGAGGAATAAGGTGCCTCCGGTTTCGTTGAGACCCAGAACGGACTTGCGAGTGGATGTTATGTCTCACATTGTATTCCTTTGTACTTGTAACATCCCAGATTTTTTGGCTATTAAAATTGGAATATTTAAATCTGTTTTATATATTATATTGGAAATATAATGGATTTTATATCAAATTTATTTTATAAAGTGGAGTACGTATATATATAATTTATATTAATATAAAATGAGCTCGAAACAACGTGGTAGTTCGTAATATTGAATTTTGAACTTCAATTGAATGTACAAGATCCGATATAAGTCAGGTTTCTGTGAAACAAGAACTTCTTGAATCCATGTGATTATATTTTTCTAATAAAAGAGAAAAATCGATATTTTATCGTATAAATTATAAAATATGTCCAAATCAAATTTTTGAATAGTCGCTATGAAATTCGTTTATAAAGTATAACGTTTATTTATAAAATATAGGAATTTTGTTATGAAATTTATAACGATTTAATCCGGAATTTTCAATATTTGAAACCAGTTCTATTGTATATAGAATATTAAATATTGCACGATTTTTAAATTTTGTTTCAATTAGGACTCGTATGTGCTAATACGAACCATAACACCGAGCGTTATACGCTATAAAATTGTTAGTCGCTATCGTAGAAAAAAATCGTCCGTCGCCTCAAAATAAAATATCATCTTAATTTTTTTTTATAGTAGGTCACTTCTTATTGATATTGAACTATCACCGCCGCATGTTATTTTCAATGTTTCAGCAACCATTCTCACTTGTTTTAAACACTCCAGCTGCTTATGGATACAGTAATTTATCTCATCTCAGATATGCAACAAATTAAAACAAATCCGTACATCTGACCATGCTGCTGAACTGTTGATTTCGAAGCCCAACATGTATTTTCTTGCACTGTTCAAATCTCATAAAATCAAAAGCCATGCTCTCATTTTTGAAAAGCTCAACCCTATCATTTTCAAGCTTTAAAGTCTCACCTGCCAACCATGTGCGATCTGAGTATTTAAAACATTTTGGCTATGTGGCACTAGCATCTTTGACCCTAAGAAATATATAATAATATAAAATATAAACTAAATATTAATAGAAGTATCTGTTTGCTTCTTCCCTTATAAATACCCTGTGCCTCCCTCCGATTAAAACAGGAGACCTACCTCGTATAGTATGGAACAACGTTAAGCTTATCCCTACCTTGTACTGTACAATGAAAGAATATTAACCTTATCTTCATTTCTCTTGTATATATATATATATATATATATATATATATATATATATATATGCCCTCTTCCATCTCTTTATGCAGAAACACAAAACCAAATAGCCGACCCCCAACGAAATGAAAACCCAAGCTTGAAATAAAATCCATTACAGCAACTCGAGAGGCATTTACAGGCGCGAGGTTACACCGGAATTCTTGAGACTTGTGCTGGCTGCGGAGTAGAGAGAGGCGCTCGAGGCGCCCTCCTCTGATGCTCGTCCGGTCAACCCATGAGGGTGCAACATCGATGAAGGGCGTTGCAGCGATGAGGTGGAGGTTAGATTATCAAGGTTCAAAGAAACACAATAGTATGAATGACTAATGCATGTTGAATGGAATAAATGGGTACTGTGTGGTGTACGTTCTTTTCGAACGAGACACTGATTAGAAGAAGAGAATGCAAGGGTTATAACTGGAAAACAAAAGTACTGTCTCGAGTTTATTTTAATGACTAGGCAGTAGGGGAATAGTTGCATAAATATTTAGAAATGGGAAAACACGTATATATGGAGTTGGTTTTTCATGGAGTAGTTTGGCATTTCAGTAGAGAACGAGAGAAGAGAGAGAGTTTGCACGAGGGAGAGTACTGTGCGGTATTGACTATGGGCGTGAATGTGGAAGATTAAAACAGACTGTAGAAGTTTGAATGGGCTTTTGGCTTGGATAAGAAAGGATGCCGCATGTGACAAGAATTGTTGGAGCGAGCTTCGACAGTTTGGCAAATTGATTTTGAAGAATGAAAGATTCAAGTAAATCAAGAAAGGAAAGGGAGCTTGGCCCATTGATTAAAAAAATTAACAAAGGTATGTGACGATTTATTAAAACCAAGATTAACTTATATATTCTTGTAAAACCTGTTCGAATGATATGATCACAAATGGTTTCGTGAATTTGGGCTAAATACGTGGATAGGAGTTTATACGGGTAAATGAGGGATTAGTGTAATTTTGAAATTATAAATGTACCATTTGATATCACAAAATGATACTAACATATTTGATCAGTTCATTCTTATCATAAGTGACTTAGGACCAGGATACAATTTGATAATAAATTATTTCAACAATCTTCCCGTAAGTTAAAACGTTAATGTTTGGAGCGATGTATAAACAATTTGGAACAATTGGAACTCTCATTCTTATCATAAGTGTGGTATAAGTTGAACCTTTGACGAAATAATTATACAGCGTTAAAACGGTGGTCAAGATAGGTAATGTGGTAATTGGTTTAATTTAATGGCAGAAGTTAAATTATAAACTCTTTAAATCAATTCAATTTTGTATTGGTTACAACTCGTCTGTTTGTGAACAGAGTTGCATGAAACCAGATCCAATGTAATCGTAGAGATGAAGACTACACGCACAAGATGAGTTAGAATGATTTGGAGCTGATGGGATTTTTATATAATTTCAAACGCTCGTTTGAAATCATAGAAATCAGCCAAAAATCATCAACCAAAATAAAATGGTGAGTTAACTCTCACACCATCTGGAATATTACGATGTGCTAAATTCATTTAAATTTGGATGATTGAATGCCTGTTGTTTATGAATGAATGTCGATATTTACATTAACGTCATATTAGATGATTGGTTGAAAATTATACCATATGTTATTATAAAATGTTATTATAATCTGTGATGCAGGGAAGGACAGGCTGGAGGGATCCAACCGGATTCCTCAAATAAATTGTATGTTATTTAATCTTCATATTTATTTATATGAACCGTTCACCCGCAAATAATGTTATATCCTATTTCTATGTTGATTGTTGATCATTGATTTTAGATTCAACTATCATTGTGTTTTAATCAATAAGCAGTATTGATTAGGTGATTGGCAGTGAATGACCTAAATCTATATTTTTAAACGTTGATTTGTCGTTCGACGAATTGACACAGTTCAAAGTTATAAATCTTTTTTATATATAACAAAATCGGAGTTTATTTTTATAAGTTATTTAAAATAAACATAGTATAAAAACAATTATATTTATAATCGTATTTCCCAAGGAATTATTAAAAGATATATTCTTATGTTTATCATAAGAAAGGGAGGATGTAAATTTACCAAAAGCTGAAAATCAGAAATAATTATTGAAGGGAACAATTAAGCAAGTTAGATTAATTATATTTGTTATTTATTTAATAAGACGAATTGAAAGGAATTAGCTAGCAAGTTAACAACGTTTTTAAGTTGACTTAGTTTACTGTTCCAATTGGGAATGTTATTTTCAAATGTTATTTAATAGGAATTGTTTTAACAAATAATTGTTAAATGTAACGAATACTCTTATTAGTTAATTAATATTTAATTACCTATGTTCTGAAGTGATTATCGAATCGTTTAAAAGAAACAGATTGTTCTATTTTAGTTAATAGTAAAAGAAACTATTTTTATTAGTTGGTTGTTATTTTAATAACCAAGGTGATGACTTTTAATTTAGAATATGTTTAAAGATAATCAAGTGTAATAAGTTAATGATGGGAAAGAGTTGTTTAAAGGGATGTATAACCCAATATACAAACAAGGTTTGTTAATGAAAATTTAAAGCTATGCGATGAATTTAAAAGAAATAAAAGGAATTCACAAGTATGAAATCAGGGTTATAAAACCATAGTTAAGCGAAATAGAATTAATACGGTATTAATGTTATTGGGTTTGGAGTTATAAATTTCTATCTATCTTGAGATAAGAACGTTGTCGATCAAGGTCTGAGAGGTAATTAGAAAACCCCAACTTGAACGATTTCACTATTATTGAGAGATGGTATTAGTTTGTAACGACAGAGGAAGTAAAAGAGATTTTGTGATTTATTTCCAGATTAAAGGAAATATAAAAAGAAATTTTTAAAGAATATTTTCAATATGAGGAATATATATGGACCGATGAGGTACTAATATTTGTAAAGTGATATAAAAGAGGATTTTAGAAACACGCCAAGTGAGAATTTATATGAGCAAGAGTTTAAAGTAAAAATATATCGTTATGGTTATGTTATAAGAATACGTCGCTTGACGTTATTTGGCACAGATCAGATTTGTTGATAATCTATACTGGTTATAGAATTGAAGATTATATTTTCGAGATAATGAAAATAAAAAAGTTTTTGTGAAATATAACCATGTATAGAACAAAGGAAATAACGAGGTGAGTTTTGAATATGGCTATGCCAAAAAGAAATATAAATGTTAAACATGTTTTCAATTAACGGAACGAAAGAGTTTTGTTGAAAGAAATTATAGAATCGATTTAAAAATCGATATATTGGATTTGAATGAATAGTTTGAAATGAAAAGGACCTGAGCTGCCAAAGTAATGATCGATATTGTTTGAGTTGATAGTTAAAACACCAAACTATCAACGAGATATTATTAGACCTTTTAATGAGTTAGTTCGAAGAGACCGGGATGGGGACTAGACCCAAAAACACTTCGAAACCAACTATGCACTCATGATTAACGTGCAGTTGTACAAAGATGGAGCAGTGAAGACCGTTGATCTTCATGAACGGAAGAACTACTCGTTGGATATTTCTAGGTCACTCCCAGAGATATTTTGACTTGTGATTCTGTCGGGATTGAAATTTTAGGATTGCAGGGAATTATCGCTACTGATCCTTAGGGGTGATTCCCATATAGGATGTGGTAGGAGGGTGCCTTCGGTTCAACCTGTTCCTGGATGACTTGCATGGACGAATGTCTGGCAAAGTATTTCTTAAGAATCATGTATTTTGATTTTTACAAATATATCAAGTTTGGTGGCGGAGAAATTCTCTTGCTTAACACCTAGAGTATATTTGAGGACGTCAATTAGTGATTTGGCGAATCTGACGATGTGGCATTCGAAGTGAATGGAGATGTGCTAATCTAAAAAGATAAACGTGACCTCAAGCCTCATCAACCGGGAATGGCACAAAATCGGGTAAGCAGCATGGCTATGTGGGTCGCACCCATTAAAAGGGTATATCATTACCTGATCTAGAGAAATTAAATGCCTTCGGTTATCCCTTTTTATTTCTATGCTATCGTTCGGTTGGCTGGCCCCCAACCATGGTAATAATATATTCGGTACTCTCAAGAGAAATGAGGGGTCGGTTATGTGTAGCTGGGTTGCAAGACGTTCTTGTTGAACACCAATATATTCATCTTCGGAGGTACATTGTCGGAAAGGTGGTCCAATACCTTGCCAGGAAATCCGTTCTCCAATAAGAGCCCATGGTTTTGATTGTATACTATATATATATATAGCGTGAGATGCAAGCGTTCTGCTAGATTATTATTTATTTGTGGTTGATAGACGTTATTATAATATCAAAAAAGATATTGATTTCAAAAATGTTTTGGGTTATAGTAAGGTAAAAACCATCCGTGTTTACGTGTGGGCTGGTCTTACTATTACCCTTTTCTCTAAAAAAGGATTTTCAAAGTTAAACAATTTGTTTGTGCTGTGAATTTATCACTAAAAGTATTCCAGAATTGTAACGACCCAGAAAATCTGAACCAATTTAAAATTTTTAAATTGGCTAAAATAGTGGATTTTAAATATTTAAAATAAATATTTTAAATAATAACGATGAAAAGTAAGTTTGAATCGACATTTGAAAACGAATATAATTAATTCTAATTATTAACAAGGCCTGAAATGGCGCGGCAGTTTCAAAATTTGAATTCAAACTTTGACTGACTGTACCAGGTGCAAAACAAAGCGGATTTGAGTGAAACCAAAAATATTTAAATCTGTTAGTAGATACCTTTCTAACGAATCTGAAAAATTGAAGTTTCATAGCGGGAAGCAAAAGTTATGGCCAAATCAATTTTCTGAAAGGTCGCTATGGAAATTATATAGCCCGTGAAAATGGCCGTTTTGCAAACGACCTCGGAATTCGACGAAACCAGTTTTGATGGATCCGGGATGTGAAGTTATTGCTTGGTTTCAAATTTCATAATTTTTGAAGTTAGTATGTGAGCGTGGCAAAGGAAAACGTGTTTTGGTCAATTACAGTTAAATTGGATCGACCAGAAATGGGCCATTTTTCAAACGCTCTCAGAATTCGACGAAACTAGTTTTGTTGGGACCGTATCGTCCAAACATAGCTAGATTTATTTTTCTGGAATTTTTCGAATCAGTTTGTGGCCCTGGCAAATTGAAATGTATGTTCAAATCGAATATTGAATGTTATATATTTTTAATTGAAGGAAAACTGACTGAAACAGTCGAATGGGCCTACGAAACATATCCCATTGTGTTCGGAATGGGGGTAAAACGCTAGGGATGACAGTCGTTGGGTTTGGATTGGGGTTCGTGTGTGAAAGGGGGTATTTTTGGAAAAAAATATATATAAATAAAAAAGGGTATTGGGCCACGTCAGAACCCCCCCCCCCCCCCAATTCTCTCTCCCTGATCGATTGAAGGTGGAATGCCCTTCAAAGCTTCCAGCTCCGATTCCGGGGACTCCGTTCATCGGTTGACCCCGACCCTTCACAACTTTTTGAAGCCCTCGCTCCCCTCTTCAAATTCATACCAGTTGCTCCTCCTATCGTGGCGCCATCGACGAGAACCGCCGCCCCAAAGTTCATCGCTTCAGACCGCCGCCGGCGACACCAGGGTCCACCGAGCTGGCCCACTCCCCCACGCGCGCGAAGCTCTCTCCTAGCCATTCGACGCTGCGAAGGCCGATCGTCCTCTAGCTTCACGGATTTCGCGAAATTCCCAACCCTAGTTTCGAACCAAACAGAGAGGTAATGGTTTATATATATTAAACTATATTATAGCATTTTAAAAGCGCCACCGTTTATGATTTCACTGTAAAAATCATATCTTTTTCGTTTTTTACGAAATTCAGTGAAACAAGGGACAGTGGACTCTTGTGGACGCCTTCTACCTTCTAGAAGAGACCGCATATTTTTCTGAGCCTTCTACTATTTTTGGTGGAGTGGAACCCAATGTGAGATTTCTAATTTATAAATGATATGGAAAACAACGATGCATAAATTATATAGTCGATGTATGAGTTATATAAGCATTGTACACCTCATGTATAAGCGTTGTATAAGTTGTACATTCGATGTATAAGTTGTATATGCGTTGTAAAAATTATATATGTGTTGAAATAGAAGTGAAATGCTATATATAAATATAAATATATATATATATATATATACGCCCCTCGTCCACAAACCATGGACGATATTTATTGGTTGTGATTGGTAAGAAAATTGATTGATAGCGAATGGTTGATTGAAATTGTTTGTGGTTGAAATTGATTGATAGTGGTTGAAAAATACCTGTTTGTGGTTGAGAAATATTTGGTTGAAACCACATAGGATTAGTTTGTGGAAATGAAAAAAATATACATACCGCCTGCATGTGAACTAGATGCATGATTCGCCATTGTCAAAAGCTGCGAGGCTTTAAGGTAGAGCGAGGAGCCGTACTATGGACGGTCCCGGTTTTAACTACCCTGCCATTATGCTGCCGAAATTTTGAATAATATTCGTGTGTAAGAATTATTTTCCTGTGTTGAAACTATATTCGTATGTTGAATAGAAAACCTTCATGTGTTGAATAGAAATTCATTCGTTGAATTGAAATTCATGTCTTGAATGGTATTCGTGTTTTGAATAAATTGTTTTAACAATAAAAATCACATTTTTACTCTATATATACAAACTATAGAAAACCTTCATGTGTTGAATCAAAATTCATTCGTTGAATTGAAATTCATGTGTTGAATGGTATTCGTGTTTTGAATAAATAGTTTTAACAATAAAAATCACATTTTTACTCAATATATACAAACTATAGAAAACCTTCATGCATTGAATAGAAATTCATTCGTTGAATTGAAATTCATGTGTTGAATGGTATTCGTGTTTTGAATAAACTGTTTTAACAATAAAAATCACATTTTTACTCTATATATACAAACTATAGAAAACCTTCATGTGTTGAATCGAAATTCATTCGTTGAATTGAAATTCTTGTGTTGAATGGTATTCGTGTTTTGAATAAATTGTTTTAACAATAAAAATCACATTTTTACTCTATATATACAAACTATAGAAAACCTTCATGTGTTGAATCGAAATTCATTCGTTGAATTGAAATTCATGTGTTGAATGGTATTTGTGTTTTGAATAAATTGTTTTAACAATAAAAATCACATTTTTACTCTATATATACAAACTATAGAAAACCTTCATGTGTTGAATCGAAATTCATTCGTTGAATTGAAATTCATGTGTTGAATGGTATTCGTGTTTTGAATAAATTGTTTTAACAATAAAAATCACATTTTTTACTCTATATATACAAACTATAGAAAACCTTCATGTGTTGATTCAAAATTCATTCGTCGAATTTAAATTCATGTGTTGAATGGTATTCGTGTTTTGAATAAATTGTTTTAAAAATAAAAATCACATTTTTACTCTATATATACAAACTATAGAAAACCTTCATGTATTGAATCGAAATTCATTCGTTGAATTGAAATTCATGTGTTGAATGGTATTCGTGTTTTGAATAAATTGTTTTAACAATAAAAATCACGTTTTTACTCTATATATACAAACTATAGAAAACCTTAGTTGAATCGAAATTCATTCGTTGAATTGAAATTCATGTGTTGAATGGTATTCGTGTTTTGAATAAATTGTTTTAACAATAAAAATCACATTTTTACTCTATATATACAAACTATAGAAAACCTTCATATGTTGAATCGAAATTCATTCGTTGAATTGAAATTCATGTGTTGAATGGTATTCGTGTTTTGAATAAATTGTTTTAACAATAAAAATCACATTTTTTACTCTATATATACAAACTATAGAAAACCTTCATGTGTTGAATCGAAATTCATTCGTTGAATTGAAATTCATGTGTTGAATGGTATTCGTGTTTTGAATAAATTGTTTTAACAATAAAAATCACGTTTTTACTCTATATATACAAACTATAGAAAACCTTAGTTGAATCGAAATTCATTCGTTGAATTGAAATTCATGTGTTGAATGGTATTCGTGTTTTGAATAAATTGTTTTAACAATAAAAATCACATTTTTACTCTATATATACAAACTATAGAAAACCTTCATATGTTGAATCGAAATTCATTCGTTGAATTGAAATTCATGTGTTGAATGGTATTCGTGTTTTGAATAAATTGTTTTAACAATAAAAATCACATTTTTTACTCTATATATACAAACTATAGAAAACCTTCATGTGTTGAATCGAAATTCATTCGTTGAATTGAAATTCATGTGTTGAATGGTATTCGTGTTTTGAATAAATTGTTTTAACAATAAAAATCACATTTTTACTCTATATATACAAACTATAGAAAACCTTCATGTGTTGAATCGAAATCCATTCGTTGAATTGAAATTCATGTGTTGAATGGTATTCTTGTTTTGAATAAATTGTTTTAACAATAAAAATCACATTTTTACTCTATATATACAAACTATAGAAAACCTTCATGTGTTGAATCGAAATTCATTCGTTGAATTGAAATTCATGTGTTGAATGGTATTCGTGTTTTGAATAAATTGTTTTAACAATAAAAATCACATTTTTACTCTATATATACAAACTATAGAAAACCTTCATGTGTTGAATCGAAATTCATTCGTTGAATTGAAATTCATGTGTTGAATGGTATTCGTGTTTTGAATAAAATGTTTTAACAATAAAAATCACATTTTTACTCTATATATACAAACTATAGAAAACCTTCATGTGTTGAATCAAAATTCATTCGTTGAATTGAAATTCATGTGTTGAATGGTATTCGTGTTTTGAATAAATTGTTTTAAAAATAAAAATCACATTTTTACTCTATATATACAAACTATAGAAAACCTTCATGTGTTGAATCGAAATTCATTCGTTGAATTGAAATTCCTGTGTTGAATGGTATTCGTGTTTTGAATAAATTGTTTTAACAATAAAAATCACTTTTTTACTCTATATATACAAACTATAGAAAACCTTCATGTGTTGAATCGAAATTCATTCGTTGAATTGAAATTCATGTGTTGAATGGTATTCGTGTTTTGAATAAATTGTTTTAACAATAAAAATCACATTTTTACTCTATATATACAAACTATAGAAAACCTTCATGTGTTGAATCGAAATTCATTCGTTGAATTGAAATTCATGTGTTGAATGGTATTCGTGTTTTGAATAAATTGTTTTAACAATAAAAATCACATTTTTTACTCTATATATACAAACTATAGAAAACCTTCCTGTGTTGAATCGAAATTCATTCGTTGAATTGAAATTCATGTGTTGAATGGTATTCGTGTTTTGAATAAATTGTTTTAACAATAAAAATCACATTTTTACTCTATATATACAAACTATAGAAAACCTTCTTGTGTTGAATCGAAATTCATTCATTGAATTGAAATTCATGTGTTGAATGGTATTCGTATTTTGAAAGAAATTGTTTTATAATAAAAATCCTATTTTTATCATCAATATGAACTATATAAAATAATCTTGTTTTGAAATGAATTGTTTTATAATAAAAATCATATTTTTATTACCTTTATGAACTATATAAAATAATCGTGTTTTGAAATGAATTGTTTTACAATAAAAATCACATTTTTATTATATACATGAATTGTTAAAAACAGTGAAGTGTTGAAATAGAAGACAGTTAGATAAAATATCATTTTTATCAAATGTATGAAAAGAATACAGTTTTGAAATCGAAGAATCAATATATATATATGAATAGAATTGAACTATCAAATAGTGAAGCTGCAGTTCGTGTTCTGAAACTGTGATTTCAAATGATTAGTGCGGGAGATCCGACCATCGGATTTTCCCGAAACCGAAACCGTTGGGTTCGCTTTGGAAATACCTTTCCAATGGCACCAACTTTGTAAAGATCCAACGGTTGGATTGTTTGGAATGTTTAATTCAAATTTGAAGAAAAACAGCGCCAGAATCGATTATATTTATATATATATAAATATAATTATATTAAATCGAATAACGACGCTACAGTTCGTATTTTGAAATCGAAACTTCAAATGATTATACCAGGAGATCCGACCGTCGGATTTTCCTAAAACTGGAACTGTTGGATTCGTTTTGAAATGATCTTCCTAATGATGTAAATTTTATGAAGATCCAACGGTTAGATTTTCATATATGTGTAAATCAAATTTGAAGAAAAACAGCGCCACGGCCGCGTTATGGCCCGAAGCGTCGTTTGAATAAACTGGCTATTTTAAAATAAATAAATATAGCGATAAATTGTTATAAAATGTTATAAATGATATGGATGTGAAATTCAGAAACTAACTGAAGGTTGGCTAAGTCAAATGGTTTCCTGGGTGTTGATCTGATGTTGGTTTCGGCCTTCGGGGTTAATATTTGGGAAATCGTTCTCTTACCGATTTACAGTTAGTGACTAATGAATTGAAATGATGCGTATGTAGTGTTTGTGTAGCATGTGTTTATTATATATGCGAGTTGCTCAGAAAGACCGGGTTTATCCCATTCTGAATAACTGAATCGACGATAAGAAATCGAAGATGAAGACGGTGGTTGAAGACCGGAAATCTTCACCTCGTTTAATGGTAACTGATGTCCTGATTGGGAGGCATCCCGAAATATGGATAATGAGTGGTGATCGTCCAGACGTACGTGGAGATCGATGGGTTTGCGAGGTATATGGTACCTCCGGTTCCGTTCAGACCCAGAACGGACTTGTAAATGGATGGTGTGTCTGACATTGGAATTTATTCTGTGTGATTGATAGCCATCAGTTACATGGCGTGAATTGCCTGTGTGGCATGCTAAGATGTAGTGATCAGGGCTTCTGTTGAAAAGCAAAGTCTTGTGATTGATGATCAAAGCCCCGCCTGTGTGGCGTAGCTTTGTGTATAACGTGAATTCGCGAACCTCACACCCCGGTATGAAACAGAAACGGGAGAGGACATTAGGGAGGGCATGCATTTCTTCCTAGCTAGAAGTGGCGTCAGTGGTTTTACACGCCCTGACGAGTTTGACTTATGTGGTTGTTCCTGTTGCGAGGCGCCTCGGTTATATCGGTCGATCCGGAACCGATGGAGTCATTCGTTGGCTCATTTACGCCCCAAAGGGCGGGGAAACGCAGTGTCCAGGAATTTTAATCCACATCGGTGGACCGGCCCTGACGATCCAAGGGTCACTCGAGCTCTGATCCTGAGACTCGGGCTAGGCAGTCTCGAAGTCGGTAAGGACTATCTTTTGCCTTGGTTCATGACGGAAATCCAATTTCCAAATACGTGACTGTGCGGTTTTGATTGTATATATATATATATATATATATATATATGGCGACATGATATATGGTACCCATGTCCTCTACGATTGATAGTTTATGATTGAAATTGTTTTCGAAACCTATAAACACTAGTGATAATATCAAATGCTTTTGTTTTATTCGTATCAAGCATATTTTGGCCATTATAAGGTAAAAATCTATCCTCCAGTTTGCGTTGCATTGTGTGATGGGAACTGAGTCTTATAACGGCTTCATTTTTTATAAAAAGCATTGCGATGTTTAAAAGACCTATTTGTTTTTGAAGCACTGGCAATCCATTGGAGTAAACCTGTTCCACGAAAGTGGCGTGGTCCTGTGATTATCCATATTTCAAATGTGTTGAGTAGATTTCTCATACCAGTCCTATGATTGACTCATAGTTTGTTTCACTTTCAAACTCGGGTGCCGCTTTTTCTACACGGGCAACCTTGTATTCAGGTTTTAGTTGGCTCTCTCTGGATAGCTGGAGCTGAAGATGGATTCTATTATTTATCTCTTTTATGCTGTTCTGCTCCTATTGTACATTATGTTTGTTTTCCGCTGTAGACATTTATGTATAGCTGAACTGTATTTGTACTAAGTATGATCCTGTATACTGTGTAACTCTGATGATTACGTTTATCCAGTATATTCTATTATTCATTATCTGGTGTATTTATTTAATTCTATCATGCTATTATCTGTTTATGTGTTATATTCCAAAAATTACCCTTGCCGCCGTCAGCACGGGGTTTGGGGTCGTCTCATTTGGTATCAGAGCTTTGGTTAAGCTTAGTTCTGGAATATAACATATGAACGAACTTGTCAGAAATAGAACTAGTAGTGTTCTAGGACAGGTAACTCAGTACAGATTGGATCAGCAATATCCAAGTATGAGTATAGCAGAATCAGAACAACTCGTTAGAGATAGGGTTAGAAGTGCCCTAGAACGAGTCGAGAGTTATATGTTTTTAAATAACGTATTTGTGATTATATATAAAGTCTGGTTTTAGAAATATAATTTTTGAATATATAAAAGATATATATTTGAAAAGTTAAAAACAAATTGCTTGTTGTTTGCATTGTGTGATGGTAGATTTGATAAATTAAAATTATTGAAACAATAGTTAATTTAATTAATAAGAGAATGAATGTTAGGATTTATTCGATTAACTCACACATTGAAATGATTCAAAAATAGATAAAAATATATACTTGTACATTATATACGTTTGAACATGTAATTGGATAGCTGTTGAGTAAAGAATTTATTTGCGTGCCCGACAAATAGGTAAACCTTAATGAGTTGGATGCGAAATATTATTATATCAACTCCTGTGAATGCCATTGGATGCGGAGTGTTGGTTGTTCTGTGTGAAATAATAAACATCGCCATAGGATAGTAACAATTAATTTTGAACTACACTGCATGGCATACTTCTTGAAGATAGGCATACTTCATCATATACCACATAAGCATTTGGAGCTTGTGTGACGAGGTGGAAGATTTACCATACGAGCGAGAGGCTTGTATGGCGATGACTATGTTTTACAGGTTGAACTGATGACTGATATGACCATATAAAATTGTAACGATAAAATGGCCAGATTAATAAAAACCCCACACGGGTCTGGAGTTGACAATAATCACGTCTCACTAGTCATTAGATACGGCACATGGATTATTTATTTCCCACACGGGATGAGGTAATGAGGATTTATCCTCTGGAGCAATTAAAATACACACTCCCTCGGGCTTTGACAGGGTGACGAGAATTTATTCTCTGGAGTTATTATCTATACACGCTCCCCTATAAACACCAGAATATATCATTATAAATATGTGTATGCTTTATAGGATTTATTGGGTACCTAATACGGCCCAATAAATTTCCAAACCCCTCCCCGTACAAAGAAGGTTATGGCGAGATTTTTCAAAAAGTTGGAGAATGGAAGCAAGATGGAACGTAGAGTTGATTAATCAAACCACTTTCGACTTTGTTCCTTTTCGGGGACGAAAAGTTTTAAGTGGCGGAGATTGTAACAACCCGGAAAATCTGAACCAATTTAAAAAATTTAAATTGGCTAAAATAGTGGATTTTAAATATTTAAAATAAATATTTTAAATAATAACGATGAAAAGTAAGTTTGAATCGACATTTGAAAACGAATATAATTAATTCTAATTATAAACAAGGCCTGAAATGGCGCGGCAGTTTCAAAATTTGAATTCAAACTTTGACTGACTGTATCGGGTGCAAACCAAAGCGGATTTGAGTTAAACCAAAGCGGAAGTTTCATAGTGGGAAGCAAAAGTTATGGCCAAATGAATTTTGAAGGTCGCTATGGGAATTATATAGCCCGTGAAAATGGCCGTTTTGCAAACGACCTCGGAATTCGACGAAACCACTTTTGTTGGATCCGGGATGTGAAGTTATTGCTAGGTTTAAAATTTCATAATTTTTGAAGCTAGTATGTGAGCGTGGCAAAGGAAAACGTGTTTTGGTCAATTACATTTAAATTGGATCGACCAGAAATGGGCCATTTTTCAAACGGTCTCAGAATTCGACGAAACTAGTTTTATTGGGACCGTATCATCAAAACATAGATAGATTTATTTTTCTAGAATTTTTCGAATCAGTTTGTGGCCCTGGCAAATTGAAATGTACATTCAAATCGAATATTTAATGTTATATATTTTAAATTGAAGGAAAACTGACTGAAACAGTCGAATGGGCCTACGAAACATATCCCATTGTGTTCGAATGGGGGTAAAACGCTAGGGACGACAATCGTTGGATTTGGATTGATTTCGTGTGTGAAAGGGGGTATTTTTGGATAAAAATATATAAATAAAAAAGGGTATTGGGCCACGTCAGAACCCCCCCCCCCAAGTTCTCTCTCCCCGATCGATTGAAGGCGGAAAGCCCTTCAAAGCTTCCAGCTCCGATTCCAGGGACTCCGTTCATCGGTTGACCCCGACCCTTCACAACTTTTTGAAGCCCTCGCTCCCCTCTTCAAATCCATACCAGTTGCTTCTCCTATCGTGGCGCCATCGACGAGAACCACCGCCCCAAAGTTCATCGCTTCAGACCACCATTGTAACACCCTGTAATTCTGTTAATATTAATATTCACAAATTAAAGAATAACTAATCTCAGACATGAGAATTGTGGGAAACGGGTTGCGCCATTGTGTTCATCTCGGAATTCTGGTTGAAATAGAGTCCGAGTTTGCGTGAATTGGACTTCGTATGAAGAAGTTACGGCCATCGGAAGTTTCAGAAAATTTAAAATTCAAAATTCGAAGTTAAACAGGCTAGGCGGGAAAATTCCCGCCCAGCACCCCAGGTCGACTGGGGAGTCGACTGGGCAGTCGACACCTCCCCAGGTCGACTGGGCAGTCGACCAGGGTGTCGACCTGGTCTAGGCGGCTAGGGTTTGACTGAGCCCAATCTTGAGCTGCTGATGTGTCTTTAGGGCTGAGTTGGCAAATTTAACGGTTCAGTTTAGTTCTGAGTTGATCTGACGTTCTAAATAAATTCTAAACTCTATAAATACCTAGGTAGTCTCTCACTCTAATTCACATGAAAAATAGAATAACCACCATCATACCGCCGCCATGGAACTCAGTGTAGCCGCCGCCAACTAAGAAGGAAGAAAAGCTAATCAAAACCCTAATTCTACTCAACTCTAAAGCAAATCAAGACTCTCTTTCTCTTCTAATTGTGAGTATGATGATCTTAACAAGATTATTATTAAACTAATTAGATTAAGTTATGAATGGATTATAAGAAAATGATGTGAATTGTCATATATGTTGTTGTAAACCTTATGCTATATGTATGTTGTAAATCCTATGTTATGTGATGATGATATCCTATATGTTGTAAATCATGCTATGATGATATTGTATAGGTTGTAGTTTTCTATGCTAAATTATGATAAATCATACATGTTATAAAGTCATGATGTTATTGTCTATGCTAATTAGTTCATGTTAATCAAGTCATAATGTTGATATTATTTGGGCTATGTTGATGACAAATCATGTATGCAAGTTTAGATTGATCAGTAAAGATTATGAACATATGCCATGACATCTATTTGGATCTAGAATTATGACATCTAGAATTATGCTATGACATATGTGAATTCTATGTATTAGATGCTAGTTCGCACCATCATTATGTTGCATAAAACCACATATGCAAATTTATACATGAATTTGGGTTATGATCATATCACTTAAGTTGTGACATTTTACCAAACAAGTTGACACCTTTAGATCCATGACATGTGTAGCTTTATGCAAGTTATAGTTTTTGCTTATGCAAGTTTAGGTGTTGGACATCTATCACACATGCAAGTTTCACCCCTATTATGATTAGATTTATTTTATTTGTCTATATGTTGTGATAAGTTATCTTTGTGCTATGAGTTGGACTATTCGAGTCTAACGTAAATTTTGCGTTGAATAAGCGAACGTATAACGTGGGGTAGGGGTAATATTAAGGATTTAATATTAAGAAATTGGGGTGCAATTGATATGATTTTGCATACCATAAGTGGACGCCCATAATTGAGTCAATTATGGACATCATTAAAATTGGAAGTAATTAATGATTTGAATAGGGATATATTCAAAACTGCGGTAAAAGAATATAAGTGATAATCAATGCTTAGGACACGAGGTCAGACTCGTTTGTG
Organism: Allium sativum; assembly: GCA_030737875.1. Lineage (NCBI taxonomy): Eukaryota > Viridiplantae > Streptophyta > Magnoliopsida > Asparagales > Amaryllidaceae > Allium > Allium sativum. The sequence goes on from CM060909.1 coordinate 1,027,889,157, forward strand.
ACGTAAACTTGCCCGGACCCGCCCGGCCAATCCAGTGGTCACAAATGTCAGCCCAATGTGAGAGGTCCTAGGCCCAAATTAAAGCATAACAGTTGTAAAGACACGAGGTTAGACTCTTTTATGGTGTAAGACTGCCCGGACCCGCCCGGCAAATCCAGCTGCCATAAATGCCAGTCTATTGTGAGAGGTCTTTATAGGGTTATGGCCTTAATGAATTAAGAAATACTTAACCAGATAAACATGTAAGGTGGGACATGGGGGTTAAGTAGGTGCCTTGGGTGGCATGAGGAATCTAGTGGTTGCCTTTAGTGGCATTTGAAATACGATTAGTAAGACTTAACCAAACACACTTGTAAATGAACATAACTAAGAGGGTTAAGTGGGATATACTAGTGGGACAAGCTTAGGTGGATAGCTTGTGGGGGCCCCATTTCAACCAGTAACCCAAACGTATCTTTGTGGGCTCGACCCAAGTCGAGGACGGGACACGCATATTGGGTTTGACTATAAGAGGCCAAACGGGGTAGCGGTGGCAACGCAAGTCCAACGGGTTTCATATGCGTGTGTGGACCCGGGCTGGTAGGTAAGACGTTGTTGCATTATGTAGGTATAAGTCGTGCATTCTCAATTTGTATCGGGTTGCCACTTTAGGGGAGTGATACACCCCACTGTGGGGCCAGCACGGGTATCTACGAGTAGGGAGCCGATTGCAAGTGGGTAGTGGGGTACACCTAGTGGAGATAGGGGCAGACGGCACCTATGTAGTCAGCTAGGGGTACGCAAGGCTATTTATATAATCTCCAAGTAAAGCAAGTGGGATCAACTTTGAGGGTGACTGGTGTGGTGCAGTGTAGTAATTATTCGTTAGTAATTAGGTGTGCCTTTAACGTTATCTTTATCTGCTCTCCCATACCCCATAGTTCATAGACGTTTCCTTATTTTCCAGCTTATGCCTTAGTCTAGTTACTTTGATAATAGTATTGTTAGAATTATCATACTCGCCTAACTTTATGTCTGACCCCCTCTATTTCTATCCTTTTTTCCCCTCCAGGTCCTCAGGTTGGGCCCAGCTCTAGTGGATTTTGATTGGATTGCTTTATCTCTTTTGGAAAGCTTGGACCGTTGAAGTAAAGTCCAGCTTGTTATCTTCTTTAATGGCTATTTATGTAATGGGGTTATGTATTTTGTTTTATCAAGATGGATATTGTACTTGACTCTGATTTATGGTTTTATGATGTAACAAACATGTTTAAATTCCGCTGCAATAAAATGAAGTTTTAGATTTCCAAGTACTATTTATTATCTGTCTTGTTGTAATTTTTCTGTTCTATATTCACTTAAAACCTCCATGGAAGTTAATGCATTCCCTTTGTGAGTGACATTAATGGACGTGGGGTGTTACACGTGGTATCAGGGCTTAAGGTTACGAGAACAGATAAAAATTTTAGAAAAACTATTTTTCTAAAGTATTTTTGGAAGAAGTGTTTTCAAAACATGTCTTGATGAGTAATTTAAAGAGGAAAGTTTTTATATGAAAAACATAATCCCCAATAGCCATATATCTTTATCTTTCGAATTCTCCATTTTGAATCTTTCCTTTTTCGTTTCAGCATGGCTGAAGATCTTAACCTTCCGGACGGTGTAACGATACCAGGATGGTATAAGAGGTTATTAGAGGCTAGGGCCGCTGCAGGTCCAGCCAATGTTCCTCCACCACCAGTTGCACCTGCTCCTCCTCCTTCTCCTCGCGTTGATACTTTTGCAAAGACGTGCAAAGAATTTAAGGCTATGTGTGGAAAACCCTTTCAAGGGTCAGAAACGTTTATGGAAGCTAGAGATTGGATTAAAGAGGTGGAAGAATTGCTGGAAATCTTTGAAGTAGAAGAAGGGAGGAAAGTCAAATTAGCAACTTGGTTAATGAAGGGAGAGGCCTCGTTTTGGTGGGAGGTCACTAATGGGGAGCGTCCTGTTGATTCTTGGGCGGATTTCAGACGTAGGTTTGAGGCAAAGTTTCTCTCAAGGGCAGAAGAGAATCTATATATGGAAAGGTTCTTGACATTAAAGCAAGGAAGCTCATCAGTGAAAGAATATGTCAACAAATTTAATCAGTTAGCAAGGTTTGGCTTGGACTTAGTGAACACGCCGGAGAAGAAGGCTCTGAGGTTCGTTAATGGATTGAATGAACCGTTGCAAGGGTTGGCTATGACCCACATCCCTATGGGGGCCACCTTTGAGAAGCTAGTTGACATGGCACTCATGCACGAGGAGAAAGGCGCTAATGCTAATAAGGCACCCGAGAAGAAATGGGATCAGAAGAAACCACAACAGTAAAACAAGAAGGGCGGTAAAGACAATAATGGCAAGGGAAAGAAGAAATGCTTTAACTGTGGGACACCAGGCCATCTCAGCAACGATTGCCGAAAGAAAAAGAAGACTGGCTGTTTTCACTGTGGCGAAGCGGGATATCTAGTGGACTACCCAAAGAAGGGGCAGAGGGCAGGGTCTACCTCGGTAGGACAGGTGCAGGCTCTTATGGCACCAGGGCAGGCAAGGGGACAAGTTCAGGCTCTCGCGGTCGCACCGCTGCAAGAAGGAGGTAGAACCATTTCTGTTGAAAGCTTAGTTTTTCTGTTTGATCATCTTGTCCGTACTGTATTCGATTCGGGCGCATCGCATTCGTTTATCTCTACATCATTAGTTGAATCACTACACTTAAACACCAGTTTAGTAGAGGATCCCTTAGTTGTTTCGAATCCAATTGGGGGCTCAGTTTATTTGTCCATGATGTGTTTGGATTTGAAAATTTCTATACTTAGCATTGAGTTTAGATGTGATGCTTATGTTTTGGGCTTCACGGGCTATGGGCTAATTTTAGGGATGGATTGGTTATCCAGAAATGGGGCCGTTCTTGATTGTGAAAGAAGAGTAGTTAGGCTCATGACTCGCCTTGGCAACACTCTCGAAATCTTTTGTAATCCCATAAATTCCGTTATGCTAAGTTATCTAGAATCGCTTGACGCGTCTGTGGAGAATCTACGATCTGTTAGAGTGGTCCGAGAATACTCGGATGTGTTTGAGGAGGTGAAGGGCTTACCTCCGAAGCGGGAGATAGGTTTTCAAATATATCTTGTGGATAATGCAAAACCAGTATCTTTGCCAGTACGCCACATGGCTCCTCGTGAAAGGAGAGAACTCAATAAGCAAGTGAAGGAGTTGCTTGAGAAGGGGTTCATAAGACGAAGTATATCGGAGTGGGGTGCTCCAGTAGTAATTTCCACGAAGACGGATGGGTCCCTTAGACTTTGTGTGGACTATAGAGAACTTAATAAACTTACTAAGAAAAACAGACACCCACTGCCGAGGATTGACGATCTCTTCGATCAGTTAGTTGGCGCCTCAGTGTTTTCGCAGTTGGACTTAGCCACTGGGTTCCATCAGTTGAGAGTGGCTGAGGATAGCATTGACAAGACTGCCTTTAGGACTCCGGACGGTTTCTATGAATGGCTAGTGATGCCCTTCGGTTTGACAAACGCCCCCGCATACTTTGTTGATTTGATGAGCAGGGTGTTTAGGGAGTACCTTAACAAATTCGTGGTAGTCTTTGTAGACGACATCTTGATCTTTTCTAAGGATGAAGAAGAGCATGCCCTACATCTTAGGGAAGTGTTGGAGACCCTACGAGCGCATAACCTTAAAGCTAAATTTTCTAAGTGTCACTTCTGGAGGAAGGAAGTACGATTCTTAGGGCACGTGGTTTCCAAAGAAGAGATAGCTGTGGATCCCGCGAAGGTGGTGGCCATCCAAGATCGGAAGGTCCCTAAAAATGCTATCGAAGTAAGAAGTTTCTTGGGGTTGGCTGGCTACTATAGGAAGTTTATCAAAGACTTCGCAAAGATATCAGCTCCATTGACACGCCTGACGAAGAAGAACCTAGTCTTCGCATGGGACGTAGATTGTGATGATGCGTTCCAACGTTTGAAGAGAGTTTTGACCTCAGCTCCAGTCTTAGTGCTGCCAGACGGGAGTAAGCCATTTACTGTTTATACTGATGCTTGTGGGACAGGTCTAGGTGCAGTCTTAATGCAAGAGGGCAGGGTAATAGCCTATGGTGGAAGGCAGTTGAGAGTGCATGAGAAAAATTACCCTACACATGACCTAGAGTTGGCTGTTATTGTTTTCGCGCTTAAGTCTTGGTGTTATTATCTTCTTGGCGAGAAATTCGAATAATTCAATGTTGGCTAGCTTTTTGACCAAGCCACCAAGATTCACTCACAAGAAGAAAGTATGAAACTGTTTTCCCTAAGTCTGTGAAGGATCGGATCGCACCAGAGGGTCGCCCCTCACGGATCGCCCCCCATCGGATCGCCCCCATTGCATCCGCGATCCGATTACTTCTACACGACTCGATCCATACATACACTACTATCCAGCACAGATCGATCCGATCCCCCGATGCACAGCGAAGCCTCTGACCTGTTCAATCACGAGCTAGTCTTCGGCGATCTGAGATGCACGGATCCAGCGACACGTGTCCCTAACTGTCACTTTGATCAATTCCTCCTCCTTGCTCGATCCGATATTTAAGGGGATCGCGACACCTGCCCATAACGGCTAATTTGACTAATTCTTCATCAAGCTGCAATACGATTCGATATTCTTGGGATCTGTGCCACGTGTGACCGCGATCTGCCTGACAAAATCAGCTATAAATAGCCCAGAACTTGGCATTTTTCGGGATCTTTTGGCAGTATTGAGCACTGATTCCGCCATTACTATCATACCACTATTTCTTGTCGGTTTTGCTACGAGATTACTGAGAGAAATTACAATTGTAAAAGTGAGTTTGAGAGGAATCATTGATTGTACTAACATTCAAAGTATAATCGATAACATATAAAGTGGACGTAGGCTCGTTAATGCCGAACCACTATAAATTCTATGTATTTTCTGCTTTTTCTTCATTCTCCAAATATAATTCTTTACGAATCAAAACAATTTGGGTGTTGGGTCCAAATTTTGATCTAACATTTTGGTGCTTTCACTGGGAAAACAGTCCCAAAACTTCACTATTCAGTTTTTTAAAGACCCCAGCGACATCTGATATCACGGCTGGAAGAAGTCTAAGGAAGTACGAGCTTCACGGACAAATGAAATCGCGAATGAAGCAGTTGAGGAAAGTGTGCACGAGCTGGGCAATGAGAGACCTTTGGATCGCGGAGCACCGGGGGCGAACCGATCCGATGAAGGTGCCATGCTCCGAGTCGACGAGGACAAGGCGATCCGGACTGTTAAAGGGGTTGTTACTCGATCCCGTGATAACGCCTCGGATCCTCCTCATACCGTGACCACGAACCTACCCCAAGGGGGCGTACCGAATCGCCGGTCTCGATCCACAGCGATCCGAATTGATGACCAGACTACAACTCGACCTGGAAAGGAACCTATGGCTCGCTCCTACCGTTCCGGCCCCTCCGCTCGACCTGGTTCAAGCTCTTTGCGCATAAGAGAAAGTGATGATGATCAATATGACCCTTCTGCTCCCGTTACTGAGCGGGATCTCTCTCGCTTTTCCGAAATGTGGGAAAGGCTGTTTGATGAATTGGCTGCTCAAAGGCAGGAAAGCTCCTTTCTGCGACAGAACTTGACCTGTAACACCCCGTAATTCTATGACATTAAGATTCACAAATTAAAGTACAATTAATTTTTAAAAGAAAAAAAAAGATCCATGCAGTTGTTTAATTTAAGTATCGTAACTAACATGAAAAAGAGAAGTAAGGAGGGAACAATAATTATTATTGTTCTAAGACTTATTAACAAAAGCCTCTGTAGCTCAGTTGGTTAAGGCATTGGATTTGTAGCATAGAGCTCGGGGGTTCGAACCCCGGCGGCAGCATAATTTTTTATCTTTGTTTTAGAGAGGGCCAACTGAACATGCAAATATATGTACGTATACAAATTCAAAATTTGAAAGGATAAGAACGTACATATAAGGAAATAGAGAAAATATATATATACATATGAGAATATAAATATAAATATATATGCAAAAATATATGTATACGAAAGATAAAATTCAAGATAAGGCTACAGTCAATGAAATATGGCAACATCATTTGAATTTTGAAAATAAAATGAAAGTTGTGCATATATATATACGCGTAAAATGGTCATTAGAGGAATTGTATACATATAAGAATATTTCATGTGAATAAAACAGTTAAATAAATTCCAGAAATTCAAAAGTTCGAAAATCAAATTTCTACGCCAAATACAATTCATTCGAATTTCAAATTTCTACGCCAAAATAGTGGGACCCAATGCTGACTCAGCACTGCGTGTATGATAAGGTTTGGCTAGATTCATCTACGTACCTGGATTATTTTCTTAACTAGGTTCAATGCTGACTCAGCGCTGCGTGTACGATATGGTCTTGAGCAGCTATATAAACAGCCCTAGTCTTCATTCTCTTTGCACCATTTCTCTTCTATCCTTATGCTGCTAAGATTCATGTCTTCTTCCCCTCCTCTAAATTTTCTTAAATAATTAAAATAAAATATAAATTCAAGACATGGAGATGCTGCTCAAATTTGTTCAAGAGAAGATTCAAATCAAAGTGAAGAATTCAAAGGCTAAATCAACAAACCTCGAGCAACGACATACGAATCTTAGCATCGCCATTCTTCTATTCTAGATCTAATTTCTGTAAGTCAGTTGTTTCTAGATTTGAACGTTTTTGCTTTATTTTGTGACATGAAATTAAAGGAATAAAAGAATATGCCAAATCCCTCTCTCTATTCGAATCTGTGTTTATACTCTTGGGCTAAATTAAGAACTGTTATGATTCAAGGACAAATAAGACTTTGCCTAAGACCGTTGCCTATGACTACGGATTCTGAGATTATGTGCCTTTGGACTATGAACATAAGCCTTTGATTTTAGGACATAAAACATTGCCTATGACGGTGACTTATGACTGTGGGAATTATTTTCCCTTTTGACTATGAATATTGCCTATGACTATGGACATTTGCCTATGACTATGAACACAAGCCTTTGATTTGGACATAAAGTATTACCTATGACATAACAACGGTGATTTAAACACCTATGATTCATGACTAGGAAAATTGTTGCTTAGGTTTTGTGACTATGAAATTGGGTCTAAAACCCGATTTATCTATTCTATCTGTTCTTGATTTTCTTTGGTTTTAGACTGTGGGAATTTACCTATTAAGTTAGGCCTACCCATGTTCTCGAACCTATTCTGTCTATTCTTGGTTTTAGACCGTGGGAATTTACCTATTAAGTTAGGTCTACCCATATTCTTGAACCTGCGTCGTTATTCAAAATCTTTTTATGCCAATTATTATGTCCATCCTTTCTCATAGCATCTTTGGTTCATTCCCTATTTTCTACGTATCTAGATTTATTTACAATCTAGGTTGAATCATGATTATACGAACGGTGGGAATGCGATTTGGGAAAAACACAAAAATAAACATAAATATAGTTGTAAGCTTGAAATTGGCATAGTTTGGAAGCGAACATAATTCTGATTTATACAGTTTTAGAACATGTGTTAAGACATGTGAATTGGGTAGATTTGACATGGATTATAGGTTACGAAAATTTAGATCTAGTATTGGCCTGTAAACTGAAAAACTAGAATAACAAATCTAGTTTGTATATAGACTGTAAACTAGAAGAATAAATCTAGTTTTTGGGCATAAATGGTGAACTAGAATAGAAAATCTAGTTTGGCATATAAAATCTAGTTTAGCATAAACTGAAAATAAAGATGATAGATCTAAATTGCTATGAACTGTAGGTTAGGCAAATCAAGATTTGGGCCTAGAATATAAGTCTGTTAGCGACAAATGAATATAGGCCAAATTTGTTTAAAAAGGGGGAAATGGGCTGTAAGATAAATTGTTAACAATTTATAAACAAAAGAAGGATATTTTGATAACACCCCTTTTTATAACTCGTACCAGAAAGTTCTAGGGTGACAGAGAGGATAGTGTCTAGGCTTGGGTTTGGAAAATATAAGTTTCCTGCCCTCCCTGGCTATCCCTAACTGATCCGACGAACGGGACGGTTGCTTTCAAAACCAGGTTTGGAAATTAATCAGAAAACCCTTTGAACTTAGAAAACATGAATATGCCTAACCCGAGGTTAGACTGAGTTGCGGTGTAAACCTGCCCGGCACCGACCGGCACATCCAGTAACCGCAGCAATATCTGTCTAATGTGAGAGGTTACGACTTTAATTTATTAATTAAAGCTAGAACAAGAAGGGGAGGGTTAAGTCCATAGGAACACTTAACCAACACAGTTAAAGCTAGAATGGGAAGGTTAAGTCCATAGGAGCACTTAACCAACTTAACATTGTTAAGCTAGAATGGTAGGATTAAGTCCATAGAAACACTTAACCAACTTAACACAGTTAAAGCTAGAATGGGAGGGTTAAGTCCATGGGAATACTTAGCCAAATTAACATGTTGACTAGACTAGAAGGTGGGGTTAAGTAAAGTTAATACACTTAGCCAATTTAACATGTTAATTAGACTAGAGGTTGGGGATAAGTAATACACTTAGCCAATTTAATATGTTAGCTGGGTTGGACCATAGGTTTAAGTAAACTTGAACACTTAACCATTAGAATATGATAAATGAATAGGGTTAAGTCTAAGACACGAAGAGATGATACTTAACCATTAATAACAGGTTTAGTTAAAACCGGTGGGAAAGGTTAAGTTAAAAAGGGAACACTTAACCAATACAGGATGAATGGGTAGGGTTAAGAAATACTTAACCAATATGACTTGGTTTGTGGTGGGGTTAAGTCAACATGAATACTGATAACACTTAACCAGTTTAACAGGATAAGGGAAGAGGGTTAAGTTAGCTTGAATCGACTAAAGACACTTAACCAATCCAACTTAACGGGAAAGAGAACTAAGTAGTAAAACTTAGTTAAGAAGACAATGATCCTGGAAACTAAGTGGTAAAACTTAGTTAGTAGAACTAAGTAGTAATTCTTAGTATAACACGAAGGAGCGGACGTCCATCTGATTTTAAAGAAGACTCCAACGAATTGGGATACGAAGCCCGAGGCTTCGAGGGGACGTGAGGGTACTCTTGGTATCCCTCTGTGAGGCTGCAGATGATCCGCCTGGGCGCACAGAGGTTAAGGTCTGTGGTAGAAGAGCCAAGGGTATGCCTTGGTTGCAATATATGGCAACCAAAAGACTAGGATGGACCAGCGTGATTCAGCGAGAAGACAGAAGCCCTGTGATAGCAACTCGTCGTCTACCTACCATCTTCAGTCAAGCGAGACACGTGAAGCGGGAAGGCTGGAGGACTCATACGGACCACATACTTGCTATCTAGTTGTGGTTGCGGGGTGTTTTTGGCCATAGAATTAGTGGGGCAGATAGGGGCCTTCGTACAGTTCTCATTTTACAAGGGTGGCCTTCCATTAGTTGAGGGAGGGGTCGAGTGGGACCATAGCCACTGGAAAAACAGACCTTAACATCTGCATCGGCAGATATTGAAAGCTCCTGACCGAGTTCCGTATTTCTAGAGTAGCCCTGACACGGGACTCGGGTAGCACATTACAGGACATGTGCATCTAGACAAGCGATAACGATTAGAAATACATGTGTGGGGAAAGTCTAGGAACATATACCACTCTAGGTAGTGTATCCTAGACTAAAGGGCATCGTTCGACAGGTAGCATAATCCCTAGTTTGGAACTAGGTGGCAAAAATCCTGAATACAAGAAGCGTTCAACAGATAGCGTAAACTCTAATTGAATCTAGAAAGCACTTGATATAAAACCTAGACTAGATCTAGGTAATAAATAATCAAGGTACGCCTGAAGGCGACGGAAACTACAGAGATTGGGATCACGTTATCGTTACTTGTAGGGACACTAGTTAGGCGGTGCAGAGATATAGAAACCAGAATAATAAGGTAATAGCGAAGCTGAGAAAGTATTAAAGTATATCCAGTTTATCTTGCCTTAGTATATCTTGTAGTAATCTTATCTTATCCTATTGACCCTATCATCATGGTATTGTCTTGTATTCAGTTAATTCATGTCGTTTCATTTTTCCCTGTTCACATGCTAGAAGATACTGACTTACTCAGGCTTTATGTCTGACTCTGTTTTTCTTTCGCTTCTTTTCTTCCGTTCCCCCCCCCCAGGTAGTTGAGGAGGGAATAGTATAACTCAGGATTAGATTGGACCATTGCTCTTTCCCCAGCTTGAAGATTTGACGAAGTCGTCCTTGGATTCTTTTTCAGATGCTATGGCTGGCTCTTGCTACATTGGGGAATATAAAATGCTGTTTTATGCTTCTTTATTTTGTAAAGACAGATGATACTCTGATATTGTAAAAGAATCTTGTACAGACTATTTTATCAATAAAGCAAAGTTCTATTTTCCGCTGTTTAATATTTGTCTGTCTTGTAATTTATATGCATCTTTTACCCAAAATGCTCCACAGAACTTAGTGCATTCCCTTTGTGAGTGACACTAACGGACGTGGGGTGTTACACGTGGTATCAGAGCTGAAGGTTACCGGATCAGATAAAAGATTTGAAAAATTATTTTCAAAAGGTTTTTAAAGAAGCATTTTTAAAAGAAAGGATTTGTTTTAAAGGCATATTCCCCAAAGACATACGCATTGTCTCCTCTTCCTCTGTTTGAATTCTTGTCTCCTTCTTTCTTGAGTCTCTGGGGCTCCTGGCTTTCTGGGAGATAACCTCATCGAAGGGCGAAGTAGTGCCCGACTTCCATCTATAGCCGTAGTTGTTTCACTTACGGCCAGTCTTCTTTCAAGCTTAGTAGGGTCTTCGGTATGATGGAAGCAGCTTTCGAGGGATTTGCCAACATGGTTATACATCCTTCTCTGATTGGTGGGGGACAATTTATTCTCTTGATTAACACCCTTCTCCGAGACATACGAGCTTAGAGGTTATATATTGGTGGAAATCAGTGGTACGGTCTGTATTGACAGTGTGGCATGTTGAGATGCAAATGATCAAGGCTTTTGTTGAAAAGCAGAGTCTTGTGGTTGATGATCAAAGCTCAGCATTAATTAGTACAGCTTTGTGTAGCATTAATTCGCGAGGTTCACACCCTGGTATGAACAAAAAACGGGATGAGGACTTCAGGGAAATGGACATATTTTAGTTTCTTGCTATGAGTAATCTCATGGTATGGAGCCCAGACTGTTTACTTATGTGGATGTTGGAAAACTCCACTGACAGAAAGTGAAGTACCTCGGATTCGATACTAGAACTGACCAAAAGGTTCTAGATGGTCGACGTGACTGACCATTTTGGAGGTTCGATAGAACCGGCTAACGTATAGTTTATGGTATTGCCAATCACCGACGGTTGACCGGCCCTGACGCTAACCTAGGGTTCACTACGGGAGATCTTGAGACATTGCTACTGTGTTTTGAATCAGTAAGGACGATCGCTTGCCTTGGTTATAGATGGAAACCCAATTTCCAATACGCGATTTTATGATTTAGTTGTAAACCTATATGGCAACGTAATATAATGGTACCTATACCGCCTATGATTGAAACATTTATATTTGAAGTTGATTTCTTCACTTATAGTAATAATAAAAGATGAAATTTCGTGTATCAAGCATATTTGGCTATTATAAGGGAAAACTCTATCCTCGACTGCATTTATTGTGTGATGGGACCTGAGTCTTATAATAGATTCATTTTTCTGTTTAGCATTGCACTGTTTGTTTTATGCACTGGTATTCATGGGGATAAACCCATTCCATGTTATATGGCATAGTCCCGTTATTTACTTAACTATAAAATAAAACTAATAATTGTTTTAGTTCTCACACTAGTCCCATGACTGACTGAGTTTATTATTTTAACCTAAATTCTAGGTGCCCGTATTTCCACACGGGCAGCTAGTGGTTTTGGTTTTCGCAGTTACTTATTTTCCTAGGATCCTGGATTACAGCTGGAGCTATATTCGGAAAGCTTTGTATCCGTATATCTCTTTCAGTTGTGGTTGTAGATGATGTACGCTGTACATTATATTTATGTATGTATTTTTCTGCCGCTATGTAATTAAATCTCTGATATTTTTCTACTGTAAATTATTTGAACTATGATATATTCTTGTACTCTGATGCAAATTGTTCTAATAACAATGAAATATTTTACTGTTTATGTCTGATGCATTGGGTTCTCAAAGCAATCCAGACTTTCTGTCTCCTTGGAGATCGAGGAAGTCTGGGTTGTCACAATATCTCAAGGGGCCAACTTGAGATTTTAAGTAGTCCTCCCGTTTTATGAAGATCTACGGTCTTCAAATGCTCCATCTCGATCATCATCTGATATCTTCCTTGATTACGAATTTGCTGGTTGGAATTGTTTTCAAATATAAATTCGTTCCCGGCCTTTTCGTACCAACAATCGATAATTGGCCAGATATGATAGTCGGTTATTTAACTATCAAATAAACAAACATTCATCCACAAAAATAAAATAAATTTACCGGTTCAGTATCCAGCATCACTTGGCCTCTTTAATAATTAACGAATGGTTAATTTAAACTTCTATATTTTCAATACTAGGGTAACATTTCCCTTTTCTTATTTAATATAAGAATATTCAGTTATAATCTCACATCTATTTGATTAGTTCCTCACTGTGAATTGGTAAGTGAATATGTCTCTCAGTATCAACCCCGAAGGCCGAAACCAACATCAGATTGACATCTCGAAAGTTACTCAACGTAAAATAGGTTCAGATTTAATTAAAAACTACATCCGATCCCTTCTACACTCAGTATATCTTTTACAACATTATAATTAAACCTTGATTCATATATAAATCAAATATTATAAAAACTTCATTAAAAACTTACTTCAAAACTATTCTAATTATATCTTAATAAAATTCCAACTCTTGTTTTAAAATGCACGCTTTAGGATCGAATCCTTATAACTTATCTCGCCAAACCATTTTAATTCAATTCGGGTTCCCGCTTCGATTACCATTTAACAAACCTTTAATTTCATTTCATAAATCATTTCAAAGTTTATAACTTTATTAACTTGTTTCCATAACTGAAATCATTTACGTTACTTTCAAATAAACTTGGTTTGAAATATCTTTGTCCAATCTTAGATTTTAGGAAATATAAATAAATAGAATTCCAAGGAGAATTTTACTTAAACTTACTTATATATCATTGTTAATATAAATTTTCTTAAAACTCATTTAAATAGTAATAGAGTTTTAAAGACCTTATACACTTCCATTTTTAGTTCTTAATTATCACTTTGATTGTTATTAAATAAACAATAATCAAATCCTAATATTTTAAAAATGATTTACCGTATCATTAACAATTCATATTAAATTTATTTATATAAATTTAATAATAAATTCCCATTTAAGCAGTTGATTTATCTAACTTAGCATAGCTAATTCGTTAATCCATTCCAACTTGTCCTTCCACTTTAAATTAATTAATAATATACTTAATTTAATTAATCTCACTTACTTTGATTATTAATAAATAGTAATCAATCCCAATATAAACCCACTTTAATTGTTTACTAATAAACAAAAAATTCTAGTTATTACTCGCTAGGTAAATTTCCGCTCGTTTGCTTTTAAAACCTTATTAACATAAGAATTTACTTCATAAAAACCATTTAATAATTTATAAACTTAAATAATAAATAATAAAGATTAATCTCCTTTTTTAAATAAACTTTATTTCAAAATAATAGATTTCAAAATTATCTTCAATTATAAAATAAACTTTATAACTTCATTTCTGTTGATCCACTTGACAGTAAATCAATATTCACAAACCGATTTATTTTTAGGCCATTTTCCATCACTTAGTCAACCAATATTGTCCATTGATTAATAATAAACAAAATTCGAATTTAGATTCAACAATCTATGATTAAAACAATCATCCAATCAGACTTGAACAATTCATATAATTGTTATATGAAAATATACAATAAATTTGAGGAATCCAATTGGATCTCTCCAACCTATTTTCCCTGCATCCAAATACGTTATTTCAAATAAAACAATCCATTCAATAATATATTATATGTTGAAACAAACATAAAGAATCAATTCAACTGATAATGGTCAATTAAGAATAATAATCCAAGCATCCAATGTAATCTAATACGTTTATCTTGTTATAAACATAACCAACAAAGTAAGTTACCTCGTTTGGAAATAATCGTTAAAAATAACGATTGGTTTTGATAAAATTAAAAAACGTTTAATTTAAATTAGTTATGTAAAGATATTCAGCATATTTTTAAACAATCATCAAATTATCCAACCATTAGCAAACATAGCATACAAACATTAAACCCGACTTATATTAAATATAAGTGGGACAACTGAGTGAGTTAAACTCACCTTTGGTTTCCATTCGTCGTTTAAACGACTCGACTCTAATTAAATTAAACTGGCATTTAATTTGATTAAAAATCCCAGTTGCTTCCATCATCGTCCATTCCAGCACTACAATGAAGTGCTCGCTGATACTGTCCCAACGTCTCTGGTCTTGCCAAATTCTGATAATAATAAGAACGTCACAAAACTTTTACGTATTGGTTTTAAACTAAATCTTTACTTTATTAATTTATTTTATATGTACACATACATATAATCGGGAAATGGTTAGGCAGTCTTCAACTTAAATCATCATATTATCATTAATTTGGTCATGTTTAATATATATACGGTTAGACATATAAATTTGCTTATGTAAGTAGGTAGATTTGATAAGATACAATTATGCATATCCATATATGGAATACATATTGCAAAATATTTCCTTCTCACTTGTTCGATAACATACGCTGCACATTTTTTCCTCCCCTCCCCCCCCCCCCCCCTTCACTCTGTCCAAACAGCAGCCCTTCCCTTTTTTTCCTTTTTATTATATATTGCTTTCGAAAGGCTTAAAGCCTTATGCCTCTTCCTAGGCTTGTTCGTACCCCACCTTCTGCATTTTTCAATCCCATCCACTACTAACGTTTTTTATCAAAGGCCCAGCGCACAGCAAATAATATGACCCACCCGCTTTTAACGTGTATAATATCATCTTCATCCCCAGATTTTGCTCCTCCTATTTCCTGTTTTGAAAACCGCTTCATTCGCACCTTCTCTAACCACCGCACGTCCATGTCAACAGAGCACCATCACATGTTTGACCTCCCATCCTGAATCTCCACCGCCTGACCTTACCCTCCGACCACCCCTGGGCCCACCAACGCCAGCCCAAGTACCAACAGCAAAGCAAACCCCATCTTTAACCAAACTCTGACCCCACTTCGCCAAAAGTCACCGCTCCGACAACCTGGCCCCACCGCGAATCCAATGCCACCACCACGAGTGACCTCCCCACTACAGTAAAAACCGTGATAGCTAATATCACCAGTTTCCCCGAAAAACTTGTGTATGACTGTACGAGCTCCTCTTCACTGCAGGAACTTAAATGCGAACAGAAATTGTGGGTCAATCCCTTTAAACGGCATGACGAACTCAAGCATGCATGTATCAACTTATAAATATTTGTGGATTGTTTCCACCTTATTTATGTCTCTTATTGCTTTTGGTTAATATTAATGGTTGAAAATGTTGTTTTGGTTTTTTGGATACACGAAAGCAAGGAATTGGATAACTATATATACATGACTATGGGAGGAAATGCATGATGTTTTTCCTATCTTCGCGTAGCTTTGCGGTTAGATGTGTAGAGTTGCAGGCTGTAGTGTCTTGTTCATTTAAGTAGGAAGAAGTTTGTAGCTTTCTTTTTGGTTTCAGAATGTAGGCTTAGTTGTTTAAAAAGAAGCAGCAGAGTGTAAGTTGTCTTCGGTGCAGTGTGTTTTCAATAGGATCGAATGAAAGAAAAATAGGCATGTTTAGAAGAAAGGAAAAGGTGTAAGCTCGAGAATTTATGAATAGGCGCAGTGTTGAAATTTGAAAAAGAAAATACAAGGCTGTCTTTCCATTTTTGATGGGAGATAGAACGAACATAGGCAGGTGGACTAAAATTAACATAGGTAGGCCACTATATTTTTATTAAGATAGTTTAACTGTTAAGTTATATAATATATTATTTGTGTGCTTTGGTGCACAGCTAATAAACTCGTACCACTATTTATGCCACGGTTAAATATACGCACCGCCAAATAACAACTCCTAAACTTGACAAAAATAAATACCTCTACGTCTTGACATTGCGGTCCCAATGAAATTAATTTCGTTAAAAACAAACTATGTTTGCCCGATGACATTATTTTAATTTCAATATATTGATCGGTTCACATTTAATTTGAACGTATTGAAAAAACAAGTCCAATTGGCTCCAACTAGAAATCTAGTAATAACTAGTCGTAAGTATCCCAATAATATTCGTTTCATTGAAAACGGTGGTTGTTTGAAAAACAACTATTTCTAAGGATTATATAATATCGATAAAATATAATTAAATCCCAAAACAACCTAATTTATTAATAACTAAATTATTATTATCGTATATACCCAAATTGTAACAACTTGGAAAATCAGAACCAATTTAAAATTTTATTTTAAGGAAATTTTGTTAGAAAATGCATCAGAATTTAAAAAATTCCATTTTTAAATTAAATTATTGAATTAAAATGATTTTTATATAAATTTTATGATGTTATGAATGAATGATTTCAAATTTATTTCTAATAAACAATTTGTAATTAGATAAATGGTGATTTATAACAATTGAATTGTTTATGAATAATTGCATGAACGAATACTCAAAATAGTTAATTTTGATTTGACTCTGTAAATCAATTTATGATTTTAAATTTGAATTAGGATTTGAACATAGAGATTTGTACTTGAATTTCTAATTTGTTTAATTTAATTTGTCTTGAAAGATTGAATTAAATTTTAAGATTAAATGATTAAATCTATATTTTAATTTAAAATTTAAGTTTGTTGATTGTAAGATTACATTTATTAGTGGAAAGCTTAAATCCTAAGATTTAAATGTTGATTGACATAACTCATGTAGGCGCTTGTTTAAAGCATATTCTAAATATACGAAGAGGAAAAAAATAACTTTAAAATATTTCCTCAACTAGATGTAAATAGCAAGGATGTTATCCTTAAATTCCAACAATCTTTTGACTACATGCCAAGGAAAAAAATGCCTCAGGAAGTTTATTAAAAGTTATTAATTTATATTGAAATATTGATTGAAAATAATGTCTAGGTTCTAAATAAATTCTAACAATATATATGTGTGTGTATATACATACATATACATATATGTATATATTTATATCTTTGGCTATCCTCTTAAATATTTCCCCTGTCAATTAAAAATGTAACTTTTAGGAATTCAAAACGTGGATTACATGTTCAAACCTTCATTAATTAGTTAATTCTGAAATGTGAATAGTTGCATCCATTTTTAATGCCTTCCTCTATTTGTTATTTCCTCAATAACTACATCATTCCTCTCCATCAAGATTGAAGCATTCATTTTATTTGTCCTCTCCTTTATATTTCCCATGTTTCCTTCTTCTCCACTTATTTTCTTTTCCATTTCTACCTCACACAACTTCTCCTTTATTATAAAAGTAACGCTTTCCCATTCAATTATTTTTAGAGACAATAAATCATGCATTAATCACATTCCCATTTTCTCTTTTCTTATGTTTTCCTTTGAACCTTTGAATAGGAAATAAACGTTAAATAGATTAACACCTCACCCCTATCAGTTAATTTAATTTCTTTCTAACATACAACATGTGGATAAACGGTCTTTTTTTGAAATAAAAGAAGTAAATAATATTATTAATGTAACAACCCGTATTTTCAATAACATGTTATAACATAAATCGAGGCAGAATTTAATTCAAAAATCTGAATCAAGGGAAACGGGCTATGCCATTGCGTTCGTCTCGGAAAAATACGCGAAATAGAGTCTGAGTTTTCGAAAATCGGAGTCCGTATGACCCGATTAAGGCCCAACGAAGTTTTCAGAAAATTTCTAGGTAAAAACAGATTTCAAATTCAAGTTTGAAATTGGAAATTTGGGCCAGTTTGGGCCAGGCGGGAGAATTCCCGCCAGAACACCCAAGTCGACAGCCCTGTCGACTTGGGAGTCGACTTGGTTGGACCCAAGTCGACAGCCCTGTCGACTTGGCTGTCGACTTGGTCCAGCCGGGCTGTTTAGCCTGGTGCACCATTTTGAGATTGTGTTGAGCTTGGGGGCCAGATTCGGTTTTAAGGGCTAAGATTGCAACTAGGGTTTAATCCTATGGCCTAAAACACTTGCCTAATCTATAAATAAGACCCTAACCTAGCCCTAAATCATCATTAATCTATCCTACAACTAAACTATGGCAAAATCAATCCTCTCATGGCCTCCACTCTCTTCATAAAATTCCTAAATAAATTTCTAAGTGATTTTCCATGCATACAAGTGTTTTCAAACTTGTATGAGCATTATTAGCTTGCATTCAAGTCAAGTTCTTATATTAGCATCATAAAGGAAGAGTTTTTGATCATTTTGGCTTGCATTTTGGGTTTAATAAGGGCTTTGTCATATTTTTGTGACTTCTTAATCATTGTAAGCCCTATTCTACTTTCATACTTAAACTTTGAAGTTAAATGTATGATATGCAAGTTTACTATGTTATGAAATGCAAGTTTATCATGTTATGCAAGTTTTCTATGATGTAATATACAAGTTTATCATGTTATGCAAGTATGCTATGATGTGATATGCAAGTTCATCAAGTTATGTCATGCAAGTTTGATATGCAAGTTGTCATATGATATGCAAGTTATGTTATGCAAGTTTGATATGCAAGTTGTCATATGATATGCAAGTTATGTTATGCAAGTTTGATATGCAAGTTGTCATATGATATGCAAGTTATGCTATGCAAGTTTGGGTTGAACATTTTATTCATGCTATCATGTTATGCAAGCTTATCTTGGGTTTATGAACATAAAGCTTCAAGCTTTATGCCAAAGGTTGCATTTTGGCAACATGTAAGTTATCATATCTCTTATGATAACTTGCATGTGAGGCTAAATGCGAACTTATGGCCATTTCTACATGTCATTTAGCACCATGTATCACCAATATGCTAAGTTTGGTTTTATGCATGCTTTTGAGGCCAAAATATGTAATATGCAAGTATATGAGCACATGAACATTTCATATGCCACCATGTTGAACTTGTGGCTTCAATACCTTTATGTCATGATTATGCCAAGTTCCCTCTTTCTATCCTTTATGCGCTATTGCGATATGTAAGCGATGGGATTGCGTTTGGGGTTGGGTAAACTTAAAAGACATAAAACATAAGCTTGGGAATTTACCTATTAAGTTAGGTCTACCCATTGGGAATTTACCTATTAAGTTAGGTCTACCCAATTGCTTAAAAACTTGTAACATGTTTTGGAAACATGATGGACATGACGCTTAGAAAAGATAAGTGTGGCCAACTCGAGGTTGGGTTGAGTTTGCAGCGTAAACCTACCCGGAACCGACCGGCTTAACTAGTTGCTACAAACAATAGGACCCAATGTGAGAAGTTGGTCATGTTGTACCTTGGACCCGAGGTTAGACAAGTTGTGGTGTAAAGCTACCCGGACCCGCCCGGCTTAACTAGTAACCGCAACAAAGTCTAATGTGAGAGGTTAAGGCGCATTAAATTAATTAATGCCTCATGATTAGGGTTAAGTCATGGTCCACTTAGTACTTAACTAATTTGGGTTCGGTAGATTAATCGGGGTTAAGTCGTGAACTCATCGTTACACTTAACCAAGTTAATCCATGATTAGCAAGGGGGTTAAACCGTACTTAACCCACTAGAAAAATCCTAGCAATGGGGGCCCACTCCAGTAGTAATCCCAAGTTAGTATCATCATGACCCTAGGGACTAGGCTAGGGAGGGGGCACGATTACTGGACTGGAGGTAAGTGACCAAAAGCGATGGCAGAGGGTACGCCGGTGTAGTTCTGGGCGGACTCTGGTCGTGCACATAGTCCGTAGCCGGAGAAAACATGCACGGGTACCAGTAGATCGGGACTGTGCACTCATGTTCATGGTGTCCAGGGGTTGACACCCTAGGGCTTGATACACCCGAAGGGTGGACCCGGCACAGTTTGACTACAATCATGTTTGGGCCGTATTGACACCAACACGTGACGAGTTAGGCTTAGGGAGCCGATCGACTAGACCGTGGGGTTGGACCTCGTATTAGGGTCATTTCATGTTATTGGGCCAAAGCTTGGGCCAAGGGATCAATTCTTGTTTATTCAAGTCATGTTAGTTTGCTAGTACACCTGTGGTGCAAAATCTTAACCCTGATTATGCGATGACACCTTTATCTTCCTTGTTAGTTAATCATCATGCTAGTATGTTGTTATCCTTATGATCATACCTGCTTCTCATGCCAGTTAACTTTATCAGTTTACATTGATTGTAGTAGGGCTTACTCAGTCTTTTTGACTGACCTGTTTTCTTTCGCCTCTTTTCTTCCGTCCCCCCCCCCCCCCCAGGTTCTCAGGGAGGGAATACTGGAGCTTAGCTGGATTTCTGACTGCTTGCTTGTGGGATTTAGCTCATGTACGGTTTGACATGAAGCTAGCTGTGGCTATTACTTCTTTTGGGGATTAGTATTTATGTATTTCGGTTTTCAGTTGATGTTGTTTTATCTAGACTTGTTTATTTGGGAAGTTGACATTATGATGTAACAGACTTGTTTTGAAATGGTTTAAAATCTTCCGCTGTTTTACCTATGTTATTTACTCTGTTTACGCACATACATATGTTCTTGTTCTGCCTTGATATATCATTATGCATGTTTACCTGATTCAAACGCCCCTCCAAAGTCAGAGTGCTTGCAAGAGTCACCCGGGCGGAGGTGGGGTGTTACATTTGGTATCAGAGCATATGGTTTACGAGAAGGAACAAAAAGGTTTTTAGAAAACTTTTGAAAACTATTTTCAAAACCCAAGTATAAAGTATTTTCCAAAGAAAAGTCTAGTTTATTTTTAAAGGCTATTCCCCAAAAAGCCATTAGCAAAATTCCTTCGTTTTTTCCGCCATTCTGAATCTTTCTTTTTCTTCGTTTTCAGCATGGCCGATAACTTTGCTTTTCCGGAGGGAGTGCACGTACCTGTTTGGTATAAGAGACTTTTGGAGGCTAGGGCGACCGAAGCCGGCCCCGCAGATGTTCCTCCTCCTCCTCCGGTAGTTAATATTCCTCCTCCTGTCGCTAATGTTCCTTCCCCTCCTGTCGCTGAGGTTCCTCTTCCTCCTCCCCCTCAGCACCCTCAAGCTGACTTCGCAAAGACTTGCAAAGATTTCAAAGCAATGGGTGGCAAGAACTTTCAAGGCACTGAGACTTTTGTAGAGGCCAGAAATTGGTTGAAAGAGACCGAGGATTTATTTGCTATCTTTGGGATAGACGATCAGAGGAAGCTCTTGTTGGCGGTTTGGCTTATGAAGGATGAAGCCGCTTATTGGTGGGAAGTCACCAATGGTACTAGGCCTGTTGAGACTTGGGCCGATTTCAGGGCAAGGTTCATGCTTAAGTTTCTATCTTCTGCTGAGGAGAATCTGCAAATGGAGAGGTTCATAACTTTGAGGCAAGGAGATATGTCTGTCAAAGAATATGTGAACAAGTTCAATCAGTTAGCTCGTTTTGGCTTAGATATGGTGAATACTCCTCAGAAGAAGGCTCTTCGTTTTGCTAGAGGATTGAATGAGCCGTTGCAGGGATTGGCTATGTCGCATATTCCCCATGGGGCCACGTTTGAGAGCTTGGTTGATATGGCGTTACTTCAGGGAGATGTCAAGAAAGAGGTCAAGATGAATGATACTCAAGCCAAGAAGACTGATTCCTAGGGGAAAGGAAATCAGGGTAATCCAAGTGGTCAGAGCAGTCAAGGCAATCAGAACAAGAACAAGAGTCAAGGCAACAAGGGAAACAACAACAAGGGCAATAACAACAAGGGAAAGAACAACAAGGGGAAGTGCCATTATTGCGGTTCAGTTGGGCATCTTATTAAGGATTGTAAGAAGAGGAAAAGGAAGAATGGTGAATGCTTTTTCTGTGGTGAGACTGGACATTTCAGTAAGGATTGCCCGAGGAAGCAAGGGCAAAGCCAGGGTCAGACTCAGCGTGCTGGACCTTCAGGAGGGCAAGTTCATGCTCTCAATGTCGCTCCAGTTCCCGATCGAGGTAGTATTTCTGTTGAGAGCCTTGTATATATTTCTGATTTTCCAGTTCGTACCTTGTTTGATTCTGGTGCATCGCATAGCTTTATCTCATCTGATCTTGTTGATAGTTTGCACCTTAGTACTAGCTTGGTAGATGATCCCGTCTGTGTCTCAAATCCTATTGGGGGTTCCGCCCATTTGTCTATGATATGTGGGGATTTGAGGATCTCTATACTGAGTGTAGAGTTCTTGTGTAGTGCTTATGTTCTTGGTTTCAGGGGATACGGATCGATATTGGGCATGGATTGGTTGTCCAGATATGGAGCCATCCTTGATTGTGAGCATAGGGTTGTGAGGCTCGTGACTCGCCTCGGAAACACCCTAGAGATTTCTTGTGATCCGAGAGGTCCCGTCATGTTGTGCTATCTTGAATCACTCGACTCGTCAATGGAAACTCTTCAGTCTATGAGAGTGGTTCGAGAGTATCCAGATGTTTTCGATGAAGTTAGGGGGTTGCCCCCTAAGCGAGAGATTGATTTCCGCATTTATCTGGTGGATAATGCAAAGCCTGTTTCTTTGCCCGTTCGGCATATGGCTCCGCGTGAAAGGCGGGAGCTAAGTAAGCAAGTGAAAGAGTTGCTTGAGAAGAACTTCATTAGACGAAGCATATCTGAATGGGGAGCGCCTGTGGTGTTTGCTACCAAGGCAGATGGTTCTCTCCGACTTTGTGTTGACTATTGAGAGTTGAATAAGCTGACTAAGAAGAACAGACACCCGTTACCGAGGATTGATGACCTCTTTGACCAGCTTGTCGGTGCTTCTGTTTTCTCTCAGCTTGATCTTGCTACGGGTTTCCATCAGCTCAGGGTAGCTGAAGATAGTATAGACAAGACTGCGTTCAGAACTCCAGATGGATTCTTCGAATGGCTTGTCATGCCGTTCGGCTTGACTAATGCACCCGCATATTTCGTGGACTTGATGAGTAGGGTGTTCAGGGAGTTTTTGAACAAGTTTGTCGTGGTCTTCGTAGATGATATTCTGATCTTCTCTAAGGATGAGGAAGAGCACGCAAGGCATCTCGTGGAGGTGATGGATACGCTTAGAGCGCATCAGTTAAAGGCCAAGTTCTCCAAGTGTCACTTTTGGAGAAGGGAAGTTAGATTCCTTGGGCATATAGTATCTAAGCAAGGCTTAGCGGTGGATCCCGCTAAGGTAGTTGCAGTTCAGGATTGGAAGACTCCAAGGAATGCAACCGAAGTGAGAAGTTTTCTAGGTCTTGCGGGTTTTTACCGGAAGTTCATCAAGGACTTCGCGAAGATTTCCGCTCCTCTCACTAAATTGACGAAGAAGAATTTAGTTTTTGCTTGGAGCATAGAATGCGAGCTTGCTTTTCAGAAGCTCAAGAGAGCTCTCACATCAGCACCTGTTCTAGCTTTGCCCGATGGAGGGAAGTTATTTACAGTATACACCGATGCATGTGGCACGGGGTTAGGAGCTGTTCTTATGCAAGAAGGAAGAGTGATATGCTTTGGCGGTAGACAACTCAAAGTGCATGAGAAGAATTATCCCACTCATGACTTAGAGTTGGCAGCAATAGTATATGCACTCAAGGCTTGGTGCCATTATCTTCTGGGAGAAAGATTTGAGCTTTATACCAATCACAAGTCATTGAAGTATCTCTTTTCTCAGAAGGATCTGAATCTGAGGCAACAAAGATGGATGGAATTCTTGGCATGCTATGATTTTGAGATAGCTTATACCCCTGGCAAGGGGAATGTGGTAGCAGATGCATTGAGTAGAAGAAGGTTGACCCTAAGTCCTCTATTCGTTGAGATGAAAAATTTAGAGTATGTGGCGACCTTTGATTTCTCTTTG
Organism: Allium sativum; assembly: GCA_030737875.1. Lineage (NCBI taxonomy): Eukaryota > Viridiplantae > Streptophyta > Magnoliopsida > Asparagales > Amaryllidaceae > Allium > Allium sativum. The sequence continues at coordinate 1,027,913,309 of CM060909.1, forward strand.
GCGATTGAGTCGATGACCGGTTCTTTAGCATCTCTGGAACTCAGACCTACCCTTCTTGATCAAGTTGGGGCTTCGCAGAAAGAAGACCCTCAGATAGTTGAGGTTATGGATAAGTTGATTCGAGGAGAGGCGTCTAGTCATCTCGCTCGATATTCTATTGATGATAAGGGTTGGCTGAGGAGAGATGGAAGGTTATGTGTTCCCATGGTAGAAGATTTAGTAAGAAAAGTTCTGGAGGAAGCGCATCGCTCTAAGTTGACTATACATCCGGGCGGAGATAAGATGTATAAAGATATAAAGCGCATTTTCTTTTGGCCTGGGATGAAGAAGGATGTGGCAGAATTTGTCTCTAGATGTATCATTTGCCAGCAAGTTAAGGCCGAGTCGAAGAAGCCCGGTGGGCTATTGCATCCTCTAAACGTTCCACTATGGAAGTGGGAGAGTATTTCCATGGATTTTATCGATGGGCTACCAAGGTCAAGGAAAGGGAATACGAGCATCTGGGTTATTGTGGACCGACTTACAAAGAGTGCTCATTTCATTCCGGTGAAGAGCAAGAGGACCGCATCTTGGCTAGCGTCTGTATATCTTCGTGAGATTGTGAGACTACATGGAGTCCCTTCTAGTATAGTCAGTGACCGTGACCCAATCTTTACAAGTCAATTCTGGAATAGCTTGCAAGAAGCCATGGGCACGAGATTGAATCTAAGTACTGCTTATCACCCACAGACGGACGGTCAAACCGAAAGGGTGAATAGGGTACTCGAGGATCTGTTGAGGCTTTGTATTCTGGATTTTGGTGGTACTTGGGAAGACCATCTTCCTCTTGTTGAGTTTGCATATAATAACAGTTATCAGGCAAGCATAGGGATGGCACCATTTGAAGCTTTATATGGGAGGCCGTGCAAGTCGCCTACATGTTGGTGGGAGACTACAGATAAGCTTATACTTGGGCCTGATCTGATCATAGATACATCCGAGAAGGTCGAGTTGATTCGGAGACGGATGAAAGCGGCCCAAGACTGACAGAAATCCTATGCTGATAAGCGAAGAACTGATTTGGAGTTTGATGTTGGGGATATGGTGTTCGTGAAGGTTTCTCCTTTGCGGAATGTGGTCCGATTTGGAGCCGTTGGGAAGTTAGCACCGAGGTTTGTTGGACCATTCCCTATTGTAGAGAGGATCGGGCAGATGGCTTATAGGGTGGAATTGCCCGAGAAGCTTGCCGGAGTACACGATGTTTTTCATGTCTCACATCTCCGGAAGTGTTTACATGAATCAGCAGAGGTTGTTGAGCCAAGTGTTCTGAAAGATGTGGAAGTGGAGAAAGAGGCTACCTTGAGGAGAGCTCCGATTCGTATCTTGGGGACGGAGACCAAGAAGCTAAGGAATCGAGAGGTCAAGTTAGTGAAGGTTCAATGGGGTGAAGCCGAAGAAGACGCAACTTGGGAAACCGAGGAGAAGATGCGTGGGCTTTATCCATTCCTTTTTGAGGGTACACTCTCAATCTCTTTTCTTTGTTAGCATATCTTTCTCTTTGCTAACCATGTTTATCTAGTTTATCGTGTTAATCTTGTCATGAGAACCTTAGGTAGAAAACCTTTGGACGAAACATGTGTTTGAAACATGTTATGCTTGATGGTTGCAAGTGGTTGCAAGTGTTTGCAAGTGGTTGCTCGTGGATGCATTATACACGTTAGGCACTAGATCGGCTCACACACTCCTCATATTGCATATGCACGAGTGTTTATGCTTATTCATGGATGAAATTTTTTTGTGTTATCACATGGATGTTGCATATGGATGTATGTGATGTGCACACATGTAGATGTTATACATTATGTTAGGAATTGCATACATATGGATTCATTACACTAACATAATCTGCATTGATGATATTTGCATTAGATAAGTACATATACACACACCTTTGCATATGTTCATACAACATTCAGAATCTTGTAAGGAAAATGATTGCTCGTGGATGATGTTTTGAGTAGATGGATGTTGGATGGTAGGATACGTTCTTCCTAACTTGAAGATTTCGGGGACGAAATCCTTTAAGGAGGGGAGAATGTAACAACCCGTATTTTCAATAACCTGTTATAACATAAATCGAGGAAGAATTTAATTCAAAAATCTGAATCAAGGGAAACTGGCTATGCCATTGCGTTCGTCTCGGAAAAATACGCGAAATAGAGTCTGAGTTTTCGAAAATCGGAGTCCGTATGACCCGATTAAGGCCCAACGAAGTTTTCAGAAAATTTCTAGGTAAAAACAGATTTCAAATTCAAGTTTGAAATTGGAAATTTGGGCCAGTTTGGGCCAGGCGGGAGAATTCCCGCCAGAACACCCAAGTCGACAGCCCTGTCGACTTGGGAGTCGACTTGGTTGGACCCAAGTCGACTTGGGAGTCGACTTGGTTAGCCCTGTCGACTTGGCTGTCGACTTGGTCCAGCCGGGCTGTTTAGCCTGGTGCACCATTTTGAGATTGTGTTGAGCTTGGGGGCCAGATTCGGTTTTAAGGGCTAAGATTGCAACTAGGGTTTAATCCTATGGCCTAAAACACTTGCCTAATCTATAAATAAGACCCTAACCTAGCCCTAAATCATCATTAATCTATCCTACAACTAAACTATGGCAAAATCAATCCTCTCATGGCCTCCACTCTCTTCATAAAATTCCTAAATAAATTTCTAAGTGATTTTCCATGCATACAAGTGTTTTCAAATTTGTATGAGCATTATTAGCTTGCATTCAAGTCAAGTTCTTATATTAGCATCATAAAGGAAGAGTTTTTGATCATTTTGGCTTGCATTTTGGGTTTAATAAGGGCTTTGTCATATTTTTGTGACTTCTTAATCATTGTAAGCCCTATTCTACTTTCATACTTAAACTTTGAAGTTAAATGTATGATATGCAAGTTTACTATGTTATGAAATGCAAGTTTATCATGTTATGCAAGTTTTCTATGATGTAATATACAAGTTTATCATGTTATGCAAGTATGCTATGATGTGATATGCAAGTTCATCAAGTTATGTCATGCAAGTTTGATATGCAAGTTGTCATATGATATGCAAGTTATGTTATGCAAGTTTGATATGCAAGTTGTCATATGATATGCAAGTTATGTTATGCAAGTTTGATATGCAAGTTGTCATATGATATGCAAGTTATGCTATGCAAGTTTGGGTTGAACATTTTATTCATGCTATCATGTTATGCAAGCTTATCTTGGGTTTATGAACATAAAGCTTCAAGCTTTATGCCAAAGGTTGCATTTTGGCAACATGTAAGTTATCATATCTCTTATGATAACTTGCATGTGAGGCTAAATGCGAACTTATGGCCATTTCTACATGTCATTTAGCACCATGTATCACCAATATGCTAAGTTTGGTTTTATGCATGCTTTTGAGGCCAAAATATGTAATATGCAAGTATATGAGCACATGAACATTTCATATGCCACCATGTTGAACTTGTGGCTTCAATACCTTTATGTCATGATTATGCCAAGTTCCCTCTTTCTATCCTTTATGCGCTATTGCGATATGTAAGCGATGGGATTGCGTTTGGGGTTGGGTAAACTTAAAAGACATAAAACATAAGCTTGGGAATTTACCTATTAAGTTAGGTCTACCCATTGGGAATTTACCTATTAAGTTAGGTCTACCCAATTGCTTAAAAACTTGTAACATGTTTTGGAAACATGATGGACATGACGCTTAGAAAAGATAAGTGTGGCCAACTCGAGGTTGGGTTGAGTTTGCAGCGTAAACCTACCCGGAACCGACCGGCTTAACTAGTTGCTACAAACAATAGGACCCAATGTGAGAAGTTGGTCATGTTGTACCTTGGACCCGAGGTTAGACAAGTTGTGGTGTAAAGCTACCCGGACCCGCCCGGCTTAACTAGTAACCGCAACAAAGTCTAATGTGAGAGGTTAAGGCGCATTAAATTAATTAATGCCTCATGATTAGGGTTAAGTCATGGTCCACTTAGTACTTAACTAATTTGGGTTCGGTAGATTAATCGGGGTTAAGTCGTGAACTCATCGTTACACTTAACCAAGTTAATCCATGATTAGCAAGGGGGGTAAACCGTACTTAACCCACTAGAAAAATCCTAGCAATGGGGGCCCACTCCAGCAGTAATCCCAAGTTAGTATCATCATGACCCTAGGGACTAGGCTAGGGAGGGGGCACGATTACTGGACTGGAGGTAAGTGACCAAAAGCGACGGCAGAGGGTACGCCGGTGTAGTTCCGGGCGGACTCTGGTCGTGCACATAGTCCGTAGCCGGAGAAAACATGCACGGGTACCAGTAGATCGGGACTGTGCACTCATGTTCATGGTGTCCAGGGGTTGACACCCTAGGGCTTGATACACCCGAAGGGTGGACCCGGCACAGTTTGACTACAATCATGTTTGGGCCGTATTGACACCAACACGTGACGAGTTAGGCTTAGGGAGCCGATCGACTAGACCGTGGGGTTGGACCTCGTATTAGGGTCATTTCATGTTATTGGGCCAAAGCTTGGGCCAAGGGATCAATTCTTGTTTATTCAAGTCATGTTAGTTTGCTAGTACACCTGTGGTGCAAAATCTTAACCCTGATTATGCGATGACACCTTTATCTTCCTTGTTAGTTAATCATCATGCTAGTATGTTGTTATCCTTATGATCATACCTGCTTCTCATGCCAGTTAACTTTATCAGTTTACATTGATTGTAGTAGGGCTTACTCAGTCTTTTTGACTGACCTGTTTTCTTTCGCCTCTTTTCTTCCGTTTCCCCCCCCCCCCCACCCCCAGGTTCTCAGGGAGGGAATACTGGAGCTTAGCTGGATTTCTGACTGCTTGCTTGTGGGATTTAGCTCATGTACGGTTTGACATGAAGCTAGCTGTGGCTATTACTTCTTTTGGGGATTAGTATTTATGTATTTCAGTTGATGTTGTTTTATCTAGACTTGTTTATTTGGGAAGTTGACATTATGATGTAACAGACTTGTTTTGAAATGGTTTAAAATCTTCCGCTGTTTTACCTATGTTATTTACTCTGTTTACGCACATACATATGTTCTTGTTCTGCCTTGATATATCATTATGCATGTTTACCTGATTCAAACGCCCCTCCAAAGTCAGAGTGCTTGCAAGAGTCACCCGGGCGGAGGTGGGGTATGTAAATACCCTAATATACTAAACCCTAATTCCCTATACAGTCATCGCCGCCCTTTTGAACAAATCAATGGCCACCTTCTTCAATAATTCGATCTCGCTTTTCTTCCAATCCTATCAATGAATTTCGAAAATTATAAAGGCAAAATCGAAGAACTTCACGAGACCGACAAATCCAACGGTTGTGATTGATTTTCAATTACCAAATCGTGAGAATTTGGAGCATGAACGTGCTCCTCTCAAATGCGTTTATCCACGCTAGGGTGGGCGAGTTGGGAACCATGCTAGGAGATGGTGGCTTCTGGGTAGGTGAACGACGTGGAGGCTTCAGATCGGTAGCTACAATATGGAACTGACTAGAAGGATTCTGGAGCTAGTTGATATTTTGATCAAATTAAACGTCTTTAATTTGATTAAAATAATCATTTTAATCGATTTTGGAAACCGATCAAGGTGAGAACTCTCTCACTAGATTCTCTTGTACAATTATTTATTTTATATAAACTTCCATGATTTTTATCAGTATTTAACCATCACAAATATTGTTCGCTAAAAATATTATCTTTATCTTATATGTGAGATCTCTTATTTAAATTAAAATTAATCGTTATTGCATTGAGAAATTTATTTATATACACTGTAAAAAATTCATATTGGTGTTGTACGAGATTTGAATTGGTTGATTTTGGTTGTGATGATATATTGGTTTGAATTAGGTAAAGAAAATTGTTAGAATTGTTCGTAAAATAAAAATATTCTTTTTATTGTATATATAATCATGAAAATTGCTAGAATTGTTTGTGCAATGAAAATTGTTAGAATTGTTTGTACAATAAAAATATTCTTTTTATTGTATATATAATCATGAAAATTGTTAGAATTATTGTTTTACAATAAAAATACTCTTTTTATTGTACATGTTAATGATAGAATTGTTTTACAATAAAAATATTATTTTTATTGTAAATGTTAATGATAGAACTATTTTACAATAAAAATATTCTTTTTATTATACATGTTAATGATAGAATTTTTATACAATAAAATATTCTTTTATTGTATATGTTAATCATAAAAAAATTATTGTATGAATAAAATTCTTTTTTTTATACATATGAAACATAGGAATTGTTGTATGAATAAAATTCTCTTTTTTATTTGTACATATGAAATATAGGAATTGTTGTATAAATAAAATTCTCTTTTTTTATTTGTACATATGAAACATAGGAATTGTTGTATAAAAAAATTCTCTTTTTTATTTTTACATATGAAACATATGAATTGTTGTATAAATAAAATTCTCTTTTTATTTGTCATATGAAACATAGAAAATGGTAGACAATAAAATTTTCTTTTTATTTGTCATATGAAACATAGAAAATGGTAGACAATTAATTCTGTTTTTATTTGTCATATGTGTTGGATCTAGATTAACCCTAGAGGAGGGGGTGAATAGGATTTATCATAGTTTTTCGCTGAGTTAAAAATCTGACGGGATATTAAAAAATAAACAGGTCACAGAATGCAGAAAAAATAAAAAAGCAGAAAGGAAATAACACACAGAGATACCTAGCTTCGGCAAATCCCTGCCTATTGCTGCATTCCTAAGGTTTCTACTAGGTGATAGAACAGATCCCGCTTACAAGACCATGTAAACTCGCACTCCCTGCTCCTGTACTAACCCTACGCTCAAAACCCTAGACTAATCTAATCCCCAAGATCAGATTTCCCTTGATTACAACCCCGTAGCCAGTAAACCCAAGATTTTACGGACTTTAGTAAACTGCCAGATAACACCTTAACTGGTTTCCCCTAGATTTACATACCCTAGAACTGTTCAAATCGTTTTACAAAAAAAAAAAAATTAAGAACAACAAAATTTGAAATAAAACCCTAGCCTTTATAAAGGAAAAATTAATCTCCCCTTTGTAACTTGACTTGGGCAGCCCACTTCACAAATCGGTTGTGCTCCTTCTTTTCTTTGTCCCGATCGTATTCTCTTCTTGATATTAGAAATGGTGGCAGGCGATTGGGAAATTTTAGGGTTTCTTCAAATCCCCTAAATCGAATCGTGATTAAATTTCTTATGCTTTGAAAGATCTCTGAAGCTTGAATTGTGTTCATCCTCGTAGTCACGATTCAGGGTTGCTCTTTCTCTCGATCGAAATCTTCAGAAAATTGGTGAGTGAATTTGATTTTTAATTTCTCTACTCTTTGAATTTAGTTGTGATGGATTTCGATACACTCTGCCAATGATGAAAGTGGTGTATAAACGGGGCTAATTAAACCCTAATAATCTCTGATTTCGATTGTATTGGCTTGCTTGATTTTGCTCGATTTCCTCTTGTGAAAATGGTATTCTCATATTTTTTTTTTAAAAACTTGCTTGATATACATGAACGAACATGGATATTAAATAGCCCCTTGTGTTAATGATTCTTGATTGTTGTCTTGATTTGAATCCGAGAGTATTTCTTCCTATTGCTGGAATGTTACCTTGCGTGATTTCCTCTTTTGCCTTGAATAAAAAAATGAATTACTTTGCTTTGAAAAACATATGTGAATTTCTGGTCTATGAAAAGGACATTTGCATTTCAGCAAACAAATATCAAAATTGATTTTGATGGATATTTGGAAAGATTTAAAACTGCTTTCTTGCCACAAGTTAATTTGCTCATAAAATCTGGAAACCAATTATATTTGCCAAAAAACATTTCCTGATCGATCCCATATATGTTACTGTGATTGCCAATACAGAATCCAGCAAGGCTTTTAAAACATTCCTCAACAAACAAAATTTCTTGAAAACTTGTTGTGGCACTAGCACTTCATCGCTGCTGCTTTGTGTTCCACATGTACTGGATTTTCACTTGTTGAGTTGCACACATACTTTACTACTTTGTGCAACAAATCATGAACCATGTATGAATTGTAGTTCCATGTATCACTAAGCTTCATTTCAGTTGTGTTGCCACTTCTTCACATTAAAAACTGAATTTTGCAAATTGTTGCCTTACTTCTCATGTTGGCTACACCATCTTGGTTGTATATGCTGAACCAACATTGATACATGATCACATAATTGTTGCTGAGCTATATAGTTATACATCACCATCCATGCCATCTAGCTTCACCATCTATGCTTATGCTCATCCATGTAAATGAACTGTCACTTTAAGTAGTTTGTGTTGAACCCATGTACCATCTTGTTGCACCATTCATATGTTGTGTCATGAATACATGCTGCTCCATAGTTTAGTCATACTGCATATCCATGTTTGTGTATGAGCTTCATTGCATTGATCTTGCATCTTTGTCCAGTCATGATAAAGCCTGTTTTATGCACTGTCTCTTGAACTTGTTGAGCCTGTGCATGGCCTTGCTTAAGAACTGTTTACTTGTTTACTATGTTGATAACTTGTTGCAAGCCTTGCACCGCTTGTTTTTACCCTGGAATGTGCTTGCATTCATGTGAACTGTAAGTTGTGCACCATGTGTACATTATCACCATCCAATATTGTTGCATCATTGTATATTGCACACTTGTGTTCACCCATGCTTCACCATTGCTGTTCTGATCTACCACCATACATGTTTGTGTGCATGTTACATTCCCATGCAGTCTTGCCAAAACTTATCTCACTTGTACATGTATGCTTCTGTCCTATCTTGGCAGACCTGTCTTCATATTTGCCTTGTCCATATTGAGTTGATTTGCCTTCATCATGCTACTCCATTTATGTTTTTGAGTTTCCTCGACCATATTAATATTGTTGCACTGAGTCGAGATGGTCCACGTGGCTACTCCTCAGTTGCATACTGGATTGGCGAGGCAGTCCACACATGTGTATATATATATATATACACACACACGTGCGTATATGCAGCCATTCAGAAAATATTCTTGTCCCTGCACTGAAATATTTGTATATACACTGACTGCCTTGTGGTATTTACAGTGTATCACTGTGAATATCACAAGCTTTCTGGACACAAATTGATGGATTAATAAATCAGATCAAGTCATGAAAAATGATGAGAAACACACCAGAAAACTGAGACAAATAAAAAATAAAAATAAAAATTATATCTGCAAGAGTTTGAAATTATTTCTGTTTCATATACTCTGTGTATGATTCTGTATATGACATGTGTAGATGACTGGACTGACTGAAGGCTGTGAAGATAGAAAACATAGTGTCAGTGTGTGTCTGTGTATATGGAATGTAAAATGAGTGAAAAGACTGTATAATCGAATGCCAGAGTGAATGTCTGTATAATTGAGTGTGAGTGTTGTAGAGAGGAACTATGTACTGAAATTGAATGTATTGAAATGTGTATCAGAGATCTATATACAAATAGTGGAGTTGTAAGTCTATACTATTTAAATATTGAAATAAAATATTCTATTCAAATAAAATACTGTGTGAATATTTAAATTTCTGTATAGTTGTATTTTATTTAAATAAAAATATTATATTCCTATCTGTTGTGAAGTATACCGGTACAGTTACAAATAGGTCGAGTCATGAAAAATGATGAGAAACACTGTAATGACCCGCAAATCCATAATATCAGAGTTGACTATATACATCATACGTCCAACCCAAATATCACGAAAATACGAAACATTTTTTTTAGAAGAAAAAGGTAGAAGAAGAACAGAAATAGCAGCACAGAATCTCACATCGCAGCGAAACAAAATATAATATATCATAACTTTTGAAATACAAAATTTCAACTGTATAACATACACTTATCAGAGTACAACACTTACAACACAGCGGAACAAAACTCTATACAACTAACGCTGAAGCCTCCTGCTCCAAGCTCCTTTAGAGAGATATGTAAAATCCTGAACTACTTGACTGCTCGTACAAATTTAGGCACCCAAGAGTTTAGGTAGAACAAAACAAAATAAAATCCGGGTCAGTCATGGGACTGGTATGAGTAAACAGTTTAAATTAGCTTCAGAAAACTAAATGATATCTCATAAGATCACGCCGTATAACACGGAACGGGTTTTTCCCTTATGAGAATCCAAATACTTGATTTCACTTTCAAAATCCCTTTGAAAGGAACGATAATCTTCATATCAAAACTCTTTTGATATTACAATAATGTCTAAATCAAGTAAATAACAATCTAGTGGAACGTTTGCATCTCACATTCCACATATAATATACAATCAAAAACTGCGGGCTCTTACTGCATAATTGATTTCCAACTATGACAAGGTATGGAACCACCTTCCGCTGGTATATCTCTAGAGGAGAATACACCGAGTTCAACAAGAACATCTTGCAACTCAGCCACACATGACCGACTACTCATTTTGCTTGAGTGTACGAATGTATATCACCAACGGTTGGGGTCAACAACCGTTTCCGGAATGGGACGGCATCAACAATAGATTTTTAGAAGTAAATGAAACTCTAGATCAGGTGATTATACACCTTAATAGGTGCGACCTACATAGCCATGCTGCCTTCCCGATTTTTGTCGTTTACCAGTTGATGAGGCTTGAGGTTACGCTTTATCATTACATCAGATTCACTTCGAATGCCACATTGTCAGATCCATCGAAAATCACTAATTGGCGTCTGCAACATTACATTACGTGTTAGCTAAAGAAGTTTCCTTCTCCACTTCCACTCTTGGTACGGTTGAAGAAGTCAATGTATGTGACCTTTCTGGAAATACTCTGTCAGACATTCATCCATACAAGTCATCCAGGAATAGGATGAACCGAAGGCACTATTCAGTACATCCATCTTAGGTACTGTTATCTTAGACCTATACAATAGCCCTTGCACTTTACTCCGTCTTCAATTTTCTTTGGCGTATATGATTCGCAACGCTTATGCCAATACAGAATGGTTCTTTGGATAATAATCCAACCGGTCTCTCCATATTGACAACGATGGTCAAAACTTCGATAGTCTGTGATTTAACTATCGAATAAAAACAAGTGTTTCGATAGTCGATGATTAACTATCGAAGAAAACAAATGTTCATCCAATTATCAAACAATCACTGAGCCCTTAATTAATATTTCATTAATTAAATCACTTCTCTATTTCTTTATCAATATTTGTTAACCAAATATTTTCAAGAACCATATTGGCCTTTTACGTTATTTGGAAAACATTTCTGAATATCGCCTTCCTTTATTTTTTAAACTTTAGAAAATATATGCTATTTATAATTGGAAAATATTCCAATTACTTATCTCTTTTCCGATCTCGTTTATTTCTATAATTAGGAAATATTCTTTATTATATTTCCAAGCTTACACTTATTTGGGTTAAAACGGATGTTGTGTAAAACATCGTTACGACAACCCAAATACTATATTCAGTTAAGTCTTATCAACGTTGATCTTCGAGCCTGGAATCTTACTATTTATTTATTAAAAATGAAATCAATCAAGTTGGGGTATAACTACCTCTCAGACCTTGACTGAATAACATTTACAACGTCAAAACAGATAAGACTACTTACTCGAATAATCAATACCATACAACTAATTATTCACTTTTAAACACAAATACACTTTCTCTTTCTATTCTTACTTGATTTTATTCTTATACTTCCTTTTTTGATTTTACTATTCTATTTTTTTAGTCTGTTTTCTTATCGACTTCTATACATATCGATACGTTGATTTCTAACTATCAAATTATCTTAAAAAAATATTCTAACTCCTTAAATTCCCGGAAAAATTCGCCATAACCTCCTTTGTACGGGGAGCATCGGGATATTTCAAATAGCCTCCCATGGCCCTCACCAATCCAAAAGAAAAAGAAAAAGCCAAGCTGCTTGCCGATACGGTGCATAAAATCTCATATGTGAATTAAATACATACCTTTTTGTCGAGCATTCTAATATATATCTCTTAATTAACCTTATCCCATACCTATCTCCTGTATATTTATACCTGTCCAATTTAATTCAACTATACCTGATCGTTTAACTCAATTCGTTAATTAATTTGTTAATTAACTCTTTAGTCTATTTCACTTTTATATTTGAACATGACATGTTCAAATATATTTTAACTTGCTTATTAACTAATTTGAATTCAAATTTCAAACTTAAGTTCTATATTCGATTTCGAATATACATTTACAAATCCAATTCACCTTTCAAAGTTCAACTTCAAATTCGAAACTCAATTAACTAATTCCTCTTCGACTTAGTTAAATCTATTCAATTTCTATTCAAATTTTATATCACATATATTATTCAAATTCTATATATCCAATTCTATTCAAATTCTATAGTTTAAATTCCATTTGAATTCTATATTCAAATTCTATATATTCAAATCCTAGATTTGAATTACATTTGAATTCTAAATTCAAATTCCATTTGAATTTTTATATTCAAACTCCATTTCACTTTCGATATTCAAATCCTATATTTGAATTCCTTTATATTTTCTATATTCAAATTCTATATTCAAACCCCCTTTGAATTTCTATATTCGAACTCTATTTCAATTCCAATGAATTTCATATAATCAAACTCCCTTTGAATTTCTATAATCTAATTCTATTTCAAACTTTCTTAATTCATTCTCTAAACAAGTCTCGATTTCAATTCCTTTTGAAATCGATATTTCTACTTTTGGAAAATATATATCCCTTTTTAATTTCACACTTGTATTTTATTTCTGAATTATCCAATGATAATTCTTTTCACTTCATTTATAAACTTCGTTTATAAAAGAACTATTTATAAACTTCGTTTATAAAAGAACTACTTGTTTTATTTCTTCAAAACAAGTTTATATTTCAAATCTATTTAAAAATTCAAATCCTATTTTCAGAAATAGAATTTCCCTTTTAAATCTCAAATATCCCTTCAGGATATTTCTATAAATCAATATTCAAGCACCAGTGATATTTGAATACCCCAAACAGTCAGTTATCAAATCACGGGATTTCTAACACATCATATACGACAATATATATGCAAACAAATAAACAAACAGATAATATATTTTTGAGGAATCCAGTTGGATTCCTCCAACCTGTTTTCGTGCATCCGCAGACGTTAGTCAACATAGTAATACCCATCCTGCTTCGAGGTAGGATATCGCGGTATGAAGGTCATCCATTAATATATATTTGTGGGGCGCACAAGGAAATCATCCGCTATGAAACTGCGGGCATCCACTAATGAGACTACGGGAATCAATCCAACCATCAACCCAATATATATATATATAGTAGTCAAGCCTAAATAACTAATATATAATCAACACAAACATATTTAAACGCATCCAAGCAACAATCAATTATTTTTAACAACTAAACATAATTCTAATTAAAGGTGAGTGAGGTTTACTCACATTAATTTACAGTTGCCATTGACGTGATCATTTCGATTAAAATTAAATGCCATTTAATTTTAACAGAAATTTTCCATTGGCTCGAATAAATTCCATTCCAACTCTATATCGCAGTGTTTGTTGATATGATTTCAAACAACTCGATTCACAAATTCCTGATCACGTATGTAACATATATAAATGTTACAAATTTTACACACTATTTAAGATTAATTAAAATTACTTAATTTATGTGATTAATTACCTTATTCATGTCTTTAATCCTTCCCCTTCCCTTCGACAAATCTGAACCCTTACTTCCAGTAGCTATTCGAACACCAAACCAAACTCCCCAAATAGGAAATATCGAGCCACCAAAATTTTACCTTCATCTAAAACAACACAAACACTATTAAGCACTTTCCAAAATTTATAGTATACAAAATCTCTGTTTTAAACCCAATAACAAGTTCGAACTTACATTGAATCCCCATCGTTATCATCGCAGGTTCGATCTCACAACAACACCAGTTTCTAGAAGAAGAACTGTAGCGAATCATGAACCCAATAGGTTACCGTAGGTTCAATTTCATCATGAACCCAATACCTGTTGCGAAGCGATCATTAGCAAAAGTCCTGATCCCCTATTGGTTATCGCACCACCAATAGCTCACGCTGCTCCACTGGCCTTCGGTTATCGCGACTTCACGATGACCTGCTGTACCACTAAAAAAGCGTGAACTTCTCCCGGAACCCTACCAAAGCCTACCACAAGACGCCTTCTGCTCTTACGAACTCAATCCAAGCATCCCTTTCCGAAATCGATACTAAAAACCCCCAAAAATTTGAAATCCCTATATCGCGACAATCGCACTGTCGAGCTCCCCCATGTTTGCGCCTGGTCACTAGCATCATTCGGGATGCCAATTCGAATTAGTTTCCAAATTCTTTTTTTTTCTTTTAATCGAACGAGAGTGATTTTAAAAGTAATGAGAAGAGAATTCGGTTTTCAGTTGTTGAGGATATAGGGGAGAATGCTTTTGCTTTTATACGGTAATCGATTTAATTTTAAAAGAGGGGACAATGAGTGGTTTGGAGGACGAGATTTAAAGAGAAAGATAGGGAGAACACACCGCGATTATATTGACCAACCATTTAAGTTTTTGAGCTTTGGTGTTTTGTTCCTGTCCACAATAAGCTATGATATTTTATTTATTTTAATTCATTTAGCACCGGTGTCCTTAAATTAAAATGCTAATATGATTTAGAACTCCTCTCTGAACCCAACAACTGATATTTTTAGGGTTATAACCCTATTTCGGACACACTTGGATAATTTTCGATGTCTAATTTGATCGTCTGTAGTTGATATAAATTTAAATCAATATAAATTTAAATTTCAACCCTTTTAAATTCTTCGATAATAATTTAATACTATTATTCTAATTCAAACAGGAGTTTGAATTGATTATTTGAACTGTTTCTAATTCATTTTTAACTTCGAATTCGGTTATTTGCTGATTCCTTATTTTGATAAATTAATATATACGATATTAAATCAAAATCGATATTTAAATCGATAACATAAATATAAAAATTCATTTATACTATCAACTAAATATTTAAATCCATATTAAATATTTTAAAATTAGTTGACTGAAATCCCGGGTCATTACAATCTTCCCCACTTAAAATAATTTCGTCCTCGAAATTGCTAAGGTAGAAAAAGTGCTATAAACCCATTATTTTTTCCAAAACTTGTTTATGTCGATACTCAACATTTCAAACTTCCTTACGTAACTCTCTTTCGAATAAATCCCTATTCGGTGACTTCTCCCTTCGAATAACTATATTCGATAATCTCTCTTTCGAATAACTAGATTCGAAAACCATTCTTCGAATAAACTATATTCGATTTAACTCTATTCAATTTACTCTTATCAATTAACTCTATTTGATTAGCTCTTTTCCCTTAACTCCTTCCGAATAAGCTATATTCGATAACTCCTTTAACTCTATTCGAATAAACTATATTCGATTTAACTCCATTCGCTTGACTCTAGATCGCAGCATCACAATGGTTACGCCTGGTTCCCTCAGAAAACATCCGACCGCTTAGGCTATCTGCAGCCCTGCGAATTACGCTAGCAGTCGTACGAAATGGCAACTTATCCTGAGTAACTATGTTTGACTAACTCTATCTTAATAACTATATTCGATCAACTTTAATTGAATAACTAACATTCAACTAAATCCTAATTCGATTAACTATGTTCAGTTAACTCTATCTCAATAACTATATTCAATAAATTCTGATTGAATAACGAATATTTAATTAATTCTACGGATTAACCCTAATTGATTAACTCTAACTGGTTAATTCTTACTCTAATCGATTTATTCAAACTCTAATCGATTATTTCTAACTCTAATCGACTTCTCCTATTCGAATAACTGCTATTGGATAATGTTTCATTTATAAAGATTTACTTTTAGTAACGGTTCTTCATTTTATAAATGTTCTTTTTAATAACGTTACTTCACTTATACAAGTGTTGTGTACCCCTTCTATTTAAAACTATCAGTGTTAAAAACCAATATCTCTTCTTTATATAAGTTTAGACTTATATATTCCATTTATCGAGTGATAAATATTTAATTTAATTTATAAATAATCTTTTCTATTTATCTGTTAAAAACAGATTTCCATTTTCTATTCATCTTCTAAATATTCCTTTGATTAAATTCTATTTATTTAACAAATAAATATCTCATTTATAACATTCTATTTATTTTCAATAAATAAATATTTCCATTTAATCTATTTGTATTTTTTTTTACAAATATTCCCTTTTAAATTCTATTTGTAAATGTTTTTACAAATATTTCTCCTACTATTTGTTTGCACATAACTTCCTTTGTATTTTTGTTACAAATATATTTCCTTTATATTTGTTTTACAGATATATTTTCTTTTTAATTCTTTTGGTTTTCCTTTATTCACACCCAATTCATATTTCATTTAAATTGATTTTATTCAATTTATTCATTTTGATCCATTTAACTTACTTAAGTTAATTTTTATTTCAATCATTCAAATTCCCAGGGTTTTTATTTCGAAACTCCTTTGAAATAATATAAATATATACATATATTTATATCCATCTCAAATTCAAAACATTTGAATTTTCAAACAACTTGTTTTCCTTTCAAACAAATTTCCATCAAAAACTTTTCTAAGGGAGCAATCCATCACTTAGAAACTCGAAAATGAACACTGATGATGTTGCGACCATCATCAGAATTATTTCCTAGCCACTGAAGTGAGTTCAGTGCTTTATCATATTCAAAATCCATTCAAATGATTTTTATTCAAAAATCCCTCCAAAATAAAGCTATATTATTTTAATAAAATGTGGAAAATATTTTCCGACTTCCCAGGATTTTAAATTCTGAATTCTAGTTGGAATTCAATTTTAATTCATCTCATTTGTATATATTTCATTCTTATACAAATTCTATTGGTTATATATAACTATTTCTGTTTTATAATCTAATTCGATTATAATACTAACAATCAACTCAACTATTTAAAAACAATATCGTGTCCAATCTTCTGTTCAAGTGTTTATAAACTCCTATCGACATCGTGGCATCCCACGATTCGATCAGAATTCATAATTCACTCAACAGACTAGTCAACACAATATAAAACAGTTTTTATATCAAATAACAAATACGCTCTCTCGTATATATATACACTCAACTCACTCTAGGGTACTACTGACCCAATCTCTAATGAGCACATTCCAACAAGCCTAGGTATTCTCTCAACCTAAGCTCCGATACCAACTGTAATGACCCGCAAATCCATAATATCAGAGTTGACTATATACAGCATACGTCCAACCCAAATAACACGAAAATACGAAACATTTTTTTTAGAAGAAAAAGGTAGAAGAAGAACAGAAATAACAACACAGAATCTCACATCGCAGCAGAACAAAATATAATATATCATAACTTTTGAAATACAAAATTTCAACTGTATAACATACACTTATCAGAGTACAACACTTACAACACAGCGGAACAAAACTCTATATAACTAACGCTGAAACCTCCTGCTCCAAGCTCCTTTAGATAGATCTGTAAAATCCTGAACTACTTGACTACCCTTACAAATTTAAGCACCCAAGAGTTTAGGTAGAACAAAACAAAATAAACTCCGGGTCAGTCATGCGACTGGTATGAGTAAATAGTTTAAAATAGCTTCAGAAAACTAAATGATATCTCATAAGACCACGCCGTATAACACGGAACAGGTTTTTCCCTTATGAGAATCCAAAAACTTGATTTAACTTTCAAAATCCCATTGAAAGGAACGATAATCTTCATATCGAAACTCTTTTGATATTATAATAATGTCTAAATCAAGTAAATAACAATCTAATGGAACGTTTGCATCTCACGTTCCACATATAATATGCAATCAAAAACCGCGGGCTCTTATTGGATAATTGATTTCCAACTATGACAAGGTGTGGAACCACCTTCCGCTGGTATATCTCTAGAGGAGAATACACCGAGTTCAACAACAACATCTTGCAACTCAGCCACACATGACCGACCACTCATTTCGCTTGAGTGTATCGAATGTATATCACCAACAGTTGGGATCAACAACCGTTTCCGGAATGGGACAGCATCAACAATAAATTTTTACAAGTAAATGAAACTCTAGATCAGGTGATTATACACCCTAATAGGTGCGACCTACATAGCCATGCTGCCTGCCCGATTTCTGTCATTTACCGGTTGATGAGGCTTGAGGTTACGCTTTATCATTTCATCAGATTCACTTCGAATGCCACATTGTCAGATCCGTCGAAAATCACTAATTGACGTCTACAACATTACATTACATGTTAGCTAAAGAAGTTTCCTTCTCCGCTTCCACTCTTGGTACGGTTGAAGAAATCAATGTACGTGACCTTTCTGGAAATACTCTGTCAGACATTCATCCATACAAGTCATCTAGGAATAGGATGAACCGAAGGCACTATTCAGTACATCCATCTTAGGTACTGTTATCTAAGACTTATACAATAGCCCTTGAACTTTACTCTGTCTTAAATTTTCTTTGGCATATATGATTCGCAATGCTTATGCCATTACAGAGTGGTTCTTTGGATAATAATCCAGCCGGTCTCTCCATATTGACAACGATGGTCAAAATTTCGATAGTCTTGATTTATCTATCGAATAAAAACAAGTGTTTCGATAGTCGATGATTAACTATCGAAGAAAACAAATGTTCATCCAATTATCAAACAATCACTGAGCCCTTAATTAATATTTCATTAATTAAATCACTTCTCTATTTCTTTATCAATATTTGTTAACCAAATATTTTCAATAACCATATTGGCCTTTTACGTTATTTGGAAAACATTTCCGAATATCGCCTTCTTTATTTTCTAAACTTTAGAAAATATATGTTATTAATAATTGGAAAATATTCCAATTACTTATATCTTTTCCGATCTCGTTTATTTCTATACTTAGGAAATATTCTTTATTATATTTCCAAGCTTACACTTATTTGGGTTAAAACGGATGTTGTGTAAAACATCGTTACGACAACCCAAATACTATATTCAGCTAACTCTTATCCAACATTGATCTTCGAGCCTGGAATCTTACTATTTATTTGTTAAAAATGAAATCAATCAAGTTGGGGTATAACTACCTCTCAGACCTTGACTGAATAACATTTATAACGTTAAAACAGATAAGACTACTTACTCGAATAATCAATACCATACAACTAATTCTTCACTTTTAAACACAAATACACTTTCTCTTTCTATTCTTACTCGATTTTATTCTTATACTTCCTTTTTGATTTTACTATTCTATTTTTTTAGTTTTTTTCTTATCGACTTCTATACATATCGATAAGTTGATTTCTAACTATCAAATTATCTTAAAAAAATATTCTAACTCCTTAAGTTCCCGGAAAAATTCACCATAACCTCCTTTGTACCGGGAGCATCGGGATATTTCAAATAGCCTCCCATGGCCCTCACCAATCCAAAAGAAAAAGAAAAAGCCAAGCGGCTTGCTGATATTGCGCATAAAATCTCATATGTGAATTAAATAATACCTTTTTCTCAAGCATTCTAATATATATCACTTCATTAACCTTATCCCATACCTGTCTCATGTATATTCATACATGTCCAATTTAATTCAACTATACCCGACTGTTTAACTCAATTCATTAATTAATTAACTCTTATTTCACTTTTATATTTGAACATGACATGTTCAAATATATTTTAACTTGCTTATTAACTACTTTAAATTCAAATTTCAAACTTAATTTCTATATTCGATTTCGAATATACATTTACAAATCCAATTCACCTTTCAAAGTTCAACTTCAAATTCGAAAATCGATCAACTAATTCCTCTTCGACTAAGTTAATTCTATTCAATTTCTATTCAAAATTTATATCACTTCTATTATTCAACTTCTATATATCAAATTCTATTCAAATTCTATAGTTTAAATTCCATTTAAATTCTATATTCAAATTCTATATATTCAAATCCTATATTTGAATTCCATTTGAATTCTATATTTGAATTCCATTTGAATTCTATATTCAAACTCCATTTCACTTTCGATATTCAAATCCTATATTTGAATTCCTTTATAATTTCTATATTCAAACCCCCTTTGAATTTCTATATTCAAACTCTATTTCAATTCCAATGAATTTCATATAATCAAACTCCATTTGAATTTCTATAATCAAATTCTATTTCAAACTTTCTTAATTCATTCTCTAAACAAGTCTCGATTTCAATTCCTTTTGAAATCGATATTTCTACTTTTGGAAAATAGATATCCTTTTTAATTTCACACTTGTATTTTATTTCTGAATTATCCAATGATAATTCTTTTCACTTCATTTATAAACTTCGTTTATAAAAGAACTATTTATAAACTTCGTTTATAAAAGAACTACTTGTTTTATTTCTTCAAAACAAGTTTATATTTCAAATCTATTTAAAAATTCAAATCCTATTTTTCAGAAATAGAATTTCCCTTTTAAATCTCAAATATCCCTTCAGGATATTTCTATAAATCAATATTCAAGCCCCAGTGATATTTAAATACCCCAAATAGTCAGTTATCAAATCATGGGATTTCTAACACATCATATACGACAGTATATATGCAAACAAATAAACAAACAGATAATATAATTTTGAGGATTCCAGTTGGATTCCTCCAACCTGTTTTCGTGCATCCACAGACGTTAGTCAACATAGTAATACCCATCCTGCTTCGAGGCAGGATATCGCGGTATGAAGGTCATCCACTAATATATATTTGTGGGGCGCATAGGGAAATCATCCGCTATGAAATTGCGGGCATCCGCTAATGAGACTGCGGGAATCAATCCAACCATCAACCCAATATATATATATAGTAGTCAAGCCTAAATAACTAATATATAATCAACACAAACATATTTAAACGCATCCAAGCAACAATCAATTATTTTTAACTAAAAATAATTCTAATTAAAGGTGAGTGAGGTTTACTCACATTAATTTGCAGTTGCCATTGACGTGATCGTTTCGATTAAAATTAAACGCCATTTAATTTTAATAGAAATTTTCCATTGACTCGAATAAATTCCATTCCAACTCTATATCGTAATGTTTGTTGATATGATTTTAAAACAACTCGATTCGCATGTTCCTGATCATGTATGTAACATATATAAATGTTACAAGTTTTACACACTATTTAAGATTAATTAAAATTACTTAATTTATGTGATTAATTACCTTATTCATGTCTTTAATCCTTCCCCTTTCCTTCGACAAATCTGAACCCTTACTTCCAGTAGCTATTCGAACACCAAACCAAACTCCCCAAATGGGAAATATCGAGCAATCAAAATTTTACCTTCATCTAAAACAACACAAACACTATTAAGCACTTTCCAAAATTTACAGTATGTAAATTCTCTCTTTTTAGACCCAATAACAAGTTCGAACTTACATTGAATCCCCATCGTTATCATCGCAGGTTCGATCTCACAACAACACCAGTTTCTAGAAGAAGAACTGTAGCGAATCATGAACCCAATAGGTTATCGCAGGTTCAATTTCATCATGAACCCAATACCTATTGCGAAGCAATCATTAGCAAATGTCCCGATCCCCTATTGGTTATCAAACCACCCATAGCTCGCGCTGCTCCACTGGCCTTTGGTTATCGCGACTTCACGATGACCTGCTGTACCACTAGAAAAGCGTGAACTTCTTCATCCTGGAACCCTACCAAAGCCTACCACAAGACGCCTTCTGCTCTTACGAACTCAATCCAAGAATCCCTTTCCGAAATCGATACTAAAGACCCCCAAAAATTTGAAATCCCTATATCGCGACAATCGCACTGTCGAGCTCCCCCATGTTTGCGCCTGGTCACTAGCATCATTCGGGATGCCAATTCGAATTAGTTTCCAAATTCTTTTTTTTTCTTTTAATCGAACGAGAGTGATTTTAAAAGTAATGAGAAGAGAATTCGGTTTTCAGTTGTTGAGGATATAGGGGAGAATGCTTTTGCTTTTATACGGTAATCGATTTAATTTTAAAAGAGGGGAGAATGAGTGGTTTGGAGGACGAGATGAAAAGAGAAAGATAGGGAGAAAACGTCGCGATTATATTGACCAACCATTTAAGTTTTTGAGCTTTGGTGTTTTGTTCCTGTCCACAATAAGCTATGATATTTTATTTATTTTAATTCATTTAGCACCGGTGTCCTTAAATTAAAATGCCAATATGATTCAGAACTTCTCTCTGAACCCAACAACTGATATTTTTTGGGTTATAACCCTATTTCGGACACACTGGGATAATTTTCGATGTCTAATTTGATCATATGTAGTTGATATAAATTTAAATCAATATAAATTTAAATTTCAACCCTTTTAAATTCTTCGATAATAATTTAATAGTATTATTCTTATTCAAACAGGAGTTTGAATTGATTATCTGAACTGTTTCTAATTCAGTTTTAACTTCGAATTCAGTTATTCGCTGATTCCTTATTTTGATAATTTAATATATACGATATTAAATCGAAATCGATATTTAAATCGATAACATAAATATAAAAATTCATTTATACTATCAACTAAATATTTAAATCCATGTTAAATATTTTAAAATTTGTTGACCGAAATCCCGGGTTATTACAAACACGCCAGAAAACTGAGGCAAATAAAAAAAAAATTATATCTGCAAGAGTTTGAAATTATTTATGTTCCAGATATTGTGTGTCTATTTCTGTATATGACAAGTGTAGATGACTGGACTGGTTGAAGGCTGTGAAGACAGAAGAAAACAGAGTGTCAGTGTGTGTCTGTATATATGGAATGTAAAATGAGTGAAAAGACTGTATAATCGAGTGTCAGAGTGAATGTCTGTATAATTGAGTGTGAGTGTTGTAGAGAGGAACTGTGTATTGAAATTGAATGTATTGAAATATGTATCAGTGATGTATATGCAAATAGTGGAGTTGTAAATCTGTACTGTTTAACTATTGAAATAAAATATTCTATTCAAATAAAATACTGTGTGAATGTTTAAATTTTTATACAGTTGTATTTTATTTAAATAGAAATATTATATTCCTGTCTGTTGTGAAGTATACCAGTACAGTTACAAACACATTTACTAATAAAATATATTTGGTTGTTATCATCAATCAAAAATCATATAATTGTGTATACAACAACGTTATATAAAATAATCTCCCCCTTTTGATGATCACAAACAAATATTAAGATTTTGAATCCTATAAATGTGTTTAAGAGTGAAGAATTGAACTCCCCCTATTTGAAAGCTCCCCCTACAACAGAAACTCCAACTATAATTGTGCATGAGTGAAATGATTGAATAATAACGAATTTTCGAAAGTAAAAATATTTATAAAATATTCACTCATAAATCAAAATCTCAACCCATTCTCCCTCTTTTGTTATCATCAAAAGGATTCAGAATTTAAAATATAGATGAAAAATGACTAACAAATATAATATCAGCTTAAGAGGATGTAACAACCCTGAATTTTGGGGCCAATTTAAAATTTATTTTAAGTGATTTTAAATGAGTTTTAATATTTAAAATAATCTATTTTAAATAATAATGATCAGAAATTTGGTTCAAATCGAAGTTAGAATGAATAAATTAATTTTAATTATAAAAAGAGCTAGAAATAGCGCGGTAGTTTGAAAAGTCAAACTTGAACTTTGACTGACCATACGAGATGCAAAATTTAACGGATTTTAGTGAAACCAAAAATATTAGAATCTATTTAAAAATATCTTTCCAACGAATCCGAAAAATCGAAATTTCATAGCGGAAATCAAAAGTTATGGCCAATTCAATTTTTAGAAAGGTCGTTGGGTAATTTGCATAGGACAAAAATGCTACTTTTTGCATACGAAGGAATTTGAACTCGAAACCACTTCCATTGGTTTCAGAATGATGTTTCTGCATTGAAAAATAGTAAACACTTATATGTTTCGAGTTTCAGAAAATATTTGTTTAAAAATGTATTTTTAATATTAAATATATTCGCCTTGAAAATAGTCATTTTTCAAAAAGTCTCAGAATCGAACGAAATAAATTTTGTTAGGACCGTATTATCATAAGAAAGCCAAAAATAATTTTTCGGGAATTTTCGGAGTTCGTATGTGGCTCCGGTGTATTTAAATGTACGGTAAATAGTAAATTAATTAATTTTTAATGGAATTTTAAATAATATATATAAATTTCGGAATTGGGTCCTGAGACATGTTCCATTGCGTTCAGAAGGCCTTAAAACCTTAAGAACGACAGTAAGCAGGCCTAAATCGAAGTTCGGACCAAAACGGGCCTTAACGGGCTAATTAAATTATTAAATAATGATTAGGAAAACCTAATATTATATTATAAACCCGAAATTACTGTTCACCGTCCTCTGCAAACGTGAATTTCTGCAGCCACCAAAGAACCCATAGCCTCCGATTTTTCAAACTTCGATTTCTCCTTCGTTTCTCAACGAAATTTAGCGTGTGAGTACTCATTTCGAAGCTCTTCCCGAGCTCTTTCTTCTCCGACAAGAATCACCTCGAACCGTGCCTCGACGAAGCCGCCATACCCCCGTGAACAGCCGCTGGTCGCGCCCCCCTAGGCCCCACCAGGCGCCGCCGAGCACCACCCTCCTCTGGCCGATCAAAACCCTCTCCGAGCCGGTCCTTCTCCAACAAACGGCTCGTTGTTTCGTCAACTACAACTCCAGAAAATCGGATTTGAAGTTTTGAACAAATTCTTAATAAGGTATGCTTCAGATTTTGCGACGCTTTTAAGCGTTGCTGCAGCAGTTGTAAAAATTCAGAATTATTCAAACATCGATAACTAATGCGTATGAACCCCGAATCTGAAAATTTCAGGTCCGACAGGACCGTGGCGACGAGTAGGCTTTGCTGAGACTGATTAGAGTGAATTCTGAATTTATTTGGCATTTTAAATTCTTATCCAATCAAGGTGAGAATTCATTTTAAGTTAAATTTAATTAGTTTAATTGTTATGCTTGCGTTATGAGAAGTTGAAAATCAATAATGGATGTTATTATGGATTATAGATTTGGATTGCTTTGCGATGTTAGGATGCTAGATCTAAAACTTTAAGTGATTAGATATGTGAGAATTTTATTTTTAATTTATTTAAATATTATTTCTATGATTGTTAATTTTAGATCTAATATGTCATGATATTTAAAACATGGATCTGAACTGTTTATCCCATATGATGCTAAATCTGAATTGCCTATAACGACATGATATTAGATCTAATTTTTTTTATGTTTGAATATGAATTGGTGATTTATTAGAATTAAATACGAGTTAATTTATTTAATCATGCTTTGCTGATTGTACATATGTCAAGTTAAAACATCACCTTGTAATTACCTTGATATTAGTCATTGGATTTGATCATGTTGGATTGTTGGATGCTGATGTTATGTAATGACATGAAATTTACATTTTATTATGTAAATTTTACATCGTATGAGATATTAACCTTTTTGTTTAATGTTAATAATAAGTAAATTGCGTTGTATGACAAATTAACATTTATTTTGATGTTAACAATAAGTAATTTACATGGTTAGAGAAATTAACATTATTTTGATGTAAATAAGAAGTATTTGCAACGTATGAAAATTAACATTGTTTTTGGAATGTTAATAAAAAGGTAATTTCACCACATGTATAACTTAACATAGTTTTTATGTTAGTTTTACAAAATTTCAACCGTATGATGTAATTAACATTTTAATGTTAATATTATAAAAAAACTTCAACTGTAGGATAAATGTACATTGTCTTTAATGTATATAAGATGAGAAATATACACCGTATGAGAATTTCACATTTTATTTATGTGGATATAAAAAGAAAATTTACTGTATGAACAATTTTTTTTTTTAATGTTAATATTAGAATGATTTCACCGTATGAGAATTGCACATTTTATTTATCTTAAATAAAAAGAAATTTACATCGTAGGATAAGTTACATTATTTTCAATGGTATTTAAAAGAGAAGATTCACTGTATGACAAAATTTACTTTTTAATTGTAAAAGTAAAGTAGGAATGTGACATGTATAAAAATTACTTTTTATTTGAAAAACAGTATTTTCACTATATGATGAAATTAACATTTTTTAATGTTAATATAATAAAAGAAATTTCACCGTAGGATGTAATTAACATTTTTAATGTTAATATCAAAAGAAATTCAACCGTATGATGACATTAACATTTTTAATGTTAATATAATAGAAGTTTAACCGTAGGAGGACATTAACATTTATTTTTAGTGTTAATATTAAAGAATTTATACCGTATAGGGAAAATTACATTTTTCTTTATAATTAAACGGTAAATTTCATCGTATGTCAAAATTTACTTTTTTATATGTAAATTATAAAGTGAAATGATATGGTATGTTAAACATTACATTTTTCTTTGTAATTAAAAGGTGAATTTCACCGTAGGTCAAAATTTACATTTTTATTTGTAAATATGAAGTAGGAATTCACTGCATGACAAGATTTACACTTTTTATTTATAAATAAAAAGTAGGAATTTACGGTGTATTAAAATTGTACATTTTTCATATGTAATGTAAGAGTAGGAAAAGTTTACATTATTTTTAATGTAAATATAATTGGAATTTCCAAAGTAGGAAAAGGTTACATTATCTTTAATGTAAATATAATTGGGATTTTCAAAGTAGGAGAAATTGCATTTTTGTTAATGAAATAAAAAGAAAATACACTGCATGTTAAGTTATCATTATTTATAATGTTAATATAAAGAGGATTAACTATAGGATTAGTCTACATTCTTTTGTAATGTAAGTAAAAAGGGATTTAACCGTAGGATTCAAGTATATTAGTCTTAAAATATTAACGAAAAGGGAATTTCACTGTATGATAGTTTACATTATTTTATAATGTGATTTAAAATGAATATACACCATAGGAAAAGGATTACATTTTAATTTATGTAATATACGTAAGAATTTACATCGTAGGTGCAATTTACATTTTATTTAATGTAAATCAAGTAAGAATGTGTCTAGAGTGAAAATTTACATTAAATAAGAGTGGTGATAAGAATGAAAGTTCACATTTATTTTGTATAAATAAAAATAGGAATGTGGCAAGTAAATAAAGATTACATTTTTATATGTAATTAGGAATGAAAATTACATCGTAAAATAAAATTACATTTTTGATGTGATTGCAATTAAGGATGCACTTAAAAGAGAAAATGAATATTTAATATGAATAGAATTATAATATGGTGGAAAGATGAAAATAAATCAATTGAACGATGTATTATAATTTACATTTTAATGTAAATTATAATAATATAATAAAAATAAAGTAAGAGGAATGATTCATCGCCTAATTATAAGTTGCATTTTCATGTAAGTAAAGAAGAGAAAAGATAAGAGAATGAAAATGTACATAAGAATAAGAATTAACGATTTAGTTATTTATTTATATATAATAATTAAAATAAGAATGAATTGTTAATAAAAATATTATTAACGAATAAGAAGGATTTTCAAAATATATATATATGTATATATATACGAGGATTGTTTGGGAAGTCCGAGATATTCTCATCCCAAATTAATCCAACGACGTTAAAGATCGAAGTAAGAAGACGACGTATGAAGACCGTAAATCTTCCCTCGAATGGACAGCGATCGAGATCCTGAATTGACTTGCTACCAATTCATGGGTCAAGGTCATTGCCCAGACGTACGCGTTGATTTCACGGATTTGACTTTCGTTTAGACCCAGAGCATAAGTTTAAATGGATGGTGTGTCTGACATCGTACTTCGTTATATATCATATTGTTGATTTTCTGTTAATATATAAATGTTGGTGGTGAAGAATTTATTCTTTACTTAACACCCATTTATGTATTGATGGATAAGCAATGGTATGGTATGGAGTGACGGTGTGGCATACTAAGATGCAATGATCAGGGTTTCTTGTTGAAAAGCAGAACCTTGTGGTGACGATCAAAGCACCGCTTGAATAAGAAGAGCTTTGTGTATTACGTAACTTCACGAGCCTCACAAACCGGTAGAGTCTAAAATGGGCGAAGGGAACGCAGGGAGAGCAGCACGTTTCTTTCTAGCTAGAAGTGGTGTTTGGGTTTTAACACGGCCTGACATTTTACTTATATGGATGATGGAATGAGGCGCCTCGGATAGGTCCTATAGGATCGGGAAACGTGTGCTTAGGAATAACTAATCCTCAAAGCTGTATGAGAGGACCGGCCCTGCCATTTCCAAGGGTTCACTGCGGGGGATCCTGAGACATTAGCTAGAGTGTCTCGAATCGGTAAGGAGCTCCGCTCTAGCCTAGACTTATGATGGAAACCAAAATCCAAATACGAACCGACGAATTTGATTGTATTACTAGTACGGAGGCATAATATATGGTACCTGTAACACCCCACGTCCATTAATGTCACTCACAAAGGGAATGCATTAACTTCCATGGAGGTTTTAAGTGAATATAGAACAGTAAAATTACAACAAGACAGATATAAAATAGTACTTGGAAATTCAAAAACTTTATTTCATTGTAGCAGAAGTCAAAACATGTTTGATTACATCATAACACCATATTCAATGTCAAGTACAATATCTATCTTGATAAAACAAGTACATAATCCCATTACATGAATAGCCATTAAAATGAAAGATAACAAGCTGGACTTTACTTCAGCAGTCCAAGCTTTCCAGTAGATAAGCGATCCATCTAGACTCCACTAGAACTTGGCCCAACCTGCGGACCTGAAGGGAGAAAAAGGATGGAAAAGAGGGGGTCAGACATAAAGTCTGGTGAATATGATAATTCTACAATACTATTACCAAAATAACTGGACTAAGGCATAAGCTGGAAAACAAGAAAATGTCTATGAAGAGCAGATTAAGGGCATAGACAATTGCTAAAGGCAACGTTTTAGGCGCTCCTAAATACTAAAGGATAAACACTATACTGCACCACACCAGTCACCCTAAAGATTCATCCCACTTAGCTTCACTTAGAAACTTTCCAATGGCTTTACGTACCCCTAGCTGACTACATAGGTGTCGCCTGCCCCTATCTCCACTAGGTGTACCCTACTTCCCATTATTCGATCGGCTCCCTAACTCCTAGATACCCGTGCTGGCCCCACAGTGGGGTGTATCACTCCCCTAAAGTGGCAACCTGATACAACGGACATGCACGGCTTATACCTACACGATGCAACAACGTCTTACCTACCAGCCCGGGTTCACACACGCATATGAAACCCGTTGGACTTGCGTTGCCACCGGTCCCTGTTTTGGCCTCTTATAGTCAAACCCAGTATGCGTGTCCCGTCCTCGACTTGGGTCGAACCCACAAAGATACGTTTTGTGATACTGGTTGAAATGGGCCCCCACTATTTACCACAAGCATTCCACCTAAGCTTGTCCCCATTAGTCCATCCCACTTAACCCACTTAGTGATGTTCATTTACATGTGTGTTTGGTTAAGTCTAATCGTATTTCAAATGCCTCTAAAGGCAACCACCAGATTCCTCATGCCACCCAAGGCACCTACTTAACCCCCATGTCCCACCTTACATGATTATCTGGTTAAGTATTTCTTAGTTCATTAAGGCCATAACCTCATAAAGACCTCTCACATTAGACTGGCATTTATGGCAGCTGGATTTGCCGGGCGGGTCCGGGCAGTCTTACACCATAAAAGAGTCTAACCTCGTGTCTTTACAACTGTTATGCTTTAGTTTTGGGCCTAGGACCTCTCACATTGGGCCGACATTTGTGACTACTGGATTTGCCGGGCGGGTCCGGGCAGGTTTACATCACAAACGGGTCCAACCTCGTGTCCTAAGCATTGATTATTAATAATAATCCACTTTCCCCCAATTTTAATAATTCCCTACTTGAATTATTAATTGCTTCCAATTTTTAACAATGTCCATAATTGACTCAATTATGGACATCCATTCATGGTATGCAAAATCTTACAAAATTGCACCCAATTTATTAATTCCTAATATTACCCCTACCCCACGTTTGAACGTTTATTCGCAAAATATATGTTAGACTCGAATAGCCTAACTCATAGCATAAAAGAGATTATCATAATAACAACATGTATATGTGACCAAATGAATCATAATAAGGGGTGAAACTTGCATATGTCCAACTTGCATAGATTATACATGTCATGGACCTAAAGGTGTCAACTTGTTCAAAATTCACCTAATATAATCTCAATCAATTTTCATAAACTTACATATGAACATGTGTGAATCAACATCATCTAATTTTTTAACAACATGGTTTTATATGGGTACACCTAACTCAATAGGCAAATTCCCATATTCAAGTTTTATTTAATTATAGTTTCAAGTTTATGGGTACACCTAACCTAATAGGCAAATTCCCATAAACAAGATCCATTTAAATTTAAAAAAACATAACTTTAAGCATGTTCCAACAACATCATGATTTTACAACATAATATAGCATGATTTATAACATGGCATAGTATGATAGTATAACATAGCTTGACATGATTCTCAACATAGCACGACATAGCATAAGAGAATTTACAACATAGCATGACATAACATATATAATTTACATCATACGACAACATAATAACATAATAAGAGATCCACAATATATAGAATTTACAATTACAAATCACGTCACTTTCTTGTGATCCATTCATAACTGAGTCAAATTAGTTTGTAATAGTCTTGTGAGAATCATCATACTCACCAACAAAAGAAAAGAATTAGAGAAAGAGAGATCTTTTGATTTGATTTGTGTAGATTTAGTTGTAGATGATTAGGCTTCCTCTTCTTAGTTTGTGACGGCTATGCTGAACTCCATGGCGGCAGCATGGCGGTAGCTTCTCTAATTTTACAAGTGATTTAGGTCTAGGGTCTACCCACTTATTTATAGATTTTAGAATTCATTTAGGCCATTAGATTTAACCTAGAAATAACCGCAGCCGTTCAGACAAGATGGGGTTTATCTTGTTGACTCAGCAATGAGTCAGAAGTGACTCAGCAAACACTCAGCATATTAATAAACTTCTATTCATGTCATAAATATATATATTTTTTCTACAATGTACATATTAGATACATCCCCCTTTACTTATTATTGTTTTTATATACATATTAGATACATCCCCTCTCTCACACACTTATTAATATTTTTATATTCATAATAGATACATCCCCTCTCTTACATACTTATTAATATTTTTATATTCATATTAGATACATCCCCTCTCTTACACACTTATTAATATTTTTATATTCATATTAGATACATCCCCTCTCTTACACACTTATTAATATTTTAGCAACTTTAGTGTTAATAGAAAATTCGGGGTGTTACATTCTCCCCTCCTTTTAGGATTTCGTCCCCGAAATCTTCAAGTCTGGAAGAATGTATATCCTACCATCCAAACGTCCATCTACTCATCCATCATACACAGGCATCCATTGTCCTTACAGAATTCTAATGCTTTCATGTTTAAATGCACAGTGTGTGTATATGTCCGTATCTAATGCAAAATCAGGCGGTCCACTGATTCAGTTGACCTCCTTAATGCAACTATGATCGTGCTATGCATCCATTATGTATGCAAAAGATTCTTAATGCTACATAATACTTCTATATGCGTGCACAACCATCATCTGAATGCAGCATCCACATGATAATACAACCATCGTTCATCCATTTTACTAAATACATCCATATATATGCAATATGCAATATGTAGTGACTGAGCCGATCTAGTGCCTAAAGTGTGTGTATATATGCATCCACGAGCAACCACTAGCAAACACTTGCATCCATTTTGCATCCATCAGACATAACATGTCTCAAACACATGTTTCAACCATAGGATTATCCTAACTAAAGGTCAAAGATACTAATGAGAGGACATACTAAAGATAAGATAAGCTAAGCGATAAAGGAGAAATTAAAAGACATACCCTCAAAAAGAAAAGGGTACAACGAACACATCTTCTCTTCTGTCTCCCAAGTTGCGTTGCTCTCATCATCTCCCCATTGCACTTTAACCAGTCTGACCTCTCGATTCCTCAACTTTTTGATCTCCGACCCAAGAATGCATGTAGGAGCTCGTCTAATTGTTGCATCACGCTCTATTTCCACCTCTTTAAGCAAGCTCGGCTCTACCACCTCCGCGGTCTTGTGCAAACATTTCCTTAAATGTGATACATGGAATACGTCGTGTACTCCACTAAGTTTCTCAGGCAACTCCGCCCTATATGCCATCTTCCCAATCCTGTCTTTTACAGGAAACGGCCCTACAAACCTTGGTGCTAATTTCCCCACGGACCCAAAGCGAACAACATTCTGTAACGGAGATACTTTGATAAAAACCATGTCCCCAATGTCAAACTCAAGATTTGTCCTCCTCTTATCAGCATACGATTTTTGCCTATCTTGTGCTGCTTTCATCCTCCTTCGAATCAACTCAATCTTCTCCGAGGTTTCCCTAACCATATCGGGCCCAAGTAGGATTTTATCGGTAGATTCCCACCAACATGTAGGCGAACGGCAAGGCCTTCCATAAAGAGCTTCGAAAGGTGCCATGCCAATACTAGACTGAAAGCTATTGTTATATGCGAATTCTACTAACGGAAGGTGCTCTTCCCATGTACCCCCAAAGTCTAGGATACAAAGCCTTAAAAGATCCTCTAGAATGCGATTCACCCTCTCGGTCTGGCCGTCTGTCTGAGGATGATATGCGGTGCTCAAACATAGTTGAGTCCCTACCGCCTCTTGTAAACTCTTCCAAAATTCGCTAGTAAAGATGGGGTCACGGTCGCTTACTATACTAGAAGGAATACCGTGCAAACGAACTATCTCCTTAATGTATACAGAAGCCAACCACGGAGCAGTCCTCTTACTTTTCACGGGAATAAAATGGGCGCTTTTAGTAAGTCTATCTACTATAACCCAAATCCCCGTGTTACCCTTCCTTGATCTTGGTAATCCATCCACAAAATCCATTGAGATGCTTTCCCATTTCCATAGTGGAACTTCTAATGGGTGAAGCAACCCACCGGGTTTCTTTTGTTCTGCTTTAACTCGTTGGCACACCAAGCATCTAGCGACGTACTCGGCCACATCCTTTTTCATACCGGCCCAAAAGAAAACCCGCTTCATATCTTTGTACATCTTATCCCCGCCGGGATGAATGGTCATTTTTGAGCGATGAGCATCATCAAGAATGGCCTTCCTTAAGTCTTCGTCTTGCGGTACACAAAGTCTATTATCCCTTCGTAACCAACCCTTATCGTCTAGGGTATACCTACGAAGATGGCTTGATGACTCCTCCCCCCTTTGAGCTTTTCTACTATCTCAACCAACCGTGGGTCGTCTCGCTGTGCCTCACCAACCCGTCCTAGAAGTGTAGGTCTAACCTCCAAGGATGCTAACAGACCGGGTACTAAGTCAACGGAGGGTCTAAAGTCAAACATAGAGATGAATTCTAAGCTTTGTCGTTCAACAAACAACGGACTCAAGGACAACCTTTTCCTACTTAAGGCATCTGCCACCACGTTACCCTTGCCCGGGGTATATGCTATTTCAAAATCGTAGGAGGCTAAGAATTCCATCCACCGTTGCTGCCTTAAATTCAAATCCTTCTGAGAGAATAAGTATTTTAATGATTTGTGGTCAGTGAACAGTTCGAATTTCTCACCAAGAAGATAGTGACGCCAAGACTTAAGCGCGAAAACAATTGCGGCTAGCTCTAAGTCATGCGTGGGGTAATTCTTTTCATGAACCCTCAACTGCCTTCCACCATAGGCTATTACTCTTCCCTCTTGCATGAGGACCGCGCCAAGTCCCGTCCCACAAGCATCAGTATAGATGGTAAACGGTTTATTCCCGTCTGGCAGCACTAAGACTGGGGCTGAAGTTAAGGCTCTCTTTAAACGTTGGAACGCATCATCGCAATCTTTGTCCCACGTAAAAACCAGGTTCTTCTTCGTTAACCGTGTTAATGGAGCTGATATTTTTGCGAAGTCTTTGATAAACTTCCTATAATAGCCAGCCAACCCCAAGAAACTTCTTACTTCGGTTGCATTTTTAGGGACCTTCCAATCTTGGATGGCCACCACCTTTGCGGGATCCACTGCTATCCCTTCTTTGGAAACCACGTGCCCTAAGAACCGTACTTCCTTCCTCCAGAAGTGACACTTAGAAAATTTTGCCTTAAGGTTATGCGCTCGAAGGGTTTCCAACACTTCCCTAAGATGTAGGGAGTGCTCTTCTTTATTCTTAGAAAAGACTAAGATGTCATCCACAAAGACTACCACGAATTTGTTAAGGTATTCCCTAAACACCCTACTCATCAAATCAACAAAATATGCAGGGGCGTTTGTCAAACCAAAGGGCATCACTAGCCATTCATAGAATCCGTCAGGAGTCCTAAAAGCAGTCTTATCTATACTATCCTCAGCCATTCTCAGTTGATGAAAGCCAGTGGCTAAGTCCAACTGCGAAAACACTGAGGCGCCAACTAACTGATCAAAGAGATCGTCAATCCTCGGCAGTGGGTGTCGGTTCTTTTTAGTAAGCTTGTTTAGTTCTCTATAGTCCATACAAAGTCTAAGAGACCCATCCGCCTTTGTGGCAAAAACTACTGGAGCACCCCACTCCGATATACTACGTCTTATGAACCCCTTCTCAAGCAACTCCTTTACTTGCTTATTGAGTTCCCTCCTTTCACGAGGAGCCATGTGGCGAACTGGCAAAGATACGGGTTTAGCATTATCCACAAGATAAATTCGAAAGTCTATCTCCCGCTTTGGAGGTAAGCCCTTCACCTCCTCAAACACATCCGGATATTCCCGGACCACTTCTACCGATCGTAGGTTCTCTACAGACGCGTCAAGCGATTCAAGATAACTTAGCATAACGGAATTTATGGGATTACAAAAGATGTCGAGAGCATTACCAAGGCGAGTCACAAGCCTAACTACTCTCCTTTCACAATCAAGAATGGCCCTATTTCTAGACAACCAATCCATTCCTAAAATTAGCCCATAGCCCGTGAAGCCCAATACATAAGCATCACATCTAAATTCAACGCTAAGTATAGAGATTTTCAAATCCAAACATATCATGGTCAAATGAGCCGAACCCCCAATTGGATTTGAAATGACCAAGGGATCCTCTACTAAACTGGTGTTCAAGTGCAGTGATTCAACTAATGATGTAGAGATAAACGAATGAGATGCGCCAGAATCGAATAAGGTACGGACAGGATGATCAAACAGAAAAACTAAGCTTTCAACAGAAATTGTTCTACCTCTTTCTTGCAGCGGTGGGGCCGCAATAGCCTGAACTTGGCCCCTTGCCTGCCCTGGTGCCATAAGAGCCTGCACCTGTCCTCCTGAGGTAGACCCTGCCCTCTGC
Organism: Allium sativum; assembly: GCA_030737875.1. Lineage (NCBI taxonomy): Eukaryota > Viridiplantae > Streptophyta > Magnoliopsida > Asparagales > Amaryllidaceae > Allium > Allium sativum. The sequence continues at coordinate 1,027,948,986 of CM060909.1, forward strand.
CCCTTCTTTGGACAGTCCTTCACTAAATGTCCCGCATCTCCACAATGAAAACAACCAGTCTTCTTTTTCTTTCTACAATCTTTACTGAGATGGCCAGGCGTCCCACAATTGAAGCATTTCTTCTTCCCTTTGCCATTATTGTTTTTACCACCCTTCTTATTTTGCTGTTGGGGTTTCTTCTGATCCCCTTTCTTTTCAACTGCCTTATCCTCATGCATAAGTGCCATTTCTACTAGCTTTTCAAAGGTGGCTCCCATAGGGATGTGGGTCATAGCCAACCCTTGCAACGGTTCATTCAAGCCTCTAACGAACCTCAAAGCTTTCTTCTCTGGCGTGTTCACCAACTCCAAGCCAAACCTTGCTAACTGATTAAATTTATTGACATATTCCTTTACTGATGAGCTCCCTTGCTTTAGTGCCAGGAATTTTTCCATATTTAAGTTCTCCTCTGCCCTTGAAAGAAACTTTGCCTCAAACCTTCGTCTGAAATCCGCCCATGAATCAACTGGACGTTCCCCGTTAGTGACCTCCCACCAAAACGAGGCCTCTCCCTTCATTAACCAAGCAGCTAAACGGACTTTCCTCCCATCTTCCACTTCAAAGATATCCAACAATTCCTCAGTCTCCTTAAGCCAATCTCTGGCCTCCACAAACGTCTCAGTCCCTTGAAAAGTTTTTCCTCCCATAGCCTTGAATTCCTTGCACGTCTTTGCAAAAGTGTCAACACGAGGAGGAGGAGGAGGAGGAGGAGGAATGGGTGCAACTAGGGGTGGAGGAGTATCCGCTGGGCCTGCAGTGGTGGCCCTAGCCTCCAAGTATCTCCTAAACCACCCTGGAATCGTCACACCTTCTGGGAGATTAAGATCTTCAGCCATGCTGAAACGAAAAAGGAAAGATTCAAAATGGAGAATTCGAAAGATAAAGATAAGGATGTGGCTATTTGGGATTATGTTTTTCATAAAAACTCTCTTTAAATAACATGTTTTTTTTTTCTGAAAGCACTTCTTCCAAAAATACTTTAGAAAAAAATATTTTTCTAAAAAATTTTTTTTATCTGTTCTGGTAACCTTATGCTCTGATACCACGTGTAACACCCCACGTCCATTAATGTCACTCACAAAGGGAATGCATTAACTTCCATGGAGGTTTTAAGTGAATATAGAACAGTAAAATTACAACAAGACAGATATAAAATAGTACTTGGAAATTCAAAAACTTTATTTCATTGTAGCAGAAGTCAAAACATGTTTGATTACATCATAACACCATATTCAATGTCAAGTACAATATCTATCTTGATAAAACAAGTACATAATCCCATTACATGAATAGCCATTAAAAAGAAAGATAACAAGCTGGACTTTACTTCAGCAGTCCAAGCTTTCCAGTAGATAAGCGATCCAACTAGACTCCACTAGAACTTGGCCCAACCTGCGGACCTGAAGGGAGAAAAAGGATGGAAAAGAGGGGGTCAGACATAAAGTCTGGTGAATATGATAATTCTACAATACTATTACCAAAATAACTGGACTAAGGCATAAGCTGGAAAACAAGAAAATGTCTATGAAGAGCAGATTAAGGGCATAGACAATCGCTAAAGGCAACGTTATAGGCGCTCCTAAATACTAAAGGATAAACACTATACTGCACCACACCAGTCACCCTAAAGATTCATCCCACTTAGCTTCACTTAGAAACTTTCCAATGGCTTTACGTACCCCTAGCTGACTACATAGGTGTCGCCTGCCCCTATCTCCACTAGGTGTACCCTACTTCCCATTATTCGATCGGCTCCCTAACTCCTAGATACCCGTGCTGGCCCCACAGTGGGGTGTATCACTCCCCTAAAGTGGCAACCTGATACAACGGACATGCACGGCTTATACCTACACGATGCAACAACGTCTTACCTACCAGCCCGGGTTCACACACACATATGAAACCCGTTGGACTTGCGTTGCCACCGGTCCCTGTTTTGGCCTCTTATAGTCAAACCCAGTATGCGTGTCCCGTCCTCGACTTGGGTCGAGCCCACAAAGATACGTTTTGTGATACTGGTTGAAATGGGCCCCCACTATTTACCACAAGCATTCCACCTAAGCTTGTCCCCATTAGTCCATCCCACTTAACCCACTTAGTGATGTTCATTTACATGTGTGTTTGGTTAAGTCTAATCGTATTTCAAATGCCTCTAAAGGCAACCACCAGATTCCTCATGCCACCCAAGGCACCTACTTAACCCCCATGTCCCACCTTACATGATTATCTGGTTAAGTATTTCTTAGTTCATTAAGGCCATAACCTCATAAAGACCTCTCACATTAGACTGGCATTTATGGCAGCTGGATTTGCCGGGCGGGTCCGGGCAGTCTTACACCATAAAAGAGTCTAACCTCGTGTCTTTACAACTGTTATGCTTTAGTTTTGGGCCTAGGACCTCTCACATTGGGCCGACATTTGTGACTACTGGATTTGCCGGGCGGGTCCGGGCAGGTTTACATCACAAACGGGTCCAACCTCGTGTCCTAAGCATTGATTATTAATAATAATCCACTTTCCCCCAATTTTAATAATTCCCTACTTGAATTATTAATTGCTTCCAATTTTTAACAATGTCCATAATTGACTCAATTATGGACATCCATTCATGGTATGCAAAATCTTACAAAATTGCACCCAATTTATTAATTCCTAATATTACCCCTACCCCACGTTTGAACGTTTATTCGCAAAATATATGTTAGACTCGAATAGCCTAACTCATAGCATAAAAGAGATTATCATAATAACAACATGTATATGTGACCAAATGAATCATAATAAGGGGTGAAACTTGCATATGTCCAACTTGCATAGATTATACATGTCATGGACCTAAAGGTGTCAACTTGTTCAAAATTCACCTAATATAATCTCAATCAATTTTCATAAACTTACATATGAACATGTGTGAATCAACACCATCTAATTTTTTAACAACATGGTTTTATATGGGTACACCTAACTCAATAGGCAAATTCCCATATTCAAGTTTTATTTAATTATAGTTTCAAGTTTATGGGTACACCTAACCTAATAGGCAAATTCCCATAAACAAGATCCATTTAAATTAAAAAAAACATAACTTTAAGCATGTTCCAACAACATCATGATTTTACAACATAATATAGCATGATTTATAACATGGCATAGTATGATAGTATAACATAGCTTGACATGATTCTCAACATAGCACGACATAGCATAAGAGAATTTACAACATAGCATGACATAGCATATATAATTTACATCATACGACAACATAATAACATAATAAGAGATCCACAATATATAGAATTTACAATTACAAATCACGTCACTTTCTTGTGATCCATTCATAACTGAGTCAAATTAGTTTGTAATAGTCTTGTGAGAATCATCATACTCACCAACAAAAGAAAAGAATTAGAGAAAGAGAGATCTTTTGATTTGATTTGTGTAGATTTAGTTGTAGATGATTAGGCTTCCTCTTCTTAGTTTGTGACGGCTATGCTGAACTCCATGGCAGCAGCATGACGGTAGCTTCTCTAATTTTACAAGTGATTTAGGTCTAGGGTCTACCCACTTATTTATAGATTTTAGAATTCATTTAGGCCATTAGATTTAACCTAGAAATAACCGCAGCCGTTCAGACAAGATGGGGTTTATCTTGTTGACTCAGCAATGAGTCAGAAGTGACTCAGCAAACACTCAGCATATTAATAAACTTCTATTCATGTCATAAATATATATATTTTTTCTACAATGTACATATTAGATACATCCCCCTTTACTTATTATTGTTTTTATATACATATTAGATACATCCCCTCTCTCACACACTTATTAATATTTTTATATTCATAATAGATACATCCCCTCTCTTACATACTTATCAATATTTTTATATTCATATTAGATACATCCCCTCTCTTACACACTTATTAATATTTTTATATTCATATTAGATACATCCCCTCTCTTACACACTTATTAATATTTTAGCAACTTTAGTGTTAATAGAAAATTCGGGGTGTTACAGTACCTATGCTTCCTAGGATTAATACATTTACTTTGAAATGTTTTCATATACACTAATGATAATATTAGATGCGTATTTGCCGTATTTAGCATGTTTAATCACCATAAGGTAAAACCCTATCCTCTGGTGTGCGTTGCATTGTGTGATGGGACTTGGGTCTTATGGTGATTCCATTTTTTCCAAAAAGCATTGCGTTGTTTACGATGTACTTATTTATTTGTTATGACACTTTAATTATGCACGGCAATCCATTAGAGTAAACCCATTCCGCGTTAGCGGCATGGTCTTTGGATTTGCCTTATATCTAATAGTTATTTTACTTAAGAATTCTCACACCAGTCCCACGACTGACCCATCGTTTGTTTCACCTTTTTGCAAACTTGGGTGCCCTCTTTTCCGCACGGGCAGCCAAGTAGACAGGTTCATTCTTTGCTTGTAGTCTTTTCTTTGGAGCTGCTTATTTTCTGTCTCTTGGATTTGCTGAAGTAAAGAGGTGATGACTTGGAGCTTGAAGACATTTATCTTTTGTTTCTATGGCATCTTTTCTTTTCTTTTTAGACATCAAACTTATTTCTTTTCTGCAAAACTTATTGTAATAGCTTAGTTTGTGACTGTGAATTTTCTGTGATTGATGACATTATATTTTTCCACTGCTATAATGTTATTACTCTATGAATTTCCTTTGCTATATTGTATCTGTGTTCTGTTTTATTGTATTTATGTTGTATTCCAAAAATGATTACTCCTACTTTCATTCCGTGGAAGTTGGGGTCATCACAGTTGGTATCAGAGCTTTGGTTTACAAAGCGGAATATAACGTATTTATAATAATTCGTTTACGTAGAATCACTATATTCTATGGCGAACAGTTCATGAGATACATAATAGCTAGTCACTTTATCATCATCTTTTCATCCATCCTTCGATCTTTTCTATCTCTTAGAATCACCATTACCGATGTATTTTGACTCTTCCCTTGATCGTGCATTCGAAGAAGACTAAGAGAAGTGGCGATGCTCAATTGGCACATGTGTACGAAGGAGCGAAAGGACCAACTTCTTCGGTGGAAAGCCTGATGTTATTGACGGTACCATCTCTGTTAAAAACATTCTCTGTGTTTATTCTTCCTCTTCTATTTTTCTTTTTCCTTTTCGAGGACGAAAAGTTCTTAAGGAGGGGAGATTGTAACAACCCTGAATTTTGGGGCCAATTTAAAATTTATTTTAACTGATTTTAAATGAGTTTTGATATTTAAAATAATCTATTTTAAATAATAATGATCAGAATTTTGGTTCAAATCGAAGTTAGAATGAATAAATTAATTTTAATTATAAAAAGAGCTAGAAATAGCGCGGTAGTTTGAAAAGTCAAACTTGAACTTTGACTGACCATACGAGATGCAAAATTTAATGGATTTTTCTGAAACCAAAAATACTAGAATCTATTTAAAAATATCATTCCAACGAATCCGAAAAATCGAAATTTCATAGCGGAAATCAAAAGTTATGGCCAATTCAATTTTTAGAAAGGTCGTTGGGTAATTTGCATAGGACAAAAATGCTACTTTTTGCATACGAAAGAATTTGAACTCGAAACCACTTCCATTGGTTTCAGAATGACGTTTCTGCATTGGAAAATAGTAAACACTTATATGTTTCGAGTTTCAGAAAATATTTGTTTAAAAATGTATTTTTAATATTAAATATATTCGCCTTGAAAATAGCCATTTTTCAAAAAGTCTCAGAATCGAACGAAATAAATTTTGTTAGGACCATATTATCATAAGAAAGCCAAAAATAATTTTTCGGGAATTTTCGGAGTTCGTATGTGGCTCCGGCGTATTTAAATGTACGGTAAATAGTAAATTAATTAATTTTTAATGGAATTTTAAATAATATATATAAATTTCGGAATTGGGTCCTGAGACATGTTCCATTGCGTTCAGAAGGCCTTAAAACCTTAAGAACGACAGTAAGCAGGCCTAAATCGGAGTTCGGACCAAAACGGGCCTTAACGGGCTAATTAAATTATTAAATAATGATTAGGAAAACCTAATATTATATTATAAACCCGAAATTACTGTTCACCGTCCTCTCCAAACGTGAATTTCTGCAGCCACCAAAGAACCCATAGCCTCCGATTTTTCAAACTTCGATTTCTCCTTCGTTTCTCAATGGAATTTAGCGTGTGAGTACTCATTTCGAAGCTCTTCCCGAGCTCTTTCTTGTCCGACAAGAATCACCTCGAACCGTGCCTCGACGAAGCCTCCATACTCCCGTGAACAGCCGCTGGTCGCGCCCTCCTAGGCCCCACCAGGCGCCGCCGAGCACCACCACCCTCTGGTCGATCAAAGCCCTCTCCGAGCCGGTCCTTCTCCAACAAACGGTTCGTCGTTTCGTCAACTACAACTCCAGAAAATCGGATTTGAAGTTTTGAACAAATTCTGATAATAAGGTATGCTTCAGATTTTGCGACGCTTTTAAGCGTTGCTGCAGCAGTTGTTAAAAGTCAGAATTATTCAAACATTGATAACTAATGCGTATGAACCTCGAATCTGAAATTTTCAGATCCGACAGGACCGTGGCGACGAGTAGGCTTTGCTGAGACTGATTAGAGTGAATTCTGAATTTTTTGGCATTTTAAATTCTTATCCAACCAAGGTGAGAATTCATTTTAAGTTAAATTTAATTAGTTTAATTGTTATGCTTACGCTATGAGAAGTTGAAAATCAATAATGGATGTTATTATGGATTATAGATTTGGATTGCTTTGCGATGTTAGGATGCTAGATTTGAAACTTTAAGTGATTAGATATGTGAGAATTTTATTTTTAATTTATTTAATTTATTTAAATATTATTTCTATGATTGTTAATTTTAGATCTAATATGTCATGATATTTAAAACATGGATCTGAACTGTTTATCCCATATGATGCTAAATCTGAATTGCCTATAACGACATGATATTAGATCTAATTTTTTTTATGTTTGAATCTGAATTGGTGATTGATTAGAATTAAATATGAGTTAATTTATTTAATCATGCTTTGCTGATTGTACATATGTCAAGTTAAAGCATCACCTTGTAATTACCTTGATATTAGTCATTGGATTTGATCATGTTGGATTGTTGGATGCTGATGTTATGTAATGACATGAAATTTACATTTTATTATGTAAATTTTACATCGTATGAGATATTAACCTTTTTGTTTAATGTTAATAATAAGTAAATTGCGTTGTATGACAAATTAACATTTATTTTGATGTTAACAATAAGTAATTTACATGGTTAGAGAAATTAACATTATTTTGATGTAAATAAGAAGTATTTGCAACGTATGAAAATTAACATTGTTTTTGGAATGTTAATAAAAAGGTAATTTCACCACATGTATAACTTAACATAGTTTTTATGTTAGTTTTACAAAATTTCAACCGTATGATGTAATTAACATTTTAATGTTAATATTATAAAAAAACTTCAACTGTAGGATAAATGTACATTGTCTTTAATGTATATAAGATGAGAAATATACACCGTATGAGAATTTCACATTTTATTTATGTGGATATAAAAAGAAAATTTACTGTATGAAGATTTTTTTTTAATGTTAATATTAGAATGATTTCACCGTATGAGAATTGCACATTTTATTTATGTTAAATAAAAAGAAATTTACATCGTAGGATAAGTTACATTATTTTCAATGGTATTTAAAAGAGAAGATTCACTGTATGACAAAATTTACTTTTTAATTGTAAAAGTAAAGTAGGAATGTGACATGTATAAAAATTACTTTTTATTTGAAAAATAGTATTTTCACTGTATGATGAAATTAACATTTTTTAATGTTAATATAATAAAAGAAATTTCACCATAGGATGTAATTAACATTTTTAATGTTAATATCAAAAGAAATTCAACCGTATGATGACATTAACATTTTTAATGTTAATATAATAGAAGAAGTTTAACCGTAGGATGACATTAACATTTATTTTTAGTGTTAATATTAAAGAATTTACACCGTATAGGGAAAATTACATTTTTCTTTGTAATTAAACAGTAAATTTCATCGTATGTCAAAATTTACTTTTTTATATGTAAATTATAAAGTGAAATGATATGTTATGTTAAAAATTACATTTTTCTTTGTAATTAAAAGGTGAATTTCACCGTATGTCAAAATTTACATTTTTATTTGTAAATATGAAGTAGGAATTCACTGCATGACAAGATTTACACTTTTTATTTATAAATAAAAAGTAGGAATTTACGGTGTATTAAAATTGTACATTTTTCATATGTAATGCAAGAGTAGGAAAAGTTTACATTATTTTTAATGTAAATATAATTGGAATTTCCAAAGTAGGAAAAGGTTACATTATCTTTAATGTAAATATAATTGGGATTTTCAAAGTAGGAGAAATTGCATTTTTGTTAATGAAATAAAAAGAAAATACACTGCATGTTAAGTTATCATTATTTATAATGTTAATATAAAGAGGATTAACTATAGGATTAGTCTGCAGTCTTTTGTAATGTAAGTAAAAAGGGATTTAACCGTAGGATTCAAGTATATTAGTCTTAATATATTAATGAAAAGGGAATTTCACTGTATGATAGTTTACATTATTTTATAATGTGATTTAAAATGAATATACACCATAGGAAAAGGATTACATTTTAATTTATGTAATATACGTAAGAATTTACATCGTAGGTGCAATTTACATTTTATTTAATGTAAATCAAGTAAGAATGCGTCTAGAGTGAAAATTTACATTAAATAAGAGTGGTGATAAGAATGAAAGTTCACATTTATTTTGTATAAATAAAAATAGGAATGTGGCAAGTAAATAAAGATTACATTTTTATATGTAATTAGGAATGAAAATTACATCGTAAAATAAAATTACATTTTTGATGTGATTGCAATTAAGGATGCACTTAAAAGAGAAAATGAATATTTAATATGAATAGAATTATAATATGGTGGAAAGATGAAAATAAATCAATTGAACGATGTATTATAATTTACATTTTAATGTAAATTATAATAATATAATAAAAATAAAGTAAGAGGAATGATTCATCGCCTAATTATAAGTTGCATTTTCATGTAAGTAAAGAAGAGAAAAGATAAGAGAATGAAAATGTACATAAGAATAAGAATTAACGATTTAGTTATTTATTTATATATAATAATTTAAATAAGAATGAATTGTTAATAAAAATATTATTAACGAATAAGAAGGATTTTCAAAATATATATATATGTATATATATACGAGGATTGTTTGGGAAGTCCGAGATATTCTCATCCCAAATTAATCCAGCGGTGTTAAAGATCGAAGTAAGAAGACGACGTATGAAGACCGTAAATCTTCCCTCGAATGGACAGCGATCGAGATCCTGAATTGACTTGCTACCAATTCATGGGTCAAGGTCATTGCCCAGACGTACGTGTTGATTTCACGGATTTGACTTTTGTTCAGACCCAGAGCATAAGTTTAAATGGATGGTGTGTCTGACATCGTACTTCGTTAAATATCATATTGTTGATTTTCTGTTAATATATAAATGTTGGTGGTGAAGAATTTATTCTTTACTTAACACCCATTTATGTATTGATGGATAAGCAATGGTATGGTATGGAGTGACGGTGTGGCATACTAAGATGCAATGATCAGGATTTCTTGTTGAAAAGCAGAACCTTGTGGTGACGATCAAAGCACCGCTTGAATAAGCAGAGCTTTGTGTATTACGTAACTTCACGAGCCTCACAAACCGGTAGAATCTAAAATGGGCGAAGGGAACGCAGGGAGAGCAGCACGTTTCTTTCTAGCTAGAAGTGGTGTTTGGGTTTTAACACGGCCTGACATTTTACTTATATGGATGATGGAATGAGGCGCCTCGGATAGGTCCTATAAGATCGGGAAACGTGTGCTTAGGAATAACTAATCCTCAAATCTGTCTGAGAGGACCGGCCCTGCCATTTCCAAGGGTTCACTGCGGGGGATCCTGAGACATTAGCTAGAGTGTCTCGAATTGGTAAGGAGCTCCGCTCTAGCCTAGACTCATGATGGAAACCAAAATCCAAATACGAACCGATGAATTTGATTGTATTACTAGTACGGAGGCATAATATATGGTACCTATGCTTCCTAGGATTAATACATTTACTTTGAAATGTTTTCATATACACTAATGATAATATTAGATGCGTATTTGCCGTATTTAGCACGTTTAATCACCATAAGGTAAAACCCTATCCTCTGGTGTGCGTTGCATTGTGTGATGGGACTTGGGTCTTATGGTGATTCCATTTTTTCCAAAAAGCATTGCGTTGTTTACGATGTACTTATTTATTTGTTATGACACTTTAAATTATGAACGACAATCCATTAGAGTAAACCCGTTCCGCGTTAGCGGCGTGGTCTTTGGATTTCCCTTATATCTAATAGTTATTTTACTTAAGAATTCTCACACCAGTCCCACGACTGACCCATCGTTTGTTTCACCTTTTTGCAAACTTGGGTGCCCTCTTTTCCGCACGGGCAGCCAAGTAGACAGGTTCATTCTTTGCTTGTAGTCTTTTCTTTGGAGCTGCTTATTTTCTGTCTCTTGGATTTGCTGAAGTAGAGAGGTGATGACTTGGAGCTTGAAGACATTTATCTTTTGTTTCTATGGCATCTTTTCTTTTCTTTTTAGACATCAAACTTATTTCTTTTCTGCAAAACTTATTGTAATAGCTTAGTTTGTGACTGTGGATTTTCTGTGATTGATGACATTATATTTTTCCACTGCTATAATGTTATTACTCTATGAATTTCCTTTGCTATATTGTATCTGTGTTCTGTTTTATTGTATTTATGTTGTATTCCAAAAATGATTACTCCTACTTTCATTCCGTGGAAGTTGGGGTCATCACAGTTGGTATCAGAGCTTTGGTTTACAAAGCGGAATATAACGTATTTATAATAATTCGTTTACGTAGAATCACTATATTCTATGGAGAACAGTTCATGAGATACATAATAGCCAGTCACTTTATCGTCATCTTTTCATCCATCCTTCGATCTTTTCTATCTCTTAGAATCACCATTACCGATGTATTTTGACTCTTCCCTTGATCGTGCATTCAAAGAAGACTACGAGAAGTGGCGATGCTCAATTGGCACATGTGTACGAAGGAGCGAAAGGACCAACTTCTTCGGTGGAAAGCCTGATGTTATAGACGGTACCATCTCTGTTAAAAACATTCTCTGTGTTTATTCTTCCTCTTCTATTTTTCTTTTTCCTTTTCGAGGACGAAAAGTTCTTAAGGAGGGGAGATTGTAACAACCCTGAATTTTGGGGCCAATTTAAAATTTATTTTAACTGATTTTAAATGAGTTTTGATATTTAAAATAATCTATTTTAAATAATAATGATCAGAAATTTGGTTCAAATCGAAGTTAGAATGAATAAATTAATTTTAATTATAAAAAGAGCTAGAAATAGCGCGGTAGTTTGAAAAGTCAAACTTGAACTTTGACTGACCATACGAGATGCAAAATTTAACGGATTTTAGTGAAACCAAAAATAGTAGAATCTATTTAAAAATATCTTTCCAACGAATCCGAAAAATCGAAATTTCATAGCGGAAATCAAAAGTTATGGCCAATTCAATTTTTAGAAAGGTCGTTGGGTAATTTGCATAGGACAAAAATGCTATTTTTTGCATACGAAGGAATTTGAACTCGAAACCACTTCCATTGGTTTCAGAATGACGTTTCCGCATTGAAAAACAGTAAACACTTATATGTTTCGAGTTTCAGAAAATATTTGTTTAAAAATGTATTTTTAATATTAAATATATTCGCCTTGGAAATAGCCATTTTTCAAAAAGTCTCAGAATCGAACGAAATAAATTTTGTTAGGACCGTATTATCATAAGAAAGCCAAAAATAATTTTTCGGGAATTTTCGGAGTTCGTATGTGGCTCCGGTGTATTTAAATGTACGGTAAATAGTAAATTAATTAATTTTTAATGGAATTTTAAATAATATATATAAATTTCGGAATTGGGTCCTGAGACATGTTCCATTGCGTTCAAAAGGCCTTAAAACCTTAAGAACGACAGTAAGCAGGCCTAAATCGGAGTTCGGACCCAAACGGGCCTTAACGGGCTAATTAAATTATTAAATAATGATTAGGAAAACCTAATATTATATTATAAACCCGAAATTACTGTTCACCGTCCTCTCCAAACGTGAATTTCTGCAGCCACCAAAGAACTCATAGCCTCCGATTTTTCAAACTTCGATTTCTCCTTCGTTTCTCAACGGAATTTAGCGTGTGAATACTCATTTTGAAGCTCTTCCCGAGCTCTTTCTTCTCCGACAAGAATCACCTCGAACTGTGCCTCGACGAAGCCGCCATACCCCCGTGAATAGCCGCTGGTCGCGCCCCCCTAGGCCCCACCAGGCGCCGCCGAGCACCACCCCCCTCTGGCCGATCAAAGCCCTCTCCGAGCCGGTCCTTCTCCAACAAACGGCTCGTCGTTTCGTCAACTACAACTCCAGAAAATCGGATTTGAAGTTTTGAACAAATTCTGAAAATAAGGTATGCTTCAGATTTTGCGACGCTTTTAAGCGTTGCTGCAGCAGTTGTTAAAAGTCAGAATTATTCAAACATTGATAACTAATGCGTATGAACCCCGAATCTGAAAATTTCAGATCCGACAAGACCGTGGCGACGAGTAGGCTTTGCTGAGACTGATTAGAGTGAATTCTGAATTTATTTGGCATTTTAAATTCTTATCCAATCAAGGTGAGAATTCATTTTAAGCTAAATTTAATTAGTTTAATTGTTATGTTTGCGTTATGAGAAGTTGAAAATCAATAATGGATGTTATTATGGATTATAGATTTGGATTGCTTTGTGATGTTAGGATGCTAGATCTGAAACTTTAAGTGATTAGATATGTGAGAATTTTATTTTTAATTTATTTAATTTATTTAATTTATTTAAATATTATTTCTATGATTGTTAATTTTAGATCTAATATGTCATGATATTTAAAACATGGATCTGAACTGTTTATCCCATATGATGCTAAATCTGAATTGCCTATAACGACATGATATTAGATCTAATTTTTTTTATGTTTGAATCTGAATTGGTGATTGATTAGAATTAAATACGAGTTAATTTATTTAATCATGCTTTGCTGATTGTACATATGTCAAGTTAAAACATCACCTTGTAATTACCTTGATATTAGTCATTGGATTTGATCATGTTGGATTGTTGGATGCTGATGTTATGTAATGACATGAAATTTACATTTTATTATGTAAATTTTACATCGTATGAGATATTAACCTTTTTGTTTAATGTTAATAATAAGTAAATTGCGTTGTATGACAAATTAACATTTATTTTGATGTTAACAATAAGTAATTTACATGGTTAGAGAAATTAACGTTATTTTGATGTAAATAAGAAGTATTTGCAACGTATGAAAATTAACATTGTTTTTGGAATGTTAATAAAAAGGTAATTTCACCACATGTATAACTTAACATAGTTTTTATGTTAGTTTTACAAAATTTCAACCGTATGATGTAATTAACATTTTAATGTTAATATTATAAAAAAACTTCAACTGTAGGATAAATGTACATTGTCTTTAATGTATATAAGATGAGAAATATACACCGTATGAGAATTTCACATTTTATTTATGTGGATATAAAAAGAAAATTTACTGTATGAACATTTTTTTTTTTAATGTTAATATTAGAATAATTTCACCGTATGAGAATTGCACATTTTATTTATGTTAAATAAAAAGAAATTTACATCGTAGGATAAGTTACATTATTTTCAATGGTATTTAAAAGAGAAGATTCACTGTATGACAAAATTTACTTTTTAATTGTAAAAGTAAAGTAGGAATGTGACATGTATAAAAATTACTTTTTATTTGAAAAATAGTATTTTCACTGTATGATGAAATTAACATTTTTTAATGTTAATATAATAAAAGAAATTTCACCATAGGATGTAATTAACATTTTTAATGTTAATATCAAAAGAAATTCAACCGTATGATGACATTAACATTTTTAATGTTAATATAATAGAAGAAGTTTAACCGTAGGATGACATTAACATTTATTTTTAGTGTTAATATTAAAGAATTTACACCGTATAGGGAAAATTACATTTTTCTTTGTAATTAAACGGTAAATTTCATCGTATGTCAAAATTTACTTTTTTATATGTAAATTATAAAGTGAAATGATATGGTATGTTAAAAATTACATTTTTTTTTTGTAATTAAAAGGTGAATTTCACCGTATGTCAAAATTTACATTTTTATTTGTAAATATGAAGTAGGAATTCACTGCATGACAAGATTTACACTTTTTATTTATAAATAAAAAGTAGGAATTTACGGTGTATTAAAACTGTACATTTTTCATATGTAATGTAAGAGTAGGAAAAGTTTACATTATTTTTAATGTAAATATAATTGGAATTTCCAAAGTAGGAAAAGGTTACATTATCTTTAATGTAAATATAATTCTGATTTTCAAAGTAGGAGAAATTGCATTTTTGTTAATGAAATAAAAAGAAAATACACTGCATGTTAAGTTATCATTATTTATAATGTTAATATAAAGAGGATTAACTATAGGATTAGTCTACATTCTTTTGTAATGTAAGTAAAAAGGGATTTAACCGTAGGATTCAAGTATATTAGTCTTAATATATTGATGAAAAGGGAATTTCACTGTATGATAGTTTACATTATTTTATAATGTGATTTAAAATGAATATACACCATAGGAAAAGGATTACATTTTAATTTGTATAATATACGTAAGAATTTACATCGTAGGTGCAATTTACATTTTATTTAATGTAAATCAAGTAAGAATGCGTCTAGAGTGAAAATTTACATTAAATAAGAGTGGTGATAAGAATGAAAGTTCACATTTATTTTGTATAAATAAAAATAGGAATGTGGCAAGTAAATAAAGATTACATTTTTATATGTAATTAGGTATGAAAATTACATCGTAAAATAAAATTACATTTTTGATGTGATTGCAATTAAGGATGCACTTAAAAGAGAAAATGAATATTTAATATGAATAGAATTATAATATGGTGGAAAGATGAAAATAAATCAATTGAACGATGTATTATAATTTACATTTTAATGTAAATTATAATAATATAATAAAAATAAAGTAAGAGGAATGATTCATCGCCTAATTATAAGTTGCATTTTCATGTAAGTAAAGAAGAGAAAAGATAAGAGAATGAAAATGTACATAAGAATAAGAATTAACGATTTAGTTATTTATTTATATATAATAATTAAAATAAGAATGAATTGTTAATAAAAATATTATTAACGAATAAGAAGGATTTTCAAAATATATATATATGTATATATATACGAGGATTGTTTGGGAAGTCCGAGATATTCTCATCCCAAATTAATCCAGCGGCGTTAAAGATCGAAGTAAGAAGACGACGTATGAAGACCGTAAATCTTCCCTCGAATGGACAGCGATCGAGGTCTTGAATTGACTTGCTACCAATTCATGGGTCAAGGTCATTGCCCAGACGTACGCGTTGATTTCACGGATTTGACTTTCGTTCAGACCCAGAGCATAAGTTTAAATGGATGGTGTGTCTGACATCGTACTTCGTTATATATCATATTGTTGATTTTCTGTTAATATATAAATGTTGGTGGTGAAGAATTTATTCTTTACTTAACACCCATTTATGTATTGATGGATAAGCAATGGTATGGTATGGAGTGACGGTGTGGCATACTAAGATGCAATGATCAGGGTTTCTTGTTGAAAAGCAGAACCTTGTGGTGACTATCAAAGCACCGCTTGAATAAGCATAGCTTTGTGTATTACGTAACTTCACGAGCCTCACAAACCGGTAGAGTCTAAAATGGGCGAAGGGAACGCAGGGAGAGCAGCACGTTTCTTTCTAGCTAGAAGCGGTGTTTGGGTTTTAACACGGCCTGACATTTTACTTATATGGATGATGGAATGAGGCACCTCGGATAGGTCCTATAGGATCGGGAAACGTGTGCTTAGGAATAACTAATCCTCAAAGTTGTATGAGAGGACCGGCCCAGCCATTTCCAAGGGTTCACTGCGGGGGATCCTGAGACATTAGCTAGAGTGTCTCGAATCGGTAAGGAGCTCCGCTCTAGCCTAGACTCATGATGGAAACCAAAATCCAAATACGAACCGACGAATTTGATTGTATTACTAGTACGGAGGCATAATATATGGTACCTATGCTTCCTAGGATTAATACATTTACTTTGAAATGATTTCATATACACTAATGATAATATTAGATGCGTATTTGCCGTATTTAGCATGTTTAATCACCATAAGGTAAAACCCTATCATCTGGTGTGCGTTGCATTGTGTGATGGGACTTGGGTCTTATGGTGATTCCATTTTTTCCAAAAAGCATTGCGTTGTTTACGATGTACTTATTTATTTGTTATGACACTTTAAATTATGCACGGCAATCCATTAGAGTAAACCCGTTCCGCGTTAGCGGCGTGGTCTTTGGATTTGCCTTATATCTAATAGTTATTTTACTTAAGAATTCTCACACCAGTCCCACTACTGACCCATTGTTTGTTTCACCTTTTTGCAAACTTGGGTGCCCTCTTTTCCGCACGGGCAGCCAAGTAGACAGGTTCATTCTTTGCTTGTAGTCTTTTCTTTGGAGCTGCTTATTTTCTGTCTCTTGGATTTGCTGAAGTAGAGAGGTGATGACTTGGAGCTTGAAGACATTTATCTTTTGTTTCTATGGCATCTTTTCTTTTCTTTTTAGACATCAAACTTATTTCTTTTCTGCAAAACTTGTTGTAATAGCTTAGTTTGTGACTGTGGATTTTCTGTGATTGATGACATTATATTTTTCCACTGCTATAATGTTATTACTCTATGAATTTCCTTTGCTATATTGTATCTATGTTCTATTTTATTGTATTTATGTTGTATTCCTAAAATGATTACTCCTACTTTCATTCCGTGGAAGTTGGGGTCATCACAGTCGGTATCAGAGCTTTGGTTTACAAAGCGGAATATAACGTATTTATAATAATTCGTTTACGTAGAATCACTATATTCTATGGCGAACAGTTCATGAGATACATAATAGCCAGTCACTTTATCGTCATCTTTTCATCCATCCTTCGATCTTTTCTATCTCTTAGAATCACTATTACCGATGTATTTTGACTCTTCCCTTGATCGTGCATTCGAAGAAGACTAAGAGAAGTGGCGATGCTCAATTGGCACATGTGTACGAAGGAGCGAAAGGACCAACTTCTTCGGTGGAAAGCCTGATGTTATTGACGGTACCATCTCTGTTAAAAACATTCTCTGTGTTTATTCTTCCTCTTCTATTTTTCTTTTTCCTTTTCGAGGATGAAAAGTTCTTAAGGAGGGGAGATTGTAACAACCCTGAATTTTGGGGCCAATTTAAAATTTATTTTAAGTGATTTTAAATGAGTTTTGATATTTAAAATAATCTATTTTAAATAATAATGATCAGAAATTTGGTTCAAATCGAAGTTAGAATGAATAAATTAATTTTAATTATAAAAAGAGCTAGAAATAGCGCGGTAGTTTGAAAAGTCAAACTTGAACTTTGACTGACCATACGAGATGCAAAATTTAACGGATTTTAGTGAAACAAAAAATATTAGAATCTATTTAAAAATATCTTTCCAACGAATCCGAAAAATTGAAATTTCATAGCGGAAATCAAAAGTTATGGCCAATTCAATTTTTAGAAAGGTCGTTGGGTAATTTGGATAGGACAAAAATGCTACTTTTTGCATACGAAGGAATTTGAACTCGAAACCACTTCCATTGGTTTCAGAATGACGTTTCTGCATTGAAGAACAGTAAACACTTATATGTTTCGAATTTCAGAAAATATTTGTTTAAAAATGTATTTTTAATATTAAATATATTCGCCTTGAAAATAGCCATTTTTCAAAATGTCTCATAATTGAACGAAATAAATTTTGTTAGGACCGCATTATCATAAGAAAGCCAAAAATAATTTTTCGGGAATTTTCGGAGTTCGTATGTGGCTCCGGCGTATTTAAATGTACGGTAAATAGTAAATTAATTAATTTTTAATGGAATTTTAAATAATATATATATATTTCGGAATTGGGTCCTGAGACATGTTCCATTGCGTTCAGAAGGCCTTAAAACCTTAAGAACGACAGTAAGCAGGCCTAAATCGGAGTTCGGACCAAAATGGGCCTTAACGGGCTAATTAAATTATTAAATAATGATTAGGAAAACCTAATATTATATTATAAACCCGAAATTACTGTTCACCGTCCTCTCCAAATGTGAATTTCTGCAGCCACCAAAGAACCCATAGCCTCCGATTTTTCAAACTTCAATTTCTCCTTCGTTTCTCAACGGAATTTAGCGTGTGAGTACTCATTTCGAAGCTCTTCCCGAGCTCTTTCTTCTCCGACAAGAATCACCTCGAACCGTGCCTCGACGAAGCCACCAGTGAAACACCCCACCTCCGTTAGGGTCACTCTCAAAGGGAATGCCCTAATTTTAGTGGAGTTTTATAAGTATAAGTCACAGATATACAAGACAGATATAAGAACGCATATTTTTGAACAGCGGAAAAACAACTTTTATTTCATTAAAAATACGTGTTACAACAACCATACCATAATTGTCTTACAATACTTCCAAAAACATAACACCTTCATAACTGTCTTGATTACATTATTTAAAGAAGCATAAAGAAAACATAAATAAACTGCAAAAGTCCCATAGTTGCTGTCCAAAGCCATAGTCTAAAACGAAAAGATCCAAGCAATACATTCTTTCTCTTCAAGCTGGATATGAAGGCTGGTCAAGCTGCGGTATTCCCTCCCTATGGACCTGGGGGGGAGAAACGGAAGAAGAGAAGACGAAAGAAGAGTAGAGTCAGACATAAAGCCTGAGTAAGTCTAGGACTATTCAGTCTATGAATAAAGAACTGGGTATGATAAGTATAAACTAGAAATGGGAAAGCACCATAAACTTAGTTAAGTTGTCTAGGGTCGAATATACTATTGTACCCCGTATTAATCTCTGTACCCATATAAACTAGTTCCCAACAGGCACCCCATAATCAGGGTGAAGTGATCCATTTTATGATGATCGGCTCCTACTCGCATAGTTACATGTGTCTTACGGCCCCCGATGTTGTAGTTACCTATGCTGGTCCCACCATGGGGTGTATCAAGTCCCATGGTGGCGGCCCGACACAATCCTAGAATGCACAGGTATGCTACTGGTGCTCAGTGCCTTATTTTTCTGCGCCGGAGTGTGTGCACGCCCGCACCCCGTTAGAACCTACACTGCTGCACCACCGCCGTCGATTTGACCTCTTACAATCAGCCCAGTAATCGTGCCCCACCCTGCCTAGTTTCAGGGTATCATGATACCTTATAGGGTTACTGCTGAAAAGGGTCCCCCGCTACTAGGTTTTTCTATTTCTAACCAACATGCTAAGTTGGTTAAGTGTTTTATAAACCTAACCCCCAATCAGTCTGTTTAGTTTAGCATGTTCCATCTTGATTAAGTATTAATATAATTTACTTAATCCTATCAATCCTGACTCAGCCTTAATTGTCTTATTAAAGCCTTGACCTCTCACATTAGACAGGTATTGTTGTGGCTGCCTGTTGCCGGTTGGGTCCGGGCAGTCTTACGCCACAACTCAGTCTAACCTCGGGTCCTTATTGGGCTCCATGTTTAACCACCCACATTGGATAGGTATTGTTGTGACTACTGGACAGCCGGGCGGTTCCGGGCAGGTTTACATCACAACTCAATCCAACCTCGGGTTAAACACATCGTATTTTTCTACATTTACATATTTTGTCTCTTTTCTTTTTATATGTAAATATTTGCGGCCCATTATTCAAATTCATCTTTATTAGTTAAATTTCATTTATGCCACTTAATTGCTTTTCAAGATTGTTGGCATGCGTCGAACATGCCAACACATATATTCTATATTTTAGCCCAAACGTCATTACCCCCGTTTTACACGTTCGCTCCAATGTAAGGTGTGTTGGGTTTAATACTTAAACCCAGTTAAGCCAAATGAAAAGGGAAGGCTTACAACATGGTGTTTATAAGATATCGTGAAAAAGGGGAGTGTGAACGCATGAACTTGCAACGAACGATTCAATTAACATAAAGTAGGAAATTGTGAACTTGCAATTGTAACATCATATAATCATGGCTTAACATGAATCATTTTATCCATATAATCATAGCATAAACAATACTTAAACATGAATCATTCTATTCATATAATTATGGTATAGACAATACTTAAACATGAATCGTTCTATTCATATAATCATGGCATAAATAATACTTAAACATGAATCGTTCTATTCATATGATTATGGCATAAACAGTACTTAAACATGAATCATTCTATTCATATAATTATGGTATAGACAATACTTAAACATGAATCATTTATTCATATGATTATGGCATAAACAACACCTAAACATGAATTATTCTATTCATATGAGTATGGCATAAACAATACCTAAGCATGAATTATCTTATTCATATGATTATGGCATAAACAATACTTAAACATGAATCATAGGTTCAACTAACCATGTAAACTTGAAATTAAGAATCTAACTAAATTAGATATCCTTATTATTGGCACATGGTCTTGACTATATTTTTATTTAGGCATAATATAAACTAATCATGTTCATAAAATCACTACATGTTAACAAAAAGGTACTTACTTTTGTCACTAATACAAAAGTATGGTTCAACTAGAATTATCCCAACCTAATTCTTATATGAATCATGGTTTTTAACCCATTTATAGAATTATAGCATAAACATACCTAAACTTAAATCATGGTTTTTATTCTATCTATGTAACTTGCAAGTGGAATGTAATTCTAATGTAATTCTAATGTAACTTATGTGTCACATATATTATCATGTGATTATGATAACAATATAAGCCTAAAAACATGTTTTCAACTAGGCATAATAACAAACATAATTTAGTCATGTTCATAAAGGTGCTTACTTTTGTTTTTAACACAAAAGTATGATTTGCCAATTTCAACATAGATTCATATAAATCATAGTACTTAGTCGATTCAATTACACACTAAAAGTGGTCATAAAAGTATGTACATCATATTAGCAAAATAACGAATCATATACTTGCATGAATCTTAAATAAATTATTACAACATATAGTTGTTACTTTCAACATGAATCATATGCTTGCAATTATCAAATGGGTGCTGTAAATAACTACCACAAACATGTAGTTTTCAATATGAATCATATGCTTGCATGAATCCCAATTAAAAATTCCACTACATGTGGTTGTCAACATAAATCATATACTTGTATGAATCAAACCATATCATTGCCAAATCGTTTAGAACCAAAATAACATACAAATATAAGTCATTATCGCCACAATTCCATTTCGTTTCCAACGCAAATCGCGTACTTGCAAATATCCAATCGTATACCATAATATTCCCAAATCGTTTTGCATCAAAGCAACATACAAATATAGATTATTGTCGCCACAATTCCATTTCTTATATTACACAAATCGACACAATTATTTAATTCATATCGGAATAGCACTCTACTTACTGCGTATGGCGAATCTTCAATTCAGAAATCTGAATTCTGAATTTGGAGATGCTATCCTTTGTTGTAGGCGTTGCTTTGATTTGATTAATGTTGCTTTTAAGCTTTGAATTATCTCCTAGTTGTCTCTCTATTTCTGACGGCTATCTTCAGTCTCTCCTCAGCAGCATGACGGTCTCATCTCCATTTTAGTTGATGTGAATTAGGGTTAGTCTTAGGTCCTTTTTATAGAGTTTGTGAGTTGATTTAGACCGTCGATGAAGCTTGGTTCAATGATAGCCGTTTGTTTGAAGGAGAGACCAACCAGGAGCTGACACCTAGCCCTAGTGACAAGGAAAGGCTCAGAAAATCGACCAAACACAGACCTGGCCAGCCAGGGTGGGCTGGGTTCGACCTGGCTCAGGGGCCAGGTCGACAGCCCAGTCGACACCGCGTCGACTTGGCAGTCGACACGGGTTACCCAGGTCGACTGCCCAGTCGACCTGGCTAGCCCCAGGTCGACTGCCAAGTCGACCTGGGTGCTTTGGGCGGGAATTTTCCTGCCTTGGCCAATTGGGCCCGATTTTGAATTAGTTTTTCTGAGTTGTTTTCGTCTGTTCGAATTTTAAACCTAATTCTGAAACTTCCGGAGGCCATATCTTGGTCATACGGACTCCGATTTTCGAAAACTCGGACTCTATTTCGCGTATTTTTCCGAGACGAACGCAATGGCGTATCCCGTTTCCCTTAATTCTTTGATTTAAAATTAATTATACTTTAATTTATGAATTTCACGGTTATAGAATACACGGGGTGTTACATTCTCCCCCACTTAAAAGGATTTCGTCCCCGAAATCTTCAAGTTAGGAAGAATGTATATCCTAACATCCAAACATCCATCTACTCATCCATCAAACACGAGCATCCATTGTCCTTAAAAGACTTCTAATGCTTCATGATCATATGCGAAGTGTGTGTGTACATGTACTTATCTAATGCAAAATCAGGCGGTCTACTGATTCAGTTGACCTCCTTAATGCGAATTATGTAAGTGCTATGAATCCATTATGTATGCAAATCCTCCTATTCATGATTCTACATGAGTGCACAATCATTCATATAAATGCAACATCCATATGACAACTGTAACGACCCGCATTCTACGCATCATAGGATCGTAGAATATTTATTTCTGTCACATACGAAGTCGTATGGTCATGTAACTTTGGGAGACGACTACTGGGGTCATTTCCCATGTTCATGATTTTTCCCGATTTTTAAATGACCATTTTACCCCTAGTTGGAACTGTTTTGGCCATAACTTTTGACTGGAAAGGAATTTTGACCTGAAACCACTTCCATTGGCTCCGGATGATGGTTTCTCTTTCCGTAGAGTGGTCACATTAGTCAAACGGACTGACCGTTTGGGAGATATGGCTGAAACAATTTTCAGATGGTGAAAAACAGCTTAATTGGGCTTAACCGGGTGATTAGCAGCTAGGCCCACAGGGGAATTTCGGGTTTAGAGGTATAGGAAGACCGATTAGGGTTAGGTTATCACTTTCATTTCAGTTTTGAGCCGCCACAAACCTTCTTGAGACCTTAGTAATGGCTTCCATCCTCTAAAACCACTCCAAAACACATTTTTAGTGAAGATTAAGCCTAAACTACATCAAAGCAAGGTTGGAGCTGCTGCTATACATAGGAATTCGACCCAAACAGAGAGTATTTCAGATTTGGTGTTTCATTTGTGGCCAAGGTGAGTGATAGCATCGTTTTGACACTAATTACAGTTAATTAAGGGTAATTGGTGAAGA
Organism: Allium sativum; assembly: GCA_030737875.1. Classification (NCBI taxonomy): domain Eukaryota; kingdom Viridiplantae; phylum Streptophyta; class Magnoliopsida; order Asparagales; family Amaryllidaceae; genus Allium; species Allium sativum. The sequence goes on from CM060909.1 coordinate 1,027,972,606, forward strand.
TTAGCGAATTTATACACTAATAAATTCTGGAAAAAATACTTAAAATTCTAAAATAATGTTTTAAGGCTCTGTTAGAAATTTGGGTTAATTTCGATGTGTTTTGCTAATTGTATGCTTGAACATGATTAAGAATGATTAGGGGAAAATGTGAGGTTTTAGCCACTTTTGATCCATTTTGGTTCATTTGAATTGTTGTTAGGTGTTTGTGGTTGTTCTTACATGTTGTTATGACTATTTGACATGAATTGTGATTGATTAGAATAGTTAGATTTGTCAAAAACGTCGTCGAACGGCGTAAACAAGTTGCTGGAAAAGATGCTGAAAGTTGTGCAGGGTTTCGGATCGGATCGGATGGGGGCTCGGATCGGATATGTGAACTGGGCAAGAAATCCGACCCGAACCGGAGTTTGGCACATAGGAGGCTTGGCGAGAAGGAAGGCCGTTTTCTTAGAGTTGGAGTGGACAAGGGGATCGGATCGGAAGAATAATTGGAGGCCAGATCGGATCGACTTGGAGATGCAGGGCTCGGACCGGAAGTAAACATTTGGGAGAATTAGCAAGAGGGAAGGCCACGCGGATCAGATGGCAAGGAGGGATCGGATCGGAATACGTGAGGAAATGAGCCAGCGGATCGGAGCACTGGAAGGAAGGACACCCGACCCGACCCGGAGGAGGACACCGACCCGACCCGGAGGAGGACACCGACCCGACCCGAAGTGGAGTACCCGACCCGAACCAATGAAGGTGATGATTCCCGACCCGAACCGATAAAGGTGATGACTACCGAACCGAACCGAATTCTGAGACTGTTAATGCGCGACAACTCTTCTGAAGACCCACTCCAATTCGACCAAACCCGAGATGCAAAGGAAGTCCAAATGAGAAGTTAGAGCTTAAGATTCAGATGGGAATCAACGAGTTCGCTTCATGGTTGGGCTTTGCTGCGGGACGCGTGCCAAGGAGTTATCGACGTTTATAGCTTTGGACCACTATGGTAGGAGGTGCGAAGGCGGATTCAGGGCCATTATGGCATCGGTAGAACCAAGGGCTACGACCAATGAAGTGGGTCATTGAAATGTTTGGTCATGACTCCAAGTGTTTGGCTTGGTCACAGCAGGGTTTCTACAAGTCGGGATTCGTCGTTACCTCAGTTTGTCTAGTGTTCCAAAGTGGTAGATGTCGTACGCTTTACGCACTGAGTGAGAGATGTGAGGATGGTTGCTATGGATGATTTGTTTGCTATCATTGTGACATGCACACCCCACCCCCGTATTCTTACACTATTTATTATGGCACCTTGGAGTATTGTACGGTATGTGGTACTAACTCTTTGGTTGCAGGTCCAGGTTCAGGTATGGTTTAGTATACCTGTTATTACTCTGTTTAGATGCTTATCGCTCATACCAGGCTTTATGTCTGACCCAGAGTTTTATGTCTCCTCTTATTACTCTGGGTGCTCACACGAGCAAACTAGAGACAGGTTGGCTGGTGATGCACGGTTAGATGATCCGGAGACGAGCAGGAGGCTTCCACGTAATATATATAGTATTCTCCCTGTGTTGTTGAAGATCACTGCTTGGGCATTGGTGGTGCATCTTCTGCTTTGGTTTTCTTTTGTTAGAGACAGTAAATTTTGGAAAGTTGTAATAAGCTGTATTTGGATTTCCGCTGCTCTGATGTTGACATTGATTATTAGTTATCAGCTTATGCACTGTCTCGCCTGTTTTATGTCAAGTATGTTATTATTATATTTTATTCCATGCGCTGTGAGACATTCTACAGGTTCCTTGATTAGTTCATTCTCTTCTTTCTTTTCTCATGACGACCGTCCCGTGCTAGTTGGGCATGTGTGCAGCGCACTTCCGGAGGAAATGTAGGCTGGTGCGGAGCGGGCCGTCATACTTGGTATCAGAGCTCTAGGTTGCGTAGTTAACCTAGGGAAGTTATCAGGGAGAGATAATATACGTATACGAGAGAGCGTATTTGTGATTACTTGGGTTTTTAAAAGCTATATATATATATATATACTATTAATAGTATAAGGATGAAGTCGTACTGCACTAGCACCACTATGGAGTCGTTAATCGTTTCCTTTTTCAGATTGACGATGAGCCGGTATACTAGAGGTGCTGGTAGAGGGGAAAATAATGGGAATGCTGCTGACATGAGGACGATGTTTACTGACCTCATGAGAGAGATGCTTAGAGATGTGCAGAGGGCAGCTCCCAATGGTGGAAATGGTGGTGGTCCAATAGTGCAGGCGCCAAGAGTCGACTTTGCCAAGCTGAATAAGGATTATACTAGCCTTGGTGGGAAGCCGTTCCACGGAACGGAGTCAGCCACGGATGTTCAAGATTGGTTGGATAGTTGCGAACGTATCTTCGAGGATTTGGGTATCGAGGATGCGATGAAGAGAAAGCTAGCGTCCCGTCAGCTGCAAGGGCGGGCAATGAATTGGTGGAATGCTATAAAGGCAGCTACTCCCGAAGATCAGATTACTTGGGAGCAGTTTAAAGCTCGCTTTAGCGAGAAGTTCATTCCAGCTGCTCAGAAGTCAGTGCTGTTTAAGAAATTCTTGGAGCTCAAGCAGAATGGTAGAGCAGTCTCGGAGTATATTGCTGAATTTGACACTTTGTCAAAATATGGGTTATCTCTTATTGATACTGCCGAGAAAAAGAATGAGAAATTCATAACTGGTTTGGATCAGTACTTGGGGGAAAAACTTATTAACCACATCGATGAGACGTTTGAATCGATTGTGGGGATAGCATTAAGATCAGAAAGTCTCTACCCTAAGTCGAAGACTGAGGTTGCATCTGCAGAAGAGCCAAAACCACAAGCAAGTGGTGGAGGCAAGGGTGGTTCCCAGAATAAGAGAAAGCAGAACCAAGCTAAGGATGGCCAGAAGAAAAAGAATAAGCAAGATGTTGAGTGCTTCAGCTGTGGTAAGAAGGGCCATTATGCTAGTAATTGTCGGGCCAAGCCAGCGGATAGGAAGTGCTTCAACTGTGGCCAAATGGGACATCATAAGGACAAGTGTCCACAGCCCCCTAAGGAAAAGAAAATGGTGAAAGCCTACGCTCTTAATGCTATTCCTTCTTCGTCGAATGCCCCAACAGCGGCGGAGAAGGGAAAGAATGTCGTCATTCAAGGTATGCTTTCGGTTTATGATGTTCTTGTTAGAGTTTTGTTTGATACCGGGGCTTCCAGTTCTTTCATATCTAGTGACCTGGTAGATAGGTTGGGATTGGAGCCCGAGATTGTCGACAGACCTTTGGTAGTGACGAACCCGATTGGTGGTTCAACTAGCCTTAGCATGATTTGTCGCAATGTGGTCTTATCGAGTCATGGATGCATGTTCGTTTGTGATTGCTTTGTTTTGGGCTTTACTGGGTTTGGCATTATTTTGGGAGTAGATTGGCTCCAAAGATACGGGGTGGTGGTAGACTGTGAGGGCTTGTTGGTGACAGCTAGAGCGGATGATGGGCGGAGGATAGTGTTTGGTGGTCTACCCAGTAAGGGGGTATTGGCTAGTTTTCTAAACTCCCTCGACATTCTGCATAGTGAGTTGTCAGGTTTGCCCGTGGTTGGCCAGTATCCGGATGTTTTCGAAGAAGTGACCGGACTTCCACCACACCGAGAGATTGAGTTCCGTATTGATTTGGTAAAAGATGCCAGACCTATAGTGATGCCACTTCGTCGTATGGCACCAAGAGAGCAGCGAGAGCTCGAGGTGCAAGTCAGCGATCTTTTGAAGAAGGGATTTATCAGAAGAGTGTTTCTGAATGGGGAGCACCAGTTGTGTTTGCTACCAAGGCGGATGGTTCCCTTCGTTTGTGCGTAGACTACCGCGAGTTGAATAAAGTGACGAGGAAGAATAAGTATCCTCTACCGCGGATAGATGATTTGTTCGATCAGTTGAGTGGCGCGAGAATATTTTCTCAGTTGGATCTCGCGACAGGTTTTCATCAGCTTAGAGTGGAAGCTGAGAGTATAGCTAAAACGGCATTTCGGACGCCGTCTGGATTTTATGAGTGGTTGGTCATGCCATTCGGGCTGACCAATGCCCCAGCATATTTTGTGGATCTTATGAATAGGGTATTCAGAGATCAGTTGAATAAGTTTGTCCTTGTGTTCGTTGATGATATTTTGGTCTATTCGAGGACAGAGGAAGAACACAAGGAACATTTAAGAGTAGTGATGGAGGTGTTGAGAAAACACCAATTGAAAGCAAAGTTTTCTAAGTGTCACTTCTGGAAGAGGGAAGTGAGGTTCTTGGGCCATGTTGTATCAGAGGATGGTATTGCCGTGGACCCGGCAAAGGTGGCTACGGTACAGGATTGGCCTACGCCCAAGAATGCAACAGATGTAAGAAGTTTCTTGGGGTTAGCGGGATATTATCGTAAGTTTATCCAAGGTTTCTCCAAGATAGCAGCGCCATTGACCCAGTTGACCAAGAAGAATCAAGCTTTTGTCTGGGATGAAAGGTGCGAGAATGCATTCAAAAGTCTAAAGGACAAGTTGACAAGCGCACCAGTGTTAGTCATTCCTAAGGGGGATGAAGAGATGACGGTATACACGGATGCCTGTGGTACCGGACTGGGTGCTGTATTGATGCAAGGCGGTAGGGTTGTAGCTTACGCAAGTCGGCAATTGAAACCGCATGAGAGAAGATACCCTACCCATGATTTAGAATTGGCAGCAATCGTGTTCGCGTTAAAGATGTGAAGACACTATCTCTTGGGAGAAAGATTTGAGCTGTTTACAGATCATAAGTCGTTAAAGTATCTCTTCTCTCAGAAAGATCTGAATCTCCGTCAGCAGAGATGGTTAGAGTTCTTAGCTTCCTATGATTTTGACATCGCATACACACCAGGAAAGGGCAATGCGGTGGCTGATGCATTGAGTAAAAGACATGCCAGCTTAGGGGCTATGTTCCTTGAATGGAAGCAACTGGAGTTTATCGCGGGGTTTGATTTCAGACCAAAGTGCGAATTGAATCCAGAAATGTTAGCAAGTTTGACGATCAGACCCACTTTGATTGAGCGGATCGGCTCTAGTCAGAGGGACGATCCTAATGTATTGGAAATCATCTCCAAGTTAGAGATGGGTATCGATGAGGAGATGAACAAGTATGGGCTTGATCGAGATGGATGGCTTAGAAAGAATGGAAAGCTTGTTGTACCCAATGTCAATGGACTGAGGGATGAAGTTCTTAAAGAATGTCATCACTCAAAGTTGACTATACATCCCGGTGGTAATAAAATGTATAGAGACATGAAACAGACTTACTACTGGGAAGGAATGAAAAGAGACGTTGGGAAGTTTATATCCAAATGCATGAATTGCCAGTTAGTTAAAGCCGAGCAAAAGAAGCCTAGTGGTTTGTTACAGCCATTAGAAATTCCTGAATGGAAATGGGAGCAAGTCTCGATGGATTTCATCGATGATTTACCAAGGACTAGATCGGGACATGATAGCATTTGGGTGATTGTGGACCGATTGACCAAAAGTGCAAGATTTATACCAGTCAGATCGACCAGAACGGCAGCTAAGTTGGCAGAATTGTATATGAAGTGGGTAGTGAGATTTCATGGAGTACCTAAAAGCATTATGAGCGACCGAGACCTGTTGTTCACTAGTGGGTTTTGGAAGAGCTTACAAGAGGCTCTGGGGTCAGAGTTACATCTCAGTACCGCATATCATCCTCAGACAGACGGTCAAACGGAGAGGGTGAATCGTATTTTGGAAGATCTCTTGAGAGCATGTATATTGGATTTTGGTGGATCATGGGATGACCATTTGCATCTAGTAGAGTTTGCATATAATAATAGCTACCAATCCAGTATCGGTATGGCTCCGTTTGAAGCTTTGTACGGAAGACCATGCAACTCACCATCATGTTGGATAGAGACTGGCGAGAAGTTTATGCTTGGACCAGATGTGGTGAGGGAAACTTCAGATAAAATCAAGACCATTCAACAACGAATGAAGGCTGCCCAAGATAGGCAGAAGAGTTATGCTGATAAAAGGAGAAGAGACTTAAAATTTTCCGTTGGCGACTTGGTGTTTGTCAAGATTTCTCCGTTGAAGAGCGTAATACGATTTGGCAGGAGAGGCAAGTTGGCACCAAGATTCGTTGGCCCATTCCCTGTTCTTGAACTAGTCGGGAATTTGGCATATAGAATTGACTTACCAGAGAAAATGGCGGGAGTTCACAACGTATTTCATGTTTCCCAACTAAGGAAGTTCGTTCACGACTCAGATATGACTATTTCACCTGATCAGTTAGAGGACTTCGAAGTAGAACCCGAGGCGGTTGGGAACCGCAAGCCGGCCCGTATTGTCGAGCACGACATGAAGCAACTTCGAAGGAAGGCGGTGAAGTTAGTCAAGGTTCAGTGGGGCGAGGACGAAAATGATTGTACTTGGGAGACAGAGGAGGACATTAGGAAGACACACCCAGAACTCTTTGCCTGGTAAGATTTTGACTTTAATTTAGTTTTCCGCATGCTAGGATAGGCTTGTTTGCTTGTTTTGCATGTTTGGTTGTTATATGTGGTTGTTAGGCATGCGGAATCCTTTGTATGTTTTAGTTAAGGAATTTTGGGGACGAAATTTCTTAAGGGGGGGAGGGTGTAACGACCCGCATTCTACGCATCATAGGATCGTAGAATATTTATTTCTGTCACATACGAAGTCGTATGGTCATGTAACTTTGGGAGACGACTATTGGGGTCATTTCCCATGTTCATGATTTTTCCCGATTTTTAAATGACCATTTTACCCCTAGTTGGCACTGTTTTGGCCATATCTTTTGACTGGAAAGGAATTTTGACCTGAAACCACTTCCATTGGCTCCGGATGATGGTTTCTCTTTCCGTAGAGTGGTCACATTAGTCAAACGGACTCACCGTTTGGGAGATATGGCTGAAACAAGTTTCAGATGGTGAAAAACAGCTTAATTGGGCTTAACCGGGTGATTAGCAACTAGGCCCACAGGGGAATTTCGGGTTTAGAGGTATAGGAAGACTGATTAGGGTGAGGTTATCACTTTCATTTCAGTTTTGAGCCGCCACAAACCTTCTTGAGACCTTAGTAATGGCTTCCATCCTCTAAAACCACTCCAAAACACATTTTTAGTGAAGATTAAGCCTAAACTACATCAAAGCAAGGTTGGAGCTGTTGCTATACATAGGAATTCGACCCAAACAGAGAGTATTTCAGATTTGGTGTTTCATTTGTGGCCAAGGTGAGTGATAGCATCGTTTTGACACTAATTACAGTTAATTAAGGGTAATTGGTGAAGATTAGCGAATTTATACACTAATAAATTCTGGAAAAAATACTTAAAATTCTAAAATAATGTTTTAAGGCTCTGTTAGAAATTTGGGTTAATTTCGATGTGTTTTGCTAATTGTATGCTTGAACATGATTAAGAATGATTAGGGGAAAATGTGAGGTTTTAGCCACTTTTGATCCATTTTGGTTCATTTGAATTGTTGTTAGGTGTTTGTGGTTGTTCTTACATGTTGTTATGACTATTTGACATGAATTGTGATTGATTAGAATAGTTAGATTTGTCAAAAACGTCGTCGAACGGCGTAAACAAGTTGCTGGAAAAGTTGCTGAAAGTTGTGCAGGGTTTCGGATCGGATCGGATGGGGGCTCGGATCGGATATGTGAACTGGGCAAGAAATCCGACCCGAACCGGAGTTTGGCACATAGGAGGCTTGGCGAGAAGGAAGACCGTTTTCTTAGAGTTGGAGTGGACAAGGGGATCGGATCGGAAGAATAATTGGATGCCAGATCGGATCGACTTGGAGATGCAGGGTTCGGACCGGAAGTAAACATTTGGGAGAATTAGAAAGAGGGAAGGCCACGCGGATCAGATGGCAAGGAGGGATCGGATCGGAATACGTGAGGAAATGAGCCAGCGGATCGGAGCACTGGAAGGAAGGACACCCGACCTGACCCGGAGGAGGACACCGACCCGACCCGGAGGAGGACACCGACCCGACCCGAAGTGGAGTACCCGACCCGAACCAATGAAGGTGATGATTCCCGACCCGAACCGATAAAGGTGATGACTACCGAACCGAACCGAATTCTGAGACTGTTAATGCGCGACAACTCTTCTGAAGACCCACTCCAATTCGACCAAACCCGAGATGCAAAGGAAGTCTAAATGAGAAGTTAGAGCTTAAGATTCAGATGGGAATCAACGAGTTCGCTTCATGGTTGGGCTTTGCTGCGGGACGCGTGCCAAGGAGTTATCGACGTCTATAGCTTTGGACCACTATGGTAGGAGGTGCGAAGGCGAATTCAGGGCCATTATGGCATCGGTAGAACCAAGGGCTACGACCAATGAAGTGGGTCATTGAAATGTTTGGTCATGACTCCAAGTGTTTGGCTTGGTCACAGCAGGGTTTCTACAAGTCGGGATTCGTTGTTACCTCAGTTTGTCTAGTGTTCCAAAGTGGTAGATGTCGTACGCTTTACGCACTGAGTGAGAGATGTGAGGATGGTTGCTATGGTTAATTTGTTTGCTATCATTGTGACATGCACACCCCACCCCCGTATTCTTACACTATTTATTATGGCACCTTGGAGTATTGTACGGTATGTGGTACTAACTCTTTGGTTGCAGGTCCAGGTTCCGGTATGGTTTAGTATACCTGTTATTACTCTGTTTAGATGCTTATCGCTCATACCAGGCTTTATGTCTGACCCAGAGTTTTATGTCTCCTCTTATTACTCTGGGTGCTCACACGAGCAGACTAGAGACAGGTTGGCTGGTGATGCACGGGTAGATGATCCGGAGACGAGCAGGAGGCTTCCACGTAATATATATAGTATTCTCCCTGTGTTGTTGAAGATCACTGCTTGGGCATTGGTGGTGCATCTTCTGCTTTGGTTTTCTTTTGTTAGAGACAGTAAATTTTGGAAAGTTGTAATAAGTTGTATTTGGATTTCCGCTGCTCTGATGTTGACATTGATTATTAGTTATCAGCTTATGCACTGTCTCGCCTGTTTTATGTCAAGTATGTTATTATTATATTTTATTCCATGCGCCGTGAGACATTCTACAAGTTCCTTGATTAGTTCATTCTCTTCTTTCTTTTCTCATGACGACCGTCCCGTGCTAGTTGGGCATGTGTGCAGCGCACTTCCGGAGGAAATGTAGGCTGGTGCGGAGCGGGCCGTCACAACAACACATTAAAGTTCAACCATATACGAATGCAAACATATATGCATATGCAATATGAAGTGACTGAGCCGATCTAAAATCTAGATTGTGTGTGTATATGCAACCACGAGCAACCACTAGCAATCACTTGCAACCACTTGCAACCATCATCCATAACATGTTTCAACTACATGTTTTCATCCAAAGAGTTTCTACCTAAAAGATAGGGTCGAGGAGATATACCTAAAAAAAGATAGATAAAAGCGCAACCTAAGGAAAAGGAAGGATCAAAGATGTACCCTCGAAAAGAAAGGGTAGGCAGTGCGTATTCTAGCTTCAGTTTCCCAAATTGCGTCTCCCTTGGCGTCGCTCCACTGTACTTTGACGAGCTTGACTTCGCGGTTGCGTAGCTTCTTCACTTCCGTTCCTAATATGCGGGTTGGAACCTTCCTTATGGTTGCTTCGCGTTCCACTTCAGCTTCTTCTAGGATATTTGGCTCTACCACTTCAGCATACTCATGTAGACATTTTCGGAGATGTGAAACGTGAAAGACGTTGTGAACTCCGGACAATCTTTCGGGTAGCTCTAATCTATAGGCCTTCTTTTTCCGGCAATCTTTCACTAAGTGCCCCACTTTGCCACAAAATTTACACTTCCTCTTCTCTCGGGACTTGTTGTCTTTCCCGCCCTTCTCAAAGTCTGTCTTCTCAGGGCAGTCTATGCTGATGTGTCCAGTCTCCCCACAATGAAAACATTCTCCTTGCTTTCTTTTCCTCTTTCTACAATCCTTGGCTATGTGCCCTTCCATACCACAAAAATTGCATTTCCTTTTTTCCTGTTTCTTATTATTACTGTTACGATCCTTTCTTGTTTGACAATTATTCGTCTTCCTACTCTGGGACTCTTCCGCTTGCTGGTTCACGTGGAGGAGGAGGAGTGAAAACGTCAGCAGCTGGGGAGTAAGGTCTCCAGACATGCTGAAACAGAAAGGGTAGATTCAAAACGAAGGATAAGAGATAGTTCCTATGGCTTTGGGGAGGGGACTTTGCCTTTTTAAAATAAAAAAAAAAATTATCTTTTAAAAATGCTTCTTTAAATTTCCTTTTTGAAAATAATTTTTCAAAACTTTTTATCTTATCTGGTAAACCTATGCTCTAATACCAAGTGAAACACCCCACCTCCGTTAGGGTCACTCTCAAAGGGAATGCCCTAATTTTGGTGGAGGTTTATAAGTATAAGTCATAGATATACAAGACAGATATAAGAACACATATTTTTGAACAGCGGAAAAACAACAACTTTTATTTCATTAAAAATACGTGTTACAACAACCATACCATAATTGTCTTACAATACTTCCAAAAACATAACACCTTCATAACTGTCTTGATTACATTATTTAAAGAAGCATAAAGAAAACATAAATAAACTGCAAAAGTCCCATAGTTGCTGTCCAAAGCCATAGTCTAAAACGAAAAGATCCAAGCAATACATTCTTTCTCTTCAAGCTGGATATGAAGGCTGGTCAAGCTGCGGTATTCCCTCCCTGTGGACCTGGGGGGGAGAAACGGAAGAAGAGAAGACGAAAGAAGAGTAGAGTCAGACATAAAGCCTGAGTAAGTCTAGGACTATTCAGTCTATGAATAAAGAACTGGGTATGATAAGTATAAACTAGAAATGGGAAAGCACCATAAACTTAGTTAAGTTGTCTAGGGTCGAATATACTATTGTACCCCGTATTAATCTCTGTACCCATATAAACTAGTTCCCAACAGGAACCCCATAATCAGGGTGAAGTGATCCATTTTATGATGATCGGCTCCTACTCGCATAGTTACATGTGTCTTACGGCCCCCGATGTTGTAGTTACCTATGCTGGTCCCACCATGGGGTGTATCAAGTCCCATGGTGGCGGCCCGACACAATCCTAGAATGCACAGGTATGCTACTGGTGCCCAATGCCTTATTTTTCTGCGCCGGAGTGTGTGCACGCCCGCACCCCATTAGAACCTACACTGCTGCACCACCGCCGTCGATTTGACCTCTTACAATCAGCCCAGTAATCGTGCCCCACCCTGCCTAGTTTCAGGGTATCATGATACCTTATAGGGTTACTGCTGAAAAGGGTCCCCCGCTACTAGGTTTTTCTATTTCTAGCCAACATGCTAAGTTGGTTAAGTGTTTTATAAACCTAACCCCCAATCAGTCTGTTTAGTTTAGCATGTTCCATCTTGATTAAGTATTAATATAATTTACTTAATCCTATCAATCCTGACTCAGCCTTAATTGTCTTATTAAAGCCTTGACCTCTCACATTAGACAGGTATTGTTGTGGCTGCCTGTTGCCGGTTGGGTCCGGGCAGTCTTACGCCACAACTCAGTCTAACCTCGGGTCCTTATTGGGCTCCATGTTTAACCACCCACATTGGATAGGTATTGTTGTGACTACTGGACAGCCGGGCGGTTCCGGGCAGGTTTACATCACAACTCAATCCAACCTCGGGTTAAACACATCGTATTTTTCTACATTTACATATTTTGTCTCTTTTCTTTTTATATGTAAATATTTGCGACCCATTATTCAAATTCATCTTTATTAGTTAAATTTCATTTATGCCACTTAATTGCTTTTCAGGATTGTTGGCATGCGTCGAACATGCCAACACATATATTCTATATTTTAGCCCAAACGTCATTACCCTCGTTTTACACGTTCGCTCCAATGTAAGGTGTGTTGGGTTTAATACTTAAACCCAGTTAAGCCAAATGAAAAGGGGAGGCTTACAACATGGTGTTTATAAGATATCGTGAAAAAGGGGAGTGTGAACGCATGAACTTGCAACGAACGATTCAATTAACATAAAGTAGGCAATTGTGAACTTGCAATTGTAACATCATATAATCATGGCTTAACATGAATCATTTTATCCATATAATCATAGCATAAACAATACTTAAACATGAATCATTCTATTCATATAATTATGGTATAGACAATACTTAAACATGAATCGTTCTATTCATATAACATGGCATAAATAATACTTAAACATGAATCGTTCTATTCATATGATTATGGCATAAACAGTACTTAAACATGAATCATTCTATTCATATAATTATGGTATAGACAATACTTAAACATGAATCATTTATTCATATGATTATGGCATAAACAACACCTAAACATGAATTATTCTATTCATATGAGTATGGCATAAACAATACCTAAGCATGAATTATCTTATTCATATGATTATGGCATAAACAATACTTAAACATGAATCATAGGTTCAACTAACCATGTAAACTTGAAATTAAGAATCTAACTAAATTAGATATCCTTATTATTGGCACATGGTCTTGACTATATTTTTATTTAGGCATAATATAAACTAATCATGTTCATAAAATCACTACATGTTAACAAAAAGGTACTTACTTTTGTCACTAATACAAAAGTATGGTTCAACTAGAATTATCCCAACCTAATTCTTATATGAATCATGGTTTTTAACCCATTTATAGAATTATAGCATAAACATACCTAAACTTAAATCATGGTTTTTATTCTATCTATGTAACTTGCAAGTGGAATGTAATTCTAATGTAATTCTAATGTAACTTATGTGTCACATATATTATCATGTGATTATGATAACAACATAAGCCTAAAAACATGTTTTCAACTAGGCATAATAACAAACATAGTTTAGTCATGTTCATAAAGGTGCTTACTTTTGTTTTTAACACAAAAGTATGATTTGCCAATTTCAACATAGATTCATATAAATCATAGTACTTAGTCGATTCAATTACACACTAAAAGTGGTCATAAAAGTATGTACATCATATTAGCAAAATAACGAATCATATACTTGCATGAATCTTAAATAAATTATTACAACATATAGTTGTTACTTTCAACATGAATCATATGCTTGCAATTATCAAACGGGTGTTGTAAATAACTACCACAAACATGTAGTTTTCAATATGAATCATATGCTTGCATGAATCCCAATTAAAAATTCCACTACATGTGGTTGTCAACATAAATCATATACTTGTATGAATCAAACCATAGCATTGCCAAATCGTTTAGAACCAAAATAACATACAAATATAAGTCATTATCGCCACAATTCCATTTCGTTTCCAACGCAAACCGCGTACTTGCAAATATCCAATCGTATACCATAATATTCCCAAATCGTTTTGCATCAAAGCAACATACAAATATAGATTATTGTCGCCACAATTCCATTTCTTATATTACACAAATCAACACAATTATTTAATTCATATCGGAATAGCACTCTACTTACTACGTATGGCGAATCTTCAATTCAGAAATCTGAATTCTGAATTTGGAGATGCTATCCTTTGTTGTAGGCGTTGCTTTGATTTGATTAACGTTGCTTTTAAGCTTTGAATTATCTCCTAGTTGTCTCTCTATTTCTGACGGCTATCTTAAGTCTCTCCCCAGCAGCATGACGGTCTCATCTCCATTTTAGTTGATGTGAATTAGGGTTAGTCTTAGGTCCTTTTTATAGAGTTTGTGAGTTGATTTAGACCGTCGATGAAGCTTGGTTCAATGATAGCCGTTCGTTTGAAGGAGAGACCAACCAGGAGCTGACACCTAGCCCTAGTGACAAGGCAAGGCTCAGAAAATCGACCAAACACAGACCTGGCTAGCTAGGGTGGGCTGGGTTCGACCTGGCTCAGGGGCCAGGTCGACAGCCCAGTCGACACCGTGTCGACTTGGCAGTCGACACGGGTTACCCAGGTCGACTGCCCAATCGACCTGGCTAGCCCCAGGTCGACTGCCAAGTCGACCTGGGTGCTTTGGGCGGGAATTTTCCCGCCTTGGCCAATTGGGCCCGATTTTGAATTCTGAATTAGTTTTTCTGAGCTGTTTTCGTCTGTTCGAATTTTAAACCTAATTCTGAAACTTCCGGAGGCCATATCTTGGTCATACGGACTCCGATTTTCGAAAACTCGGACTCTATTTCGCGTATTTTTCCGAGACGAACGCAATGGCATATCCCGTTTCCCTTAATTCTTTGAATTGAAATTAATTATACTTTAATTTATGAATTTTACGGTTATAGAATACACGGGGTGTTACAGCCATACCCCCGTGAACAGCCGCTGGTCGCGCCCCCCTAGGCCCCACCAGGCGCCGCCGAGCACCACCCCCCTCTGGCCGATCAAAGCCCTCTCCGAGTCGGTTCTTCTCCAACAAACGGCTCGTCGTTTCGTCAACTACAACTCCAGAAAATCGGATTTGAAGTTTTGAACAAATTCTGGAAATAAGGTATGCTTCAGATTTTGCGACGCTTTTAAGCGTTGCTGCAGCAGTTGTTAAAAGTCATAATTATTCAAACATTGATAACTAATGCGTATGTACCCCGAATCTGAAAATTTCAGATCTGACAGGACCGTGGCGACGAGTAGGCTTTGCTGAGACTGATTAGAGTGAATTCTGAATTTATTTGGCATTTTAAATTCTTATCCAATCAAGGTGAGAATTCATTTTAAGTTAAATTTAATTAGTTTAATTGTTATGCTTGCGTTATGAGAAGTTGAAAATCAATAATGGATGTTATTATGGATTATAGATTTGGATTGCTTTGCGATGTTAGGATGCTAGATTTGAAACTTTAAGTGATTAGATATGTGAGAATTTTATTTTTAATTTATTTAATTTATTTAAATATTATTTCTATGATTGTTAATTTTAGATCTAATATGTCATGATATTTAAAACATGGATCTGAATTGTTTATCCCATATGATGCTAAATCTGAATTTCCTATAACGACATGATATTAGATCTAATTTTTTTTATGTTTGAATCTGAATTGGTGATTGATTAGAATTAAATATGAGTTAATTTATTTAATCATGCTTTGCTGATTGTACATATGTCAAGTTAAAACATCACCTTGTAATTACCTTGATATTAGTCATTGGATTTGATCATGTTGGATTGTTGGATGCTGATGTTATGTAATGACATGAAATTTACATTTTATTATGTAAATTTTACATCATATGAGATATTAACCTTTTTGTTTAATGTTAATAATAAGTAAATTGCGTTGTATGACAAATTAACATTTATTTTGATGTTAACAATAAGTAATTTACATGGTTAGATAAATTAACGTTATTTTGATGTAAATAAGAAGTATTTGCAACGTATGAAAATTAACATTGTTTTTGGAATGTTAATAAAAAGGTAATTTCACCACATGTATAACTTAACATAGTTTTTATGTTAGTTTTACAAAATTTCAACCGTATGATGTAATTAACATTTTAATGTTAATATTATAAAAAAACTTCAACTGTAGGATAAATGTACATTGTCTTTAATGTATATAAGATGAGAAATATACACCATATGAGAATTTCACATTTTATTTATGTGGATATAAAAAGAAAATTTACTGTATGAACATTTTTTTTTAATGTTAATATTAGAATGATTTCACCATATGAGAATTGCACATTTTATTTATGTTAAATAAAAAGAAATTTACATCGTAGGATAAGTTACATTATTTTCAATGGTATTTAAAAGAAAAGATTCACTGTATGACAAAATTTACTTTTTAATTGTAAAAGTAAAGTAGGAATGTGACATGTATAAAAATTACTTTTTATTTGAAAAATAGTATTTTCACTGTATGATGAAATTAACATTTTTTAATGTTAATATAATAAAAGAAATTTCACCATAGGATGTAATTAACATTTTTAATGTTAATATCAAAAGAAATTCAACCGTATGATGACATTAACATTTTTAATGTTAATATAATAGAAGAATTTTAACCGTAGGATGACATTAACATTTATTTTTAGTGTTAATATTAAAGAATTTACACCGTATAGGGAAAATTACATTTTTCTTTGTAATTAAACGGTAAATTTCATCGTATGTCAAAATTTACTTTTTTATATGTAAATTATAAACTGAAATGATATGTTATGTTAAAAATTACATTTTTCTTTGTAATTAAAAGGTGAATTTCACCGTATGTCAAAATTTACATTTTTATTTGTAAATATAAAGTAGGAATTCACTGCATGACAAGATTTACACTTTTTATTTATAAATAAAAAGTAGGAATTTACGGTGTATTAAAATTGTACATTTTTCATATGTAATGTAAGAGTAGGAAAAGTTTACATTATTTTTAATGTAAATATAATTGGAATTTCCAAAGTAGGAAAAGGTTACATTATCTTTAATGTAAATATAATTGGGATTTTCAAAGTAGGAGAAATTGCATTTTTGTTAATGAAATAAAAAGAAAATACACTGCATGTTAAGTTATCATTATTTATAATGTTAATATAAAGAGGATTAACTATAGGATTAGTCTACATTCTTTTGTAATGTAAGTAAAAAGGGATTTAACCGCAGGATTCAAGTATATTAGTCTTAATATATTAATGAAAAGGGAATTTCACTGTATGATAGTTTACATTATTTTATAATGTGATTTAAAATGAATATACACCATAGGAATAGGATTACATTTTAATTTATGTAATATATGTAAGAATTTACATCGTAGGTGCAATTTACATTTTATTTAATGTAAATCAAGTAAGAATGCGTCTAGAGTGAAAATTTACATTAAATAAGAGTGGTGATAAGAATGAAAGTTCACATTTATTTTGTATAAATAAAAATAGGAATGTGGCAAGTAAATAAAGATTACATTTTTATATGTAATTAGGAATGAAAATTACATCGTAAAATAAAATTACATTTTTGATGTGATTGCAATTAAGGATGCACTTAAAAGAGAAAATGAATATTTAATATGAATAGAATTATAATGTGGTGGAAAGATGAAAATAAATCAATTGAACGATGTATTATAATTTACATTTTAATGTAAATTATAATAATATAATAAAAATAAAGTAAGAGGAATGATTCATCGCCTAATTATAAGTTGCATTTTCATGTAAGTAAAGAAGAGAAAAGATAAGAGAATGAAAATGTACATAAGAATAAGAATTAACGATTTAGTTATTTATTTATATATAATAACTAAAATAAGAATGAATTGTTAATAAAAATATTATTAACGAATAAGAAGGATTTTCAAAATATATATATATGTATATATATACGAGGATTGTTTGGGAAGTCTGAGATATTCTCATCCCAAATTAATCCAGCGGCGTTAAAGATCGAAGTAAGAAGACGACGTATGAAGACCGTAAATCTTCCCTCGAATGGACAGCGATCGAGATCCTGAATTGACTTGCTACCAATTCATGGGTCAAGGTCATTGCCCAGACGTACGCGTTGATTTCACGGATTTGACTTTCGTTCAGACCCAGAGCATAAGTTTAAATGGATGGTGTGTCTGACATCGTACTTCGTTATATATCATATTGTTGATTTTCTGTTAATATATAAATGTTGGTGGTGAAGAATTTATTCTTTACTTAACACCCATTTATGTATTGATGGATAAGCAATGGTATGGTATGGAGTGACGGTGTGGCATACTAAGATGCAATGATCAGGGTTTCTTGTTGAAAAGCAGAACCTTGTGGTGACGATCAAAGCACCGCTTGAATAAGCAGAGCTTTGTGTATTACGTAACTTCACGAGCCTCACAAACCGGTAGAGTCTAAAATGGGCGAAGGGAACGCAGGGAGAGCAGCACGTTTCTTTCTAGCTAGAAGTGGTGTTTGGGTTTTAACACGGCCTGACATTTTACTTATATGGATGATGGAATGAGGCGCCTCGGATATGTCCTATAGGATCGGGAAACGTGTGCTTAGGAATAACTAATCCTCAAAGCTGTATGAGAGGACCGGCCCTGCCATTTCCAAGGGTTCACTGCGGGGGATCCTGAGACATTAGCTAGAGTGTCTCGAATCGGTAAGGAGCTCCGCTCTAGCCTAGACTCATGATGGAAACCAAAATCCAAATACGAACCGACGAATTTGATTGTATTACTAGTACGGAGGCATAATATATGGTACCTATGCTTCCTAGGATTAATACATTTACTTTGAAATGTTTTCATATACACTAATGATAATATTAGATGCGTATTTGCCGTATTTAACATGTTTAATCACCATAAGGTAAAACCCTATCCTCTGGTGTGCGTTGCATTGTGTGATGGGACTTGGGTCTTATGGTGATTCCATTTTTTCCAAAAAGCATTGCGTTGTTTACGATGTACTTATTTATTTGTTATGACACTTTAAATTATGCACGACAATCCATTAGAGTAAACCCGTTCCGCATTAGCGGCGTGGTCTTTGGATTTGCCTTATATCTAATAGTTATTTTACTTAAGAATTCTCACACCAGTCCCACGACTGACCCATCGTTTGTTTCACCTTTTTGCAAACTTGGGTGCCATCTTTTCCGCACGGGCAGCCAAGTAGACAGGTTCATTCTTTGCTTGTAGTCTTTTCTTTGGAGCTTCTTATTTTCTGTCTCTTGGATTTGCTGAAGTAGAGAGGTGATGACTTGGAGCTTGAAGACATTTATCTTTTGTTTCTATGGCATCTTTTCTTTTCTTTTTAGACATCAAACTTATTTCTTTTCTGCAAAACTTGTAATAGCTTAGTTTGTGACTGTGGATTTTCTGTGATTGATGACATTATATTTTTCCGCTGCTATAATGTTATTACTCTATGAATTTCCTTTGCTATATTGTATCTGTGTTCTGTTTTATTATATTTATGTTGTATTCCAAAAATGATTACTCCTACTTTCATTCCGTGGAAGTTGGGGTCATCACAGAGGAAGAATGGTCATCATAAATCTCAATCAGTCAAACAAAAATCATAATAAACAGAAAATAGGTGGCGCATTTCACATTGTATAGAATGATGGATTTATGATGAAATTTATCTATAATGCAGAGCGTTCAAAAATATATATTTCCTATTATTTTCAAAAGAATTTTATAAAATTGAAGCACAAAAACAGTGATGGATTTGGACTATAATTATAAATTCAATTTAAGTGATAAAATCGAATAATCTCAAATCCCAATAGTTATTAATCAACAAATCATAATACGTCATAAGATTTCAACACATTTCACAAATAGAAGATGGATTGATAGGCTGGTTTTTATACACAAAGGAGAAATTTAGATAAATTTCAATTTATTCAATTTTTTTTAATTCAAGAGCACACTGACCATGCATAACCAGATCTTGGATTTTTAAATGAGATCAGTTACCGCTAAAATATAAGTAATCTCATAAAGATGCATAAACAGAGCTTAGATTTTTAATTGAGGTTAGAGAAACACTTTTGAATATTATATTTTTATTATTTTCAGTTCCAAAATGAAATAATCCCCAACATATAAAACCAATATGGATGATAGAAATGTGATAGGTGCAGAAATGGTTTGTGAACTAAATTTCTAAATTAATCATATTATGAAATATGATCAACTGTACCGGAATCGTTGAAAATTTTCAATTATCAATAATTTTGAATAATAACATAGTCCCATTTCTATCAAAAATATTTCCACTGTTTATTCAGAAAGATTTCAAAACATATTAACTCTCCACATTAATATAAAATTATCATGGACGGCAGAGTGATGATAGATAAAGGAGATGGTCGTAAAATAATTGCCAATTCAAAGATATTATAATAAACGTTCAACCATCATGAAAATTTTAAATAAAATCTCCTCTTGTTGTGAAATATACTGCAGTCATAATTCATCACAATTTCAATTTTTGATAATAATTTTGATGAATTATAAATATGATTCGGTTTGGTTATTGATTTCAATTTCTAAATGAATAATCAATAAATAATTTTAAAATTGAAAATCGATTACAAGAGGGAAATGAAAGATCTATACAAGACACGAGAGACTAAAAATATATATAGCTAAAACAAATTTAGCAGTTCTAAACTGATACCACTTGATGGCCTTATTGGTGGGGATTGTAACAAGACACTGGAGACAAATAAGGATATAACAGACAAAAGAATTTTAAGCATAAAGCCTAAATAAACAAGACTAACAAATCAGGCACTTTTATAAGAGCAGCAAATAGTTCTTCTCAAAATAAGCAGGCATTTAAAGCATTTTCACAACAGTAGCAGAGAAGCGCAAAATTAATTTCAAAACACACTTGTCAAGACATTTCTGATGGTCACAGAATATGATTCATGATCCAAGATTGAAAATATAGTTCATTTTAAATCATTTGAAGGAATATGAAAATATCAGGATTCAATGAATCAATCACACCAGATTATAAATTTCAGATTCGAGATTTGTGTGTGATTCAAGAAATCAATAATTTCAAATGATTTTGAAACAAACGAATATTTAAATCAAATAATCATGAAATGACAGTAAGTTTCAAGGACGAGATTTTTTTAAAGATTTTTTTCACAAATTTTTCTAACAATCACTCAAGAAAATTTTCAGAATAATTACATCAAGAGTGAGTGATATTTCATGATCCAAAAATAATGGTTTATTCGAAATCACTTGAACAAATGTAAATCATGAGATACAATGAATCAATCACATAAGATTAATAATTTCAGTTTTGAGAGGTGTGTGAGATTCAAATATCAAAAATTTCAAATGATCTCAAATAAACAAAAGTCTAAACCATATGATCATAAATAACAGTGAATTTCAAGATGTAAGCAATGATTCAAGACATTTCAAAATATCCAAGCCTATCTGAAAATCAATGAAATTTTCACAATTGAGAAGTAGTATGCTGTAATGAGTATAATATTTCAAGCTTTTTTAAATTGAATTAGAAGAAACTCAAAACAGCAGAGGTATGTGAAACTCCCTTAAACTTTCAGATCTTCAAAAATTTAGAATTCTTATTAACTGTGTTCTAGATATGACAAGAATATATCAACACTGTTATGAATTCAGAAAATAGAAAATAAACCTCAAAAACAATTACAGAAATTAACAAGTCTAAACTCAAGATCTGGAAATGATTAAAAACATCATATTTTTATTCAAATGAAGTAGTTTCCAAATAAATATGAATTTTGCAATTGGAAGTTAATGAAGTCCAAGAAGTTACAATGATATGACAGCAACAAATCGAAACAAAAAAATAGAAGGGGTAGAAGAAGAAATAAACAAAGGAAAAATAAAACAGAAATTATTTACAAAGATGAGTCCAGAGATCATACCTGAAATCAGTGTAAACCAGAATCTCTAACTCATCAAATGTGGCTAAGGAACTGTGAATGATTCTGTAATATGTAGCAGTTTGAATCCAATTTTTCTTTAGCAATGCAGTTCCTCAGCCTCCTTCAGTACCTAACTGTTAAGAGGATTAAGTGGTCTAACAAAAGCAGTAAAACCACTCACAATTGTGTTCACATCTTTTGGTACCCAAACCTGTTTGTATAACAATCCATTCGAATCTACTTTCACACCTTTGGGAACCCAGATCTGTTTGAATTTAACAAAGTCCGTATTATTTTCTTTCGGGATCCAAGATTGTTCAAATGGTTTGTTATAAAACAAATTAACATCTCGTTTGTGATTCAAAAATCTTTTAGAGTTTAAATTTTCAGAACGACTCTTTCTAAAGAAATTTGAGGGATTTTTAAAATCACACGAATTCAAATTTTCAAAAACATTTGTTTTCCCAAAACCAAGACCTCATTTATGTCCAACTAAAATCTGGTTTTGTAACAGCATATTCGATGATTTTTCCCCATTAGAAAATTATTTAAAGTTGATTCTAATCGTTGAATTTTGGATTTAAGATCAGAATTTTCTTTTATCAAATTTGAACAACGATTAATGTTGATCTTTCTCCTTTTAGTATCATTTTGTTTCAAAAACAAATTTTCGTTTTCAAGAAGTTCGATTTTGGTCTTGGACTCAAAGATTTCATATTCAAATTTAATTTGTTTTTCAAATTTAAGTTTCTTGAAATTTTCAATCTCCTTTTCTAGCTGATTTAAAATCAAATCACTTTTTAACAAGCTTTCTTTTTCGGCAATTTCATGTTTGGAATTTTTGATGGCCTTATAATTATTAAATTCTTTTTGCAAAGAATTTTTTGTACCTTTTAACTCAATCTCATTATCTTTTAAAATAAGAATTTCTTCTTTGAGCTTTTGAATCTTTTTATTGAGATAAACGAGATCAGTTTTCAATTTAAAACAATTTTCACAGTCGGAATTATCTAATTTTATGACTTCGTAAATTCTGATTCTAAACAGTTAATTTTGCTATTCAACTTGTGATTTTTAGATTTTAAAGATTTGTGTTTACGATGGAATTTATCAATGATTTTTGTTAAATCAGTACACATATAAATCAAATCTTCATATGAGAAGCTTTCAATCTCATTGTTTGTTGAGTCTCCATCGTCTGATCTACTTGAATCTTCATTTGTTTCTTCTCCCGAGCATAGATCTGAATCTGAATTGACCATTTTAGGTTTTGAGCTGCTGTTGTCAATTTGTCCATACATCGTATTGAGAGTATTCCAGATTTCCTGCGCAGTTAAACAATGGGTGATAAGGCTATATTGAGCATCATCAATATAAGAATATAAGATGTGAATAGCATGAGAATCGAACCCAATATCATTTCTACTAACCATATCATATCCATTAATAGTAGTATCCCAACATTTAATATCAACAGATTTTAAATATAACTCCATTTCTAATTTCCAATTAAAAAATCTATACCATTAAAAAAGTTTGGAATGTGGCTGGACTGACTCTCAAAGGGCTGACAACTAGGATCCATGATTTACTCTAGAGTTAACAGAATACCTGCTCTGATACCACTTTTTGATCTAGATTAACCCTAGAGGGGGTGAATAGGGTTTATCACAATTTTTCGCTGAGTTAAAAATATGATGGGATATTAAAAAATAAACATGTCACAGAATGCAGTAGAAATAAAAAAGCAGAAAGGAAATATCACACAGAGATACCCAGCTTCGGCAAAACCCTTCCTACTGTTGCATTTCTAAGGTTTCTACTAGGTGATAGAACAGATCCCGCATACAATACCATGTGAACTCGCACTCCCTGCTCCTGTACTATCCCAACGCTCAAAACCCTAGACTGATCTAGGCCCCTAGATCAGATTTTCCCTGATTACAACCCCGTAACCAGTTAACACTAGATTTTACAGACTCTAGTAAACTGCCAGTTAACACCCTAACTGGTTTACCCTAGATTTTACAAACTCTAGAACTGTTCAAATCGTTTTACAAAAAAAAAAACAAATTTAAAAATAAAAAATAAAACCCTAGCCTTTATAAAGGAAAAATTAATCTCCTCTTTGTAACTTGACTTGGCCATCCCACTTCTTAAATCGGTTGTGCCCCTTCTTTTCTTTGTCCTGATCGTATTCTCTTCTTGATATCAGAAATAGAGGCCGGCGATAGGGAAATTCTAGGGTTTCTTCAAATCCACCAAATCGAATCGTAGTTAAATTTCTTGATGCTTTGAAAGAACTCTGAAGTTTGAATTGCATTAATCCTCTTAGTCACAATGTGGGGTTGCTCTTCCTCTCGATCAGAATCTTCAGAAAATTTGTGAGTGAATTTGATTTTTAATTTCTCTGCTCTTTGAAATTAGTTGTGATGGATTTTGATACACTCTGTCGATGATGAAAGTAGCGTATAAATAGGGCTAATTGAACCCTAACCGTCTCTGATTTCGATTGAATTGGCTTGCTCTGATTTTGCTCGATTTCCTCTTTTAAAAGGTATTCTCATTTTTTTTTAAAACTTGCTTGATATACATGAACGAATCTGGATATTAAATAGCCCCTTGTGTGAATGATTCTTGACTGTTGTCTTGATTTGAATCCAAGAATATTTCTTCTTATTGCTGGAATGTTAGCTTGCGTGATTTCCGCTTTTGCCTTAAATAAAAAAAGTGAATTGCTCTGCTTTGAAAAACATATGTGAATTTCTGGTCTTTGAAAAGGATATTTGCATTTCAGGAAACAAATCTCGAAATTGATTTTGATGAATATTTGGAAAGATTTAGAACTTCTTTCTTGCCACAAGTTAATTTGCTCAAAAATCTGGGAACCAATTATACTTACCAAAAAACATTTCTTGATTGATCCCAAATATGTTACTATGATTACCAATACAAAATCCAGTAAGGCGTTTAAAACTTTCCTCAATAAATAAAATTACTTAAAAGCTTGTTGTGGCACTGGCACTTTATCGCTTCTGCTTTGTGTTCCACCTGAATGTGGATTTTCACTTGTTGAGTTGCACACATGCTTTACTACTTTGTGCAACAAATCATGAACCATGTATGAATTGTAGTTCCATATATCACTAAACTACATTTCAATTATGTTTCCACTTGTTCACCTTAAAAACTGAATTTTGCAAACTGCTGCCTTCTCATGTTGGCTACACCATCTTGGTTGTATATGCTGAACCAACATTGATGCATGATCACATAATTGTTGCTGAGCTATATAGTTATATATCACCATCCATGCCATCTAGCTTCACCATCTATGCTTATGCTCATCCATGTAAATGAACTGTCACTTTAAGCTAGTTTGTCTTGATCCCATGTACCATCTTGTTGCACCATTCATATGATGTGTCATGAATACATGTTGGTCCATAGTTTAGTCATACTACATATCCATGTTAGTGTATGAGCTTCAATGCATTGATCTTGCATGTTTGTCCAGTCATGATAGAGCCTGTTTTATGCATTGTCTCTTGAACTTGTTGAGCATGTGCTCGGCTTTGCTTAAGAAATGTTTACTTGTTTACTATATTGATAACTTGTTGCATGCCTTGCACTGCTTGTTTTTACCCTGGCATGTGCTTGCATTCATGTGAACTGTAAGTTGTGCACCATATGTACATTATCACCATCCATTGATGTTGCATCATTGTATATTGCACACTTGTGTTCACCCATGCTTCACCATTGCTGTTCTGATCTTCCACCATACATGTTTGTGTGCATGTTACATTCCCATGCAGTCTTGCCAAAACTTATCTCACTTGTACATGTATGCTTCTGTCCTATCTTGGCAGACCTGTCTTTATATTTGCCTTGTCCATATTGAGTTGATTTGCATTCATCATGTTACTCCATTTATGTTTTTGAGTTGCCTCGACCATATTAATATTGTTGCATTGAGTCAAGATGGTCCACGTGGCTACTCCTCGGTTGCATACTGGATTGGCGAGGCAGTGCACACGTGTGTGTATATATATATATACACACGTGCGTATATGCAGCCATTCAGAAAATATTCTTGTCCCTGCACTGAAATATTTGTATATACACTGACTGCCTTGTGGTATTTACAGTGTATCACTGTGAATATCACAAGCTATCTAGACACAGATTGATGGATTAATAAATCAGATCAAGTCATGAAAAATGATGAGAAACACACCAGAAAACTGAGACAAATAAAAAAAATTATATCTGCAAGAGTTTGAAATTATTTCTGTTTCATATACTCTGCGTATGATTCTGTATATGACATGTGTAGATGACTGGACTGACTGAAGGCTGTGAAGACATAAAACAGAGTGTCAGTGTGTGTTTGTATATATGGAATATAAAATGAGTGAAAAGACTATATAATCGAATGTCAGAGTGAACGTCTGTATAATTGAGTGTGAGTGTTGTAGAGAGGAACTATGTACTAAAATTGAATGTATTGAAATGTGTATCAGAGATGTATATACAAATAGTGGAGTTGTAAATCTGTACTATTTAAATATTGAAATAAAATATTCTATTCAAATAAAATATTGTGTGAATATTTAAATTTCTGTATAGTTGTATTTTATTTAAATAGAAATATTATATTCCTGTTTGTTGTGAAGTATACCAGTACAATTACAAACACATTTAATAATAAAATATATTTGGTTGTTATCATCAAACAAAAATCATATAATTGTGTTAACAACAACGTTATATACAACAATATGAAACATAGAAAATGGTAGACAATAAAATTCTCTTTTTATTTGTCATATGAAACTTAGAAAATGGTAGATTATAAAATTCTCTTTTTATTTGTCTATGAAACATAGAAAATGGTAGACAATAAAATTCTCTTTTTATTTGTCATATGAAACATAGAAAATGGTAGATAATAAAATTCTCTTTTTATTTCTCATATGAAACATAGAAAATGGTAGACAATAAAATTCTCTTTTTATTTGTCATATGAAACAGTAGAAAATGGTAGACAATAAAATCTCTTTTTATTATTTTCCATATGAAACATAGAAAATGGTAGACAATAAAATTCTCTTTTTATTTGTCATATGAAACATAGAAAATGGTAGACAATAAAATCTCTTTTTTTATTTGTCATATGAAACATAGAAAATGGTAGACAATAAAAATCTCTTTTTTTATTTGTCATATGAAACATAGAAAATGGTAGACAATATTTTTTTTTTATTTGTCATACGAAACATAGAAAATGGTAGACAATAAAAATCTTTTTTTTTATTTGTCATATGAAACATAGAAAATGGTAGACAATAAAAAACTTTTATTTTATTTGTCATATAAAACATAGAAAATGGTAGACAATAAAAATATTTTTTATTGTACATATAAATCCTGAAAATTGTTTAAGTTGTTAGACAATAAAAATATTTTTTTATTTTATATATAAATCATGAAAGTTGTTAAAGTTTGTTATACAATAAAAATATTCTTTTTATTGTACATGTTTATAATAGAAGTGATAGAATTTGTTATACAATAAAAATATTCTTTTTATTGTAACATGTTAATCATAGAAATTGTTATACAATAAAAATATTCTTTTTATTGTAACATGTTAATCATAGAAATTGTTATACAATAAAATATTCCTTTTATTGTAATATGTAAACATAGAATTTGTCAAGAATTGTTATACAATAAAAATATTCTTTTTATTGAATATGTGAAATATAGAAAAATTAGTTATACAATAAAATTACTTTTTTATTGTATATATATGAACAACAGAATTGGACAAAAATTAGTTACACCGTATTTTTTTATTGTATATACATGAATCATAGAATTGGACAAAATTGGTTAGACAATAATTTTGTTTTTTGTATATTTAGATTCATTATTAAAAGAATCATGATTAGGAAAAATGTCGAAACATTAAAAATGATACTTTTTAATGTATAGTTAGATTCATTATTAAAAGAATCATGGTTAGGGAAAAATGTTGAAACATTAAAAATGATAATTTTTAATGTATATTTAAATCCATTATTAAAAGAATCATGTTTAGGGAAAAATAGTTAAACATTAAAACTAACATTTTTAATAAAATGATTCATTAATAAATTGACATGTTGAAATTGTGTAGAGATTAAAAGGGACATTTTTAATGTTTATATAGTTTCATTAAAGAATGACATTTTACATGTTTATTTGGATAAAAAGGATTACATGTTAAAATAGGATTTGTAATCAAAAGTGTTACATTTAACATCTTTGTTTAGATAAGAAGAATTGCATGTATTGGTTCATTAAAACGTAATCTCTTACATGTTAGCAAAGTAGGAAAAATGTTTATATATTAATATATGTTTTGTTTGTTGAAAACATCATTTTTAGCATGTTAGTGAAATTGTCAAACGATTTATACTTATATATATATATAAATAAATTAAAATTAAACGAACCGCACGCAGTAGTTCGCGTTTCGGAATTGTAACTTTAAACGATTATACCAAAAGATCCAACCGTCGGCTTTTCCCAAAACTGGAAGCTTGTGTTTGATTTGGAAAGATCTTTCCAACGATATTGAATTTTGTTAAAATCCAATGGTTAGATTTTGAGAAATGTGTAATTCCAATTTGGATAAAAACAGCATCAGAGCCACGTAACGACCTGAAGTTTCATTAAATTAAAATGGGCTATTTTTATATAAATAAGAATAGCGATAAATCGTTATAAAATAATATTAACGATATGAAATGATTTGAATTATATATATTCGATAATTATTTGAAAAGATCAAGTTCAATCTCATTTCAAATAATTATACGACGATTTAAATCGAAGATGTTGAAGACGGTGGTTGAAGACCGGCGATCTTCACATCGAATGGACAACTACTGATGCCTTTGGTTAGAGTTGTTGCCTTGAAAGGGTTACAGAGGTAGTTGTCCGGACGTACTTGTTGATTGTCCGGATATGCAAGAACCTCTCTTCCGTATTGGACATACAAGATGAGGAATAAGGTATCTCCGGTTTCGTTCAGACCCAGAACGGACTTGTAAATGGATGTGTGTCTGACATTGGATTTCGTTCTATGTTAATTGCTTTCTATTAAATATATATCTATTTGGTGGTGGAGAATTTATTCTCTTTCTTAACACCCTTCTCTGAGACGTATGAGCTTAGAGGTTATATATTGATAGACATCAGTTACATGGCGTGGATTGTCAATGTGGCATGCTAAGATGCAAATGATCAAGGCTTTTGTTGAAAAGCAGAGCCTTGTGGTTGATGATCAAAGCACAACTTATTTAAGCATAGCTTTGTGTATAGCGTTACTTTGCGAGCCTCACACCCGGTAGGAGCCAAAAACGGGATAAGGGACCCAAGGAGTGCATGCGTTTCTTTCTAGATAGAAGGGGTGTCGTGGTATGGAGCCCAGACATTTTTACTTATGTGGTTGATGGATTGCGAGGAGCCTCGGATATTGATCGCTACTGGACAAGTGATAGGTCCAATAGGACCGGGAAACGTATTGTTCAGGCATAACTAATCACTAAAGTATTTGTGGACCGGCCTTAGAGGATCCAAGGTTTGCCCGTAGTCGTGATCATGGGTCATCTTGCTAGAGGTGATCTGAGTCAGTAAGGAGACCATCCCAGCCTTGACTCATGATGGAAACCCAATTTTTGATACAACATTACAGATTTGATTGTAAACCTATGTATGGTGACATAGTATATGATAGCTATGTTGTCTAAGATTGATACATTTACTTTGAAAATGTTTTAAACTAACTAGACACTAATAATAATTATAGTTTTATACGTATCACGCATGTTTGATCGTTACAAGGTAAAACTCTATCCTCCGTTTTGCGTTGCATTGTGTGATGGGACTTGAGTCTTATAATGGTTTCATTTTTCTAAAAAGCATTGCATTGTTTTAATAGATTTACTTATTTTATGCACTAGCAATCCAATGGAGTAAACCCGTTCCACGTTAGCGTCATGGTCTTGTGATTAGCCTTATTATTAGATAAGTTAAGTAAGATTTCTCATACCAGTCCCATGACTAACTCGTAGTTTGTTTCACTTGCAAACTCGGGTGCACTTATTTCCACACGGGCAGTCGAGTGGCTTGTTTTGCAGATATTTATTTATTGAGAAGGATTCTAGATCGAAGCTTAAAGCTGTGTCTAGAGCATTGACAGTCTTCCGCTGTGTTAGTTTATTTGGCTCCGCTGCATTGTATTAAATTTATTGTAAATTAATCTTCCACTGTATTATATTTCGATGTACTCTGATATATTCTGTACTCTGATGTAACAGTATTATGATGTTTATAAAAGTCTTATGTTATTTTTTCTGATGTGTTGTGCGCCTAAAGTTAGTGAACCGACGATTTCCGACTTTCGGACTAGGCCTTACGGTCGATTCGAAGGATGGGGATTTACGGGTCATTACACAAATGGAAATATATATATCACTTCAAATTAAACCAATATGGAATCATATCTTATTGTTTAAATATTTCAAGCAAAATGATATCCAAAATACATAAAAATTCCTTTTAAATATATTAATTAAATGTTATCGTTTATAAACTAATCCATAGCGACTTTTTTAAATTTTAATTTGGACATAACTCACAATTTATAAGACGAAATATCGATTTTTCAATTTCATTGTTTAATCAAACGAATTTGGACAATTCTTGTTTCACAGAATTCTGACTTATATCGGATTCTGTATATTAAATTGAAGTTCAAAGCTCAATATTACGAACTACCGCGCCGTTACGAGCTCCTTTATAATTTAAATATAAATTATATATTCAACTTTGTTTTAAATTACGAACTAAATATCATAAATCCATTTAAAATTCCAATTCAACATTTAATATAATAAAATATATTAAATATATGATCACTATAAATATGGGATGTTGCAATAATAAAGGATATAAAAAATATGTGGATGAATCTTTCCGACTATAAATAAAAAATAAATTATTTATTATTATTTAAGGTATATGTATGTGTATAATGGAAAAACCTGTAACACCCCGTGTATTTTATAACAGTAAGATTCACAAATTAAAGTATAATTAGTTTCAAATCAAAGAATTAAGGTAAACGGGATACGCCATTGCGTTCGTCTCGGAATTCTGCTTGAGATAGAGTCCGAGTTTGCGTAAAACGGATATCGTATGAAGAAGATATGGACGGACGAAGTTGGGCGAAAACCAGAAAATGGGTCAGAATGCACTGGCGCACTTGGGAAGTGCGCCAGTGCATTTTTAGCCTGGCGCACCTGCCAAGTGCACCCAGGGCAGAATAGGCTGGCTGGTCAGGTCTTGGCTGGCCTGGTCTGGGTTTGGTCGATTTTCTGAGCCTTGCCTTGTCACTAGGGCTAGGTGTCAGCTCCTGATTGGCCTCTCCTTCAAACGAACGGCTATTATTGAATCAAGCTCCATCGACGGTCTAAAACAACTCACAAACATTATAAAAAGGACCTAAGACCTAGCCTAAATCATACTATTTCATTTTAGCCTCAGGCCGCCGCCATTAAACCTAGAGCTCTGAATTAAGAATACAAAGAACAAAATTATAGAAGAGGAAGGACGACTACAACTAGAAGCTACAACAACTACGACGCTTTAGACAACGAATTTGGGACTATTTGATTTGGGATTTTTATTTGGATTATTTGCTTCATATTGTAAGTTCTATGTTACTTTTTAGGCAAAAACGCTAAAACAATATGGACATGCCATGAATTGAAACCGGATTTAGGAACTATTGTTAATCCATTGTTTATATTGTTTATCTTTGAATTATAATTTGGGGATATTGCTATGGCAACGTTGCAAGTTGAACTTGTCATGATTTTGATGTTGTTATGAATCACTTGGGCTTAATTGTTTGGCAAGTTGGACTAATACATGTCCATGGAATCACTATGTTTATTGAAATCTTTATGTTGATTAAACCATGCCTATGATGCTAATTAAACCATGGCTATGAATATTGATGGAATTATGCCTGTGGTGTTAATATACCCATCATGATTAATGAAAAATAGGGTATTGCTAGGTTATGATGAAAAGTTGGAATTATTATGTTTATAATGTTAGATATGTTAAAAATGCTAAATTGGAATCATTATGTCTATAATGTTAATTGAGAATCATTATGTTAAAAACTCTAAATTGGAATCATTATGTCTATCATGTTAGTTGAGAATCATTATGTTAAAAACGCTAAATTGGAATCATTATGTCTATGATGTTAGTTGAGAATCATTATGTTAAAAACGCTAAATTGGAATCATTATGTCTATAATGTTAGTTGAGAATCATTATGTTAAAAATGCTAAGTAGGAACCATTATGTTTATAATGTTAGATGAGAATCATTATGTTAAAAATGATAAATTGGAATCATTATGTCTATGAGAATCATTATGTTAAAAATGCTAAATTGGAATCCACTATGCCAATTGGGATTACTATGCCTTTAATGTTTCATGTTTGTAATAAAATTATTATTATGCCCGCAATGATTATTATGCCTATGATGTAAAGTTGAAATCATCATGTTAAATTAAGTTGGAATCATTACTATGCCAAGTTATCATCATGCTAGTATTGAAACTATGTGATATGTTATAGCCTGTTTATTATGCAAGTGATGTTGGAATTGTCACATATGCCTATCACATGTTTGGTGTTATTCCCCTTTATCTCTTGAATTGTTTATGCTTGTGAACGAAGTACGTTTATATACGTTGGGGATACGATTGGGTAGAATAGGCAAAACTTGAATTAATTATAAGCATAAACTGTGAAATTTGGCATAAGTAGAACATGAAATATGGCACGAAAACTTGACTTGAACATGCCATAACTTGACTTTAAACATGCCTTAGTTGGGCACGAAGTTGACATATGAACATGATGTGGAAATAGTAAAATCTGATAAGAACTTGGGCATGACTTTAGAAAACAAGAAAGTGGCCAACTCGAGGTTGGGTTGAGTTTGTAGTGTAAATCTGTCCGGAACCGCCCGGCAAATCCAGTTGCTACAAACAATAGGATCCAATGTGGGTAGTTGGTCACATCGCGCTTGAAACCCGAGGTTGGGTTGAGTTCGTAGCATAAACCTGCCCGGAACCGCCCGGCAAATCCAGTGGCTACGAACAATAGGATCCAATGTGAGTGGTTCGGTGCATTAACGAATCAATTAATGCCAATTAGGGTTAAGTCATGAACATGAAAAGACAACTTAACCAACTTGAACATGATTTGTAGGGCTAAGTCATGAACTTGAAAACGACAACACTTAGCCAACTTGACATGACACGTAGGCGGGTTAAGTCGTGAACTGAAATGACATACTTAACCATCTTGACATGACTAGACTGGAAAAGGATTAAGTCACGAATTACATGACTTAATCTGTTAGGCGGGTTAGGTCACGAATTACATGACCTAATCTATTAGGCGAAACCCTAGACACGACCCCTTTCAGCAGTAACCCTCTAGATGTATCAAGGTACCCTGGGGCTAGGCCGGGTGGGGCACGATTACTGGGCTGATTGTAAGAGGTGAACGACGACAGTGGGGTACGCCAGTGTAGGTTCGGTGGACTACGATCGTGCACGTATCCGGGGCAGACACTGGGTATCCGTAGATTTATCTGTGCATCTTGAATCGTGTCAGGGGTTGACACCCTAGGGCTGATACACCCGAAGGTGGACCCAGCACAGGTGACTACATTCGTGATTAGCCGTATGACACGGACACTTGACAAGCTAGAACTTGTAGGGAGCCGATCGACTAGATAATCGCTCCGTAGGACCCCGTACTTGGGTCAGACCCCGTTTCAGGGTCATTTCATGATATTGGGCCGTGGGATTTATTTCGTGATTAACTTGTGATATGGGCTAGTATACTAGTACAGTCGATGCAACGAATCTCGAACATGTGATGCTTTACTTGACTTGTCTTGACTTATCCTGATCACCTTGGTCTATCTTGTTCACCTTGACACCATTCTTAAGTTTTGTTCCAGTTCATACATGACAGGTTGTTTTAACTGTTTCTACACTGAAAGTCACTAGAACTTACTCAGTCTTTATGACTGACCCTTTTTCCTTTCGCCTCTTTTTCTTCCGTTCCCCCCAGGTTCTCAGGGAGGGAATACCGCAGCTTAACCAGTTTTCACATCCAGCTTGAAGAGAAAGAATGTATTGCTTGGATCTTTTCCGTTTTGGACTATGGCTTTGGACAACAATTAGGGGACTTTTGCAGTTTATTTATGTTTTCTTCATGCTTCTTTAAATAATGTAATCAAGACAGTTATGATTTTGGGAAGTATTATGGCATGGTTTGTGTAACACGTATTTTGAAGAAATAAAAGTTGTTGTTTTCCGCTGTTCAAAAATATGTGTTATTATATCTGTCTTGTATATCTGTGACTTATACTTATAATCCTCCACCAAAATTAGGGCATTCCCTTTGAGAGTGACCCTAACGGAGGTGGGGTGTTTCACTTGGTATCAGAGCATAGGTTTACCAGATAAGATAAAAAGTTTTGAAAATTTATTTTCAAATGAAAATTTAAAGAAGCATTTTTAAAAGATAAAATATTATTTTATTTTAAAAAAGGCAAAGTCCCCCAATGCCATAGGTGTTATCTCTTATCCTTCGTTTTGAATCTATCCTTCTTGTTTCAGCATGTCCGAAGAACTTAACTTGCCAGAGGGTGTACCAATACCTGGTTGGTTTAGGCGATTCTTAGAAGCAAGGGCCACCCAGCCAGGTCCTACCGTTCCTCCTCCCCCAGCTGTAGGAAATCATCCAGCTGCAGCAGCACCTCTTCCTCCACCTCCTCCGTGGGGAAACACTTCTGCTAAGATATGTAAAGATTTTAAGGCTATGGGAGGAAAGGACTTTCATGGAACTGAGTCCTTCGTGGCAGCTAGGAATTGGTTAAAGGAAACCGAGGAATTATTCGTCATCTTTGAGGTAGAAGATAGGCAGAAGGTACAACTGGCAGTGTGGCTACTAAAAGGTGAGGCTTCCTACTGGTGGGAAGTCACTAATGCAGAAAGACCAGTGGAAACATGGGAGGACTTTAGGGCAAGGTTTGAGGCTAAATTTCTCTCAGAAGCTGAAAGGAGTCTTCAGTTGGAAAAATTCTTATTTCTTAAGCAAGGGAATATGACAGTCAAAGAGTATGTTAATCAATTCGATGAGCTGGCTAGGTTCGGACTGGACCTAGACAACACCCCGCACAAGAAGGCTCTCCGCTTTGTCAAAGGGTTGAATGAGCCATTACACAGTTTGGCCATGACCCATATACCTATGGGAGCTACGTACGAAAGGTTGGTGCAGATGGCATTGCTGAACGGGGAAGATAAGGGCAAGAAGGAGACAGAGGCAGAAAACTCTCAAGGGAAGAAAGAGGTCAAGCCCAACGATTCTAAGAATAAGAAGGTAGACTCCGAGAAAGGAGGCAAGAACAACAACTCACGTGATAAAAGGAAATGCAATTACTGTGGTACGGAAGGGCACATAGCCAAGGATTGTAGAAAGAGGAAGAGAAAGCAAGGTGAATGTTTTCATTGTGGGAAGACTGGACACATCAGCAAAGACTGCCCTGAGAAGCAGACTGGACCTTCTGGCGGTACATCGTTAACTTATTCTAGATGCTTTGTTTTATCTTATTTCTCTCCTCGATCCAATCTTGAGAACCATAGGTAGAATCTTTTTGGATGTAAACATGTAATTGAAACATGTTATGATTTCGAAATGGTTGCAAGTGGTCGCAAGTGGTTGCTCGTGGATGCATGAATACACATTAGGCACTAGATCGGCTCAGACACATTTTCATGTTGCATATGCATGAGTGTTTATTTTGGAAACTTAGTTGTGCTATCATTTGGTTGTTGCATATGATTGAATGTTCGAGCACTTATGTTGAAATTATGAATTATAATAGGAAAAAATTTGCATACATATTGGATTCATTTCACTAAACATACTTTGCATTTAGAAGATCAATCAGGCCTGATCATTAGCATTAGCTAAGGAACATATACACACACTTCGCATATGATCATAAAGCATTAGAAGTCTTTTAAGGACAATGGATGCTCGTGTTTGATGGATGAGTAGATGGATGTTTGGATGTTAGGATGTACATTCTTCCTGAACTTGAAGATTTCGGGGACGAAATCCTTTTAAGTGGGGGAGAATGTAACACCCCGTGTATTTTATAACAGTAAGATTCACAAATTAAAGTATAATTAGTTTCAAATCAAAGAATTAAGGTAAACGGGATACGCTATTGCGTTAGTCTCGGAATTCTGCTTGAGATAGAGTCCGAGTTTGCGTAAAACGGATATCGTATGAAGAAGATATGGACGGACGAAGTTGGGCGAAAACCAGAAAATGGGTCAGAATGCACTGGCGCACTTGGGAAGTGCGCCAGAACAAAAATGAACTGGCGCACTTGGGAAGTGCGCCAGTGCATTTTTAGCCTGGCGCACCTGCCAAGTGCGCCCAGGGCAGAATAGGCTAGCTGGTCAGGTCTTGGCTGGCCTGGTCTGGGTTTGGTCGATTTTCTGAGCCTTGCCTTGTCACTAGGGCTAGGTGTCAGCTCCTGATTGGCCTCTCCTTCAAACGAACGGCTATTATTGAATCAAGCTCCATCGACGGTCTAAAACAACTCACAAACATTATAAAAAGGACCTAAGACCTAGCCTAAATCATAATATTTCATTTTAGCCTCAGGCCGCCGCCATTAAACCTAGAGCTCTGAATTAAGAATACAAAGAACAAAATTATAGAAGAGGAAGGACGACTACAACTAGAAGCTACAACAACTACGACGCTTTAGACAACGAATTTGGGACTATTTGATTTGGGATTTTTATTTGGATTATTTGCTTCATATTGTAAGTTCTATGTTACTTTTTAGGCAAAAACGCTAAAACAATATGGACATGCCATGAATTGAAACCGGATTTAGGAACTATTGTTAATCCATTGTTTATATTGTTTATCTTTGAATTATAATTTAGGGATATTGCTATGGCAACGTTGCAAGTTGAACTTTTCATGATTTTGATGTTGTTATGAATCACTTGGGCTTAATTGTTTGGCAAGTTGGACTAATACATGTCCATGGAATCACTATGTTTATTGAAATCTTTATGTTGATTAAACCATGCCTATGATGCTGATTAAACCATGGCAATGAATATTGATGGAATTATGCCTGTGGTGTTAATATACCCATCATGATTAATGAAAAATAGGGTATTGCTAGGTTATGATGAAAAGTTGGAATTATTATGTTTATAATGTTAGATATGTTAAAAATGTTAAATTGGAATCATTATGTCTATAATGTTAATTGAGAATCATTATGTTAAAAACGCTAAATTGGAATCATTATGTCTATCATGTTAGTTGAGAATCATTATGTTAAAAACGCTAAATTGGAATCATTATGTCTATGATGTTAGTTGAGAATCATTATGTTAAAAACGCTAAATTGGAATCATTATGTCTATAATGTTAGTTGAGAATCATTATGTTAAAAATGCTAAGTAGGAACCATTATGTTTATAATGTTAGATGAGAATCATTATGTTAAAAATGATAAATTGGAATCATTATGTCTATGAGAATCATTATGTTAAAAATGCTAAATTGGAATCCACTATGCCTATTGGGATTACTATGCCTTTAATGTTTCATGTTTGTAATAAAATTATTATTATGCCCGCAATGATTATTATGCCTATGATGTAAAGTTGAAATCATCATGTTAAATTAAGTTGGAATCATTACTATGCCAAGTTATCATCATGCTAGTATTAAAACTATGTGATATGTTATAGCCTGTTTATTATGCAAGTGATGTTGGAATTGTCACATATGCCTATCACATGTTTGGTGTTATTCCCCTTTATCTCTTGAATTGTTTATGCTTGTGAACGAAGTACGTTTATATACGTTGGGGATACGATTGGGTAGAATAGGCAAAACTTGAATTAATTATAAGCATAAACTGTGAAATTTGGCATAAGTAGAACATGAAATATGGCACGAAAACTTGACTTGAACATGCCATAACTTGACTTTAAACATGCCTTAGTTGGGCACGAAGTTGACATATGAACATGATGTGGAAATAGCAAAATCTGATAAGAACATGGGCATGACTTTAGAAAACAAGAAAGTGGCCAACTCGAGGTTGGGTTGAGTTTGTAGTGTAAATCTGCCCGGAACCGCCCGGCAAATCCAGTTGCTACAAACAATAGGATCCAATGTGGGTAGTTGGTCACATCGCGCTTGAAACCCGAGGTTGGGTTGAGTTCGTAGCGTAAACCTGCCCGGAACCGCCCGGCAAATCCAGTGGCTACGAACAATAGGATCCAATGTGAGTGGTTCGGTGCATTAACGAATCAATAAATGCCAATTAGGGTTAAGTCATGAACATGAAAAGACAACTTAACCAACTTGAACATGATTTGTAGGGCTAAGTCATGAACTTGAAAACGACAACACTTAGCCAACTTGACATGACACGTAGGCGAGTTATGTCGTGAACTGAAATGACATACTTAACCATCTTGACATGACTAGACTGGAAAAGGATTAAGTCACGAATTACATGACTTAATCTATTAGGCGGGTTAGGTCACGAATTACATGACCTAATCTATTAGGCAAAACCCTAGACACGACCCCTTTCAGCAGTAACTCTCTAGATGTATCAAGGTACCCTGGGGCTAGGCTGGGTGGGGCACGATTACTGGGCTGATTGTAAGAGGTGAACGACGGCAGTGGGGTACGCCAGTGTAGGTTCGGTGGACTACGATCGTGCACCTATCCGGGGCAGACACTGGGTATCCGTAGATTTATCTGTGCATCTTGAATCGTGTCAGGGGTTGACACCCTAGGGCTGATACACCCGAAGGTGGACCCAGCACAGGTGACTACATTCGTGGTTAGCCGTACGACACGGACACTTGACAAGCTAGAACTTGTAGGGAGTCGATCGACTAGATAATCGCTCCGTAGGACCCCGTACTTGGGTCAGACCCCGTTTCAGGGTCATTTCATGATATTGTGTCGTGGGGTTTATTTCGTGATTAACTTGTGATATGGGCTAGTATACTAGTACAGTCGATGCAACGAATCTCGAACATGTGATGCTTTACTTGACTTGTCTTGACTTATCCTGATCACCTTGGTCTATCTTGTTCACCTTGACACCATTCTTATGTTTAGTTCCAGTTCATACATGACAGGTTGTTTTAACCGTTTCTACACTGAAAGTCACTAGAACTTACTCAGTCTTTATGACTGACCCTTTTTCCTTTCGCCTCTTTTTCTTCCGTTCCCCCCCCCCTAGGTTCTCAGGGAGGGAATACCGCAGCTTGACCAGTTTTCACATCCAGCTTGAAGAGAAAGAATGTATTGCTTGGATCTTTTCCGTTTTGGACTATGGCTTTGGACAGCAATTAGGGGACTTTTGCAGTTTATTTATGTTTTCTTCATGCTTCTTTAAATAATGTAATCAAGACAGTTATGATTTTGGG
Source organism: Allium sativum (assembly GCA_030737875.1). Taxonomy (NCBI): domain Eukaryota; kingdom Viridiplantae; phylum Streptophyta; class Magnoliopsida; order Asparagales; family Amaryllidaceae; genus Allium; species Allium sativum. The sequence continues at coordinate 1,028,011,682 of CM060909.1, forward strand.
AAGTATTATGGCATGGTTTGTGTAACACGTATTTTGAAGAAATAAAAGTTGTTGTTTTCCGCTGTTCAAAAATATGTGTTATTATATCTGTCTTGTATATCTGTGACTTATACTTATAAACCTCCACCAAAATTAGGGCAATCCCTTTGAGGGTGACCCTAACGGAGGTGGGGTGTTTCAAAACCTAAAAGAAGTAATAGTAATGGCACGAAAGATAGAAATCAAAGTGAGAACAAATGAAAGCACCCTTCAAAATTGCTTCTCAATACAACTATATTCCGACCTCTTAATGAAGCGCAAATGCAAATGCAGTTCTTCATTGTTGGAAAAGTCTTCTCCTTTGGTTATGTAGAAGTTGATCATTTTATCTTTCTCTTCATCTTCTTCAATTAGGTCTAAAGATGGAAATGTTGGATAGAAGAGTAAGCTAATAATGGAGTTGGATTTTTTAATTGAAAAGCAAAAGGTAAGACGGACCATGCCTATTTCTCATCAGGAGATCTTTTCCACTGTTTTTGATGGAGCTAAAAATTATAGAATCAGGGCTTAAGAATTGAAGCGCTATGAGGAGGTGGTAATGGCATCTCGAAACCAAATTCTCACTTTTCAATTCCACCATTAATCACTCTTCTTCCCTATAATTACTTTATATGTTGATTTTAGACTTAAATTCACAAACTATAAGTATATTGCCTTTTCTATATTTGGATCAGTTAAATGACTATCATATAATTTTCATGAAAGAAGTTTGGCAGTTTGGGAGATCGCTGGTCTTGATTTTGACAATGTTGTTGTAATAACTCGGAAAATACGGGCCAATTTAAAATTTTTAAATTGGTGATTTCAAAGGAATTTGAACAATTGAAATAGAATATTTCAATAAAATAGTGAATTAGAAATAGTGAGTCAGTTTGAAAATTTGAATTCAAACTTTGACTGACTGTGCAGGGTGGAGAATATAACGGATTTTAACGAAACCAAAAATATTTAAATCTGTTAGTCAGTACCTTTCTAACGAATCTGAAAAATCGAAGTTTCATAACGGGAATCAAAAGTTATGGCCGAATGAATTTTCAGAATGGTCGCTATATAGAATATATAGCCCTCGAAATTTGATATTTTGCATACGACCTCGGAATTCGACGAAACCAATTTTGTTGGGTCCCGGATGTCAAACTATTGCTAGGTTTCAAATTTCATAATTTTTGAAGCTAGTATGTGAGCGTGGCAAAAGAAAATGCGTTTGGTCAATTTCTGTTAAATTGGATCGACCAGAAAATGGCCATTTTCCAAACGATCTCAGAATTCGACGAAACTAGTTTTGTTGGGACCGTAGCGTCAAAACATAGCTAGATTTATTTTTCTGGAATTTTTCGAATCAGTTTGTGGCCCTGGCAAATTGAAATGTACGTTCAAAGTTAAAAATTAAATGTTTTATACTTTAATTTGAAAAATAACTGACTGTAACAGTCGAATTGGCCAACGAAACATATCCCATTGTGTCTGGGATGGGGGTATTTAGCTAGGGACGACAGTCGTTGGGTTTAAAAAGGAGTTCGTTGGAGAAAACACTATTTAAAAATATAATATATATCGGCCAATAGGATTTTTTCTTTCATAATTAAAAAAAAACCCAAAACCTCGAATCAACGGCGAAACCCGTTCCCCCCTTCTCTCCTCCGCCGCCGCCGCTACAGCCACTTCCAGCCAACGCCACCACCGCCGTTCGACACGTCTCTGCCCCCTCGTCAGATCCGACCCACCCACGACCTCCCTCGACGCCTCCTCCGCCTGAATCGAGGCCAGAAAGCCCGCCACTTCCTGGCGCCGCCGACGACGATCCCGACCACCGAGCACCATCAAACCACCACCGACAGGACCCCCTCTCGAAGCTCTTCCACGTCCAACTCCCCGATCATCCCCTCGTGCCTCGGTTCTCGCGAAAACCGCAAACCTAGTTTTGAACCATCGTGAAAGGTGAGTTCTTTTTTATGTTTGCACTTTGAAAAATCATATTTTTTGGTATGTTGAAGAAATTCGATGAAACAAGAAACATCGGGACCGCAAGGAAGCTCTCTACCACATAGAAGAAGCCGCGGATTTTTCTGAGTCAACTACGATTTTTAGCACTCCAAAAACCAATGTGAGAAATCTAAATTAAAAGAATTTGAATGGAAAATGTCGTGTATAAATTATATGAGTGAAATATAAATTACACACGTGTTGTATACCTCATGTACATGTGTGGTGTAAGGTATATAAGCGAAGTATGAATTATACATGCATAGAATAATTGATATATGTGTTGAAATGCAAGTGAAATATAGCAAATATATATATATATATATATATATATATATATATATATATATATATATATACACACACTCCCCTCGTCCACAAACCATGGACGATATTTATTGTTGTGAATTGGTGTGAAATATTGGATGAAAAATACGAATGGTTGAATAATTGTTTGTGGTTGATATTGTTTGGTTGTGGTTGAAAAATACCCATTGGTGATTGAAATGAATTGGAAATATTTGTGGAAATAAAAATAAAACATGCCGCCTGTGTGCGAATTAGATTCACGAATCCCCATTGTCAAAAACTGCGAGGTTTTAAGGTAGAGCGAGGAGCCGTACTAGGGACGGTGCCGGTTTTAACTACCCTGCCATTATGCTGCCGAAATTTTGAATAATATTCATGTGTTAGAATTATTTTCATATGTTGAAATTATTTTCATGCATTGAAATTAAAGTCCTATGTTGAAACTATATCCATGTGTGGAAATGTTCATGTGTTGAAAAGTGTTGTGTGAAAATTAAATTCATTTGTGAATGAATGAAGTGTTAAACAATAAAAAATCACCTTTTTATAATATATATGAAGTATGAAAAATATTCGCCTTATATAAATAGTTTCAACAATAAAAATTCCATCTTTCTAATATGAACAACATAAATAAAATATCCATGTGTGTAAATGCTCATGTGTTGAGAAGTGTGTGTAGTGGAAAAGTTCATGTGTTGAATAAAAAGATCGAACAATAAAAAATTACATTTTTATTGAAACTATGAAGTGTTTAAAACATCCATTTGTTGAATAAATATTTTAAATGATAAAAATATCATTTTTATCATATATGTGATATGCTAGAGATATGCGGACGTTGAAATAAATATTTGTGAATGAAATATTATTTTTAACATGCATAGGAACTAAATAAAATAGTCATGTGTTGAAATCTATTTTAGTTCACCAAAATTATCATCTTTGAAATGTGAAGTGTTTAAAATAGCCACTTGTTCAAATAAATGTGCATGAGTTGAAATATACATTAATTAGCTAATGATATGATTTTAGCCTATGCATGCAACATTAGAATGAATGGTGTTTTTAAACCAAAGTAAATTGAATATGAAGTTGAATGGAAAATGATAAGTGATAAAAATTGTATATATGTACATGCATATTTATTGAACAGGTTATAGCAAAGGGGCTAGAGAAGAGGAATAAAATTTTGTGCCCGACAAATAGGTACATTTACTGTTTTGTTTGGGTGATGATTTTATGAGCCTGTTGGCTAGCCGCTTGGCTTTTTCTTTTTGACATGAGACGCCCGTGTGGCTATTTGGGAATTTTCCCAGCCCCTCGCGTACAAAGGAGGTTATGGCGAAATTTTCCAAAATTTAAAGGCGTTAGTGAAATAATTGAAGTGAAAACTATATAGGAATTTTTGAATGAACTATATTTATATAAATATATAAATATAAATAAAATTAAAACGAAACATGGCCGTGCAGTTCGTGTTTTGAAACCGTGATTTCAAACGACTAGTGCGGGAAATCCGACCATTGGATTTTCCCGAAACCGCAACCGTTGGGTTCGCCTTGGAAATATCTTTCCAACGGCACCAGCTTTGTGAAGATCCCACGGTTGGATTGTCTAGAATGTTTAATTCAAATCTGAAGAAAAACAGCGCCAAAAACAATTATATATATATATATATATAAATATAATTAAATTAAATCGAATAACGACGCTGCAGTTCGTAAATTGAAATCGTAACTTCAAATGGCTAGTGTAGAAGATCCGACCGTCGAATTTGTTTTGAAATGGCCTTCCTAATGATATAAATTTTGTGAAGATCCAACGGTTAAATTTTCAGATATGTGTAAAACAAATTTAGTGAAAAACAGCGCCAGTGCATCGGCATGGCCTGAATCGTCGTTTAATTAAATATGGCCGTTTTAAATAAAAATGGCGATATATCGTTATAAAATACTATAGACGATATAGAGTGGGAATAAACCAATTTCGTTGTGTTTGCTTGATATGTGATGGTTGAATATATTTAACATGAGAATTATAACTAAATAACTGAAATGTGAATGTTGAATAGTCCAACCATGGCATAAATTGATTTGAAAATCTAAATATACGTGGGTTATTTGAAAAGGCCGAGTTCATCTCATTTCAAATAATCAATCGACGTTGAGAAGTCGAAGAGTCGAAGACGGTTGAAGACCGACGATCGTCACATTGGATGGATGGGCGCTACTGATGCTCGTGAGTGGAGTAGCTACCATGAAGGAACTGAAGTAGTAGCCATCCAAACATACTGTTGATTGTACGGATATGCGAGGAATTGGTGCCTCCGGTTTCGTTCAGACCCAGAACGGACTTGTAAATGGACTGTGTGTCTGACATTGGATTTTGTTCTGTGCTGATTGATCTCTGTTAAATATATATCTGTTTGGCGGCGGAGAATTTATTCTCTTGCTTAATGCCCTTCTCTGAGACGTACGAGCTCAGAGGTTATGTCTTGATAGAAATCAGTCGCATGGAGTGGATTGCCTGTGTGGCACGCCTAAGTGGCATATGATCAAGGCTTCTGTTGCAAAGCAAAGTCTTGTGGTTGATGATCAAAGCATGGTCTGTGTGACATAGCTTTGTGTATAACGTGGATTCGCGAGCCTCACACCTCGGTATGAGTCAAAAACGGGAGAGTGACTGCAGAGAGAGCACGACGTTTCTTTCTAGCTAAGGTGGTGTCAGTGACCTACCAGCCCTGACATTATATATACTTTTCACCTGTGTGGTTGTTGGAATGCGAGGCGCCTCGATATAGGTCTGTAAGGACCGGGAAACGTGTGTTCAGGAATAACTAATCCTCAAAAGTAAGAGACGAACGGCCCTGAAGATCCAAGGATCATAGTGGGGTCCTGGGACATTTGCTAGAGTGTCTCGAATCGGAGAGGAGCTTGCCCCTTGCCTCTACTCATGAAGGAATCCAATTTCCAATACGAAATATGCGGACGTGATTGTATTACTAGTACGGCGACATAGTGGTATGGGTCATTTATGCCGCCTATGATTGATATTTATGATTGAAATCGCTTTTGAAACATATATGCACTAGTAATAATATCAAACATTTTTGTTTAATTTGTATGAAGCATTTTTGCCCATTATAAGGTAAAAACTCTATCCTCCAGCTTGCGTTGCATTGTGTGATGGGACCTGAGTCTTATAATGGCTTCATTTTATAAAAAGCATTGCGATGATTTAATCATTTACTTTATTTCATGCACTAGCACTCATTGGAGTAAACCCGTTCCGCGAAAGTGGCGTGGTCCTTTGATTTTCCTTATTATTGTTGTTAATAAGTTAAGTAGATTTATCATACTAGTCCCATGACTGACTCGTAGTTTGTTTCACCTTGCAAACTCGGGTGCCCTCATTTTCACACGGGCAGCCTAGTTACAGGTTTCTGACGCACTTTTGGCTCATGGCGAGGCTTGACTACACCGTGCTGACTTGGATTTTCTCCGCCATTATTGTATCTATATCATGATTCCGCCATCGGCGATGTAGACTGATATTTATTTTGTGTACTCTTTATGTATGATTCCGCCTCAGGCGATGGTGACTGAGTATGTATCATTATGCACTAAGTTGTATCCTGTACTGTGCTTCTCTGATGTGATGATATCTATATGATTCCGCTGTCATATGTGTGTAAAATTATTCTATTTTCTGTTTATGCTATTATCTGTGATTTTCTAATGATGATTAATGTGTTATATTCCAATGATTATCCTTAACACCGTGTCACGGGGTTTTGGGATCGTCACAGCTGGTATCAGAGCTTTGGTTAACCTTAGTTCTGGAGTCTAACACATTAAACACTTCGTCAAAATAGAATCAGTAGTATTCTAAGACGAGTCGCTCATTAGAGATAGGACTAGTAAAGTCCTTGAATGAGCCGAGCAGAATAGCAAAAACATTTGATCAGTCCATCGTTATCTTTCCGTAAATTTTCTGCTTAACTATGGAATAAACTATCATTGCTGTTAGCTGACTCTTTCCTTGCTTATACAGAATTTGACAAATGGCTACCAGAGCAGCCGCCGCTAGAGGAGGCCGTGCCGGCTGAGGCCGAGGAAGGGGAGAAGCCCCAGTTCAAGAAGGACCTTTGATACAACCTCCGGCCGCTCAGTACTTCGAGCTAGACCGTGTAGCCAAGAGATACAAAAACTTAGGAGGCAAGACCTTCTCGGGAACTGGCACAGTAATAGAGGCCCTTGCATGGCTCAAAACATGCGAGAAAATTCTTGAAGGCCTAAGGCTTGGAGACGAAGATAAAGCTATTATGGGCGCCTGGCTTATGCAGGAACAAGCCGAACTATGGTGGGAATCTCTCACCGCCGGGAATAGAGAAGTTGGAAGAACATGGGATGGATTCAAAGAACTCTTCAAGGAGAAATATGTCCCAGAACAAGCTCTGGAACGAATGCACGATGACTTCGCCAACCTCCAGCAGGGGGATCTTTCCGTGCAAGATTATCTGAATAAATTTACACTGTTGTCACCCTATGCTCTGGAGCTCGTCGCCACTGCAAAGTCCAAAAATAATAGGTTTACCCTTAGGCTAAGGCGACAGTATCATGATAGAGCCATGGCCCATGTCAAGCTGGAATTCAACGAACTGGTGGAAATGACATGCAACTACGAAGACCTTGACCATAGGCATCTGGAGCAGGATCGCGCTAGAAGACAAGCCGGGAACAAATGCAAGCCTGCAGCAAATCAAGCTGAGTCAAGCCAAGCAGCATCTTCAAAACCTCAGACCGACAAGCTGCCGAGAGGAAATTGCTTTAACTGTGGCAAAGCGGGGCACTACTCTAATGTGTGCACAACCCCGAAGAGGCAGAAGACAAATTCACAAGGTTCAAGCCAGGGTTCTCAGAACCCTCGCTCCTGCTTTAATTGCTGCAAGACCGATCATCTAGTCAAAGAATGTCCTTTGCTGAAGAAGGCCACAGCAGCTCATGTCTATGACGGGTCGAGCCCGCCAGCTGCTTCCGATGGAGCAGGTAAACCCGATGTTTTGGGAAGTACCCTTACAATTAAAAATATTCCTGTCTCTGTATTGTTTGACACAGGTGCATCACATAGTTTTATTGCTAGTAACACAATGCACAAATTAAAGTTAAAACAGAGAAAGCTTAAAGAATAGGTTGAAGTTCATAACCCGATAGGTGGTTCTATCACTCTCAGTTCATGTTGTAGAGTGCCAATCTCTTATTCTTCCTACAAATTTTCTTTCAATTTGATCATCATGGATTTTCTCGAATTCGATATCATTCTAGGGCTAGATTGATTAACGAAGTATGAAGCTGAGGTAGAGTGTGCGGAAAGAATCGTTAAAATTCGAACGAAGCTTAGATATATTACGGTACCCTGCCATGGTTCGAATCCGAATAGAGAAGAATTTTGGTCGGCATTAGAACTTATGCCCACTTCCATAGAAAAGATTCCGATTGTTAGAAGCTATGCGGATGTGTTTGAAGAAGTTGAAAACTTACCTCCGCAAAGAGAAATAGAATTCCGAATCGATCTAATTCCCAATGCCAGACCAGTGGTACATCCAATTTGTCGAATGACTCCGAAGGAAAAAGAAGAGTTGGGCGATCAAACTCGTCAACTGTTGTAGAAGGGTCTAATCAGACCTAGCTTTTCTAATTGGGGTTCAGCTGTTGTGTTTGTCCCAAAGTCAGACGGTACTCTTCGATTATGCGTTGATTACCAAGACCTCAACAAACAGACGCTTAAAAACAAGTATCCATTGCCCCGCATCGATGATTTACTAGATCAATTGAATGGGGCGAAAGTATTTTCCTGAATGTACCTAGCTACAGGTTTTCATCAATTGAGGATAGCAGAAGAGTGTGTTCCTTTGACAGCTTTCAGAGGTCTAGACATATTTTATGAATGGTTAGTAATGTTGTTTGGCCTGTGCAACGCTCCAGCATACTTTGTCGATCTAATGAATAGAGTGTTCAGGGGAGTTCTGAATAAATTTGTCCTCGTATTCATCGATGATATTTTAATTTACTCCAAATCAAAACCCGAGCATGAAAAACACTTAGAAAAAGTATTGGAGATTTTAAGAAAGAACGTCTTCAAAGACAAATTCTCTAAATGTGTCTTCTGGCAAGAAGAAGTGAAGTTTCTTGGCCATGTCGTGTCAGAGAAAGGGATTTCTGTTGACCCAAGCAAAATAACAGCAATTCAAGACTAGAAACAACCCACTACTCCCACAGAAGTTAGAAGTTTTATGGGGTTGGCTAGTTATTATCGAAAGTTCGTTAAGGATTTTTCGAAGATATCCGGTCCGTTAACGAAGCTCACTAAGAAGCATGAGAAATTTAAGTAGACTTCCGACTGTGAAGAAGCTTTCCAGGAATTGAAATCGAAACTGACCACTGCTCCAGTGTTAACCATTATTGATGGCAATCAGGATTTAACGGTTTGGACAGATGCTTCTTTAGAGGTCTTGGTGCAGTGTTAATTCAAAGAGGCCAAGTAGTCGCTTATACAAGCCGCCAATTGAAACCACATGAGAAGAATTATGTGACTCATGATCTTGAGTTGCTAGCCATCGTTTTTTCCTTGAAAATCTGGAGGCATTATTTATTAGGCGAGAAGTTTATACTGTATACAGATCATCAATCATTGAAGTATTTATATACCCAGAAAGATCTGAATTTGAGACAGCAGCGTTGGCTAGAATTTCTTGCAGCGTATGATCTTGATATCCTATATACGCCGGGGAAGGCTAACGTAGTAGCGGATGCGCTTAGTAGGAAAACCGCAATCATTGCCAATCTTATAATTACGCCAGGATTGATTGATAAAATATCTGTTCTTCAGAAAAGTGACAATTTTGTGAAAGAGATAATAAGAAGGATTCAAAGGGGCTAGGGCTCCAGTTTCCAAGTAGATAGTGAGGGAGTTTTGAGATTGAATAGAAGAATATGTGTTCCCAACATTCCAGAGCTCAAAAGAGAGGTGCTGGATGAATGCCATAAATCCAAATTTTGCATCCATCCTGGTGTGAGTAAAATGTACAACGATATCAAACGCACTTTCTGGTGGAAGGCAATGAAAAGGGATATTTCTTTGTATGTTAGCAGATGCCCTACTTGTCAATTGGTCAAGAGCGACCAGCAGAAGCTAGCTGGACTGTTGCAACCGTTGGAAGTCCCAGGTTGGAAATGGGAACAGATTTCCATGGATTTCATAGATGGCTTGCCGCGAACCAGGAAAGGTAATGACAGCATTTGGGTAATCGTAGATCGCTTCACAAAGACTGCCCATTTTATACCTGTCAGATCCAATAGAACCGCTCAAAGTCTAGCACAGATATATTTCAAAGAAATCGTTAAGCTGCATGGAATTCCCATCAGCATAGTCAGTGATAGAGACCCGATATTTGCTAGCAAATTCTGGGAAGCTTTCCAGACAGAATTGGGAACGAAACTGAATATGAGCACCTCTTATCACCCTCAAACAGATGGCCAAACAGAGCGGGTGAATAGAATTCTCGAAGATTTATTGCTGGCTTGTATAATTGATTTTGGTGGGTCATGGGAAGATCACTTGCATTTAGCAGAATTCTCATATAACAATAGCTATCAAGCAAGTTTGGGAATGTCGCCATTTAAAGCATTATATGGCAGACCGTGCAGATCTCCAGCATGTTGGGTAGAATCTGGCAACAGACTTGTGTTAGGACCCGATATGATTAGAGAAGCATCTGATAAAGTCGACTTCATCAAAAAGCGATTGAGAACCGCCCAAAGCCGACCGAAAAGTTATGCAGATTCTAGAAGGAGAGATTTGACATTTGCTGTTGGTGATCATGTTTATTTGAAGGTTTCTCCGATGAGAGGAGTAATCAGATTTGGCAAAACTGGGAAGTTGGCACCGAGATTTATTGGTCCCTTTCCTATACTTGAACGAATTGGAACTCTTGCTTATAGGGTTCAATTACCAGATTGGTTACCTGGAGTGCACGATGTGTTTCACATATCTCAACTTAAAAGACATGTGCATGATCCGGATCTTGTTGTAGATGAAGCAGCGCAACAGGATATAGACATAACTCCAGAATTAGCACTTTGAAGAGAGCCATTAAAGATTGTTGGCAAAGAAACTAGAGAACTAAGAAGCAAAAAGGTTCATTTAGTTAAAGTGCAGTGGAGCAGTGATCCTAGAGACTGTACTTGGGAGACTGGGGAAAGCATTAAGCAAGCTTACCCCAAATGCAGAGTGGATATCTCTGACTAACTCCGGTGCAAGGTACCTTTACAATACTTTGCATTTACATTTTGTTTCCTACTTTACTGTTGTTTCCTTTTCGAGGACGAAAAGTTTTAAGTGGGGGAGACTGTAATAACCCGGAAAATACGGGCCAATTTAAAATTTTTAAATTGGTGATTTCAAAGGAATTTGAACAATTGAAATAGAATATTTCAATAAAATAGTGAATTAGAAATAGTGAGTCAGTTTGAAAATTTGAATTCAAACTTTGACTGACTATGCAGGGTGGAGAATATAACGGATTTTAACGAAATCAAAAATATTTAAATCTGTTAGTCAATACCTTTCTAACGAATCTGAAAAATCGAAGTTTCATAACGGGAATCAAAAGTTATGGCCGAATGAATTTTCAGAATGGTCGCTATATAGAATATATAGCCCTCGAAATTTGATATTTTGCATACGACCTCGGAATTCGATGAAACCACTTGGGTCCGGGATGTCAAACTATTGCTAGGTTTCAAATTTCATAATTTTTGAAGCTAGTATGTGAGCGTGGCAAAAGAAAATGTGTTTGGTCAATTTCTGTTAAATTGGATCGACCAGAAAATGGCCATTTTCCAAACGACCTCAGAATTAGACGAAACTAGTTTTGTTGGGACCGTAGCATCAAAACATAACTAGATTTATTTTTCTGGAATTTTTCGAATCAGTTTGTGGCCCTGGCAAATTGAAATGTACATTCAAAGTTAAAAATTAAATGTTTTATACTTTAATTTAAAAAATAACCGACTGTAACAGTCGAATTGGCCAACGAAACATATCCCATTGTGTCCGGGATGGGGGTATTCAGCTAGGGACGACGGTCGTTGGGTTTAAAAAGGAGTTCGTTGGAGAAAACACTATTTAAAAATATAATATATATATATATATATATATATATATATCGGCCAATAGGATTTTTTTTCTTTCATAATTAAAAAAATAAAAAAAAACCAAACCCTCGAACCAACGGCGAAACCCGTTCCCCCCTTCTCTCCTCCGCCGCCGCTGCTACAGCCACTTCCAGCAAACGCCACCACCGCCGTTCGAAGCATCTCCGCCCCCTCGTCAGATTCGACCCAACCACGACCTCCCTCGACGCCTCCTCCGCCTGAATCGAGGCCAGAAAGCCCGCCACTTCCTGGCGCCGCCGACGACGATCCCGACCACCGAGCGCCACCAAACCACTACCGACAGGACCCCCTCTCGAAGCTCTTCCACGTCCAACTCCCCGATCATCCCCTCGTGCCTCGGTTCTCGCGAAAACCGCAAACCTAGTTTTGAACCAACGTGAAAGGTGAGTTCTTTTTTATGTTTGCACTTTGAAAAATCATATCTTTTTGGTGTGTTGACAAAATTCGATGAAACAGGAAACATCGGGACCGCAAGGAAGCTCTCTACCACATAGAAGAAGCCACGGATTTTTCTGAGTCAACTACGATTTTTAGCACTCCGAAAACCAATGTGAGAAATCTAAATTAAAAGAATTTGAATGGAAAATGTCGTGTATAAATTATATGAGCGAAATATAAATTACACACGTGTTGTATACCTCATGTACATGCGTGGTGTAAGGTATATAAGCGAAGCATGAATTATACATGCATAGAATAATTGATATATGTGTTGAAATGCAAGTGAAATATTGCAAATATATATATATATATATACATACTCCCCTCGTCCACAAACCATGGACGATATTTATTGTTGTGAATTGGTGTGAAATATTGGATGAAAAATACGAATGGTTGAATTATTGTTTGTGGTTGATATTGTTTGGTTATGGTTGAAAAATACCCATTGGTGATTGAAATGAATTGGAAATATTTGTGGAAATAAAAATAAAACATGCCGCCTGCATGCGAATTAGATGCATGAATCCCCATTGTTAAAAACCGCGAGGTTTTAAGGAAGAGCAAGGAGCCGTACTAGGGACGGTGCCGGTTTTAACTACCCTGTCGTTATGCTGCCGAAATTTTGAATAATATTCATGTGTTAGAATTATTTTCATATGTTGAAATTATTTTCATGCGTTGAAATTAAAGTCCTATGTTGAAACTATATCCATGTGTGGAAATGTTCATGTGTTGAAAAGTGTTGTGTGAAAATTAAATTCATTTGTGAACGAATGAAGTGTTAAACAATAAAAATCACCTTTTTATAATATATATGAAGTATGAAAAATATTCGCCTTGTATAAATTGTAACGACACGGGTTTCGCCCGACCTTAATCGATCGCAAAATCGACCAAGACCGTTCAAAATCCGCATACGTTAACTTTGGGAATACAACACATCAGAACAATAACAGCAGACTTTTATTACATCATGATAATATAACATCAGAGTACAGAATATATCAGAGTACATCGAAATTAAAATACAGCGGAAGGAAAATTTACAATAAATTAAATACAATGCAGTGGAAATAAAATAACTAAGGCAGCAGAAGGCTTCCAATATTCTGGACACAGCTTTAAGCTTCAATCCAGGATCCTGCTAAAAAGATAAACCTGTAGACACTGCTCGACTGCCCGTGTGGAAAGAGGGCACCCGAGTTTGAAAAAAAGTGGAAACAAACAACGGGTCAGTCGTGGGACTGGTGTGAGAATTCTTAACTAATAAATCACTATTAATAGGGCAAATCCAAAGACCACGCTGCTAATGCGGAACGGGTTTACTCTAATGGATTGCCGTGCATAACTTAAAGTAAATCGTAAAACAACGCAATGCTTTTTAGAAAAATGAAATCACCATAAGACTCAGGTCCCATCACACAATGCAACGCACACCAGAGGATAGAGTTTTACCTTATGGTGATCAAACATGATAAATACGGCAAATACGAGTTTGATATTATTATTAGTGTGTATATGTTTTAAAAACAATTTCAATCATAATGTATAAATCCTAGGAAGCATAGGTACCATATGTTATGCCTCCATACTAGTAATACAATCAAATCCGTAGGGTCGTATTTGGAATTTGGATTTCCATCTGAGTCAAGGCTAGGGAGGAGCTCCTTACCGATTCGAGACACTCTAGCTAATGCCTCAGGATTACCCGCAGTTAACCCTTGGAAATGGCAGGGCCGGTCCTCAAATACAGCTTAGAGGATTGGCAATTCCTAAGCACACGTTCCCCGGTCTTATAGGACCTATCCGAGGCGCCTCATTCCATCATCCACATAAGTAAAATGTCAGGGCTGGTAGGTCACTGACACGACTCTAGCTAGAAAGAAACGTGCTGCTCTCCCTGCGTTCCCTTCTCCCGTTTTAGACTCCGCCGGTGTGTGAGGCTCGTGAAGTCACGTCATACACAAAGCTATACCTAAACAGGTTATGCTTTGATCATCCCACAAGGCCTGCTTTTCAACAAAGCCTTGATCATATGCATCTTAGCATGCCACATCATCACTCCATATCACACTACCAATCCTTTGGCAAAATATATGAACGGGTGTTAAGCAAGAGAATAAATTCTCCGCCACCAAACATCCATACATTCGACAGAAGATTAATAACATGATATATAATGGAGTACGATGTCAGACATACAATCCATTTATAAGCTTATGCTCTGGGTCTGCGCGAAAGCCAAATCCGTTCAATCAACGTGTTCGTTCGGACGACGATCATGACCTTGACTTGGGAGCAAATCAATTCAAAGTCTCAATCGCTGTCCTCCCGAGGGGAAGATTGACGATCTTCATTAGTCGTCTTCTTCTTCAATTCTCATCGTCGTTTGATTATTTGGAATGAGATTAACTCGGTCTTCCCAAATAATCTTCGTATATATATATGTAAATATATTGAAAACTCTTCCTTATCGTTATTTCTAATTTATAACGATTATTTCCTATTTTATTTAATTAAAAATAATTAAATCTTTAATTAACGACGATTCAGGTCAATGGCGATTTTGGCGCTGTTTTCAACCAATTTTGATTTTCACATAACTCAAAATCTAACCGTTGGATTTTGACGTATTATATATCGTTGGAAAGATTTTTCCAACACGGTCCTAACGGTTTCAGTTTCGGGAAAATCCGACGGTCGGATCTCCTTGTATAGTCGTTTAAAAGTTCGATTTCAAAACGCAAACTACCGCGCTCGATTCGTTTAATTTTAATTATATTTATATATATAATATATAAATAAATCGTTAATTCTCATCCTTATACACATTTTCATTCTCTTATCTTTTCAATTACACATACATGAAAATGCAATTTATAATTAGGCGATGAATCATTCCTCTTACTTTATTATTATTCTTATAATTTACATTAAAATGTAAATTATAATACATCGTTCAATTGATTTATTTTCATCTTTCCACTATATTATAATTCTATTCATATAAAATATTCATTTTCTCTTTTAAGTGCATTCTTAACTTCAATTACATAAAAATGTAATTTTATTGTAAGATGTAAATCCCATTCCTAATTACATATAAAAATGTAATCTTTATTTACTTGACACATTCCTATTTTTTATTTATATAAAATAAATGTGAACTTTCATTCTTATCACCATTCTTATTTAATTTACAAAAAATGTAAATTTTCACTCTAGACACATTCTTACTTGATTTACATTAATAAAATGTAAATTGCACCTACGGTGTAAATTCTTACATATATTACATAAATTAAAATGAAATCTTTTTCCTACGGTGTATTTTTCTTTCTAATTAACATTAAAAAAATAATGTTACTCATCTTATGATCAAATTCTCTTTTATTTACATAATAAAATGATGTAAATTTTCTACGGTATAAATCCTTTTTATAATTACATAATAATATAATGTAAATTAATCCTATAGTTAATTCTCTTTATATTAACATTATAAATAATGTTAACTTAACATGCGGTGTATTTCAATTATATTACATTATAAAATGATGTAAAATAGCATACGGTGGATTTTCTTTTTATTACATTAACAAAATGAATTTTTTTTTTTCCTACGATGGAAATCCTCTTTTTATTACATTAATAAAAATGTTAATTTAACATACCATGATTTTTCTTTTATTTTACATTGAAAATAATGTAATTTAACATACCGTGCATTTTCTTTTATATTACATTATAGAAAATGTATATTCTAACATACGATGCATTTCTATATATTTACATTAAAGAAAATGTAAAATTTAACATACGGTGAAATTCTAATCATTTACATTAAAGAAAATGTATACTTTTTAATTACAATGTAAACACTACCTCTAATTCACATTGTAAAAATATAATTTCTAATTGCCCTGTTATCCTACGTTGTGATTACTATATAATTTACATTAAAAATAATGTAAAATGGACATACGGTGAAATTCAAGTATATTTACATTAAGAAAAATGTAAATTTTACGTACGGTGAAATTCTAACGTTAATTTACATAATAAAATGTAAAATTTATGTCATCTCCAAATTTCAATATTTTATTTACATAATAAGATGTAAATTTTATGTCATCGTAAATTCTAATATTAAATTTACATAATAAGATGTAAATTTATATCAACGCCAAACTCTGACATTTCATTTACATAATAGGATGTAAATTTTATGTCAACGCAAAATTCTAACATTAAATTTACATAATAAGATGTAAATTTATGTCAACGCAAAATTCTAACATTAACAAATGTGTTAAATTTGTCATACGATGAAATTTCTTATTTTTAACATTAACAAAAATGTTAAATTCTCCTACATTTCAATTTTACATAATAAAATGTAAAATCTAACACAAGTCGCATTCTTATTTTACTTGCATCAAATAATATGTAAATTGAAATTTCTTTTTAATATTAACATTAAAAATGTTAATTTATACATGCGGTAAAATTACTTTTTAATATTAACATTTAAAAGTTAATGTCATCATACGGTTAAATTACTTTTTATATATTAACATTAAAAATAAATAATGTAAATTTTCATACGTTGTACATATTCTTATTATTAACATTAAATATAATGTTAATTTTATCATACATTGAATTACTTATCATTAACATTGAAAAAATAATGTTAATTTTATCATACGTTGAATTACTTATCATTAACATAAAAAAAAAATGTTAATTTTATCATACGTTGAATTACTTATCATTAACATAAAAAAAATAATGTTAATTTTATCATACGTTGAATTACTTTATTCACATAAATAAAATGTGAAATTTCCCTACGGTCAAAATTTCTATTTAATCTACATGGAAAATAATGTAGATTTATACATGCGGTGAAACTCATATATATTTACATAATAAAATGTAAATTTCATAGCATCGCAAATTTCTTACTTTAATTTTACATAATTAAATGTAAATTCATATCCACATAACTTCATACTTAAATTTTACATAATTAAATGTAAATTCGTGTCAAATATCATAACAACAGCATCCAAACATAGCAACAAGTCCACATCCAACAACTAGCATCAAGGTAATTAAAAGGTGCTATTTTGCTGGACATATGTAAAAACAACATGGCGTGATTAAATAAAGAACACATAATTAATTTTAATTAACTATTAATTCAGATTTAAACCTTAAAATTCTAGGCAATTCAGATTTAACATCATACAGGGTGAACCGTTCAGATCCATGTTCTAAACAGCATGTGTTATTTGATCTACGCTTAACAATCATGCAATAATTATTAAATAAAATAAATTAAATTTAAAAATAAAATTCTCACAGTGTTTGGTCCGAGAAGGAGACTCGAATTTGATCAGATTTGGTGTTCGAGTTCACTTGTTTTCGGATCTGGAACAATTCCAATGCAAATTGATAAGAAAAATCAAAATCAAGCCTTTAACAACTGTCGCAGCGACGCTTGAAAGCGTGACGAATTCTGAAATAAAATTTACCTTAGAACGTTCAAAAATTCAAACTCCGATAACTTTTGATTTACTGAACGGTTTTGGGTGCGGTTTTTTGGAGGATGGAGCTCTTGGAGAGGCCGATCTACGGGGGTAGGCGCGGTGGAGCTCGGTCGGGGTATGGCGGCGCAGTCGAGGCCGAACGGATCGGACTTCGGGGAGGTGGTGCGTCGGCTACGGTGGACGAGAGGTGCTGGAACTTGTCGGAGATCGAAGGGCTCGAGAATCTCTTCGAAACGAGTATAAGTTTGAGACTTTTCATTGAGAAATGAGGTCGAAATCGAAGTTCAAAAATTCGAGTGGAAATGGGTTAAGCGGCGGGTTTCAAACGGAGGAGAAGGAGACTACTGTAGCACGTATTTATACGTGTATTCCTAGGGTATTCTAATTATTATTTTATTTTAATAATTTCAGAAAATAGTGATTTTCCGTCCGAACTCCGATTCGCGCTCAACAACTGTCGAACTATACGTTTTGATGCCTTCTGAACGCAATGGAACATGTTACAGGACCCAATTCCGAAATTTATTATGAGTTTTGAAATAATTATATTATTTTATTAATATTTTAATGTATACCGTACATGAAAATTCACCGAGGTCACAAATTAACTTCAAAAATTCTCGAAAATTATATTTAGCTATGTTTTGATGCTGTGGACCTATGAAAATTAATTTTGTTCAATTCTGAGCCCGTATGAATTTTTAATGAATTTTTAAAGTAAAAAATTTGTCCGTTTACACTTAAAAATCAATTATAATTATATTTTAATTCTAAAAATTACCAAAAAATCATTTTTAGCTTTGGTTTGATGATACGAATCCAACAAAATTTATTTCGTTGAATTCTGAGACATTATGAAAAATGACTATTTTTAAGGCCAGTATATTTAATATTAAAAATACATTTTTAAACAAATAATTTTTCGAAACTCGAAATATATAAGTGTTTACTGTTTTTCAATGCAGAAACGTCATTTTGAACTCAATGGAAGTGGTTTCGAGTTCAAATTCCTTCGTATGCAAAAAGTAGCATTTTTGTCCTATGCAAATTACCCAACGGCCTTTCTAAAAATTGAATTGGCCATAACTTTTGATTTCCGCTATGAAATTTCGATTTTTCAGATTCGTTGGAAAGATATTTTTAAATAGATTCTAATATTTTTGGTTTCACTAAAATCCGTTAAATTTTGTATCCTGTACGGTCGGTCAAAGTTCAAGTTTGACTTTTCAAACTACCGCGCTATTTCTAACTCTTTTTATAATTAAAATTAAATTATTCATTCTAACTTCGATTTGAATCAAATTTGTGATCATTATTATTTAAAATAGATTATTTTAAATATCAAAACTCATTTAAAATCAATTAAAATAAATTTTAAATTGGCCCCAAAATTCAGGGTTGTTACATAAATAGTTTCAACAATAAAAATTCCATCTTTCTAATATGAACAACATAAATAAAATATCCATGTGTGGAAATGCTCATGTGTTGAGAAGTGTGTGTAGTGGAAAAGTTCATGTGTTGAATAAAAAGATCGAACAATAAAAAATTACATTTTTATTGAAACTATGAAGTGTTTAAAACATCCATTTGTCGAATAAATATTTTAAATGATAAAAATATCATTTTTATCATATATGTGATATGCTAGAGATAGGCGGACATTGAAATAAATATTTGTGAATGAAATATTATTTTTAACATGCATAGGAACTAAATAAAATAGTCATGTGTTGAAATCTATTTTAGTTCGCCAAAATTATCATCTTTGAAATGTGAAGTGTTAAAAATAGCCACTTGTTCAAATAAATGTGCATGAGTTGAAATATACATTAATTAGCTAATGATATGATTTTAGCCTATGCATGCAACATTAGAATGAATGGTGTTTTTAAACCAAAGTAAATTGAATATGAAGTTGAATGGAAAATGATAAGTGATAAAAATTGTATATATGTACATGCATATTTATTGAACAGGTTATAGCAAAGGGGCTAGAGAAGAGGAATAAAATTTTGTGCCCGACAAATAGGTACACGTTTACTGTTTTGTTTGGGTGATGACTTTATGAGCCTGTTGGCTAGCCGCTTGCTTTTTCTTTTTCTTTTTGACATGAGACGCCCGTGTGGCTATTTGGGAATTTTCCCAGCCCTTCCCGTACAAAGGAGGTTATGGCGAAATTTTCCAAAATTTAAAGGCGTTAGTGAAATAATTGAAGTGAAAACGATATAGGAATTTTTGAATAAACTATATTTATATAAATATATAAATATATAAATATAAATAAAATTAAAACGAAACGTGGCCGTGTAGTTCGTGTTTTGAAACCGTGATTTCAAACGACTAGTGCGGGAAATCCGACCATTGGATTTTCCCGAACCGCAACCATTGGTTTCGCCTTGGAAATATCTTTCCAACGGCACCAACTTTGTGAAGATCCGACGGTTGGATTGTCTGGAATGTTTAATTAAAATCTGAAGAAAAACAGCGCCAGAAACGATTATATATATATATATATATATATATATAATTAAATTAAATCGAATAACGACGCTGCAGTTCGTAAATTGAAATCGTAACTTCAAATGGCTAGTGTGGAAGATCCGACCGTCGGATTTTCCCAAAACTGAAACCGTTGGATTTGTTTTGAAATGACCTTCCTAATGTTATAAATTTTGTGAAGATCCAACGGTTAAATTTTCAGATATATGTAAAACAAATTTAGTGAAAAACAGCGCCAGTGCATCGGCATGGCCTGAATCGTCGTTTAGTTAAATATGGTCGTTTTAAATAAATAAAAATGGCGATATATCGTTATAAAATACTATAGACGATATAGAGTGGGAATAAACCAATTTCGTTGTGTTTGCTTGATATGTGATGGTTGAATATATTTAACATGAGAATTATAACTAAAGAACTGAAATGTGAATGTTGAATAGTCCAACCATGGCATAAATTGGTTTGAAAATCTAAATATATGTGGGTTATTTGAAAAGGACGAGTTCATCTCATTTCAAATAATCAATCGACGTTGAGAAGTCGAAGAGTCGAAGAGTCGAAGACGGTTGAAGACCGACGATCTTCACATTGGATGGATGGGCGCTACTGATGCTCGTGAGTGGAGTAGCTACCATGAAGGAACTGAAGTAGTAGCCGTCCAAACATACTGTTGATTGTACGGATATGCGAGGAATTGGTGCCTCCAGTTTCGTTCAGACCTAGAACGGACTTTTAAATGGACTGTGTTTCTGACATTGGATTTTGTTCTGTGCTGATTGATCTCTGTTAAATATATATCTGTTTGGCGGTGGAGAATTTATTCTCTTGGTTAACGCCCTTCTCTGAGACGTACGAGCTCAGAGGTTATGTCTTGATAGAAATCAGTCGCATGGAGTGGATTGCCTGTGTGGCACGCCTAAGTGGCATATGATCAAGGCTTCTGTTGCAAAGCAAAGTCTTGTGGTTGATGATCAAAGCATGGTCTGTGTGACATAGCTTTGTGTATAACGTGGATTCGCGAGCCTCACACCTCGGTATGAGTCAAAAACGGGAGAGTGACTGCAGGGAGAGCACGACGTTTCTTTCTAGCTAAGGTGGTGTCAGTGACCTACCAGCCCTGACATTATATATACTTTTTACCTGTGTGGTTGTTGGAATGCGAGGCGCCTCGATATAGGTCTGTAAGGACCGGGAAACGTGTGTTCAAGAATAACTAATCCTCAAAAGTAAGAGAGGACCGGCCCTGAAGATCCAAGGATCATAGTGGGGTCCTGGGACATTTGCTAGAGTGTCTCGAATCGGAGAGGAGCTTGCCCCTTGCCTCGACTCATAAAGGAATCCAATTTCCAATACGAAATATGCGGACGTGATTGTATTACTAGTACGGCGACATAGTGGTATGGGTCATTTATGCCGCCTATGATTGATATTTATGATTGAAATCGCTTTTGAAACATATATGCACTAGTAATAATATCAAACACTTTTGTTTAATTCGTATGAAGCATTTTTGGCCATTATAAGGTAAAAACTTTATCCTCCGGCTTGCATTGCATTGTGTGATGGGACCTGAGTCTTATAATGGCTTCATTTTATAAAAAGCATTGCGATGATTTAATCATTTACTTTATTTCATGCACTAGCACTCATTGGAGTAAACCCGTTCCGCGAAAGTGGCATGGTCCTTTGATTTACCTTATTATTGTTGTTAATAAGTTAAGTAGATTTCTCATACCAGTCCCATGACTGACTCGTAGTTTGTTTCACCTTGCAAACTCGGGTGCCCTCATTTTCACACGGGCAGCCTAGTTATAGGTTTCTGACGCACTTTTGGCTCATGGCGAGGCTTGACTACACCGTGCTGACTTGGATTTTCTCCGCCATTATTGTATCTATATCATGATTTCGCCATCGGCGATGTAGACTGATATTTATTTTGTGTACTCTTTAAGTGTGATTCCGCCTCAGGCGATGGTGACTGATTATGTATCATTATGCACTAAGTTATATCCTGTACTGTGCTTCTCTGATGTGATGATATCTATATGATTCCGCTGTCATATGTGTGTAAAATTATTCTATTTTCTGTTTATGCTATTATCTGTGATCTGCTAATGATGATTAATGTGTTATATTCCAATGATTATCCTTAACACCGTGTCACGGGGTTTTGGGATCGTCACAGCTGTAAAGCAATATGTTATTATATTATTTCAAGTTTTTTTTGTTAATAAAAAAAATGTATATGTATTATATTGTTTCTTTAATTTTAAAGCAATATTATAAATAGGAAATTTGTGTTAAGGGCTTACTATTTCAGCCTTATTAGTTTGTAGGACACGGGATAGAAAAATTTATTTTCCAGGACACAAATCTAAGCGCACGTTTTCTTCTTCTTAAAAATAAATTTCTGAAATCAGATTCTTGTCGAAATTACGTCAAAATTAAGCCGTAGTTTCTTCTGCAATGAAAGCGATCGTATATTTTTGGGGAATGAATTAAGCGTTATTCTTTTCTGAGATCAAATTCGAGTTAAATTGTGGAAATCGTGAGGCGATTTTGTTCATCTGGATAGGCAAATTGATTTTATTTGTTGGATTTGTATAACTGATGTTAATTAACTTATTTTATTACAAAATAAATTTTCTAAACCATTTTTTAAAAAAGACAAGTGCAGAAGAAGGAAAAGGTAATTATACTGATAAAACAGTTAAACCGTTTTATCACGAAATTAATTTTAGATCCATTATGCAGCAACATCTTATTCCCAATACATGGAAATTAATATTGGAACCTCCTTGAACTAGATGTTGTAGAGTGCATTTGGAAATACTACGACTCAATATACTTAAGCACATGGACTTATCAGAAATATTAAAAATTAATTATGAAATTTATGTGACGATTGTCTCGTTATAACTGGTTTTCTATTTTTAAAAAATTGTATTTAAAAAAAGAAAGATAAATGGTTATGTGCGCTTCAATGGAAAATAACAGGAGTGAAAAAGATAACTGGTTAGTAGTCAAAAATTTATTGTATAATTTTGTTTTTTATTCAACATCACAGCAGGCAAAAAAGGTATCTGGTTATATCTTTATGGAAAATTTCTTATAAAAAGGTAAAAAATGTATAGTTATTTACTTATTTAAGTTTTGAATTGCAGGTCTGATATATGTGTGATGGTTGTATGTTTAAATTGAAGCTAAAGAATCATTTATGTTGTGTTATGTTAAATGATTAGTTGATTATTTTGTTTTTTCGACAACAATGGTTTGAAAAGATAATTGAATTTACATTTCATGTAAAGGCAATATTTTTAAAAAAAAAATGTATTAAATTTAATACGTTGATGTTGTTTGAGTTTGTTTGTTCTACAAGGTAATTTTCTTTCATTACATTAGAAATTAATTGCACAAATATTTCAATCTTAACTTATTATTTTATTTCGTTTCATGATGAAAAAGATAAATATTTATATCTTTTGAAAAAATTGTATTTAAAAAAAGATAAATGGTTATGTGTGCTTCAGTGGAAAATAACAGGAGTGAAAATGATAACTGGTTAGTAGTCAAAAAATTGTTGTATAATTTTGTTTTTCATTCAACATCACAATAGGAACAAAAAAGATATCTGGTTATATCTTTATGGAAAATTTCTTATAAAAAGGTAAAATTTGTATAGTTATTTACTTATTAGTTTTGAATTGCAGATCTTATATATATGTGATGGTTGTATGGTTTAAATTTAAGCTAAAGGATCATTTACGCTGTGTTATGTTAAATGATTATTTGATTATTTTGTATTTTCGACAACAAAGTTTTGAAAAGATAATTGTATTTTAATTTTCTTGTAAAGGCAATATTTTAAATTTGTGGTATATATTAAATTTAATAGGTTGATGTTGTCTGAGTTTGTTTGTTCTATAAGGTAATTTTCTTTCATTACGTTAGAAATTAATTGCACAATTATTTCAATCTTAACTTATTATTTTATTTCATTTCATGATGAAAAAGATAAATATTTATATCTTTTTAAATTATTTTTTGATAATAAAAGCAGTGAAATAATTATTGACATGATTACAATTCTGATATGAAATAATCATATACAGTAACAAAATCCAACAATTAATCATATACAGCAACATAATCATAACAGATATACAAATGGTATACGACATATTTGGAAAAGATACATGGTTTTACATTTTTAGAAAAACACAGTGTAATCTTTAGTTTTGTTGTTACATACTAGTTTTCGTCATTTTAGTGAGAAGAAAAAATTATGTAAGAGAAAAAAAAATGTATACATGTTGTTGACTTTGTACATGTTTTTACTAACAAGAATACAAACAAAATTACCACATTCATTACTGTCACTATGTAGTTGATATTTTTTTTTGACAGAAGCATTGCTTCTACATAGTTTTGTCTTCTTGCTTCACAATATCATAACAGTTGGACAATACATCCCATGGTATTGGTCGAACAGGAGATCGATAGCCTCTACAATCAGGGTCGTAGCATTTCTGATAGTAGCCACCTCTTTGGAAATAAACAATGTACATAACATGATTACTTTTATGTTCGCTTCCAATTCGTTCACAATATCGACTTTTGGACATGCTATAAATTATATAGCCATGTGTAGAAAACCAGTACCACTTTCTGATTTTACCCAAAACATTTCCATGAGATGCCAATGATGAAATTTTTCATCCAATTCTGGGAAGGGATATTTTCCTGAATTATAGGACTTAGGTACATTGCAAGAGTAAACATTTACTGACTTTTCACTTTGGATGTGCTTGTTGTTATCATTCTCCTCAGTTTTAAAATGAATATTTTTGTAAGATTTCAAATCCATTTCACACTCTAATAACTTGTCTAAATTATCTTCTACGTTGCAAATAAGTGCTTTTTTAAACACTTGTTCATCATTTAGATTGTTACGTCCGAAGCGTTTGCTTGGTAGTAGTATATAATTTTTCCCTTCTTTTGTTGAGAATGGAAGACGGAAACAACGATTACGGGTATAAACTCCAGTATCAATGAATATACTCTATGTATTTTCTGACGAGCTTAAATCTGTCTTGATGTAAAGTTTTTCAAAGTGTGAATCAGTTAACCTTGAATTTTTTATACATGAGCATACCTTAGAGATGAATCTTCCAACATGCAAGTTGTCTTTGAATGCAATATTTGGGATACGAATTATCAAATGTCGAGAGAACTTGTCTTCATTAGATGAATCAAGTTCTATAACCCAATCTTCATTTCCCTTTATTTTGTATATGTCATTCAGAGTTTTGAATGTGATGGAAATCAAAATATTTACCATTTCATCGCCATTTTGTATACGGTTAATATTTTTGTTGAACTCCAGATCATAGTACAAGTGGCAAGGCAGTCCAACTTGAATAATTTCGTAACGGTGTCGTAGCTTAGGATTCATGCTCATGCACCTTCTCCAAAATTCCTCGTATGTAGAAACTAGGAACGTTCTTTGTCCTGTCAAATGATTTTGGTAGCAAAAAATGTTGGTGTTTGCATATGTCTGGACAAATATTAAAGCTTCTTCTTGTCTAGGAAAAGTTGCCCATATTTCATTTGTTTGTTGTGTAAAAAACATGAAATTAGAAAACATGTTATGTATAAATGATAAACAAAAGATAAAAGGATTTATCTTTTTAAACATAGTAGTAGAAAATGTATTGAATGACAATTTAAAGTAAAAATCATCATGTTCAAAGCATTGTCAAATTTACTGTCTAAAAAGTTAAGCAATACAAATTATTGAAATATTGGTATAATCCCTTACAAATTAATCACCAATTGTAATATCTAATTGTTATAATCAATTATTACAAATTCTGAAATTTTGTGTTCGTTCAAACATTTTTAAGAGCTGGACCAGAGCTGCAAAAAATTTCAATTGTCTAACAGTAGGGTTCATCACTGGGAATATCTGCATCTATCTTTGCTCTGAATGTAGTAGCTTCTTCAGGAGTAATATTTGATGTACTCTTCATTCAATGTGCAATTTTTTGCATGAACATTATCGCATAAATTCCGCAATCGTACCTAAAATTATGAAATTTAGTACTTTGTATCGAAAGATAAAGCATATTATCTTTTTTATTATAATAATGAACTGTAATATGTTTCTTCTATATCTTAATGTGTATTATGAAATTGTTTATTACATTATTATCTACTTGTATAATTGCCCATTGATTTGTTTAGCACAATCAACATTCACAAGCTGTCTCTTCTTTTTAATAATTGTTTTGTGACCATCTTGTTTTAGCTCGTCATTTAGGTTATTCACTGCTGTTTTCTACAAAAAAGTCAATGTTTGTTAGAATAAATATAAACAAAAAAATGAAATATAATTTTTGATAATATTTATTTACCACATTAATGACAAGTTTTGTACATCCACTTCTGCGGGATTTAGATCTTGTGGTTAAATATAGTGAGTCGTAGTATTTCCAAGTGCACTCTACGACATCTAGTTCAAGGAGGCTCCAATGGTCATTTCCATTTATTGGGAATAAGATGTTGATACATAATGGATCTAAAAGTAATTTTTTGATAAAAGGGTTGAACTTTTTTTGTCAATATAGTTTCCCAATTTCCATTTGATGCACTTGTCTGTTAAAAAAATGGTTCAGAAAATGTATTCTGTAATAACATAAGTTAAGTTGAGAATATAATTCACTTACTGTCATTGTTGTGTTAATGTACACAATACTATTTCTTTGATTTAATTGCTTTGCTTTCCGAAACCAAAACCAATCAATGATCCACATTTGAAAAATAATATGGGTAAAGTACACAATTTATACAAAAGAAAGTTTTGTTTTTGAAATTTACTTGAAGTATTCTATTCATATAGGAGATCTTCTATCATGTCTTTTGTTATGGTGATGTTGTTTTCATCATCACAACTAAATGCTTCGTCGCTGAAAAAAAAAGTTTGCATTTATTATATCTTTTGTTAATACAAATATAATATGTAAATAAATTTTTTGTATGCAAGCATAATTACTAAAATATCAATTATCTTTAAAAAAATATTCTGTTATTTTTTAATAATTAAGTGAAATATAAAAAGATAAATGCATTTATCTTTTATAAATTTTAATGCTGAAAAAATTAACTATGAAATATTACTTTTGAAAATAACATATCATATATTTCAGAAAGCCATATAACAAAATAATAATTCAACAAAAGAAGTAGTTGCATAATATAAACTAAAAAGATAAAGTTGAATATCTTTTTAATCTCTAAAACCATAGCATATAAGAAAACCTAAACTTTCATAATTTCAATCACTTGTTAACATTAATCACTACAAAAAAATCCAACAACGACAGATGTTGTGTAATTAATTATTTACTAATTGGTGTTGAGAAAACTATGAGTTGATAGTGATATTTAAACAATAACAGTTTGCTTATGTTAGTGTAATACCACACAATGTACTATAACAAAGTAATAAGTTGAAAATTGAGCTGAACTGTACAGGTTGTTTTGGAAAAAAGTAATGCTTCAGTACTTACTGTTATCTCCAACAACCTTGAAGAAAAGTTTGACATCTTGTTGTTGTTTCTATAAAAGATGCTTTAGGAGTGTGCAATTTTCAATTTTTTTTTTTTTATTCTTTATTTTTTTTGGTTCTTTAATAATAACATCTTCAACACAAATAGGAATTTAAACAACATGTTCTTCAATAAATTCTTCAATGTCTTCAGATTTTGAACTTTCTTTATTATCGGTAATTAAATCTTTAGTCTCAAACAAATCAAAACAAGGAAAATTAGCAGAACAATTTGTATGTACCATACTAACTATTTTTCCTTGCTTGAAATGTTTTTTTTGTTCAGTAGTATTAGCCACATTTTTGATAGGATCGATTAGGGGTTACTTCAAGCTACACCCACAATATCACACACAAGACAATCAATCAACACACCATTCAAATAAAAAAGATATGATGAAAGTAAAATAGCAAGACACAAGATTTTATACGTGGAAAACCTCTTCGATGTGAAGAGTAAAAACCACGAGACCTCTTAAGGAGTCTACCCTCTTCTCTTATTGATAAACCAAAAGGGGAAAACAGCCCCAAAATGTTTACAAAAGATTCTCTTCTAATCACCGGAATCCAAAAACAATAAGAGATGAAAAAGGTGTAAGAGAACACCCTATGTGTGCACTTCAGGCCAGTCGTGTATCGAGCAAGAATGAAGCTCAATCTTGAAGACCAAAACACCTTGAAGAAGATGATAAATGACCAAAAACTGCTACTGCCTTATGTGACCAGATCTGGTTATATTAATCCTTTTTCTTTTAATGTGCATACCAAAATTGTGAGTAATCTCCCAAATGTCTTTCCTTAAAAGAAAAGATATTGTTGCACAAAAGGCATGCTTGCACAACAAATCTAGGAAAAAGACAAAACCAATAAATCTCTCCCACAAATTAAGCATGGCCTGCATAAAAAGATATGCCAAATATGCCTGCATACAATTATGCCAAATATGCTTGCATAAAATTATGTCAAATATGCCTACATAAAATTATGCCAAATATGCCTGCATAAAATTATGCCAAATAAGCCTGCATAAAATTATGCCAAATATGCCTGCATAAAATTATGCCAAATATGCTTGCATAAAATTATGTCAAATATGCCTGCATAAAATTATGCCAAATATGCCTGCATAAAATTATGCCAAATATGCCTGCATAAAATTATGCCAAATATGGGCTGGAATACCCAACAATCTCCCCCTCCAGCCCAACTTGGGGAAGATGTGCATGCTTCAATCATCATTTGAAACTCATTCCCACAAGCTTGCTACAAACATCAAGCTTGTTTCCTGGAACCACTTTAGTCAACATATCTGCACCATTCTTGTTTGTATGAATTTTCTTTAACTTGAGCATATTTTCTTCAATCACATTTCTTAACCAATGATACCGAACATCAATATGCTTAGTGCGTGCATGATACATGGAATTCTTGCTCAAATCCATAGCACTCTGACTGTCACAGAATACTATATACTCTTCTTGTTGCAAACCCAACTCTTGAAGGAACCTCTTCAACCAAAGCATCTCTTTACTTGCTTCCACAGCTGCTATATACTCTGCCTCGGTTGAAGATAAAGCCACACACTTTTGTAACTTGGATTGCCAAGAAATGGCTCCCCCTGAAAATGTGAACACATAACCTGAGGTAGATTTTCTACTATCAATGTCACCAGCCATGTCTGCATCTGTATACCCCTCAAGAACATGTTTGCTACCTCCAAAACATAAGCAAAATCTAGAAGTACCACGCAAATATCTAAAAATCCACTTTACTGCATCCCAGTGAACTTTATCAGGATTGGATAAGTATCTACTCACCAAACCAACAGAATGTGCAATATCTGGTCTAGTGCACACCATAGCATACATCAATGAACCAACTGCAGATGAATAAGGAATAGAAGACATACTTGCTTTTTCCTTCTCCGTTGTTGGACAATCCCTCTTACTTAGCTTAAAATGAGATGCGAGTGGTGTACAAACCGGCTTAGCATGCTTCATATTGAACCTTTCAAGCACACGTTCAATATATTTTTCTTGAGATAGCCACAACTTCCTAGCTTTTCTGTCACGAACAATCTCCATGCCTAAGATTTGCTTTGTAGGACACATGTCCTTCATGTCAAATGACTTGGACAAATCTTTCTTCAAGTTGCTAATCAATTCTAAGTTTTGTCCAACTACCAACATGTCATCCACATATAAAAGAAAAATAATGAAGATATCACCAGGAAACTTTCTAAAATACACACAAGGATCTGCAAGAGTCCTCTTGTAACCATTGCTTGCCATAAATGAATCAAATTTGTGATACCACTGCCTTGGTGCTTGCTTAAGTCCATAAAGACTCTTCTTCAACTTGCAAACAAGTTTTTCTTTTCCCTTTTCTTCAAATCCTTCAGGTTGTTCCATGTAGATTTCTTCCTGCAAATCACCATGTAAAAATGCGGTTTTTACATCAAGTTGTTCCAATTCAAGGTCACAACTTGCTGCTAAACCCAAAATGGTTCTGATAGAAGTCATCTTGACAACTGGTGAAAAAATCTCATCAAAATCAATGCCTTTTTTCTGATTGCATCCTTTGACTACCAATCTAGCTTTGCGCTTTACTATCTTCTCACCATCTTTCTTGTTCTTGAAAACCCATTTGTTTTTCAAAAGCTTCTTGCCTTTTGGAAGTTTCACTAGCTCAAAAGTCTGATTCTTCATCAAAGAATCCATCTCCTCTTTCATAGCCTCAAGCCAAAGATTCTTGTCTCGACTAGACAACACTTCTTGGAAGCTCTCGGGCTCACCATCAGCTGTAACTAAGATATAATCTGTGCTTGGATATCTTGTAGATGGTTTATGTTCTCTGGTTGACCTTCTAACTTGAGCATCATCCACTTGTGGGGCAATTTGCTCCCCCGGCTCATAAGCCACTTCTCCATTTGATTGAGCTTCATCATGAACATCATCAATATGTGCACCATCAAGTTGTGCATCATCAACACCTTCATGTGTTGCATCAAGATCAGCCTGTATTGGTTGTTCAACAAAACCACGAGTAGGGGACAAAGAAACATCAGTAGTATCAATAAACAAATCTGAGCTAGTATGATACCTTGCACTCAAAAGTTCTGCACCTTTTTCATGCTCAAAGAACACTACATCTCTGCTTCTTACTACCTTTCCTTTTTCTGGATCATATAGCCTGAACCCATACTCTTCATCACCATAACCAACAAAAACACATGGATTAGTCTTGGAATCCAGCTTTGATCTTTGGTCTTTTGGCACATGCATGTATGCCTTGCATCCAAATACTCTAAGATGTGTATATACAGGATCACATCCCTTCCGTGCTCTCTCTGGAATATCAAGCCCCAATGGAATAGATGGAGAACGGTTGATCAGATAAACTGCTGTATTCACTGCTTCAGCCCAAAATGACTTTGGTAGATCGGACATCTTCAACATGCATCGCACCTTCTCCACAATGGTTCTATTCATCCTCTCAGCTACACCATTGTGTTGGGGAGTGCCTGGAACTGTCTTCACATGTCGAATACCATATTGCGCACAATAATTCTTGAACTCATGTGAGGTATACTCTCCACCATTGTCTGTACAAAGGCACTTCAACTTGCTTTCTGTCTCCCTTTCCACCATAACATGAAACTTCTGAAAAGTTTCAAACACTTGGCTTTTGGTCTTCAAAATGTAAATCCATGTCTTTCTAGTAGCATCGTCAATAAAAGTGACAAAATATTTGTTGCCACCATTGGATTCAACCTCAATAGGACCACATACATCCGAATGTACAAGCTCCAACTTAACCTGCTTTCTTGTAGACTTTCTAGCAAAAGAAGCTCTACGTTGTTTTCCTGCTAAGCAATGATCACAAGGGTTAAGTGAAATTGTAGTATTGACAGGAATAAGAGATTTACCTGCTAAATATTTTAAACCCTTTTCACTCATGTGTCCCAATCTTCGATGCCACAAATTAGGAGAATCTTTTTCTTCCACTGCATTGAGCTCACCAAAACATACAATCAAATATGTCTTGTACAAAGAACAACACAACTCGCCTCTTGCAATTGTCATGGATCCCTTGGATAATTTCCACTTGCCACTCTCAAATGTGTGACGAAAGCCTTCTTGATCAAGAATATGAGCTGAAAGCAAATTAAGACGCAAATCCGGAATATGACGTACACCTTTCAATGTAAGCATGCATCCAACATTAGTCTTCACACGAATATCACCAATCCCAACTATGCTTGCTGAACTCTGGTTACCCATTTTGACACTGCCAAAATCACCTGCTTGATAATTCAAAAAATACTCTCTCTTAGGAACACAATGATATGAAGCACCTGTATCAACCAGCCACTCAGAATCTGTACTGCTAACATGATGACATTCACTAGTTGCGCAAATTAAAGTGACATCATCATCACTTTTAGAGGCTACTGCTGCAACATTTTTATCATCGCCTTCTTTCTGAAAATCATTCTTCTTCCCATGTTCTCTTTTCCAACGAAAGCAATACTTTTTAATATGGCCAGGCTTCTTGCAATAGTTGCATATGAAGTGATTCTTTCCATCACTAGACTTGGATCTTCCTCTTGAGTTATCACGACCTTTGGGTCCTTTGCTCTTGCTTCTTCCTCTATTCTCCACAACAAGGGCTTGTGAATTGTCAACTCCAATCTCTTTTCTTCTAATTTCTTCATTAAACATGCTTTCTTTGATCACATCCAAAGATAGCACACCATCTGGAGCTGAATTACTAATGGTCACAACTAAAGTTTCCCAACTATCTAGCAAAGAACTCAGTAAGAACAAAGCTTGCAATTCATCACCAAAAATGATCTTCATAGTTGTCAACTTGTTAATAATATCTTGGAAAT
The DNA here is from genome assembly GCA_030737875.1 of Allium sativum. Classification (NCBI taxonomy): domain Eukaryota; kingdom Viridiplantae; phylum Streptophyta; class Magnoliopsida; order Asparagales; family Amaryllidaceae; genus Allium; species Allium sativum. Next base: position 1,028,044,259 of record CM060909.1, read on the forward strand.
CACTAAGATGCTCAGAAACTGACTTTCCACCTTTCAACTTTAGATTAACAAGCCTTTTAATCAATGAAGCTTTGTTATGGGCGGTTTTCCTCTCATACAAACCTTCTAATTTCTTCCACAAATAATATGGATCGGTCTCTTGTGACACATGGTTAAAAATGCTAATGTCAACCCATTGTCTAATGGTTCCTAAAGTTTTCCTTTTCAACTTTATCCATTCATTCTCTTCCATTTTATCGGGTTTAGAAGGTTTAGAGATAATACCACTCGAACTAGTGACGGTTTCAATTGGGTCATGTAAATCCCTGCAATATAACAAGTCTTCCATCATAGGTCTCCAAATAGAATAGTTGGTTGATGTCAACTTAATCATTGAGCTATGACTGCTCGACTCCATAGTGTGATAAATAACCTACCCAAGCTCTGATACCAATTTGATAGGATCGATTAGGGGTTACTTCAAGCTACACCCACAATATCACACACAAGACAATCAATCAACACACCATTCAAATAAAAAAGATACGATGAAAGTAAAATAGCAAGACACAAGATTTTATACGTGGAAAACCTCTTCGATGTGAAGAGTAAAAACCACGAGACCTCTTAAGGAGTCTACCCTCTTCTCTTATTGATAAATCAAAAGGGGAAAACAGCCCCAAAATGTTTACAAAAGATTCTCTTCTAATCACCGGAATCCAAAAACAATAAGAGATGAAAAAGGTGTAAGAGAACACCCTATGTGTGCACTTCAGGCCAGCCGTGTATCGAGCAAGAATGAAGCTCAATCTTGAAGACCAAAACACCTTGAAGAAGATGATAAATGACCAAAAACTGCTACTGCCTTATGTGACCAGATCTGGTTATATTAACCCTTTTTCTTTTAATGTGCATACCAAAATTGTGAGTAATCTCCCAAATGTCTTTCCTTAAAAGAAAAGATATTGTTGCACAAAAGGCATGCTTGCACAACAAATCTAGGAAAAAGACAAAACCAATAAATCTCTCCCACAAATTAAGCATGGCCTGCATAAAAAGATATGCCAAATATGCCTGCATACAATTATGCCAAATATGCTTGCATAAAATTATGTCAAATATGCCTGCATAAAATTATGCCAAATATGCCTGCATAAAATTATGCCAAATATGCTTGCATAAAATTATGTCAAATATGCCTGCATAAAATTATGTCAAATATGCCTGCATAAAATTATGCCAAATATGCCTGCATAAAATTATGCCAAATATGCCTGCATAAAATTATGCCAAATATGGGCAGGAATACCCAACAATTTTGCTGTTCAAAATTTTTCACTTTTTGAAGTATCATTTCAATTTCTTTGAGCCTTTGGTCAGACTTTTGTCTTAAAATTTTCTCATCATCCATTTGTTTTACTACACTAATCATCTCATCAGTCAAAAATCTGACTTTTGTCTCATACTCTTTCAGCATTTCTAATTCTTCATTTTAAGACAATTTTCTTTTCTTTGGCCTTTCTTCTTCTAGAGTGGATGTTTTAATTTTTTTGAAAGAAACTCTTTCTCCTCTGAAGTAATATTTGAAAAAAAATTGAAATCTGCATGAAGCCATGAATGATATTTCAAATTAAATATTGTTAAATATCATTAAATAATCCTACAATCAATTCAATGTTATATATATATGATTGTATATCTTAAAAAGATAAATGTATTTATATTTTAAGGTAAATGATATATTGACACATTGAACTTAATTTGTCTTCTGTCTATTATACGATCATTATTATAACTTATTTCAAAAGTATTATTACTAATATAATGTATTGTGTAAGCAACTGTTTATTTAATCATTAATGTTCCTTCCAAACTTGAAAAGATAAAAACATATATCTTTTAAATAAAATATATAGTAAAGTAATACATTTGTACCTTATTGTTGTCAATTGCTGTAAGATCCAGGTCCTTCAATTTAGAAAAGTCCCACTTTATCATTCTTGGGAAAAAATTCTTCAGATGTTCTTTTTCTTGTATTACTGTTGTCTTCTTACAACACCAATATTGAAATAAAAAGAAATATACATATATACTTTTGTAATAATGAAATATTAGATAAGTGTAAGAAATCTTACAAGTAAAACCATAGTGCAACCAGTTGTGTTTCTTGGCTTAGTATGATGTTTTTGAACAATTTTGCAAACATTCTCACATATTGCTCTTAGCCAAGAAATAGAACCGATTTTTTTTCAAATTGAGGATCTTAGGAAGAAATCCCCATTGCAAGTAGCTTTGATTGTTCGGAAATAAGAATATTATGATCAACAGCAGAAATAGTAGCTTTACTAAATCAACGCTACCGTCTTTGTTTTCTATCATTTTATTCAATCTTTTTTCACTGATTTTTGACTTATAATGTCTTCTTCTTCAAAGTTCTTGGTCCAAAAATCAGAGTAATTTTCCATTGCAGTAGCTTTATTTGATACAGGTATTGAAAATAAATCTTCTCCATCCATTGGCATTCCAAATATAGGACTAACTTCTTCTGGTTTTAATTTAATCAATTTGTTACCAATTCGAAAAGCTTGCTCTGTGGTATCATAAGAGGTTATTATGTCATCCAAATTTTCTGCACTCTTTCTCAAATCTTGCCTTGAAATAGAATCTTCGAGAAAACATTGAAAAAAGTGTTTGAAAGGGGAATTTTTTTTTTCAAGTTTCGTTTTGCGTCAGCAGAGAGGATTTTTTTTCTTTCTTATTTGTTTTCATTATTTTGAAAACATTTAAATTACATCTGTACGTCCCTGAATATTGAATTTTTATTGACTTTGTCGGTATTTGTTGAATTTCATAGTTATTGGCTTCATTTGTATCAGTAGATTCTCCATCATTTTCTTATGTGTCTGTCCTTTTTTCATCAGAATTATCTACGTTGTTATCTTCTGTTCCAGTAGGTGATATATTGTTTCTTGACTCAGAATTATCCTATTTTTAACAATTAACATGAGATAAATTGAGTTTAGTAAATCTAATTTATAAATATATGTTTTTTTACAAATTGGTTTAACTAGTAATAGAACTTGTATAATTATTTTGTAAAAAGTTATAAAGATACGTCTATTTATCTTTTTTGACTAGTGTGTTAATATTAAATCTTTCATGTAATATTTTTTGCTAAATTTTTTAAATAAGGTCCGGTATACAAATAATAATGTTTTTAAAATATTTAATTACACAACGCTCATACTTTATGAAAAAGATATGTATTTTTATCTTTTTATTAAAACAGACGTACATATTATGCATTATAATAACAAAATATAGATAAAGAATTTTTTTACCAAAGGAGTTATTGATAACACTCTCGATTGGCTATGCTCTTCATAGTATGGACTTGATATAGGTCTGAAATTTATGCATTGATATCCTCCTTCATTTAAAAAATGCACAGTGGATGTTTTTTAAACAATCTAGAGGTTCTTTTTGGTTTCATATTTTATCCTGCATTAAAAAGATAAGTATAGTTATATGTTAGTAAACATGTACATACAGTTAGCAATTTAAGATTGTTTTTCAAGCAATATCAGCAATAAACAGTAAATCCTAATTATTACAAAACATGATTTATTGAGTGATTAAAATTATACCATATTTGTGTAAAAAGATAATTGTAAATCATAGCAATTACTATTTCATAGCTGTTAATAGCATAATATAAAATAAAAGATAATAATATTTATCTTTTTGATCCCGTAAAACACATAATATAATAATTTAACAGTGAAAGCGTTGTGCAATTATTTACTACTTTTTAAAAAAATTATGTTACATAACATACATACTCAAACAACAGCAACCTATTAAATTTACTACAAACAAAAAAGTTCAAATATTGTCTTCACATGAAAATATTAATACAATTATGTTTTCAAACCTTTGTTGTTGAAGAAATGAAGTAATGAAATAAATATCCAACATAACACAACATAAATTTCAGAAGGCCTTATAACCAAATAATCCTTCAACATAAGAGTAAGTTGCATAATATAAAATAAAAAGATATAATTGAATATCTTTTTAATCACCTAAACCACAATATATAACAAAAAGTAAACATAATCTTAAAATTTATTAAATCCTAGGTATTAGAAAACTTACTCGTCTAGTAATCAATAGAAGGAGAAGATTTCGTCTGCCAAGCAATGTTAGTTGATTATCAGATCCAGAGTAAACCCTAGATTAAGTAAAAAAACGATTAGAATAAGATTCAATTAAAATCCGAAAATTGATCAGAGTATGGTAATAAAATGCGTCGCAGCAAAATCCGAAAATCGAATTTAGCTAAAACCTAATTTGCGATTCTTTCAAATTTTTGAATGAAAAATGGCGGAAACAGAAAAGATACGAGATGTATCATTGTAAAATGGCGGAAAGAGGACGTGTCGTTTACAAAGTAACTCTGTAAATAATGTCTTAAAAAAAAAATTATTTAACGGATGTGTCCTAGAAATTAATTAGTAGAGGGAAGTAAGCCCTTATTGTAAAATGCCCCTATTATAAATTCCATATTTTAAAGTTAATATTTTATAAAAAAAGATTTTCAAAATTTTTGGTTTTTTGAAAATTGTATTTAGCCATGTTAATTTAAATAATATGGAATATATGCTATTATAAAACAAAAACAATGTGTTCGATAATTCATTTTATTAATTAAACAATTATGCTCGGTTTATGCTTGGAAAACCATTGTCGAAATACACACACACGTGTATATTATGAATTTATATATACATATGTGTATATGTAAACATATACGTGCATCTGCAAGTATTTTCTCACATATACACACACACACAAAATATCTCACATATACACACACAATATCTCACATACACACACAATATCAATTTATTTAATATAAAAAACACACGTACACATAGAGATCCCCCCTCCTTGAAAAAAGCTTGAAACCCCCCACCTATACAAAACATATTTTAATTCCAAAATATAATTTTATACCTACATTGACGCATGTTTGCACACCCAATTTAACACTCAATTATTTTTCTTTAATAAAAATTCAACTTTTTAGATGAAGCTCAATCTATTTGGTAACTAAAGGTCATTTGGCAAAATGTCAGCTAATTTATTGGTAAAAACGGTAATTTGAACGCAAAAGGTACAAGACAACCACCATAAAACAAAAATAAAATTGTAAAAAATAAATTAAAAAATGAATATCAACCGAAGTAGATAAATTCAATCAAATTTTAACCAAAATTAAGAAAATAAAGATTAGTAAAAAAAGTTTGGTAGAATATTTAATCTAATTCAAAATGAGACTACCGCCACCGTTATTTTGAGCTATAGCAAAATTGTGCAAAAGAAAATTGAAGGGAAAGAATAACATAAAACACTAAACACCCCAAGAAAAAGGAAAGAAAAACATATCTTAAATATGGGGAAAGTAGATGGAAATGATATTTGACTAGTAATGAATGCAGCATAGTAGTTGATTGAAATAAGAATGTTGTGGGGAAACATTTGAATATGCACAATTTTATTTTTACAATTTTGAGAAAAATGAATGCTCCCTCATGTTCATAATGTAAGAAATTATAGAGATTTTCACAAGAATTAAGAAAAAAAATCAAAAGACACTTTACCCCACACTTAAATTAGTTTTTTCTTGCATATTAATTTATCTTTTCATGTCTGTCAATTACTATTTCTATTTCCATCAACCACTTTTTGATAAGGATTGACATATTCTAAGTCAATCCCTGCATATGGTATGCCATAATACAAGAAAATGATATAAATATCATTAATGATATTATTATTCCATTACTGTGGCAGTACGTATAAATGGTATGCCATAATATGAGGGAATAATATAAATATCATTAATGATATTATTCCATAGCTGTAGCAATATAAATGTTATGCCATAATATGAGAAAATGGTGTAAGTATCATTAATGATATTATTCCATAATTATAGCAGTACGTATGACTGCATGTATCTTTTAACTTTATACATTCTGTGATTACTGAATGGAAAAACATCCTTCTCTTCAACTCTTCATCATGGTATCAGAGCTCTGATCCAAAACAGTTCAACTTCCTCTTCTTCAATGGCTCTCATTAACCAAACTTCATCCTGTCAGATTCTTAATGGCAGTGGGATAGCCCTACAATTTTCTAGGAAATGTCAATGGTGCCGAGAACAAGGACATGTGATTGCTCATTGTCCATTATTTAAGCAAAAATTTCTTAGTGTCATTCCTCCTTCAAATTCTCAACCTCTGTCAAACCGATTCACACCGAAACCTCAAGAAAACATCGCAAATCTCTCTGCCTCTTCATCCTCTTCAACATATCTTCTCACAGTGGTGCTTCCCACCACGTCACGACAGGTGTGAACAATCTATCCCTCCATGCTCCTTAAGATGGAACCGAAGAGTTGATCATCGGTGATGACAAAGGCCTTAAAATCACTTATGTCGGTTCTTGTTTTTTATCATCACTCAAACTAAATAATGTCTTAGTTGTTCCTTCCATGTCTAAAAATATAATTTCTGTTTCTCAACTTTGTCATGATAACAATATCTCAATTATCTTTTCTTCCACCTCTTTTCATATAAGGATCTCAAAACGGGGGAATAACTATTCCAGGGGCTGGTTGCAGTAGGCATTTATCAGCTCAAATCCACAACCCCTGCAATCTACGCAGACACAAATAGTTCACTTGATTGGCATCATCGTTTAGGGCATCCGGCTCGTAATGTTTTTTGGGAAAATTGTTTTCAAAAATAAACTTCATATTCCTAGTATCTCCATTTTAGATTGTAATTCATGTTCTTGCAATAAAAGCCATAAACTTCCTTTTTCTATTTCCTCTATTGTGTCTACTGCCCCCACTTGTGTATGTTTATTCTGATCTTTGGGCATCACATTTTACTCTCATGATGGCTTTAAATATTATCTTACTTTCGTTGATCACTTTTCTAAATACATTAGGTTGTATAATTTGAAACGAAAATCAGATACAAAACATGTATTCATTCGCTATAAAGCTCTAGTTGAAAAATATTTTCAACTGCCTCTCAAAACTCTCTACTCGGACAATGGTGGTGAATATGAAAGCCTACGTAACTACCTGTCCATCGATGAAATTTCGCATCTCACAACTCTACTCCGCACCCCTCAACACAATGGTTATTCAGAGAGACGACATCGACACATTATTGATACATTCCTATCACTCTTAACTCATGCTAAAATGCCCATTGAATATTGGACAAATCCTTGGTCAACAGCTGTTTACTTGATTAATCGACTTCCCACGCAACTCTAAATAATGTGTCACCGTACTTTAAATTATTCGACCAACATCCTAATTATTCCAAGCTTCAAAGTTTTGGGTGTTTTTGCTAACCATGGCTTAAACCCTATAATTCTCACAAACTTGAACTCAAATCTCAACCAGTATTTTTGTTGGTTATTCACCTACTCAAAGTGCATATTATTGTCTCGAATCAAACACTTATCATGTTTATGTTTCTCGTCATGTTCACTTCAAAAAGAACATTTTTCCTTTTTTGAACTTAATAATTCAACTACCTCCTTGTCTGACCTAGTGGAACAATGGGCACCTCTCGCATTATCTATATTATCAAATACTCATTCTTCCATTTCTCATTCATGGCAAACTAACTCACCATCCAGCACACCTCCTATCTTATTTCCCACTTAACCCCTTTTATCTCCTATATCTACAAACTCATCTCAACCTCCTAATACTACTGCTGAGCTTTCCTCTACCTCATCTCAGTCAAACCTTGATATATCCACATCTACGAATTCAAAACCCAACAATCCTGTACATTCTCCTCAAATGACCGCGAGACTGCAACATGGCATTAGGAAACCAATCAGTAAACTGAATTCAAATGCGGAGGTCCATGAAATGGAGATCCCAAAAAATATCACTCAAGCATTAAGAAGCCCCGTTTGGCATAAAGCTATGGATGAAGAGATTAATGCATTGGTGAAAAATAGAACTTGGGATCTTGTACCTTCATCTATGTCACAAAATGTAGTGGATGCGAATGGGTTTTTCGAAGTAAAAAGAATAAGGATTGTAACATTATTCAGTACAAGGCTCGCTATGTTGCAAGAGGTTTTAAACAAAGAGCTGGCATCGACTATGGTGAGACTTTTAGCCCCGTAATTAAATTCTCCACGGTTCGACTTGTGCTCTCACTTGCGGTTTGTAATAACTCGTATTTTTAGGTATAATAGTTAATTTATATAGTTATATAAATAGTGAGTTAGGGAATTAAATCGTTGTTGAATTAAATAAAGTGAATTATTTAATTAATTTAAATAATAGAATAATATATTTAATTCAGAAATAATCAAAAATAGTGGAATTCACAATATAGTGTGAATTGGATTATTTAAAATATATAGTTCAGTTTAGAGTTGAATTATATGAACAAATATATTCAATCGACGATAATTGAACGTACAATTATATTATAATTAAAATCGAGCTCGAAATGGCGCTGCAGTTTGCTATTTGGAGATTTGAACTTCAACTGGATATACAGAAGCCGTTTTAAATCGGATTTCTGTGAAACAAGAAACGTTAGGAGCTGGTGAAGTATATTTTCCTAGTGGAAGAGAAAAATCGGGATTTCATTGTGTAGACTTTTATTTATGTCCAAATCAAATTTTAGAAAAGTCGCTATGGAATTCCTTTATAATTTATATCGATTTATTAAAGGAATTTCATTATAAATCGAATATCGATTTAATCAGGATTTGAAATATCAAGTTAGAAATTCATATAGGAATATTCTAGAGCTGTATTATATTCTGTTGTGAATATATATGATAATATTTATTATTATTTTTATTAAATTTAATTGTTTTTAAATATATATTTAAAAGGGTTATTTAGGACTTTAAAAATAGCCACTTTTGCAAACGAAGTCGGAATTGGAGGAAACTAATTTTGTTGGATCCGCAACATCAAATTATTTTTAAATTCCAAGTTTCGTGATTTTTGGGGTCACTGTGTAGCCGTACGAATTTTTAGAGTGAAAGACAGCCGATATTTTGACGGTTAAAAATATGTTGTGTGAGCAAATGGAGTCGGAATTCGACGAAACCAGTTTCGTTGGGAGCGTAATGTCGAACTGTAGCTACATGTCCAATTTCATGATTTTTAGGTATCGTATGTGATCGTACGGATTTTTAGAAGTCAGGAAAAAAGTAAGATGATATGAAATAAAGTATCTTAACTTAGTAGTGGATCTAAACTAGGCTACGTTGGCACCTTCTTGGCCACAACAGCAATGATAAAACGCAAGGCACAAATTCTAGTTCCTCAGATCTGAAAAACGCGGGAAAACATTCCTCTTCCTCAAACGAAATTCGCAACAAAATTCAAGGAAAATCAAATAGAATTCTATAAATCAAGGGATAAATGTTTCTGAGTTTCTGGAAGTGTTCTGTTTGATCCTATCTGGTTTTCATGGGGTTCGACGTCACACTTGTTCGCTGCTATTGTACAGCGCAGGGTTGTTGAGTTCGAGGGCACCGATTATTTTTTTGAGTTCTTGAAGCTTTAATCTTGGAATTTGAGTTTGCTCTTGGGCTTGTATGATCGAATTGGATTTGTTGGTAAAACTCTGGAAGATTTCGTTCAAGTTTCGGTCACGTGTTTTCCTGTGGGAAGCTCCAGGAATGTGACTGTCGTGGTCATCAAGGTTCGAGCGAGTTTGGTGAAAATAGAATGGAAGTATAGAGTCTTCGAAGGAGGAGATCATGGTGATTTTTATTTTGAATTTCATGAAGAAGAAATGGTAGAACGGGGGGAAGGATTGAGGACTGTTCGAACTAAAGAAGAACTGGGAGCGACAGAAGTTGGTTTCGGGGAAGAAAGGTTGGGAAGGGCTCGGGTTTGTGGAGTAAGTGGGTTGAGGTAAGGCCCAATATTGAGTATACTCATGTTTAATTGAGTTCAAATAAGTGTACGGATTTGTTTATTTAATATCTCATTTGTATGTGGTCTGAATTTCGAATGGTTGGATCCGTTAGGATCATATGGACGAGCATTCCACAATGAAACTGACTGGAAGTCCATTGGAGCTCGTTTGAATTTATGGCGAAATAAATTGTTTGATTCAAATCAAACAAATAGTTTATAGTTCTTTAACGATGAACTGCCAAAGTGAGTAAATCTCACCAACTCTAAATAGTTCTATTTTTATAACGTATATTTATAACTGACAAATAATGATTGTTTGCTGTGTGTTGACTGTTTGATTGAACTGCTAATTGTTTGGTTGAAATCATAGATAACGATATATATAAATCGTTAATCAAATATTGATTCTGTTGAGCAGAATATTTCATATTCAAATGAAACAGATGTTAATTATACTGTTTAACATCTGTGATGCGGGGAAACAGGACGGAGGAATCCAACTGGATTCCTCAACATTTATTTTACTGTTATTCATATATTGTGATATATGATGTGATATATAATCTGTTGTTGATTATGTGTGTTTGGACGATATTTATCATTGTTATATGGTATGTTTAATACCGTAAGAAATACCAAATTATGAAAGGGAATTTCGAAGTATAAATTGAAAATAATTTATTTATATAAAATCACTGGATTTTATATATATAAAAGGAAAAAGGATTTTATAAAAGGAAATGATTATAAAATCAAAAAGGGTTGAAAAGGAAATATATTTGTAAAACAAATATAAAGGAAAATATTTGTCAAATAAATAGAAAGAGAAATATTTGTAAACCAATTACAAATAGAATAGAGATATAAAGGAAATATTTATAGAACATTTACAAGTAGATAAAATGGGATTATTTATTTATTTAAAGAATAAATAAAAGTATAAAAGGATCATTTATTTATAGAAAATAAATAAAAGAAAAGGGTTATTTATTTAGGAAATAAATAGAAGGATAAAAGAAATATTTATTTGTTAAATAAATAGGATAGATAAAAGGAATATTTATTTGTTAAATAAATAGAACAAAAGAGGAATAATTCAAAGGAATAAATCAAAGAAGTTAATTCAAAGGAATAATTCAAAGGAATAAATCAAAGGAGTCAATTCAAAAGAGATGATAGAATCTAGTTATTCGAAAGGAGTTAATCGAATATAGTTTATTCGAATAGAATTAAAGGGAGTTATCGGATCTAGTTATTCGAAAGGAGTAAATCGAATATAGTTTATTCGAATAGAGTTAAAGGAGTAAATCAAATATAGTTTATTCGAATAGAGTTAAAGGAGTTATCGAATATAGTTTAGTCCAAAGGAGTTAAGTGAAAAGAGTAAATCGATTAGAGTTAAATCAAATAGAGTTAAAAATAGGGTTAATCGAATAGTGTAAATTGAATAGAGTTATTGAATATACTTTATTCGAAGGAAAGAATTTTTGAATAGAGATGATTCGAAAGAGAGTTACGTAAGGAAGTGTTAAAGATTTAAAAGATGAACTTACCCTAATTTGAGATTTGAAATGTTGTTCAGTTAAGGTCTGAGAGGTAGTTATACCCAACTTGATTGACTTCATTTTTAATTTAGAAATGGTTAAGGTTCGAGAGTGAAAGTGGTTAAGTGAATTTAGTAAATAAGTATAGTGGTTTGAGTTGTCGTCGCAATGTTCAATTAAACATCTGTTTAAATTCAAGTAAGGAAGATTTGGAAATGTTTTCCAAATAGAATCAGAAACGTAATCAAATACTGAAATTGGAAATATGAATTAGAACATGTATAAGGAATTAAGAAATGGAGTTAAGCTAAATCATAATTTGACTGGAGACTTGTTAAGTTGAATGGTTTCCTAAGTGTTTGTCTGATGTTGGTTTCGACCTTTGGGATTGGTACTTAGGGAATTGTTCTTATACTAGTTTACAATCAGAGACTGATAGTTGTAGAAGAATAGTGATACGTAAATAAGTTATGGAAATATTTTCCAGCGATAACGTATATTTTCTAAACATAGAAAATAAGGAACATATGAATATATATATATATATGATTGATGATTGATTTGATAGAATTTCCATCTGGAAATAATATCGTTGTTTGCACACGTATTTTTCTTTGATAGTTAACTCACCGACTATCCAAGTTTTTGACCATTTTAACGTTGTTAATATGGAGAGACCGGTTGGATTATTATCCAAAGAACCACTCTGTATTGGCATAAGCGTTGCGAATCATATATGCCAAAGATAATTGAAGACGGAGTAAAATGCAAGGGCTATTGTATAAGTCTTAGATAACAGTGCCTAAGATGGATGTAGTGAATAGTGCCTTCGGTTCATCCTGTCCCTGGATGACTTGTATGGATGAATGTCTGACAGAGTACTTCCAGAAAGGTCACGTACATTGATTTCTTCAACCGTACCAAGAGTGGAAGCGGAGAAGGAAACTTCTTTAGCTAACACGTAATGTACTGTTGTAGACGTCAATTAGTGATTTTCGATGGATCTGACAATGTGGCATTCGAAGTGAATCTAATGTGATGATAAAGCGTAACCTCAAGCCTCATCAACCGGGAAATGACAAAAAATCGGGCAGGCAGCATGGCTATGTAGGTCGCACCTATTAGGGTGTATAATCACCTGATCTAGAGTTTCATTTACTTCTAAAAATCTATTGTTGATGCTGTCCCATTCGGGAAACGGTTGCTGATCCCAACCGTTGGTGATATACATTCGATACACTCAAGCGAAATGAGTGGTCGGTCATGTGTGGCCTGGTTGCAAGATGTTCCTGTTGAACCCAGTGTATTCCTCTCTAAAGGTACACTAGCGAAAGGTGGTTCCATACCATGTCATAGTTGGAAATCCATTACCCAATACGTGCTTGCGGTTTTGATTGTATACTATATATATGTAGAACCTGAGATGAAAGCGTTTCTGCTAGATGATTATTATATTGTGGTTGATAGACATTATTATAATATCAAAAGGTTTTTGATAAAGAGAATTTGGATTCTCATAAGAGAAAAACCCGTTCCGTTATACGACGTGGTCTTATGAGATATCGTTTAATGGCTTAAACCGTTTTAAACTGTTTTACTCATGCCAGTCGCATGACTGACCCGGAGTTTATTTTGTTTTGTTTTCCCTAAACTCTTGGGTGCCCAATTTTGTATGGGCAGTCAAGTAGTCGGGATTTACAGATACTTGAAGAGCAGTAGCAGGAGGCTTCAGGATCATATAGCTATAGTTTATTTCCGCTGTGTTGTAAGTGTTGTACTTTGATAATGATGTATATTCAAGTACAGATGTATATTTCAAGTTATGTTATATATATTATATGTTATTCGTTTCGCTGTGAGGTTCGTGTTACTCTGATGTTGTGTTCTTCTTCTTCTATTCTAAGTTTCTATCTTATCTATCCTCACCCTCTAATTTCTTTCATTAACTACCGGTATTTTCGATCCTTGGATGTTTGATATGTGTTGTATATCGGATAACCAAGATCGCATTTTTCCGGGTCGTTAGAGTTGGTATCAGAGCTTAAGTAAAGTATTTACCTTGGCTCTGTGGCGTGACTCGGTAGAGATAGAGTTAGTAATACCCTAGATTGAGTTTGAGTGTATATATACGAGTGAATGTATTTGTTATTCAATATAAAATGATTTTATATTGTGGAGATTTATTGGTTGAGTTGTTTATGGGTTTTGGTCGATCAGTTTGATCCACTGTATCGGTAGGATTTACTAAACACTCGAATATGATGGGTCGACATGATATGTTTTGAAAAGAGGGTAATTTAAAATAAGTTTACCCAAGGTATATCTTGATATGGAGAAGATATATATATCAAATTTATAATATAGTGGATATATTGGTTGTTATTATAATCGAGTAAGATTATAAATTAAATGATTATGTAAATAACCAATCAGAATTCATATAAGTGAAATACGTGAAATCAGATGAGTTAAATCTGAAATTTAAACCAGAAATTGAATTAAAATTCTGGAAAATTGGATAAGTGTTTGTAAATGGATTTAAAAATAAGGAAAATTTAAGATCCTGGGAGATTTTAAATTGTTTTACAATTAGTGTGAATTATATTTTGAAATGAATTTCAAAGTGGAAATGTTTAGAAATGGTTTTATAGTATTGAACTCACTTCGATCGCTGGAAAATAGATTCTGATGATGACAGCTGCATCACCAGTATTCATTTTCGAGTTGTAAGTGACGAATTACTACCAGAGATACTGTTTTGAATTTGTTTTGGGAAAGACAAGTTGTGTTGAATTTCAAAAAGGAAAATTTGATTTTTCAAAAGAGTAAACTATTTTAAAAAAAACTCCTAGGGAAAGACTGTTTGAATTAAAAACAAATTTAACAGAAATTTGTGAAAGCAAATTTGAATTAAAGTAAAGCCAGTAAAGTGGTAACTGAGATTGAATTAGAATGATATCAAGACAAATTGGATTGTGAGATTCAAATTTGAAGTGTAATGTGACAATCAAGTTAAGAGTTGGGAATCGAGAAGAAACTCAAGTTGAAATGATATTTTGCTCGGATATAAACGAATGGTTGTGTTGTGGATAAAATCAAACTAGAATTTGATTGGGATGACCCTTGTATCCGCTGAATTGACAGCAGGTGAAAGTGATAGAGTTGATATGGCCGACAAAAAGGTACAAGTTTATATTCGATATAAGCATGAGATTTATGAGTCGAATTGCCAAGCCGCTTGGCTGTTTAATTTTCTTTTGGGTTGGAGAAGGCCCAGAGAGACGAGTTGGAGTTTGACCTATTGACCAGTACGAAGGAGGTGCTGGCGAAATTTTTTGAAAAGTTAAGGAGTTAGAAAATTTTCAGGATTTTTGAAAATTTTCGTTGATAAAAATTAATTAATATTTTAATTGAAATTAAATTGGTTCAATTGAAACTGAAGATTTAGAAGTGAACAAATAAGTTCTAACCAGTTAATAGGGTTTGATTTCGACCTTAGCAATTTCGAGGACGAAATTATTTTAAGTGGGGAAGAATGTAATGACCCGTATTTTTAGGTATAATAGTTAATTTATTTAAGTATATAAATAGTGAGTTAGGGAATTAAATCGTTGTTGAATTAAATAAAGTGAATTATTTAATTAATTTAAATAATATAATAATATATTTAATTCAGAAATAATAAAAAATAGTGGAATTCACACGTGTGAATTGGATTACTTAAAATATATAGTTCAGTTTAGGTTGAATTATATGAACAAATATATTCAATCAACGATAGCTGAACGTATAATTATATATAATTAAAATCGAGCTCGAAATGGCGCTGCAGTTTGCTATTTGGAGATTTGAACTTCAACTGGATATACAGAACCCGTTTTAAATCGGATTTCTGTGAAACAAGAAATGTTAGGAGCTGGTGAAGTATATTTTCCTAGTGGAAGAGAAAAATCGGGATTTCATTGTGTAGATTTTTTTTATGTCCAAATCAAATTTTAGAAAAGTCGCTATGGAATTTCTTTATAATTTATATCGATTTATTAAAGGAATTTCATTATAAATCGAATATCGATTTAATCAGGATTTGAAATATCAAGTTAGAAATTAATATAGGAATATTCTAGAGCTGTATTATATTCTATTATGAATATATACGATAATATTTTTTTATTAAATTTAATTGTTTTTAAATATATTTATATATTTAAAAGGGTTATTTAGGACTTTAAAAATAGCCACTTTTGCAAACGAAGTCGGAATTCGACGAAACTAATTATGTTGGATCCACAACATCAAATTATTGTTAGATTCCAAGTTCTATGATTTTTGGGGTCACTGTGTGGTCGTACGGATTTTTAGAGTGAAAAACAGTCGATATTTTGACGGTTAAAAATATGTTGTGTGGGAAAACGGAGTCGGAATTCGACGAAACCAGTTTCGTTGGGACCGTAATGTCGAACTATAGCTGCATGTACAGTTTCGTGATTTTTAGGTACCGTATGTGATCGTACGGATTTTTAGAAGTCAGAAAACAAGTAAAATGATATGAAATAAAGTATCTTAACTTAGTAGTGGATCTAAACTAGGCCACGTTGGCACCTTCTTGGCCACAACAGCAATGATAAAACGCAAGGCACAAATTCTCGTTCCTCAGATCTGAAAAACGCGAGAAAACATTCCTCTTCCTCAAACGAAATCCGCAACAAAATTCAAGGAAAATCAAATAGAATTCTATAAATCAAGGGAAAAATATTTCTGAGTTGCTGGAAGCGTTCTCTTCGATCCTATCTGGTTTTCATGGGGTTCGACGTCACACTTGTTCGCTGCTTTTGTACAGCGCAGGGTTGCTGAGCTCGAGGGCTCCAATTATTTTTTTGAGTTCTTGAAGCTTTAATCTTGGAATTTGAGTTTGCTCTTGGGCTTGTACGATCGAATTGGATTTGTTGGCAAAACTCTGGAGAATTACGTTCAAGTTTCGGTCGCGTGTTTTCCTGTGGGAAGCTCCAGGAATATAACTATCGCGGTCATCAAGGTTCGAGCGAGTTTGGTGAAAATAGGATGGAAGTATAGAGTCTTCGAAGGAGGAGATCATGGTGATTTTTATTTTGAATTTCATGAAGAAGAAATGGTAGAACGAGGGGGGAGGGGGGAAGGATTGAGGACTGTTCGAACTGAAGAAGAACTGGGAGCGACAGAAGTTGGTTTCGGGGAAGAAAGGTTGGGATGGGCTCGGGTTTGTGGGGTAAGTGGGCTGAGGTAAGGCCCAATATTGAGTATACTCATGTTTAATTGAATTCAAATAAGTGTACGGACTTGTTTATTTAATATCTCGTTCATATGTGGTCAGAATTTCGAACGGTTGGATCCGTTAGGATCGTATGGACGAGCACTCCACAATGAAACTGACTGGAAGTCTATTGGAGCTCGTTTGAATTTATGGCGAAATAAATTGTTTGATTCAAATCAAACAGACAGTTTATCGTTCTTTAACGATGAACTGCCAAAGTGAGTAAATATCACCAACTCTGAACGGTTCTATTTTTATAACATATATTTAAAACTGATAAATAATGATTGTTTGTTGTGTGTTGACTGTTTGATTGAACTGCTAATTGTTTGGTTGAAATCATAGATAACGATATATATATATCGTAAATCAAATATTGATTCTGTTTAGCAGAATATTTCATATTGAAATGAAATGGATATTAATTATACTGTTTAACATCTGTGATGCAGGAAAACAGGTCGGAGGAATCGAATTGGATTCCTCAGCATTTATTTTACAGTTATTCATATATTGTGATATATGATGTGATATATAATCTGTTGTTGATTATGTGTGTTTGGACGGTATTTATCATTGTTATATGGTATGTCTAATACCGTAATAAATACCAAATGATAAAAGGGGATTTCAAAGTATAATTTGAAAATAATTTATTTATATTAAATCACTGGGTTTTATATATATACAAATGGAAAAAGGATTTTATAAAAGGAAATGATTATAAAATCAAAAAGGGTTAAAAAGGAAATATATTTGTAAAACAAATATAAAGGAAAATATTTGTCAAATAAATAGAAAGAGAAATATTTGTAAACCAATTACAAATAGAATAGAGATATAAAGGAAATATTTATAGAACATTTACAAATAGATAAAATGGGATTATTTATTTATTTAAAGAATAAATAAAAGTATAAAAGGATCATTTATTTATAGAAAATAAATAAAAGAAAAGGGTCATTTATTTAGGAAATAAATAGAAGGATAAAAGAAATATTTATTTGTTAAATAAATAGGAAAGATAAAAGGAATATTTATTTGTTAAATAAATAGAACAAAAGAGGAATAATTCAAAGGAATAATTCAAAGGAATAAATCAAAGAAGTTAATTCAAAGGAATAATTCAAAGGAATAAATCAAAGGAGTTAATTCAAAAGAGATAGTCGAATCTAGTTATTCGAAAGGAGTTAATCGAATATAGTTTATTCGAATAGAATTAAAGGGTGTTATCGAATCTAGTTATTCGAAAGGAGTAAATCGAATATAGTTTATTCGAATAGAGTTAAAGGAGTAAATCGAATATAGTTTATTCGAATAAAGTTAAAGGAGTTATCAAATATAGTTTAGTCGAAAGGAGTTAAGTGAAAAGAGTAAATCGATTAGAGTTAAATCAAATAAAGTTAAAAAATAGGGTTAATCGAATAGAGTAAATTGAATAGAGTTATCGAATATACTTTATTCGAAGGAAAGAATTTTCGAATAGAGATGATTCGAAAGAGAGTTACGTAAGGAAGTGTTAAAGAGTTAAAAGGTGAACTTACCCTAATTCGAGATTTGAAATGTTGTTCAGTTAAGGTCTGAGAGGTGGTTATACCCCAACTTGGTTGACTTCGTTTTTAATTTAGAAATGGTTAAGGTTCGAGAGTGAAAGTGGTTAAGTGAATTTAGTAAATAAGTATAGTGGTTTGAGTTGTCGTCGCAATGTTGATTTAAACATCTGTTTAAATCCAAGTAAGGAAGATTTGGAAATGTTTTCCAAATAGAATCAGAAACGTAATCAAATATTGAAATTGGAAATATGAATTAGAAAAGGAAGTGTTCATGTATAAGGAATTAAGAAATGGAGTTAAGCTAAATCATAATTTGACTGGAGACTTGTTAAGTTGAATGGTTTCCTATCTGATGCTGGTTTCGACCTTCGGGATTGGTACTTAGGGAATTGTTCTTATACTAGTTTACAATCAGAGGCTGATAGTTGTAGAAGAATAGTGATACGTAAATAAGTTATGGAAATATTTTCCAACATTAACGTACATTTTCTAAACATAGAAAATAAGGAACATATGAATATATATATATATATATATATATATATATAGATATATATAAATATGATTGATGATTGATTTGATAAAATTTCCATCTGGAAATAATATCGTTGTTTGCACACGCATTTTTCTTTGATAGTTAACTCACCGACTATCCAAGTTCTTGACCATTTTAACGTTGTTAATATGGAGAGACCGGTTGGATTATTATCCAAAGAACCACTTTGTATTGGCATAAGCGTTGCGAATCATATATGTCAAAGATAATTGAAGACGGAGTAAAATGCAAGGGCTATTGTATAAGTCTTAGATAACAGTGTCTAAGATGGATGTACTGAATAGTGCCTTCGGTTCATCCTATTCCTGGATGACTTGTATGGATGAATGTCTGACAGAGTATTTCCAAAATGGTCACGTACATTGATTTCTTCAACTGTACTAAGAGTGGAAGCGGAGAAGGAAACTTCTTTAGCTAACACGTAACGTACTGTTGTAGAAGTCAATTAGTGATTTTCGATGGATCTGACAATGTGGCATTCGAAGTGAATCTGATGTGATGATAGAGCGTAACCTCAAGCCTCATCAACCGGGAAATGACAAAAAATCGGGCAGGCAGCATGGCTGTGTAGGTCGCACCTATTAGGGTGTATAATCACCTGGTCTAGAGTTTCATTTACTTCTAAAAATCAATTATTGATGTTGTCCCATTCGGTAAACGGTTGCTGATCCCAACCGTTGGTGATATACATTCGATACACTCAAGCGAAATGAGTGGTCGGTCATGTGTGGCCTGGTTGCAAGATGTTCTTGTTGAACCCAGTGTATTCCTCTCTAGAGGTACACTAGCGAAAGGTGGTTCCATACCTTGTCATAGTTGGAAATCCATTACCCAATACGTGCTTGCGGTTTTGATTGTATACTATATATATGTAGAAGGTGAGATGAAAGCGTTTCTGCTAGATGATTATTATATTGTGGTTGATAGACATTATTATAATATCAAAAGGTTTTTGATAAAGAGAATTTGGATTCTCATAAGGGAAAAACCTGTTCCGTTATACGGCGTGGTCTTATGAGATATCATTTAATGGCTCAAACTGTTTTAAACTGTTTTACTCATACCAGTCTCATAACTGACCCGGAGTTTATTTTGTTTTCCTTAAACTCTTGGATGCCCAGTTTTGTACGGGCAGTCAAGTAGTCGGGATTTACAGATGCTTGAAGAGCTGGAGCAGGAGGCTTCAAGATCATACAGCTATAGTTTATTTCCGCTGTGTTGTAAGTACTGTACTTTAATAATGATGTATATTCAAGTACAGGTGTATATTTCAAGTTATGTTATATATATTATATGTTACTCGTTCCGCTGTGAGGTTTGTGTTACTCTGATGTTGTGTTCTTCTTCTTCTTCTGTACGGTCTCTGATTCATCCTTATTTCCGCTGTGAGCTTGATATAAAGAATTACGGCAATATTTAAATGAGTTGGGCTTTAAGACTACGGTCTCTGATTCATCCTTATTCACATTGCACAAAAATGGTGACATCATTTATCTGTTGTTTATGTTGATGATATTATTGTTACAAGTAATGCAACTCATGCTCTGGAAGCTTTTATAAAAAAATTGGCAGCACGTTTCTCACTCAAAGACCTTGGAGATTTGTCTTACTTCCTGGGAGCGGAAGTAGTGCCTCATCCAAAAGGTATTTCTTGGGTCAAAAGAGGTATATTACTGATATTTTGTGCAAAGCTAATATATACGATGCAAAACCAGTTGCAACACCACTAGCAACTCATCCTCCGTTAACTATACATGAAAATCTTCTCAACGATCTTACAGAGTATCATACTCTGATAAGTAGTTTATAATATTTAAGTTTCACAAGGCCTGATGTGGCATTTGCGGTGAACAAGTTAGCTCAATACATGCATCGTCCAACTGAGGAACACATGCAATCTCTACATCGTCTTCTTCGGTATCTAAGCAGTACATCTAATATGGGTTTAATTATACACAAAGATTCACCTCTCACTTTTCATGCTTATTCTGATGCGGATTGGACTCGTGACAAAGACGACTACATTTCTACAACAACGTATATAGTCTAGTTGGGCAAGAATCTTATCTCTTGGATATCAAAGAAGCAGCGTACAAGAGCTAGATCATCTACCGAGGCCGAGTACAGGGCAGTGACAAATGCTACAGTCGAATTCTTTAGGTAGGTAATTTATTTAAGGAGCTTGGTCATAACCTCATTCTCGCATCAGTCATCTATTTTGATAATGCTGGAGCTACATATGTGAGTGCTAATCCGGTTTTTCATTCTAAAATGAAGCATCTGGGATTGGATTACCATTTTGTCAGAGAACGTGCAAAGTGGAAATTTGAGGGTCTATTACATCTCCACTAATGACCAGCTTGCGGATGCCCTCACCAAGCCACTACCACGTACCTTCTTCACAACATTGGTTAGCAAAATCAGTCTTTCATCTTGGTCGCCCGTTTTGAAGGGGCGTGATAAGAATTGACATATTCTAAGTTAATCCCTGCATATGGTATGTCATAATATAAGGAAATGGTATAAATATCATTAATGATATTATTTCATAACTGTAGCCGCACTTATAAATGGTATGCCATAATACGAGGGAATAATATAAATATCATTAATGATATTATTCCATAACTATAGCAATATAAATGGTATGCTATAATAAGAGAAAATGGTGTAAATATCGTTAATGATATTATTCCATAATTATAGCAGTACGTATGACTGCATGTATCTTGTAACTTTATATATTCTATGATTACTGAATGGAAAAACATCATTCTCTTTAACTCTTCGTCACTTTTTACCTTTTCATGCATAAAAATACTCATAAAATAGCTTTAGGTTTCTATAAGTTATTATGGATCAGGGATAAAGTTGGAATAACAAGCTTAAACATGCTACATTTTAAAACAAAACAAACTTTTTAAAATATCTTACATTATGAATCGGAGGGAGTAGCAATGATCAATGATTGAACTCTTCATACAACATAATAGACAATGTATATAAAAGGTCTGATTGTTTATTGAACAAAACAAAAACAAAAACAAAAAAAAAAAAAAAAATCCAGAAATTACAGAAGATTCCAGTTATGAGATAAGCAAATTACCGAGTATGTTTCTTATTTTTATCTGTAATCATCAAGTCCACAGGGCATTGATTAAGAATGAAGATGTTATAAAAGGTCTGATTGTTTATTGAACAAAACAAAATAAAATCCAGAAATTATAGAAGATTCCAATTATGGGATAAGCAAATTACCGAGTATGTTTCTTATTTTTATCTGTAATCATTAAGTCCACAGGGCATTGATTAAGAATGAAGATGTTTTTCTACAAAGAATGAGAACAGTGGCTGTTACTGACCAAAGAATATTTGTTGTTTCTTCCTATCGACAAAAAAGATTTAACATTATTAGAATTATGAAGGGTAATAAATGACGCACTTTAGGCAGTACAGAATAGAATAAACCAGTATATATGGTGAAACTTGCAGTAAATAGAACCAAGCCGAAAACAGATGAACTAACCAATTTACATGTAAAAGAGCACTAGTGCAATAGTTTACGAGATAAACTGTTGAACAGATGTCACCAAGGAATAAGACTTCCCATACAAACCTAAAATAGAAACCTACCCCAAGGATCATCACTTTGGACGCTAGGGGCATAGGGCTGTATACCACCAAAACTACCAATATATTTACACAAAACTCCAAAACTACCAAAAATAATTATATCTGCTCCCATGTTTCATCCCCAAACTGTTCGATGACATTACTCGTCGGCAGCAGATCAGATTCTTTATCCGCAGAACTGACGTAGTTCATAATGTCCCAAGGAATATGACCACAATGATCAGAGAAGAAATCATGACCATCTATACAGCTCAAGCCATGACCCAAAACGTCATCCTTAAAAGGCTTAGGCGGCTTCTCGTATGAAGTATCATTCACATCATTGGCACCAAAGCCTAGTTTAACACGCTTATCATTGTTATCACAAACATGAACTCCACTGTACGTTCCAACACAACCATCTTCGGGTGATTCAACTGCAGAGCCATCTTTCTCATTATCATCATCACCACCTTCTAGCTGCCACTCATCATCATCACTATCTGCATTAGAAGGATCAAACCTGTTCTGCTCTGCTCTCTTCCTCAGCATGTACACGTTGAAATAGTAACTAACAATCTCTTTGCTGCTTCTAGATGGAAAAGCACGATAAAGCTCATTCCAGAAGTTTCTCCCTATGGATGTAGGGTTCGATATCACAACTTTATGAAATAAACTTTCTTCCGCCTCTGTCCATTTTAAAGCAACAGACTCTCCCATTTCAGTGAGACCTAGCTCTGAAAATCTTTCCTGGCCTACGGCACTTTTGATGTTCTCCCTTGCTTCTTCTATATGTTGCCTCACACATCTGATGGAACCAGCATCCAAACAATGACAAGTAGGGTTGCTATGCAAAACAGTCATTTTTTCGGTGCTGAACTTGGTTAACTCATCAGAAGCCGAGAATGTTTTGCGACTTAGCGATGGAAGTTCTGCCTGATGATTACGGCCTATGGCAACAGGTTTTCGAGGACGGTAATCAAAAATAGAAGGCTGTTCTTCTTCGACTTGATTGTTGTATACAACTGGCCTGACATCACCGTAATATCCTGGAAATGAAGATATTCGAACAGGGGATTCATAACGAGCACTGTAGCCATCGAGGCTGTTAAATGTGATTCTTGGAAAGCTGAAACCACTATCATATGAATCGCTAGACCTCTCAGAGACAGAAGTGCTTTTTAAAATTGAGTCGTCGGTGAGAACTGAACAAATATCCAATGCAGGCATTAACAGATTGTACATCTTATATTTCAAAAGCAGGTAACAGCGAAATTGCGTTGCATGATTGAGTAGAAGTTTTTTTATCAGTGGGGATTATGGTAATGGGAGAAATATGATTGCCTGCTATGTAGTTTGACATATGCATCATGCATCCAAACTCATAGGATTGACCATTTAACCATTTCTAACAAAACATATAAAAAAAAAGACAAATACTCTATTGCTTACAGTTAGAAAACGAAAGCTCGCTGATGTTGGGAAAATCTTCACCCAACAGTTTTTTGCGCTTAGTACAAGCTTCAGTATTCTCTTCTTTGTCAAGAGGACGTTTTTTATTCTCCAGCTTTACAGCTTCACAACCAACACTCTGATTTTCCTCAGCTGGGCATCCATCTTTAAACCACCATATATGAAAACAAAGGACTAGTAAGTAATATATCTCTCCTTTCTAACCAAACTTGCATGTAAATTTTTACCTGAGACGTATTGCTTCTCAGAAAAATCATGGCAAACCCAAGGTACCAACAGATTTTCACTTTCCACTTGTTCCAAATGGTGGAAAGCGAGCTGACAAGAATCAGACTCTTCAGATTCGAATGAAAGCTTGTTTTGCTTAAATACCATTGTTGATACTCTGCAATGGAGAAAGTATTCATGACACAGAATTTTTAGCCATAACGCGGTACACAAATAGAATAATAATAAATAACAAACGGTCTATTTTTTATTTTATTTTATTTTTGTTTCATTTTATGTACTTATTTTAGAAGAAAAAAACAGTAGATATTGGATGGTAATTCCAAATCATCTCCCTAAAAGAAAGTATGCGCCATTTGGATGTTACAATAGCTGGCCATATCTAGCCCATATGGAAGGATAAGCACAGTGTGTGACAGGAGCTTAGCTTGATTCAAAGACAATTTGTCAATATAGCTTCAAATTTTGTAAATGTGTTATAGTTCTCTAGATAAAGCTACAAATTAGACACTCATTCTTTTAGCTGTGTGCGCCATGCTTAGCACCAACAACGATATGTGATAAAAATATCCTTAAATAGTTAAATACTAGCAAATATTGCAAGGCAGACAAGCCCAGGAAAAACATGCATTACCGCAGCACTCCTTAGTACAAAGAATTTAACTTTAGAAATCTATGGATTACCTATGAGCAAAAGACTAGTAGAGAATTAAAATAGACAAAGTACAGTAGAGCAATGAAGAAATACGGACGTGTGAAAATAATTTTTTTAAGGGTAAAATCGTAAATAGCAATTCCGAGTGGTCAATTGTATAATTTAAAATAAAATAAAAATCTCAAAATTAATACCTAGACAGCACAAAATTGAAAGGAAATTGTAGGTTCAAGACAAACTGAAACCTATTAGAAATAAAATACAACTAAAAAATTGAAACCCTAACCCTAGATGTAAAATTAAAATTCAGACCGAATCGACAGAAATAGATATAGGGCAAAGATAAATCTTTAAGAAACCAACCTAAATCTCTAATTTAGAACGAAATCGACGCTAAATCCAGAAAGCCCCAAATCGATTGAAGCCCTAACCCTAAATCGGGTCAAGATCACAATTCGCGAAATAATTGATGCGATCGATTAGAGAATAGCAAAACAAGAAGAAATATCAAAACAATTTAAAGATTCAGACGAGAATTGAAGATGGATCTGAAATCAAAATTACGAAAATTAGGGGAAAGGGCGACTTCTATTTTGATTTTCGGTTATTTGGACCAAGTAGGATTTAGTCCAAATAGCGTCCGAAATTTTGGAGGGAGGCTGCTATACGCATCTTAGTCCAAATATTGATCTTGAGCCGCCAAAATTTTGATAATATTTTAGTCCAAATAGCGTTCAAAATTTTGAAGAGAGGCTACTGGGGGTGGGCATCAACTGCACCGTCATACGAAAACCGTTCGCATCGAACCGTAAAAGCGGTGTTGAAAATCAGACCGAAATTTCTTTGTAAAGCTGGTAATCCAAATCGGACCGACTCGAAATGATATGATCCGGTTATGGTTTAATTTGTTGACCCACCATATTAAACCGGACCGAACCGAATAGTTGCACTAGCAATTTTATGATAAAAATGTAGCTAATTCCTATCTAATTTGATTTACTTAAATTGTTATATTGTTGTTATATTAATAATAATTGTTATCACAAATGAGAAAGTCATAGTTTTAGAATAATAGTTTTTATATCTTTTTTTGGATAAATTCGAGTTATAATCTTATTTGAGTTATTTTACTTAATGTTTACGCATTAATTAAAATTGTTGTTTGGTCAATGTATTAAAACAATCTCACTTGTGATTAAATGTAAAATTGAATTACTTAAACAATTTGAAACCAATATTTCATTTTTTGATAACATTGTATGCTTTTACCGTTTAAGTTACACTGCATGACACGGTTGTAAATTTATTGTTGATGAAAGTAATTCTCTTATTTCATATTTAGTATGAGTTCAAATTGGACAGCTTAAATGAGTAGTATAACGGGTTGTATTTTTTGATTAACCGTTTGAAGCGATGCGGAAGCGGTTTGAACTCCAAACCGCACCAAACCGACCAGTGCCCACCCCTAAAGGCTACTATGCGTATTTTAGGGTTCAAATGGGGTGGTTTAATCAATTATAGCACATTGCAGGGGGTTTTTTTTAAAAAAAAACAAGCTTATGGAACGCCTGTGGATGACTCTCAAACGACTTCTGTACTATTTGCTTCTCGAAGTCGTGCGTTTAAAACGTTTAGGGTTTTATAGCAGTGGAAGTTAGAAGTTACATCGGGTAAAAGTTGGGATATAGGGAAAGTGCAAAAATCATATAAAAACGAATATTTAATGTTAGTTTGTTTTTATTTACACATAACATATGTAGTGTGTGTGTGTGTGTATATATATATATATATACACATATATAAAGGGAGGTTCTAAAGCACCCATGTTATATGACACCTCTTTTGCCCCTCAGTAATAGCCTCTCATTTATGATTTAATAAGTTAGTGGGAGGAGAGAGAAGCCGGAATGTGTGGTGGCAATCAGGGGGCTATAGGGATGTTGCACTATTTAGGGTGCTCTTGATCCTATCTCTATGTATGTGTGTGTGTGTGTGTGTGTGTGTGTGTGTGTAGGGATTAAACTCAGTGAATATAGTAGATTTTTTCACTTAAATTGAGAACTTGTGCATTTAAATTAAAGTTTTTACGTTACTTATATTGATTTTATTAAAAAATCTAGTCAAATTAACATTTAATACTAGTGCTTCTGAAGCGAGTATTAAGAAGCCTTGATGTTATCAGGTGTAGTGGAAGATAATAGAGCTTAAAACAGATATACAGTTTAATAATACTAACTATAATAGCTTAGCGATCGGAAAGTGCTAGAATAGAGATTTTGTGGGCCTTTAACAGGTCTTCAACCATACGGTTTTGGAGATTGCTGCGTATTTATACATAGTGCTATTTTAGTTATAAAAAACAAGAATGTGTTTGGACTACGACTCACTCACTCTCTCTCTCTCTCTCTCTCTCTATATATATATATATATATATATATATATATATATATATATATATGTATGTATGTATATGTATATGTATATATATATATATATATATATATATTGGTATCTAAAAATGGAGCACCCATTTAGTCTTTATATTTCCACCACTCATTTATAGTAAAATAAGTTAGTGGGAGGAGAGGGTAACCGGAATATGTGGTGGAAATCAGAGGAACTAAAAGGGTGTTGCTGTAACACCCCACATTTTTATTAATCTTAAAATGTCTATACACATGGTGGTGATGTGCAGTTTAAATTAATACATATGATGAAGAGAAGAAAATTTATATGGTAACATTTTATGTAATAGAAAGGATAATAAAACAAATGTACTTAATCCAATTATGAAGGATTAGGTAAAACGGACATTACCATTGCGTCCGCCTCGAAATTCTGGTTCAGATGGACACCAAGTTTGCATAAAAAGAATAATGTATGAAAAAGTTATAAGCAATAGAAGTTTGTATACGCATAAGATTATGCATGTATATATATAACCATCCCAGAAATTCAAACCGTTTCAAATTCAGTCAAAATTGGGCTGAGCAGGAAATTTCCAGCTCAGATATGTCTACCCCTCTTAAGGGGGGTCGACATAGGTGTCGACCCCCCCTTAAGGGGAGTCGACATAAGGGTCGACCCCCCTATAGGGTGTCGACGCCCATAAACAGATCTGGGCTCTGTTTGTTTGTGCGCATCTGGACGGATTTGTCTCTCCATTCTTGACCTAGCAGCTATATAATAGACCCTAGACTTATGGTTTTATTTGTCTAATTCAACGACAACGACGAAGTGCTGCTTCAACATAGTTTTCTCTAGTCTTTTCCCTTTTCAAGCTATTAGAGGAATTCAAACCTGGAGATTTGGATTTCTACTTCAGCAATTCCACTTTCTCTTTTAGTCGCAACGAATCTATGCAGATTTTAGATCTCTTAACCAAGTAAGGTAATCCCTTGATCCAATCTAATATTCAATTCACTTCTTAGTTCCTCTCTTCTTCATTTCGGAGAAAAAGAATTAATTACAAGTTCATTTTATTAGGCTTGGAAATCGAGTTAAAGCGGGAATGAAAAACTATGAATAATAGAACGGATCAGATCTAAAGGTCATTGGAAAGCATGCTGGTGAGTGGGTTTAAATCACCCTTATGAATAATTGTATGCAGATCGTTCAGCAATTCCCCAAAAAATTATAATGCTTAATTCAATTAAAATCTTGTGGTTTATACTTTTGCCTATTCTGTTCTCTTTCCCGTTCCTTTTCATTTATAGACTAGGCTAATTTCGAGACTAGTCCAGATCTCGCCAAAAAGGCATGCGTACGAACGATACTTGTAGTGGTGAAAGAATGTTTTGGTAAATTGAAATAACTTATACGGTAGATTTTGGGCAAAATTTGTGATTTGGGGAATTGTTATATAACCTATAAAATACGGGAAATAGGGAATATCAATAATTTGGCATGTAATTGTAGATATTAACCTGAGACGTTACCAAAAAGATATGAAAATTTAGTTGGAACAATTAGGTGGGTTCGGAACAAAGATCATGAAAAAAAAAGAGAACGGAATAAATATGAGCGTAAGTCAATCGTGTATAAATTAGATTATTGGCATAACTACGAAGTAAGTATAGTTATTGTACAGGTTTAATAAAAGTCATGATTTGTGATAAATTGAAACTAGAATTTGTGCCTAGTTGTAAGATAAACAATTTCGATTTATGTTTGTCTCTGTGACTAATCTGAAAATCACCTATGTCTATGAGACTATTGTACCTATAATGTTGTATATTAATTTGTTGATTCTTTTATGATATGTTATATACAAATCCCTAAGCTAAGCCATGTTCACATAGGTTTATATGTCTAGATCCACATGTTTTATATGTTTAGATCTATGTTAATTGGATCCAACTAAAATACAAATTCACAATTGTACGCTAAATTAAATTTAGGTTGTTCTATGCCAAATTTAAATTATATGCTATCGGCATAGATCAGTTCAAAAATCATGTAAATGGTTAGTAACATGAATGGTATAATTTGTATACCTAGAATTTATGGACATGATTTAAATGGTAAATGAGACATGACTTGAATGATAACACTTAGGGATAGTTTACATATAAACATGAATGGAAAATATGTAAATTAAATAAAAAGACGAACATGCCTAACCCGAGGTTAGACCGAGTTGTGGTGTAAGACTGCCCGGAACCGCCCGGCATAATCCAGCAACCACAACAACAGGTCTAATATGAGAGGTTGGCGCATCATGCCCAAGAAAAACCTGATGTTAGAATGAGTTTGCGGTAGAAGTCTGCCCGAAACCGCCCGGCACATCCAACAACCGCAAACAACAGTTCTAATGTAAGGGGTTAAGGCATTAAGGAACAAATTAATGCTAATTAACAAGACATGCTAAGAATGAGTAGAGTTAAGTTAACAAGAAACACTTAACCAATATAACACGATGAATGAGTATGGTTAAGTTAATAAGAAACACTTAACCAATATAACACGATGAATGAGTAGGGTTAAGTTAATGAGAAACACTTAACCAATATAACATAATGAATGAGTAAAGTTAAGTTAATGAGAAACACTTAACCAATATAACATGATGAATGAGTAGGGTTAAGTTAATAAGAAAACACTTAACCGATATAACATGATGTGTGGGAAGGTTAAGTTAACGTGAATAGACAACACTAACCAATATTACATGAAAAAGTGGATAATGTTAAGGCAAACTTAACCAACAGTACATATTGACTTGATAAGTGGGAGGGTTAAGTACATATCGGGTCGGTGTGTAATATTAGTATATATAGGCCCACAAACTTAGCCATTAAATAAACATGCTTAAAGCAGCAGAAGAGGGTTAAGTACATATCGGGTTGGTGGGTAATATTATATATATAGGCCCACAAACTTAACCAATACAACATGTTAAATAAAACAGATGGATGGGGTTAGGTCAAATGGGGAACACTTAAACATTATAACATGTTGGCTAGGAAACCCTAGTAACGGGGACTCATTTCAGCAGTAACCCACATAGATGTATCATGATACCCTGAACTAGGAAGGGTGAGGCACGATTACTGGGCAGATTATAAGCGGTCAAAACAACGGCTGGTGGTGCGTCATTGTAGGTTTCGACGGAGTACGGGCGTGCATGTACCCCCGGAGTGGAAAAAGCAGGCACTGGGCATCAGTAATCATACATTGTGCATCTTGAATTGTGTCGGGTTGCCACCATAGGGATTGATACACCCCATGGTGGGACCAGCACGGGTATCTACAAACAAGCGGGGCCGAATGACACAAATATAAATATCTGCGAGTAGAAGCCGATCGACGATGGGATCATTTTATTATGAGTACATGAGGCTAGTAGTTGCAGAGAAATATAAATGGATACGATAGCATACTCAGTTTTTCTTACCTTACCTTATCTTATGTTATTTTGTTATTTTGATATCACGAAGGAGACCGTGCAAGTGGGGTGCCACGGGGTGTACCTCAGTTTGGGGGTAGCTACATATACATTATATTGGTTAATCTACTAAGGAGTAGATGGGTACGACGGGCGTGTGAAAACCTTGAGTGCTAATGACACGAATAACTTAATAAGAGAGAAAATGTAATTGAACGATATAGTAGGATTATCCAGGAAGTGTAATTTAAATTCATTCACACAGAACTTATGTTCTGACCCCCTCCTCATAACATTCGCAGGTTAAGTTCATGACAGGGACTGTATAGCTTTGGATACTGGTTTAGTAGTATTATTGTTAAGGTAAAGCTATATCTTAATTACACTATATTTTCCTTCCTCTGTGAGATGTTTTTAGAACTCTGACATGTTTTATGTCTCTGTCTTTTTTGCAGGATACCAGAGCAAACCAACTCGGTTTCGATGGACTGGATTTCTGGAAAAAAATCGGTCTGTCGGAACACGGGTTGTTACAGTTGCGCTGTTTGGGGTTTTCTTGATCCTATACATACACACACACGATTTCCTTACTTATGGGAAAGGCATGGAGGTGCTTTATTCTTCAGTGCTAAAATTTATACTTCAAATCGTTTCAGTAGCCGATATATGCTTAATGTTAACATGTATTGTTCGGATCCTTTTCAGCCTTAAATTTTTAAGTCCTTAAATTCTTTGTTGTGGATCAAATCAAAGAGTTTGGGTTTCGTTCGTTTGAAACCAACTGCTCCAAATCGACCCTTAAATAATCAGATCTAGAAAACAGAGTTATTTCAATCGGCTTTAAAGGATTAACACACCAAAGATCAAAATAAAGAGTTTGTTTTGGACCGCCGAATGCACCCTATTATTAGTAACAATATACTTCTAGCTTTTTGGCAACAGTGTGATAAAATCTATGCTAATATTTGTACATATCTTATAACACCCCGTAATTTGTTAATATTAAAGAGGATAAACTAAATTATAATTAATTTAATATTCGGAATTGAGGGAAACAGACTATGCCATTGCGTCAATCTCGAAATCTGGCCACGATAGACATTCGGTTTGCGTAAAATGGACACCTATGAAGAAGTTATGAAGGTTTGAAGTTTGTATACGTGCAGAAGGATTATATATATAGTCCAGAAAATCAAAATTTAGTTCAAATTACAAAAAATACGTTGGCGGCAAAACTCCCACCCTAGGGGTGTCGACCTCTTAAGGGGGGGTCGACCCCTTAAGGGGGGGTAGACCCCCCTATGGCTGAGGTAGCAGTCGTTTTAGAGGGCTGGTAGTTATATATAGAGGTCCCTCTTCTCTGTTTTCTTCATTGAGAATCCATGGGGGCCAAACTCTACCGGTGTCTGAACTGAATTGGATACGTTATCTTCTATCAACTAAAGCAAATCAAACTTAGAGATTCAAGCGTAGATCTACAATCCAGCAAGCTTCTTTTCTAGTTCTATCTTCTTAGTCAAACACTGTGAGTTCTAGGTTACTTTTAGATTTAAATGACTAAAAGTATAGCGTGATAGTACTGTGATTTGGATCTGTATTGAATCATAAACTTATGTTATTCTTGAATCTCAAACTTTATTATGCTAGATTTATTTTTACAGATCTAATTCACCTGTGATTAGTTTATCATGTCACCTTTATAGATCTGAATCTTTATCAAGTTTGTGGTTAATTTGGGATTATCATTATAGGACAATTGAACCTTTGTTTAGATCTAGATCATCAAGTTATGATTAATTAAGATATGTTATTATTGGATATATGAACTTTTATTTAGATCGATTCATCCTATGTATTTTAGATCTAGTTTTATCTTTACCCTTTTTACTAGATCTATTTTCATGTCCACCTTATTATGCATGTCACTTGTCTATGCCAGTATATATGTTTATGTTACTTTTAGAATGATCACTATTAATTGTCATTATTCCCATCGATTTTCCCTTTTTGTTACTAGGCTACTTTCTAGCCTAGATGCCGCCAAATATATGTGAATGCGTTAGTTTGGGAACGGGGGAAAAAGGTTAGAATTGGCATATTTGAAATAATGTTTATATGAATTGGACATATAATTCAAAATGGAAAAAAAGGGGCATAATCACCTATAAAGACATAGGTAAGAAATTGGATAAGAATGAATGACTAATAATTACCATTAGAAATTGTAATTGCACTTATGACACGAGGTTAGGTTGCATTAGTGGTGGAAGTCTGCCCGGACCCGACCGGCATATCCAGCAGCCACTAATGTTGAACCTAATGTGAGAGGTCTAAGTGCACAAATACGAGTTAGGCTAAGACACGAGGTTAGGCCCAACTCGTGGAATAAGACTGCCCAGACTCGATCGGCATATCCAGCATCCACAAGTTGAAGGCCTAATGTGGGAGGTCTAACCCATTATAAACCATAAGTGGACATGGAAATAAATTGGACTACTTAATCTAATCTAATCCATAGGGATTGTATGATTATGAACTAAAGTTAGAGTTAAGTAAAATTGGTTGGACAGTGGGTGGGTTAAGAAAATCTCGAGGGGGTGGGTAATATTTACACATATAGGCCCACAAAACTTAACCCGATAAGGTTATGTAGTTAAAGACACCTAATGGTATACATAACCAGTGGAAATATTAAAGTTATGTAATTAAAGACACCTTTAGAGTAAGCATAACTTGTAGAAATGATAGGGTTATGTAATTAAAGACACCTAGTGGTATACATAGCCAAAGAAAACCTAGTAGGGGATACATGATAAGGGGGAGAGCTTGTATCATATTGTGTGGGATCCGTTTCATCCAGTAACCCAGAGTAGGTATCAAAACATGTACTTCGTACTAGGTCGAAGAAGGGGCATGCTTACTGGAATGATTGTAAGGGACCCAAACATGGAGGACGGTGTGGGCGGCGCAAACCGATCAGGCCATGTGTGTGCATGAGCCGAGCAGAGGGGGATAAGACGACCGTGACACCTGTAGATATGGGACTATGCATATCAGCGAGGGGTTGCCACTTTAGGACGTGATACATCCTACGGTGGGGTCGGCACAGACTATCCACGCGGATTAGGGAGCCGATTGATTAGGGTAGTGGTTAGGGTACATTTGGACGTATGCCTAAGTCTAACTCCTTATATTGGAAGGGATCATCTCATTCTGGATATAGTAGTAATAGTGCGGAGTAATCATTAGAGAAGCGTATACACCTTATCCTGTCTACCTTCTCACACCTGCCTTTTATGAATTAATCTCTCATCCACTTTATATGTCTGTCATGCTACTTTTATTTATTTACTTGCTAGAAGTAACTAGACTCGCCAGACTTTATGTCTGACCCTTTTTGTTTCCTCTTCTTTCTTTCGTCCCCTCCCAGTTCGCAGGGAGGGAATTCTCAGGCTTAGTCAAGACTCCGTTGTCATCTTACTAGAAGCTGCTTTCGAAGTATGGCTCAAGTTCTTATCTCTACAATGGCTTAGCTCTTTTTCTTAGGGAATTATGTTATGTTTTTTATATTTATGTACTCCGATGGTACAAGATAGAAGTTATATTGTTGTAATGTTTTTTGTGACTTATGGTATTTTGGACCATGCAGTATGATTTATGTTTGAAATAAAAATTTGAATTTCCGCTGCTATCTTATTTATATCTGTCTTGTAATTATTTTGTGACTGTTTACCTATAACGCTTCATGGAACTTAATGCATTCCCTTAGTGAGTGACATAGCGAACTGGGGTGTTACATTTGGTATAAGAGCCGAAGGTTACCAGATTAGATAAAAGTTTTTGGGAAACTATTTTAAAAAAGGTTTTAAAAGAAAGCATTTTCAAAAAGAAAAGTCTGTTTTGAAAAGCATATTTTCCCAAAGCCATATGTAGTATCCTTCGATCCTTTGTCTAAATCTCTTTCTTTTTTCTTTTCAGCATGTCTGGGGAACCTAACATTCCTAATATCCCGGAGGGCGTCATGATACCCGGATGGTTATACAGGTATCTAGAGGCCACGACGCCTGCCGAAGGCCAAGGAAATGTTCCTTCCCCAGCTGCACCAGTCATTCCTCCTCCTCACCCTCCAAAAGCAGATAATTTTGCTAAGATCTGCAAAGACTTCCGTGCTATAGGAGGGAAGTCATTGCATGGGAACAAGAAATTCATAGAAGCGCAAAATTGGCTCAAGGAGACTGAGGACTTGTTTATAATCTTTGAAGTAGAGGATCGAAGAAAAATTCAGTTAGCTGCTTGGCTACTGAAGGATGAAGCTTCATTTTGTTGGGAGGTAACCCAAGAAGGTCGTCCGATGGATACTTGGGATGACTTTAGACAGAGGTTTGAGATGAAATTCCTTTCTCAAGCTGAGAAGAGCATGCAGAAGGAGAGGTTCTTAGCACTCAAACAAGGGAACTTGACAGTGAAAGAGTATGTGAACAAATTTAAACAGTTGGCAAGATACAGACTAAACCAGTAGACACGCCGCATAAGAAGGCTTTGCGGTTTGCTAAAGGGCTAAATGAACCCCTTAATGGGTGAGCCATGTCCCATATTCCAATGGGAGCCACCTTTGAAAGACTTGTTGATATGGCCTTGATGTATGAGGAAGAGGAAGGGGAAAAGAAGGAGGTCAAAGCTGAAGAAACAATGCAAAATAAGAAGATATGTCCCAAGAAAGGACAACAACAATAGCAGCAATAGAAGAAAGGAGGAAAGAATGATAAGAGTAAGGGAAAAAGGAAGTGTCACAGTTGTGGGAAAGAAGGTCACTTGATCAAAGACTGTAAAAGAAGGAAGAATATTTTCTGTAATTGTGGAGAAGTCGGACACTTTGCTAGGGAGTGTGAAACACCCCACCTTTGTTAAGGTCACTCACAAAGGGAATGCCTTAACTTCGGTGGAGCATTATAGGTAAAAGATACAGATAATTTATAAGATAGACATGTAAACAACGGAAAAAGGAAATTTATTTCATAAGTACGTGGTTCAGTTAAAACATTATAACAACTGTCTGAAACCAACTTCCAAATTATTACAACAAAATCTCTGTCTTGAATTAAAACATAAAGAAGCATTAAAACAATAGTAAGGCAACATAAATCCCCACTAAGAGAGTATCCAAAGCCATAGCTCAAGGAAAGAGAATCCAAGTAATACGTCTACTCTCTTCAAGCTGGAAATGGTCCGAACTAAGCTGAAGTATTCCCTCCCTGTGGACCTGGGGGAGGGGGGAACGGAAGAAAAGAAGACGAAAGAAAATGGGTCAGACATGAGTCTGGTAAGTCCAACGATTATTTAGCATGTAAACAGGAAAAAGGATTATGACATGAATAAACTGAACCTAGGACAGTACCCTAGAAATAAGATAATAAAACTGAATATGTTATCACAACCATTTCTATTTCTCTACACCCACTTACAAGTGTTTCAGCTAGCACCATGGGTTCAAGTTAAATAATCCCCTTTATCGATTGGCTCCTACCGTATACGTTTACCACTTGTGTCATTCGGCCCCACTTGATTGTATATACCTGTACTGGTCCCACCATGGGGTGTATCAAATCCTATGGTGGCAACCCGACACAATTCAAGATGCATAGCGCATAACTACTGATGCCCAGTGCCTGCTTTTTCCACTCCGTAGTACGTGAACGCCCGCACTTCGTCAGAACGTACACTGACACAGCACTCGTCGTTGTTTTGACCGCTTAATCAGCCCAGTAATCGCGCCCCACCCTGCCTAGTTCAGGGTACCATGATACATCTATGTAGGTTACTGTTGAAATGGGTCCCCGTTACTAGGGTTTCAACATGTTAAAATGGTTAAGTGTTCTCAAATTAACCTAACCCCACCCATCAGTTTAGTTAACATGTTGTATTGGTTAAGTGTTGCCTTAATTAGCTTAACCCTACCATTCCTGTCTTAGCTTTAATTCAGTCATTAAAGCACTAACCACTCACATTAGATATGTATTGTTGCGGTCGCTGGATGTGTCGGTCGGTTCCGGGCAGTCTTACACTGCAACACAATCTAACCTCGGGTTCTTTTGGGCTTGATGCACTAACCTCTCCATTAGATCTATATTGTTACGGTTGCTGGATGTGCTGGGCGGTTCCAGGCAGTCTTACATCGTAACTCAATCTAACCTTGGGTTAGGCATATTCGTCTTTTACTTAATTTACATATTTACCTTTCATATTCATATGTAAATTATCCACAATTATTGCCATTCAAGTCATGCCCCATTGACCTTCTAAATCATATTCAAAATTTTAGGTATATAAATTATACCATTTTTATGCCACTAATCATTCATATATTTATGGGCCAAATTATGCCAATAATATGAAATTTACGGTTTTCCCAACGTTACCCCCGTTATACATTCGCAAAATTAACACAGAATGTTAGGCTCGCAACTTAGCCTAACTTATATAAAAAGGAAAAAAAAGGAGCATGTACCATTTATACAACATAATAAGGATCTAACTAAACATGTGTCATGTAAATTTGGCATAAAACAATGAACTTGCATTTTTTTGGATCCAATTAACATGAGTCTTAAGCATATGAAATTACCCAAATCCAACTAGGCATGTAAATGTAAACTTGCAACTTGGATCCAATTAATATGAATCTTAAGCGTAGAATTACATGAATCCAACTAGGAATGTGAATGTGAACTTTTATTTGGATCCAATAAACATGAATCTTAAGCATATATAATTACACAAATCCAATTAGACTTGTAAATGTAAACTTGCAATTTTGGATCCAATAATCATAGATCTAACATATGAGAATGTAGATCTAAACATATATATGACTTAGCCTAAAAATTTGCATGTAACATAACATGAAAGAGTCTCCAAATTTACATAATACACGATTGGTTTAACATACATAATAAGTCCAATAAACCACAATAGTCTCGTAGGCATATATGATAGGATCGTTACAAGAATGACATGAATCAGCATCACCATTATCTTACAACTTAGGCACAACTCTAGTTTTCACTTTATTACAAATCATAACTTTTAATTGTTCACATCTAAATAATAACAGGACTTACAAACAAAAGAAAGTCTTGTTTTCTAGGATCTGTTTTCTGAAACTGAAAAGCAATCCTATGACGTAGACTATCTAATTTTGATTTGATTTGTAGCTTTTAACTTTCTTTCTAGTTTGAGAAGAAATAATGGCTAGGCTAGGACGATCATGGACAGCATGGTGGCTCCTTGGACTGAAATTGTGTGATTTAGGGTTGAGGACTAAGGTTGCTTTTATAGAGGTTTAAACTTATGTGAGCCGTTAGATCATCCTAGGAGCAATCACAACCATCCAGGCTAGATAGAGTTATCCAGAAATTGCCACTTATGCCCTAGTGACTCAGTAGCAAGTCAGAAAACACTTAGCAACAAGTCAGAAAATCGTCAATGTTTGGATCTGGGCGAGGGGGTTGACACCCCAGTCGACACCCCTCTTGGGGGGTCGACCCCTATTGGCGGGATTTTTCCCGCCCAGCTGAGCGACGTGATTTTCAAAATTTAATCTGTTTTTGTTTTATTAATTATTTAATTATATAATTTTCTGTTTAAACATGAAATCTTCTGAACTCCATAACTTCTACATACGGAGTCCGATTCACGTAAATTCGGACTCTATCTCAAGCAGAATTTCGAGACGAACGCAATGGCATAACCCGTTTCCCTTAATTCTCACTTTTATAATTAAGTATTCCTTAATTCGTTACTTTAATAAACATAGAAAATACAGGGTGTTACATTCTCCCCTCCTTAAAGGATTTCGTCCCCGAAATCTTCAAGTCACGAAGAATGTATATCCCACTATCCAATCGTCCATCTACTCAACCATCAAACATTGGCATCCATTGTCCTTAAAAGATTTCTAATGCTTTCATGATTGTATGCATAGTGTGTGTATACGTACTTATCTAATGCAAAATCAGGCAGTCTACTGATTCAGTTGACCTCCTGAATGCAAATTATGTCAGTGCCATGAGTCCATTATGTATGCAGTTTTTCCTAATCATACTTTCTACATGAGTGCATAATCATCCATACAAATGCAACGTCCATATGACAATATTCCAAGTTTCAGTCCATATACAAATTCATATATGCATATGCAACATGAAAGTGATTGAGCCGATCTAGTACCTAATGTGTGTGTGTATATGCATCCACGAGCAACCACTTGCAACCATCAACCATAACATGTTTCAAGTACATGTTTACATCCATTGGTTTCTACCTAAGGGTCAAGAATAGGACCGAGGAGATATACTTAAAAAGGTAGAGATAAGCATGCATAAACTTATGGAAAAAGATATCAAGGAGGCACCCTAAAAAAGAAAAGGGTAGGCTGCACGTATTTTTCTCTTAGTTTCCCAAGTCGCGTCTTCCTCAGCATCACTCCATTGAACTTTTACAAGCTTGACTTCACGGTTGCGTAGATTTTTGACTTCTGTACCCAAGATACGAGTTGGAACTCTTCTCACAGTCGCTTCTCGTTCCACTTCTACTTCCTCTAGTATACTTGGCTCCACAACTTCCACAGACTCATGTAAGCACTTTCGTAGTAGAGAAACATGAAAAACACTATGAACTCCAGCCAGTCTTTCGGGTAGCTTCACTCTGTAAGCCATCGTCCCAACCCTTTCAATGATAGGAAATGGTCCTACAAATCTTGCTGCCAACTTTCCTGCGGGCCCAAAGCGAATAACATTCCTCAATGGAGATACTTTAAGGAACACCCTATCTCCAACCTCAAACTCAAGGTCGGTCCTTTTTTGTCTGCATAGGACTTCTGACTATCTTGTGAAGTCTTCATTCGTCTTCTTATCAAGTCCACCTTATCTAAAGTTTCTCTAATCATGTCTGGCCTAAGTATGAGCTTGTCTGTAGACTCCCACCAACAAGTTGGTGATCGGCATGGTCTTTTATATAAAGCCTCGAAGGGTGCCATGCCTATGGTGGCTTGATAGCTATTGTTGTAAGTGAACTCCACCAAAGGAAGATGATCCTCCCATGTTCCTCCAAAGTCAAGAATGCACAATCTCAAGAGGTCTTCTAATACTCTGTTCACCCTTTCCGTCTGACCATCGGTTTGGGGGTGATAGGCCGTGCTTAAGCATAGTTGTGTGCCTACAGCCTCTTGCAAACTCTTCCAAAAATCGCTCGTAAAGATAGGATCTCAATCACTCACTATGCTAGAGGGTATCCCATGGAGTCGAACTATCTCCTTAAGATAAATGGATGCTAAGGATGAGGCAGTCCTTCTACTCTTAACAGGTAAAAAGTGAGCTTTTAGTGAGGCTGTCCACTATTACCTAAATACCAGTATTGCCCCTTCTTGACCTAGGCAACCAATCAACAAAGTCCATCGAAACGCTATCCCATTTCCACTATGGGACCTCTAGAGGATGAAGCAGACCACCAGGCTTCTTCTGCTCCGCTTTGACTTGTTGGCATATTAAGGACTTACGACGAACTCAGCTACATCCCTCTTCATGCCATTCCAAAAGAAAACCCTTTTTATGTCTTTATACATCTTGTCTCCACCTGGGTATATGGCCATCTTAGAATGATGTGCTTCTTTGAGAACCGTCTTCACCAAATCCCTTGCTTATGGGACGCATAGTCTTCCATCCCGTCTCAACCAACCCTTATCATCGATGGAGTATCTATTGAGGTGACTAGAAGTCTCACCCTTAATTAGTTTATCCATCATATCAACTAGCTGAGGGTCTTCACGTTGCGCGGTTCCTATTGAGTCCAAAAGAGTAGGCCGCACCTCTAGCGATGCTAACAAACCAGGAACAAATTCAGAGGAGGGTCTAAAGTCAAAGTTTGCTACGTACTCCAAGCTTTGCCTTTCTACAAAGAGAGGACTTAAGATCAGCTTCTTTCTACTCAAGGCGTCTGCTACTACATTGCCCTTGCCAGGGGTATAGGAAATCTCAAAATCATATAAGGCCAGAAATTCCATCCACCTTTGTTGTCTTAAGTTAAGATCTTTCTGTGAGAAAAGGCACTTTAATGATTTATGGTCAGTAAACAATTCAAACCTTTCTCCTAGTAGATAATGACGCCATGACTTAAGAGCGAAAACAATGGCAGCTAGCTCCAAATCATGAGTTGGGTAGTTCTTCTCATGTAACTTCAATTGCCTTCCCCCATAACAAACTACCTTGCCTTCTTGCATCAAGACAACGCCTAGTCTTGTACCACATGCGTCTGTGTATACGGAAAATATTTTGCTCCCATCAGGCAATGTCGGAACTGGGGCTGTTGTTAGAGCCTTTTCAAACGTTGGAAAGCAATATTGCAATTTAGATCCCAAACGAAAGTTAGATTCTTCTTTGTCAATCTTGTGAGTGGGGTTGAGATTTTTGCATAGTCTTTAATGAACTTTCGGTAAAAGCCCGCTAGCCCGAGAAAGCTTCGGACTTCGGTTGCATTCCGTGGAACCTTCCAATCTTGCATCGCAACTACTTTTGCGGGGTCGACAGCTATCCCTTCTTTGGACACCACATGTCCAAGAAACCTTACTTCTTCTCTCCAGAAATGGCATTTGGAGAATTTGGCTTTTAGCTGATGTGCACGAAGAGTATCCATGACTTCCCTTAAATGCAAAGCATTCTCTTCTTCA
The DNA here is from genome assembly GCA_030737875.1 of Allium sativum. Lineage (NCBI taxonomy): Eukaryota > Viridiplantae > Streptophyta > Magnoliopsida > Asparagales > Amaryllidaceae > Allium > Allium sativum. Next base: position 1,028,085,756 of record CM060909.1, read on the forward strand.
TTCTTCGAGAAAATCAAAATGTCATCCACGAAGACCACCACAAACTTATTAAGGAACTCCCTGAACACCCTGATCATCAAGTCAACGAAATAAGCGGGTGCGTTTGTCAAGCCGAAAGGCATGGCAAGCCATTCGAAGAAATCATCTGGGGTTCTGAACGCGGTCTTATCAATGTTGTCTTCAGCCACTCTTAGCCGATGAAACCCGATAGCCAGATCTAGTTGGTAGAGAACCGATGCACCTACAACTGATCAAACAAGTCATCTATTCTTGGAAGTGGGTGCCTATTCTTCTTGGTCAGCTTGTTTAGCTCCCTAATCAACGCATAGGCGAAGTGAACCATCCTCTTTGGTTGCGAACACTACTGGAGCACCCCATTCAGAAATACTTCAACTTGTGAAACCTTTTTCGAGCAGCTCTTTGACTTGCTTGCTAAGCTCTTTCCTCTCCCTTGGAGCCATGTGTCTAATGGGTAGAGCTACATGTTTTACATTATCAAGAAGGTATATGCGGAAGTCTATCTCCCGCTTCGGAGGTAAGCCCTTTACCTCTTCAAATACATCTGAGTATTTACGGACTACTCTAACAGACTGCAAGTTTTCAACAGACGCATCAAGAGATTTTAGGTAGCTAAGCATAACATAATTTATGGGATTACAAGAGATTTCGAGAGTGTTACCGAGGCAAGTCATAAGTCTAAGCACTCTCTTTTCACAATCGAGGATGGCACCATTATTGGATAACCAATCTATGCATAGAATCAACCCATAGCCTGTGAAGCCCAAAACATAGGCATTACATATAAACCCAATGCTTAGTATAGAAATTTCCAAATCCAAACAAATCATTGACAAATAAGCCGAGCCCCCAATTGGATTTGAAACAACCAAGGGATCCCCTACTATACGGGTGTCTAGGTGCAGAGATTCAACTAATGAAGTAGATATAAAAGAGTGCGATGCGCCAGAATCAAAGAGTGTACGAACAGGATGATCAAAGAGATAAACTAAACTCTCAACAAAAATATTTCTACCTCGTTCTTGCGGAGGTGATATGAGAGCATGAACCTGCCCTCCAAAAGTAGATCCAGTCCTCTGCCCTTGCCCTTGCTTTCTTGGGAAGTCCTTAGCCATGTGTCCTGTCTCGCCGCAGTGAAAACAACCACCCATCTTCCTCTTTTTCTTTCTGCAGTCCTTAATCATATGTCTAGGAATGCCACAAAAATTACACTTCCACTTGTCATGGGGTTTGTTGTTCTTCCCTCCCTTCTTTGAATTTGTCTTCTTATTCTGCGATCCCTCCACTTTCTTATCTTGAGGTACTTACACCTTTGCCTCTTTCTTGCCATCCTTGTCTTCCTAGTGTAACAGTGCCATGTCCACCAGTCTCTCATAAGTTGAACCCATAGGTATATGGGACATATCTAGGTTGTGCAGTGGCTCATTCAACCCTTTGACATAACGGAGAGCCTTCTTATGGGGAGTGTTTACTAACTCCAGTCCGAATCTAGCCAGTTGGTTGAATTGGTTGACGTATTCCTTAACCGACATACTTCCCTGTTTTTTAGAGCTAAAAACTTCTCCATCTGTAGGCTATGTTCAGCTTGTGAGAGGAATTTCATTTCAAACCTCATTCTGAAATCCTCCCAAGTTTCAACTAGTCTCTCAGCATTAGTAACTTCCTACCAATAAGAGGCTCCGTCTTTAAGTAACCATACGGCCAACTGTACCTTCTGCCTATCGTCCACTTCGAAGATAACAAACAAGTCCTCGGTTTCTTTGAGCTAGTTCCTTGCTTCTACAAATGATTCAGTCCCATTAAAGTTCTTTCCACTCATGGCTCGAAAATCCCTACATATCTTTGAGAAAGCATTTGCACGAGGAGGAGGAACAACTGCAGCTGTGAGAGGAGGAACGCCTACTAGGTCTGCATCATTAGCCCTAGCCCCTAGGTAGCTTCTGAACCAGCCAGGTACCGGTACGCCCTCTCGAAGGTTAACAAAAAAGAAAAGATTCAAAATAAAGGATAGAAAGATAGTGCATATGGCTTTGGGGGATTACGCCTTTCAAAATAAAAACAACACTTTTTCTTGAAAATGCTTCTTTAAACTTCTTTTTGAAAATTAGTTTCCAAAATTTTTATCTGATCTGGCAACCATCAGCTCTGATACCAAGTGAAACACCCCACCTTCGTTAAGGTCACTCACAAAGGGAATGCCTTAACGTCGGTGGAGCATTATAGGTAAAAGATACAGATAATTTACAAGACAGACATATAAACAGCGGAAAAAGGAAATTTATTCCATAAGTACGTGGTTCAGTTAAAACATTACAACAACTGTCTCAAACCAACTTCCAAATTATTACAACAAGATCTCTGTCTTGAATTAAAACATAAAAAACATTAAAACAATAGCAAGGCAACATAAATCCCCACTAAGAGAGTATCCAAAGCCATAGTTCAAGGAAAGAGAATCCAAGTAATACATCTACCCTCTTCAAGCTGGAAATGGTCCAAACTAAGCTAAAGTATTCCCTCCCTACGGACCTGGAGGGGAGGGGAACGGAAGAAAAGAAGTAGAAAGAAAATGGGTCAGACATGAATTTGGTAAGTCCAGTGATTATTTAGCATGTAAATAGGAAAAAGGATTATGACATGAATAAACTGAACCTAGGACAGTACCCTAGAAATAAGATAATAAAACTGAATATGTTATCGCACCCATTTCTATTTCTCTACACCCAATTACAAGTGTTTCAGCTAGCACCATGTGTTTAAATTAAATGATCCCATTTATCGATCGGCTCCTACCCGTATACGTTTACCACTTGTGTCATTCGGCCCCGCTTGATTGTAGATACCTGTGCTGGTCCCACCATGGGGTGTATCAAATCCTATGGTAGCAAGCCAACATAATTCAAGATGCACAGTGTATAATTACCGATGCCTAGTGCCTACGTTTTCCACTTCAGAATACGTGCACGCCCGCACTCCGTCGGAACCTACACTGACGCGCCACCCACTGTTGTTTTGACCGCTTATAATCAGCCCAGTAATCGTGCCTCACCCTGCCTAGTTCAGGGTACCATGATACATCCATGTGGGTTACTGCTGAAATGGGTCCATGTTACTAGGGTTTCCTAATCAACATGTTAAAATTGTTAAGTGTTCTCAAATTAACCTAACCCCACCCATCAGTTTAGTTAACATGTTGTATTGGTTAAGTGTTGCCTTAATTAACTTAACCCTACCATTCCTGTCTTAACTTTAATTCATTCATTAAAGCACAAACACTCACATTAGATATGTATTGTTGCGGTCGCTGGATGTGCCGGTCGGTTCCGGGCAATCTTACACCGCAACTCAATCTAACCTCGGGTTCTTTAGCCTTGATGCACTAACCTCTCACATTAGATCTATACTGTTACGGTTGCTGGATGTGCCGGGCGGTTCGAGCAGTCTTACACCATAACTCAATCTAACCTCGGGTTAGGCATATTCGTCTTTTACTTAATTTACATATTTACCTTTCATATTTATATGTAAATTATCCACAATTATTGCCATTCAAGTCATGCCCCATTTACTCTCTAAATCATATTCAAAAAATTTAGGTATATAAATTATACGATTTTTATGCCACTAACTATTCATATATTTATGGGCAAAATTATGCCAATAATATGAAATTTCAGGTTTTCCCAACGTTACCCCCGTTATACGTTCGCAAAATTAACACAAAATGTTAGGTTCGTAACTTAGCCTAACTTATATAGAAAAGGAAAAAAAAAGGAGCATGTACCATTTATACAACATAATAAGGATCTAACTAAACATGTGTCATGTAAATTTGGCATAAAACAATGAACTTGCATTTTTTTTGGATCCAATTAGTATGAGTCTTAAGCATATGAAATTACCTAAATCCAACTAGGCATGTAAATGTAAACTTGCAATTTGGATCCAATTGATATGAATCTTAAGCATATAGAATTACAAAAATCCAACTAGGCATGTGAATGTGAACTTTTATTTTGGATCCAATAAACATGAATCTTAAGCATATATAATTACACAAATCCAATTAGACATGTAAATGTAAACTTGCAATTTTGGATCCAATAATCATAGATCTAACATACGAGATTGTAGATCTAAACATATATATGACTTAGCCTAAAAACTTGCATGTAACATAACATGAAAGAGTCTCCAAATTTACATAATACACGATTGGTTTAACATACATAATAAGTCCAATAAACCACAATAGTATCATAGGCATATATGATATGATCGTTACAAGAATAGACACGAATCAGCATCGCCATTATCTTACAACTTAGGCAGAACTCTAGTTTTCGCTTTATTACAAATCATAACTTTTATTTTTTCACATCTAAATAATAACAGGACTTACAAACAAAAGAAAGTCTTGTTTTCTGGGATCTGTTTTCTGAAACTGAAAAGCAATCCCTTGACGTATACTATCTAATTTTGATTTGATTCGTAGCTTCTAAGTTGCTTTCTAGTTTGAGAAGAAATGGTGGCTAGGATAGGACGATCATGGACAAGATGGTGGCTCCTTGGACTGAAATTGTGTGATTTAGGGTTGAGGACTAGGGTTGCTTTTATAGAGGTTTAAACTCTTGTGAGCTGTTAGATCATCCTAGGAGCAATCACAACCGTCCAGGCTAGATAGAGTTATCCGGAAACTGCCATCTATGCCCAGTGACTTAGTAGCAAGTCAGAAAACACTCAGCAACAAGTCAGAAAATCATCACTGTTTGGATCTGGGCGAGGGGGTCGGCCCCTATGGGGGGTCGACACCCCTCTTGGGGGGTCGACACCTATGTCGATCCCCCCGGGGGGAGTCGACCCCTATAGGGGGGTCAACACCCCAGTCGACACCCCTCTTTGGGGGTCAACACCTATGTTTCCCACCTAGCTGAGCCATGTGATTTTCAAAATTTAAACTTTTTTGTTTTATTAATTATTTAATTATATAGTTTTCTGTTTAAACATGAAATCTTCTAAACTCCATAACTTCTTCATACGAAGTCCGATTCACGCAAACTCAGACTCTATCTCAAGAAGAACTCCGGGTCGAACGCAATGGCGTAACCTATTTCCCTTAATTCTCACTTTTGTAATTAAGTATTCCTTAATTCGTTACTTTAATAAACATAGAAAATACAGGGTGTTATAGAGTTCCTGAAGAAAATGGGATCATAGGGACAAGGGAAATGGGCAGGAACTTCTGGAGGGCAGGTGCATACTCTCGCGATCAGTTTTCCTGATAGTGGTAGAAAAATTTATGTGGAAGGTTTAATTTCTCTTTCAAACCATCCTATTATAACACTTTTTGATTTTGGCACTTCACATTCATTTTCTGGTTGAATCTCTACACTTAATTACTAGTATGGTAGTGGATCTCGTAGTTGTTTCAAACCCCATTGGTGATTCGGCTCATTAATCTATGATTTGTTGGGGTTTGAAAATGTCTGTGTTAGGCGCCGAGTTCGAATGTGATGCATATGTGCTCGGGTTTATAGGCTATGGGTTGATTCTAGGAATGTATTGGCATACCACGTATGGTGCCATTCTGGATTGTGAGAAGAGGGTCGTTAGGCTTCTAACTTATCGTGGGAGGACCCTCGAGATTTCTTGTGACCCCTAAGGGTCTGTTATGCTTAGCTTCCTAAAGTCTCTTGATGCATCCATAGATGACTTGCAATCTGTTTCGGTAGTCCGAGATTATTTTGATATTTTTGAGGAGGTCCGGGGCTTACCTCCGAGGCACGAGATAGATTTTCGCATATATCTGGTGGACAATGCAAAGCCAGTTGCATTACCAATGCGCCATATAGCTCAGAGAGAAAGGAAGGAGTTGAGTAATCAAGTAGGGGAGCTGCTTGAAAAAGGGTTTATCATACGAAGCATATTTGAATGGAGTGCCCCACTAGTATTCGTAACTAAGGCAGATGGATCGCTTCGTTTGTACGTAGGCTATAGAGAATTGAACAAATTCACAAGGAAAAATAGGCACCCACTTTCAAGGATATATGACTTGTTTGACCAGCTTGTCGGTGCCTCGGTATTCTCTCGATTGGACTTGGCTATGGAGTTTCATCAGTTGAGGGTGACTGAGGACAGTATAGACAAGACTGCTTTTAGGACTCCATATGGTTTCTTTGAATGGCTAGTAATGCCTTTTGGGCTGACAAATGCACCCACCTATTTTGTCGACATAACGAGTAGGGTGTTTCGGAAATTCCTGAATAAGTTTGTCGTAGTCTTTGTTGATGATATTTTGATCTTCTCCAAGAGCGAAGAGGAGCATGCCTAGCATTTGAGAGAAGTTTTGAAAACTCTCCATGACCATCATCTTAAGGCAAAGTTCTCCAAATGCCTTTTTGGAGAAAGGAGGTGAGATTCTTAGGGCATGTAGTCTCCATAGAAGGGACAGTTGTAGATCCCGCAAAAGTAGTTGCAGTGCAAGATTGGCATATTCCTAAAAATGCAAAAGTGGAGAGAAGCTTTCTTGGATTGGCAGGTTATTATAGGAAGTTCATTAAGGATTTCACGAAGATATCAGCCCCTCTCACTAGGCCGACGAAGAAGAAATTGGCATTTTCATGGGATATAGATTGTGATGTTGCTTTCCAACATCTGAAGAGGGATCTTACAACAGCCCCAGTCTTGACTCTGCCCGATAGGAAAAAAAAGTGTTTACGGTTTACACCGATACATGTGGTACAGGGCTTGGTGCGGTTCTGATGAAAGAAGGAAAGGTAGCTTGTTATGGGGATAGACAGTTGAGAGTTCATGAGAAGAACTACCCCACCCGTGATCTAGAGCTAGCTGCCATAGTATTCGTGCTAAAGACGTGGTGTCATTATTTATTTGGAGAAAAGTTCGAGTTATATACCGATCATAAATCTCTCAAGTATCTGTTCTCACAGAAGGATCTTAATTTAAGGCAACAAAGGTAGATGGAATTCTTAGCTTCTTTCAATTTTGAAATCGCTTATACCCCTGGCAAGGGTAATGTGGTGGCTGACGCACTAAGTAGGCAAAGGATGGCCTTGAGTCCTCTATTTGTGGAGAGGAAGAGCTTGGAGTTCATATCGACCTTTGACTTCAGACCCTCCATCGAGATTTTGCCTGATTTTTTGCATCGCTAGAAATATGACCAACTCTTATGGATCAGGTAGGAGCTTCGCGGCAAGGTGACCCACAGATTTTAGACATCATGGATAAGCTTAGAAAAGGGGAGACTTCTAGTCACCTTAGTAGATATACCATAGATGAAAAGCGGTGGTTGCGACGAGATGGAAGGCTATGTGTCCCTCAAACGGGATGCTTAATAAAGGCAGTTCTAGAAGAAGCCCACCATTCTAAGATGACCATTCATCCAGGAGGCGATAAGATGTACAGAGACATGAAGAGGGTTTTCTTTTGGGTTGGGATGAAGAAAGATGTGGCTGAATTTGTTTCTCAATGTTTAGTTTGCTAGCAAGTTAAAGCTGAGAAAAAGAAGCCCGGTGGTTTACTTCATCCTTTGGAGGTTCCAAAATGGAAGTGGAAGAGCGTCTCCATGGACTTCATAGATGGTTTGCCTAGATCAAAGAAAGGTAACACCGGTATTTGGGTAGTAGTGGACAGATTGACAAAGAGCGCTCAATTTGTTCCAGTGAATAGTAAGAGGACGACATCATGGTTGGCAGCGATTTACCTTCGTGAGATAGTTCGTCTTCATGGAGTACCTTCCAGTATCGTAAGCGATCGTGACCCCATCTTTGCCAGTGAATTTTGGAGGAGCTTGTAAGAAGCATTAGGTACATGGTTGTGTTTGAGCACCGCTTATCATCCTTAGACCGATGGGCAGACGGAGAGGGTGAACAGAATTCTTGAAGATCTTTTAAGGCTCTGTATCCTAGACTTCGGAGGGACTTGGGAAGAGCATCTTCCTTTAGTAGAGTTTGCCTATAACAATAGCTATCAAGCCAGCATCGGCATGGCACCATTCGAAGCATTGTACGGACGACCCTGTAGATCACCAACTTGTTGGTGGTAACACCACAAGAAAAATGATTTTTTTTATTGGAAAAATCAATGGTGTTTATTTGTAAATGCAAGAAATAATGTTTTCATTCCTATTATTAACACGGCAAAAAAAAAAAATTCATCTCCCCGCCTAACAAAAATTAGTCTATGTGGTCAAAAAAAAAAACATGACCACCTATTTTCTATTCCTATCCCGCTCATATTTCAAAAAATTTAACCCTCGTTTCTTTTCCCCCCAATCCCTCTGCCGAAAATTTAACTTTCACCCAAACCGCTCTCTACCGAAGAAATCACACTGAGTAACGTTCCTCGTGGCATCGTCAACTGCATCGTACTCGTCTCAACAACATCGCGGAAGAGGGCGAAAATCTCCGCTCGTGATATAGGTAAATTTAGGTATGAATTCTTTAACTCAATCTTGTGATTCTACTCGGATTGTGTATGAAATATTTGAATGCATTCTATTTTCTCATCTCCTATCTTGCTAGGTTTGATGGTATGGATGATTAACCCTAATTACAATCACTCATTGATATGCAATTCTGTATTCTGTCGTTTTCTCATCTCCTGATTTTCATGTTCTATTTGGATGCTTTTCTGATAGGTTATTTTCATGTTGTATGCTTTTGATGTGATGGATTTTTATTTAGTTATGGGGAGTAATGAGATATGAAAACCATTCATGAGTTTTGAATAGACAAAGTTTCCTCTCTTTTAGTGAATCTAGGATCTGTGAGACCTGGTTAATGTACAATAATACACTAATGATATCATATATGGTGTACATGGGTATAAGCAGTTGCATACTGTTTTCACCAAAAATGGTTCAAACACCAAGGGTACATGGATTGTACTTCACAAATATGTTTAGAAAATAAATGGAGCCGCAATCAACAACAATTGAAAGTAAAAATGCAAAGGAAACAAAAGGAAGACGAGTTTTTAGAGTGGTTCAGTCTTGAGCTAAGCCTACATCCACTATGAAGGTGATTTGCATTACCATGATGATATTTACAAGATACATCAGCTCTCTTTTTTATACATCTCATTATTCTCTCAATATATTCTTATTTTTACATACAAAACTTGCTTAGATTCGTGAGATTCGATGAAAGAATGGCAGAATCTATGAAGGAAAAGGATGTATAAGCAATGGAGGAAGAGGATGTCCTCAATATTTTTCATTTATAGGATTTGAATGGATGCCATGACCAAGTGGATGAAAGACCTTGGGAATGGAGTTCATGATCATGGTTGAAATGGCTGAGGACAGAGCTTAGCAGTACTTCGTGGAGGCTAGAAGTCCTCTTTTCTTGGTGGAGGGTGTGACCTATTTATAGGTGAGCCTTTATGGAGGTGTGAACTGGAATTCGTCCGAATCGCTTGTCCCATTAATTACTAAAATGCCACCGCCCGATTGTAGCCAGCTGTCAGCAACCGTCCCCAGTTGTCCGGTAAATGTGACTTTACAAGAGCGAATGACTCTGTAAGAGTGAGCGGCTTCCCAAGTCCCGAATAGCTTTAGGTGTTCGATCCCATACATGCGAGTGGGTTGGTTGAAGCAGTCGTGTTTGATTGTAGGCGGATGGGCGATCAACACCTTAATTGGAGGAAAACGTCCGATTGAAACAGTAATGACAGATTGAGGATCGAGCAACTAGGCTATAATCTGTAATTGGACATAGAGTGCATGCGCGATCCCTGGTGTCTTTGGACTCTCATCTGACTGATGAGGCAATTCTTCTCCTTGCTTTGTTCAATCAAACTTCCTGATACGGGGATGAGCTGAGCGACCCTTCCTGGATGTGTGAGCCTTTGTGTGGCGTCGCTCTTAGGACGGTCTTGCATGCATGACTTCTTTGTAAGATCAGATTATGCCATGTGACTAACCCTGGTTGTGTTTGAGTGGACCCCATGAACATTCTAATACGCGCAACTTTCCCAGCCGTATTCAACCCTTCGAAGTGTGTGACCGTCTCTGACCTTTCACAGACCGTCTGAGTATATTGAGAAGCATTTTGCATGACCGACCCTAATGACGCCCGATCCATAATACTAACGCAGACTTAATAAACCAATATATGTGTGGTTTTTAAGGGATAAACGTTTGCCCCTCGAAGTTTGTAATTTTATTTTGCAAAAATTACCAGCTTCGAAATAAGTGATCACAACATAGTTTGGTAAAGTAAATTAGGTTTATCAAGGATCGGTCGTGCAAGGCTTAGGGTTGTTCTTAGGGAAAAAGAAACAGCTGAACTCATTCCTCCTTACGAGCGAGAAATCTAGGTCATTCACCTTATTTCGATCAGTCGAATCATGGGGAAGCGGGCAAGGCAGTTGGTCTTTGATGGGCCATTTACAATCAAGTACTAAGCTGTTGTGGTAGGAAAGGTCTGGATGCATGTCCCTTAATCTTCCTTATCGTTGGAATGCTTTAAGAAATTTTGTCTTGATACCATTACTATAATTTATACTTCTAGTTTGATTTTTGTGACCGCTCAAGTGCATTTGGTGGAAGATCATTCCTACATTACACTTGAGCCGACTCTGAATGATTCTGACATGCATGAACAAGAGGTCCTTGCTGCACATTATCAGGATTGAAGGAGTCGGTTGTTCATATTTCTTCTTTTGAAAATCCTGATTTGCACAATTGTTCACTAATCCATCTTACATGATGGATTCGTCTCCGGAACGTCGTCGGATGGAGAGGTTTTTTGATCTAGATGTTCATATAGCTGACGTTCTGTAACACCCTTAAGTCCCACATCGTGGAAGCCTGTGTGAAGTGGGTACTTATATAGTAGAGCCCATCTCTTACTAATGCTGATGCCTTTTGAGGAACAAAACCCCACACCTATACGGTGGCTAAGTTGGGGACATTATCTTATGCGAACGGAAGTGCGGGTTGTTACAATCTCCCCCACTTAAATTCTTCTCGTCCTCGAAAAGGAACAGAGCTAAAAGTTGTTTAACTAACGAACTAAATTTTCACTCTTTTATTGGTTACAATAATTTTATTTTATTAGTTGAACTAATAATCACACAACATAATCCTCAATCAATTAGTTGATTAGCTTTTCAAATATATATTGCTTTTATATAATCAAAAATCATATTTTCTAAGATTGGATTATATATATAATTACAAATACGTAATTTATGAACTTGTCACTCTCAACTCATTCTAGGGCATTACTAACCCTATCTCTAACGAGTTTTATCATTCTAGGATACTACTGATCCTATCTCTAATGAGCATTCTTTTATAGGATATTATAATCCTACCTCTGATGAGTATTTTGTTCAGTTCTAACAAGTTGTACCCCAAAGATTTGAGCTAACCAGAGCTCTGATACCAACTATAATGACCCGAAAATCCCCGCCCTTTGAATCAACCATAAACCACACAGGTCTGATCCAAAAGTTGGAAATCCTCGAATGCACTAACTTTGGGCATACAACACATCAAAACAAAAAACAGAAAACTTTTGTAAACATCATAATAATGTTACATCAGAGTACAGAATATCAGAGTACATTGAAATATAATACAGCAGCGGAAGATAAATTTACAATGAATTTAATACATTGCAGCGGAACAATTAAACTAACACAGTGGAAGATTATCTATGCTCTGGACACAGCTTTAAGCTTCGATCCAGATATTGGGTAGGATTCTGGATCGAAACTTAAAGATGTGTCCAGAGCATTGATAGTTTTCCGCTGTGTTAGTTTAATTGTTCCGCTGTAATGTATTAAATTCATTGTAAATTTATCTTTCGCTACTGTATTATATTTCGATGTACTCTGATACTCTGTACTCTGATGTAACATTATTATGATGTTTTTAAAAGTCTTCTGTTATTTGTTCTGATGTGTTGTATGCCCAAAGTTAGTGCATTCGAGGATTTTCAACTTTTGGATCAGACCTGTATGGTTTATGGTCGATTCAAAGGGCGGGGATTTTTGGGTCATTACATGTGGTATTATAGCTCTAGTTAGCTCAAATCTTTGGGGTACAACTCGTTAAATGAACAAAAGACTCATCGGAGGTAGGATTAGTAATATCATATAAAAGAATACTTATTAGAGATAGGATCAGTAGTATCCTAGAATGAGAAAACTCGTTAGAGATGGGGTTAATAATGCCCTAGAATGAGTTGAGAGTGACAAGTTCATAAATAACGTATTTGTAATTATATATATAATCCGATCTTAGAAAATATGATTTTTGATTATATAAAAGCTATATATATTTGAAAAGTTAATCAACTAATTGATTGATGATTGTGTTGTGTGATTATTAGTTCAACTAATAAAATTATTGTAATCAATAAAAGAGTGAAAACTTATTTCGTTAGTTAAACAACTTCCAGCTCTGTTCCTTTTCGAGGATGAAAAGAATTTAAGTGGAGGAGACTGTAACAACCCGCACTTCCGTTCGCGTAAGATATTGTCCCCAACTTAGCCACCGTATAGGTGTGGGTTTTGTTCCTCAAAAGGCCTCAGCGTTAGTAAGAGATGGGCTCTACTATATAAGTACCCACTTCACACAGGCTTCCACAATGTGGGACTTAGGGTATTACACGTTCAATCGACGGGGCAGCCGTCTGTGGATTCTCCTCTCAGTCCCTCCTATTCAGAACTTCAAACTATTGTGAGTAGGCCACGCTATGATCTTAGGTCGTGCAATCCCAATCTTGCTAAGTAGCTTAAAGGCTAGAGCTTATACGGTATATCTTCTAATGCGGACATATCTTCGTCTGATCATCAGACTTTTTCTTGCGATATGATTGCTGCGAAGACCCAGATGCTGGCCCTCTTTGAGGCTGCTATGTACCAATTTGGAAAGCAAATGGACTTGCTCAAGGACCATTCCACGAAACAAAAGAGCAGTTGGCACTCTCTAGCTTGCGACCTTCAGAAGCTCCATAAGGATAATCTTGAGCGCATTTCTGCTTTAGAGAACGAGAAGGCGAAGCTGATTCAAGCTCTAAGGTCCAGGAATAATGTGGTTGCTTCTTTTGTTCCAGGAAATGTCGAGTTGGTAGCTTCAAAGCATGCTGATGAGGCTCCATCCTGCTCTGCTCCAGGTAAGAGGAAGGTTGGCAGGCCCAGGAAGAACAGAGGTCTGTAGCTTTCCCATCTTGCATTTGATTGTTCCTTTTGCAAACTACGTTCTCAGATCGGTTGTATAAGCGGGTCCCGATCCCTGTATCTGACTTTCTGTTGGTCTGCTTTGTGACTTGTGCACATTCTGTTGTTTTGATGGTATGATGGATAACTTGTGATGATGCTTCTATGTTTTGTTTTGCTGGTGTGAGGCAGTGCTCGTGCTTATTCCATTGTGGTCCTCCACCCTATTTAATAGCATTTTTATTTGTGTCTTTGTGTTACAATTCTCTATGACGGTCGCGCGTTACTTCACATTTACGATGTGTAGCTTTAGTGCTACCGGCTTGCTTTTTGATTTTATAGCGTCTTGTTATAATTTTATTGAATTTGAAGCGGTCAGCTTCTTAAAATTTAGTTTAGTTAGTTGATCTTGTGCCACCTTTCCTTTTCCTTTTGAATTTACGCGTTTGTACGTTAGCAAACCCGGTGACACAAGCCCTTTGGACTTAAATATATATTATTGTTGATGAGGATGTACTCAAATCCGCATCTCACTAAGTTGGTGACCCAAATTCTTTGGAGACTGGTTTTGAATATGTGCCCTCATGGGAGGGCTTGGGTTTCAAATTTTAATCCAATTTTGGTCTTGTTTTATCAGGTTATCAAAAAGACCTAAATTGGATTCTCCCTTTCGGCTAAGACCTCTATTACCCCCTTTCGGCTAGGATTTCTGTTACCCCCTTTCGGCTAAGATTTCTGCTTGCAATGGTCCTTCTATCATGTTTGGCCGGTCCTTCCGGCACTAGGCCTGGTGTTTCCAGCCTAGGTTTTTTTTTAAAAAAAAAATCTTTATGCTTTGTCCCGGGAGGTAGACACTAGTTCTTCTTATCGAATTTTTACTCGATTCAAAGAATTCTGTGTCCTGCACCTAACAAGGTACCTCTTTTAGGATTGGCAAAAAGAAATTCTAAATCTATGGGACATGTTAAGCCGCCTTTGACTTGATGCTTCATCTTGGGAGGTAGACACTAGCTCTTCTAGTCGAATTTTTTGTTTGACTTAAAGAGTTCGCATCCTGCACCTGAGAAAGTGCCTCTTTAATGGGATTTAGCAATCTTTTATCCGTGAGACATATTGAGTTGTTTCTGCCTTCGCATAGCTTGGTACCAATCCTTTTGCTGGATTCTTGCAAAAAAAAAAAAGGCTAGTGTTTTTGCGATGAAAGGCGGAATTTTCTGACTCAGTGCCCATTTGTCACTCATTTGCCTACATAAAGAAATCAATTTTTAGCAGAAGTTTGTAAATATATGATTCATGCATTCAAATGGAGTTTCTCGCTCATTTTTTATGTACATAGCTCAAATGCGAAGTCTTTGCAAATATTTACAACTTTTTCAATAAATTTGAACGATGCATTATAGAAAGTAACGACGGAAGTGGTCGCTATTCCAGGCTCGAGGAATTTGGACTCCATTTGTCGTAGTCAAGTGTTGTCTCGAAGTTTTTGGTTTATAATATAAGGCCCTTCCCAATTTGGTCCAAAAACTCCGATTTCGGTCATTACTTTTTTCAGCACAAGGTCTCTGATCTTGAAAGTCCTTTGTCTGACTTTTGAATTAAAATGCCTGGCTACCTTCCTTTGATGTGCAGCCATTTTAAGTTTTGCTTCCTTTTTTTTTCCTCTATATGATCGAGGGCCTCAAGTTGCAACCTCTCATTTTCCTTATGGTTGAAATGAATCCTCCTATGAGTGGGAACTTCCAACTCCACAGGGATCATAGCTTCAGAGCCAAAAGCTAAGGAAAAGGGGGTGTAACGACATGGGGTTTTCGCGATCTTGGATATCGGCATATAACACCATGTCGACTATTCAAGCATCGGAAACACCCGATAGTCCACGAAAGAAATTAGAGGGTGAGAATAGATAAGATAGAAACTTAGAATAGAAGAAGAAGAACATACAACATTAGAGTAAACACGAATCTCACAGCGGAATGAATAAATATATTTAATAACATAACTTTAAAATAAAACAGTATCTGTATACAATACCATTATTTGAGTATAACACTTACAACACAGCAGAAATAACAATAGCTATATAATCCTGAAGCCTCCTGCTCCAGCTCTTCAAGTATCTGTAAAATCCCGACTACTTGACTGCCTGTACAAAATTGAGCACCCAAGAGTTTACGGAAAACAAAACAAAATAAACTCTAGGTCAGTCATGTGACTGGTGTGAGTAAACTCAAATTATTTGATTTAACTTTCAAAATTTCTTTTGAAACAAAGGATAATCATAAGACCGATCCACACATAAACACGGATGGCTTTTACCTTATGATAACCCAAAATATTTCTAAAACGATACTTGTCTGATATTATAATAATGTCTAGATCAAGTAAATAGAAATCTAGCAGAAACACTTGCATCTAACGTTCTACATATATAATAGACAATCAAAACCACGGGCTCTTATTTGGGGAATGGATTCCAACTATGACAAGGTATGGATCCACCTTTCGATCAGTGTACTCTAGAAGCGATACACTGGAGTTCAACAAGAACATCTTGCAACTCGACCACACATGACCGACCACTCATTTCGCTTGAGTGTATCGAATATATTGTCACCTTACAGTTGGTAAACCAACATAACCATTCCCAAGAGATACAGAATTGAAAGAAGTAACAAATATGAATATTTTCTTGATGGTGACAACATACCCTAATTGGTACGGCCCATTTAGCCATGTTGCCTGCCCGATTTCTGTCATTTCCCAGTTGAGGAGGCTTAAGGTTATAACGTATCTCTATACAGATCACGTCTTCATTTACTTTGAATGCCACATCATCATAACCATCAAATCACAAATTGATTTCCCCAAAAATACCATGGGTATATGCTAAGAGAAACGAATTCCTCTGCCACCAACGTAAATACGTTTGAAATGATCAACTTACGCGATCTACCAGATATACTCTGTCAGACATTCGTCGATTCAAGTTGTCCTGGGACTAGACAAACCGAAGGCACTACTCCGTACATCCATCTTAGGCAATCTCTACCTAAGATTTATACAATAGCCCTTGCACTTTACTCTGTCTTCAATATATTCAGCATACTTGGTTGCAACGCTTATGCCAATATGGAGTGGTTCTTCGGATTATAATCCAACTGGTCTCTCCATATTAACAACATAAAAATGGTCAGAAACTTTGATGGTCGGTGATTTAACTATAAAATGAAAACACGTGTGCAAACAACTATCTTATTTCCAATTGGAATTTCTATTGATCAATTATCATCATCATCATCATATTTATATATATATATATTCATATTTCCTTATTTTCTATATTCAGAAAATATATGTTATGAACATTGGAAAACATTTCCATTTCTTATTTTCTATTATTAGAAAATATTTATGATTCTTATTTGGAAAACATTTCCAAAACTCCTTCATTGGTTTTAAACAGATGTTTAAATAAAACATCGCTAAGCCAACTCAAACCATTACACTCATTTACTAAATTCACTTAACCATCCTTCACGATCAAACCTCCTTAGTTAAGAAGGAAGTCAATCAAGTTGGGGTATAATTACCTCTCAGACCTTAACTGAACAACTTTTTAACTTCGTAATAGAAAAAGTTTATCTTTTAAATCTTTAACAAACTTCCTTATGTGACTATCGGATTCTATTTATGAATCCACTTCTTTTACAAAAGCCATTTGATTATAACTATGGTGTTATAATTCCATGCTTCTGAAATGTAATAACTTAAGTATAACTCTTATTTATTAATTTGAATTAATAAATTTATTTAATAAATAAAATCTTGATTTAAAACCCGGAAAATACATAGTACTTTACCGAATTCAATATAATCGAATTCGACGATTAACTCTCTTCGAATAACTAATATTCGATTAACTCACTTTGAATAACTAATATTCGTTTAACTCTCTTCTAATAACTAATATTCGATAATCTCACTTTCAAATAACTCTATCTGATAAATTCTTATCTTCGATTAACCAATACTCGACGAACTCTATTTGATTAACTAACACTCGACTAACTCTAACTTGATTAACTCTTATTTAATTAACTAATATTTGATTAACTCTAATTTGATTTAACTCTTTCGAATAACTAAATTCGATTAACTCTTTCAAATAACTAATATTCGATTATCTCATTTCGAATAACTTATATTCGATTATCCCACTTAGAATAACTTATATTCGTCTATTTTATTCGAATAAACTATATTCAATTACTCCTTTCTTCGAATAACTATATTCGATTAACTCCTTTCTTCGAATAACTATATTCGATTAACTCTATTTAATTAACTCTAACTGATTAACTCTAACTGGTTAACTCTGACTGATTAGCTCTAACTGGTTAACTCTAATTGGTTAACTCTAACTGATTAACTCTAATCAATTAACTCTAACTCTAATCGATTTATTCTAACTCTAATCGATTAACTATAATTCGATTAACTCCTTAGATTAACTCCATTGATTTAACTCTACGTCAATATTCAGTTTCAAATATCGATGTTGAAATCGATTCTTACTTCTCTATATAAGTTCTGACTTATATATTCTATATATCCAATGATAAATATTTTATTTAATTTACAAAATATTATTTATAAATTAATCTTCCCAATCTATCGGTTAGAACAGATTCTATTAATATCTTTGCTTTAAATCCATATCACGTTATACCCGTGTGCGAAGCAGGGGTCTAAACCTTTCAAATGTAAAATTCTCTTTTTATACAATTCTATTCATTTTCAAGTATTTCCTTTTATAATCTAATTATTTCCTTTTCTATTTGTTTTACAAATATTTCCTTTTTTAATCTATTTATTTTCTAAATAAATATTTCCTTTATAATTCTATTTATTTCATTAATAAATATTCCATTTATAATCTATTTGTAAATGTTTTACAAAGATTCCCTTTTCAAAACTATTTGTAAATGTTATACAAATATATCCTTTTCATTTCTATTTGTTTACAAATAATTTCCTTTTATATTTGTTCTATTTATTTTCTAAATACTCCTTTTATAATATCTTTGATGTTATAAATATTCTCTTTACGAAATCCTTTGATTTTATAAACATTTCATTTTCAATACACATTTTGAAAATTCCCTTTTATCATTTTGGCATTTCTTATGGTATTTAGCATACCATATAACAAATGATAAATATCATCCAAACCCACATAATCTACAACAGATTTTATATCACATCATATATCACAATATATGAATAACAGTAAAATAAATGTTGAGGAATCCAATTGGATTCCTCCAATCTTTTTCCCTGCATCACAGATGTTAAACAATATAATTAACATCAATTTCATTTTGATATGAAATATTCTGTTAAACAGAATCAATATTTGATTAACGATTTATATATATGTCGTTATCTATAATTTCAACCAATACATAAGCAATTCAACCAAACAGTTAACACACAGCAATCAACAGATAATTATCAGTTCTAAAAAATATGTTATAAAAATATAACTATTCAGAGTTGGTGAGTTTTACTCACTTTGGTAGTTCATCGTTAAAGAACGATAAACTGTTTGTTTGATTTGAATCAAACAATTTATTCTCAATAAATTCAAACTAGCTCCAATCCACTCCCAATCAGTTCCATTAGGTAGTGTCAGTCCATACGATCCCAATGGATCTAACCGTTCGAAATTCTGATTAAGTATGATTGAGATATCTCAATAACAAGTTTAAATACATAGTTTAATTAAAATAATTTCTATATGGGCCTTTACCTCATATCCGGCCCAACAACCATTTTTAAATATCTAGGCCCACACTCCTTCCTCCATCTTCAATATTGTGGCACTCCAAAAACCTCAAACACCATTTCCACGACTTTCGAGTGCCATTCCTCCTTCATCTCTCAACCGATTCACACGAGACCACCACCAATCTTCATGTTGTTCGAATCCCCATCTTCCCATACCCTTCATGATCAACCTGCACCTATCATTTAAATTCCGTTCTATAGCCCTCTCCGCGTTAACAGTGCAGGTGCGAAATCTAAATCCATCGAATCATCCCAAAAATTGCCACACGCTTCTACTCTTCACAACAATCACAAAACTAACCTCGAATTTGAATCAAAACTCTTACATTGCCAAGAAAATCTCAGCCCTAGGCTGCTATACGCAAAAGACAACGTATGAAATAAGCACCGAACCTGACAAAATTATCACCAGATTGAAGAGAAATCCTTGGAGATCATAAGTAGATAGGTTTCTAGATTTTAGGAAATTTATTTGGTTTTGTTTGGATTTTATGAAGTTGGAAATATTGACTGGAAGAAACAAAAAAATCACGGCGCCTTATTTGACCAGTAGAAGAGTAGTTTAAGGTTTAAGAGAAAGGCATGGTATTTATAGGATAGAAAAATAAAATTTTATTTTATTTTTAATTGATTATTTTATTCCATTATAATCAATCACTATGTGTATTCCTCGTTTAAAAATTGGTATAATCACATACAATACCCAAAAATCACGAAAATGGGCATGCAGCTACATTTCGACATCACGGACCCAACGAAATTGGTTTTGTCGAATTCCGACTTTGTTTGCTCACACATTGTATTTTTAAAGGTCAATTTATTGACTATATTTCACGTTAAAATCCCGTACAGCCACATACTGACTTCAAAAATCACGGAAATTGAAATCTAACAATAATGTGACATTACGAATCCAACAAAATTGGTTTCGTCGAATTTGGAGGTTGTTTAAAAAACTGGCTATTTTTAAAGCTCTAAATAATCCATTTAAATATATAAATATATTTAAATATAATTAAATTAAATATTATCATATATATCCACACTAGAATATCGTACAACTCCAATTGGATTTATAACTCGATATTCAAATCCCAGTTGAATCGATATTCAAATTATATTGAAAAATCCTTTTAAAAATATAAATAAAATCGTTATAAATTATAAAGGAATTCCATAGCGACTTTTCCAAAATTTGATTTGGACATAAATCAAAGTCTACACAATGAAATCCCGATTTTTCTCTTTCATTAGAAAAATAAACTCCACCAACTCCATATGTTTCTTGTTTCACAGAAATACGATTTAAAACGAACCCTGTATATTCATTTGAAGTTCGAATTGCCAAATAGCGAACTGCAGCGCCATTTCGAGCTTGATTTTAATTATAATATAATTTTACGTTTAAACTTCGTTTAAATAATATACTCGTTAATATAATTCAACTCTATACTGGATTATATATATTATAAATTATCCAGTTCACATTATATTGTCAATTCACTATTTTCGACTGTTTCAGAATTAAATATATTATTTAATTATTATATTAGTTAAATATTCACTATTATTTAATTCAACGACCATTTAAATCTCTAAATCATTATTTATATAATTAAATAAATTAATTATTATATTGCTAAAATACGAGTCGTTACATTCTTCTCCACTTAAAATAATTTCGTCCTCGAAATTACTAAGGTAGAAAACAAACCCTATTAACTGGTTAGAACTTATTTGTTCACTTATTAACTTCAGTTTCAACTAATCCAATTTAATTTCAATTAAATATTAATTAATTCTTATCAATGAAAATTTTCAAAAATCATGAAAATTTTCTAACACCTTATCTTTCGAATTTTTTTGCCAGCACCTCCTTTGTATTGGTCAATCGATACAATTACAACTCGCCTCTCTAGGCCATCTCCAACCCAAAAGAAAATCAAACAGCCAAGCGGCTTGCCAATTCGACTCATAAATCTCATGCTTACACCAAATATAAACTTGTACCTTTTGTCGGGCATATCAACTCTGTCACTTTCACCTGTTATCAATTCAACATATACCAATGTCATCTCAACCAATTTCTAATCAATATCTGTTCAACACAGCTATTCGCTTACATCCATACCATTTTTCATTTCAAACTCGAGTTCCATTCTCGATTCCAATTCTTAACTTATCAACTCAATACCATTTCGGATTCCTATGTCACAAATCCAATTTTCTCGATATCATTCTAATCCAATTCAATTTCCACTTACTTGGTTTTCAATTCAGTTCTAATTTATCTCCACAAATTTTTATTTAAATTTGTTTTTAATTCAAATAGTCTCTTCCTGGGGGTTTTAAACAGCTTTGCTTTTCTCACAAGTCAAACTTTCCTTTTCATGATTTAAAACAACTTGTTTTGCCAAAACAATTCGAAATAGATATCTTTGGTAGTAATCCATCACTTAGAACTCTGAATGAACACTAATGATGTCGCAATTCATCATTAGGGTTATTTCCCAGCCATACTATATTACTTTCAAAACCATTTCTAAACACTTCTATTTTGAAATACATTTCAAAGTACCATTCCCAATGCTTGTAAAACAATTTAAAATCTCCCAGGATTTTAAAATTCTCTTATATTTAATTCAAAATCCATTTACAAACACCTTTCCAAACCCCAAAGTTTTAAATTTCAATTCTGGTTTAAATTCAGATTTAATTCATCTGGCTCCATGTATCACACTTATGTAAGTTCTGATGGGTCATTTACATAACCATTCCTATTATAATCTTCCTCGATTATAATAACAACCAACACATCCTATATATGATAATAATTCAAATATAAGTCCTTTATATCAAAATATAATTAGGGTAAAAATTATTTCGTTTACCCTCTTTTCGAAACATATCATGTCGACCCATCGTATTCGAGTAACCCCTACCGATACAGTGAATCAAACTGATCGACCAAAATTCACAAACTACTCAACCAATAAATCTCCATGGTATAAAAAATCAATTTATATCAAATAACAAATACGTTCACTCGAATTTGAAGTGGGAGACTCAACCAATAAATCTCCACGGTATAAAATCAATTAATTCATAGTATTTTACCCATCGTCTTCAATTTTCTTGTAGCGGAATCTACAGAAAAATTATTTCTTGGACCAGATATGGTTAGAGAAACATCCGAAAAGATTGACCTTATTTGATGGTGGAGGAAGCTGCCCAAGATAGGCAGAAATCCTATGCAGACAAGAGATGGATTGACATCGAATTTGAAGTGGGAGACTTAGTTTTTATCAAGTATCGCCTCTAAGGAATGTGGTTCGCTTCGGATCTACAGGGAAGTTAGCACCTAGGTTTGTGGGACCATTTCCCATAATCGAGAGGATTGGCCAAATGGCCTATAGAGTAAAGCTTCCAGAAAATTTATCCGGTGTTCATGATGTTTTCCACGTTTCTCATCTATGAAAGTGCTTGCATGACACCGCGGAAGTTGTTGAGCGAAGCATATTGGAAGAAGCGGAAGTAGAGCAGGAGATGATAGTCAAACGAGTCTCTACCCCTATTCTTGGATCAGAAGTTAAGAAGCTACGCAATAAAGAAATCAAATTAATAAAGGTTCAATAGGTAGATAACCCAGAGGATGCAACTTGGGAGATCGAAGACAAGATTCGTGCTTCTTACCCTTTTGGTTTCGAGGGTATGTTCTTAACTCCATTTCTAAAGTTCATCTATACCTGTTTCTATCATTTGAGTATGTCCTACCAATATTATTCTCTGCTTTTAAATAGGAATCTTATGGATGTAAATATTTGTTTGAGACATGTTATGTTTGATGGATGCAAGTGGATGCAAGTGTTTGCTAGTGGTTGCCTGTAGATGAGTATACACACACATTAGGCACTAGATCGGCTCAATCACTCTCATACTGTATATGGATGTGTGTGCATTTTTCTTTTCTTTTAATGGGTGAAAATGGATGTATTATCAAATGGATGTTGCATTTGAACGAGTTAGTGTGCACACATATAGAAATTCCATGTTATATAGGATTATTTGCATAAATATTGGATTCATGGCTTTAACGTACATTGCATTATGGAGGTCAACTGAATCAGTAGACCGCCTGATCTTTGCATTAGAATAGGGACGTATACATGCATCTTTTCATATATCCATGTAAGCATTAGAAATCTTTAAGGATAATAGATGCCAGTGATTGATGGATGAATAGATGGATGATGGATGGTAGGATATGCATTCGTCCCAACTTGGAGATTTCGGGGACGAAATCCTTTAAGTAGGGGGGAATGTAACACCCCGTAATTTGTTAACATTAAAGAGGATAAATTAAATTATAATTAATTTAATATTCGGAATTAAGGGACTACGCCATTGCATCTGCCTCGAAAATCTGGCCAAGAAAGACATTTGGTTTGCGTAAAACAGACACCGTATGAAGAAGTTATGAAAATTTGAAGTTTGTATATGTGCAGAAGGATTATATATAGAGAGAGTCCAGAAAATCAAAATTCAGTTCAAATTTCAAAAATTACGTTGGCGGCAAAACTCCCGCCCCAGGCGTGTCGACCTATAAGCAGGGGTGTCGACCCCTTAAGGGGGGTCGGCCCCTTAAGGGGGGGGGGGTCGACCCCATAAAGGGGGGTCGACCCCCCTAAGGCTGAGGTGGCGGTCATTTTAGAGGGATGGAAGTTATATATAGAGGTCCGTTTTCTCCGTTTTCTTCATTGAGAATCCATGGGGGCCAATCTCTGCCGGTGTCTGAACTGAATCAGATACGTTATCTTCTATCAACTAAAGCAAATCAAACTTAGAGATTCAAGCGTAGATCTACAACCCAACAAACTTCTTTTCTAGTTTTATCTTCTTAGTCAAACACTGTGAGTTCTAGGTTACTTTTAATTTAAGTAGCTAAAAGTATAGTGTGATTGTACTATGATTTGGAACTATCTTGAATCATAATCCTACGTTTTTCTTGGATCTTAAGCTTTATTATGCTAGATCTACTTTTATAGATCTAATTCACCTGTGATTATTTTATCATGTCAAATTTGTAGGTCTGAACCTTTGTCAAGTTTGTGGTTAATTTGGGGTTATCATTATATGGACAATTGAACCCTTGTTTAGATCTAGATCATCAAGTTGTGATTAATTGAGATATGTTATTATTGGACATATGAACTCTTATTTGGATCTGTTCATCCTATGTATATTGGATTTAGTTTTATCGTTACCCTTTTTACTAGATCTGTTTTCATGTCCACCATATTATGCCTATTACTTGTCTATGCCAGTATATAAGTTTATGTCACTTTTAGAATGATCACTATTATCGTTATTCCCATCACTTTTCCCTTTTTATGACTAGGCTACTTTCTAGCCTAGATGCCGCCAAATATATGTGAATGTGTTAGTTAGGGAACGGAGGAAAAAGGTTAGAATTGGAATAATTGAAATAATGTTCATATGAATTGGACATATAATTCAAAATGGGGGAAAAGGGGCATAATTACCAATAAAGACATAGGTAAGAAATCAGATAAGAATGAATGACTAATAATTACAATTAGAAATTGTAATTGCACTTATGATACGAGGTTAGGTTGCATT
This sequence comes from Allium sativum, assembly GCA_030737875.1. NCBI lineage: Eukaryota > Viridiplantae > Streptophyta > Magnoliopsida > Asparagales > Amaryllidaceae > Allium > Allium sativum. The sequence goes on from CM060909.1 coordinate 1,028,110,455, forward strand.
AGTGGTGGAAGTCTGCCCGGACCCTACCGGCATATCCAGCAGCCACTAATGTTGAACCTAATGTGAGAGGTCTAAGTGCAGAAATACGAGTTGGGCTAAGACACGAGGTTAGTCCCAATTCTTGTGATAAGATTGCCCAGACCCGACCGACATATCCAGCATCCACAAGTTGCATGCCTAATGTGGGAAGTCTAGCCCATTATAAACCATAAATGGACATGGAAATAAATTCGACTACTTAGCCTAATCTAATCCATAGGGATTGTATGATTATGAACTAAAGTTAGGGTTAAGTAAATTGGTTGGACAGTGGGTGGGTTAAGCAAATCTCGAGGGGGTGGGTAATATTTACACATATGGGCCCACAAAACTTAACCCGATAAGGTTATGTAATTAAAGACACCTAGTGGTATACATAACCAGTGGAAATAATAAATTTATGTGATTAAAGACACCTTTAGGGTAAGCATAACTTGTAGAAATGATAGGGTTATGTAATTAAAGACACCTAGAGGTATACATAGCCAAAGAAAACCTAGTGGGGATATAAGATAAGGGGAGAGCTTGTATCATATTGTGTGGGATCCGTTTCATCTAGTAACCCAGAGTAGGTATCAAAACATGTACTTCGTACTAGGTCGGAGAAATGGCACGCTTACTGGACTGATTGTAAGAGATCCACACATGGAGGACGGTATGGACGGCGCAAACCGACCGGGCCATATGCGTGCATGAGCTTGGCAGAGGGGGATAAGACGATTGTGACACTTGTAGATATGGGGCTATGATATTAGTGAAGGGTTGCCACTTTAGGACGTGATACATCCTACGGTGGGGCCAGCACAGAGTATCTACGCGGATTTGGGAGCTGATCGATTAGGGCAGTGGTTAGGGTACATATGGACATATGCCTAAGTCTACCTTATATTGGAAGGGAACATCTCATTCTGGATATACAAGTAATAGTGCAGAGTAATCATTAGGGAAGCATATACACCTTATCCTGTCTACCTTGTCACACCTGCCTTTTATTAATTAATCTATCATCCACTTTATATGCCTGTCATGCCACTTTTATTTATTTACTTGCTAAAAGTAACTTGACTCGCCAGACTTTATGTCTGACCCTTTTTGTTTCCTCTTCTTTCTTCCATTTCCCCCCTTAGGTTCGCAGGGAGAGAATTCTCAGGCTTAGTCAAGACTCAGTTATCATCTTGCTAGAAGTTGCTTTTGATGTATGGCTCAAGTTCTTATCTCTATTATGGCTTAGCTCTTTTTCTTGGGGAATTATGTTATGCTTTTTATATTTATGTACTCTGATGGTACAAGACAGAAGTTATATTGTTGTAATGGGTTTTGCGACTTATGGTATTTTGGATCACGTAGTATGATTTATGTTTGAAATAAAAATTTGAATTTCTGCTGCTATCTTATTTATATCTGTCTTTTAATTATTCTGTGACTGTTTATCTATAACGCTTCATGGAACATAATGCATTCCCTTAGTGAGTGACATTAACGGACGTGGGGTGTCACATATCCTCTTCAGTATTAGGAAACTCAATAACAAGTCTGATATGTCAGCATTTTTTACTTATTTCTTTTCTATATCTCACATTTCCTCGTTTACTTCTCAACATGTTTTTTTGTCTTCATCCAAAAACACTAGCTTAGTTCTTTTTAATATCTCTTTAATTCCTAGCATCCTCAAAGTGGTCTAGAGTGGACTTCATTCCGTAAATGTGGGTGATGTTACTGTTATGATGATCAAATAATATTTTTCCTTTATAGAACATTAAGTTATCTATTATCCTATACTTATTTGCTAGCTTGTTGCCATCATTAACCCACTGGTCAATACCTTCATAAATGAAGAGTAGCCAATGTTCCTTCCAGTTCTTGTTGCTAATCAGGTTGTACATCGGAACTAAGTACTCAGAGTTAGTGACATCGACTCCTTCATCTCTCCCTGATACTGCATCACTGCCCCATTTTCCATGCCACTTCTAAACTCAATATAATAGGCAGACCCGTATAATTTTTCTAACGACTTAGCTTTTATCCTTGAATGCAATTTATGAGTCAACAAATATGTGAAACTATGGTCATTAGTCCTAATAATCAATTTTCTTTCTAATAAGCCCTTTGATCATTTCTTTGTAGTTAGAATTTTGGAAAGAAACTGCCCATATATGGACCAATTCTGTGACCTCCTTACTTAAGAATGATAGCGGCTTGTTGTCTTGAATGAGCACAAGTGCACAACATGAATGTCAACACCACTGGCATCACATTCAACAATATACTTTTTGTTAAAATCTGGCATAGATGGTACTAGAAGGTTACTGAGACATTGCTTTAACTCTTCCATTGCTTCTATGGTCGTATTAGTTTATTTGAATAGATGGTAATAGAAGGTTACTGAGACATTGCTTCAACTGTTCCATCGCTTCTGTGGCCGTATCAATTTATTTGAATGCATCCTACTTGAGTAGGTTAGTAAGGGGTTTGGCAATTAATCCGTATTTTTTTTATAAAATTTATGTAGCATCATGTAAGATCCAATAAACTACTTAATGTAATCAATGTTATGGGCTGTAACGACCGCATTCTACGCGTCGAAGGATCGTAAAATATTTATTTCTTTCACATACGAAATTGTATGGTCATGTAACTTATGGAGATGACTATTGGGGTCATTTCCCATATTCATGATTTTTGCCAATTTTTAAATGTCCGTTTTGCCCCTAGCTAATCTTGTTTCGGCCATAACTTTTGATTGGAAATGAGTTTTGACCTGAAACAACTCCCATTAGATTCGGATGATGGTTTACCTTTCCGTAGAGTGGTCACATTAGCCAAACAGACTCACCGTTTGAGAGGTATGGCTGAACCAAGTTTCAGGTGGTGAAAAACAGCTTAATTGGGCTTAACCGGGTGGTTAACAACTAGGCCCAAAGGGAAATTTCGGGATTAAGAGTATAAGAGGGCTGCTAGGGTTTAGAAAACGAATTTTACTTCATTTTCCAGCCGCCAATTTCATTCTTGGAACCCTAGTAATGGCCTCCAGCATCTAAAACACCCCAAATCACCTCATAATCGCTAATTAAGCCAAATCTACATCAAATCAAAGAGGATTAACACATGAATCGAGGCAGACCTCCTGTGTTGCATTGGTATTTGTGCCCAAACAGTAGAGTTTTGGTTTTAAAGGTTTTATTTGTGGCTAAGGTGAGTGATTTGCATAGTTCCTCACTAATTATGGTTAATTAAGAGTAATTAGTGATAATTAGCGAATTTATACATGTTAATAATCTGGAAAAATATTGATAAATTTCGAAATAATGTTTTAGGCCTCTGTTAGAAAATTTGGCTAATTTGGTTAAGTTTTACTAATCCTATCATTAGTTTTGCTTAAACATGCTTAAGGGAAAATGTGGGATTTTGGCTATGTTTGATCCGTTTTAACCTATCAAGTTGTTGTTTGGGTGTTTATGGTCGTTTCCACATGTTGCTATGACTGTATGGTATGCTTTGTGATTGATTAGAATAGTTAGATTGGTCGAAAACGCCGTCGTATAGCCTAAAACAGTCGCTGGAAAGAAATGCAGGAAATTACCCGAACCGGATCAGATCGGAGAAGGAAAGCACGATCCGACCCGCTCGCCTGGAAGCTCCACGATCCGACCTGCTTGTGAGAAGGAACTCCGATCCAAACCGATGCCACTCACGAGCTGCTCTACCCTTCCACGAACCGCTTGGGAAAGCACGCCTTGAGTGAAGGAGCCACGAATAGGTGCAGTGATCCGACCCGTATAGTCACCTCCGAATCGAACCAGTGGAGGAGGTTGTGTGATGACCATGGCCGATTCGAACCATAATACCCGACCCGAACCTATGCACCATGGAGGAGCTTAAGGAACTTGACCCGATCCGTGGTGATGAAGGCCACGAGCCAAACCGAAGAGCTTGGACTTGAGGTGTGGACCACAAACCGAACTGGGAGCACAATCTGAGGCAAGGTAAAGTGAAGAACCAAAATGATCCAGAGATGAAGACCAAAACCCGAGATGAAAAGGTAGTCCAAGTGAGAAGTTTGTACTCGGGATCCAGTTAGGAACCAATGAGTTAACTTCACGAGTTGGGCTTTGCTGCAGGGCATGTGCTAAGGGGTTGTTAATGTCTATGACTTTGGATCACTATGTATGGGAGGTACGTGAACGGATTCAAGGCCACAGTGGCCTAGGTACGACTAGTGGGCTGTAGACCAATGAAGTGGGGACATTTGAAAAGGTTTGGTCATTATCCCATGGGATAAGCTTGGTGGTAGCAATAGTCTACAAGTCAAACTCCGTCATTACCTCGATGGGTCTAGTGATCAAAGTGGTGGATATCGTACGCTTTACGCACTGAGTGAGAGATGTGAGGATGGTTGCTATGCTTGATTTGTTTGCCATCACTATGACATGCACACCCCACCCCGTATTCTTTACACCATATGTTAGTGGCACCTCAGAGTATTGTACAGTATGTAGTGTTAACTCTTTGGTCGCAGGCCCAGGTTCAGGTACGGTTTAGTATACCTGTTATTGTTCTGTTTTGCTGCTTATTTCTCATACCAGACTTTTGTCTGACCCAGAGTTTTATATCTCTTCTTATCACTCTGGGTGCTCTCACGAGCAGACTAGAGACAGGTTAGCAGGAGGCTTCCACGTATGATATATATATATATATATATATACAGATATTCTCCCTGTGTCGCTGCTGGTCACTACTTTGGGCATTGGTAGTGTATCTTTCCTTTCTTTTTCTTTAGAGATAGTTTTAAATTTGTAATAATGATGACGTGGAACATAAGTTGTATTTGGATTTTCCGCTGCTATGATGTTTAGTTTCAGCTTATGCACTGTCTCACCTGTTTTATGTCAAGTATGTTATTATTATATTTTATTCTTTGCGCTGTGAGATGTTCTACAGGTTCTTTGTTAGTTCACTAGTAAGTCCTTTCCTTTTCCCTTTCTTTGGCGACCGTCCCGATCTGGACGGACATCGGCACAACGCATTTTCTTGGGAAATGTCGACTGGTGCGGGTCGGGTCGTCACATGGGCAATGACCATTGCTTAGTGGCAATTAATTTTTTGAATGATTTGAATATATCTTAGATCTGTAATGGTAATTGATACAGAACAAAAGATGTTGTATTTGTATTGAAAGAGATTTCAGAACTTTATTATTGTTTCAGATAATGATATTCGTAGCCTTGCTACGCTATTTATACAAATGTATGTTCAGATGGGCCAAGGCCCATATTAAATGAAATAAAATAGTTCGGTCCAGAATATTAAGCAGAACTCTTTGTATCCTTAGGCAGTCGTACTTTACACTTCATTTTTATTGCCTCTCTCAATTTTAGGGTTAGGGTTTTCGTAAACCTAAATTGCAGTGAAAAATGAAAATTATGTCAAAAAGATGAAATTTCTCTTTCTTTTTCTTCAATTATATATACGAGAGAGAAGATCTGAGCTATGTCGACTTTATCACTTCAGTATGAAGTTGTAAAGTTGATAGTGAAGGATTACCGCTCTCAGGAAAAAGTCAGGAGAGGATCTGTTATGCTTCTAGCTGGTTAGTCACTGCTTGATGAGTTGAATTGGTGCAGCTAAGGATTTAAGGTCAAAACGACTTTGAATCTTCTGATCTTCACGAAGCCTGGTAAAATTAAGTGTTGATAGTGCTTTAGTGAGGATGTTTGCACGTTGATTGTATGAAGGTATATAATTTACTTGTAGCTTTCTTTCTCTAACTTATTCACGAACAAAATAGATGTCGATCTCAATATGCTTTGTTCTTGCATGCTGAATAGGGTTAGCTGACATGTAAATTGAACTTTGATTATCACACCATATGGTTGCCTTTTCATTTTTGTTTAAGTTTATCTCCTTATGTATTGAACGCAACCAAATAATCTCTGTTGTTGCACTTGCTATGCTCTTATACTCTACTTCAGCACTAGACTTTAATATAGTTGTCTGTTTTTTGGAGCTATATGAAATAAGTATTTCTCTAATTTATATGCAATACCCAGAGACCAATTTTCTGTCATCTGCGTCTGATGCCTAATATGAATCCCAGTATCCAGTAATGTCTAAGCTTTAGCTTCCCTTTAGTGTAAGACCAGCATTGGTTGTTCCCATTAAGTACCTTAGAATTCTTTTAACATCTCGCCAATGTTCATCCTTTGGTTCCTGTAAAAATTGGGATGCTTTATTAACACTAAATGCAATGTTTGATCTGGTTATAGTGGCATAATGTAATGCCCCCATAACACTTGTAACATATTGACTTTCCCGTATCCTTTGAGTCGATAATCACAACTCACGTTCAACCCAAATTTGCATAGAAAAGCTGATATTTATTAGAAAAAAATTAAAGGGTGAGATAAGATAAGAAAGAAATATTAAAATAAAAGAATAAGAAGAACCAACACATAGTCTCACATCGCAATGGAACAAAATATAATATACAAATAAATCTTTACTGAGAGCTTTAAAAATACCAACAATCATTGGAGTACATCACACATCTGGACAAATGTAATAATCTATCCTCATATACAACACACAACGGATTACACCAAAATATATATCATACATCTGAATTCTTCCAGCTCGTCTGTTCACAGTATCTGATACCCTGAACCTGTACAACCCGGTCTAACCCGAGTGTTATAAACGCCAGATCAGTCTGGTAAACCAGAGTGAGAAAAACACAATAAGCTTAAAGGTATCCACAACTTGATTTTAAAGTCAAATTCTTTTCGGAAAAAAGGATAATCGTAAGACCAAATCCACACATAAATACCAACGGTTTTTCCCTAACGATAACCCAAAACATTTTTGAAATCAATATCTTTTCTGATATTATAATAGTGTCTAAATATAAATAAAGATTAATCTAGCAGAACGCTTGCATCTCATGCTCTACATACCCAGTATACAATCAAAACCGTGGGCTCTTATTGGAGAATGGATTTCCTGGAAAGGTATGGGACCACCTCCTCGACAATGTACCTCCGGAGATGAATAATTGGGGTTCAATAACGACATCTTGCAACCTAGGCTAAACATGACTGACCCCTCACTTCTCTTGAGAGTACCGAATATATCATTACCACGGTTGGGGGCCACCCAACCGAATGGATAGCATATATACAAAAGTGAAAAGGGACAACGAAGACATTTTATTTCTCCAGATCAGGTAATGATATACCCTTTTGATGGGTGCGACCCACATAGCCATTCGACTTACCCGATTTTGTGTCATTTCCCGTTTGATGAGGCTTAGGTCATAATTACCTTTAGAATATCATATCATCATTCACTTTGAATGTCACATCGTCAGAACCGTCAGATATCACTAACTGACGTCCACAAAAATACTCTAGTTGTTAAGCTAAGAGGACCGCCATTCTCCGCCACCAACTATGGTACGTTTGAAGAAATAATTGTACGTAATTCCTTTTGAAATACTTTGTCAGACATCCGTCCATACAAGTCATCAAGGAACAGGATGAACCGAAGGCACCCTCCTACCACATCCTAGGTATCATCCTATAGATCAATAAAGAGAAGTCCTTGCAATCCATAAACTCAATCACGATAGATTCACTATTGAAATATCTCTAGCCGCTAAATCGGAGAAATTCAACAAGTAGTTTTTCTGCTCAAGAAGATCAATGGTCTTCAGTTGCTCCATCTTCAATAATCATCTTCTATGTATTCGCTGGTTTGGAATGATTTTCAAATATAGTTTCGATCCTGGTCTTTCCGTACCAACAATCGCATTGGCCAGATTTGATAGTCGGTTATTTAACTATCAAATAAACAATCATGAGAATAAAATGAGTTTACTTGTTCAGTACCAACATTACGTGGCCTCTTTAATTAAAAATGATTAATGATATTTAATTTTAAACTCTTAAATATTTCATCATTCCGAATATAGATCTTCATTTCTTATTTAACATAAGGTTATTTCAAACTATTTTATTTCATACTTAGGAAAATATTCTATAATCATATTCAATTTTCTATTCTACTATCGTTTCAAAACATTTACTATCTCATTACTCATTATCTATATTGGGAAAATCAACTCAACTTATCATTTGTAAAATAATGTTCCGAAAACTCTTTTGGTTTCAATACTTACATTAACCCGCCCTTATTCCTTTAGAATATATCCATTCCTAAAACTTAGCTTTTCAATTTCCTTTTACCTCGAAAATACCATTTTAATTTCACATAATCTCCTTTTATTTCCTTTACTTTGGAAATATCATTATATATATATTCTCAAATCTTTCCATTTTCGTTACTTGGGAAATCTCATTATATATTCTTGATTCTTTTATTGCGTAATTATTTCTTAACCTCTTTTCCATTACGAACTAATATCATCCTCAAATGATCCTGAAGTCGTTCAAGTTGGGGTATTTATTTACCTATCAGACCTTGATCAACAACGTTCTTATCTTTAGATAGACATGAGTTGTAATTCAAAAACCGATATTTATTCTAATACCAAACACATCTCATTTAACTGATTTATTAATAATATGTTTTATAAAACTTCTTACTTTTGAAAATCTCTTTCTCGAGTATAACTAATATTATTTAATTCATTGATTAAGAAAATACTTACTAAAACACCACCCTTTAATTTTCTTTAAACAATTTGTTTTATAACTTGGATTTTTTTGTTCCAAAATCCTATTACTCACTTCTTTACCAAATTCATTTTTAACCATCCCTTTTCTAATCCATTTAACCATCCCCGCTTGAATATCTTATTTCATTTTCCCCAATTTAACTTAATTCCATTATTAAATAACGTTAATTTAAAATTTACGCTTTAACACCTCATGTCGTTTTATAAACTTTGATTATAAATTCTGGTTTAATATAAACCCTTTTATTCTCAATTTTCTTTTACCTACTTCAAACATTAAGTAAACATAAATTTAAGCTATCTTATTCGCTTAAAATTCCTTTTATAACTTCATTATAAAAACTTGGGTTTTAGTATCATACCCGTTCATAAACTCCTTTCACAATTCAATTAGATTTCATTTCAACTTTGATTACTTTTTAAATGAATTTCAAATAAAAAGTAATCTCCTAAATTATTATTAATTAAAATAATAATTTACTTCATCATTAACTACTGTGGTAGTAGTTAATTTCTTTAGTAACTAAAATAAATAGTAAATTCCTTTTTTAAAATCTTATTAAAATTAAAACAAATATTAATTTGACAATTTCATTAGATTAATTCAAAACAAATAATTTAATAATTATTCTTAGTTACAAATAGTTGATTTAGTTAACCCAAAACATAGTTATCTCGTTAACCTAATTTAATTGGCCCTTCCTTTAAATTAATTAATAATATAATTAATTTAAATAATTTCATTAATTGTTTCTTAAAATCAATTATACAACTTGTTAGCCTGCTTTGTAACTAGACTATCCAAAGCCCAATAACTCTATCAGGAAGGCCATTCAGGGCTTGAGTATGAACTGACAGAGATCGACATCTGCTTGGACGAAGTAACAAAGGATGGGAAAACTCGTATTTCTGCGCATATAAGCATTGGGTTGGATTCCACCATTTTGGATCAAGCTAAGGCGAAAATTTCGGACTGACCAAACATGATCGGGTAAACCGGATCGGGCCATCCGGATTGGGTCAACCGGATTGGCCATCCGGATCGGGTCATCCGGATCGGGCCATCCGGATCGGGTCACTCACCCTAACCGAATTCTGGGCAATTAAAGACCATTTCCCCATGTTCTCCATTACTTCTCGAGATTTACTCTGAAGTTGCCACGTGGCCACTCAACCCTAACCGAATTTCTGCCTATAAATACACATACAATGCATCATTTTGAGGGACTTTTTGGCACTTCATTTATTCATGGCAGCATGGCCGAATTCCTCCATAAATGACCACCTTATTCTCCAATGAAAATAATGAATTCGGAGAGAATGATTCATTATATTTGAGTGTTTAAGTGTAAATATTCAGTGTAATTGTAATTCTAGAATGAAATGAGGAACTATAAAGTGGATGTAGGCTCATTAACGCCGAACCATTATAAATCTTGTGTGTTGATTGATTTCTCTTGCTTTTTCGTACATGATTTCTTATTATTCTCTGCAAAACATGATCAATTGGGTGTTAGTGCCATTTTTTGGTCTAACATTTTGGTGCTTTCACTGAGAATGGACTGATTCTTAACCATAGAACTCCTCATATAATATTGGATGTCATAGTTCATTGAGGGGAGATCCGTTTTCAATTCTGAAAGAGTCGCTTACTGCTTAGATGGGCTGAAGGAGTTGGAGATGTGATGAACCAACATCGTTTTGATTGGAAGTCAAAGTTGGATATACCGAAGTAGATTTAAACAAAGCTGCACAGGCCTTGCGGATCGATCGAGCAAAAGGTCGGATCAGATGGAAATTGGTGTCGACACAGTAGATAAATAGACCACCGGCTCGGATCGATGTAACCGACTCGGATCGATGTAACCGGCTCGGATCAAAGTATCTGGGATCGAAGTAACCGGTTCAGATAAGGCAGATAAGTATACCACCAACCCGAGGGTGACACCACAATCCGACTTGGAAGAGTGAACCCGAACCGAACCATAGGAGGGGCACCCGAACCGATCAACTGACGATGCTCCGATCCAGATCGGAGGAACTGGTCCGATCCGACCCAACGTGAAGACATCTCTAAATTGCCACTTGAAGGCATGATCTGATCCGACCCGAAATAGTTGTTTTTGGAAAAAAAATGCATTTTTCTGATCGTTTCATAAAAGGCACCACCTTCCAAAATCGAAAAAGTCGTGCGGTGCCCACATTTTCGAACTAACCGGTTAGGTCGATCACCGTCGGGACTATGGGGCCCCGGACCCCCATCGGCACTACGCCCGGACCCGTTGACGGCCTCGCCTTTGGCTCGGAGCACGGCTCGCCTTCGGCTCAACATATATTTTGGCCAACAGTAGTCATCAAAGCTTGTCAATGAAGATTATATGGATAGTCTAAGAATATCACAGAAAAATGAGAACGATTGGGATTTTCCCCAGAGCCATGACACCTACTTACATCAGTAAGCCAGTGTTTGGAGCTATCGATCAGATTCAGCTTGTTATCATCGACAGTATATAGGACAATGATTGTCTCATAGCAGCCTCCTCTTCCATAGCTCGGATGGTGTATAGATTCCACCGATGCAACTGATGTTGCTCCCTAACGAGTAGCGACCACCTTATTTATGTGACTTAAACTTATTCAATCGGCGGAGCAACGAATGACGGTTACATGGAACAGTCTGAGCACTACTCCGTAGGTGATTCATATGATCTTAGTGACCATAATTGTCAATGACGGGATACCAGAAAGCAGCTATGGATCCCAACATCCCAAAACTATACTTCAATATTATGATGTGATGAATAAAATATGTCCTGCGGTTCACCTCCCAAGGAACTTGGCTAACTTTGCAATGGCTATTTGCTGTCAACTGCATCGAGGAAGACTGATTTCCACCGAATAAGGGTTAGGTCAACATACTTTCGTGCCTAAAGTTAGGTACTAGTTGAACCACCACATGCCATGATTGAACCTATGGATCCTTTCATGGATTGTAACAACTTGACAACTCACCAACTACAATACGACCTTGGTCAAGTGATAAGAGCCCGAGATTAAAGCAAATATGAATACCATTAGCTCTCTATTTCTTATTTTTATTGTGATATAACGCATGAATATTACTTGAAGTCTCGCAAGCTATGCTATCATACTCAAGTTTATCTGATCAAGGTCTAAACCGACCAGCTCCAACAGAATTCAAAGCTTACATTGCACCCTAGTGTCCACTGCTCAATCCCCAAAACATTAGCCGAATCTATCGCTGAATTTACCATTCCCAAAGAGGATGTGTTAGATGAAGAAGATGGCCCTTCAAAACGAAAAATGAATACAAGCACCTGTTACTGTATACCGACGGTGCAATGTATGATCGATGACCCATCGTTGGAGATGTATTGATTTGAAGAAAATTCCAGATGAAGGGACTATAACTTGTAGCTTACCTAGAACAGGTAGAAGAGCTGTTGGATGAATTGGAACGTTACAGCATATCTTACGTCCTACGAACGGGAAATCAAAAGGTCAATAATCCGGCCAAGTTAGACAGTTCTGACAACTCAGAAGAGAGTCATAGACAACCCTATGATGAACTTCCTGCAGCACTGAATGCATTTAGCAAGGAGAAGTGAAAGGTGTGCCATCACTCTTAATGCCTTGAGATATGACATGCAAGGCGACAATGCTTATTTCCCTTGGAAGGTTGTCCCAAACAAACACCAACGAGCCTCATTGCTGAATTCACTGCCCTAAATGATTGGACAAAATCACAAATCAGCCTCCTGCTAGATGGGAGATGAACGCGAATGAAACTTTTGACAAACGGCGTTTTGGAGTTAGAAAGTGAAGATTTACAATTTCACTCCCATCATCGAGGATTAGTCAAGTAACTCATGTCCTAGACATTGGGTGCAACCAGAGATTCGAACGTCGATTGCTCATGATTACATCATTTAATTCAAAGCTGATACATAATAGGCTTGCATGATAGACTGCCTCAGCCTTGCCCGAAAATTGACGAGTTAAAAGTTTAGAGCACTTAAGCCTGGATGCTGATTGATTATCAGTCCACTAGATCTTATTCCCGACATGGGATTAAAGGCATATATGCGGATGGATGAGATATAACTATCCCCCTAATAGCCATATCCTATTTCCTAGCATGGAAAGCACAAAAGCTTCTATGAGCATGGATCCATTATTCTCCTGCCAATTACTGTCCTAGCACCAAAATGATGATATGATACCATTAACAACACATACATAACTCCCTGACATTCGACCCTTGCCCTTAGCATGGAGGCAAAAAGGCAAAATGGACCTGCAGATAGCATGCAATGCCATTTTCACACATAATCATATTCATTCCTTTAACAGGACTACTCTTTAACCATGACACTTACATTTGCATCCATTATGAGTTACACATAGTTATGGAGCAATACCATGATAAGCTTGACTGAACAGCTCGTTTACAAAGCCACACACGCCCTCCACCTGAAAGAAGTTGTATAGCTCAAGGCAGATCCGAGATGACCATCCACTCCTTGGCTCATACGTGGTAGACATAAAGATAATTATGCATTGACTTTTGCATTTCAAAGTTGGAGTCCGATTTCAAATAGATGCATTTCGACCGTCTACATGGCTCAGTCCTATGCACGACGCCACCAGATTACATAAATTCAAATAAAGGAGGCAACACTGCCCCATGATATGCTTACTTTTCAATTATGTGATCTACTTTTACATGCTTCCTGAATTATTGACATGACTAACTTGTGCGACATGATTGATGTAGGTACCTGAAGTTTGGTGCTAATTAATCCTCCCATTGATTGAATGGAGGAACGCAAAGATTCGGCAAATGTGGCCCAACCACTTTCCCGATAAAGTACATCCGCTAGAGCAAAGTGGGAAGTATAGATTAAAATTGAGTTCGAGAACGACACTCGAGTCAGCAGAATCCCACTCTTGGAATTAGAGTGCAGAAGGAAAGCTGGGGCGAATGACATGACCGTTTGCCTGATTAACTCTAACTCTCATGATTCAAGAGAGAGTATAAAGGATGGGAAGACGACGTCCCCAAGGCATGATGGTGCACCATGATTAAAAGACCGCCTTGATTCCACTCTACCCTGGGCATTCAACGGGAGAGTATAAAGGCGCCAGGGACTGAGCGCTGCAAATGAACTCCTACCCCACTGAAGGATTGGGGGGCAGAATGAAAGCTGAGTTCGAACGCCACCATGGGCATACGACAGGAGAGTGTAAAGGCATTGTGATTAAATGCCACGGAAGGGCTCCTACCCCGCTGCAGGATTGGGGGCAAGAATGAAAGTTGAGCCCGAACCCTTTATTCCCAGACATGGGGGGCAATGCACTATCGATCCTAATCAATCCCAAACAAGCCCTGGCCAGGAACTTTATTCACTATTGATTGGGGCATACACACACATCACACCCCTACGATGGTTATGATATGATATGCTATTTATTTGTAGGGATACCGAATTGAAACCCTTATCTGATTTGTGATGTGATTTATTGCTTACTACTCAGTGTAGTAATGCTCTAACTACAAATATATTCGTTTGAAATATATAACAAACTTGCAAATGTATGATATTGCAGGAATACCACTTTGTTTGCTAATTGCAGATTTACAAAGGATACCTGGTCAAGAATGCGAGGCCCGCACTCGCAACAACAGCAGGGTAGTAGAAAACAAATAAAGAGCCACGTCGAGAAGGCTGATGTTGATTCCTAATGATAAGCATCCTACGTAACTCGAGGCGACAATCCAAAAGTGGCCTTGAGAGTGAATTATTCAATGATATGTCATGAGACTTAATACTCGTGGCTGCGAAGACCCGGCGAAGCCTTGGGATTCTTGGATTTCTACTCGACCTTAATTAGTGATCGTCGATTTTCCTGTCTTAATACGATCTGACACAGTCATGGCATTCAGAATTTCTATGGATTGAAGATTTCCCTGACTATCAAGAATACGCCTCCCTTCGTCTATATTTGAAAAGGACGTGATCTAATCACCACCTGTCTTATGTCGTTACCCCTGGATTGGAGGCCGCTTGAGGACCACTGAACGGATGTAGAGTGAATGTCCATTCGTTAGTCTGCACCGATTTCTCGATTGAAACACCCAGGATGACGGGGCATGCTATTACTTTGACTTCGAGCTTGTACGGAAGAGAATTGCTTGATACTCCGACTCAAGGGCTAAGAAGAAAGAAGACATAAATTTCTTCCATTCAAGGATGTTGGTGCAGAAGGCGCTAGGAATGAAGAAAGCCAGCAGATTTCTTCTTACGATGATCCCTCAGCATGTCAGACTAGATATGAAATGAATGGTGCCATTGCTGAATTGAGAACCAAATACTTAGCAAGACGAACTTTTCCAGAAACGACGGAAAATGATGGATAACTTCTTTACTTGGATAGATGGAAGGCCAAGAAACTATGATTTACTTGTAGGAGCAAGCACCGTGGGAATTCAAGCGACAACGAACTTGACTCAAACAATCCCTGCTCCGTGGTACAGATCATATGTGACCCTAGGACAAGTTGGCATAGTCATCTTTAATGAAACAAGATGCAATCAACCTCCTCCTAAGCATTTGTAGCATGCAACTTCTGACCGTAACATTTTGGATGAAAACGATGGATATGCAAGAGCCACTGAAAACTTAAACGGAGCCCGACCAACCTCTGCTCCAATTCAGATGAATGTTTAAAATCCATCTCAACCTCAACATGAGGCTCCCCATGTAGGGGGCAAACAAGAGCATTTGAGACAGCTATAATCTGACTTTATCGCCACCCGACTCTGAACCTCAGAGCATGGATGGGAGGCCAAAGACTAACATGAGCCAGACACGAACAAATCATTTTGTATTAAAATCTAACTCACAGCTTGATGAGGGAGTATGAATTCAGAGAATACGTGAATTTGATGATTACCGTTTAGTAAAATCCCCATGGACGGGGAGTACAGGATACGAGCATCGAGCAACATAATTTGACTATCCGCCAACTTTAGGAACATTTACTATTATCTGAGTTCCGCAAGATCCCAGACTATAACCAGAAGAATAGATCCTCAAGAACAACCTGCATACATCCGAGTAGCGGATCACCATCCATAATTAAAAGACAGAAGCCTGATTGATGGCTATTACATATGCACAACCAAGAAGCCAGAGACTGGCTTCCACCCACTTCAAGACTTCATACCAGGGGCACCAGCGCTAAATTGGACAATTGGCGAAAACTTCTGAAAGATGAGGGCCAGATTGCTAACATTAATTGAAGCTGCAACAGAGCTCCGGCGAGACCTTGCATGCATTCCTTGAAAGATTCAATGCTGCAGTGGCATCGGTAAATCGACCTGGACCATGTATGGTGTTGATCGCAGCGGTATCCTGTATTCTGGATATCTCAAACTTCAAAATCTCTCTGCAAAGAGACCCACCAAGAGGACTCGGCAGATTCACCTCTGAAACAAACCTCGGTATCTCTCTACCATGAGATTTTCCTAGAAACGTTGGAAAATCCTATCCTGAGACAGACAGATTCATGCAATAAGAGGGTGCTAATATTGAAATGGATGATCTCAATGTCTTCACAACAAAATGGAGCACCATCTGACTCTTGAAATGATAAAGGAAAAAGAAAAGCCCCAGTAATTTAAAATTCCGGAATAGATCAATGTCATTTATCGGGCCCACGATCTTGATTGTCAAGCTTAATGGAACCAAGCATGGGAGATAGACTCAATGAGACTATGATGGCTACTTTGGATCATGCCAAAATATGAACGAAAGAACCTGAATAACTCACTAACGACGTTCGTTCGCTTGCAAGATTGACGAGCTTACTCAACTCCGTGGCTGATGTAAGGAGAGTATCTAAGTTTGCTGATACTCAATAAGGCGATCACTACTTTCTGACTAAACAGATGGAATGACCCGACGCGAATGTAATTCGACCATTCGCATATATAACTCCAACCCTTGATGACTTAGGAAAGTGCACAAAACGACACAGGGTGACTAAGATTGTTGAACCTGCATCTCTAACCCGATACGGCGGAAAAAAGTATAATGGCTGGATGTCTGATTGACTTTGCATAACCCCCACCGATGCTAAGGACATAAGCACCGACTTTGCTCGTCTTCCACTAATGCTGGAAGCATCACCTTCAACCGACAAATTGACTTTGAACATGACCCTGACTCAATGCATGATTCAGAACGTATACATTCTATATTTAGAATATGACGTGATTCGTCTCGACCATCCAAGTGAGCCAACTAACGAATCAAGCATAAATCCAAAGACTTGATCCGCAACTGCATCAAATGGAGTGTATGATGAACTCCTCTACTGCCTCACGATTGTGATAATCCTACCAGCTATTGGCTTGCATGTTTTCAACAACATCTCGTATTTACTCGTACGTGATCACGGGATTATAAAATGATCCGGAGTGATCATGGCTTTCGGATACCCTATTGTTATGATTAGATGCAATCATGGAGTACTAGATTAATATCCTGATATCGAGATAGTCCAAATCCAAGAAAAAATGACAGATTCATATGCTAACTCTGATGCGCTCCATCCCAACGGTCCAGATGCTAGCTCAAAACACGAAGATTCTGACACCACCCTATGACTTGGATGGCTATTTTATACATTGACTTATACATAAATGAAATACTAGCTTAGTAATGCACTTGACTTGTTTAGGAAGACGGTGTTGTTTGGCATTAACTTGTGCATGTACAATCTCAAACGGGAGCCAACGATATTGCATGACCTATGATAAAGGAATTCAACCTCTTAATTCGATGAGGTCTAAACGACTACTTGATCATCTTGACCACTCTAGCCATGGAATTTGGCCTGATAAACATCAATGGAAGCAGTGTGGTATATGACAAGCCATTTATACAGGAAAACATCCATATGACGGAACTACTCAATACTCAATAGGACACAACAGTCTGACAAAGCCTTATCAAGGGTGGACGACATTCCAAAAAGATTCAACTCGACTTATTCAAAGCACATCTCATTTGCAATAAGATGTACTTTGGAGGCAAAATGTTAGCCTGCTTTGTAACCAGACTGTCCAAAGCCCAATAACTCTATCAGGAAGGCCACTCAGGGCTTGAGTATGAACTGGCAGAGATCGACATTTGCTTGGACGAAGTAACAAAGGATGGGAAAACTCGTATTTCTGCGCACATAAGCTTTGGGTTGGATTCCACCATTTTGGATCAAGCTAAGGCGAATATTTCTGACTGACCAAACAGGATCGGGTAAACCGGATCTAATCATCCGGATCGGGTCAACCGGATCGGGCCATCCGGATCGGGTCATCCGGATCGGGCCATCCGGATCGGGCCATCCGGATTGGGTCACTCACCCTAACCGAATTCTGGGAAATTAAAGACCATTTCCCCATGTTCTCCACTACTTTCGAGATTTACTCTGAAGTTGCCACGTAGTGACTCAACCCTAACCGAATTTCTGCCTATAAATACACATACAACACATCATTTTAAGGGACTTTTTGGCACTTCATTTATTCATGGCAGCATGGCCGAATTCCTCCATAAATGACCACCTTATTCTCCAATGAAAATAATGAATTTGGAGAGAATGATTCATTGTATTTGAGTGTTTGAGTGTAAATGTTCATTGTAATTGTAATTCCAGAATGAAATGAGGAACTATAAAGTGGATGTAGGCTCATTAACGCCGAACCACTATAAATCTTGTGTGTTGATTGATTTCTCTTGCTTTTTCGTACATGATTTCTTATTATTCTCTGCAAAACATGATCAATTGGGTGTTAGTGCCATTTTCTGGTCTAACACAACTCTTAACCGTTAGGTTAATTCCTGCTCATTTGCTTATAAATCTTCTTAAACATAAGAATTTGCTTTATAATATCATATAATATTTGCTTATAATTTCAACTAATAAATATTTATTTCCTTTCATTAACTTTCATTCAAAATAATAGATTAAAAATCTATTTTCAGTTATAAAATAAATTTTATCATTTCCATCGATTCACTTGACGACAAATCTATGTTTAAAAAACGATTAATTTATAGGCCATATATTGCCAATTAATTAACCAATATTACCCATTGGTTTAAACAAAACAAATGTTGAATTTCAGGTCAACGGTCAACAACCAAATCAATAATTCAATCTGAATAATTCATATAATGATAATATGAGAAAAATTAATATCTAATATATTTGAGGAATCCAGTTGAATCCCTCCTACCTGTTCTTCCGTGTAACTAAATAGATTATCTCAAATAAAATTATTAAATTCAATTTAACTAATAATTTCTATATCAGTAAATAATGATTATTTAACATCAATCAATTAACAAATAATTCAAACAATTTAACATGTTTATTTCATAAATGTGACCAATGAGGTAAGTTACCTCAATTGAGTCAAATCGTTAAAATAACGATTTGGTATTTCACTGAAATTATACAACATTTGATTTTGTCGATTCAAATAATATATGAATATATATTCAACAAACAGTCAATTATTAGCAACCATAGCACACAAAAATAAAAACCCGACTTATATAAAATACAAGTGGGAAGAACTGAGTGAGTCTAACTCACCTTGGATTTCGTTTTTTTTGAGGTATCGACTGTTTTAAATTGAATTAAATTAAACACGCGGTTGATTTAATTGAAAATACCAGTTGCCTCCAAACGCATTAAAATATGTTCTAGAATGAAGCACTCGTCTCGAAGATTCCAACATCTTCTGTTCTGTCTGATTCTGTTAATAAATGAATGTGTTATACAAATTATATGATCACGATTTTTAATTATTTAATCCTTAACTAAATATAATATTTAATGCTAATTTTATACGATAGACCCTTAACTGTAACAACCCGGAAAATCTGAACCAATTTAATTTGAATAGAATTAGAATGTATGTATTTATTTGAATCGTCGTTAGAATATAAATAATTATTTTTAATTACAAAAGGAATTAAAAATGGCGCGGTAGTTTAAAAATTCGATTTCAAATTTCAAATGAATGTACAGGATTCAAAATAAACCGGATTTTAGCAAAACCAGAAATAGTTGAATATATTTGAAAATATCTCTTGAACAAATCCAAAAAATCAAAATTTCATAGCGGGAATAAAAAGTTATGCCCAGTTGAAATTTCAGAATAGTCGTTGTGGAAAATATAGCCCGTAAAAATGGAAATTTTGCAAACGACCTCCATTTTCGACGAAACCACTTTTCTTGGATCTAGGATATCAAGTTATTGCTAGATTCCAAAATTCATAATTTTTGGGACTAATATGTGAGCGAGGTGAAATAAAACGTATTTTGACAGTTTCAGTCAATTTGGATCGACCAGAAAATGGCCATTTTTTAAGCGATCTCCAAATTCGACGAAATTGGTTTTGTTAGAACTATATCGTCAATACAAAGCAAGAAAATATTTTTCGGGAATTTTTAAAAGTCCGTATGTGGCCCCGGTAAATTGAAATGTGCGTTCAAATTCAATATATAGATTTATATTTTGATTTTGATGGAAACTGATCGAAGCAGCCAAACTGGCTTACGATACATATCCCATTGTCTTCGGAAAGGGGGTAATTAGTTATGGACGACAGGCAGTGGGTCTCGTTGGAGATCGAAATTTAAAGTTACTTTTTAGGGAAATTAGTTAATTAAATAATTAAAATAATAATAAACCCCTCACTCTCTCTCTCCCTTATCCCTCAGTCAACCCACCCCCTCGTTCAAATACAGATCAAAACCGATTTAAAAAAAAGCCTAGCCTAAATCGATCGACGCTGCCCTCTTGGGCCATCGCGCCACTGCCGGTGGCACCCCACCGCGCCGCCGCCCCATGCCGGAGTGTCGCCACCTCTGGCCGGCCTCTCCCCCCCATCGTTTTCCGCCGTCCTTTGAATCCCTCAACGCACGATCCCCAAAGGTCCACCATCGCGATAGCTCAGCCCCACCTCGCCGGACCACCGCCGTGACCTCACTGCACCAGCGCCGGCCACAGCAACCCCGCGCCCTCCCCCGAGCCTCCTCCATCCACATAAACAGAAAGCAACAATGATTTTCCCCCTTTTTTATTATTATAAATTACACTGTTTTAAAGAAAAGAATTGATTTTCATTATAGAAAAAAGAACTGATTTTTATAATGATAACATGATAAAAATTAGATTTTTATTAATTTAAAGTTGAGATATTTATTTAAAGTTCAGATTTTTAGTGAGGAAAAATATATTTCTTAGTGATGTAAAATATAATTTTAAGTGATTGAAAAGATATGACTTATATACTTACAAGTTAGGATTTTTATACGCATAAAAATATGATTTTTAAATCGCATAACAAGATTTGATTTTTAGAAAAGCAAAGACAAGATTTTTATATTTTAATGAGATTTGATTTTTAGAAAAGCAAAGTTTAGATTTTTATATTTAAAAAGATTATATTTTTATATTTTAATAAGATTTTATTTTTAGAAAAGCAAAGATTAGAATTTTATATTTAAAAAGATTTGATTTTTATAATGGGTGAGAATATATAAAAATACGATTTTTATTTAAATAAAGTGGCGATAAAAATATGATCTTTTATATGTATGTAACGATATAAAGATTTGATATTTGTCTATATAGATAACATATAAAGTTGTGATTTTTATATACATAACGTTCAAAGAAAGAAGTGATTTTTCTATATATAACAATGATATAAAAATGTGATTTTTAACTATATATAAATAGCGATGTTAAAAACATGATTTTTAACATATACCACGTGAAACAGATCTCATTGGAAACATGGTGAAGATTTTCTACATATGAAGAGTCATATCGTTTGGTTTAGCTTATAGTTGAGAACTTCTCACTTCAATTTCATTTCTAGTTAAAATATATACTTGGATGCAGATGGTTCTTAGCAACACTCGACACCCGTCGTCCACAGACTATGGATGACTTGTTTGTTTGGCTATGTTGTGAAAATTGATTGTGTGATGTGGAATGGAATAAAATATTTTATAGTTAAAATATTTTGTAGTTAAAAATATGATTTTTAAAGCGTATATGAATAAATAAATATTTATAAACAAATCAGACGATTTGTTTATGTACACACATTTGACTGATATTGATTGGGACGATAAATTTTACACATCGCCCAACTGCACAAATAAAACATGTGTTTGATTATTTGAAACCCCACTCGGGTATTGGGATGTTATATGACATACACTAGTCCCAATAATTAGCTGTATATCGATCGATTGATTGACAGGCTGTGTAAGCGTTAAATATTTATATTTGATGCTTATGCAGTGTAGAATGCACTTTGGTTAATGGTTGACTATGTTTGATTGTTGCTGTGTACATGTATGTTTGAAATCCATATAAATCAAATTATATGGTAATTGACTATGTCTGATTCCAGTTCAAAAAGGATAAATATTTTAAAATAACGATTATTTTCAAATATTATTCAGAAAAGAATCAAAATATGATTTTGATGTCTGATTTGGGATGGACACGAAAATATATATAGATATGTAAAGCCGTATTGTTAGTTTAATGCCATTTTGACGCGAACGATATTTATATCGATTTTATTCGTTTTTATATCGAAAAGGAATTTATTTCAAAATACATTGTTTTGAAAAACTATCATTTATATATCGATGATATGGAATATTCAATTTTGATTTGAAAATTGAATATGAAGTTGAAATCGTTTTGAAAACGAATTTAAAACGATTTATAAAATACGTTTTAAATGGAAATCGACGAAATAAACATAATATATATATTATATATATATAATGGCTTGAATAGAACGCGCCGCGCCGCGGCAGTTCGCGAATTTCGACCATTGACTTCGAACGAACATTACGGGAGATCCAACGGTCGGATTCTCCTAAAACCGCAACCATTGGATTCGCATCGAAAAGAGATTTCTAACGAATATTAGAGATTTGAAATCTAACGATTTGATTTGGAATTATGTCCAAATCAAATTTGGAAAAGGTCGTTGTAAGTGCAATTCAATGGCCGTTTATGGAAATTGACTGTACGGGCCTTGATAAAATTATTAAAAATATTAATAATTGGTGAAAAATCATAAGAAATGATTTGGAAAGAATTGGGATGAAAATTTTCATATTTGAAAAGATAAAAATAGTTTTTTATCGAAATGAACTAGTTCTGAACTAGAATTACAATCCAATTATATTTAAAATAAATAAATTGGATTTGAAATGGTTTTAAAAATAACTAGAATTTCCAATATATAAATTGGAAATGGATTTGAATCGAAATTGTCTGTGGAATATTTCGATGTTGGATTTCGTGATTATACAGATATTGTTATGGAAATTTGAAAGATATATATATATATATATATATTGTTATTTCCAATACGATATTTGTTGATTTCAGAATTAGATATTGAATATAAGCCGATATATTTTCTATTTAGAGCCTTGTATTTAATATCAAATTGGATTTTGGGTTTGTCGTGAATGGTATCTTTAATAATACTATTCTTAAACCCAATGGAGTTAAGAAAATTAGAAACTGACTGGAGATTAGTTAAGTTGAATGGTTTCCTGGGTATTGATTTGATGTTGGTTTCGGCTTTCGGGGTTAATACTTAGGGAATTGTTCTCTTACTAATTTACGGTTAGAGACTGATGGAATGTGAATTGGGTTTATTGTGAACTGTGTTTTTAATGACATTCGTTCTTTTACCCGATTTATAGTGAAATGAGATTTGGAATTTATAAATCTTTTTATTAGGATTTAACGGGAGTTTTCCAAAGTAAAGTTTTCCAATTTAATATATATTAAATTGGAATTAAATGGAATTCGATTTGATAATAATCGAAATGAAATTTTGTGAAGGAAGACTGTTAATACAAATGGAATTTAAAAGGTGTTGCCGGTATTCCATTTATATTAGTGGTCGGATACGAAAATTGATATCGATTATATATTGATTTGTTCTTCCGTGAAGATTCCATAATAAATGGAATGTGATTTGGGTTGTCGTGAAGGGTATCTTTAATAATACTGTTCTTAGACCCAATGGAGTTAAGAAAATCAAAAACTAACTGGAGATTAGTTAAGTTGAATGGTTTCCTGGGTATTGATCTGATGTTGGTTTCGGCCTTCGAGGTTAATACTTAGGGAATTGTTCACTTGCTAATTTACGGTTAAAGGTTGGTGGAATGGAATGTGATTTTGGGTTTATCGCGAACCGTGTTTTAAATGACATTGGTTCTTTAACCCAGTTAAAGGCAGGTATGATTTCCCAAGTTAAACAATCGTTGATTTTTGGGAAGATTAAAACCAAGTGGAGTTTTAATGCATCTTTAATCAGATTGAAATGATATCCAAAGGAAGATTAAAGAATAAATTTAAAGAGTTTTATCTTTGATAAAATTAATGGGAACCTTTCCCAAAGTATAAGAATATTTGAATAAAGGAATATTCTGGATTGGAATGAGGCGTATGTTGTGTTTTTATAACACTTTTTTATTATATACGCGAGTTATTCAGAAAGACCGGGTTTATCCCATTCTGAATAACTGATTTGACACTGTGTCGAGGATGAAGACGGTGGTGAAGACCGGAGGTCTTCACATCATTTGGATGATTACTAAGGTATTGATTGGGCTGTACACCCAAGGCAAGGTAATAAGTGGTAATCATCCAGACGTACTTGGAGATCGACCGGATATGTGAGGGCCTCTCCCCTGTATTGGACATATGGGGGAGGAATAAGGTGCCTCCGGTTTCGTTCAGACCCAGAACGAACTTATAAATGGATGTGTGTCTGACATTGGATTTCATTCTGTGTGATTGATATACATCAGTTGCATAGCGTGAATTGCCTGTGTGGCATGCTGCGATGCAAATGATCAAGGTATCTGTTGGAAAGCAGAGTCTTGTGGTTGATGATCAAAGCACAGCTTTAATATAGCATGGCTTTGTGTAGTGTTAATTCGCGAGCCTCACACACCGGTGTGAACCAGAAACGGGTGAGGACATCAGGGAGGGCATGCGTTTCCTTCTAGCTAGGAGTGGTGTCAGCGTTTTGCATGCTCTGGCATTTTACTTATGTGGATGATGGATAGCGAGGCGCCTCGGTTATATCGGTCGATGTGGGACCGATGGAGTCATTTGGCTCATTGACTCCCCATAGGGCGGGGAAACACATATTCAAGCATTTTAATCCACTCTGTATGGACCGGCCCTGATGATCCAAAGGTCACTCAAGCTCTGACCTGAGGGGCGGGCTAGAGCGTCTTGAAGTGGTAAGGACGATCCCTTGCCTTGGTTCACAGACGGAAATCCAACTTCCAATACGTGACAATTACGGTTTTGATTGTAGAGCCTAGTATTGGCGACATGATATATGGTACCTATGCCGTCTAGGATTGATACATTTATATTTGAAGTTGTTTTCTACACTTACAGTAATAATAAAATATGAAATTTAGCATATCAAGCATTTTTTGGCTATTATAAGGTAAAATCCTATCCTACGGCTTGCGTTGCATTGTGTGATGGGACCTGGGTCTTATAATAGCTTCATTTTTTTATTTAGCATTGCGTTGTTTGCTTTATGCACTGGTATTCTTGGGGGTAAACCCGTTCCATGTTATACGGCGTGGTCCCTTGATTTACCTAACTTTAAAATCAAATCAAATTAAATAACCGTTTTAGCTCTCACACCTGTCACATGACTGACCTGGAGTTTATTGTTTTAACCTAAACTCTGGGTGCCCCTATTTTCCACATGGGCAGCTAGTAGTTTGGGTTTTGCAAATTTATATTCATAGATCCTGGTTTACAGCTGGAATTATATTCGGAAAGCTCTATATCCGTATATTCTTTTCAGTTGTGTTTTGTATTATTTTCCGCTGTACTAATGTATTTAAATCTCAGATATTTTCTGATGTATAATATTTAATTCATACTCTGTATATTCTTGTATTATGATCAAAATGTTCTTCTGTTTGTGTTCTGATTCGTCTTGTCCTCAAGGCAATCCATCTTTTCCCTTTTCTTTGGAGACGGGAAAGTTCAGATTGTGTCATTAACTACCTATTCGGTTTATAAAAATTCATTCCACACCCATTTCTTATTAAAACGTTAATTACTTAGATATATAAATAGCCATGTTAAAAAAACTTAGCATGTTTAAATATAATTTGGCATGTCTAACCCTTAGCTTACCATAAATCAAGGTATTACAAAGAAAATGTGTCCATCTTATAAATATGTTTATGCATGTTATAATAACAGGAGTAGGTTATAGGAATTTGTTTATGCGGTTAGAATAAAAAATCGGATTTGTGTACATTTGTTACTAGGCATATGTATAAATATGATTAGGCATTTCATAATCATGGATTTGGCATTTTATTTCACTAGATTAGGCATGTCTTCATTTAGGTTAGGCATATATTACCTTTTTTTAAATCCGATTATGTACTTCGAATTCTTCCCCATAAGACTATTGTTCCTCTTCTTCTCCTAATGTATAAACTTTTAATGAGTTCTGCTTCTATATTTCGAACCATTCCAGAACCTCTCCCCATGTAACGTCCCGGAATTTATAGCGATTTAATAATTATTTTATTTAATTATCTTAATATATTGGTTTTATAATTTATATGGTTTGAATTTAAATAATTTTGATTATTTAATTAATTTAACTAATGAGATAATAATATATTTATTTCTGACATAATCGAATTAGCTGAATTGCAAATATTGTGTAATTTGGATAAATTAACAGACTTAACTCAGTTTAAAATGGAATAATAATAATAAATATATTTATAAAGGACGATTGATCGTATTAATTATAATATAATTTAAATCGAGCTCATAATGACGCGATAGTTCGTAAATTGGCGATTCGAACTCTAAATGAATATATAGGGTTCGTTATAAGTTGGATTTCTTCAAAACAAGAAACGTTTGAATCTAGTTAACTGTATTTTTCTAATGGAAGTGAAAAATGGAGATTTTGTCTTATATATGGTGAGTTATGTTCAAATCAAATTTTCAGAAAGTCGCTATAGAATCGTTTATAAGCCATAACGGTTTATTCAATATAATTAAATATCAGCTTCGATTTTGGACAAGATTTTTAAGATATATTTTCAGTTTAATTTATAGAATTTTTCTGTAATTTTTATTTTGGAAAATAAGCCACTTTTTATTTGAAGTATTTTACACCCTATATCAGCATTTTTGGGTTTCATAAAATAAGTTAACTTGCCTATATTTTTATATTTTTAGGATTGTGGCATCGAGCTCGACACAACTATATTTTTATTTCTGTCTGTATGTAAATGGAATTTTATGCAACGAGGCATACACCAGAATTAATCAAGCTAGTTCTTTATGGCAATCTAAATGAAATAAATATATGTGTACCTAAATCATAAGCTACATACCCGCCGATATTAAACACATGCATGTCCCAAATGGTACCTTCCCTTTCCCTTAATAGCAAAGGATCCCTGTATATATGTTTTTATATCTATGTAAAGTACACACGTCTACTCTATCAAACAATGTCAAGGCAAAATCAAAGAAACTTCAAACCTATTATAGATAACATGTAACCCTATCACTACATATACTCCATATAGACCACACACCGAGACTAAAATCTACTGTATTGGCAAATCAAAAATATGTAAAAGCCTAAAAACCTATATTGTTAGAATGTAGATACTATTACTTCACGGTGAAGACTTATAACACAATAAATAAAGCGGTGTTCCCCCTTGTTTCTTTGGTTTGGCTTCAACAAGTTCTCTGTTGAACATTTCATGGTAAATAAAAAACGAAACTGCTGCTATATCTATATATAAACTTGCGTGTTACTTTTGGATTCAATGCTTGTGTTTTCGCGCACTTCTGGAGCTGAATTCTTTTTAATGCAGCAACATAGGATAGTTCGCAATAAGGTGGAAGTTAGGGAAGGCCGTGTGGTATCAGGGATTAGCACAGGCGTGGGTGGCGGAATGGAAGTCGAGTTCATCAGGGGAAGGTGGACGTCGAACAACATGTAAGGAGAGGGTGAACTGAACGATGGTGGGTGAAGTGATTATTTGAGGTTATGTTAGGAGAAGGTGATTCAATTTATAAGAAGGGTAGAAAGTGAATATAAAAGGGGATGTATTGGCAGAAACAAGGGAGGGAGATGTACAGGGGGTGCAAGTTTTTAAAGTGGCAAAAATGGTATGTTTAAGGGAGTCGGTCACACATGGCTTTCATGCATGCGGCAAAAAAAGGGAAAATGAAGCTCAAACTAGTGGCAGATGGTGGCATTCGAAATAACAAAAGCTTGGTGTATTAGGCGTTGGTTCACATTCGAACCTCTATAGGGCTAAAGGACGTGAAAAGGTAATGAACGACAGATTTCAATGGGCAGAGAAGTTTTCCGGAAATGGTTTGAGAAGAGAAGCAAATTATATTAGTTATCGATGGGGAAGAAGGAACTGTTAGGAGTGGGTTTTGGGTGTGCATGGATTGTATGGGCTGAGGTAAGGCCCAATTTAATAAATTAATAAGTTAAAGTTAAGTTTAATTTTTAAATCTATAGCATGTTAGCTTGTAAATGCTATATCTCGTCCATACGTGATCAGATTTACGAACAATCTATCACGTTGGAATCGTGCGGACATAAGCTACACAATGGATTTAGTCTAGGATGATTTGGAGCTTGCTACACTTTATGGCAAACAAAACGCCTGATATGATCAACCGAACGTTAACCGTTTAACGATTAACAACCAATGTGAGTAAACTCACTAACTCTGTCTAGTTTTATAATTTTATAAACATTATTTAATATTGATAAAAATTATCGAATGTCGTGTGTTATAGTTGTTTGGATGATTTGTTAATAAATTGGTTGAAATAATATATATAGTTATACATATATAAGTCGTTTATTTAATACAATTTATTTTTATTATTATATCTCAGGTTTGATTCTAAACTTGTATTATTCATATTGATTAACATCTGTGGATGCAAGGAAACAGGTTGGAGGGATCCAACCGGATTCCTCAATAATTATATTGTTATTTTCATATATTGTATTGTATGATGTGACAAATAATCTGGTTTTGATTATTGTGTTTGAGATGTTCGAATAACATTGATCTGAATAATTGGTATACCATAAGTATATTAGAAAAGAATTCGACTTTAAAAAGGGAAATTTATTATTTATTATTTTTAAATAATAGAAATTGAATATTGATTTGACTAGAATATAATAACTTGTTTAATTATATAAAACAAGTTTGATTTATTGACGATATTATTAAATGGAATAAAATAATTACTTGCTAAATAATTATTATTAAAAAATCTTTGAATGTCAATTCAAAAATAAGTAACGGAAAGGGAAATCGTTGAATTTATTTCGAGGTTTGAAATGTGAATATTAGTTGAATAAATCCATAAGGATTTATAGTTAGAATTTGATGATGTCAAATGTTTTAGAAATAAACTATCTTTGAAAATTATATATTATATAATTCGAATTTTGACAAGATAATTAATATTCGATTTGAAACCGATACTTATAATTGAATGAAAAATCGAATTAGAACTCTAAACTGATTTTAATAAAATAGACTATAAGGTTGATTTGCAAAAGAGATTTGATAATGAAATTTTAAAATAACTCGATAAATAGATTTTAACCTGTAATGGTATTTATAAATATAAATCAAAATTTGATTTGATAAAATGAGTCCAGTTTCTGCTGAGGAATAAGATTCATGTATTAAAGTGGATAAAGATTTTAAAAGCAAATAGATTAAATTGGTTATAAAAGGAAATCAGTAAGTATTTGAAGTGGTAAATTAAAACATGAACTTAGAAATCAAGTTAACCTGAAACGGTGAGTTTATTCCGACATTCAGAACATTATTTGAATAGAGAGTATTCAAAAGTGACTTATATGTTGGAATTCGATTCTATCGAATTTAGGAAAGCACCATTTACTTTCCATTTATAATCAAGATTATTTATTTATCGAATTAATTATTTGTTTATTTATTTAAATAAAATTTATATTTTGAAATTAAATATTTCAAAAGCAAAGATTATAACTATATCATTATAATCAAAGATTTCCGTAAAGAAGTGGATTTGTAAACTGAATAGAGAGTTGTGTAAACAGTTTTGTAAATAACCGGCTATCAATGTTGAATTGTTCTCTTACTAGTTTACGGTTAGGGACTGATGGTTGTGGAAGGTTAGTAATGCGTGAATGAGAAATGGAAACGTCTTCCAAATGTAATTAGCATATATTTTCTAAATATAGAAAATAAGAAATTGTGGATAAGGAAATGTTTTTCCGCGAATCGTGAGAGACCCAACGAGTTTAAGAAATATGGAAAATGAGAGATTAAGGAATGAATAAATTAATTTAAAGGGGCTGAATATTGATTAATGATTGATCGGTGAAACTTCCATTTGGAAATACGACCGTTGTTTGTATGTATATTTCCTTTGATAGTTAAATAACCGGCTATCAATGTTTTGACCCTTTTTCCATTGTCAATACAGAGAGACCGGGTGTAACGACCCAGAAAATCTGAACCAATTTAAATTTTTTAAATTGGCTAAAATAATGGATTTTAAATATTTAAAATAAATATTTTAAATAATGGCAATGAAAAGTGAGTTTGAATCGACAATTGAAAACGAATATAATTAATTCTAATTATAAACAAGGCTTGAAAAGGCGCTGCAGTTTCAAAAATCGAATTCAAACTTTGTCGGACTGTACCGGGTGCAAAACAAAACGGATTTTAGTGAAACCAAAAATATTTAAATCTGTTAGTAAATACCTTTCTAACGAATCTGAAAAATCGAATTTTAATAGCGGAAAGCAAAAGTTATGGCCGAATGAATTTTCAGAAAGGTCGCTATGGAATTTATATAGCCCGTGAAAATGACCATTTTGCATACGACCTCGGAATTCGACGAAACCACTTTTGTTGGATCCAGGATGTGAAATTATTGCTAGGTTTCAAATTTCATAATTTTTGAAGCTAATATGTGAGCGTGGCAAAAGAAAATGTGTTGAAATAGAAGTGAATTGCTATATATATATATATATATATATATATATATATATATATATATATATATATATGTATATATATATACACGCCCCTCGTCCACAAACCATGGACGATATTTATTGGTTGTGATTGGTGTGAAAATTGATTGATAGCGAATGGTTGTTTGGGATTGTTTGTGATTGATATTGATTGATTGTGGTTGAAAAATATCAGTTTGTGGTTGAGAAATATTTGGTTAAAACCACATAGGATTAGTTTGTGGAAATGAAATAAATATATACATGCCGCCTGCGTGCGAACTAGATGCATGATTCCCATTGTCAAAAACCGTGAGGTTTTAAGGTAGAGCGAGGAGCCGTACTAGGGACGGTCCCGGTTTTAACTACCCTGCCGTTATGCTGCCGAAATTTTGAATAATATTCATGTTTTTTAATTATTTTCATTTGCTGAAACTATATTTATTCGTTGAATAGAAAACCTTCATGTGTTGAATCGATATTCGTTCGTTGATTAGAAATTCATGTGTTGAATGGTATTCGTGTCTCAAATATAAAAATCACATTTTCATCTGTATATAGAAACTATAGAAAACCTTCATGTGTTGAATCGATGTTCATTCGTTGATTAGAAATTCATGTGTTGAATGGTATTCATATTTTGAAATAAATTGTTTCATAATAAAAAATCACCTTTTATCGACTATATGGACTATGTAAAATAATCTCGTTTTGAAAGAATTTGTTTTATAATAAAAATCCTATTTTCATCACCTATATAAACTTTATAAAATAATAGTGTTTTGAAATGAATTGTTTTACAATAAAAATCACATTTTTATTATATACATGAATTGTTGAAATGTGGAGTGTTAAAAATAGCAACTCGTTCAAATAAATATGCATGAGTCGAAATATTCATTAATTAGCTAATGATATGATTTTTGCCTATGCATGCAACATTAGAATGAATGGTGTTTTTAAACCAAATGGAATCAAACATGAAGTTAAATGGAAAATGATAAGTGATAAGAACTGTATATCTGTACATGCAAATTTATTTGAACAGGTTATAGCAAAGTGGCTAGAGAAGAGGAATAAAATTTTGTGCCTGACAAATAGGTACACATTTATTGTTTTGTTTGGGTGATGATTTTATGAGCCTGTTGGCTAACCACTTGGCTTTTTCTTTTTCTTTTTGACATGAGACGCCCGTGTGGCTATTTGGGAATTTTCCCAACCCCTCCCGTATAAAGGAGGTTAGGGCGAAATTTTCCAAAATTTAAAGGCGTTAGTGAAATATTTGAAGTGAAAATGATATAGAAATTGTTAAATGAACTAGATTTATATAAAAATATAAATAAAATTAAAACGAAACGGGGCCATGCAGTTCGTGTTTTGAAACCATGATTTCAAACAACTAATGCGGGAAATCCGACCATTGGATTTTCCTGAAACCGCAACCTTGGGTTCGCCTTGGAAATATCTTTCCAACGGCACGAACTTTGTAAAAATCCAACGGTTGGATTGTCTGGAATGTTTAATTCAAATCTGAAGAAAATCAGCGCCAGAAACGATTATATTAATATATATATACATATATATATATATAATTATATTTAATCGAATAACGACGCTGCAGTTCGTATTTTGAAATCGAAACTTCAAACGATTGTACCAGGAGATCCGACCGTCGGATTTTCCCGAAACTGGAACCGTTGGATTCGTTTTGAAAAGACCTTTCTAATGATGTAAATTTTGTGAAGATCCAACGGTTAGATTTTCAGATATGTGTAAATCAAATCTGAAGAAAAACAGCGCCACGGCCGCGTTATGGCCCGAAGCGTCGTTTTGAATAAATTGGCTATTTTAAAATAAATAAAAATAGCGATAAATCGTTATAAAATATCATAAACGATATGGAATGGAAATAAACTGAATTTGCTCGATGTATGTGGTATTTGATGGTTAAATGTGTTTGGTGTGAAAATTACATTAAAGAACAAAATTGGTGTTGTCGAATGATTTAACCATTGAAATAAATTGATTTGAAAATCTAAATATACGTGAATTATTTGAAAAGGCCGAGTTAATTCTCATTTCAAATAATCGACCGACGATTGAAAGTCGAAGATGAAGACGGAGGTCGAAGACCGGAGATCTTCACCTCGTTTGGAGGGTAACCGAGGTCCTGATTGGGAGGCATCCCGAAATATGGATAATGAGTGGTGATCGTCCAAACGTACGTGGTGATCGATGGGTTTGCGAGGCATTTAGTGCTTCCGGTTTCGTTCAGACCCAGAACGGACTTGTAAATGGATTGTGTGTTTGACATTGGATTTTATTCTGTGTTGATTGATCTCTGTTAAATATACATCTGTTTGGCGGCGGAGAATTTATTCTTTTGCTTAACGCCCTTCTCTGAAACGCATGAGCTCAGAGGTTGTACATCGATGGACATCAGTCGCATGGCATGAATTGCTAATGTGGCATGCCTAAGTGGCAAATGATCAGGGCTTCTATTGAAAAGCAAAGTCTTGTGGTGATGATCAAAGCACCGCCTGTGTGGCGTAGCTTTGTGTATAACGTAAAATCGCGAGCCTCACGCCCCGGTATGAACCAGAAACGGGAGAGGACATCAGGGAGGGCATGCGTTTCTTTCTAGCTAGGGTGGTGTCAGTGACCTACCAGCCCTGACATTTATATACTTTTCACCTGTGTGGTTGTTGCTGTTGCGAGGCGCCTCGGTTAGATCGGACGATCCGGGTCCGATGGAGTCATTCGTTGGCTCGTTTACGCCCCAAAGGGCGGGGAAACGTATTGTTCAGGCATTTTAATCCACATCGGTGGACCGGCCCTGACGATCCAAAGGCTTGACTGAGTACTTTCTTGTGGCTCGGGCTAGAGAGTCACGAATTCGGTAAGGACTATCTTTTGCCTTGGTTCATGACGGAAATCCAATTTCCAAATACGACATCGTGCGATTTTGATTGTATATATACGGCGACATGATATATGGTACCCATGCCATCTAGGATTGATAGTTATGATTTGAAATTGTTTTCAAGACATATAAACACTAGCAATAATATCAAATGCCTTTGTTTTATTCATATCAGTCATATTTTGGCCGTTATAAGGTAAAACTCTATCCTCCGGTTTGCGTTGCATTGTGTGATGGGAACTGAGTCTTATAATGGCTTCATTTTTATAAAAAGCATTGTGATGATGAAAAGAATGATGTGTTTTAAAGCACTGGCAATCCAATGGAGTAAACCCGTTCCACGAAAGTGGCGTGGTCCTGTGATTAGCCAAATTATATATGTGTTGAGTAGATTTCTCATACCAGTCCCATGACTGACTCGCAGTTTGTTTCACTTTCAAACTCGGGTGCCCCTTTTTCTACACGGACAGCCTTGTATTCAGGTTTAGCTGGTTCTTTCTGGATAGATGGAGCTGAAGATGGATTCTATCATTTATCTCTTTTTCTGCTGTTCATCTCCTATTGTACATATTTTGTTTGTTTTCCGCTGTAGACATTTATGTATAGCTGAACTGTATTTGTACTAAGTAAGATCCTGTATACTGTGTAACTCTGATGATTACTTTTATCCAGTATATTCTATTGTGCATTATCTGGTGTATTTATTTATTTCTGTTCTGCTATTATCTGTTTCTGTGTTGTATTCCAAAGATTACCATTGTCTCCGTCTGTACGGGATTTGGGGTCGTCACAACGTGGTATCAGAGCTTTGGTTAAGCTTAGTTCTGGAATATAACATATTAACGAACTCGTCAGAAATAGAACCAGTAGTGTTCTAGGACGGGTAACTCTATACAGATAGGATCAGTAATATCCTAGTACGAGTAAAGCAGAATGGAATACACCCCAGTAGACACATTTACATTGAAGTATTTGTCTCTATATTTTGAAATACCTTTTCTGTGACCTGACACTTGATCTTCCATTTGCAGAAGTACTAGAAAAATGAGTGTCAGAAACAGAAGAAATGCAGAACTCGATCTAGAGGCTCTATTAAAGAGATATCGAAATCTGAACGGAGCACAGTTCTCGGGCAATGAATCTATAATTCAAACTCAAGCTTGGGTGAGCTCTGTCGAAAGGATTTTTGAGCGTATCCAGTTGAGGGATGACCAGAAAAGGCTAGTAGCATCTTGGGCGCTCAAAGAAGAAGCTTTAATCTGGTGGGAAACAATCATCAAAAATAATCCAGAAGGTGATATCACCTGGGATAGATTCAAAGTGATTTTCCTAGAAAGATTTACTCCTCCTGAAGCGACGGAGCGATTGTGTGATGAATTTTCTTATCTGATACAAGGTGATATGACCATCCCAGAATATCATAAGAAATTCAACGAACTTGCACACTTTGCTCCTCATCTGATTCAGGATCCAAAGAGGAAAAATCTGAGATTTATTCATGGCCTGCAAAGGAGATATCAGAATAGTGTAATGGGGAATGTGAAGCTTCCTTTTTCTGAAATGATAAATATGGCTTATCAGTATGAAGATCTCCATAAGAAAGGAATGTTACGCGACGAAGAAGAAGTCAGTTCTAGTGACAAAGCAGAGTCAGAAACTGATATTCCTGAAGCCAGTACGAGATCTGAGGTCAATAAGAAGCCCGGTGCCAAGAGAAAAAAGGCTGAATCTGGGAAAGAACCCGTAACGACCGCCATATGCAATAACTGCAATAGGCGAGGACATCTCTCGATAAGTTGCCGATCTTTAGAGAAACAGATCAGGAGTGGATATGAGCGCACTATGAAACAAAAGAACCCACATGGGGAAAGGAGATGCCATAAGTGTCGCCAAGCAGGGCATATTGCACGAGAGTGCCAACTCTCAAAGAAATATGAAGCCGTATATATAAATGAAGTAGCAGAAACTTCCGAGCCCTCAGCTAGTCAAGAAAGGGCTGATGTTTTAGAAGGCACGCTCAATGTCAAGAACATTCCAGTCAAAGTACTATTTGATACTGGCGCATCACGAAGCTTTATTGCAAAGAGTGCAGTCAAGAAGTTAGATTTAAAATTGAAGAAGCTCAAGGAACCAATGACTGTCCAAAATCCAGTTGGGGGTTCTATCAATCTCAGTTGGGTTTGTGGGGTGCCTGTCTCTTTTTCCTGCTATAAATTCCCTACTATCTCTGTCATTATGAATTTTGATGAATTCGATCTTATTCTGGGATTGGATTGGCTAACCAAATATGAAGCAGAGGTTAGATGTGCCGAGAGAGTTTTTAGAGCTAAGATTAAATCAGGGAGTTATATAACCATACCGTGTGAAGGTCAGAAATCTAATAGAAAAGACTTCTGGGTAGCTCTCGATGTTTCTCCAGCCCAAATAGAAAATATCTCTGAAATCACAGAGAATATTCCCGACCTAGTGAAAGATATTCCTGTCGTCAAGAATTATGCGGATGTGTTTGAGGAAGTTGTTCGCTTACCTCCGCAAAGAGAAATAGATTTCAAGATTGCTTTGATTCCCAATGCAAGGCCGGTAGTTCATGCTATTCGAAGAATTTCCTTGAAAGAAAAAGAAGAACTTGACAATCAAACACGACAGCTCGTATGGAAGGGTCTGCTCAGGCCTAGTTTCTCTGATTGGGGTGCAGCAGTGGTCTTTGTCCCGAAGTCTGACGGTACTCTACGTCTATGTGTGGATTATCGTGATCTGAACAAATAGACAATAAAGAACAAATATCCATTGCCGCGGATTGATGATTTGTTGGATCGATTGAATGGAGCACAAGTATTTTCACGAATGGACCTAGCTACGGGTTTCCATCAACTTCGAATTGCTGAAGAGTGTGTTCCAATGACAGCATTCAGAGGTCCCGACTTATTCTACGAGTGGTTAGTAATGCCGTTCGGCTTATGTAACGCTCCTGCTTACTTCGTCGATCTGATGAATAGAGTGTTCAGAGGGGTTTTGAATAAATTTGTTCTGGTTTTTATTGACGATATTCTAATCTTCTCTAAATCAAAGGCCGAACATGAAAAGCATCTGGAACAGGTTCTAGAAATTCTGAGACGGAATGTATTAAAAGCCAAATTTTCCAAATGTATCTTCTGGCAAGATGAAGTAAAATTTCTAGGCCACGTTGTATCGAAAGAAGGAATCGCTGTGGATCCAAGCAAAATCACAACTATTCAGAATTGGAAATAGCCCAGTACCGCCACGGAAGTCCGCAGTTTTCTCGGATTGGCTAGCTATTACCGGAAGTTCGTAAAAAACTTTTCGAAGATATCTCTGATTGACTCTGGTGCAAGGTACATGTACCCTAATTTGCATTACCATTTAATTCTCTACCCTGCTGTTATTTTCTTTCCATGGATGTGCACTATTAAATTCTATAGTCTGAATGATTTTAAAAAGAGTATAGAAATTGATTAGTATATTTTTAAAACATTGAAAACAATTGGATTGGTTGTTGTGTTGTGTTATTGTAGATTTATCAAACCACTTTCGACTTTGTTCCTTTTCGGCGACGAAAAGTTTTAAGTGGGGGAGATTGTAACGACCCAGAAAATCTGAACCAATTTAAAAATTTTAAATTGGCTAAAATAATGGATTTTATATATTTAAAATAAATATTTTAAATAATGGCAATGAAAAGTGAGTTTGAATCGACAATTGAAAACGAATATAATTAATTCTAATTATAAACAAGGCTTGAAAAGGCGCTGCAGTTTCAAAAATCGAATTCAAACTTTGTCGGACTGTACCGGGTGCAAAACAAAACGGATTTTAGTGAAACCAAAAATATTTAAATCTGTTAGTAAATACCTTTCTAACGAATCTGAAAAATCAAATTTTCATAGCGGAAAGCAAAAGTTATGGCCGAATGAATTTTCAGAAAGGTCGCATGGAATTTATATAGCCCGTGAAAATGACCATTTTGCATACAACCTCGGAATTCGACGAAACCACTTTTTTTGGATCCAGGATGTGAAATTATTGCTAGGTTTCAAATTTCATAATTTTTGAAGCTAATATGTGAGCGTGGCAAAAGAAAATGTGTTGAAATAGAAGTGAATTGCTATATATGAATATATATATATATATATATATATATATACGCCCCTCGTCCACAAACCATGGACGATATTTATTGGTTGTGATTGGTGTGAAAATTGATTGATAGCGAATGGTTGTTTGGGATTGTTTATGATTGATATTGATTGATTGTGGTTGAAAAATACCAGTTTGTGGTTGAGAAATATTTGGTTAAAACCACATAGGATTAGTTTGTGGAAATGAAATAAATATATACATGCCGCCTGCGTGCGAACTAGATGCATGATTCCCATTGTCAAAAACCGCGAGGTTTTAAGGTAGAGCGAGGAGCCGTACTAGGGACGGTCCCGGTTTTAACTACCCTGCCGTTATGCTGCCGAAATTTTGAATAATATTCATGTGTTTGAATTATTTTCATTTGCTGAAACTATATTTATTCGTTGAATAGAAAACCTTCATGTGTTGAATCGATATTCATTCGTTGATTAGAAATTCATGTGTTGAATGGTATTCGTGTCTAAAATATAAAAATCACATTTTTATATGTATATAGAAACTATAGAAAACCTTCATGTGTTGAATCGATATTCATTCGTTGATTAGAAATTCATGTGTTGAATGGTATTCATATTTTGAAATAAATTGTTTCATAATGAAAAATCACCTTTTATCGACTATATGGACTATGTAAAATAATCTCGTTTTGAAGGAATTTGTTTTATAATAAAAATCCTATTTTCATCACCTATATAAACTATATAAAATAATAGTGTTTTGAAATGAATTGTTTTACAATAAAAATCACATTTTTATTATATACATGAATTGTTGAAATGTGGAGTGTTAAAAATAACAACTCATTCAAATAAATATGCATGAGTCGAAATATTCGTTAATTAGCTAATGATATGATTTTTGCCTATGCATGCAACATTAGAATGAATGGTGTTTTAAAACCAAATGGAATCAAACATGAAGTTAAATGGAAAATGATAAGTGATAAGAACTGTATATCTGTACAGGCATATTTATTTGAACAGGTTATAGCAAAGTGGCTAGAGAAGAGGAATAAAATTTTGTGCCCGACAAATAGGTACACATTTACTGTTTTGTTTGGGTGATGATTTTATGAGCCTGTTGGCTAACCGCTTGGCTTTTTCTTTT
This sequence comes from Allium sativum, assembly GCA_030737875.1. Lineage (NCBI taxonomy): Eukaryota > Viridiplantae > Streptophyta > Magnoliopsida > Asparagales > Amaryllidaceae > Allium > Allium sativum. Next base: position 1,028,149,624 of record CM060909.1, read on the forward strand.
TCTTTTTGACATGAGACGCCCGTGTGGCTATTTGGGAATTTTCCCAGCCCCTCCCGTACAAAGGAGGTTATGGTGAAATTTTCCAAAATTTAAAGGCGTTAGTGAAATATTTGAAGTGAAAACGATATTGAAATTGTTAAATGAACTAGATTTATATAAAAATATAAATATAAATAAAATTAAAACGAAACGGGGCCGTGCAGTTCGTGTTTTGAAACCGTGATTTCAAACAACTAATGCGGGAAATCCGACCATTGGATTTTCCCGAAACCGCAACCGTTGGGTTCGCCTTGGAAATATCTTTCCAACAGTTGGATTGTCTGGAATGTTTAATTCAAATCTGAAGAAAAACAGCGCCAAAAACGATTACATATATATATATAAATATAATTATATTTAATCGAATAACGACGCTGCAGTTCGTATTTTGAAATCGAAACTTCAAACGATCGTACCGGGAGATCCGACCGTCGGATTTTCCTGAAACTGGAACCATTGGATTCGTTTTGAAAAGACCTTTCTAATGATGTAAATTTTGTGAAGATCCAACGGTTAGATTTTCAGATATGTGTAAATCAAATCTGAAGAAAAACAGCGCCACGACCGCGTTATGGCCGAAGCGTCGTTTTGAATAAATTGGCTATTTTAAAATAAATAAAAATAGCGATAAATCGTTATAAAATATCATAAACGATATGGAATGGAAATAAACTGAATTTGCTCGATTTATGTGGTATTTGATGGTTGAATGTGTTTGGTGTGAAAATTACATTAAAGAACAAAATTGGTGTTGTCGAATGATTTAACCATTGAAATAAATTGATTTGAAATTATAAATATATGTGAATTATTTGAAAAGGCCGAGTTAATTCTCATTTCAAATAATCGACCGACGATTGAAAGTCGAAGATGAAGACGGTGGTCGAAGACCGGAGATCTTCACCTCGTTTGGAGGGTAACCGAGGTCCTGATTGGGAGGCATCCCGAAATATGGATAATGAGTGGTGATCGTCCAAACGTACGTGGTGATCGATGGGTTTGCGAGGCATTTAGTGCTTCCGGTTTCGTTCAGACCCAGAACGGACTTGTAAATGGATTGTGTGTCTGACATTGGATTTTATTCTGTGTTGATTGATCTCTGTTAAATATACATATGTTTGGCGGCAGAGAATTTATTCTTTTGCTTAACGCCCTTCTCTGAAACGCATGAGCTCAGAGGTTGTACATCGATGGACATCAGTCGCATGGCATGAATTGCTAATGTGGCATGCCTAAGTGGCAAATGATCAGGGCTTCTATTGAAAAGCAAAGTCTTGTGGTGATGATCAAAGCACCGCCTGTGTGGCGTAGCTTTGTGTATAACGTAAAATCGCGAGCCTCACGCCCCGGTATGAACCAGAAATGGGAGAGGACATCGGGGAGGGCATGCGTTTCTTTCTAGCTAGGGTGGTGTCAGTGACCTACCAACCCTGACATTTATATACATTTCACCTGTGTGGTTGTTGCTGTTGCGAGGCGCCTCGGTTAGATCGGATGATCCGTGTCCGATGGAGTCATTCGTTGGCTCGTTTACGCCCCCAAAGGGCGGGGAAACGTATTGTTTAGGCATTTTAATCCACATCGGTGGACCGGCCCTGACGATCCAAAGGCTTGACTGAGTACTTGCCTGTGGCTCGGGCTAGAGAGTCACGAATTCAGTAAGGACTATCTTTTGCCTTGGTTCATGACGGAAATCCAATTTCCAAATACGACATCGTGCGATTTTGATTGCATATATACGGCGACATGATATATGGTACCCATGCCATCTAGGATTGATAGTTATGACTTGAAATTGTTTTCAAGACATATAAACACTAGCAATAATATAGAATGCCTTTGTTTTATTCGTATTATTCATATTTTGGCCGTTATAAGGTAAAACTCTATCCTCCGGTTTGTGTTGCATTGTGTGATGGGAACTGAGTCTTATAATGGCTTCATTTTTATAAAAAGCATTGCGATGATGAAAAGAATGATGTGTTTTAAAGAACTGGCAATCCAATGGAGTAAACCCGTTCCACGAAAGTGGCGTGGTCCTGTGGTTAGCCAAATTATATATGTGTTGAGTATATTTCTCATACCAGTCCCATGACTGACTCGTAGTTTGTTTCACTTTCAAACTCGGGTGCCCCTTTTTCTACATGGGCATCCTTGTATTCAGGTTTAGCTGGTTCTTTCTGGATAGCTGGAGCTGAAGATGGATTCTATCATTTATCTCTTTTTATGCTGTTCAGCTCCTATGTACATATTTTGTTTGTTTTCCGCTGTAGACATTTATGTATAGCTGAACTGTATTTGTACTAAGTAAGATCCTGTATACTGTGTAACTCTGATGATTACTTTTATCCAGTATATTCTATTGTACATTATCTGGTGTATTTATTTATTTCTGTTCTGCTATTATCTGTTTCTATGTTATATTCCAAAGATTACCCTTGTCTCCATCTGTGCGGGATTTGGGGTCGTCACACCGGGATCAAATTTATTATTTGAAAACCACTCCGTATGGGCGTTAACGTTGTGAATCAAATATGATGAAGATATTTGAAGACGGAGTTTTGGCAAGGGATGTCTAGAAAATCCTAAGTAGAAATTGCCCAAGATGGATTTACATAATAGTGCCTTCAGTTTGTCCAGCCCCACGACAAAGTGTATGGACGAATGTCTGACAGAGTATATCTAATTAATTGCTTAAGTTGATCGCTTCAAACGTATTTACGTTGGTGGTATAGGAATTCGTTCCTCTTAGTTTTATACCCGTGATATTTTTGGGGAATCAATTTGCAATTTGGAGGGAATGACGAGGTCAAGATATGTTATGACTTCAAGCCTCATCAACCGAGAAATGGAAAAAATTGGGCAGGCAGCATGGCTAAGTGGGTTGCACCCAATTAGGGTATATTGTCACCATCTAGAAAATATTCATATTTGTTACTTCTTTTCATTTGTATTTCTCCTGCGAACGGTTATTTTGGTATACCAACTGTAAGGTGACAATATATTCGGAACATTCAAGCGAAATGAATGGCCAATCATGTGTGGCTAAGTTACAAGATGTTCTTGTTGAACTCTAGTGCATTGCTTCTAGAGTACACTGATCAGAATGTGGTTCCATACCTTGTCATAGTTGGGAATCCATTCTCCAGTCAGAGCCCGCGGTTTTTGATTCTATATTATGTATGTAGAGCATGAGGTGAAAGCGTTCTGCTTGATTATTATTTACTTGTATTAGACACTATTATAATATCAGAATAGTACTGATGTTTGGAAAGTGTTTTGGGTTATCGTAAGGTAAAAATCATCCGTGTTTATGTGTGGATCGGTCTTACGATTATCTTTTCTTTTGAAAAGAGTTTTTAAAAGTTAAAACCAAATGTTTGGGGTTTACTCACACCAGTCCTATGACTGACCCAGAGTTTTATTTGTTTTGTTTTCCCCAAACTCTTGGGTGCCCAAATTTGTACGAGCAGTCAAGTAGTCACGATTTAATAGATATACTTGGCGGAGCTTAGAGCAGGAGGCTTGATCATTAGTTATATATCTATAGAGCATACTTCTGCTGTGATATTATGTGTTATATTGGTATGTATATACAGTTATAGTTTTGTATTTCAAAAGTTGTCATATAATATATTTGTTCGTTCCGCTGTGAGATTTGTGTTTATTCTGATTCTATTTTGTTGTATTCTTTTTCTTCTATTCTAATTTTCTTTCTTTCTATTTCTCACCCTCTAACTTATTTCTATTAATGGTCTGGTATTTCCGATGCTTGAATGTTCGACATGGTGTGTTGTGTCGATTTTCCGGGTCGAAAATCCCTGGGTCGTTACACCCTACGTCGCACTTCCCTGCTCCTCCACCAGATCCATGTTTACTTTCAGTACCCTGCATTCCCTTCTGCCCCTCGCTATATCCATCTAAACCCACAATCGCCTACTTCACTGATCCAACTGCATGACGCCTGAGCACCACCCACGTCCATCTCAACACCCGTCCCCCACTGGTGCACCACCTTTCAACTCGCACCCACCAGTCACCGATCATGCCTATACCCTATCTCCCCGCATGAATGATCAGGGCCAAAAAAGTATGCAGACTCCATATGCACACACGACTTCATCAGAGAGCTACTATGCCTCCATTAGTCCACTGGGACCCCCATCCAACACCGCCAAGAGCCGCGCCGATACTCCATTGATCTTCGCCACAACCGCGGTCATCTTAGACGCCGCCATTCGCCATATATAAATGCAAAACCACCAGCAAGCTCGAGCTGTTTTCCAGCCATCATGTCATACAAAAAGCGATCATAGCAGTTGGATCTCTAGGTCTTACTACCCTCTATAATAAACTAGTTGAAGGTTTAAGCTAAGGATCGATGGATTGTGTAACGACCGCGGGATTTTCGACCCAGAAAATCAACATAAATCCCATGTCGACTAATCAAGCATCGAAAATACTGGGTCATTAATAGAAATAAGTTAGAGGATGAGATAGAAAAAATAGAACTAATAGAATAAAAGAAGAAGAAGAACATTAGAATCAGAGTAAACACGAATCTCACAGCGGAATGAATAACATATATTATATAACATAACTTTTGAAATACAAAATTCTGTATCATATATACATACCACTATCTGAGATCAACATATATACATTGCAGTGGAAATAACTCTAAATAACTAATGGTGAGGCCTCCTACATCAGCTCCTCCAAGAGTATCTGTAAATGCCTGAAACACTTAACTGCTCATACAAATTTGGGCATCCAAGAGTTTAGGGAAAAAATAAAACAAAATAAACTCTGGGTCAGTCATGGGACTGGTGTGAGTAAACTTCAACCATATTGTTTAACTTTGAAAAAATCCTTTAAAAGAAAAGGTAATAGTAAGACCAGCCCACACATAAACACGGACGGTTTTTGTCTTACTATAACCATACCATTTTTGATTTCAAAATCCAGTGATATTATAATAATGTCTAATCAAATAAACAACCAAATAGCAGAACACTTGCATCTCACGCTCCACATACATAGTATAAAATGAAAAAGCGCAGGGCGCTTATTGGAGATTGGATTCCAACTATGACAAGGTATGGGACCACCTCCCGATTAGTGTACTCTAGAGGGGATACACTGGGGTTCAACAAGAACATCTTGCAACCCGGCCCACACATGACCGACCACTCATTTCTCTTGAGTGTATCAAATATATTGCCACCTACGGTTGGGCCCATATAACTGTTATCCGAAGATACAGAAACGAAAGAAGAACAAATACGAATTTTCTCTAGATGGTGACAATATACCCTAATAGGAATGACCCACATAGCCATGCTGCCTGCCCGATTTTTTGTCATTTCCCGATTGTGAGGCTTGAGGTTATAATCGCTCCAGAACATTTGATCACCATTTACTTCGAATGTCACATCGTCAAACCCGTCAATTCCCCAATTGATTTCCAAAAATATCACGCGTATAAAAAGCTAAGAGGAATGAGTTCCTCTGTCACTAGACATAATACCTTTAAGAGATCAATCTTACGTGATTTGTTAGGTATACTCTGTCAGACACTTGTCCATACAAGTTGTCCTAGGACTGGACAAACAGAAAGCACAATTTTGGAGTAGAACGACCCTTTCATTTCACTCCGTCTTCAATTGTCTTCAGTATAATCAAATTCGCAGCGCTTATGCCTATACGGAGTGGTTTTTGGATAATATATCCAACCGGTCTCTCCATATTGACAACGGTTGTCAAAACACTTCGGTAGTCGGATATTTAACTATCGAAGTAAAAACAAACATCCATTCAAATGTACAACCAATCATCACACAATCACTGGCTCTTTATATATAAATATTATTTTTTAGCTTCCCATATTTTTATAAACTCTTCTTTATTTCTCTTTTCTCGAAAGTATTACATCATATTTCCAAACTGCTTTAGCCTCCTTTTACTTCGGAAATAGCGATATATATGTATATAATTTATTAAATATTTTTTTATCATTTCTTATATGAAATAAACCAATGTCGAATGACATATTTTATCATTAATGTTTTTATCAATTACCACACTTGAAGATTTTCATTTATTACGGGAAATATATTAAATCTCAATTATTCGTCTTTGTTCCCAACCCAATCTCAATTATTCGTCATTATTAATAAACAATACTAATTATACTAGTTCAATAATTGTTTAAACTTCATTAATTAAAAAGGTAATTAAATCTTATTAATTTTGATTAATTTATTTCTAAATTATTTTCATTAGATTAATTGAAGACCAATTAATCTAATAACCAATTTACAATAATCAGCTGATTCAGTTCATTTCAAATCATCAGTTAATTTGTTAACTGATTTTAATTACTTTACTTCATTAGATTATTATCGTTAACCTAATAAAATTTCTTAACCGTTTGCCTTAACATAATTATCCAAATCATTTACTTGTCCGGTAATCACAGCTTCATACTTATTTAAATATCAAATAATCATTTATATTTACTTTATAAAACGAACTATAAAATACCAGTTTATAATAGAACTTCTATTATAGTTTTAAACTTCGCTTTAAATATAAAAATATATTTTTTATAATTAACTTCATTGATTTGCCTGATGGCCAATCAAATTCTTAACAAATAGATGGGTTTATGGTCGATTGCCGCCAATTTCTATATCGATATTGTCTATTGATTAAATCAAAATAAATTTTGAATTTCCATTCAATATCAATATCTACACGGGGTTTCAATGTCATACATTTGGGTTCAAATAGTGCATATATAAATAGTATAAAACAAATAGTACATATAAATATTGAGGAATCCGGTTGGATTCCTCCAATTGGTTTCCTGCATCCACAAATGTTAGTCGACACAATTAACACTAATTCCATACTAGGGAAATAATAATCGATGGACAATGATGTATACATATGCAACAATATGTATTATTCAACCAATTTAATTGTAATCTACCTAAACGACCATCACATAGCATTCAACTTTTATTTATCAATATTCAAATATAATTATTATATTTTAAAATAGAACAAAGTTAGTGAATTTACTCACCTTTGTGCGTTAACCGTTAAATAACGATTTGCGTCAGTAGATTATATCCGACGTTCAATCCTGCCATAAATCCAAATGAGCTCCATACCATTCCAAGTTGTCTTCATTGCGTGGTTTACGTCCATACGAACCAAAATATCTCGGCCCAACTTCCTTTCATCCATCTGCTACCCAGTACCAATCCTAAACCACGTTCACAGTCTCCTCCCCTTCGTCGATGCGTTCTCCGGCGAGCGTCAGTGCAATGGTGAACTCATGGTGCTTCTTATGTCAAGTTTAAACACCATTTCCCTACTATTGGTTTATACCCATTCTCCTCATTTCCATACAATCAAGCCAAAAAAGAACAACATCTCTTCATTTCCAATTTTCACGCCCCCTTTTTCTCCAGTACTCCCTTAACATTAACCCGTGACCCTCCTGTACTGTTTCTCCACAAAAAATCCCACTCCATCACATTAACAAATGTCTCCATGCTGTACATCATACACGCATTACATGATCTGCACCTGTGCATGTAAATCCGCCATTTTGAAACTTAACCCATCCTACTCCTAACGCTAAGATGAATTCGAACCATTTGCCATTTCTATTTAAATCCCCATGATGTATCCCTTTTCAAACATTCTTATAATATATATGTATCTCACATACACAAATTTCCCTCTAATGCCATGCACAAGCACAACAACCCAGGCTCCATTTAGAAACTCCATGTATGCACATAAGAACTCGTGTCTTCTAGTGCGTTTACGTCGGCCCCCATGCCAATTCAATATGTATGTATCTTCACTTCATACTATAACCATATAGTTAAATCCATTTCCAAATCTTGCTCCACCATTTCATTACAACTTTGGAACCAAACTTCTCTCCTTGGTGAGCTTTACGGCATCACCTCATACCATAAATGGTTTCCCTCCTACATGTACTCATTACACCATTTAAACGCATGTAACTCCCCATTTCACGCAAAACACATCCAGCTCGAAACAAACTCCACCTTAGACTAACCGAACCCTTTCAAACATTGCTACAGGAAGTGTCAGTGCCTGAACCACACTGCTGTACTTGCACCCCCATTCATGCTGTGACTCCCAAAACTCCGGCGTTGATTCGCATCATACTCAGACCCCACGGCGACTTCATCTCACCTCCATCCGCCCGCCGTTATAAGAATACCAAGCCACGATCTTATTACTTTTACACTTCAAAAAACTAAGCTTTCCACGGTAATGCTATACCCCAGACCAGATCGAGAGCCAGGCCCTTTTTATTATTATTATAATTTCTCTTTTTAATTTTCGGTTCTTTAGGAAGTTGCGTGTGTGTGTGTGTGTGTGTATATATATATATATATAACCGAGTGCCTTCGCATTGAAGTAATAGCAATATAGAATAGTCGTGCTATTTAATACCTAGGATAGCGACTAGTCGATTTGAAAACTCATGTAGGTGGTTTCCTTTGGCATGAAGAAATAGAGGACCTTTGCAGTTAAGCTATTCTAGGATGGTACATTTCTTTTTCCTTAAGGTGGAAGCATTGGAAAATGTTGAGGCACTGATTACCCTGTCATGGTTTTGTATTTTCTTATTTCCTTGATGATTAAGTAATAGTGGGTAGGATAGGATTTCATTTCATGGAAGGGTATGGGATTCTTTGCTTAAATCGAAAGCAATAGGTAGTGGGAGAAGCGCAGGCTATACATAGATTAGTTGTCTTATATTAAGTATTCATATAGGGTATACAGTGTAATAGGTTTGCAGCTTTGGTTGTTTGATTATAGCTTATACTCTAGCTGTAGGTACTCTTTCATTTAATTCATGTATGGGTAGCCTTGTATGTACTAATTTGATATGAGAGGTTATGATGTTGTGTGACTAGAGATATTTATTACATGGGTATACAAGGACTGAAGACAAAAACGACGTGCAGTGCGTTGAAATGAAATATAGCATACAAATGTTACTTTTTAATAAAGTTGGTGTTGCATTTACTATGTATTCCTACAAATAATCTCCAGCTCATCTTTTGTTTGAAGTTTATTTGAGACCTTGAGTCATTGTTTTAGTTCCACGGGTTATGGTTAGGCAGTAGGGTACATTTCAAGGAAAGGGTGTACACATGTTAACGTACGGACTGCTATGGACAAAAATAAAAATACAGTCATGTCCAGTGAGGTGCCGCGATCCCGAAACTATAATAATATCGGTAGATTAACTCATATTTTGAAACCCCAAAATATTGATATAGGGTGCAAAATATCCCAAATAAAAAGTTGCGTATTTAATTATTTAAAAATTACCAAAAAATCTAAAAATTAAATTATCACTACGCCTCAAAAGAATCTTGTCTATATTCGAAACCGATATTTAAATATATTTAAATAACCGTTATGGCCATAAACGAATATACCGCTGCTTTTCTGAATATTTAATTTGGACATAACTTACAATGTATAATCCAAAATTTCGATTTTTCACTTCCATTAGAGAAATATGGTTCAAGGGATTCGAATGTTTCTTGTTTCGAAGAAGTCCGATTTATAACGAATCCTGTACACTCAGTTGAAGTTCAGAATATTAAATTATGAATTGCCGCGATATTATGGGCTCGATTATATTTGATATATATTTTTATAAGTTCAACTTCATTTTAATTAATATATAAATCCACTTATATTACGAATTCAATATTTAAATTGATTTAAATATTCAAATACGAACCGATAAAAATGTGAGACATTACAGATTGAGAGTTAAATAAAAAAGGAGTAGGGATGATATCTTGTTGTTCAGACACTTAGAGGCGGCGGTGGAATTAAGTTGACCGGCGAAAGAAAAAACTAGGGTTACCCGATTATTGGTGTATATATAGGGATATAAATTATATTAAAATAATATTTATGAAACTTCTTTGTGAAGTACCGTCTAAAAACCGTCACATACAATCCCCAATCGAGATGAAACTCATAATCTTAATATAGAAAAGTATTCCGAACACGATGGGACAAGTTTCGTCAAATTCCGAGGTCGTTTATATAAATCACAGGCTAAAAATCACGCGTTTAAATTTACCATGATCACAAAATAAATCCAATCAACTTGAAACCTTACAACTCTACTTGTCCTTTTCCTTACGGATCTAATGAAATTTGTTTTGTTAAAATCGGAGTTCATTTGGCCAGTCGTTTATTCCTTTAAAGTTACCTCTGTCTAAATTGACCAAAATAAAATGAATGATTAAATTAAAAAAGAATGTTTGACGCTGCCATGGTCACATGGTTAATTGAATTTCTACCAGATTTGAAACATAATAATAACTTACAAATACAGATCCAATAAAACTCGTTTGGCCGAAATCCGACTTCGTTTGGAAAGCGACGATATTTTATAATTTAAATTGTTAGTCGGTTTACAATTACATTCCTTACGCTCACATATTAACTACGTTTGGCCCCAAAATTTGCAGTACGCTATGTTTTGACATTCCGGGTCCAATAAAATTCGTCTCATCGCAAACGGAGATTGTTTTAAAGTTGGCTATTTCTAAGGCCTTTAAAATATCGATAAAATATTAATTAAATTCCAAAATAATCGAGTAAAATAATAATAAATTATTATTATCATAAATATCCATATAAAATATTATATACAGCTTCAAATACAAACTGTATGGATTTTACAACTCAATATTGATATTTCGAGTTAATGATATCTAAATTGTATTGAAATCCTTATTAAATTAATTTGATAAACGTTATTGTTTATTAACGAATTCCATAGCGATTATTTTAAAATTTGAATCGGACATAACTAATAATCTACGTGAGAAATTCAAAATTTTCTCTTTTGTATGAAAATTATAATCAACAAGATTCAAACGTTTCTTGTTTTCACGGAAATCCGAATTAAAACGGATTTTGTATATTCAATTAAAATTAAAAACTCAATATTACGAACTACCTTGCCGTTGCGAGTTCGATTTATAATTATATATAAATTCACGTTCAACTTTGTTTTTAACAAACAAATTAAATATTAAAATCCATCAATATTCCAAATTCAATATTTAAAATAATAAATTAAATTAAATATTTGACTACCAAAAATACGGGACATTACATTCTTTCCCCCTTAAATGAACTCCTTCCCCGAAATTACTAAGGTAGAAAAAATGGTACAAACCCAATAACTTTAAAATCCAATTTACTTCAAATCGAAAACCAATTTATTATTATAAATAAAAAAATTCAAAAATATCGAATTTTTTCTAACACCTTGAAATCCTAGAAAATTTGGTAGAGCCTCCCTTGCACGGAGTGACATCTACGATATTGCAAGAACAAATAATATATATACATCAACCTACATGGTCAGAAAACAAAAACAAAAAATTTATATTTTCGCGTAGGCATACCTTTTACGAGCGTTATTGAGCATAATTACTTAATTTTCGTGCAATTTATGTGATCAAAATGAATCCTCAAGCCATCTGACACCTGTACTTATTCAATTCAACATATGAGTAACAATTTCATGAAATATCGAACAACACTTCATTAATCAGCATATATAACTTTACATATTCCCAAAATCAAACATGAAGCATTAATTCAATTTCAGATACAGGGTTAAATCATAAATTTCAGTTCATACGCAATTTCATTCCAATTTGGTTATACAAGAATTTATTTTTACTTTATAATTCATTCAGCTCCATTAAATTGTTGATTATTTCTATTCAATCAATCTATCATCCAATAACAAACAATTCTCAATCAACAACCAATACATAACCAAATCAACTGAATTTACATTCAATATTAATATTTACTTTGGTTTATCATATTTGAACATTAATCGGTTAATATTCGATTGATTTTTATTTAATGATTATTCATTATATTTCCAATTCCAAATCTACTTTATTTAATTTCAAAATCATTTCATAATTTAATTTCGCTTAACCAAGTTAAGTTCCAATTCAAATTTTTAATCCAAATTTGAACATTAATCAAATCAATCAACAAACAATATCTTAATAATTTGATAAAATTATTAATTCTTTCTTATACAAACATATAACCTAGGTAAAATTATTTCATTTACCCTCTTTGTAAAACAATATTGTATCCATTACCAGTTCAATGCTTCTCAACACTTGAACTGAACAGATAACACAATATAAAACATTTATATATAAAATTTACAAATACGCGCTTATATATACACTTAACTCAATGTAGGGTATTACTAACCCTATCTCTATCGAGTTACACCACAGAGCTAAGGTTATTACAAAACCATTGCTTTGATACCACTGTAACATACTCACTTTCCCATACCCTTCTAGTCGACAATCACAACTCATATTCAACCCAAATTTGCATAGAAAAGCAAATAGTTATTATAAAGAATTTAGAGGGTGAGATAAGACAAGAAAGAAATACTAGAATAGAAGAATAAGAAGAATCAACACAGAGTCTCACATAGCATCAGAACTAAATATAATATAAAAATAAATCTTTACTAAGAGCTTTAAGAATACTTATAATCATCAGAGTACATCACACATCTGGACATTTATAATAATCTATCCTCATATTCAACACACAACGGATTACACTCAAATATATATCATACGTCTGAATTCTTCTAGCTCGTCTCTTCAGCTTGAACCTGTACAACCCGGTCTAACACGAGCATTACAAATGCCGTATCATTCTGGTGAACTAGAGTGAGAAAAACACACTAAGTTTAAAGGTATCACACCCTTGATTTTAAAGTCAAAATCTTTTCGAAAGAAAAGGATAACCGTAATACCAAATCCACACATAAATACAGACAGTTTATACCTTATGATAACCCAAAACATTTTTGAAATCAATATATTTTCTGATATTATAATAGTGTCTATATACAAATAAATATTAATCTAGCAGAACGCTTGCATCTCATGCTCTACATACATAGTATACAATTAAAACCGCGGGCTCTTATTGGAGAATGGATTTCCTGGCAAGTTATTGGACCACCTCCCAGACAATGTACCTCCGAAGATGAATACATTGGGGGTTCAACAAGAACATCTTCCAAACCAGGTTAAACATGACCGACCCCTCACTTCTCTTCAGGGTACCGAACATATCATTACCATGGATGGAGGCCAGCCAACTGAATCGATAACATATATAAAAAAAATCAAAAAGGACAACCAAAGGCATTTGATTTCTCCAAATCAGGTAATGATATATCCTTTTGATGGGTGCGACCCACATAGCCATGCGACCTACCCGATTTTGTGCCATTTCCCGTTTGATGAGGCTTGAGGTCATAATTACCTTTAGAATATCATATCATCATTCACTTATTACATAAAGGTTCCAACAAATAGAAAATAAGCCTAGAACATCATCAAATACGTCATAGATAAAATGATGTCCCAAAATAGAGATAAAAGATAGTCTTCGTCTCCTGCCAAAAGAGCACACCATGCTGCGGTGCATATCCAAAATAAAGCCGGTTACCTGTTTACTTAGCTGTCTGTGTAAAAATAAGGGCTCCCGAGTTTGCAAGTGAAAACAAACTACGAGTCAGTCATGGGACTAGTATGAGAAATCTACTTAACTTATCTAATAATAAAGCTAATCACAGGACCACGCCGCTAACGCGGAATGGGTTTACTCCATTGGATTGCCAGTGCATAAATAAGTAAATCCTTTAAAAAATGCAATGCTTTTTAGAAAAATGAAACCATTATAAGACTCAAGTCCCATCACACAATGTAACACAAACCAGAGGATAGAGTTTTACCTTATAATGGTCAAACATGATTGATACGTATAAAACAAAAATCATTTGATATTATTACTAGTGTCTAGCGAGTTTAAAACACTTTTCAATATAAATGTATCAATCCTAGACAACATAACTACCATATACTATGTCGCCATATATAAGTATACAATCAAATCTGTAATGTCATATTGGAAATTGGGTTTCCATCAGGGCTAGGGATGGTCTCCTTACCGATTCGAGACACTCTAGCAAATGCCTCAGGGATCGGGCGCTGGCGATCCCTTGGATCCTCCAAGGCCGGTCCACACATACTTTAGTGGATTAGTTATTCCTGAACACGCGTTTCCCAGTCCTTTCGGACCTATCATTTGGCTAGTAGCGACCAGTATACCGAGAGCCCTCACAATCCATCAACCACATAAGTAAAAATGTCTGGGCTCCATACCATGACACCACTTCTAGCTAGAAAGAAACGCATGCACTCCTTGGGCCCCTTATCCCATTTCTGACTCATACCGGGGTGTGAGGCTCGCGAATTAACGTTATACACAAAGCTATGCTAATTAAAGCTATGCTTTGATCATCAACCATAAGGCTCTTCTTTTCAACAAAAGCCTTGATCAATTGCATCTTAGCATGCCACATTGACAATCCGCACCATGTAACTGATGTCTATCAATATATAACCTCTAAGCTCATACGTCTCATAGAGGGGTGTTAAGCAAGAGAATAAATTTTCCGCCACCAAACATATATATATTTAACAGAAATCAATTAACACGGAATGCAATCCAATGTCAGACACACATCTATTTACAAGTCCGTTCTGGGTCTGAATGGAACTGGAGACACCTTATTCCTCGCCCCGTATGTCCAATACGGAAGAGAGGTTCTCACATATCCGGACAATCAACAAGTACGTTTAGACAACTACCACTTTAACCCTTTACTAGGAGCGACCCAAATCAAGGCATCAGTAGTCGTCCATTCGATGTGAAGATCGCCGGTCTTCAACCACCGTCTTCAATGTCTTCAACTTTAAACCATCGTATAATTATTTGAAATGAGATTTAACTTGGCATTTTCAAATAATTCTAGAATATACATAATTCAAATCATTTCATATCATTAATAATATTTTATAGCGATTTATCTCTATTAAAAATAGCCCATTTAATTCGAATGACGCTTCAGGTCAATACGCGGCCTTGGCGCTGTTTTTATCCAAATTTGAATTACACATTTCTCGAAATCTAACAGTTGGATCTTAACAAATTTAATATCATTGGAAAGATCTTTCCAAAACGAACCCAATGGTTCTAGTTTTGGGAAAATCCGACGATCAGATCTTTCGGTATAATCGTTCAAAGTTACGATTCCGAAACGTGAACTACCGTGCGCGATTCATTTTATTTTAATTTATATTTATATATTATATATATATAATTCATTCTATGATTTCAAAACCATTTAATTCATTTCATGTAAATTTTGTCCAATTCATATTCATGTTAAAAATTATATTTTTAACATACAAACATATTTTTCAGGACATGATCGTTTAACTCACTTCATTAACATGTTAAAAATAATATTTTTATCTAATCAAAAATATTTTAACATTCGACTCTTTTATACTACTTTACTAACTTGTTAAAGATGATGTTTTTATCTAACAAAACATTTTTAATATATGATTCTTTTATTCTAATTTAACATGATAAAAGTATCACTTTTATCAAACTAAACATAGATTAACATGTAATCTTTTTAACTCTAACTAACATGTTAAAAGTGACATTTTTGATGGACAAATCATATTTCAATATGTAATATTTTAAACTAACTAACATGTTAAAAGTTACATTTTTAATGAACAAATCTTATTTTAACATGTAATCTTTTTAACTCTAACAAACATATTAGAAGTGACATTTTTAATGGACAAATCATATTTTAACATGTAATCTTTTTAACTCTAACTAACACGTTAAAAGTTACATTTTTAATGAACAAATCTTATTTTAACATGTAATCTTTTTAACTCTAACAAACATGTTAAAAGTGACATTTTTAATGAACAAATCTTATTTTAACACGTAATCTTTTTTCTGCTTCGCTAATATGTAAATGACAATGTTTTAATAAACAAAACATATATTAACAAACGATCAATTTTCTACTTCGCTAACATATAAATGATAATGTTTTGATGTAACAAAATCATTTTTAATAAATGATCATTTTTATATATTGGCATCGCTAACATGTAAAGGACATTACTTTAAATCTAACAAAAATCATTTTTTACAAATGATTCTTTTTACAACATCGCTAACATGTTCATGACATGAAACACCCCACCTCCGTCGAGGTCACTCACAAAGGGAATTCCTTAACTTTGGTGGAGGTTTATAAGTAAAAGCCACAGATAAACTCAAGACAGATATAAATACACATATTTTAAACAGCGGAAACCAAACAGACTTTTATTTCATCAATACGTGTTCCAACAAACCATTTCCATATTTGTCTCAAAATACTTCCATCATTACAACCTCATAACTGTCTTGATTATTAAAGAAGCATAAAACATAAATAAAGCGACAAAAATCCCCATAGTGATATCCAAAGCCATAATCCGAGCAAAAGAGATCCAAATCTTACATCTACGGTCTTGGAGCTTGTAAAGAGCCTGACTGAGCTGAGTTGTTTCCTCCCTGTGGACCGGGGGGGGGGGGGGTGGGTGGGGGGGAGGGGGGACGAAAGAAAAGAAGACGAAGAGAAAATAGAGTCAGACATAAAGCCTGAGTAAATCTAGTAACTCTTCAGTATGTGAATAAGAAAAGGGCATGATAGATATATACTGAAAATAGGAAAGTGTCACAAGCTAAGGAAGTATCGCTTAGAACCTAATATACTATTGCACCCACACTATATCTCTACACCTACTTGAGCTTATTTTAACTGGCACCCCATGGTTAGGGTGAAGTGATCCCCATTCTTATTAAAAGATCGGCTCCTACTTGCGTTAACATGTGTCATACGGCCCCCAAGAATTGTAGATACCTATGCTGGTCCCACCATGCGGTGTATCAAGACCCATGGAGGCGGCCCCGACACAAATCTAGAAGGCATAGGTTACTGGTGTCCCCAGTGCCCTGGTTGTCTGCTCCGGATTTTGTGCATGCCCACACCCCGTTAGACCTACACTGTACACTCACCGCCGTCGTTTGACCGCTTACAATCAGCCCAGTAATCGTGCCCCACCCTGCCTAGTTTCAGGGTACCGTTGATACCTAACTTGGGTTACTGCTGAAACGGGTCCCTCGTTACCAGGATTTTCTAGTCAAACATGTTAAGTGGTTAAGTCTCTGTATTTACCTAACCCCACCGATCAATTCTCGTTAACATGTTGAATTTGGTTAAGTGTTATAGTTGACTTAACCCTACCACCTGTCCTTAGCCTCTTAGGAGCACCAGACCACTCACATTAAACAGGTATTGCTACGGTAACTGGATGTGCCGGTCGGTTCCGGGCAGGTTTACACCGTAGCTCAGTCTAACCTCGGGTCATTATTGGGCTCAATGCTTAACCACCCACATTGGATAGGTATTGTTGTGACTACTGGACAGCCGGGCGGTTCCGGGCAGGTTTACATCACAACTCAATCCAACCTCGGGTAAAGCATATCGTGTTTTCTAAATTTACACATTTTATTACTTCTCAATTATATATGTAAATGTCATATCTTTTATTATTGGGTATATCAGTTCATACCGCTTAAATGTCATTGTCGTTGGCATGTGCCAACCATGCCAACATATATTTTCATGTTTTACACCCAACGTTATTACCCCCGTTTGTTCGCAACATTATAACATGTGTTGGGCTTGTCACACTTCAGCCCAACTTTATAAACGTGAGAAAAAGGGTAAATCAAGAACATGTAATACATAAAGGTGTGTGGCGCATGAACTTGCAATTTAGCGATTCAATTAACATATAATATGGGTCATGTGAACTTGCATTCAAATCAATGTATAACTAAGTAGGTGACATATGAAATGGCATAGTTTAGGCTTATACAAACTTGTATTAAAACATGTTTAACTTGGCATAATGTCAACCACAAAACTAGCATGTTGTATATTCACCAAAATGTCCAATTTTAACATCTAATCATATAGCCTATTTCAACATGAACTTGCATAGTTTATGTAACCCAAACGATACTTAACAAAGATCCAATTATACTTGCAAATAAACATAAGAATGATATCATAGATTTTGGGTCATGTAGGCATAAAAGGTCTATAACATGTTTACATAAATTCTAATTTAGACTAAAGGATTGTATATAGTCCATGCCATCGACATAAACATAAAGGGATAAATTTCTAGTTTTTGCCACAAACTTGCAAGTGCCATTGTTTTCATATATAATTGTTCAATAGGCTTGCATCAATCAATTTATGCCACAAACATCAATACACAAGTCATGATAGAACCATTACAATACACATAATTTATACAATAACACAATTCTATTTTCATTTACATCGAATCACATCACAGTTTTTATTCATATTCTGAAAGGTCACTATACTTACAACGAATGCAAAATCTTGCATTCTGGATTCTGAATTATGAAATTGAGATGTGCTCCTTTGGTAGACTAACGTAGCGTTGATTAATTTGATTAAACTTTGATCTTCTTCTTAATTTGATTCGTCTCTTAGGCCTTTCTCTCTTGACGGCTATGTTCAATTCCTCCCTAGCAGCATGACGATACCTTTCCTATTTTTTGTGTGAATTTCCAGTTTAGACTTAGGGTGTATTTATAGCTTTTTAAATTGTTTTGAGCCGTCAGATGAAGACAGGAGGAATCTAGGCCATACAAAGTTCAAAGAGCTAATCAAGAGGTGACACGTCATACCTAGTGACACACAGAGCCACAGAAATTCGAGCCAGAGCCAGACCTAGCCAGCCAGGTCGACCAGGCAGGTCGACTGGTAGGTCGACACCCAGGTCGACACTATGGTCGACCTGGGGAGGCCAGGTCGACACCATGGTCGACCCTTTGGTCGACCTGGTCTTTGGGCGAGAATTTTCCCGCCCAGCCCAGTTTGAACCTGAAATTCGAAATTTTGAATTTTAAACTGAGCTGTTTGAATTTAAATTTTATTCTGAAACTTCTGAAGGCCATAACTACTTCATACGGAGTCCGATTCGCGCAAAATCAGACTCTATCTCAAGCAGAATTCCGAGACGAACGCAATGGCGTAACCCATTTCCCTTAATTCTTTCATTTAGAATTAATTACACTTTAACTTGTGAAGCTTAATGTTATAGAATTCACGGGGTGTTACATTCTTCCCCCCTTAAAAGGATTTCGTCCCCGAAATCTTCAAGTTAGAAAAAATGTATATCCTACCATCCAACAGTCCATCTACTCAACCAACAAACACAGGCATCCACTTTCCTTAAAAGGCTTCTAATGCTTCATGATCATATGCATAGTGTGTGTATATGTCCTTATCTAATGCAGAAATCTGGCGGTCTACTGATTCAGTTGACCTCCTTAATGAGAATCATATAAGTGTCATGAATCCATTATGTATGCAAAATTTTCCTACTTATAATTCTACATGAGTGCACAACTTATTCATACAAATGCGACAACCATATGACAGCATATCAAGTTTCAACTATATACAAATGAGAATACATATATATGCATATGCAATATGAAGTGACTGAGCCGATCTATAACCTAGTGTGTGTGTGTGTATGCATCCACGAGCAACCAATAGCAACCATTTTCAGCCATCATCCATAACATGTTTTCAAATACATGTTTGCATCCATTTGTTTTCTACCTAAGGAGTTAGGAAAAGGACCGAGGAGATATACCTAAAAAGATAGATAAAGCATAACTTAAGGAAAAAGAGAGATCAAGGATGTACCCTCAAAAAGAAGAGGGTAGGCAGCTCGTATTCTATCCTCAGTTTCCCAAGTCGCGTCTTCCTCGGCGTCGCTCCACTGAACTTTAACGAGTTTGATTTCGCGGTTGCGTAGCTTTTTCACTTCAGTTCCTAAGATGCGGGTTGGAACTCTCCTCACGGTTGCTTCACGTTCCACTTCGGCTTCTTCTAGAATGTTAGGTTCCACCACTTCCGCAGACTCATGCAAACACTTCCGGTGGTGAGAAACATGAAAGACGTTGTGAACTCCGGCTAGTCTCTCGGGTAGCTCTAACCTATAGGCCATCTTCCCAACCTTCTCGATGATAGGAAACGGTCCTACAAATCTTGGTGCTAGCTTTCCTGCAAATCCAAAATGAACGACGTTCCTTAAAGGGGATACCTTAAGGAAAACCCTATCCCCAACCTCAAACTCAAGGTCGGTCCTTCTTTTGTCGGTGTTGGATTTCTGTCGGTCTTGGGCAGTCTTCATCCTCCTTCGTATCAGGTCCACTTTCTCCGAAGTCTCTCGAATCATGTCTGGCCCAAGTATAAGCTTATCTGTAGACTCCCACCAACAAGTTGGTGATTTGCACTGTCTTCCATACAAGGCTTCGAAGGGTGCCATACCGATGGTAGCTTGGTAGCTGTTGTTGTAGGCAAATTCCACTAAAGGAAGGTGATCCTCCCAAGTCCCTCCAAAGTCAAGAACGCAAAGTCTCAAAAGATCCTCTAAAACTCTATTCACCCTTTCCGTCTGGCTATCAGTTTGGGGGTGATAGGCCGTGCTCAAACATAACCGTGTGCCTACAGATTCTTGCAGACTCCGCCAAAACTCGCTTGTGGAGATAGGGTCTCGGTCACTAACAATGTTGGAGGGTATCCCACGGAGTCGAACTATTTCCTTGAGATAAAGAGATGCTAGAGATGAGGCAGTCCTTCTACTCTTGATAGGTATGAAGTGGGCGCTCTTAGTAAGCCTATCCACTATTACCCAAATGCTAGTGTTGCCTCTTCTCGACCTACGTGGTCCATCAATGAAGTCTATTGAAATGCTATCCTACTTCCACTCTAGGACCTCTAAAGCGTGAAGTAGTCCTCCAGGTTTCTTCTATTCCGCCTTGACCCGTTGGCAGGTCATGCATTTAGAGACGAAATCTGCTACGTCTTGCTTCATGCCACTCCAAAAGAAAGTCCTTTTTAAATCCTTGTATATCTTATCACCTCCAGGGTGTATAGTCATCTTGGAATGATGCGCTTCCTCGAGAACTTTTTTTGTCAACTCCCTTGCTTGTGGGACGCGTAATCTTCCATCTCGCCTCAGCCAACCCTTATCATCGATGGCGTATCTACTGAGGTGACTAGAAGTCTCACCCCTAATAAGTTTATTAATCACATCCACAAGATGAGGGTCTTCACGTTGTGCAGCCCCTATTGAGTCTAAGAGAGTAGGGCATACTTCGAGAGATGCTAACAAACCCGGTACAAAATACGAGGAGGGCCTAAAGTTAAAACTGGCTATATACTCCAAGCTTTGCCTCTCTACGAAGAGGGGGCTTAAGGTCAGTTTCTTTTGGCTCAACGCGTCTGCTACTACGTTGCCTTTGCCGGGAGTATAGGAAATTTCAAAGTCATACGAGGCAAGAAACTCCATCCATCTTTGCTGCCTCAAGTTAAGATCCTTCTGCGAGAAGAGATATTTCAACGATTTATGGTTAGTGTATAATTCAAACTTCTCACCCAGAAGATAATGGCGCCAAGACTTAAGCGCAAAGACGATGGCAGCTAACTCAAGATCGTGCGTTGGGTAGTTCTTTTCATGAACTTTCAATTGTCTTCCACCATACGCTACTACCCTTCCTTCTTGCATTAGAACAGCGCCTAGTCCCGTTCCACATGCATCCGTGTATACTGTGAACATTTTGCTTCCATCTGGCAAAGTCAGAACTGGGGCTGTTGTGAGAGCCCTTTTTAATCGTTGGAAAGCAAACTCGCAGTCCAAATCCCAAGTGAACGCCATATTCTTCTTTGTTAGCCTTGTGAGTGGGGCTGAGATTTTCGCGAAATCCCTAATATTTTTTTGGTAAAACTGGCTAGCCCAAGAAAGCTTCGAACTTCAGTTGCATTTCTTGGTGTCTTCCAATCTTGCACTGCCACCACTTTCGCGGGGTCCATGGCCAATCCCTCTTTGGACACTATATGCCCCAGAAATCTTACTTCTTTTCTCCAGAAGTGACACTTGGAGAATTTGGCTTTTAGTTGATGGGCTCGAAGAGTTTCCATGATTTCTTTCAGATGCTGAGCATGCTCTTCCTCATTCTTTGAGAAGATTAAGATATCATCTATGAAGACAACCACAAATTTGTTGAGGAATTCTCTGAACACCCTGCTCATTAGGTCTACGAAATAAGCGGGTGCATTTGTCAAGCCGAAAGGCATGACAAGCCACTCGAAGAAACCGTCTGGGGTTCTGAACGCCGTTTTATCAATGTTATCTTCAGCTACTCTTAGCTGATGGAACCCAGTTGCCAGATCAAGTTGGGAGAAGACGGTCGCACCAACAAGCTGATCAAACAAATCATCGATTCGGGGAAAAGGGTGCCTATTTTTCTTGGTCAATTTGTTTAACTCCCTATAGTCGACGAAAAGGTGAAGCGAACCGTCCGCTCTGGTTGCGAACACCACTGGAGCACCCCATTCCGAAATTCTCCATCTAATGAACCCTTTTTCGAGAAGTTCTTTAACCTGATTACTGAGCTCCTTTCTCTCCCTTAGAGCCATGTGTCTGATAGGTAAAGCTATAGGCTTTGCGTTATCCACAAGATATATGCGGAAGTCTATTTCCCGCCTCGGAGGTAATCCTTTCACCTCCTCAAAGACATCCGGATATTCCCTGACTACTCTAACTGATTGCAAATTCTCATCAGAAGCATCAAGCGACTCTAGATAACTAAGCATAACAGCATTCAAGGGATTACAAGAAATTTCTAGAGTGTTACCAAGCCAAGTCAAGAGTCTAACTACTCTTTTCTCACAATCAAGAATGGCACTATTACTGGATAACCAGTCCATGCCTAAGATCAAACCATATCCCGAGAAGCCCAAGACCAAGGCATTACAACTAAACTCAGCGCTGAGAATAGAGATTTTCAAACCCAAACAAACCATTGACAAGTAAGCAGAGCCCCCAATTAGATTTGAAACTACTAAGGGATCTTCTACCATACTAGTGTCTAGATGCAGAGATTCTACTAAGGCAGATGAAATAAAAGAGTGTGATGCGCCAGAGTCAAAAAGTGTGTGAACTGGATGATCATAAAGATAAACTACACTTTCTGCAGAAATAATACTACCTAAAGTTCTCAAGATAGGATTGAGAAGATAAGCAGGATAAAACAAAGCAACTAGGAGAAGAGGTTAAAGAGGTACCCCCAGAAGGTCCTGCTTGCGGGCCTTGCCCTTGCTTCTTAGGGCAGTCCTTAGCCACGTGTCCAGCCTCACCGCAATAGAAGCAAGTAGCACTAATCTTTCTCTTCATCTTTCTGCAGTCGTTTACCACATGTCCAACAATGCCGCAGAAATAACATTTCCTTTTCCCACGTGTCTTGTTATTATTGTTATGGTCCTTTCCTCCTTGACTATTATCCGTCTTCTTGTTCGGCGATTCTCCCGTTTGCTGGTTCACGTAGAGGAGGAGGAGGTGTAAAAGCATATGTAGCTAAGAAGTAGGGTCCTCAGACATGCTGAAACAGAAAGGAAAAATTCAAAACGAAGGATAGAGAGAGATAGATAGGGCACATGGCTTTGGGGAATTTTGTCTTTTTATAAACATAACATTTTTTCTTGAAAAATGCTTCTTTAAACTTTTTTTTTGAAAACAATTTCAAAAACTTTTATCTTATCTGGTAAACCTATGCTATGATACCAAGTGAAACACCCCACCTCCGTCGAGGTCACTCACAAAGGGAATGCCTTAACTTTGGTGGAGGTTTATAGGTAAAAGCCACAGATAAACTCAAGATAGATATAAATACACATATTTTAAACAGTGGAAACCAATCAGACTTTTATTTCATCAATATGTGTCCTAACAAAACATTTCCATATTTGTCTCAAAATACTTCCATCATTACAACCTCATAACTGTCTTGATTATTAAAGAAGCATAAAACATAAATAAGGTGACAAAAATCCCCATAGTGATATCCAAAGCCATAATCCGAGCAAAAGAGATCCAAATCTTACATCTACGGTCTTGGAGCTTGTAAAGAGCCTGACTGAGCTGAGCTGTTTCCTCCCTGTGGACCTGAGGGGAGGGGGAAACGAAAGAAAAGAAGACGAAGAGAAAATAGAGTCAGACATAAAGCCTGAGTAAATCTAGTAACTCTTCAGTATGTGAATAAGAAAAGGGCATGATAGATATATACTAAAAATAGGAAAGTGTCACAAGCTAAGGAAGTGTCGCTTAGAACCGAATATACTATCGCACCCACACTATATCTCTGCACCGACTTGAGCTTATTTTAACTGGCACCCCATGGTGAGGGTGAAGTGATCCCCATTCTTATTAAAAGATCGGCTCCTACTCGCGTTAACATGTGTCATACGACCCCCAAGAATTGTAGATACCAATGTTGGTCCCACCATAGGGTGTATCAAGACCCATGGTGGCGGCCCCGACACAAATTTAGAAGGCATAGGTTATACTACTGGTGTCTCCAGTGCCCTAGTTGTCCGCTCCGGAGTGTGTGCACGCCTACACCCCGTTAGACCTACACTGTGCACCCACCGCCGTCGTTTGACCGCTTACAATCAGCCCAGTAATCGTGCCCCACCCTGCCTAGTTTCAGGGTACCGTTGATACCTAACTTGGGTTACTGCTGAAACGGGTCCCTCGTTACCAGGATTTTCTAGTCAAACATGTTAAGTGGTTAAGTGTCTGTATTTACTTAACCCCACCCATCAATTCTTGTTAACATGTTGAATTTGGTTAAGTGTTATAGTTGACTTAACCCTACCACCTGTCCTTAGCCTCTTAGGAGCACCAAACCACTCACATTAGACAGGTATTGCTACGGTTACAGGATGTGCCGGTCGGTTCTGGGCAGGTTTACACCATAGCTCAGTCTAACCTCGGGTCATTATTGGGCTCAATGCTTAACCACCCACATTGGATAGGTATTGTTGTGACTACTGGACAGCCGGGCGGTTCCGGGCAGGTTTACATCACAACTCAATCCAACCTCGGGTTAAGCATATCGTGTTTTCTAAATTTACACATTTTATTACTTGTCAATTATATATGTAAATGTCATATCTTTTATTCTTAGGTATATCAATTCATACCGCTTAAATGTCATTGTCGTTGGCATGTGCTAACCATGCCAACATATATTTTCATGTTTTACACCCAACATTATTACCCCCGTTTGTTCGCAACATTATAACATGTGTTGGGCTTGTCACACTTCAGCCCAACTTTATAAACGTGAGAAAAAGGGGAAATCAAGAACATGTAATACATAAAGGTGTGTGGCGTATGAACTTGCAATTTAGCGATTCAACTAACATATAATACGGGTCATGTGAACTTGCATTCAAATCAATGTATAACTAAGTAGGTGACATATGAAATGACATAGTTTAGGCTTATACAAACTTGTATTAAAACATTTTTAACTTGGCATAATGTCAACCACAAAACTAGCATGTTGTATATTCACCAAAATGTCCAATTTTAACATCTAATCATATAGCCTATTTCAACATGAACTTGCATAGTTTATGTAACCCAAACGATACTTAACAAAGATCCAATTATACTTGCAAATAAACATAAGAATGATATCATAGATTTTGGTTCATGTAGGCATAAAAGGTCTATAACATGTTTACATAAATTCTAACTTAGACTAAGGGATTGTATATAGTCCATGCCATCGACATAAACATAAAGGGATAAATTTCTAGTTTTTGCCACAAACTTGCAAGTGCCAATGTTTTCATATACAATTATTCAATAGGCTTGCATCAATCAATTTATGCCACAAACGTCAATACACAAGTCATGATAGAACCATTACAATACACAGAATTTATACAATAACACAATTCTATTTTCATTTACATCGAATCACATCACAGTTTTTATTCATATTCTGAATGGTCACTATACTTACAACGAATGCAGAATCTTGAATTCTGAAATTGAGATGCGCTCCTTTGGGTAGACTAACGTTGCGTTGATTAATTTGATTAAACTTTGATCTTCTTCTTAATTTGATTCGTCTCTTAGGCCTTTCTCTCTTGACGGCTATGTTCAATTCCTCCCTGGCAGCATGACGACTTCTTTCCTATTTTTTTGTGTGAATTTTCAGTTGAGACTTAGGGTGTATTTATAGATTTTTAAATTGTTTTGAGCCGTCAGATGAAGACAGGAGGAATCTAGGCCATACAAAGTTCAAAGAGCCAATCAAGAGGTGACACGTCAGCCCTAGTGACACACAAAGCCACAGAAATTCGAGCCAGACCTAGCCAGCCAGGTCGACCTGGCAGGTCGACACCCAGGTCGACACTATGGTCGACCTGGGGAGGCCAGGTCGACACCATGGTCGACCCTATGGTCGACCTGGTCTCTGGGCGGGAATTTTCCCGCCTAGCCTAGTTTGAACCTGGAATTCGAATTTTTGAATTTTAAACTGAGCTGTTTGAATTTAAATTTTATTCGGAAAATTCCGAATGCCATAACTCCTTCATACGGAGTCCGATTCGCGCAAACTCGGACTCTATCTCAAGCAGAATTTCGAGACGAACGCAATGGCGTGAATTAATTACACTTTAATTTGTGAAGCTTAATGTTATAGAATTCACGGGGTGTTACATGACATTTTTAATGACAAAACATATATTGACATGTTATTCTTTTAATCTAAGCTAACATGTAAAAAGTTACATTTCCAATGACAAATCATATGTTTGCATTTTGTTCTTTTTAATCTAAACTAACATGTAAAAAGTTACATTTTCAATGACAAACAGTATATTTAAATTTTCAATGACAAATCATACATTTACATTTTCAATGACAAATCATATATTTACATTTTCAATGACAAATCATATATTTACATGTTATTCTTTTTAATCCAAACTAACATGTAAAAAGTTACATTTTCAATGACAAATCATGTATTTACATTTTCAATGACAAATCATATATTTACATGTCATTCTTTTTAATCTAAACTAACATGTAAGAAGTTACATTTTCAATGACAAATCATATATTTACATTTTATTCTTTTTAATAACACAAACATTAAATAAAAATATAATTTTATTGTTTTAAAATATTTTATTCCTATCGTGAACATTTTTGTCGTTCATAAACAATAAAAATATAATTTTTTATTGTTAATATATTTTATCCCTAACATGAACATTTTATTGATTCATATTTACAATAAAAATATGATTTTTATTGTTTAAACATATTTTACCAAACACAAACATTTTTGATTAAACGAAATCATATTTTTATATAGGATTATTTTTCTAACATGATAATGTTTTAATCAAACAAAATCATATTTTTACATAGGATTATTTTTCTAACATGATAAAATTTTAATCTAACAAAATCATATTTTTACATACATAATCCAATCCAGCCATTCATCGCAATCACAAACAAGCAATTAAAATTTTATACAACACATATATGAATTTTATATAGCGTATATATAAATTTCACATCACCATCAACAATTAATTTTATTTTAGATCTAGAAATCTAACATTGGTTTTGACTTCGCCTAAATTCATAGCAAGCTCCAAATATGTCCCAGTCTCTTCTGGAATGTAGAAGATGTTGTCACGATCCCAATGATCCTGTTTCATGTGATTTCGACATCGTATTAACAAGTTATGATTTTTTTAAAGGTTCATAGTATTTTAACTTTAATTAATTAAATAATTATATAAGAATTATCACTTTCTTCCTTCTAGAAACTAAGGCCGAGAGTTTTCAGTTTTGGTTCGAACTTAGGGTTTGATCTTTCACCAAATCAGTGAAGCTTGGAGACAATCAGGAGGCGCCACAACATAAGGGGAGGAGCAGTGCACCAGGTGGGACCCACAACGGTCAGTTCGATTGGCGTATGGAGGCGGGACGGCAATCGATGTGGCCAAACTTACTGGCTTGGTGCGAACGAAATACACAATGGTGTATACTCTAATCCGTATGGATTTGATGATTGGACAGAATGCAACAAAATTCTCCAAATGGTCGATGAATTTTATTGAGTGGATTAAGAGTTATTAGGGAAAGAAGAATTGAACAGTTATGGCCAGTGAACGAGAGGATGGCGGTGACTACAGATAGGATTAGGGTTTTCTTAGTCCTAGGGTATTTATAATATTTAATTATTAAAATTTTTAATAATAAAAAGGCCAGTTAATCCATACTAACTCCAAACCAAGCATAGTGACTGTCGCATCTAGCTAAATACCCTCATTCCGGACAAAATGGACTATGTTTCGTAAGCCCATTTGACTATTTCAGTCTGTTTTTCCTTAAATTAAAATATAAAACATTCAATATTAAATTTGAACGTACATTTTAATTTACCAGGGCCACATACTAATTCCAAAAATTCCCAAAAATAAATAAATCTATCTATGTTTTGATAATACGGTCCTAACAAAATTAATTTTGTCGAATTTGGAGACCTTTAAAAAAATGGCCTTTTTAATGGTCGATCCAATTCAACAGAAATTACCAAACGCGTTTTAATTTACCATGCTCACATATTAATTCCAAAAATTATGGAAATTTAAACCTAGCAATAATTTAACATTTCGGATCCAACAAAAGTGGTTTCGTCGAAAACGGAGGTCGTTTGCAAAATGACTATTTTTAATAGCTTTGTTTTTATTTAAATATGGAATTTTAAAATTCTTACACATTTTATGTTAAAATTTCTTATAATAAATTTTTTAAATTGGTTCAGATTTTCCGGGTTGTTACAGTCTCCCCCACTTAAAACTTTTCGTCCCCGAAAAGGAAACAATAGTAAAGTAGGAAACAAAACGGAAAATGCAAAATATTGTAAATGTACCTTGCACCAGAGCTAATCATAGATTTCCACTCTGCACTTGAGATAAGCCTGTTTAGTGCTAACATCAGTCTCCCATGTACAGTCTCTAGGATCTCCGCTCCACTCCACTTTGACTAAGTGTATCCTCTTGTTTCTCAGAACTCTAGTTTCTTTGCGAATAATTTTCACTGGCTCTCTTCTCACTGCAAGCTTGGAGTAGTATCCAAATCTTGTTGTGCTGCTTCTTCCACAACCAAGTCTAGATCATGTACATGCTTTCGAAGTTGGGACACGTGAAATACATCATGTACCCTTGGCTACCAGTCAGGCAACTGAACCCTGTAAGCAAGAGTTCCAATTCTTTCGGGTATAGGGAATGGACCAATAAATCTAGGCGCCAACTTCCCTGTTTTCTCGAAACGGACTATTCCTCTCAATGGGAAAACTCTCAAATATACATAATCACCAAAAACAAATGCTAAATCTCTTCTTCTCGAATCTGCATAACTCTTCTGTCGGCTCTGAGCTATTTGCAGTCACTTCTTAATGAAATCGACTTTATCCGAAGCTTCTCGAATCATGTCGGGACCCGATACTAGTCGATTGCATGGTTCTACCCAATATGCGAGGGATCTACATGTTCTGCCATACATTGCTTTGAATAGCGACATTTGTAAGCATGCTTGGCAACTGTTATTATATGAAAACTCAACCAAATGCAAGTGATCTTCCCACGACCCGCCAAAATCAAGAATACATGCCCGCAACAAGTCTTCTACTATACGATTCAACCTCTCAGTTTGGCCATTTATTTGAGGATGATAAGCGGTGCTCAGATTTAACTTTGTCCTCAGCTCCTCTTGGAATGCTTCCCAGAATTTACTAGCGAATGTTGGATCACGATCACCAATAATACTACTGGGAACTCCATGTAGTATGATAATTTCTCTGAAATAATTTTACACCAGACTTTGAGCTGTTCTAGTAGATCTGATAGGAATAAAATGGGCGGTCTTCGTAAAATGATCTACAGTCACCCATATTGTGACGGCAAGGAATTTCGCTCGACCCGAACCAGTCGCTAAACCGACCCAGGCCGTTCGAAACGCCTTATCGTTTGAGAACATGACAAAACGGAACGCATACAGAAGAACATTTCACGGTATATCACAGCAATGCACCAGATTACAAGAATATACAGAGTATAAATGAATAAATATTACACAGAAATATCAGAGATTTAAATTACATTACATAGCATCGGAAAATAATACAATACACAACTAGAAGAGATATACGGATACAAAGCTTTCCGGATATCATTCCAGCTGTAAACCAGGTTCCTGTGAATATAAATCTGCAAAACCAAAACTACAAGCTGCCCGTGTCGAAAATAGGGGCACCCAGAGTTTAGGTTAAAACAATAAACTCCAGGTCAGTCATGTGACCGGTGTGAGAACTAAAACAGTTATTATTCTTTATTTTAAAAGTTAGGTAAATCAAGGGACCACGCCGTATAACACGGAACAGGTTTCCTCCCAAGAATACCAGTGCATAAACAAACAGCGCAATGCTAAATAAAGAAAAATGAAGCTGTTATAAGACCCAGGTCCTATCACACAATGCAACGCAAGCCGGGGGATAGGGTTTTCCCTTATAACAGCCAAAGAATGCTTGATACGTTTAAAACAAATCATTCGATACTATTATAAGTGCATAGTGTACAAAACAACTTCAAATCATAAGTATCAATCATAGGCGACATGAGCGTCCCATGCCACTATGTCGCCATATATAGGTTTACAAATAAAACCGCAAATGTCACGTATTTGGAAATTGGATTACCGTCTATGAACCGAGGCAAAAGATAGTCCTCAACCGATTCGAGACGCTCTAGCCCGTGTCTCAGGATCAGAGCTCGAGTGACCCTTGGATCGTCAGGGCCGGTCCACCGATGTGGATTAAAATGCCTGAACACTGCGTTTCCCCACCCTTTGGGGTGTCAATGAGCCAACAAATGACTCCATCGGTTCGAGAACGACCGATATATCCGAGGCGCCTCGCAACAACAACAACCACATAAGTCAAACTCGTCAGGGCGTGTAAAACCACTGACGCCACTTTTTAGCTAGAAGGAAACGCATGCCCTCCCTGAGGTCCGTCTCCCGTTTTTGGTTCATACCGGGTGTGATACTCGCGAAGTAAAACGTTACACGAAGCTACGCCACAAAGGCCGTGCTTCGATCATCACCACAAGACTTTGCTTTTCAACAGAAGCCTCGATCAATTGCCACTTAGGCATGCCACACAGGCAATTCACTCCATGCGTTCGATATCCATCAATATATAACCCCTGAGCTCGTACGTCTCAGAGAAGGGCATTAAGCAAGAGAATAAATTCTCCGCCGCCAAACAGATATATATTTAATAGAGATCAATCACACGGACTAAAATCCAATGTCAGACACACAGTCCATTTACAAGTCCGTTCTGGGTTTGAACGAAACCGGAGGCACCTAGTACCCCGCATATCCATCGATCTCCAAGTACGTCTGGACGATCACTAACTGTTTCCATCTTCTTGGGTGTACAGCCCAATCAAGATCATCAGTAATGACCCAAACGACGTGAAGACTTCCGGTCTTCGACCATCGTCTTCATCTTCGACTTATCGTCGTATCAGTTATTCAGAATGGGATAAACCCGGTCTTTTCGAATAACTCGCGCATATTTTAAATAAGTGTTACACAAACACAACATACGCCTCATTCCAATTCATCAGTCACTAACCGTAAATTAATCAAGAGAATAATTTCCCAAATATCAACCCCGAAGGCCGAAACCAACATCAGATCAATATCCAGAAAACCATTCTACTTAGCTAACCGACAGTTAGTTTCTAAATTTCACATTCACAGGAAAATGTTCCCATTAATTTTATCCAAGATAAATTTCTTGAATTTATTCTTTAATCTATTTTTGAATATCAATTCAAACTAGTCGGGATTAGCGAACCTTACCGAAGTAATCATTTGTTTTAATTTCCCAATCCCAACCTATTCATCCCATGAAGTAAAACTGATTATACTTCATATCTAACACCACGGTGTTATCGGTAAATTCAATTACCATTTCACGTTCAAATCTAATTAAAGATTTAACTATCGCCTGGAGTAAAACTGGTGATACTCCATTCTCGATTATTTCAATCTAATTAAAGATTCATTAAAACTCCACTTAGTTTTAATCTGTGACTGGGTTAAAGAATCAGTGTCATTTAAAACACGGTTCACGATAAACCCAAAATCACATTCCATTTATTATCGGGTTAAAGAACGAGTGTTATTTAAAACACTGTTCACGATAAACCCAAAAATCAATATCGATTCAATTCCAATTAAATATTATTTAATTGGTACACTTCGTTAAATCTAAACAAAAAGATTTAATCTTTTCTCAACTGGGTTCAAGAACAGTGTTAGTGAAGACACCATTCACGACAAACCCAAATCACATTTGATATTCAATACAAGGCTCTGAATAGAAAATATACCGGCTTATATTCAATATCAAATTCTACGACTAACAAATATCGCATTGGAAATAATGATATATATATATATATCTTTCAAATTTCCATAACAACATTTGTATAATCACGAAATCCAACATCGAAATATTCCGAAGACAATTTCGATCCAAATCCATTCCAATGCAACCATTGGAAATTTTGGTTATTTTCAAAACCATTTCAAATTCAATTTATTTATTTAAAAATAAATAGAATTATAATTCTAGTTCAAAACTAGTTCATTTCGATAAAAATTTATTTTTATCTTTTCAAATATGGAGTTTTTCATCCCAATTCTTTCTAAATCAATTCTTATGATTTTACACAAATTATTACTATTTTTAATAATTTTATCAAGGCCCGTACAGTCGATTTCCAACAATGGCCATCGAACTGCACTTACAGCGACCTTTTTCGAATTTGATTTGGACGTATCTCCAAATCCAACCGTTAGATTTCTAATTTCTAATATTCTTTAGAAAGCTCTTTTCGATACGAACCCAACGGTTCCGGTTTTAGGAGAATCCGACGGTCGGATCTCCCGAAATGTCCGTTTGAAATAAATGGTCGAAATTCACGAACTGCCGCGGCGCGGCGCGTTCTATTCAGGCCATTATATTATATATATATATAATATATATAATATATACTTCGTCGATTTCTATTTAAAACGAATTATATAAATAGTTTTAAAATTCGTTTCAAAAGCAATTTCAACTTTCATTTCAATTCAAATCAAAATTGAATTCTTCTTTATAAATTCGTTTTAAAATTCATTTCTATTCAATTCAAATTTCAATTCAATTTGAATTTATTTCAATTCGCTTTCAATTCAATTTGAATTCGTTTTCAATTCATTTCGAAATCGTTTTCAATTCATTTCATTTCGAAATCGTTTTCAATTCATTTCATTTCGAAATCGTTTTCAATTCAATTCATTTCGAAATCGTTTTCAATTCATTTCATTTCGAAATCGTTATATATTCAGTTCATTTCGAAATCGTTATATATTCAATTCATTTCGAAATCGTTTTCAATTCAATTCATTTCGAAATCGTTTTCAATTCAATTCATTTCGAAATGAGTAGAATCGATATAAATCGTTTACGTCAAAATGGCGTCAATCTAATCAACACGGCTTCATAAATTTCTATTTTCAAATATTCTATTTCAAATATTTCTTTTTCAAAATAGTTGTTATTATCAAAATATTTCGTTCAACACATGACCAATCTCAATGGATGAGTACTGTCAACACATGAACATTTATTTTATATTGATAAAGATGTAAATTTTATTATCAAAATATTTCGTTCAACACATGACCAATCTCAATGGATGAGTACTGTTAACACATGAACTTTTATTTTATAATATTCTTTATTTTTCAAATTGGAATGAGGCCCAATCAATTACCATATAAAGTTAATTATATGGATTTCCATACAACACATGTATAATAGCATTGAAAAATAATCAACCATCAACCAAAGTGCACTACACTGTATAAGCATCAAATATTGATATCTAACGCTTATAACAGCCTGTCAATCAATCGATCGACATATTTAATCAATCAGGATGAGTGAAATTCATATTTCATCCCAACACCCGTGTGGGGTTTTCAAACAATCAAACACAGAATTTAGTTGTGCAGTTGGGCGATGTGTAAAATTTATCGACCCAATCAATATCAGTCAAATCAGTGTATATAAACAAATCGGCCGATTTGTTCATAAATATTTATTTATTCACATTCACGTTAAAAATTATATTTCTAACGATAAAACATTTTATTTCAACATATGAATTTCTATTCAATTCATTTATTCGATAAAATGATATTTTTATTTTTCTAACTTATTTTAGAAAATTTCGGCGGCATAACGGCACGATACTAGAAACGGGACGAGGCCTAGCCTTATCCCTGGTCTAGTGAAGGCCCACGCCATTCACACATCAATCAAAATCACCAAACAACCAAATTCAAATCAAATCATATAACTAATCTATGCAACCAAACAAACAAGTCCATGGTCTGTGGACGATTGTGTCGGGTGCTACTAAGCACCGTCTGCATCCTAGTATATATATATAACTAGAAAAAGAAATTGAAAGGTGAGAAATTCTCACAGATAGCTATCCAATCCTCTTGACTCTTCTTTGATAGAAATCTCCATCGTTATCGCATCTTCGTTGCTGTAGCCACTACATATGGAAAAATCGAATTTTTACTTCGTTATTCAATATATAAAAATCGAATTTTCACTTCGATGTTCAATATATAAAAATCACATTTTTAATTCGAAGTTCAATATATAAAAATCACATTTTTAATTCGAAGTTCAATATATAAAAATCATATTTTTAATTCGAAGTTCAATATATAAAAATCATATTTTTAATTCGAAGTTCAATATATAAAAATCATATTTTTAATTCGAAGTTCAATATGTAAAAATCATATTTTTAATTCGAAGTTCAATATATAAAAATCATATTTTTAATTCGCCATTCAAATAAAAATCGAATTTTTACTATGCTTCGTTATAATATTTTTTTTTATCTCGATGCCATATAGACAAAAATTCCCTTTCACAAAAATATAGATTTCGCCCTTTTCAAATATGAAGTTTTAAAAATATGATCTTTTCCTTTAAAAGTTCAAATCTTTTTCTTTTAAAAGTTCAAATCTTTTTCTTTAAAAAGATTAAACCTTTTTCTATTTAAAGTTTAAACCTTTTTTCTATTCTAAAGTTTTTAAACCTTTTGCTATTTAAAATCATAAAATAAAATCAGTTTTAAACCTTTTTTTAAAAATCAGTTTTCAAATGCTTTTTTTTAAAAAAAAAATTAAAAAAATGAAATTCGGTTTTCTTTTCTATTAATATAAAATAAAAATAAAATAAATAAATTAAAAAACGACTTACAGAGGGGGGGACTGTGCTGGTGGCGGCAGCAGGGTAGTGGGGGTCGGAGGGGTGGTGGGGCGCCTTGGTTGGTCGGCGGCGGCTCAGTTCGGGCTAGGGTTCGGTTTTCGTGCTCGACGCGGAGGAGAGAGGGGGTTGTGGCTTTGGAGGGAGGGCGTAGGTCTCGTCGGAGGTGGGGCTGAGGTGCGGTCGGAGGTGGGGCTGAGGTGCGGTGCCTGCCGTGGCCTCTCGCTGGCGATCGATGGTCTTCAGCGGATTTTTTCTGAATCGTATTGGAAATGAGGGAGGGGGGGCCAGAGCGGGTTTAAGGGGAGAAAGGGTTTTTTTTTTTTTTTTTTTTAATTTCAAAAAGGGTACTTTTCCATACGACCTCGAAACGAGGTCCACCGCCTGTCGTCCCTAACGTTTTACCCCCATTCCGAACACAACGGGATATGTATCGCAAGCTGATTTGACTGTTACAATCAGTTTCCATTAAATTTACATTTAAATCTCTATATTGAATTTTAAACGTACATTTTATATTACCGGGGTCACATACCAACTAGAAAAATTCCAGAAAAATATTTTCTAGCTTCGTATTGACGATACGGTCCTAAGAAAACTAGTTTCGACGAATTCTGAGATCGTTAGAAAAATGGCCATTTTCCAGTCGATTAAAATCAACTGAAACTGGTCAAACGCGTTTTCCTTTGCCACGCTCACATATTGATTCGGAAAATTATGAAATTTGGAATCTAGCAATAACTTGACATCACGGACCCAACAAAAGTGGTTTCGTCGAAATCCGAGGTCGTTTGCAAAATAGCTATTTTTAAGGGCCTGAATTCCATAGCGACTATTCAGAATTTTCAACTGGACATATCTTTTGATTCCCGCTTTGAAATCCTGATTTTTCGGATTCGATAGAAAGATATCATCAATTAGATCCTATCATTTTTGGTTTCACTAAAATCCGGATTGTTTTGCACCCGGTACATTCAATTGAAGTTTGAAATCGAATTATCGAACTACCGCGCCATTTTCAATTCTATTTATAATTATATATAATTATTTATATTCTAACGACGATGCGCATATAATATATACGTTCTATTATATTCAAAATAAATTTCTCGTCGATATTATTTAAAATAATTCATTTTAAATAATTAAAATTCGCTAAAATCGCCAAAATAAAAATTTTAAACTGGCCCAGATTTTGCGGGTTATTACAATCTCCCCCACTTAAAACTTTTCGTCCCCGAAAAGGAACAAAGTCGAGAGTGGTTTGATTAATCAACTCTACGTTCGATCTGGCTTCCATTCTCCAACTTTTCAGTTTCTGAGAATTTTCAAATTTTCAAAAATTTGGCTAACACCCTAAATTTTCGAAAAATTTCGCCATAACCTCCCCTGCACCGGGAGCATCGGGGAATTTCAAATAGCTTCCCCGGTCCTTCAGGTCTCAAAAAGAAAAAGAAAAAGCCAAGCGGCTAGCCAATAGGCTCATAAAATCATCATCACCCAAACAAAACAGTAAATTATGTAATAAACATGTACCTATTTGTCGGGCAAACAAATTTTATTCTCTGCTCTAGCCTCCTTGCTATGACCTGTTCAATGATATATATGTATATGCAAGCAAATTCGACCAA
The DNA here is from genome assembly GCA_030737875.1 of Allium sativum. NCBI lineage: Eukaryota > Viridiplantae > Streptophyta > Magnoliopsida > Asparagales > Amaryllidaceae > Allium > Allium sativum. The sequence continues at coordinate 1,028,186,760 of CM060909.1, forward strand.
TTTTCAATACAATTCAATATTTGTTTCAATTAGGCTAAATGGTTCAAAATTATCAAACAATTAAACAAACAACACAAACATCAATCAATTAGTGAATTTAACGTTTCAAATTCATAATTTTGATACATATACAAAAATCAAATTTTTTGATGCCAAATCACAACAATAGGCCCTATCTAATTTTGGTTCTCACACCAGTCAATAGGAAATATATAGAAATCTCACTTTCGTCACTCGAAAATAAATACTGGCGACGGTGCCCCATCACCAGAATTATCCCCGGGCAACTAGAGTATGATCCTATAACTATCCAGTATATTAAAACTTCGAATACATGTTTGCAAGACATATATGCAAAATCTTTATATACTGGATTGCCCAAATCAATTTAAAATAAATAATCAAATACGAATAGTTGATTTATATTTTCAAAACAAAAATTGTTTTCATTTTTTAAAAATATACTCTTCACACTCGTTCTAGGATACCACTGATCCCATCTCTAACGAGTCATTCTCATTGGATATTACTAATCCAATATCTGATGAATTCTTTCGTTTGGTTCTAATGTGTCTTGTTCTCGAGCTTTGTAAACCAAAGCTCTGATACCAACTGTGACGGCAAGGAATTTCGCTCGACCCGAACCAGTCGCTAAACCGACCCAGGCCGTTTGAAACGCCTTATCGTTTGAGAACATGACAAAACGGAACGCATACAGAAGAACATTTCACGGTATATCACAGCAATGCACCAGATTACAAGAATATACAGAGTATAAATGAATAAATATTACATAGAAATATCAGAGATTTAAATTACATTACATAGCAGCGGAAAATAATACAATACACAACTAGAAGAGATATACGGATACAAAGCTTTCCGGATATCATTCCAGCTGTAAACCAGGTTCCTGTGAATATAAATCTGCAAAACCAAAACTACAAGCTGCCCGTGTCGAAAATAGGGGCACCCAGAGTTTAGGTTAAAACAATAAACTCCAGGTCAGTCATGTGACTGGTGTGAGAACTAAAACAGTTATTATTCTTTATTTTAAAAGTTAGGTAAATCAAGGGACCACGCCGTATAACACGGAACGGGTTTCCTCCCAAGAATACCAGTGCATAAACAAACAACGCAATGCTAAATAAAGAAAAATGAAGCTGTTATAAGACCCAGGTCCTATCACACAATGCAACGCAAGCCGGGGGATAGGGTTTTCCCTTATAACAGCCAAAGAATGCTTGATACGTTTAAAACAAATCATTCGATACTATTATAAGTGCATAGTGTACAAAACAACTTCAAATCATAAGTATCAATCATAGGCGACATGAGCGTCCCATGCCACTATGTCGCCATATATAGGTTTACAAATAAAACCGCAAATGTCACGTATTTGGAAATTGGATTTCCGTCTATGAACCGAGGCAAAAGATAGTCCTCAACCGATTCGAGACGCTCTAGCCCATGTCTAAGGATCAGAGCTCGAGTGACCCTTGGATCGTCAGGGCCGGTCCACCGATGTGGATTAAAATGCCTGAACACTGCGTTTCCCCACCCTTTGGGGTGTCAATGAGCCAACAAATGACTCCATCGGTTCGAGAACGACCGATATATCCGAGGCGCCTCGCAACAGCAACAACCACATAAGTCAAACTCGTCAGGGCGTGTAAAACCACTGACGCCACTTTTTAGCTAGAAGGAAACGCATGCCCTCCCTGAGGTCCGTCTCCCGTTTTTGGTTCATACCGGGTGTGATACTCGCGAAGTAAAACGTTACACGAAGCTACGCCACAAAGGCCATGCTTCGATCATCACCACAAGACTTTGCTTTTCAACAGAAGCCTCGATCAATTGCCACTTAGGCATGCCACACAGGCAATTCACTCCATGCGTTTGATATCCATCAATATATAACCCCTGAGCTCGTACGTCTCAGAGAAGGGCGTTAAGCAAGAGAATAAATTCTCCGCCGCCAAACAGATATATATTTAATAGAGATCAATCACACGGACTAAAATCCAATGTCAGACACACAGTCCATTTACAAGTCCGTTCTGGGTTTGAACGAAACCGGAGGCACCTAGTACCCCGCATATCCATCGATCTCCAAGTACGTCTGGACGATCACTAACTGTTTCCATCTTCTTGGGTGTACAGTCCAATCAAGATCATCAGTAATCACCCAAACGACGTGAAGACTTCCGGTCTTCGACCATCGTCTTCATCTTCGACTTATCGTCGTATCAGTTATTCAGAATGGGATAAACCCGGTCTTTCCGAATAACTCGCGCATATTTTAAATAAGTGTTACACAAACACAACATACGCCTCATTCCAATTCATCAGTCACTAACCGTAAATTAATCAAGAGAATAATTTCCCAAATATTAACCCCGAAGGCCGAAACCAACATCAGATCAATATCCAGAAAACCATTCTACTTAGCTAACCGACAGTTAGTTTCTAAATTTCACATTCACAGGGAAATGTTCCCATTAATTTTATCCAAGATAAATTTCTTGAATTTATTCTTTAATCTATTTTTGAATATCAATTCAAACTAGTCGGGATTAGCGAACCTTACCGAAGTAATCATTTGTTTTAATTTCCCAATCCCAACTTATTCATCCCATGAAGTAAAACTGGTTATACTTCATATCTAACACCACGGTGTTATCGGTAAATTCAATTACCATTTCACGTTCAAATCTAATTAAAGATTTAACTATCGCCTGGAGTAAAACTGGTGATACACCATTCTCGATTATTTCAATCTAATTAAAGATTCATTAAAACTCCACTTAGTTTTAATCTGTGACTGGGTTAAAGAATCAGTGTCATTTAAAACACGGTTCACGATAAACCCAAAATCACATTCCATTTATTATCGGGTTAAAGAACGAGTGTTATTTAAAACACTGTTCACGATAAACCCAAAAATCAATATCGATTCAATTCCAATTAAATATTATTTAATTGGTACACTTCGTTAAATCTAAACAAAAAGATTTAATCTTTTCTCAACTGGGTTCAAGAACAGTGTTAGTGAAGACACCATTCACGACAAACCCAAATCACATTTGATATTCAATACAAGGCTCTGAATAGAAAATATACCGGCTTATATTCAATATCAAATTCTATGACTAACAAATATCGCATTGGAAATAACGATATATATATATATATCTTTCAAATTTCCATAACAACATTTGTATAATCACGAAATCCAACATCGAAATATTCCGAAGACAATTTCGATCCAAATCCATTCCAATGCAACCATTGGAAATTTTGGTTATTTTCAAAACCATTTCAAATTCAATTTATTTATTTAAAAATAAATAGAATTATAATTCTAGTTCAAAACAAGTTCATTTCGATAAAAATCTATTTTTATCTTTTCAAATATGGAGTTTTTCATCCCAATTCTTTCTAAATCAATTCTTATGATTTTACACAAATTATTACTATTTTTAATAATTTTATCAAGGCCCGTACAGTCGATTTCCAACAATGGCCATCGAACTGCACTTACAGCGACCTTTTTCGAATTTGATTTGGACGTATCTCCAAATCCAACCATTAGATTTCTAATTTCTAATATTCTTTAGAAAGCTCTTTTCGATACGAACCCAACGGTTCCGGTTTTAGGAGAATCCGACGGTCGGATCTCCCGAAATGTCCGTTTGAAATAAATGGTCGAAATTCACGAACTGCCGCGGCGCGGCGCGTTCTATTCAGGCCATTATATTATATATATATAATATATACTTCGTCGATTTCTATTTAAAACGAATTATATAAATAGTTTTAAAATTCGTTTCAAAAGCAATTTCAACTTTCATTTCAATTCAAATCAAAATTGAATTCTTCTTTATAAATTCGTTTTAAAATTCATTTCTATTCAATTCAAATTTCAATTCAATTTGAATTTATTTCAATTCGCTTTCAATTCAATTTGAATTCGTTTTCAATTCATTTCGAAATCGTTTTCAATTCATTTCATTTCGAAATCGTTTTCAATTCATTTCATTTCGAAATCGTTTTCAATTCAATTCATTTCGAAATCGTTTTCAATTCATTTCATTTCGAAATCGTTATATATTCAGTTCATTTCGAAATCGTTATATATTCAATTCATTTCGAAATCGTTTTCAATTCAATTCATTTCGAAATCGTTTTCAATTCAATTCATTTCGAAATGAATAGAATCGATATAAATCGTTTACGTCAAAATGGCGTCAATCTAATCAACACAGCTTCATAAATTTCTATTTTCAAATATTCTATTTCAAATATTTCTTTTTCAAAATAGTTGTTATTATCAAAATATTTCGTTCAACACATGACCAATCTCAATGGATGAGTACTGTCAACACATGAACATTTATTTTATATTGATAAAGATGTAAATTTTATTATCAAAATATTTCGTTCAACACATGACCAATCTCAATGGATGAGTACTGTCAACACATGAACTTTTATTTTATAATATTCTTTATTTTTCAAATTGGAATGAGGCCCAATCAATTACCATATAAAGTTAATTATATGGATTTCCATACAACACATGTATAATAGCATTGAAAAATAATCAACCATCAACCAAAGTGCACTACACTGTATAAGCATCAAATATTGATATCTAACGCTTATAACAGCCTGTCAATCAATCGATCGACATATTTAATCAATCAGGATGAGTGAAATTCATATTTCATCCCAACACCCGTGTGGGGTTTTCAAACAATCAAACACAAAATTTAGTTGTGCAGTTGGGCGATGTGTAAAATTTATCGACCCAATCAATATCAGTCAAATCAGTGTATATAAACAAATCGGCCGATTTGTTCATAAATATTTATTTATTCACATTCACGTTAAAAATTATATTTCTAACGATAAAACATTTTATTTCAACATATGAATTTCTATTCAATTCATTTATTCGATAAAATGATATTTTTATTTTTCTAACTTATTTTAGAAAATTTCGGCGGCATAACGGCACGATACTAGAAACGGGACGAGGCCTAGCCTTATCCCCGGTCTAGTGAAGGCCCACGCCATTCACACATCAATCAAAATCACCAAACAACCAAATTCAAATCAAATCATATAACTAATCTATGCAACCAAACAAACAAGTCCATGGTCTGTGGACGATTGTGTCGGGTGCTACTAAGCACCGTCTGCATCCTAGTATATATATATAACTAAAAAAAGAAATTGAAAGGTGAGAAATTCTCACAGATAGCTATCCAATCCTCTTGACTCTTCTTTGATAGAAATCTCCATCGTTATCGCATCTTCGTTGCTGTAGCCACTACATATGGAAAAATCGAATTTTTACTTCGTTATTCAATATATAAAAATCGAATTTTCACTTCGATGTTCAATATATAAAAATCACATTTTTAATTCGAAGTTCAATATATAAAAATCACATTTTTAATTCGAAGCTCAATATATAAAAATCATATTTTTAATTCGAAGTTCAATATATAAAAATCATATTTTTAATTCGAAGTTCAATATATAAAAATCATATTTTTAATTCGAAGTTCAATATATAAAAATCATATTTTTAATTCGAAGTTCAATATATAAAAATCATATTTTTAATTCGCCATTCAAATAAAAATCGAATTTTTACTATGCTTCGTTATAATTTTTTTTTTTAATCTCGATGCCATATAGACAAAAATTCCCTTTCACAAAAATATAGATTTCGCCCTTTTCAAATATGAAGTTTTAAAAATATGATCTTTTCCTTTAAAAGTTCAAATCCTTTTCTTTTAAAAGTTCAAATCTTTTTCTTTAAAAAGATTAAACCTTTTTCTATTTAAAGTTTAAACCTTTTTTCTATTCTAAAGTTTTTAAACCTTTTGCTATTTAAAATCTTAAAATAAAATCAGTTTTAAACCTTTTTTTAAAAATCAGTTTTCAAATGCTTTTTTTTTAAAATAAAAAATAAAAAAATGAAATTCGGTTTTCTTTTCTATTAATATAAAATAAAAATAAAATAAATAAATTAAAAAACGACTTACAGAGGGGGGGACTGTGCTGGTGGCGGCAGCAGGGTAGTGGGGGTCGGAGGGGTGGTGGGGCGCCTTGGTTGGTCGGCGGCGGCTCAGTTCGGGCTAGGGTTCGGTTTTCGTGCTCGACGCGGAGGAGAGAGGGGGTTGTGGCTTCGGAGGGAGGGCGTAGGTCTCGTCGGAGGTGGGGCTGAGGTGCGGTCGGAGGTGGGGCTGAGGTGCGGTGCCTGCCGTGGCCTCTCGCTGGCGATCGATGGTCTTCAGCGGATTTTTTCTGAATCGTATTGGAAATGAGGGAGGGGGGGCCAGAGCGGGTTTAAGGGGAGAAAGGGGTTTTATTTTTTTATTTTTATTTTTTATTTTTTTTAATTTCAAAAAGGGTACTTTTCCATACGACCTCGAAACGAGGTCCACCGCCTGTCGTCCCTAACGTTTTACCCCCATTCCGAACACAACGGGATATGTATCGCAAGCTGATTCGACTGTTACAATCAGTTTCCGTTAAATTTACATTTAAATCTCTATATTGAATTTTAAACGTACATTTTATATTACCGGGGTCACATACCAACTAGAAAAATTCCAGAAAAATATTTTCTAGCTTCGTATTGATGATACGGTCCTAACAAAACTAGTTTCGACGAATTCTGAGATCGTTAGAAAAATGGCCATTTTCCAGTCGATTAAAATCAACTGAAACTGGTCAAACGCGTTTTTCTTTGCCACGCTCACATATTGATTCGGAAAATTATGAAATTTGGAATCTAGCAATAAATTGACATCACGGACCCAACAAAAGTGGTTTCGTCGAAATCCGAGGTCGTTTGCAAAATGGCTATTTTTAAGGGCCTGAATTCCATAGCGACTATTCAGAATTTTCAACTGGACATATCTTTTGATTCCCGCTATGAAATCCTGATTTTTCGGATTCGATAGAAAGATATCATCAATTAGATCCTATCATTTTTGGTTTCACTAAAATCCGGATTGTTTTGCACCCGGTACATTCAATTGAAGTTTGAAATCGAATTATCGAACTACCGCGCCATTTTCAATTCTATTTATAATTATATATAATTATTTATATTCTAACGACGATGCGTATATAATATATACGTTCTATTATATTCAAAATAAATTTCTCGTCGATATTATTTAAAATAATTCATTTTAAATAATTAAAATTCGCTAAAATCGCCAAAATAAAAATTTTAAACTGGCCCAGATTTTGCGGGTTATTACAATCTCCCCCACTTAAAACTTTTCGTCCCCGAAAAGGAACAAAGTCGAGAGTGGTTTGATTAATCAACTCTACGTTCGATCTGGCTTCCATTCTCCAACTTTTCAGTTTCTGAGAATTTTCAAATTTTCAAAAATTTGGCTAACACCCTAAATTTTCGAAAAATTTCGCCATAACCTCCCCTGCACCGGGAGCATCGGGGAATTTCAAATAGCTTCCCCGGTCCTTCAGGTCTCAAAAAGAAAAAGAAAAAGCCAAGCGGCTAGCCAATAGGCTCATAAAATCATCATCACCCAAACAAAACAGTAAATTATGTAATAAACATGTACCAATTTGTCGGGCAAACAAATTTTATTCTCTGCTCTAGCCTCCTTGCTATGACCTGTTCAATGATATATATGTATATGCAAGCAAATTCGACCAATTTTCAATACAATTCAATATTTGTTTCAATTAGGCTAAATGGTTCAAAATTATCAAACAATTAAACAAACAACACAAACATCAATCAATTAGTGAATTTAACGTTTCAAATTCATAATTTTGATACATATACAAAAATCAAATTTTTTGATGCCAAATCACAACAATAGGCCCTATCTAATTTTGGTTCTCACACCAGTCAATAGGAAATATATAGAAATCTCACTTTCGTCACTCGAAAATAAATACTGGCGACGGTGCCCCATCACCAGAATTATCCCCGGGCAACTAGAGTATGATCCTATAACTATCCAGTATATTAAAACTTCGAATACATGTTTGCAAGACATATATGCAAAATCTTTATATACTGGATTGCCCAAATCAATTTAAAATAAATAATCAAATACGAATAGTTGATTTATATTTTCAAAACAAAAATTGTTTTCATTTTTTAAAAATATACTCTTCACACTCGTTCTAGGATACCACTGATCCCATCTCTAACGAGTCATTCTCATTGGATATTACTAATCCAATATCTGATGAATTCTTTCGTTTGGTTCTAATGTGTCTTGTTCTCGAGCTTTGTAAACCAAAGCTCTGATACCAACTGTGACGGCAAGGAATTTCGCTCGACCCGAACCAGTCGCTAAACCGACCCAGGCCGTTCGAAACGCCTTATCGTTTGAGAACATGACAAAACGGAACGCATACAGAAGAACATTTCACGGTATATCACAGCAATGCACCAGATTACAAGAATATACAGAGTATAAATGAATAAATATTACACAGAAATATCAGAGATTTAAATTACATTACATAGCAGCGGAAAATAATACAATACACAACTAGAAGAGATATACGGATACAAAGCTTTCCGGATATCATTCCAGCTGTAAACCAGGTTCCTGTGAATATAAATCTGCAAAACCAAAACTACAAGCTGCCCGTGTCGAAAATAGGGGCACCCAGAGTTTAGGTTAAAACAATAAACTCCAGGTCAGTCATGTGACTGGTGTGAGAACTAAAACAGTTATTATTCTTTATTTTAAAAGTTAGGTAAATCAAGGGACCACGCCGTATAACACGGAACGGGTTTCCTCCCAAGAATACCAGTGCATAAACAAACAGCGCAATGCTAAATAAAGAAAAATGAAGCTGTTATAAGATCCAGGTCCTATCACACAATGCAACGCAAGCCGGGGGATAGGGTTTTCCCTTATAACAGCCAAAGAATGCTTGATACGTTTAAAACAAATCATTCGATACTATTATAAGTGCATAGTGTACAAAACAACTTCAAATCATAAGTATCAATCATAGGCGACATGAGCGTCCCATGCCACTATGTCGCCATATATAGGTTTACAAATAAAACCGCAAATGTCACGTATTTGGAAATTGGATTTCCGTCTATGAACCGAGGCAAAAGATAGTCCTCAACCGATTCGAGACGCTCTAGCCCGTGTCTAAGGATCAGAGCTCGAGTGACCCTTGGATCGTCAGGGCCGGTCCACCGATGTGGATTAAAATGCCTGAACACTGCGTTTCCCCACCCTTTGGGGTGTCAATGAGCCAACAAATGACTCCATCGGTTCGAGAACGACCGATATATCCGAGGCGCCTCGCAACAGCAACAACCACATAAGTCAAACTCGTCAGGGCGTGTAAAACCACTGACGCCACTTTTTAGCTAGAAGGAAACGCATGCCCTCCCTGAGGTCCATCTCCCGTTTTTGGTTCATACCGGGTGTGATACTCGCGAAGTAAAACGTTACACGAAGCTACGCCACAAAGGCCGTGCTTCGATCATCACCACAAGACTTTGCTTTTCAACAGAAGCCTCGATCAATTGCCACTTAGGCATGCCACACAGGCAATTCACTCCATGCGTTTGATATCCATCAATATATAACCCCTGAGCTCGTACGTCTCAGAGAAGGGCGTTAAGCAAGAGAATAAATTCTCCGCCGCCAAACAGATATATATTTAATAGAGATCAATCACACGGACTAAAATCCAATGTCAGACACACAGTCCATTTACAAGTCCGTTCTGGGTTTGAACGAAACCGGAGGCACCTAGTACCCCGCATATCCATCGATCTCCAAGTACGTCTGGACGATCACTAACTGTTTCCATCTTCTTGGGTGTACAGCCCAATCAAGATCATCAGTAATCACCCAAACGACGTGAAGACTTCCGGTCTTCGACCATCGTCTTCATCTTCGACTTATCGTCGTATCAGTTATTCAGAATGGGATAAACCCGGTCTTTCCGAATAACTCGCGCATATTTTAAATAAGTGTTACACAAACACAACATACGCCTCATTCCAATTCATCAGTCACTAACCGTAAATTAATCAAGAGAATAATTTCCCAAATATTAACCCCGAAGGCCGAAACCAACATCAGATCAATATCCAGAAAACCATTCTACTTAGCTAACCGACAGTTAGTTTCTAAATTTCACATTCACAGGGAAATGTTCCCATTAATTTTATCCAAGATAAATTTCTTGAATTTATTCTTTAATCTATTTTTGAATATCAATTCAAACTAGTCGGGATTAGCGAACCTTACCGAAGTAATCATTTGTTTTAATTTCCCAATCCCAACCTATTCATCCCATGAAGTAAAACTGGTTATACTTCATATCTAACACCACGGTGTTATCGGTAAATTCAATTACCATTTCACGTTCAAATCTAATTAAAGATTTAACTATCGCCTGGAGTAAAACTGGTGATACTCCATTCTCGATTATTTCAATCTAATTAAAGATTCATTAAAACTCCACTTAGTTTTAATCTGTGACTGGGTTAAAGAATCAGTGTCATTTAAAACACGGTTCACGATAAACCCAAAATCACATTCCATTTATTATCGGGTTAAAGAACGAGTGTTATTTAAAACACTGTTCACGATAAACCCAAAAATCAATATCGATTCAATTCCAATTAAATATTATTTAATTGGTACACTTCGTTAAATCTAAACAAAAAGATTTAATCTTTTCTCAACTGGGTTCAAGAACAGTGTTAGTGAAGACACCATTCACGACAAACCCAAATCACATTTGATATTCAATACAAGGCTCTGAATAGAAAATATACCGGCTTATATTCAATATCAAATTCTACGACTAACAAATATCGCATTGGAAATAACGATATATATATATATATCTTTCAAATTTCCATAACAACATTTGTATAATCACGAAATCCAACATCGAAATATTCCGAAGACAATTTCGATCCAAATCCATTCCAATGCAACCATTGGAAATTTTGGTTATTTTCAAAACCATTTCAAATTCAATTTATTTATTTAAAAATAAATAGAATTATAATTCTAGTTCAAAACTAGTTCATTTCGATAAAAATCTATTTTTATCTTTTCAAATATGGAGTTTTTCATCCCAATTCTTTCTAAATCAATTCTTATGATTTTACACAAATTATTACTATTTTTAATAATTTTATCAAGGCCCGTACAGTCGATTTCCAACAATGGCCATCGAACTGCACTTACAGCGACCTTTTTCGAATTTGATTTGGACGTATCTCCAAATCCAACCATTAGATTTCTGATTTCTAATATTCTTTAGAAAGCTCTTTTCGATACGAACCCAACGGTTCCGGTTTTAGGAGAATCCGACGGTCGGATCTCCCGAAATGTCCGTTTGAAATAAATGGTCGAAATTCACGAACTGCCGCGGCGCGGCGCGTTCTATTCAGGCCATTATATTATATATATATAATATATACTTCGTCGATTTCTATTTAAAACGAATTATATAAATAGTTTTAAAATTCGTTTCAAAAGCAATTTCAACTTTCATTTCAATTCAAATCAAAATTGAATTCTTCTTTATAAATTCGTTTTAAAATTCATTTCTATTCAATTCAAATTTCAATTCAATTTGAATTTATTTCAGTTCGCTTTCAATTCAATTTGAATTCGTTTTCAATTCATTTCGAAATCGTTTTCAATTCATTTCATTTCGAAATCGTTTTCAATTCATTTCATTTCGAAATCGTTTTCAATTCAATTCATTTCGAAATCGTTTTCAATTCATTTCATTTCGAAATCGTTATATATTCAGTTCATTTCGAAATCGTTTTCAATTCAATTCATTTCGAAATCGTTTTCAATTCAATTCATTTCGAAATCGTTTTCAATTCAATTCATTTCGAAATGAATAGAATCGATATAAATCGTTTACGTCAAAATGGCGTCAATCTAATCAACACGGCTTCATAAATTTCTATTTTCAAATATTCTATTTCAAATATTTCTTTTTCAAAATAGTTGTTATTATCAAAATATTTCGTTCAACACATGACCAATCTCAATGGATGAGTACTGTCAACACATGAACATTTATTTTATATTGATAAAGATGTAAATTTTATTATCAAAATATTTCGTTCAACACATGACCAATCTCAATGGATGAGTACTGTCAACACATGAACTTTTATTTTATAATATTCTTTATTTTTCAAATTGGAATGAGGCCCAATCAATTACCATATAAAGTTAATTATATGGATTTCCATACAACACATGTATAATAGCATTGAAAAATAATCAACCATCAACCAAAGTGCACTACACTGTATAAGCGTCAAATATTGATATCTAACGCTTATAACAGCCTGTCAATTAATCGATCGACATATTTAATCAATCAGGATGAGTGAAATTCATATTTCATCCCAACACCCGTGTGGGGTTTTCAAACAATCAAACACAGAATTTAGTTGTGCAGTTGGGCGATGTGTAAAATTTATCGACCCAATCAATATCAGTCAAATCAGTGTATATAAACAAATCGGCCGATTTGTTCATAAATATTTATTTATTCACATTCACGTTAAAAATTATATTTCTAACGATAAAACATTTTATTTCAACATATGAATTTCTATTCAATTCATTTATTCGATAAAATGATATTTTTATTTTTCTAACTTATTTTAGAAAATTTCGGCGGCATAACGGCACGATACTAGAAACGGGACGAGGCCTAGCCTTATCCCCGGTCTAGTGAAGGCCCACGCCATTCACACATCAATCAAAATCACCAAACAACCAAATTCAAATCAAATCATATAACTAATCTATGCAACCAAACAAACAAGTCCATGGTCTGTGGACGATTGTGTCGGGTGCTACTAAGCACCGTCTGCATCCTAGTATATATATATAACTAGAAAAAGAAATTTAAAGGTGAGAAATTCTCACAGATAGCTATCCAATCCTCTTGACTCTTCTTTGATAGAAATCTCCATCGTTATCGCATCTTCGTTGCTGTAGCCACTACATATGGAAAAATCGAATTTTTACTTCGTTATTCAATATATAAAAATCGAATTTTCACTTCGATGTTCAATATATAAAAATCACGTTTTTAATTCGAAGTTCAATATATAAAAATCACATTTTTAATTCGAAGCTCAATATATAAAAATCATATTTTTAATTCGAAGTTCAATATATAAAAATCATATTTTTAATTCGAAGTTCAATATATAAAAATCATATTTTTAATTCGAAGTTCAATATATAAAAATCATATTTTTAATTCGAAGTTCAATATATAAAAATCATATTTTTAATTCGCCATTCAAATAAAAATCGAATTTTTACTATGCTTCGTTATAATTTTTTTTTTATCTCGATGCCATATAGACAAAAATTCCCTTTCACAAAAATATAGATTTCGCCCTTTTCAAATATGAAGTTTTAAAAATATGACCTTTTCCTTTAAAAGTTCAAATCTTTTTCTTTTAAAAGTTCAAATCTTTTTCTTTAAAAAGATTAAACCTTTTTCTATTTAAAGTTTAAACCTTTTTTCTATTCTAAAGTTTTTAAACCTTTTGCTATTTAAAATCTTAAAATAAAATCAGTTTTAAACCTTTTTTTAAAAATCAGTTTTCAAATGCTTTTTTTTTAAAAAAAAAAAATAAAAAAAATGAAATTCGGTTTTCTTTTCTATTAATATAAAATAAAAATAAAATAAATAAATTAAAAAACGACTTACAGAGGGGGGGACTGTGCTGGTGGCGGCAGCAGGGTAGTGGGGGTCGGAGGGGTGGTGGGGCGCCTTGGTTGGTCGGCGGCGGCTCAGTTCGGGCTAGGGTTCGGTTTTCGTGCTCGACGCGGAGGAGAGAGGGGGTTGTGGCTTCGGAGGGAGGGCGTAGGTCTCGTCGGAGGTGGGGCTGAGGTGCGGTCGGAGGTGGGGCTGAGGTGCGGTGCCTGCCGTGGCCTCTCGCTGGCGATCGATGGTCTTCAGCGGATTTTTTCTGAATCGTATTGGAAATGAGGGAGGGGGGGCCAGAGCGGGTTTAAGGGGAGAAAGGGGTTTTATTTTTTTATTTTTATTTTTAATTTCAAAAAGGGTACTTTTCCATACGACCTCGAAACGAGATCCACCGCCTGTCGTCCCTAACGTTTTACCCCCATTCCGAACACAACAGGATATGTATCGCAAGCTGATTCGACTGTTACAATCAGTTTCCGTTAAATTTACATTTAAATCTCTATATTGAATTTTAAACGTACATTTTATATTACCGGGGTCACATACCAACTAGAAAAATTCCAGAAAAATATTTTCTAGCTTCGTATTGACGATACGGTCCTAACAAAACTAGTTTCGACGAATTCTGAGATCGTTAGAAAAATGGCCATTTTCCAGTCGATTAAAATCAACTGAAACTGGTCAAACGCGTTTTCCTTTGCCACGCTCACATATTGATTCGGAAAATTATGAAATTTGGAATCTAGCAATAACTCGACATCACGGACCCAACAAAAGTGGTTTCGTCGAAATCCGAGGTCGTTTGCAAAATGGCTATTTTTAAGGGCCTGAATTCCATAGCGACTATTCAGAATTTTCAACTGGACATATCTTTTGATTCCCGCTATGAAATCCTGATTTTTCGGATTCGATAGAAAGATATCATCAATTAGATCCTATCATTTTTGGTTTCACTAAAATCCGGATTGTTTTGCACCCGGTACATTCAATTGAAGTTTGAAATCGAATTATCGAACTACCGCGCCATTTTCAATTCTATTTATAATTATATATAATTATTTATATTCTAACGACGACGCGTATATAATATATACGTTCTATTATATTCAAAATAAATTTCTCGTCGATATTATTTAAAATAATTCATTTTAAATAATTAAAATTCGCTAAAATCGCCAAAATAAAAATTTTAAACTGGCCCAGATTTTGCGGGTTATTACACATATACTGTCATTGCCTTTCTTGGTTTAGGGCAAGCCATCAATGAAATCCATGGAGATTTGATCCACTTCCAATCTGGAACCTCTAATGCTTGTAAAAATCCAGCAAGTTTCTTTTTTTCTCTCTTGACTTGTTGGCAAGTAGAGCACCTGCTAACATATATGGATATGTCTCTTTTCATAGATCTCCACCAGAACGTACGCTTGAGATCATGATATATCTTACTCACCCTTGGATGAATACTAAGCTTGGACTTGTGACATTCATCCATCACTTCTCTTCTGAGCTCAGGAATATTCGAAACACAAATTCGGCCTAATAATCTCAGAACTACCTTGTTATCAATCTGGAAACTCGAGGGTTTGCCTTCCCGAACTCTTTTACTAATCCTCTGAATAAATTCATCATCCTTCTGAAGAACAGAGATTTTATCAATTAATGAAGGCACAATAATGAGATTGGCGATGATCTCATTCTTCCTGCTGAGTGCATCAGCTACAACATTGGCTTTCCTTGGAGTATACAATGTATATAGATCATATGCCGCAAGAAATTCTAACCAATGTTGCTGCCTCAAATTCAAGTCCTTCTGGGTGAATAGATACTTTAATGACTTGTGATCTATATAATTCGAATTTCTCACCCAAAAGATAGTGCCTCCATATTTTCAAAGCAAAAAACGATGGCTAAGAACTCAAGATCATGAGTAGGATATCTCTTCTCATGCAGCTTCTACTGACGGCTACTATAAGCAACTACTTGGCCTCTTTACATTAATACCGCACTAACACCTTCAAGAGAAACACCAGTATAGACTATCAAATCTTGATTTCCATCAATAATAGTCAACACTGGGGCAGTAGTCAACCTTAATTTCAGCTCTTAGAAAGTTGCTTCACATTCAGGCGTCCAATTAAACCTTGTATGCTTCTTGGTAAGTTTCGTTAATGGACTAGATAGCTTCGAAAAATCTTTAATGAATTTTCGATAGTAGCCAGCCAATCCTAGAAAACTTCTGACTTCTATAGGTGTGCTAGGCTGCCTCCAATCTAGAATGGCTGTAATCTTGCCTGGATCTACTAGAATTCCTTTTCTCGCTACTACATGACCGAGGAACTTTACTTTTTCTTGCCAGAATATGCATTTGGAAAATTTGGCTTTTAAAACAATCTTTCTCAGAATTTCCAAAACTTCTACCAAATGCTTTGCATGCTCAACAGTGGACTTAGAGAAGATTAAAATGTCGTTAATGAAAATCAACACAAATTTATTCAAGACATCGCGGAATACTCTATTCATTAAATCGACAAAGTAAGCAGGAGCATTACATAAGCTGAATGACATTACTTACCATTCATAAAATAAGTTTGGACCTCTGAAAGCTGTCAAAGGAATACACTCTTCAGTAATATGCAATTGATGGAAACCCGTATCTAGGTCCATTCTAGAGAACACTTGTGCTCCATTCAAGCGATCTAACAAATCATCAATACGCGGTAATGGATATTTGTTCTTTAATGTCTGCTTATTGAGGTCTCGGTAATCCACACATAGTCTGAGAGTAACGTCTGACTTTGGAACAAACACTACTGCCGCACCCCAATTTGAAAAGCTAGGCCTGATCAGACCTTTCCACAAAAGCTGTTTAGTTTGATTACTCAATTCCTCTTTCTCTTTCAATGTCATTCTTCGAATAGGTTGCACAATTGGCATTGCATTCGAATCTAAGTCGATCCTGAAGTCAATTTCACTTCGTGGAGGAAAGCTATCAGCTTCTTCAAACACATCCGCGTAATCTTACATACAAGAATATTCTCAATAGAAGTAGGAGTAACTTCTAGAGAAGACCAGAATTCTTTTCTATTTGAATCTGAACCGTGACATGGTATAATAATATTTCCAAGCTTCGTTTTAACCTTAACAATTCTTTCGGCACATTTAACTTCAGCCTTATATTTTGTTAACCAATCCAGGCCAAGAATAATATCGAATTCAGAAAAATTCATCACAATTAAATTAAAATGAAACTGATAAAAAAAAGGATACAAGCACTTTACAAGATAACCCGAGAACATGAGAACCTCCTATGGACACTAATCGATTATTTAAGATCCCTTGGTTTCAAATTTAACTTTTTAACTGTGTTACTAGAAATGAAATTTCGTGATGCCCCAGTGTCAAACAATACTGTAACAGGAATATCTTTAATAGTAAGGGTACCTCCCAAAACATCTTGTTTACCTGTTCCTTCAGAAGAAGCTGGCACACTCGCCCCATCATACACGTAAGCCACTTAGGACTTCTTCAGCAATGGACAGTTCTTAATAAGATGCCCAGGCTTATGACAGTTAAAGCACTCTCTAGTACCACGAGGATTCTGACTAGGCCCAGATTCAATCCTCCTTGGCGTCTTTGGAGCTTTGCATTCAGTATTATAATGTCTGAATTGTTGGCAGTTGAAGCATTTGACCTTGGCTTTTCTGTTCTCTTGAGACTTGGCAGCTGTAGTGTTGCTCGCCTCGGGCTTCTTATCAGAATGTTTCCTTTTGTTATTAACTTAGCTTCTCTCGCGGTCTTGCTGCGAATTCTTCTTGTCAATTTTCTCATACCTACAAGCCATTTCAATCACCTTGGAGAATGGGAGCTCAATATGTGTAGTCACTCTGTTGTGGTATTCCTTGAAAGACCATTTATGAATCTCTTGTTCATTCGGAGCGGGTCCTGAATCAATTCAGGTGCATAGCGGGAGAGCTATTCAAATCTTCTCACATACTCATTAATAGTTTGATCCCCTTGTTGAAGATTAGCAAATTCATCAGGCAAGCGCTCGACTTTTTTTCGAGGGATGAATTTTTCATTAAAGAGTTCTTTGAACTTCAAGTCATGTCGGCATCAAGACCGCCAATAGTCGTTGTTTCCCACCATATCAAAGCCTCATCCTTAAACAACCAAGATGCCATGAATCTCTTCCTGTGGTCCTCTAACTCTAGGCCCGCAAAGATCTTTTCACATGTCTTTAGCAAAGCTTGAGCCTTAGTTACTGTTTCATGGACATTGAATGGCACGTCTCCCAAATTTTTGTACTTCTTAGCCAATTTACCCAGATCGAAAGGTTGCGGGGGCGGTGGTGGTGGCACTACAGCCTCTAGATTAGGCTAGTTCTGAGCAGCGGGGATTTCACCCCTTCCTTGGCCTCTGCCTGCTCTACCTCTTCCTCTAGCTCTAGAACTCATCTTAGTCAGTTTTGTACCAGCAAGGAAAGAGTCAGTCCAATAGAAATGATATTTTTTTTATTAATGGTGAAAGCAGAAGGGCATATGGAAAAACGATGATGTGATGACTGATTATTGTGCTATTCTGTTATGCTCATTCTAGGACATTACTAATCCTATCTCTAATGAGCTACTCACCTTAGAATACTGCTGATTCTATTTTTTTGACGAGATGTTTTAAATATATTATACTCTGGAGCTAAGGTTAACCTAAGCTCTGATACCAACTGTGATAAACTCAAACTCCCATGCCACAGAAGCAAGGATAATCATTGGAATATAACACATTTATTACATCAGCAGATTACGGATAATAGCATAACACATGAAATCATAGAACAATTCTCATCATCATAGCAGCGTAATCAAAATGTCATACAACATCAGAGTTGCACAGGCATAGGATACTACTAAGTACATAAAGGTTTCAACAAATAGAAAATAAGTCTAGAACATCATCAAATACAACATAGATAAAGTGATGTCTAAATATCCAAAACAGAGATAAAAGATAGTCTTCGTCTTTTACCAAAAAGCACACCATGCTGTGGTGCATATCCAAAATAAAGCCTGTTACCTGTTTACTGGGCTGCCCCTGTAAAAATAAGGGCACTTGAGTTTGCAAGTGCAAACAAACTATGAGTCAGTCATGGGACTAGCATGAGAAATCTATTTAACTTATCTAATAATAAGGCTAATCACAGGACCATGCCGCTAATGCAGAACGAGTTTACTCCATTGGATTGCCAGTGAATAAAATAAGTATATCCTTTAAATAATACAGTGCTTTTTAGAAAAATGAAACCATTATAAGACTCAAGTCCTATCACACAGTGCAACGCAAACCGGAGGATAGAGTTTTACCATATAATGGTCAAACATGATTGATATGTATAAAACAAAAATCATTTGATATTATTACTAGTGTCTAGCCAGTTTAAAACACTTTTCAATATAAATGTATCAATCCTAGACGATATAGCTACGATATACTATGTAGCCATATATAAGTATACAATCAAATCCTTAATGTCGTATTGGAAATTGGGTTTCCATCATGAGTCTAGGCTAGGGATGGTCTCCTTACCGATTTCAGACATTCTAGCAAATGCCTCAGGGCTCGGCTCTTTGATCCTTCAAGGCCGGTCCACACATACTTTGGTGGATTAGTTATTCCTGAACACACGTTTCCCAGTCCTTTCGGACCTATCATTTGGCCAGTAGCGACCAATATACCAAGGGCCCTCACAATCCATACTCTAATCCGTATGGATTTGAAGTTTGGAGAGAGTACAACAAAATTCTCCATAGGGTCGATGAATTTTATTTAGTGGATTAAGAATTATTGGGGAAAGAAGAATTGAACAGTTCTGGCCATTGAACGAGTGGATGGTGGCGGCTATAGATAGGGTTAGGGATTTATTAGTCCTAGGGTATTTATAATATTTAATTATTTAATTCTTTAACACTAAAAAGGCCCGTTAATCCATACTAACTCCAAATCAAGCCCAGCGACCATAGCCTCTAGCTAAATACCCCCATTTCGGACATAACGGACTATGTTTTGTAAGCCCATTTGACTGTTTTAGTCTGTTTTTCCTTAAATTAAAATATAAAACATTCAATATTAAATCCGAGTGTACATTTTAATTTATCGGGGCCACATACTAATTCCAAAAATTCCCAAAAAATAATTCTAGCTATGTTTCAATGATACGGTCCTAACAAAATTAATTTCGTCGAATTTGGAGACTGTTTAAAAAAATGGCCTTTTTAATGGTCGATCCTATTCAATAGAAATTACCAAATGCGTTTTAATTTACCACGCTCATATATTAATTCCAAAAATTATGGAAATTCAAACCTAGCAATAGTTTGACATTCCAGATCCAACAAAAATGGTCTCATCGAAAATGGAGGTCGTTTGCAAAATAGCTATTTTTAATAGCTTTCTTTTTATTTAAAAATTGAATTTTTAAATTCTGACACATTTTCTATTAAAATTTCTTAGAATAAATTTTTTAAATTGGTTCTGATTTTTAAATAATTTCATTATTGTTTCTTATAATCAATTATACAACTTTAATCGTTAGGTTAATTCCTGCTCATTTGCTTATAAATATTCTTAACATAAGAATTTGCTTTATAATATCATCAAATACTCGCTTATTAATTCAATTAATAAATATTTATTTCCTTTTATTAATTTTCATATAAAATAATTGATGAAAAATCTATTTTTAGTTATAAAATAAACTTTATAACTTCATTTCAGTCGATTCACTTGACGACAAATCTATATTTAGAAAACGATTAATTCATAGGCCATATACTGCCAGTTAACCAACCAATATTACCCATTGGTTTAAACAAAACAAATGTTGAATTTCAAGTCAACAGTTAACAACCAAATCAATCATTCAATCAGAATAGTTCATATAATGATAATATGAGAAAAATTAATATCTAATATATTTGAAGAATTCAGTTGGATCCCTCCCACTTGTTCTTCCCTGTAGCAAAATAGATTATCTCAAATAAAATCATTAAAGTCAATTTAACTGATAATTTCTATATCAGTAAATAATGATTATGTAACATCAATCAATTAACAAACAATTCAAATAATTTAACATGTTTAATTCATAAATGTGAGCAAATAGGTAAGTTACCTCAATTAGGTCAAATCGTTAGAATAACGATTTGGTGTTTCACTGAAACTAAACAACGTTTAGTTTCATAGGTTCAAATAATATATGAATATATATTCAACAAACAGTCGATTATTAGCAACCATAACACACAAAAATAAAAACCTGACTTATATAAAATATAAGTAGGAAGAACTGAGTGAGTTTAACTCACCTTGGATTTCATTTATTTCGAGATATCGACTGTTTTCAATAAAATTAAACATGCGGTTAATTTAATTGAAAATACCAGTTGCCTCCTAATGCATTAAAATCTATTCTAGAATGAAGTACTCGTCTCGACGATACCAACATCTTCTGTTTTATTCGATTCTATTATTAAATGAATGCGTTATACAAATTATACGATCATAGTTTTAATTATTTAATCCTTAACTAAATATAATATTTAATGTTAATTTTATACACTAGACCTTTAACTACCTATTCAGTTTATAAAAATTCATTCCACACCCATTTCTTATTAAAACATTAATTACTTAGATATATAAATAGCCATGTTAGAAAACTTAGCATGTTTAGATATAATTTGGCATGTCTAACCCTTAGCTTATTGTAAATCATGGTTACTAAAAAGAAAATGTGTCCATCTTATAAATGTGTTTATGCATGTTATAATAACAGGAGTAGGTTCTTGGAATTTGTTTATGCGGTTAGGAAAAAATTGGATTTGTGTACTTATGTTACTAGACATATGTATAAATATAACTAGGCATTTCGTAATCAAGGATTTGGTATTATAATAAATTAGATTAAGCACATCTTCATTTAGGTTAGGCATATATAACCTTTTTTTAAATACGATCAGACATTTCGAATTCTTCCCTATAAGACTATTGTTCCTTTTCTTCTCCTGATGTATAAACTTCTAATGCTACCTGCTTCTACATTTCAAACCATTCCAGAGCCTCTCCCCATATTGCACTTCCCCGCTCCTCCACCAGATCCATTTTTTACTTCCAATACCACGCATTCCTTTCTACCCCTCGCTATATCCATCTAAACCCACAATTTCCTACTTCACTGATCCAATCGTAGGATGCTGGAGCACCACCCACGTCTATCTCAGCACCCGTCCCCCACTAGAGCACCACTATTCAGCTTGCACCCACGAGTCACTAATCACGCCTATACCCTTTCTCCCTACATGAATGATCAGGGCCAAAAAAGTATCCCGATTCCATATGCACACGCGACTTCATCAGAGAGCTACTGCGCCGCCGTTAATCCACCGGGACCCCATCCAACATCACCAGGAGCCACGCCGAAACTACATCTATCTTCGCCCCAATCGCGGTCGTCTCAGATGCCGCTATTCATCGCCAGTAAATGCAAAACCACCGACGACCTCGAGCTATTTTCTGGCCATCACGTCATACGAGAATCGTGTTAAAGTTTATGCCGTAGAGGCAATCCACTTGATGTGATTAATAATACTGTTGATGTTATTATTTTATTTGGAATAAAATATACATTGTGTTATGTTACATTTGCTGCATAATATAAATATTAACATAACAGAAGTCCATAGAATAATAATACGGAATTAAATAGTTTGGATAAGACTTGAATTTGATATTATATAATTATCATGTATTGTAATTCTTAAATGTCGCTAGTCAAGTTTTGATGTTTATAAAGGACAACAATAAAACATTAGGATAAGTATGTTGATTGACTGATGATCACATCTTATTGATCATTAATATACGTGACATTAGTGTCAAGACATAAATACGTAGTGGAGAATAGTGTATTGGGCTGGTCCAACATGAGAAAACTACATGGAATATAATTAACAGTAACATGAGTTATTCTCATAGTAACCGTGATGTAATGGTCCTCAGACCTGAAATCATTATAATTTTATTCGAGGATATTTGTGTTTTGATATCATGTAAAGTTATTTGTAACAGAGTAATGATAATGGTGATTATTGGATACATCTCGAATTGAATGAAAAATTATGAATGATCTAGATGGAATATAACTCTACAATATATATATATATATATATATTTGTAGTTATATCCATGAGCCTTTTGATTGAGTGAGACTGTGAAATGCATGGTCGTGCTCAAATATTGATTTGTTTTAAACAGTCTACTCATCGTTCAAGAAAAAAGGGTTAAATTATAAAGAGGGTGATACGTTACATGCCTCGAGTTTAATCCTGGATATAACGGTTAGGAGGATTATATTATATTGATACACTAGTCACGGAAAAGGTTGTATCGGATCATTGATCATATTATAACTTAGGTAGCAGCGACATATTACTAGATTCCAATCACTATTTATGATTTTAAATATGATTTAAAATCATTGCCAACGTTATAGTAACCTATAGGGTCACACACTTAGAACATGATAAAGGGAAAAATATGTATTGGATAAATAAAATATCAAATCTATTTATGTTTTATTTAACGTTGAAATGGTATAATGGGGATTTCCTTGTTTGATGGTGGACACTAGAATTTATAGGGTATTTTATTCCTTATTAAAAAAGAGTGTGGACCATCATAAAAATAGATCTGATCTAATTCCCAAAATTGGCTGATACGTTGTCAACATAAAACCATATTCATGGCGGCGGCTAGCACCGGATCCCCAAAATCCCTTCCTCAATTTGATCGAAGAAGAACACTTTCGTGTGGACTTCTATGGATGCTCAACACAAGGATGGCTCAATTCGAAATCAACAAATCATTTTAGAATTCCCAAATCGTGAAAAGCTTCAACATGTATAAACCCAAATTTATTTAGTTTAAGTTTTCTGTTTTTGTAATCGATCTTTGTTTTTAACCATTAAAACATCAAATTTAGGATGTCGATTCGATCGATTATTATCCAATAATGGTATCAGAGCAGAAAATTAGTAATTTTGAAACTATATTTTAGGTTTGTAAGTGCTTAACTATTCGATAGTTGAAATTATAAAATCATGAATTCAAGACTTTTTGGAAAATTTGATTTAAAAGTGAAATAATTTGACTGAGTAAAAGTTTTGAATTTTAAATACCACGTATAACATGAATCGTATGATTGATAATTTATATTATCTCCAGTTTATATTGATAAATAAAATCCATTCAAGATTTGGGCATGTGAATTAACTATTATCGTAATGATTGAATCTGGACCGCAGAATACAATAATGTAACTACACATAGTTTAGATAATATTGTTTCATACTTTTGTGCTGGTTTATAAAATATCCAAATTTAATTTGGACCTTGATAAATGTTAAACAGATACCTATTTTATATTAATTATGGTAATGACCATAATAATGGTATTTAAATATTGTGATTGATAACATGTTATAAACAGTGATACAATTTAATAAAGGATTTAAAACATGCTTTTGTTCTGATTTAAATAGTTTAATCCAGAATAAAATGTTATGTTTAATTTAATTTGAGAATGATTTTAAGAATTGACATTAGATGTCAATTCTGAAAGTAATTATTAACCTGTTAATCCTATGAGACTGGGTCAAATATATTTAAAAAAGGGGACTTGTGGATTGGTTTTTGAATTGAATATTATATTATTATTAAAGAAATTGCAACCCCATCCCTAGTTCTATTTGAATTTTGAATAAAATAAGTTTTATTCTATTAAATAGATATATGGGATTAATTATCGATGTTAAATGAATTTGTTAATTTTATACACATTCAAAGTAAATATGGATTGTTTGTATCAAAAAAGTTTGACTGTCTTATAATTTTAATTGAGCAACCTTTCATTAATGGATCAAAATGTTAATTCATCCTGATCTGGTTTGATTTACCATACTAAAATAAAATTAGTCTATGAATAAATCATTACTAAAAATTTGATTTTGCTAGCAATGATTTTAACTTTTGTTGATTTAAATCAGTATGAATCATAATCGTTATTTTGAACTAGTTATGATTTTGATCAAAAGAAACAATACTGATTGTTGATCAAATGATTAAACGATAGATTCATAATTAAGTCCAATTGAAAACAATTTTAATTTTATGATACAAGATTTTATAAAGTGGTTTCTTATTTCATTCTGAACATTGATTCAGTCATATATTGCCATTAAATAACATGCTAAATTATGAAATCCAGCAAATTAATCAAAAACTAGTTTTGATTAATAATAAATGCTAAGGTTTTTTGTATCTTTTTTAATTTAGATAAGCAATGCAGTGGTTACATAGATCATCATCCTAAAACATTGTTAAACCAAAATGTTTTGGATTAATTTTATTTTTCTTCCAATAAGTTTTATTGTAAGTAAGACTAGATTTAAAGCAGTTTCTGCATAAACAAAATTTTGTTTTATTATAAAATCTGTAAAATAATGAATTAATATATGATATTAATTCTATCATAATTCCAGTATTACTAGTTATGATTGATAATCTAAATCTGGAAATCTATAATATTATTCGTCTCTAAATGAATATATTATAGTATTCGGATTTAAAACAATTCCTGGAAGAAAATTGATTCAAAATATTTGAATACAATGAAAAGTAAGATATCCTTTCACTGTCTGACCATTTCCTGGTCTGCGTAACTTGTATGTACATCACTATGTTGATGACAACTTTTTTTATTTAGGTGCCTATTGATGTGTTTATAAATTACATTAACATTAGTAATTGATCTATGACATGATATGTTTTAAGTCCTTAAACATTTTTTTAAACCATAAATGTTATTAGATAAGCTTTGACAGTCATCCTCTATTCACCCAATAAATGCTCATCCTATAAATCTGATATTAGAAGCTAATATTCTAATATATTTGCACATATTCAGGGTTTTTTGAAGTTTTGGATATGTACATATTTCTTAATAATGTGAACTGTTCACATGTAATGATTGGATTGGTTTGGTACATGGTTAACGTGTAGTATAACATATAATATTATATATGTAATATACTTTCAAAAGGGTTTTATATATAAGTATTAAACCACTCTTGAAACTTGGGTTTATATATATTACACCAGATTAATATTATAACATATGTTCCCCGTATGCTTCAATTTTCAATCTGGAAATCTAAGTGTTTCATTACAATTTGTATGATAGTTATGGAATTTCCTTAGAACTTGAAATTTATGATACACATAAAATCCAAATGTTTCATTTTGTGTGGTACCACATTCTAATGAATCTTATAATGTTTTAATAGTTATTTAAATAACCTGACATTGGTTATCATACATCTAATTCTATTCACACATGAATGGATGGATATATATGTGCTTAAGAAACTGTTCGTATACATGTATATCTATACCAATTAACTATATATATATACATTTGATGTATATATATATATTTAAACTGCCATATATATACATATATATATGTATATATATATGAAAGCTGCTTCATGAATAATGTATGTACAATTGATGTATACATATCTGTTATTGCTACATATTATGTATAAACGTTAGATGCGTGTATCTTATTATAACTGCTTATAATATTATAAATGTATATATACATTTGATGTATGTATATCACTAATGCAAATATAATAAATATACATATGATGTATATGAGTCATTGCTATACAAAATAAATATACATTTGATGTATATAAGTTACTGCAGCATGTATATATGCTATTTAAATTTGATGTAATTTTATTAGCCTAACTTCGAAAGTTAAAACTGTTTTAACAGGGAACCAGCAGTGATTTCTGAAACTATTTCAGATGGAAAAGGAAAGAAAAATAGCCCAGTTTGGCAATTGAAGCCACTGAGTAAACAAAGTTTATATATATATTGACATATATATATATATATGTATAGTCTTAAGTGAATTGTTAATATATATATATATATATATATATATGTATGTGTGTGTATGTGTGTAATTGTTACTAATATGTACAATTTGCTTAAAACTTTAAGTTCAAGACTGTTATGTATTAAATAAATGTATATGTGTAATCAACATGATAGTAACACTACACTGTTTTATTCTTACAGCATTAGTTCATGTAAATTGGCATAGATGACCATATTGATATTTTCATAAACAGGAATCTCTGAGAGGTATTTGGGTTGGAGGATATATATTGACATATTAGTTACATGGAACATGTTTATAAGTCATGTCAAGTAATATTTTTTTTAATGAGTCTACACATTCAGCCACATATGTTTTGAAATTCCATATGGATTATAAGTATACGAAAGTAACATGTGACATTTTGCAATACAAAATTTGTGTTAAATAAAGTTTTAAAATGTACAAAATAAATTGGTGTACTGAAACGACCCAAACTTCCCCTTACGGGAAAGACTGGATTGCTTTGAGAACATGACTCATTAGAACACAAATACTAGAACATTTCATTGCTATTACAACAATTTACATCATAGTACAAGAATATATCAGAGTTTAAATAATATATAGCAGAAAAATATCATATATTAAAATACAAAGCAGCGGAAATTTAAATGTATAAATACAATGTATAGCGGAAAATACATCAACATAACTAAAAGAAATACACAGATACAAGGCTTTCCAAATATAGCTCTAACTGTAATCCAGGATCCTGGGGGGAAAAAACATCTGCGAAAACCAAAACTACTAACTGCTCATGTGGAAAATATAGGCACCCAGAGTTTAGGTTAGAACAATAAACTCCGAGTCAGTCGTGGGACTGGTGCGAGAACTAAAACAACTATTAAAACTTTACTTTAAAATAAGGTAAATCAAGGGAACACGCCGTATAACACGGAACGGGTTTACCCCCAAGAATACCAGTGCCTAAAACAAATAGCGCAATGCTAATTAAAGAAAAATGAAGCCATTTTAAGACTCAGGTCCCATCACACAATGCAATGTAAGCCGAAGGATAGAGTTTTACCTTATAATAGCCAAATATGTTTGGTACATTTTTAAAACAAATCTTTTTGATACCATTATAAGTGCATAGTATCAAACGACTTCAAATATAAATGTATCAGTCATAGACGACATGAATGTCCCATACCACTATGCTGCCAGTTGTATACAACTAAAACCGTAAAATGTCGTATTTGAAGTTGGATTTCCATCATGATGGCTACTGATCCGAAAGATCAATCACGTAGTGTAATTCCCCATGGCTTACGTCTCAGGCATGGGAAAACGCCGTAATGCACATCCGCACTATATTCAGGAAATCGAGTATCACTGCGACTTACGTCCCGTGCATGAGAAAATGCCGCTTACTCTATCCAATATGGGAATCGAGGGGCGGGGGTGCCCTTATCCCTACCAGGTGTGAAGTGATCACACCCAGCCTATCTCAGTCGACTAAATCCATCCATCTCGAAAGTATACTGATCTAACCATCAGTTCAACACACCATACCGGGGTGTGAGGCTCGCGAATTAACTCTACATAAAGCTGTGCTACTTAAAACCGTGCTTTGATCATCATCCACAAAACTTTGTTTTGCAACAAAAGTTTGGATCACTGCATCTCAGCATGCCACACTATCAATCCATGTCATACCATTGATTTCTACGAATATATAACCTCTAACCTCATACGTCTCAGAGAAGGGTGTTAAGCAAGAGAATAAATTCTCCACCACAAAACAGATATATATATTTAGCAGAGATCAATAAATACAACATTATGGAATACAATGTCAGACACACCATCCATTTGCAAGTCCGTTCTAGGTCTGAACGAAACCGAAGGCACCTTATTCCTTGTCCCGTATGTCCAGTACAGGAGAGAGGACCTCGCATATCCAAATAATTAACAAATACGTCCGGAGGCTACCACTGTAGCCCCTTCAAGGTAGCTACTCCAATCACGGGCATCAGTAGCGACCCATCCATTCGTGTGAAGATTGTGACGACCCCAAACCCCGTATCGACGGTGGCAGGGGTAATCTTTGGAATATAACACAGAAACAGATAATAGCAGAACAGAAATAAACAAATACATCAGATAATGCACAATAGAATATACTGGATAAACGAAATCATCAGAATTACACAGTATACAAGATCATACTTAGTGCAAATACAGTTCAGCTATACATAAATGTCTACAGCGGAAAACAAACATAATGTACAATAGGAGCTGAACAACATAAAAAAAGATAAATGATAGAATCCATCTTCAGCTCCAGCTATCCAGAAAGAGCCATCTAAACCTGAATACAAGGCTGCCCGTGTAGAAAAAGGGGCACCTGAGTTTGAAGGTGAAACAAACTACGAGTCAGTCATGGGACTGGTATGAGAAATCTACTCAACACATTTAAAATATGGCTAATCACAGGACCAAGCCACCTTCGTGGAACGGGTTTACTCCATCGGATTGCCAGTGCTTCAAAAACAAATAGATCTTTTAAACATCGCAATGCTTTTTATAAACATGAAGCCATTATAAGACTCAGTTCCCATCACACAATGCAACGCAAACCGGAGGATAGAGTTTTACCTTATAATGGCCAAAATATGCTTGATACGAATAAAACAAAAGCATTTGATATTACTAATAGTGTTTATATGTTTCAAAAACAATTTCAAATCATAACTATCAATCATAGACGACATGAGCGTCCCATGCCACCATGTCGCCAAATATAGGTATACAATCAAAACCGCACAGTCACGTATTTGGAAATTGGATTTCTGTCATGAACCAAGGCAAAATATAGTCCTTACCGACTTCGAGACAATCTAGCCCATGTCTCAGGAACAGCCGCAACTGCCCCTTGGATCGTCAGGGCCGGTCCACCGATGTGGATTATTATACCTGAACACTACGTTTCCCTGCCTTATGGGGGCGTAAATGAGCCAACGAATGACTCCATCGGTCCCGGATCGACCAATAAAACCGAGGCGCCTCGCAATCCATCATCCACATAAGTAAAATGTCAGGCTGTGTAAAAACACCAACACAACTCCTAGCTAGAAGGAAACGCATGCCCTCCCTGAGGTCCTTCTCCCGTTTCTGGTTCATACCGGGGGGTGAGGCTCGCGAATTCACGTTATACACAAAGCTACGCCACACAAGCAGTGCTTTGATCATCAATCAAAAGACTTTGCTTTTCAATAGAAGCCCCGATCACTGCATCTTAGCATGCCACACCGGCAATTCACACCATGCGACTGATGGTTATCAATCGCACAGAATGAATTCCAATGTCAGACACAACATCCATTTGCAAGTCCATTCTGGGTCTGAACGAAACCTGAGGCACTAAATACCTCGCATATCCATCGATTCGCACATACGTCTGGACGATCACCACTCATTATCCATATTTTGGGATGCCTCCCAATCAGGACATCAGTTACCATCCAAACGAGGTGAAGATCGGTCTTCAACCCCCGTCTTCATCTTCGACTTCTTATCGTCGATTCACTTATTCAGAATGGGATAAACCCGGTCTTTCTGAGCAACTCGCGTATATAATAAACAAGTGCAACACAAACATACATACGCATCATTTCAATTCATTAGTCATTAACCGTCAATCAGTAAGAGAATGATTTCCCAAATATTAACCCCGAAGGCCGAAACCAACATCAGATCAACACCCAGGAAACCATTCGACTTAGCCAACCTTCAGTTAGTTTCTAAATTTCACATCCATATCGTTTATAATATTTTATAATGATTTATCGCTATTTTTATTTACTTTAAAATAGCCAATTTATTCAAAATGACGCTTCGGGCCATAACGCGGCCGTGGCGCTGTTTTTCTTCAGATTTGATTTGCACATATATGAAAATCTAACCGTTGGATCTTCAAAAAATTTACATCATTAGAAAGATCTTTTCAAAACGAATCCAACGGTTCTAGTTTTGGGAAAATCCGACGGTCGGATCTCCCGGTACTATCGTTTGAAGTTTCGATTTCAAAATATGAACTGCAGCGTCGTTATTCGATTTAATATAATTATATATATATATATATATATATATATATATATATATATATATATATATAAATATAATCGATTCTGGCACTGTTTTTCTTCAAATTTGAATTAAACATTCCAGACAATCCAGCCGTTGGATCTTTACAAAGTTGGTGCCGTTGGAAAGATATTTCCAAAGCGAACCCAATGGTTGCAGTTTCGGGAAAATCCGATGGTCGGATCTCCCGCACTAATCGTTTGAAATCACGGTTTCAAAATACGAACTGCAGCTTCGTTATTCGATATATTTTAATTCTATATATATATATATATCGATTCTTTGATTTCAAAGCTATATTCTTTTCATACATTTGATAAAAATTATATTTTTATCCAACAAACATTCACTTTGACACTTCACCATTTTTAACAACTCATGTGTACAGTAAAAATGTGATTTTTATTGTAAAACAATTTATTTCAAAACACGATTATTTTATATAGTTCATATAGGTAATAAAAAGATGATTTTTATTATAAAACAATTTATTTCAAAATATGAATACCATTCAACACATGAATTTCAATTCAATGAATGAATTTCGATTCAACACATGAAGGTGTTCTATAGTTTATATATATAGATAAAAAGGTGATTTTTATATTTAAAACACAAATACCATTCAACACTTGAATTTCTATTCAATGAATGAATTTCAATTCAACACATGAAGGTTTTCTATAGTTTATACATATAGATAAAAAGGTGATTTTTATATTTTTAAAACACGAATACCATTCCACACATGAATTCTATTCAACGAATGAATTTCTATTCAACACATGAAGGTTTTCTATTCAACAGACGAATATAGTTTCAATACTGGAAAATAATTCTAACACATGAATATTATTCAAAATTTCGGCAGCATAACGACAGGGTAGTTAAAACCGGGACCGTCCCTAGTACGACTCCTCGCTCTACCTTAAAGCCTCGCAGCTTTTGACAATGGGGAATCATGCATCTAGTTCGCACACAGGCGGCATGTATATTTTTTTCATTTCCACAAACTAATCCTATGTGGTTTCAACCAAATATTTCTCAACCACAAACGGGTATTTTTCAACCACAATCAATCAATTTTAACCACAAATAATTTCAATCAACCATTCGTAATCAACCAATTTTCACACCAATCACAACCAATAAATATCGTCCATGGTTTGTGGACGACGGGCGTGTATATATATATATATATATATATATAATTTTTACAATGCATATACAACTTATACATCAAACGTACAACTTATACAACGCTTATACAAGAGGTGTACAATGCTTATATAACTCATACATCGATTATATAATTTATACATCGTCGTTTTCCATATCGTTTATAAATTAGAAATCTCACTTCGGGTTCCACTCCACCAAAAATAGCAGAAGGCTCAGAAAAATATGCGGTCTCTTCTAGAATGTAGAAGACGTCCTCACGGTCCCGGCGTCTCTTGTTTCACTGAATTTCGACCGTATAAAAAAAGATACGATTTTTAGAAGTTGGCCAAATTTCGCGACACTTTAAAGTGTTAAAACAGGTTTAGATAAACAAAGCCGTATGATTTCCATACCTGTTCAAAACTAGGTATTGATTTTGCGCCAAATCCGTGTAGTTGCAGCACGATCGGACCATACAGCGACGAGGAGGGGGGACTGGCGCACCCACGCGCGATGGAGCGGTGGACTCCGGTGGCTCCAATCGATGGCGGCGGCGGAGGAAAGTCTCCGACTTTGGAGGCTTCTAACTCGATGCTCATCGAACGATAGGGGGTGGGGTTGCTATGGATTGGAAGAGGAAGGAGAGGGCTCTCGAACGTGGGTGGTGGCAGGGTCGGGCATGGCCTGAGGCGGCGGCGATCTGGTCGGGAAAGTCTGAGCAGCTTCCGTCGTTAAAATCGAGAGGACGGGGATTTTTTCTTGATTTTTTTATTTTTAAAAATTATGAAGGAGAAATTCTATTGGCCCATGAATTTATTAAATTTCAAAATAGTGTTTCTCCACACGGACGCCAATTCAAACCCAACGACTGTCGCCCCTAGCTAAATACCCCCATCCCAGACACAATGGGATATTTTTCGAAGGCTCATTTGACTGTTTCCATCAGTTTTTCCTTCAAATTAAAATATAAAACATTCAATATTTGATCCGAACGTACATTTCAATTTGCTAGGGCCACAAACTGATTCTAAAAATTCCCGAAAAATATATCTAGCTATGTTTTGACGATACGGTCCCAACAAAACTAGTTTCGTTGAATTTTGAGACCGTTTGTATAATGGCCCTTTTCTGGTCGATCCAATTTAACAAAAATTGACCAAACACATTTTCTTTTGCCACACTCACATACTAGCTTCAAAAATTATGAAATTTGAAACCTAGCAATAATTTGACATCCTGGACCCAACAAAAGTGGTTTCGTCGAATTCCAAGGTCATTTGCAAAATGGCCATTTTCACGGGCAATATAATTTCTATAGCGACCTTTCTGAAAATTCATTTGGCCATAACTTTTTCTTTCCGCTATGAAACTCCGATTTTTCAGATTCGTTAGATAGGTATTCACTAACAGATTTAGATATTTTTGGTTTCACTCAAATCCATTTTGTTTTGCACTCGGTACAGTCAGTCGAAGTTTGAATTCAAATTTTGAAACTACCGCGCCATTTCAGGCCTTGTTTATAATTCAAAGTAATTATATTTATTTTCACTTCGATTCAAACTTACTTGTCATCGCTATTATTTAAAATATTTATTTTAAATATTTAAAATCCACTATTTTAGCCAATTTAAAAATTTTAAATTTGTTCAGATTTTCCGGGTCATTACAAAGATCGTCGGTCTTGCACCATCTTCAATCTCTACGACTGTTAGTCGTCATATCAGTTATTCAGTATGGGTTAATCCCAATCTTTCTGAATAACTCGCGTATCTTATAATCAAGTGCTATAACAACACATCATACGCCTCATTCCAATCCAGAATATTCTTTTATTCGTATTTCTTTATTCATGGAAAGATTCTCGTTAATCTTATCAAAGATTATCACTTTTAAACACACTGTTTACTCCATTTCTTTGGAAATCATTTCAAAAGATTTTATAGTTTTTTCTCACAATTTAAACCAAATTAAGGTTTATCAAACTAGTCGGGACTAACGCCTTACCGAAGTAATCATTCATTTTATTATCCCATCCCAACCTATTCATCCCATGGAGAAAAACTAGTAGTACTCCATATCTAACACCACTATGTTATCGGTAAATTCAGTTACCATTTCACGTTCAAATCTAATTAAAGATTTACCTATCGCCTAGAGTAAAACAGGTGGTACTCCATTCTCGATCACTTTCTTGAATTTGATAATTTTAATTATCCCATTCCCATTTCAATCTAATTAAAGATTCATTAAAATTCCACTTAGTTTTAATCTCAAAAATCATTATTTAGTGATTGTTTAACTTTGGGAAATCAATTATGGCACATTGACAATCTATATTATACCATTGATTTCTACCAATATATAACCTCTAAGCTCATACGTCTCAGAGAAGGGTGTTAAGAAAGAGAATAAATTCTCCGCCACCAAACATATATATATTTAGCAGAGATCAATGAATACAGCTCGAAATATAATGTCAGACATGAAATCCTTTTCTTAATAAGGTTAAAGAACGAACGTCCTTTAAAACACAGTTCACGATAAACCCAAAATCATATTCCATCAAACTTGAACTTTCATGGAAAACAGATCAATATATATTCGATATAAAGTTTTGTATCAAACTAATAATATAAATGAAATAACGACAAAGCCTTTTAAATTCTATATATAATAACGTTCTTCCTTTATAGAAGCTCATCTCGATTATCACACAATCGAATTCCATTCAATTCCATTTTAATATATTAAATTGGAAAAACTTTACATTCGAAAAATTCCATTAATCTTAATTAAAACATTAATAAATTTCAAATCAAATCTTCACTGTTAATTGGGTTAAAGAGCAAACATTATTTAAAACACCATTCACGATAAACCTAAAAGTCAAATTTCAATTTACTTCCAATTAAATATTAATTAATTGGTAGATTTCTCTAAATCTTAATTAAAAGATTTATTCTTTTCTCAACTGGGTTTAAGAACAGTGTTATTAAAGACACCATTCACGACAAACCCTAAAATCCAATTTGATACTAAACACAAGGCTCTAAATAGGAATTATATCGGCTTATACTCAATATCAAATTCTGAAACCAACCAATATCGTTTTGGGTATATCTTCCAGATTCCTCAACATTATCCGTATGATCACGGAATCCAATATCGAAATGTTCCAAAAATTATTTCCATCCAAATCCATTCCAATTCATATGATGGAAAAATCCGGTTAATTTAAAACCATTTACAAATCCAATTTATTTATTTGAAACCATTGGATTATTCTTCTAGTTAATAATTAGTTCATTTAGATAAAAATA
This sequence comes from Allium sativum, assembly GCA_030737875.1. Lineage (NCBI taxonomy): Eukaryota > Viridiplantae > Streptophyta > Magnoliopsida > Asparagales > Amaryllidaceae > Allium > Allium sativum. The sequence continues at coordinate 1,028,222,175 of CM060909.1, forward strand.
TATTTTAATCTTTTCAAAACTAAAATTTTTCATCCAGAATCTTTCCAAATCATTTATTATGATTTTACATAATTTTTCCATATTTTTAATAATTTTAATATCGCCATTTCAGCCAGTTTCCAATAATGGCCACCAAACTGCATCCATAACGACCTTTTCTGAAATTGATTTGGACATAATTTGAAACCCAACCATTCAAATTTAAATCTCTTATATTCATTGGAAAGATCTTTTCGATACGAACCCAGTGGTTCCAGTTTTAGAAGAATTTGATGGTCGGATCTCCCGTTACGTCCAGTTGAAGTCAATGGTCGAAATTCGCGAACGGTCGCTGCGCGATGCGTTCTATTCAGGCCATTTAATATATATAATATATATTATATTTTTTTCATCGATTTCCATTTAAAAAAGTATTTTATAAATTCATTTTAAAAACGATTCGAACTTCATTTTTTGTTTTTAATCAAAATTGAATATTCCATATCATTATAATATTAAAATGATAATATTTTCAAAATATCATATTTTGAAATCAGTTTTTTTCGATATTCATTATAAAATGAATAAATCTATCGATAAACCCATTTGGGTTAAAATAGCATATATTAACTTAACTCGGCTTCATATACTTCAATATTTTCGTGTCCATCCAAAATCAGACATCAAAATCATATTTTGATTATTCACTAAATATTATTTTAAAATATTCGTTATTTTAAAATGTTCGTTATTTTAAAATATTCATTATTTTTGAATCGGAATCAGACTCAATCAATTACCATATAATTTTATTTATATGGATTTCATACATCACATGTATTCAAAAATAGTGATAAACAACTATTAAATAGCCAATTCACATCCAGCGTGAAATTTACTGCTGTATAAGCATTAAATAATTAAATAACGCTTATCACAGTCTTCCGATCTGTCGATTGAGACATAATTATATTCAGGGGAGATGTGAATAAATTATCATCCCCAAACCTGTGTGGGGTTTTCAAACAACAACAGTTTATTTAAATAAATTATTGGTTAACAAATTTAACCAATTCAAATTCGGTTTGAATTATTTTTCTAATTAGCCAATTTTCACTGTTTAAACTTATAAATAGATATCTATAATTTAATTTCAACTACCACATTAATGTTAACATTATTTTTAATATGTTAAATTTTTTAACAACACAATCAACACACATTATGGACGAAGGAGGTGAGCTAACAGGCACCGTATACAATTTATAATGATTAAAACTGATAAAAATCTACACTGACAATTCTATATATTTTTATACACGAACACAATTATAATATGATAAAATAATTTTGAGTCAAAAGGAGTTCTCACTTTGATTGGTTTCAGAATCTTTAAATAACGATTATTTTAATTAAATTAAACCCAATGTTTAATTTAATCAAAATTTGCATCTGTTTCTGTTTTCGCCCCGGTCCGTTCCATAGCGAAGCTCTTGTCATTTCGAGTCCAACGAACTTTGTTTCGTTTAATTCTGTTCTAATTTGAAGAATTTACATCATTTTAAAGATCAATTACAAAATTAAATAATTAATTTATCATTAACAATTAATTACACTTCACAAAGCGTTGTTATTCTTTCTTTTTTCATCTTCGTTCTTGGAAAATCGTCGATCCAAGAATTTTGCCGCTGCCACCGCCGTACCCGCCGGACCACCATCTAAAGCTTCTACGTCATAGCCCCTCGCCCACCCCACCATCTCCGACGGCGGTGCCAAGCCCGATGCCCCTCGTGACCAGAAAACCATATCGTATCGGCGACAATTGAGTAAGAAATTCGAGAACGATACTACATGAAATCAGATCATACTGGAAAAGATCGAAGTCTCTCAAGAAGTTCTAGAATTTTTTCTTCAGAAGTTTGTCAATTTGTTGAGGGGATAAATCGGATTTTGAAGAGGAAAATCGTGCGATATGGGCCATCGAATCCAAATGGCGGCGGCTTCTTTGGGGATTAGAGTTTTGACTAGGGGGTATATATATAATATTTTATTTTTATTTAATTCCAAAATTGACTCTAATTCGTTCGAACTCCAAATCAAACACATTGAATGTTTCCCTTAACCAAATACCCCATTCCGGACACAATGGAATATGTTTTGTGAGTCAATTCGACTATTTTGATCAGTTTTTGTCAAAATTAGAACATAAATCAATATACATTAAATGTAAATGTACAGTTTAATTTACCGTGTCCACATACTAACTCCAAAAATCACAGAAAAATAAACCTAGCTATACTTTGATGATACAGTCCTAACAAAACTAATTTCGTCGAATTTGGAAATCGTTTGAAAAATGGCCTTTTTATAGTCGATTAAATTTAAACTGTATTTACAAAATACGTTTAAATTTACCACGCTTACATATTAATTTCAAAAATTATGAAATTTAAAACTTAACAATAAATCGATGTTCCGGATCAAACAAAAGTGGTTTTATTGAAAACGGAGGTCGTTTGCAAAATGGATATTTTTAAGGGCTATATATTATATTAAAATATATAAATTCCGTAGCAACTATTTTAAATTTTAAACTGGCCATAGTTTTCGGTTTATAAAGTGAAATCTTAGTTTCCTACATTCGTTAGAAAGATATAGTTAAATAGATTTTGACGTTTCTTGTTTCATCAAATTCTAACTTATATTGAATTATGTATATTCAATTGAAGTTTAAAATCGAATTTTCAAACTACCGCATCATGTCGAGTTCGTTTTAATTAAAATTTAAATTTATAAGTTCTTAATTCGTTTAAAATAAATTTTGAGTCAATTTTATTTAAAATAAATCGTTTTAAATATTCAAAACCCATTAAAATTGCTAAAATTAAAATTTTAAATTGGTTCAGAAATTCCTGGTTGTTACAATCTCCCCCACTTAAAATCTTTTCGTCCTAAAAAAGAAACGAAGCTGAAAGTTGTTTAACCCACCAACTCAGCTTTCATTCTTCAACTTTTCAGTTTCTAAGAATTTTCTAATTTCTCAAAAATTTGGCTAACACCCTAGATTTTCGAAAAATTTCGCCATAACCTCCTTTGTACGGGCTGATCACTAATACCACAACTTGCTTCACAGGGCCCTCATCAACCAAAAAGAAAAAGAAAAAGCCAATCGGCTCATAAAATCATCAAAACCCCAATAAATACAGTAAACATGTACCTATTTGTTGGGTATACAGTTTTATTCCTCTTCTTTGTAACAACCCGAATTTTCAGAACCAATTTAAAATTTTATTTTTGCTATTTTAATGGATTTTGAATATTTAAAATGATTTATTTTAAATAATAATGATTTAAAATTTATTTTAATTGAAGTTAGAACATATAAATTTATTTTAATTATAAAAGGAACTTTAAAAGGCACAGTAGTTTGAAAATTCGATTTTAACTTTAACTGAATGTACATATTTCAATATAAATCGGATTTCAGTAAAACCAAAAATATTTGAATATGTTTGATAATACCTTTCTAATGAATGTGAAAAACCGAGATTTCATAATATAAATTGAAAGTTATGTCTAGTTTAAAATTCATAATATAAATTGAAAGCTATGAAATTTATATATTTTTTAATATAATATATAGCCCTTAAAAATAGCCATTTTGCAAACGGCCTCTATTTCTAAAAAAATCATTTTGTTGGATCCAGAATGTCAAATTATTGCTAGATTCCAATTTTTATAATTTTTGGAATTAATGTGATCATGGCAAAAGAAAATGTGCTTGATCAATTTAGTTAAATTGGATCAACCAGAAAATGGCCATTTTTCAAACGGCCTCCAAATTTGATGAAATTAGTTTTGTTAGGACCGTATCATCAAAACATAGCTAGATTTATTTTTCTGTAATTTTTGGAGTCAGTATGTGGCCCCGATAAATTAAAATGTACATTTAAATTCAACATACACTGATTTATATTTAAATAAAAACCGATCGAAACGGTTGAATTGGCTTATGAAATACATCTCATTGTGTCCGGAATGGGGGTATTTGGCAAAGGGAGACAGTCATTGGGTTTGATTTGGAGTTCATATTGATAATGGGTATTTTTGGAAATAAAAGAATTAAAAATAAAATTAATATAAAAGGGCCAAAACCCTAATTTACCACGAAGCCTCAGCCATAATTTCAAAGGCCACGAAAGCTCAGAATTTCCCGTCCGATTTTCTCCAAATCCACTTCAAAATAAAACCCAATTTCAAAACAAAAATTCGAGAAGAGAGTGAGGGCTTCAGATTCGTAGTGGTATGATCAATTACTATTGCGTGAGGAGCTCGATTTTCATCCTCAAAGTGCTGCAGTTCGAACGCAATTTCAAGCCAGGCAGTCCAACCGAGGTAATGGTGGTTGAAGGTGGAGCGGCGCAATTTATAGGGCTTCGACGTAGGTGGGTTTGATTGGGGTCTCGGCGAGTGTGGTGGATGCGGTGAGGAGAGAGAAGGCACAAAGGGGGGGGGGGTTCAGTTTACTGATCGAAGAAGGAGGAGATAGGGGGAAAAATGTAAATATTATTCAATTAATTATAATTTAATTTTCTCGAATGTAAATAAATGTAATTAATGCCATAACTTTTCCATACGAGGTCCAAATCGCGTGAAACTGGATCCGTTGTGACTGTGGCGACAAGAGCTTCACAACAAGGTTAACCGGGTCCAATTTGGAGCTAGTTAGAAATTTAGGCAAATTCAAACCCGAACTGTACCAGAATCGCCAGTTAAATACCGAGGGAGTGGAACCCAATGTGAGAACTCCTTATCACTCAAATTATTTTACAGTTACATATATATTAAGATTGGGGCTTAGTAGCCCCGACACTATTTATTGTACAAACCATGGTTGTTTGTTTGGCTTGATTGTGATTGTGAAATTGACTGTATTATGGTTGTAAACATTCATGTGATTGAATAAAATGTTTAATCATTAAAAATATCATTTTTAATGTGTAATAGAACTATATAAAATAGTAATGTTGAAATAAATATTCATTTACAAATCGGACGATTTGTTTATGTACACCCATTTAACTAACATTGATTGGGACGATAAATTTTGCACATCGCCCAACTGCACAAATAAAATCTGTTTTTGTTGATTGAAACCCCACACGGGTATTGGGATGATATTTGACATACACTAATCCCAATTGTTTAGCTGTATGTCAATAAATGGATTGACAGACTGTATAAGCGTTATTTATTTAGTTTAATGCTTTTACGTGGTAAAATGCACTCTGGATGCAGTATGAATTTTTGATGATCATTTATCATTATCGTTGTATACATGTGATGTATGAAATCCATATAACTGAAATTATATGGTAATTGATTGAGTCTGATTCCAATTCAGAATTAACGAATATTTTTAAATAATATCCAGTGTATAATCAAAATCAGAGATTTTGAAAAAAAAAATTATCATTTTAATATTATAATGATAAGAAATATTCAATTCTGATTTGAAAATTGAAAAGAAGTAGAAATCGTTTTAAAATGAATTTAAAACGAACTTATTAAGAAATATTCAATTTAGTTTTGAAAACTGAAATGAAGTAGAAATCGTTTTAAAATGAATTTAAAACGAATTTAATAAGAAATATTCAATTTTGATTTGAAAATTGAAATGAAGTTGAAATCGTTTTGAAATGAATTTATAAGTGAATTTATAAAATACGTTTTAAATGGAAATCGATGAAATATATACATAATATTATATATATATATATATATATATATATATATATATATATATATTAATGGCTTGAATAGAACGCGCCGCGCTGCGACAGTTCGCGAATTTCAACCATTAACTTCAAAGGGACATTACGGGAGATCCGACAGTCGGATTCTCCTAAAACCGGAACCGTTGGGTTTGTATCTAAAAGAGCTTTCCAATGAATATAAGAGATTTAAAATCTAACAGTTGGATTTAGAGATACGTCCAAATCAAATTTGGAAAAGGTTGCTAAGAATGCAGTTCGGTGGCCGTTATTGGAAACCGACTGTACGGGCCTTGATAAAATTATTAAAAATATTAATAGTTTGTGTAAAATCATAATTAATGATTTGGAAGGATTTTAGATGAAAAATTCCATATTTGAAAAAATAAAAATATAGTTTTATCAAAATGAACTAGTTATTAACTAGTAAGATAATCCAACATTTTAAATAAATAAATTGGATTTGTGAATGGTTTTAATCTAACCAAAATATTGCAATGTATAAATTGGAATGGATTTGAATGGAAATCATCTTCGGGATATTTCGATATTAGATTCTGTGACGATACGGATATTATGGAGGAATTTGGAAGATATATATATATATATATATATTATTCCCCATACGATATGTATTGGTTTCAGAATTTGATATTGAATATAAGCCAATATAATTTCTTTTTGTATCCTTGTATTTAATGTCGAATTGGATTTTGGGTTTGTCGTGAATGGTGTCTTAAATAACAATGTTCTTAAACCTGTGGTGTTAAGAATATATCTTTTAATTAAGATTATTAGATTTTCCAATTATATTTAATAATTGGAATAAATGGAATGTGAATTTGGGTTTATTGTGAACTGTGTTTTAAACGACATTTGTTCTTTAACCCAAGTAACAGTGAAATGTGATTTGGTAGTTATAAATCTTTTTATTAAGATTTAATAAGAATTTTCCAAAGTAATGTTTTTCCAATTTAACAAAATAAATTGGAATGGAATGGAATTCGATTTGGTAATAATCGAAATGAGCTTCTGTGGAGAAAGATTGTTGTTATATATGGAATTTAAAAGACTTCGCCGTTATTACATTTATATTACTAGTTGGATACGGAAATTTATATCGATTATATGTATTGATCAGCTTTCTATGAGGATTCCATAATTAATGGAATGGGATTTTGGGTTTATCGTGAACTGTGTTTTAAATGACATTGGTTCTTTAACCCAGTTAAAGAGGATTTATTTCATAAATTGAATTATCATTACATAATGATTTTTGGAGATTAAAGTTAAGTGGAGTTTTAATGAATCTTTAATTAGATTGAAATGTGAATGTGGTAATTTAAATTATCAAATTTGTGAACCGATCAAGAATGGAGTACCACCAGTTTTGCTCTAAGCGATAGTTAAATCTTTAAATAGATTTGCGAGAAGTGGTAATTAATTTTACCGATAACGCCGTGGTGTTAGATATGGAGTGCTACCAGTTTTGCTCCATGGGATGAATAGGTTGGGATTGGGAAATAAAATGAATGATTACTTCGGTAAGGTTCGCTGTAATGACTCGAATTTCCGTACTCTTTGAGTCGACTAATAACACCACACGTCCAACCAAAATTTCACGGAAATATGAATCATTACTAGATAAAGTTAGAGGATGAGAAATAGAAAGAAAGAAAAGTTAGAATAGAAGAAAAATGAAGAACACAAATCTCAAAGCGGAACGAATAAAATACATTAATAACATAACTTTGAAATACAAATCAGTGATTGTATTACATACCATCATCAAAGCACAACAGTTATTCCTGGAACAGTTATAAACACCTGTTTCCAGATACAACTTAGTACACAGTGGAAAATATAGTAGTCTATAGCGAACTAATGAAGCTTCCCGCATCAAGCTCTTCAAAGTGAATCTGTAAAATCCCGACTACTTGACTGCCCATGCAAATTTGGGCACCCAAGAGTTTAGGAAAAACGAACAAAATAAATTTTGGGTCAGTCATGGGACTGGTGTAAGTAAACTCCAACCATTTGTTTAACTTTCAAAATTCTTTCGAAAGAAATGATGATCGTAAGACCGATCCACACATAAACACGGATAGTTTTTACCTTACGATAACACAAATATTTTGATATCAAATTCAGTGATATTATAATAATGTCTACATCGTATAAATAGGATCTAGCGGAATGCTTGCATCTCATGCTCCATATATAATATAAAATCAAATACCCAGGGCGCTTATTGGAGATTGGATTTCCAACATGACAAGGTATTGAACCACCTTCCGATAGTGTACCTCTAGAGGGGAATACACTGGGTTCAACAAGAATGTCTTGCAACCCGACCCACACATGGCTGACCACTCATTTAACTTAAGTGTATCGAGCATATTATCACCAACGGTTGTGATCAGCAACCATTACCGAAAGCATACAACAGCGAATAGAATAAGAAGCCATTGGAAGTTCTGTAGATCAGATGATAATACCCCTAATGGGAATGACCCACATGGCTATGCTACCTGCCCGATTTCTGTCATTTTCCAGGGGATGAGGCTTGAGGTCACGATTATCTTTCAGCACAATTTGCCATCATTTACTTTGAGTGTCACGTTGTCAGACATTTGTCCATATACGTTGTCCTGGGATTGGACAAACCGAAGGCACCATTCGATTAATCCATCTTAGGCAATTTCTACCAAGGATTAACAAAACAGCCCTTGCACTTTACTCCGTCTTCATAATCTCTTCAACTTTAATCTCTTCAACATAAGCTGATTCGTAATGCTTATGCCAATACGGAGTGGTTTTCAGATATTAAATTTTATCTCGGTCTCTCCGTATTGACAACAGAGGTATAAATTAAATCAAAACTTTGATAGTCGGTGATTTAACTATCAAAGGGACATCCATTCAACCAACGACCCTATTTCCAAATGGAAATTCTACTAATCAGCCATTAAGCAATACTGGCTCCTATTTATATAAATTCCTTATTTTGTCATCAAATCCAAATTTTCGTCTTTCCTATCTTTTCAAACCTCGATTTTCTCTCTTGATTCTTGTAAAACATTTTCAATATCCTAATTCTTTATTTGAGAAAATATCCCTTATTCCAGTTAGAAAACAATCCTATATATTCACGATTCCTTGTTTTCTATATTTAGGAAATATACTTTATTAGCATCTGAAAATATTTCTATATTCCATTTCTTAATTCCTGGTTGACCAATTCATTTCATTTTCTACGCATAGAAAATATTTCTTATTTTATTTTGGGAAACATTTCAAAATCCTTTAAATTAACGCGATGTTATAAAACATCGTTATTATAACTCAAACCACTAATCATTTGTTAACTAACCATATTGCTGACCAATCTTCACTATCGAACTTTAACCATTTCTTTATCAATCATGAAGTTAACCAAGTTGGGGTATAGTTACCTCTCAGACCTTAATTGAACAACATTCTCAACTTTGAAATAGTCAAAGCTCATAGCTTCAAACAAAACATCGCTTACGGTACTCTCAGATTCAATCTATGGATCCATTTCATCTATGGAAAAACATTGATTAGAACGGTAGCGTTATAATCGTTGTTTCAAAATATTTGCTTTATAAAACATTTGCTATAACTGTAGCATTTAAATCACTGTTTAGATTTACAAAACAGTTATTATAACGGCAACGCTAAAATCGTTGTTTAGATTTACAAAACATTTATATAATGACAACGCTAAAATCGTTGTTTAGATTTACAAAAACATCTATTATAACATTAGCCTTATAATCGCTATTTTGAATAAATACTGTGTTCGACGCACATGCTCTTGTTGTTCATTTTTAAAAGATAGTCAAAATGTCTGAATTTAAACAATGCAAACAAATACCATTCTGTTTGTCGAAACCCATAAGATAAAGGTTATATAAGGATAAAAATCCTCTTTCCACCTTCTTTACAACAAGACCTCTTTACTTGGATTTTATTTCAAAAATCCATTTATCAATGTTTAACATAAAACTACCATTTGTGTTTTCCTTTGCATTTAATTTTTTTATTTCAATTACAGTGCTTTGCTTAATTCAATTAAAGTCATCACTTTGGTTTAAAAACCTCATTTAAACCTTGTTAGGATTAATCACTTATACTAATCCATTTACCATCTTTTCACCACTTAGCTTAGATTTCATTCTAAAACCATTAACACATTTTAATCTATTATTAACCTATTAACCATCTGCCTTAAAAGTTTCATTCCATTGAATTTTCTTTACTTTATTTAAAAACTAAGAAAAAACCTTATTTGAATCCTTGCATTTACCGAAAAATCCCATTTACAAATCTCATTTAAAACTTGGATTACAAATCCATTTATGAAACTCTTATCATCTCCTTGATCAAACTATAATGCCACCAAATCATTTCTTAATCGAATCACCAATTAAAATCATTGTTTTAATTATTATTAATTAAAATAACAATTAACCTTATTATTAACTATATTAAAAACAGTTGACTTTGTTATTAACTAAAAATAGTATAATTATCGCTTTTAAAAGCTTATTAAATAATAATTAACTTTACTGACACTAACCAATTTGATAAATACTTTAATTATAGTTAATCGAGGATTAACTGATATTTAACACCCTTCGTTAAATTCAAATTAATTTCAAATATTGGTTTCAAAACCGATATTCACTTTCCGTATAAATTCATATTTGAACTTATATTTCAATTTATCCAGTGATAAATAATTCACTTAATTTATGTTCTCATTTATAAATAACTACTTGTTTTCTCTGTTAACATGTTTTTAATTTCAATTCTATTCGAAATTACATTTCTATTTTTAAAAATAAATTTTATTTTTAAAACTCAAATTTCATTTTCTATATTCGAAAATATTTTATGGTATTTAAATACCAAATTCTAGGGCTAGTGATATTTAAACACAACATGATCAATCATAGTTAATATATCAAAGCATAGGTTACAACTAATGCAAACACAATAATATAAATGTTGAGGAATCCAGTTGGATCCCTCCAACCTGTTTCCCTGCATCCACAGATGTTAATCAACATCAATAATATTAATTTCACATCAATAAAGATGCCAAAACTGATAATCGATCAACGATGTAATCATATCAACCATTTCAACCAAATTTATCAACTATTCAAACAATTGACCATTTCACAGTATAAAATTACTATAAATAAATTTAAAACTCGTTTATATAAAAATATAAACAAGTCAGAGTTAGTGAGTTTACTCACCTTGATTTGCAGTTGATGATTCTGTTCTTGTTTTCATTTTAAAATCAAACAGACATTTGATTTTATCAGGAAATTCCATTAACTTCGTTCTCAGCTGCGCCAGTTCCATAATGTAGCCCTCGTTGTTATGACTTCGACGTGTTGTTTCTGTTAGATTCTGTTGACATACGTGATAATTATACATTTCTAAGATATCAGTTATATATATAGTAAAAAAATTAATTAAATTTTAACCTTATGATTACCCTTTATTAACTTTTTCCTGTAACCACGTGATTAGGCGACTTTAAGCCTTCTTCTTCCCCGACATTTCATATAGATAGTGGAAACGTGCAAGCTTCCTCTTCCCAATTCTTCCTCCTATCTCAACAATTCTGCACCTCCTACCTCGTCAACTCCATTCTGTCCAAACCCAGATCATCACAATGACTTCTCCCCCTTTTAATACTAATCCTTCATTCCCTTTAGCTTCCATTCTACTTCCAAAAAAAAAACCGAGCAAGATAACTTATATTCTTTTTTTTTTCACTTCCCCAAACAAGGTACTAACTTCTAGACACATTCTCGCTTCCGCTTCATCCACACCTGCAGCATTAGACTGAGCTAGTGTTCATGCTCAGCTGGAGAAGCAGTTTCTTAGGAACAAGGAAGTACTCACAAATAATAAGCATGGAGAATCCTCCCTAAGGTCGCCAATGAATATATGGGGCAGGTGAGAATCGTAATTCCTTGGTATGCCTTCTAAGCCAACCAAAATCTTAATTAACGTTCTCCAATACTTATCCCCACCATGTTATGCTTCTACCATTCGTTCCACTCGTACTGCTTAACACAAACCAAAATCACCCCTTAATTTCTCGCCAATATTTCTCCTCTTCCATCACCGTGATATGCCACCCGCCTTCGCTGACAAATCCACGTCATTCAGGGTCATTCGCACACCAACAGTGGAGATCAACCACTTACCTCACAAATTCCGTCATTTCCTTTGCAACAACGTCGAACAACACTCTGACAAGCTACAGCAGGTAGCGAACTAATTTTACACTAAAGTTCAAGTAATTTACACAACCAAACCTCCTCTTTCATACTTCGTCACCGCTTCCCCTTCGATGTACTTCAGACCGCCACGACCATCTCATTTGATCGATCACTCCAAGACGCTGCTCCACCCGAAAACTCGGCCCTCAAAGCCCCAGCAAATTGCCAGAACCCTCAGTTGAACCAAAACCTTACAAAGCCCAATAACTCCACCACCGTGCCTCCGAAGACCATCTGCACCGGTGCCAGTAGCCACGCCTCATCCTCCTGTTCGATCCCTCTTCAGACATCACCTCCCTATGCTGCTTGTAACGCCTCGAATCCCAATCGTACTTCTACTACTTCACGAATTCGAGTAACAAAAGGTTGTATCACACCCTTTAAAGTCTGTATCGGGGTGAAGAGCTGACTGATAGGATTTTAATGCATTTAAATTTGTGAATTTTCATCAAAATTTGGATTTTTAATTGATTTGTACAGTTTGGTTTTCTCACGTCTGAAGATGGGAAAGGAAAATAAAATAAAATGGGAATACCAGTATTTAAAAGAGAAAAACTTGGGGGGCACAGTTTCAATTGGCTTTGCACGCATGGTATGCGTTGGCTTTGCACACACATGTATGTACGATATAAGGATCTTGAGCTCATGGTAACAATTAGGAAGACTAAAAAAATGAATTGATTTGCATACTATACTCAGTAAGGCAACTTACTAATAGTAATAATCCTGTTTGTTTATAGAAATGGGTAAACTAGTGTTGAACTTCCCCCATGTATCTACATACTTGGACCATCCGCACCTGATGTTGTCTAATTTGACTTCATTTATGCAATGATTTGGTTTGTAAAAGTGAATTTTTCAAACGGGTTGTATATTTATATTATAAATTTTATGCGGTACCGGTTGCATAAAACTCCACTTATTTTCTAATCGTTACGGACAAAAATAAAAATATCTATAAATCGAGTAATGCGCTATGATCTTAGAAATATAATAAAATAAACTATTTAAATTATATTATAAATTATACGTTAAAACTTCGTTTTAATAATTAAATTCCTTATGAAAATCCGTTTTATAATTCAAATAAAATATTTAAAACCAATTTAAATATTCAGAATTAAATGGCTCAAAATCCTGGTCGTTACATTCCTTCCCCCTTAAAATAATTTCGTCCTTGAAATTGCTAAGCGGTAAAGATGTTATAAAACTACCTCCTCATAACCTACTTAGTCGAAATCTTATATTCCATATCTTCATAACCCAGTTCTTATCCGACCTCCGAATTCTCATACCAATACTCAACCATTCATAATTCTTTCCAAATGACATATCCACCATTTTTAGGCATTCCAGCATCACTTTTTTGTCTTCAATCTATATGCTCTTCTGCCTATCCACACCCATTCCAATTGATTTTAAATCCATTTATCAATTTTATTATTCCACTTGAACATTTTTATTAACCAATTCCAGTTTTCTTATTTCAATTACAATTAACAACTCGATTTTAAATTATCAAAAATGTCTTGAAAATTTTCTAACTCTTTAAATTTTCGAAAAATTTCGCCAGCATGTCCTTTGCACAACTCAATCAGTACAACCACAACTCGCCTTTCTAGGCCTTCTCCAATCCAAAAGAAAATCAAAAAGCCAAGTAGCTTGTCCCATGGGCACATAAAACCATCAAACTCAAGTAATATTGTAAACATGTACTTTTTTGTCGGGCATAATTCTATCTCTTGCATTTCCTTCCATTCAGTATCTGCTCAGCATACATATATCCATTTCTAGTTGGTTTCAAATCAATCCAACTTTCAGTTTTTAACACTCTAATCAACTTCTGATTAGTTCACTTCCATTCTATTAATTCAAATCTGATTTCTATTTAAGTCAATCCACTTAGTATACTTGAATCCAAATATATCACAATTCAATTTCAATTAGCAACATCTGATATATATTCAACTTCTTACTCATAAGTCGAATTCATATTAATAATTCGTATCTCAACATTTTTCTTTATTTAATTTCATTCGGAACTATTTCTAATCCAATCCAATTTTGTTCAACATGAGTTAAATTTCAATTCATTTGATACATTTTTACCATTTCAATCTATTCAACTTATACAAGTTAAATTTTAATTTCAGAATTCAAATTCCCGGGTTTTATTTCAAATTATTTTGAAATCATATATATATATATATATTTATAATAAACTCGATTCAAAACATTTTAATTTCTAAATTATCTTGTCCTTTTCAAACAATTTTTCATTCCCAAATTACTATGGTAGCAATCCGTCACTCAAAAACTTGAAAATGAACACTGATAATGTCACGATCCATTATCAGAATTATTTCTCGCCGCTGAAGTGATTTCAGTGCTTAATTCCTTTAAAAATCCATTTAAACCATTCTTATTCAAAAATACTTTAAAGTAATGTTGTATTACTTTATAATATTTCAGAAAATATTTTCTAAACACCCGGAATTTAAATTCCAATTCTGTTTTGAACTTAATCTTGGTTTATCTCATTTGTATACATTATCCGTATACAAATTATATAACCATTTCAATATTTCGTTTGATTGTAATAACAATCAACACATTCATATATTATAATATTTCAGAAAATAATCCTTTTATTCCAAAATAATCTTTGGGCAAATTATTTCATTCACCCATTTTTAAAATAATATTACATCGAATTGCTTTGTTCGAGAGTTTAGAAATACCTATCAATACAGTTGTACATCCTGTATCGACCAGAATTCATAAAGCACTCAACAAACCAACACAATATAAAACAATTTTTATATCAATCTACAAATACGCTCTCATATATGTATACTCAAACTGAATCTAGGGTATTACTAGCCACATCTCTATTGAGTTACGCCACAGAGCCAAGGTTATTACTCAACCTTCAGCTCTGATACCAACTGTAATGACCCGAATCTCTGTACTCTTTGAGTCGACAAATAATGCCACACATCCAATCCCAATTTCATGGAAATACGAATCATTATTAAAAAGAAGTTAAAGGATGAGAAATAGAAAGAAAAGTTAGAATAGAAGAAAAACGAAGAACACAAATCTCACAGCAGAACAAATAAAATATATTAATACAAATCAGTGTTTGTATATACATACCATCATCAGGGCACAACATTTATTCCTGGAATGGTTATAAACACCTATTTCCAGATACAACATAGTACACAGCGGAAAATATAGTAGTCTATAGCGAACTGATGAAGCCTCCTACTTCAAGCTCCTCCAAGTCAATCTGTAAAATCCCGACTACTTGATTGCCTGTACAAATTTGGGCACCCAAGAGTTTAGGGAAAACGAAAAAAATAAAATTTGGGTCAGTCATGGGACTGGTGTGAGTAAACTCCAACCATTTGTTTAACTTTCAAAATTCTTTCGAAAGAAATGATGATCGTAAGACCGATCCACACATAAACACGGATGGTTTTTACCTTACGATAACACAAATATTTTGATATCAAATTCAGTGATATTATAATAATGTCTACATCGTATAAATAGGATCTAGCGGAATGCTTGCATCTCACGCTCCATATATAATATATAATCAAAAACCCAGGGCGCTTATTGGAGATTGGATTTCCAACATGACAAGGTATTGAACCACCTTCCGATAGTGTACCTCTAGAGGGGAATACACTGGGTTCAACAAGAATGTCTTGCAACCCGACCCACACATGGCTAACCACTCATTTAACTTAAGTGTATCGAGCATGTTATCACCAACGGTTGTGATCAGCAACCATTACCGAAAGCATACAACAGCGAATAGAATAAGAAGCCATTGGAAGTTCTGTAGATCAGATGATAATACCCCTAATGGGAATGACCCACATTGTAACACCTTGTATTTTCTATGTTTATTAAAGTAACGAATTTAAGAATACTTAATTATAAAATTGAAAATTAAGGGAATCGGGTTACGCCATTGCGTTCGTCTCAGAATTTTTCTTGAGATAGAGTCCGAGTTTGCGTGAATCAGACTCCGTATGAAGAAGTTATAGAGTTCAGAAGATTTCATATTTTAAATAGAAAATTATATAATTAAATATTTAATAAAACAAAAACTGTTTAAATTTTGAAAATCACGTGGCTCAGCTGGGCAGGAAAAATCCCGCCCATAGGGGTCGACTCCCCCAAGGGGGGTCGACATAGGTGTCGACCCCCCAAGAGGGGCGTCGACTAGGGTGTCGACCCCCCTATAGGGGTCGACCCCTTCGCCCAGATCCAAACAGTGACGATTTTCTGACTTGTTGCTAAGTGTTTTCTGACTTACTGCTGAGTCACAATGACATAGGTGGCAGTTTCTGGATAACTCTATCTAGATTGGACGGTTGTGATTGCTCCTAGGATGATCTAACGGCTCACCTAAGTTTAAACCTCTATAAAAGCAATCCTAGTCCTCAAACCTAAATCACACAATTTCATTCCAAGGAGCCACCATGCTGTCCATGATCGTCCTAGCCTAGCCACCATTTCTTCTCAAACTAGAAAGCAAGTTAGAAGCTACGAATCAAATCAAAATTAGATAGTCTACGTCAAGGGATTGCTTTTCAGTTTCAGAAAACAGATCCCAGAAAAAAGACTTTCTTTTGTTTGTAAGTCCTGTTATTATTTAGATGTGAACGATTAAAAGTTATGATTTGTAATAAAGTGAAAACTAGAGTTATCCCTAGCTGTAAGATAATGGTGATGCTGATTCATGTCTATTCTTGTAACGATTCTATCGTATATGCCTATGAGACTATTGTGGTTTATTAGACTTATTATGTTGATGTTAAACCAATCATGTATTATGTAAATTTGGTGACTTTTCATGTTATGTTACATGCAAGTTTTTAGGCTAAGTTATATATATGTTTAGATCTACATTCTCCTATGTTAAGATTCATGTTTATTGGATCCAAAATAAAAGCTCACATTCTCATGCCTAGTTGGATTTGTGTAAATTCTATATGCTTAAGATTCATATTAATTGGATCCAAATTGCAAGTTTACATTTACATGCCTAGTTGGATTTGGATAATTTCATATGCTTAAGACTCATGTTCATTGGATCCAAAAAAAAAAAAAAATGCAAGTTCATTGTTTTATGCCAAATTAACATGACACATGTTTAGTTAGATCCTTATTATTTTATGTTGTATGAATGGTACGTGCTCCTTTCTTTCCCCTTTTCTATATAAGTTAGGCTAAGTTGCGAGCCTAACATTCTGTGTTAATTTTGCGAACGTATAATGGGGGTTACGTTGGGAAAACCTTAAATTTCATATTACTGGCATAATTTGGCCCATGAATATATGAATGATTAGTGGCATAAAAATGGTATAATTTATATACCTAAATTTTTTGAATATGATTTAGAGGGAAAATGGGACAAGACTTGAATGGCAATAACTGTGGATAATTTACATATAAATATAAAAGGTAAATATGTAAATTAAGTAAAAGACGAATATGCCTAACCCGAGGTTAGATTGAGTTACGGTGTAAGACTGCCTGGAACCACCCGGCACATCCAGCAACCGTAACAATATAGATCTAATGTGAGAGGTTAGCGCATCAAGCCCAAAAAAACCCGGGGTTAGATTGAGTTGTGGTGTAAGACTGCCCAGAACCGACCGGCACATCTAGCGACCACAACAATACATATCTAATGTGAGTGGTTGGTGCTTTAATGAATGAATTAAATCTAAGACAAGAATGGTATGGTTAAGTTAATTAAAGAAACACTTAACCAATACAACATGTTAACTAAACTGGTGGGTGAGGTTAGGTTAATTTGAGAACACTTAACCATTTTAACATGTTGATTAGGAAACCCTAGTAACGGGGACCCATTTCAGCAGTAACCCACATAGATGTATCATGGTACCCTGAATTAGGCAGGGTGGGGCATGATTACTGGGCTGATTATAAGAAGTCAAAACAACAGCGGGTGGTGTGTCAGCGTAGGTTCCGACGGAGTGCAGGCGTGCACGTACTCCGGAGTGGAAAAAGCAGGCATTGGGCATTAACACTGTGCATCTAGAATTGTGTCGGGTTGCCACCATAGGATTCGATACAACCCATGGTGGGACCAGCATAGGTATTGCGACACCCCATATTTTCTGTAAACATTAAAGTAATGGATTAAAGAATAACTAATTTCAAATGTAAAAATTAAGGGAAATGGGTTACTCCATTGCATTCGTCTCGGAATTCTGCTTGAGATAGAGTCCAAGTTTCGTAAATCGGACTCCGTATGAAGGAGTTATGACTTTCAGAAGTTTCAAGAATTTAAATAAATAGATTAGATTAAAGTTCAGAAAATTCAAATTTCGAAATCAGAAGCAAAAGCGGGCTAGGCTGGAATTTTCCCGCCCAAGGCCAGGTCGACCAGGGGTCGGCCTCCCCCCATACAAGTCGACCAGGGGGTCGACCTCCCCCTCGGGCAAGATCTGAAACCTGACGTGTTTTTTTGTGTGACGATTTGCTGTGTCATTAGGGATTGTGTGGCAAGTTCTTGTTGGTTCTCTTAGGTTTGAATGGCTTTGATTGGCCCTCGGTTGATCTGACGCTCCTATTAAATCAAACTTCTATATAAGCAACCTAAATCTAAACCCTAAGCCACACAAAAATATTCCTAAGACCGTCATGCTATCAATACTCAACCTAGAGTAGCCTCCATTCTCCTTCAACTAGAAAGCAAGTTAGGAATTACAAATCAAATCTAATTCAACTAAGAGAATTCAACGTCTACAACAAAGGAGAGCTATTCAATTTCAGAATACAGATCCTAGAACATAAGACTAGTCTCCTTATTGTAAGCCCGGTTATCATTTAGACCTAAATGATATTAGAATTGTGACTAAATAACTGGATGTAGAACAACGCCTAATGTAAATTTATGCCTATCCTTTTTGTTAAAACTGAATTGATTAAGACTATGACTCTTATCATGTTAAGTTTGTGATTATGTTGTATGTAATTTGATGATAAATGTTAAATGCTTGGCAATGATTCCATATGTTGTATAATTTAGCAATGACATATATTTTGTGTAATTTAGCGATGACATATTATGTTGTATGCTTTGGCGATGACATATCATGTTGAATAAATTGACAATGACATATTATGTTGTATAATTTGGCAATGGAATATCATGTTATGTAATTTGGCGATGACATACCATGTTGTATAATTTGGCGATGACATTTCACGTTGTATGATTTGGTAATGACACCTATACGTTTTATGTCAATTTGGGAATTTTGCTATGTTTATGCAAGTTCAACCATGTTCACATATATGACTAGAACTACATGCTAATTTGCAAGTTCACAACTACATGCCTAATTTTAAGTTTATGTAGTTCTATGTAAAACCCCTATTTCACGATTCATGCTGAGTAGATCTAAATTTGCAAGTTTATAATTAAATGTATTTTGTTCTATGCCAAATTCATATGACACATGTGTAGTTAGATCCATATTTTTATGATGTTGGAATTATAACATGTTCCTCTTTTTCCCCTTTTGTGTATAAGTTAGGCTATGTATCGAGCCTAACATTTTATGTGATTCATTCGAACGTTTAACGGGGGTAACGTTGGGGAAAAACATGAAATTACATATAATTGGCATATTTGGCTCATAAACATGTAAATGTTTTATGGCATAAAGAGGTATAAATTTTTGTACCTAAAATTATGAACTTGATTTAAAAGGGAAAGTGGGGCTTGATTTTAATGACAATTATTTACATATAAATATAAAGTGATAAATATGTAAATTTAGAAAAGACGAATATGCCTAACCCGAGGTTAGATTGAGTTACGGTGCAAGACTGCCCGGAACCGCCCGGCACATCTAGCAACTATAAAAATATATATCTAATGTGCGAGGTTAGACTGAGTTGTAGTGTAAACCTGCCCGGACCCGACCGGCACATCCAGTGACCGCAACAATACCTGTCTAATGTGATTGGTTGGTGCTTCAATGAGTGAATTAAATCTAAGTCAGGAATGGTAGGGTTAAGTTAATTAAGGCAACACTTAACCAATACAACATGTTAACTAAACTGATGGGTAGGGTTAGGTTAACTTGGACACTTAACTAATGTAACATGTTGATTAGGAAACCCTAGTAACGGGGACCCATTTCAGCTGTAACCCACATAGATGTATCATGGTACCCTGAACTAGGCAGGATGGGGCACGATTACTGGGCTGATTGTCAAAACAATGGCGGTTGGTGCATCAGTGTAGGTTCTGATGGAGTACGGGCGTGCACGTACTCCGGAGTGGAAAAAGCAGGCACTGGGCATCAGTAGTTATACACTGTGCATCTTGAATTGTGTCAGGTTGCCACCATAGGATTTGATACACCCCATGGTGGGACCGGCAAAGGTATCTACAATCGAGCCGGGCCGTATGACACAAGTAGTAAATGCGTGCGAGTAGGAGCCGATCAATAAAAAGGGATCACTGGTTTTGCACTCATGACTATGGTTGAAATATCTAGTAGGTGCAGAGAATATGGATATGAGTGCGATAGTGTGATTAGTTTATCTGGCCTTGTTTATCTTGCCTTATCTTATGTTACCTTATTTCTTTGTTATTGTTCTACGTCCAGTTTATTCATGTCATAGTTCTCTTACCAGTTTACATGTTGAATAATCACTGGACTTACCAGACTTATGTCTGACCCATTTTCTTTCACTCTCTTTTCTTCCGTTTCCCCCCTCACGTAGTCAGGGAGGGAATAGCTCAGCTTAATTTGGACCGTTCATCTTCCCAAGCTTGAAAACTCTGTGATGTATTGATTGGAACCTCTTATCTTTGGCTATGGCTTTGGACACACTACTACTTGGGGATTTATGCAGTTTTATTGTGTTTTATGCTTTTTATGTTATAATCGAGACAGAGATTTTGATGTAATGATTTGGAAGTTGTTTTGAGACAGTTTGCTGTAATCTTTTGTTATGAACCACATATGAAATAAATTTCTTTTTTTCCGCTGCTTATATATGTCTGTCTTGTAAATTATCAGTGTCTTTTACCTATAATGCTCCACCAAAGTTAGGACATTCCCTTTGTGAGTGACCTTAATGGAGGTGGGGTGTTTCACTTGGTATTAGAGCAAAGGTTTAACAGATCAGATAAAATTTTTGAAAACTATCTTTCAAAAAGAAGTTTAAAGGAGCAATTTTCAAGAAAAAGTGTTGTTTTATTTTAAAAAGGCATTATCCCCTAAATCCGTATGCACTATCTTCCTATCCTTTGTTTTGAATCTTTCCTTTTTCGTTTCGGCATGTCTGGGGATCTTAACCTTCCAGAGGGCGTGCCGGTACCTGGCTGGTTCAGAAGGTACCTAGAGGCTAGGGCTAATGTCGCAGGCCCAGCAGACGTTCCTCCTCCCCCAGCTGCAGCGGTTCCTCCTCCTCCTCGTGCAAATGTTTTATCAAAAATATGTAGGGACTTTCGAGCTATGGGTGGAAAGAACTTCAATGGAAATGAATCCTTCGTGGAAGCAAGAAACTAGCTCAATGAAATTGAGGATTTGTTTGTTATCTTCGAAGTGGACGATAGGCAGAAGATACAGTTGGCCGTATGGTTACATAGTGACGAAGCTTCCTATTGGTGGGAAGTTACTAATGCTGAAAGACCAGTTGAAACTTGGATGGATTTTAGAATGAGGTTTGAAATGAAATTCCTCTAACAAGCTGAACAAAGCCTACAGATAGAGAAGTTCTTAGCTCTCAAATAGGGAAGTATTTCGGTCAAGGAATACGTTAACCAATTCAACCAGCTGGCTAGGTTCGGATTGGAGTTAGTTAACACTCCACATAAGAAGGCTCTCCGTTTTGTTAAAGGATTGAACGAGCCTCGGCACAGCGTAGCTATGTCCCATATACCTATGGGTGCGATTTATGAGAGACTGGCGGACATGGCACTGTTACAAGAAGAAGATAAGATTGGCAAGAAAGAGACAAATGTTGATGTACCTCAAGATAAGAAAGTGGAAGGATCACAGAGCAAGAAAACAGATTCTAAGAAGGGCGGGAATAATAACAAACCCCGTGACAAGAGGAAGTGTAATTTTTGTGGCATTCCTTGACATCTGGTTAAGGACTGCAGAAAGAAGAAGAGGAAGATGGATGGCTGTTTCCATTACGGCGAGACGGGACACATGGCTAAGGACTGCCCAAGAAAGTAAGGGCAAGGGCAGAGAGCTGGATCTACTTCTAGAGGGCAGGTTCACGCTCTCATGGCACCTCTACAAGAACGAGGTAGAAATGTTTCTGTTGAGAGTTTAGTTTATCTTTTTGATCATCCTGTTCGTACACTCTTTGATTCTGGCGCATCGCACTTTTTTGTATCTACCGCTTTAATTGAATCTCTGCACCTAGACACCAGTTTAGTAAAGGATCCCTTGGTTGTTTCAAATCCAATTGGGTGCTCAACTTATTTGTCAATGATTTGTTTGGATTTGGAAATTTCTATACTAAGTGTTGGGTTTAGATGTAATGCCTATGTGTTGGGCTTCACGGGCTATGGGTTGATTCTAGGCATGGATTGGCTATCCAGTAATGGTGCCATTCTCGATTGTGAAAAGAGAGTGGTTAAACTCATGACTCGCCTCAGTAACACTCTCGAAATTTCTTGTAATCCCATGAACTCTGTTATGCTTAGCTATCTAGAATCTCTTGATGCGTCTGTTGAGAATTTGCGGTCTGTTAGAGTAGTCCGTGAATACTCGGATGTCTTTGAAGAGGTGAAGGGCTTACCTACGAAGCGTGAGATAGACTTCCGCATATACCTTGTTGATAATGCAAAACCGGTTGCTTTACCCGTTAGACACATGGATCCAAGGGAGAGGAAAGAACTCAGCAAGCAAGTTAAAGAGTTGCTTGAAAAGCGGTTTATAAGGTGGAGTATTTCTGAATGGGGTGGTCCAGTAGTGTTTGCAACTAAAGCGGACGGTTCGCTTTGCCTATTCGTGGATCATAGGGAGCTAAACAAGCTGACCAAGAAGAATAGGCACCCACTCCCAAGAATAAATGACTTTTTCAATCAGCTTGTAGATGCATCGTTTTTCTCCCAACTAGATCTAGCTACCGGGTTTCATCAGCTAAGAGTGGCTGAAGACAATATTGATAAGACCGCGTTCAGAACCCCAGAAGGTTTCTTCGAGTGGCTTGTAATGCCTTTCGGCTTGACGAACGCACCTACTTATTTCGTTGACTTGATGATCAGGGTGTTCATGGAGTTCCTTAATAAGTTTGTGTTGGTCTTTATAGATGACATTTTGATTTTCTCAAATAGTGAGGAAGAGCATGCTCAACATTTAAAAGAAGTCATGGATACTCTTCGAGCACATCAGTTGAAAGCCAAATTCTCCAAATGCCACTTCTGGAAAGAGGAAGTAAGTTTTCTTGGACATGTGGTGTCCAAGGAAGGGTTAGCTGTAGACCCCGCAAAGGTAGTTGCGGTACAAGATTAGAAGGTCCCATGGAATGCGACCGAAGTCCGAAGCTTCCTCGGGCTAACGGGATTTTACCAAAAATTCAACAAAGACTTTGCAAAAATCTCAGCTCCGCTTACAAGGTTGACGAAGAAGAACCTAACTTTCAATTGGGATTTGGATTGCGATGTTGCTTTCCAACGATTGAAGAGGGCTCTAACAACAGCCCCAGTTCTGGCATTACCGAATGGGAGCAAGATGTTTATCGTATACACGGATGCATGTGGTACAGGACTAGGTGTTGTCTTGATGCAAGAAGGGAATGTAGTAGCTTATGGAGGCAGACAGTTGAAAGTACATGAGAAAAACTACCCAACCCACGATCTAGAGTTGGCTGCGATCGTCTTTATGCTTAAGTCTTGGCGCCATTATCTTCTAGGTGAGAAGTTTGAATTTTATATTGACCATAAATCGTTGAAGTACCTTTTCTTGTAGAAAGATCTTAACTTGAGGCAACAAAGGTGGATGGAGTTCTTGGCATCCTACGATTTCGAGATTTCCTATACCCCTAGCAAGGGCAATGTAGTAGCAGATGCCTTGAGTAGAAAGAAGCTGACCTTAAGCCCTCTCTTTGTAGAAAGGCAGAGCTTGGAGTACATAGCTAATTTTGCCTTTAGACCCTCTATCGATTATGTGACTGATTTGTTAGCATCACTAGAAGTGCGGCGTTCTCTTTTCGACTCAATAGGAACCGCGCAATGTGAAGACCCTTGGCTAGTTGATGTGATGGATAAGCTAATCAGGGGTGAAACTTCTAGTTACCTCAATAGATACTCCGTCGATGATAAGGGTTGGTTGAGGCGGGATGGAAGGCTATGCGTCCCACAAGCAATGGATTTGGTGAAGAAGGTTCTCGAAGAGGCACACCATTCCAAGTTGACCATACACCCAGGTGGAGACAAGAAGTATAAAGACGTAAAAAGGGTTTTCTTTTGGAATGGCATGAAGAGGGATGTAGTTGAATTCGTCTCTAAGTGCTTAGTATGCCAGCAAGTCAAGGCGGAGCAAAAGAAGCCTGTTGGTTTGCTTCATCCTCTAGTGGTCCCACAGTGGAAATAGGATAGCATTTCAATGGACTTTATCGATGGGCTGCCTAGGTCAAGAAGGGGCAATACCAGTATTTGGGTAATAGTGGACAGGCTCACAAAAAGCACTCACTTTATACCCGTTAAAAGTAGAAGGACTGCCTCATCTTTAACATCAATTTATCTTAAGGAGATAGTTCGACTCCATGGGATACCCTCGAGCATTGTGAGTGACTGGGATCCTATCTTTACAAGCGAGTTTTGGAAGAGCTTGCAAGAGGTTGTAGGCACACAGCTATGCTTAAGCACGGCTTATCACCCTCAGACCAATGGTCAGACGGAGAGGGTGAACAGAGTATTAGAAGACCTCTTGAGATTATGCATTCTTGAATTTGGAAGAACTTGGGAGGATCATCTTCCTTTGGTGGAGTTTGCCTACAACAATAGCTACCAAGCCACCATAGGCATGGCACCCTTCGAAGCTTTATATGGAAGACCATGCCGATCACCAAGAAAGTGGACTTGATAGAAGAAGAATGAAGACTGCCCAAGATAGATAGAAGTCCTACGCAGATAAAAGAAGGGCCGACCTTTAGTTTGAGTTTGGAGACGGGGTTTTCCTTAAAGTATCTCCTTTGACGAACGTCGTTCGCTTCGGATCCGCAGGAAAGTTGGCACCAAGATTTGTCGGGTCGTGTCCTATCATTGAAAGGATTGGAAAGATGGCTTACAAAATAGAGCTGCCCAAAAGATTGGCTAGAATTCATAATGTCTTTCACGTTTCTCACCTACGGAAGCGCTTACATGAGTCTGCGTAAGTAGTGGAACCAAGCATGTTAAAGGAAGTTGAAGTAAAACGAGAGGTGACTGTGAGAAGAGTTCCAACCCGTATCTTGGGTACATAAGTCAAAAAGCTATGCAACCATGAAGTCAAACTTGTTAAAGTTCAATGGAGTGACGCTGAGAAAGACGCGACTAGGGAGACTGAGGCCAAGATACACGCAGCCTACCCTTTTTTTAGGGTACATATTTGATCTCTTTTTCCTTAAGTTTGTTCATGCTCGTATCTATCTTTTTTAGTATTTTTCCTCAGCGCTATTCTCGATCCTTAGGTAGAAACCAATGGATGTAAACATGTATTTGAAACATGTTATGACTGATGGTTGCAAGTGGTTGCAAGTGATTGCTAGTGGTTGCTCGTGGATGCATATACACACACATTAGGTGTTAGATCGGCTCAGTCACTTTCATACTGCATATGCATATATGTAATTGTATATGATTGAAACTTGATGTGTTACCATGTGGATGTTGCATTTGTATGAATGATTGTGCACTCATGTAAAAAAGTATGATTAGGGATGATTGCATACATAATGGACTCATGGCACCGACATGACTTGCATTAAGGAGGTCAACTGAATCAGTAAACTGCCTGATTTTGCATTAGATAAGGACATGTACACACACTGTGCATATGATCATGAAGCAATAGAAGCCTTTTTAAGGATAGTGGATGCCTGTGGTTGATGGATGAGTAGATAGACGATTGGATGGTAGGATATATGTTCTTCTTGGCTTGAATATTTTGGGGACGAAATCCTTTAAGGAGGGGAGAATGTAACACCCCGTATTTTCTGTAAACATTAAAGTAACAAATTAAAGAATAATTAATTACAAATGTGAGAATTAAGCGAAATGGGTTATGCCATTGTGTTCGTCTCGGAATTCTGCTTGAGATAGAGTCCGAGTTTGCCTTAAATCGGACTCCGTATGAAGGAGTTATGACTTTCAGAAGATTCAAGAATTTAAATAAACATCTCAGATTAAAGTTCAGAAAATTCAAATTTCAAAATCAGAAGCAGAAGCGGGCTGGGCGGGAATTTCCCCCCAAGGCCAGGTCGACCAGGAGGTCGACCAGGGGGTCAACCTCCCCCCATACAGGTCAACAAGGGGGTCGACCTAAGGGGACGACCTCCCCCTCGGGCCAGATCTGAAACCTGACGTGTTTCTTTGTGTGACGATTTGCTGTGTCAGTAGGGCTTGTGTCTTGTTAGTTCTCTTAGGTTTGAATGGCTTTGATTGGCCCTAGGTTGATCTGGCGGCTCCAATTAAATCAAACTTCTATATAAGCAACCTAAATCTAAACCCTAAGCCACACAAAAATATTCCTAAGACCGCCATGCTGTCAATACTAAACCTAGATTAGCCGCCATTCTGCTTCAACTAGAAAGCAAGTTAGGAATTACAAATCAAATCTAATTCAACTAAGAGAATTCAACGTCTATAACAAAGGAGAGCTATTCAATTTCAGAATACAGATCCCAGAACACAAGACTAGTCTCCTTTTTGTAAGTCCAGTTATCATTTAGACCTAAATGATATTAGAACCGTGACTAAATAACTGGATGTAGAACAACGCCTAATGTAAATTCATGCCTATCCTTTTTGTTAAAACTGAATTGATTAAGACTATGACTCTTATCATGTTAAGTTTGC
This sequence comes from Allium sativum, assembly GCA_030737875.1. Classification (NCBI taxonomy): domain Eukaryota; kingdom Viridiplantae; phylum Streptophyta; class Magnoliopsida; order Asparagales; family Amaryllidaceae; genus Allium; species Allium sativum. The sequence continues at coordinate 1,028,249,357 of CM060909.1, forward strand.
GATCATGTTGCATGTAATTTGATGATAAATGTTAAATGCTTGGCAATGAATCCATATGTTGTATAATTTGGTAATGGCATATATGTTGTGTAATTTAGCGATGACATGCTATGTTGTATACTTTGGCGATGACATATCATGTTGAATAAATTGGCGATGACATATTATGTTGTATAATTCGGCAATGGCATGTCATGTTATGTAATTTGGCGATGACATACCATGTTGTATAATTTGGCGATGTCATTTCATGTTGTATGATTTGGTAATGACACCTATATGTTGTATGTCAATTTTGCTATGTTTATGCAAGTTCAACCATGTTCACATATATGACTAGAACAACATGCTAATTTGCAAGTTCACAACTACATGCATAATTTTAAGTTTATGTAGTTCTATGTAAACCACTATTTCACGATTCATGTTAAGTAGATCTAAATTTGCAAGTTCATAATTAAATGTATATTGTTTTATGCAAATTCATATGACACATTGTAGTTAGATCCATATTTTTATGATGTTGGAATTATTACATGTTCCTCCTTTTCCCCTATTGTGTATAAGTTAGGCTATGTATCGAGCTTAACATTTTATGTGATTTATGCGAACGTTTAACGGGGGTAACGTTGGGAAAAAAAATAAAATTACATATAATAGGCATATTTGGCTCATAAACATGTAAATGTTTTACGGCATAAAGTGGTATATAATTTTATACCTAAAATTAAGAACTTGATTTAAAAGGGAAAGTGGGACTTGACTTGAATGACAATAATTTACATATAAATATAAAGAGATAAATATGTAAGTTTAGAAAAGACGAATATGCCTAACCCGAGGTTAGGTTGAGTTACGGTGTAAGACTGCCCGAAACCGCCCGACACATCCAGCAACCGTAACAATATATACCTAATGTGAGAGCTTAGAGCATTGAGCCAAAAGAACCCGATGTTAAACTGAGTTGTAGTGTAAAACTGCCCGGACCAGACCAGCACATCCAGTGACTACAACAATACCTGTCTAATGTGAGTGGTTTGTGCTTTAATGAATGAATTAAAGCTAAGTCAGGAACGGTAGGGTTAAGTTAATTAAGGCAACACTTAACCAATACAACATGTTAACTAAACTGATGGGTAGGGTTAGGTTAACTTGGACACTTAACAATTTAACATGTTGATTAGGAAACCCTAGTAACGGGGACCCATTTCAGCAGTAACCCACATAGATGTATCATGGTACCCTGAACTAGGCAGGGTGGGGCACGATTACTGGGCTGATTATAAGCGGTCAAAACAACGGCGGTTGGTGCGTCAGTGTAGGTTCCGACGGAGTACGGGTGTGCACATACTCCGAAGTGGAACAAGAAGACATTGGGCATCAGTAGTTATACTCCGTGCATCTTGCATCATGTCGGGTTGCCACCACAGGATTTGATACACCCCATGGTGGGACCAGCACAGGTATCTACAATTGAGCGGGGTCGTATGACATAAGTAGTAAATGCGTGCGAGTAGGAGCCAATCGATAAAAAGGGATCACTGGGTTTGGTCTCATGATGATGGTTGAAATATCTAATAGGTGCGAGAATATGGATATGAGTGCGATTGTGTGATTAGTTTATCTTGCCTTATTCTATGTTACCTTATTTCTTTGTTATTGTCCTGCGTCAAGTTTATTCATGTCATGGTTCTCTTACCAGTTTACATGCTGAATAATCATTGGACTTACCAGACTTATGTCTGACCCATTTTCTTTTGCTCTCTTTTCTTCCGTTTCCCCCCTCTATCTTGCCCTGTTTATCTTGCCTTATCCTATGTTACCTTATTTCTTTGTTATTGTCCTACGTCCAGTTTATTCATACCATGGTTTTCTTACCAGTTTACATGCTGAATAATCACTGGACTTACCAGACTTACGTCTGACTCATTTTCTTTTGCTCTCTTTTCTTCCGTTCCCCCCTCAGGTAGCCAGGGAGGGAATAGCTCAGCTTAATTTGGACCGTTCATCTTTCCAAGCTTGAGGACTCTGTGATGTATAGCTTGGAACCTCTTATCTTTGGCTATGGCTTTGGACACACTACTACTTGGGAAGTTATGCAGTTTTATTGTGTTTTATGCTTCTTTATGTTATAATCGAGACAGAGATTTTGATGTAATGATTTGGAAGTTGTTTTGAGATAGTTTGCTGTAATGTTTTTTTTATGAACCACGTATGAAATAAATTTCGTTTTTCCGCTGCATATATATGTCTGTCTTGTAAATTATCTGTGTCTTTTACCTATAATGCTCCACCAAAGTTAAGGCATTCCCTTTGTGAGTGACCTTAACGGAGGTGGGGTGTTTCAGGTATCTACAGTCAAGCGGGGCAGAATGACACAAGTGGAAAACGTATACGAATAGGAATCAATCGATAAAGGGGATCATTTAACTTGAACACATGGTGCTAGTTGAAACACTTGTAAGTGGGTGCAAAGGAATAGAAATGAGTGCGATAGCATATTCAGTTTTATTATCTTATTTCTAGGGTATTGTCCTAGGTTCAGTTTATTCATGTCATAATCCTTTTCTTGTTTACATGCTATATAATCACTGGACTTAACAGACTCATGCCTGACCCATTTTCTTTTGTCTTCTTTTCTTCTGTTCCCCCCTCCCCAGGTCCGCAGGGAGGGAATACTTCAACTTAGGTTGGACCATTTCCATCTTGAAGAGAGCAGATGTATTGCTTGGATTCTCTTTCCTTGGGCTATGGCTTTGGATACTCTCTTATTAGGGATTTATGTTGCCTTATTGTTATTTTAATGCTTCTTTATGTTTTAATTCAAGACAAAGATTTTTTTGTAATAATTTGGAAGTTGGTTTGAGATAGTTGTTGTAATAACTAAACCACGTACTTATGAAATAAATTTCTTTTTTCCACTGTTTATATGTCTGTCTTGAAAATTGTCTGTATCTTTTACCTATAATGCTCCACCGAAGTTAAGGCATTCCCTTTGTGAGTGACCTTAACGAAGGTGGGGTGTTTCACTTGGTGTCAGAGCTGATGGTTGCCAGATTAGATAAAAAAAATTTGGAAACTAATTTTCAAAAAGAAGTTTAAAGAAGCATTAAAGAAGAATTTTCAAGAAAAAGTGTTGTTTTTATTTTAAAAGGAATAATCCCCTAAAGCCATATGCATTATCTTTCTATCCTTTGTTTTGAATCTTTTCTTTTTTGTTTCAGCATGTCTGGGGATCTTAACCTTCCAAAGGGCGCACCAGTATCTGGCTGGTTCAGAAGGTACCTAGAGGCTAGGGTGTAACACCCCGAAAATTCTATAACTGTGAAATTAACAAATTAAAGTATAATTAATTTGAAATCAAAGAACCAAGGGAAACGGGATACGCCATTGCGTTCGTCTCGGAAAAATACGCGAAATAGAGTCCGAGTTTTCGAAAAACGAAGTCCGTATGAAGAAGATATGGCCTTCGGAAGTTTTGAATTAAATTTAAAATTCAAACAGAATAAAATAATTAAAAATCGGGCCCAATGGGCCAGGGCGGATAAACACCCGCCTAGGCCACCCAGGTCGACTGGGCTGTCGACCTGGGCTACCCATGTCGTCAGCCCTGTCGACAGGGATGTCGACCTGGTCGAGCCCAGTCAACCTGGCTGGCCAGGTCTGTGTTTGGCCGATTCTCTGTGGTCTGCTTTGTCATTAGGGCTAGGTGGCGGGTTCTAATTGGTCTCTCTATCTAATGAATGGCTATGATCAATCCAAGCAACATCAATGGTCCTAATCAGTTCCTAACCTCTATATAAACAACCCTAGACTAAACCCTAATCTATTCATTCAAAATTAAGAACATAGCCGCCATGTTGCTGAGGAACGACTAAGAGTAGCCGCCAACTAGAGAGAGAATTAGGAAGAAAGTTCTAAAGCTTAAAGCAATTCAAGCAACCTAAAGCCAATCAATTCAACAAAGGAATCATATCTCTTAATTAGAGAATTCGCCGCAACCATTGTAAGTAGAGTATTACTTTGGTATGAATAAACAACTGTATTGATTTGTATGCTTGAATTGGGATAATAAAGTAGTTCATATTTGTGCAAAATTATGTTATTCATTATAAAGAACTACATGCGGTAGTTCTATGCAAGTATACGTTTGGAATAATGCACAAATTATGTAATCTATGTTGAAGCTACATGTATGTAGTTGATTGAAATTCATGCAAGTTTGGGGCTTTGTTATTATGCCATCATGATGTATATTTTTGTGCATAAATCATTTTGCAAGTAATTGAAACAAGTTTGGTTGTTATAGTTCATATGAAACTATGTTGGAATTTTGACACCATAATCCATGTATTAAGTCATGCTTTTGCAAACTTATGAATATGGCTAGGCTATGAATGATATTTGGCATAATTGAAATCCATGATTAAGTCTATCTTGTTTACAAGAATTATATGATGACATATGTGAGACATGGCTAGGTTAGACTCAAAAATCCCTTTTTGCAAGTTTAAAGCAAACACCATGATTAGGAATATTTATGCATAAGTATATTTATACCATCGTTATGTGATTAGACTTAAACTATGAATAAGTTGAACTATGCTTTTGTGTTAGTAACAAAGTATCCCCTTTGTAAACATGTAGAAACCTTATGAACATGACTTGTTTATGTTTATGCCTAAATGAGAACATAGGTCTATGTTGTAGTTAAGACTATGTGACACCTAATTTAGATTCTTATCTTAAGTTTACATGGTTTGGTTCATGTCACCTATGCTTTATGACCAAAGTATATATATGCAAGTACACCAGTTTCTATTATGTATTTCCAACGTCATATTGCAAGTTCATGCGCTCACCTTCCCCTCTTTGTGTATGTAATCACGCTTTAAGCCTCCCCTTTTCGCATGGCTAATTTGGGCTTTAAAAGGCTAAGCCCAAAATATATAAACAGACGTGTTAAACGGGGGAAAATAACGTTGGGTTAAAATGACTAATGAATGAAAATATAAAATAGAAGGGCCCAAATTCAAGTATGGGTTGGGCCCATGATTGGTGTGACCTTTACACCATTAACTTAATAATGGGCCGCAAATATTTACATATAAGAAATAAAGAAAAAGACAAAATATGTAAATGTAGAACATACGATGTGTTTAACCCGAGGTTGGATTGAGTTGTGATGTAAACCTGCCCGGAATCGCCCGGCTGTCCAGTAGTCACAACAATACCTATCCAATGTGGGAGGTTAAACATGGAGCCCAGCAAGGACCCGAGGTTAGACTGAGTTGTGGCGTAAGACTGCCCGGAACCAACCGGCAACAGGCAGCCACAACAATACCTGCCTAATGTGAGAGGTCAGGGCCTTAATAAGACAATTAAGGCTGAGTCAGGATTGTTAGGATTAAGTGAACTAAAGACTTAATCAAAATGGAACATGCTAAACTAAACGGACTGGTGGGGGTTAGGTTAGGAAACATTTAACCAACTTAGCATGTTGGCTAGAGATAGAAAACCTAATAACGGGGGACCCTTTTCAGCAGTAACCCTAGAAGGTGTATCAGGATATCCTGAAACTAGGCAGGGTGGGGCACGATTACTGGGCTGATTGTAAGAGGTCAAATCGACGGCGGTGGTGTAGCAGTGTAGGTTCTAACAGAGTGCGGGCGTGCACACACTCCGGTGCAGAAAAATAAGGCACTGGACACCAGTAGCATACCTGTGCACTCTAAGGTTGTGTCGGGTTGCCACTATGGGACTTGATACACCCCATGGTGGGACCGGCATAGGTAACTACAGACATCGGGGGCCGTAAGACACATGTAACTATGCGAGTAGGAGCCGATCATCATTGAATGGATCACATCACCCTGATTATGGGGTGCCAGTTGGAAACTAGTTCATATGGGTTCAGAGATTAACATGGGGTACGATAGTATATTCGACCCTAGACAACTTGACCAAGTTTATTGTGCTTGCCCACTTCTTGTTTATACTTATCATACCCAGTTCTTTATTCATAGACAAAATAGTACTAGACTTACTCAGGCTTTATGTCTGACTCTACTTTTCTTTCGTCTTCTTTCTTCCGTTTCCCCCCCCCCAAGGTCCTCAGGGAGGGAACACAGCAGCTTGACCAACCTCAACATCCAGCTTGAAGAAGAGAAATGTATTGCTTGGACTTTCCTGTTTTGAACTATGGCTTTGGACAATCCACTATGGGGCTTTTGCAGTTTATCTATGTTTTATTTATGCTTCTTTAAATAATGTACTCAAGACAGATTATGAAAGTGTTATGTTATTTTTTTTTTGAAAGGATGTTGTTCTAACACGTATTTGACTTTATGAAATAAAGTTTGTTGTTCTTCCGCTGTTTACAAATATGTGTTCTTATATATGTCTTGTATATCTGTGACTTGTACTTATAAACCTCCACCAAAAATTAGGGCATTCCCTTTGAGAGCGACCCTAACGGAGGTGGGGTGTTTCACTTGGTATCGGAGCATAGGTTTACCAGATAAGATAAAAAGTTTTGAAAGATTATTTTCAAAAAGGAAATTTAAAGAAGCATTTTTAAAAGAAAAATACTATTTTATTTTAAAAAGGCAAAGTCCACTCCCCAAAGCCATAGGAACTATCTCTTATCCTTCGTTTTGAATCTATCTTTTTTTGTTTCAGCATGTCCCAAGAACTTAACTTGCCGGAAGGGGTGCCAATACCTGGTTGGTTTAGACGGTTCTTAGAAGCAAGGGCCACTCAGCCAGGTCCTACCATTCCTCCTCCCCCAGCGGAAGGAAATCATCCAGCTGCAGCAGCACCTTTTCCTCCACCTCCTCCTCGGGGAAACACGTTTGCTAAGATATGTAAAGATTTTAAAGCTATGGGAGGAAGGGATTTCCATGGAACTGAGTCCTTCGTGGCAGCTAGAAATTGGCTGAAAGAAACGGAGGACCTATTCATCATCTTTGAGGTAGAAGATAGACAAAAAGTACAATTGGCAGTATGGCTATTGAAGGGAGAGGCTTCCTACTGGTGGGAAGTCACTAATGCTGAAAGACCAGTGGAGACATGGGAGGACTTTAGGGCAAGGTTTGAGACCAAATTTCTCTCAGATGCGGAAAGAAGTTTGCAGTTGGAAAAATTCTTATTTCTTAAGCAAGGGGACAAGACAGTCAGAGAGTATGTGAATCAGTTCGATGAGCTGGCTTGGTTTGGGCTTGACCTAGTCAACACCCCGCACAAGAAGGCTCTCCGGTTCGTCAAAGGGTTGAATGAGCCATTACACAGTTTGGCCATGACCCATATACCCATGGGAGCCACGTATGAAAGATTGGTGCAAATGGCATTGCTGAATGAAGAGGATAAGGGCAAGAAGGAGACAAAGGCAGAAAGCTCTCAAGGGAAGAAAGAGGGTTTGCAGCCTAAGAAGACAGACTTTAAAAAAGGCGGGGAAGGCAACAAAGAGAAGAGGACGTGTAATTTCTGTGGCAAAGTGGGGCACTTAGTAAAGGACTGCCGGAAAAAGAAGGCCAAGGAGAATGGTGGGTGCTTTTCTTGCGGTGAGACGGGCCATAGGGCTAAGGACTGCCCAAAGAAACGGGGACAGGGGCAGAGGGCTGGATCCACCCCAGGGGCACAGGTTCATGTGCTAGAAGCGCCACCTCTGCAACAGCGAGGTATAAATACTTCTGTAGAAAGTGTAGTTTATCTTTATGATCACCCCGTTCGCACTTTATTTGATTCTGGCGCATCACACTCCTTTATCTCGTCTGCTTTAGTAGAATCTCTGCACCTTGAAACTAGTATGGTAAAGGACCCCTTAATTGTTTCAAACCCAATTGGGGGCCCAGCTCATTTGTCTATGATCTGTGTGGGATTGAAAATTTCTATTCTAAGCGTAGAATTTCTATGTAGTGCCTTTGTTTTGGGCTTTTCGGCGTATGGTTTGATTTTGGGTATGGATTGGCTATCCAGTAATGGGGCCATCCTTGATTGTGAGAAAAGGGTTGTTAGGCTCCTAACCCAGCTCGGTAATACTTTGGAAATTTCTTGTAATCCCTCGTATGCGGTTATGCTTAGTTATCTTGAATCGCTAGATGCCTCTGTTGAAAATTTGCAATCAGTTAGAGTGGTCCGGGAATATCCGGATGTCTTCGAAGAAGTGAAGGGCTTGCCTCCGAAGCGGGAAATAGACTTCCGTATATATCTTGTAGATAATGCAAAGCCCGTTGCGTTGCCCGTTAGACATATGGCTCCACGAGAAAGGAAAGAGCTCAGTAAACAGATTAAAGAACTTCTAGAAAAGGGGTTCATTAGGAGGAGCATTTCAGAATAGGGCGCTCCCGTAGTGTTCGCCACTAAGGCTGAAGGTTCATTTCGCTGATGCATGAGTTGTAAAGAATCACCTTAGTAAGTACATTTGGCAACATAGTTGACATTTGTTTATTTTCAAGAGATAATTCATCTATGTGGAATACCTTCTAGTAAGTGAACAAGATCCAAGATTCACTAATGAATTTTGGAGAGCTTGCATGGAACCATGAGTACGCAGTTAGGCTTGAGCCAAGTATACTAGAAGGAGAATAAGTGAAAGAGGAACGAGAAATAGGTTCCAACTCATATTTTGGAAACAAGAATTAAGAAGCTACGAAATTGTGAAGTTAAAGACGGACAAAGCATAATGGAGTTAAGCTCAAGGAATGTGACTTAGAAGATTGAAGACTAGGTTCGTACATCATATCTCTTCTTAAGAGTATATCCTTGATCCCTCTCTTCCTGTAGAGCTTACTTGCATAGTATCTTTTCTGTATATCCTCTCGGTCCCATTCTCAATCCAATTTCCGTTGCAAACCCCATAGGGAGTATGACTCACCTGTTAGTAACACATGTTGGGGCTCGAGGGTGTTCGTTGATTTTACTAAAGTTTTTGGGCTTTATAGGATACGGGTTGGTCTTAGGAAGGGACTCCCTTGTGACCTAAAAGGAGTCCATCATGCTTAGTTTCCTAGAATCATATATGGTGGTTGGGTTGAGTAATTCTTTGGGTGTCAGTCTGATGTTGATTTCGGTCTTCGGGGCTGATGCTTAGAGAGTTCCTCTCCTAATCAATATATATGTGGCATAGATTTCCAGTTTCGACATTGCCTAATGGGCACAAAGTTTTTACTTGCTTCTATCATTCGACTATACCTTTAGGTAGGACCATTCCCTATCATTGAGAAAATTTGGAAAAATGGCCTATAGATTAGAGCTACCCGAGAAGTTGGCCGGAGTCCACAACGTTTTTCATGTTTCACATCTCCGAAAATGTCTACATGAGTCTGCTGAAGTGGTAGAGCCAAATATCCTCGAAGAGGCCGAAGTGGAACGCGAAGCAACCATAAGAAAAGTTCCAACCCGCATATTAGGAACGGAAGTGAAGAAGCTACGCAACCGCGAAGTCAAGCTCGTCAAAGTTCAGTGGAGCGACGCCGAGGGAGACGCGACTTGGGAAACTGAAGCTAGAATACGCACTGCCTACCCTTTTCTGTTCGAGGGTACATCCTTGATCTTTCTTTTTCCTTAAGTTGCGCTTTTATCTATCTTTTTAGGTATATTTCCTCGACCGTATCTTTTAGGTAGAAGCCCTTTGGATGGAAACATGTAGTTGAAACATGTTATGTATGATGGTTGCAAGTGATTGCTAGTGGTTGCTCGTGGTTGCATATACACACACAATCTAGGTTTTAGATCGGCTCAGTCACTTCATATTGCATATGCATATATGTTTGCATTCGTATATGGTTGAACATTAATGTGTTGTCATGTGGATGTTGCATTTGTATTGAATGATTGTGCACTCATGTAGAATCAAGAATAGGAAAAATTTGCATACATAATGGATTCATGGCACTTACATAATTCACATTAAGGAGGTCAACTGAATCAGTAGACCGCCTGATTTTGCATTAGATAAGTTCATGTACACACACACCTCACATATGATCATGAAGCATTAGAAGTCTTTTAAGGACAATGGATGCTCGTGTTTGATGGATGAGTAGATGGATGATTGGATGTTAGGATTTACATTCCTCCTAACTTGAAGATTTCGGGGACGAAATCCTTTTAAGTGGGGGAGAATGTAACACCCCGAAAATTCTATAACTGTGAAATTAACAAATTAAAGTATAATTAATTTGAAATCAAAGAACCAAGGGAAACGGGATACGCCATTGCGTTCGTCTCGGAAAAATACGCGAAATAGAGTCCGAGTTTTCGAAAAACGAAGTCCGTATGAAGAAGATATGGCCTTCGGAAGTTTTGAATTAAATTTAAAATTCAAACAGAATAAAATAATTAAAAATCGGGCCCAATGGGCCAGGGCGGATAAACACCCGCCTAGGCCACCCAGGTCGACTGGGCTGTCGACCTGGGCTACCCATGTCGTCAGCCCTGTCGACAGGGGTGTCGACCTGGTCGAGCCCAGTCAACCTGGCTGGCCAGGTCTGTGTTTGGCCGATTCTCTGTGGTCTGCTTTGTCATTAGGGCTAGGTGGCGGGTTCTAATTGGTCTCTCTATCTAATGAATGGCTATGATCAATCCAAGCAACATCAATGGTCCTAATCAGTTCCTAACCTCTATATAAACAACCCTAGACTAAACCCTAATCTATTCATTCAAAATTAAGAACATAGCCGCCATGTTGCTGAGGAACGACTAAGAGTAGCCGCCAACTAGAGAGAGAATTAGGAAGAAAGTTCTAAAGCCTAAAGAAATTCAAGCAACCTAAAGCCAATCAATTCAACAAAGGAATCATATCTCTTAATTAGAGAATTCGCCGCAACCATTGTAAGTAGAGTATTACTTTGGTATGAATAAACAACTGTATTGATTTGTATGCTTGAATTGGGATAATAAAGTAGTTCATATTTGTGCAAAATTATGTTATTCATTATAAAGAACTACATGCGGTAGTTCTATGCAAGTATACGTTTGGAATATTGCACAAATTATGTAATCTATGTTGAAGCTACATGTATGTAGTTGATTGAAATTCATGCAAGTTTGGGGCTTTGTTATTATGCCATCATGATGTATATTTTTGTGCATAAATCATTTTGCAAGTAATTGAAACAAGTTTGGTTGTTATAGTTCATATGAAACTATGTTGGAATTTTGACACCATAATCCATGTATTAAGTCATGCTTTTGCAAACTTATGAATATGGCTAGGCTATGAATGATATTTGGCATAATTGAAATCCATGATTAAGTCTATCTTGTTTACAAGAATTATATGATGACATATGTGAGACATGGCTAGGTTAGACTCAAAAATCCCTTTTTGCAAGTTTAAAGCAAGCACCATGATTAGGAATATTTATGCATAAGTATATTTATACCATCGTTATGTGATTAGACTTAAACCATGAATAAGTTGAACTATGCTTTTGTGTTAGTAACAAAGTATCCCCTTTGTAAACATGTAGAAACCTTATGAACATGACTTGTTTATGTTTATGCCTAAATGAGAACATAGGTCTATGTTGTAGTTAAGACTATGTGACACCTAATTTAGATTCTTATCTTAAGTTTACATGGTTTGGTTCATGTCACCTATGCTTTATGACCAAAGTATATATATGCAAGTACACCAGTTTCTATTATGTATTTCCAACGTCATATTGCAAGTTCATGCGCTCACCTTCCCCTCTTTGTGTATGTAATCACGCTTTAAGCCTCCCCTTTTCGCATGGCTAATTTGGGCTTTAAAAGGCTAAGCCCAAAATATATAAACGGACGTGTTAAACGGGGGAAAATAACGTTGGGTTAAAATGACTAATGAATGAAAATATAAAATAGAAGGGCCCAAATTCAAGTATGGGTTGGGCCCATGATTGGTGTGACCTTTACACCATTAACTTAATAATGGGCCGCAAATATTTACATATAAGAAATAAAGAAGAATGACAAAATATGTAAATGTAGAACATACGATGTGTTTAACCCGAGGTTGGATTGAGTTGTGATGTAAACCTGCCCGGAACCGCCCGGCTGTCCAGTAGTCACAACAATACCTATCCAATGTGGGAGGTTAAACATGGAGCCCAGCAAGGACCCGAGGTTAGACTGAGTTGTGGCGTAAGACTGCCCGGAACCAACCGGCAACAGGCAGCCACAACAATACCTGCCTAATGTGAGAGGTCAGGGCCTTAATAAGACAATTAAGGCTGAGTCAGGATTGTTAGGATTAAGTGAACTAAAGACTTAATCAAAATGGAACATGCTAAACTAAACGGACTGGTGGGGGTTAGGTTAGGAAACACTTAACCAACTTAGCATGTTGGCTAGAGATAGAAAACCTAGTAACGGGGGACCCTTTTCAGCAGTAACCCTAGAAGGTGTATTAGGATACCCTGAAACTAGGCAGGGTGGGGCACGATTACTGGGCTGATTGTAAGAGGTCAAATCGACGGCGGTGGTGTAGCAGTGTAGGTTCTAACGGAGTGCGGGCGTGCACACACTCCGGTGCAGAAAAATAAGGCACTGGACACCAGTAGCATACCTGTGCACTCTAAGGTTGTGTCGGGTTGCCACTATGGGACTTGATACACCCCATGGTGGGACCAGCATAGGTAACTACAGACATCGGGGACCGTAAGACACATGTAACTATGCGAGTAGGAGCCGATCATCATTGAATGGATCACATCACCCTGATTATGGGGTGCCAGTTGGAAACTAGTTCATATGGGTTCAGAGATTAACATGGGGTACGATAGTATATTCGACCCTAGACAACTTGACCAAGTTTACTGTGCTTGCCCACTTCTTGTTTATACTTATCATACCCAGTTCTTTATTCATAGACAAAATAGTACTAGACTTACTCAGGCTTTATGTCTGACTCTACTTTTCTTTCGTCTTCTTTCTTCCGTTTCCCCCCCCCCCCAGGTCCTCAGGGAGGGAGCACAGCAGCTTGACCAACCTCAACATCCAGCTTGAAGAAGAGAAATGTATTGCTTGGACTTTCCTGTTTTGAACTATGGCTTTGGACAATCCACTATGGGGCTTTTGCAGTTTATCTATGTTTTATTTATGCTTCTTTAAATAATGTACTCAAGACAGATTATGAAAGTGTTATGTTATTTTTTTTTTTGAAAGGATGTTGTTGTAACACGTATTTGACTTTATGAAATAAAGTTTGTTGTTCTTCCGCTGTTTACAAATATGTGTTCTTATATCTGTCTTGTATATCTGTGACTTGTACTTATAAACCTCCACCAAAAATTAGGGCATTCCCTTTGAGAGTGACCCTAACGGAGGTGGGGTGTTTCATAGGGCTAATGATGCAGGCCCAGCAGACGTTCCTCCTCCTCCAGATGTAGTTGTTCCTCCTCCTACTCGTGCAAATGCTTTATCAAAGATATGTAGATATTTTCGAGCCATGGGTGGAAAGAACTTTAATGTGACTGAGACATTTGTAGAAGCAAGGAACTGGCTCAAAGAAACCGAGGACTTGTTTGTTATCTTCGAAGTGGATGATATCAGAAGGTACAGTTGGCCGTATGGTTGCTTAAAGACGAAGCCTCTTATTGGTGGGAAGTTACTAACGCTGAGAGACCAGTTGAAACTTAGGAGGATTTCAGAATGAGGTTTGAAATGAAATTCCTCTCACAAGCTGAACGTAGCCTACAGATGGAGAAGTTCTTAGCACTCAAATACGGAAGTATGTCGATCAAGGAATACGTCAACCAATTCAACCAGCTGGCTAGATTTGGACTGGAGTTAGTAAACACTCCCAATAAGAAGGCTCTCCGTTTTGTCAAAGGGTTGAATGAGCCACTGCACAGCCTAGCTATGTCCCATATACCTATAGGTGCAACTTATGAGAGACTGGTGGACATAGCAATGTTACAGGAGGAAGACAAGGATGGCAAGAAAGTGGCAAAAGTGGAAGAACTTAAAATAAGAAAGTGGAGGGATCGTAGAATAAGAAGATAGATTCAAAGAAAGGCGGGAAGAACAATAAACCCCGTGACAAGAGGAAGTGTAATTTTTGTGGCGTTCTTGGACATCTGATTAAGGGCTGAAAAAAGAAAAAGAGGAATATGGGTGGTTGTTTTCACTGCGGCGAGATAGGACACATGGCTAAGGACTGCCCAAGAAAGCAAGGGCAAGGGTAGAGGACTGGATCTACTTCTGGAGGGAAGGTTCATGCTCTCATAGCACCTCTGCAAGAACGAGGTAGAAATATTTCTGTTGAGAGTTTAGTTTATCTTTTCGATCATCCTGTTCATACACTCTTTGATTCTGGCACATCGCACTCTTTTATATCTACTGCTTTAGTTGAATCTCTGCACCTAGACACCAGTATAGTAAAGGATCCCTTGATTGTTTCAAATCCAATTGGGGGCTCGGCTTATTTGTCAATGATTTGTTTGGATTTGGAAATTTCTATACTAAGCGTTGGGTTTAGATGTAATGCCTATGTTTTGGGCTTCACGGGTTATAGGTTGATTCTAGGCACATATTGGTTATCCAGTAATGGTGCCATCCTCGATTGTGAAAAAAGAGTAGTTAGACTTATGACTCGCCTTGGTAACACTCTCGAAATCTCTTATAATCCTATGCATTCTGTTATGCTTAGCTACCTGGAATCTCTTGATGCGTTTGTTGAAAACTTGCAGTCAGTTAGAGTAGTCCGTGAATACTTAGATGGATTTGAAGAGGTGAAGGGCTTACCTCCGAAGCGGGAGATAGACTTCTGCATATAACTTGTTGATAATGCAAAACCCGTAGCTCTACCCATTAGACACATGGTTCCAAGGGAGAGGAAAGAGCTTAGCAAGCAAGTCAAAGAGCTGCTCGAAAACGGGTTCATAAGGCGGAGTATTTCTGAATGGGGTGCTCCGGTAGTGTTCGCAACCAAAGAGGATGGTTCACTTTACCTATGCGTTGACTATAGGGAGCTAAACAAGCTGACCAAGAAGAATAGGCACCCACTTCCAAGAATAGACGACTTGTTTGAACAGCTTGTAGGTGCATCGGTTTTCTCCCAACTAGATCTGGCTCCCGGGTTTCATCATCTAAGAGTGGCTGAAGACAGCATTGATAAGACCGCATTCAGAACCCCGGATGATTTCTTCGAATGGCTTGTCATGCCTTTCGGCTTGACAAATGCACCCGCTTATTTCATTGACTTGATGAGCAGGGTGTTCAGGGAGTTCCTTAATGAGTTTGTGGTGGTCTTCGTGGACGACATTTTGATTTTCTCGGAGAATGAAGAACAGGATGCTTTGCATTTAAGGGAAGTCATGGATACTCTTCGTGCACATCAGCTAAAAGCAAAATTCTCCAAATTCCATTTATGGTAGAAGAAGTAAGGTTTCTTGGACTTGTGGTGTCCATAGAAGGGATAGCTGTGGACCCCGCAAAAGTAGTTGCGGTGCAAGATTGGAATGTTCCATGGAATGCAACCGAAGTTCGAAGCTTTCTCGGACTAGCGGGCTTTTACCCAAAGTTCATTAAAGACTTTGCAAAAATCTCAGCGCCACTCGCAAGATTGATAAAGAAGAATCTAACTTTCGTTTGGGCTCTGTATTGCGATGTTGCTTTCCAATGTTTGAAAAGGGCTGTAACAACATCCCCAGTTCTGACATTGCCTGATGGGAGCAAAATGTTTACCGTATACACAGACGCATGCGGTACAGGATAAGGCGCTGTCTTGATGCAAGAAGGCAAGGTAGTTTGTTATGGGGGAAGGCAATTGAAGGTACATGAGAAGAACTACCCAACTCATGATTTGGAGATAGCTGCCATTGTTTTCACTCTTAAGTCATGGCGTCATTATCTACTAGGAGAAAGGTTTGAATTGTTTATTGACCATAAATCATTAAAGTACCTTTTCTCACCGAAGATCTTAAATTAAGACAACAAAGGTGGATGGTATTTCTGGCCTTATATGATTTTGAGATTTCCTATACCCCTGGCAAGGGCAATGTAGTAGCAGATGCCTTGAGTAGAAAGAAGCTAACCTTAAGTCCTCTCTTTATAGAAAGGCAAAGCTTGGAGTACATAGAAAACTTTGACTTTAGACCCTCCTCTGAATTTGTACCTGGTTTATTAGCATCGCTAGAGGTGCGACCTACTCTTTTGGACTCAATAGGAACCGCGCAACGTGAAGACACTCAGCTAGTTGATATAATGGATAAGCTAATTAGGTGTGAGACTTCTAGTCACCTCAATAGATACTCCATCGATGATAAGGGTTGGTTGAGACGGGATGGAAGACTATGTGCACCACAAGCAAGGGATTTGGTGAAGATGGTTCTCGAAGAAACACACCATTCTAATCTGACCATACACCCAGGTGGAGACAAGATGTATAAAGACATAAAAAGGGTTTTCTTTTGGAATGGAATGAAGAGGGATGTAGCTGAGTTTGTTGCTAAGTGCTTGATATGCCAGCAAGTCAAAGCGGAGTAAAAGAAGCCTAGTGGTCTGCTTCATCCTCTAGAGGTCCAACAGCGGAAATGGGATAGCATTTTGATGGACTTTGTTGATGGGTTGCCAAGGTCAAGGAAGGGCAATACCAGTATTTGGGTAATAGTGGACAGGCTCACTAAAAGTGCTCACTTTATACTTGTTAAGAGTAGAAGGACTACCTCATCCTTAGCATCCATTTATCTTAAGGAGATAGTTCGACTCCATGGGATACCCTCCAGCATAGTGAGTGATCGAGATCCTATCTTTACGAGCGAGTTTTGGAAGAGTTTGCAAGAGGCTGTAGGCACACAACTATGCTTAAGCACGACCTATCACCTCCAAACCGATGGTCAGATGGAAAGGGTGGACAAAGTATTGGAAGACCTCTTGAGATTGTGCATTCTTGACTTTGGAGGAACATGGGAGGATCATCTTTCTTTGGTGGAATTCTCTTACAACAATAGCTACCAAGCCACCATAGGCATGGCAACCTTCGAGGCTTTATATGGAAGACCGTGCCGATCACCATGTTGTTGGTGGGAGTCTACAGACAAGCATGTACTTGGGCCAGACATGATTAGAGAAACTTCAAAAAAGGTGGACTTGATAAGAAGACGGATGAAGACTGCACAAGATAGATAGAAATCCTACGTAGACAAAAGAAGGACCGACCTTGAGTTTGAGGTTGGAGATAGGGTGTTCCTTAAAGTATCTCCTTTGAGGAATGTCATTCACTTTGGGTTCGCAGGAAAGTTGGCACCAAGATTTGTAGGACCATTTCCTATCATTGAAAGGATTGGAACGATGGCTTACTGAGTAGAGCTACCCAAAAGACTGGATGGAGTTCATAATGTTTTTCATGTTTCTCGACCACGAAAGTGCTTACATGAGTCTACAGAAGTTGTGGAGCCAAGCATACAAGTGGAAGTAGAAGTGGAATGAGAAGCGACTGTGAGAAGAGTTCCAACTTGTATCTTAGGTACGGAAGTCAAAAAGCTACGCAACCGTGAAGTCAAGCTTGTTAAAGTTCAATGGAGTGATGCTGAGGAAGACACGACTTGGGAAACTGAGAGAAAAATATGCGCAGCCTACCCTTTTCTTTTTGAGGGTACCTCCTTGATCTCTTTTTCCATATGTTTATGCATGCTTATATCTACCTTTTTAAGTATATCTCCTCGGTCCTATTCTTGACCCTTAGGTAGAAACCAATGGATGTAAACATGTATTTGAACATGTTATAGTTGATTGTTGCAAGTGGTTGCTAGTGGTTGCTCGTGAATGCATACACACACACATTAGGTACTAGATCGGCTCAGTCAATTTCATGTTGCATATGCATATATGAATTTGTATATGGATTGAAACTTTTAATGTTGACATATGGTCGTTGCATTTGTATGAATGATTGTGCACTCATGTAGAAAGTATGATTAGGAAAATATGCATACATAATGGACTCATGGCACTAACATAATTTGCATTAAGGAGGTCAACTGAATCAGTAGACCTCCTGATTTTGCATTAGATAAGGACATATACACATACCCTGCATACAATCATGAAAGCATTAGAAATCTTTTAAGGACAATGGACGCCGATGTTTGATGGTTGAGTAGATGGATGATTGGATGGTAGGATATACATTCTTCGTGACTTGAAGATTTCAGGGATGAAATCCTTTAAGGAGGGGAGAATGTAACACCCTGTATTTTCTATGTTTATTAAAGTAACGAATTTAAGAATACTTAATTATAAAAGTGAGAATTAAGGGAAACAGGTTACGCCATTGCGTTCATCTTGGAATTCTGCTTGAGATAGAGCCCGAGTTTGCGTGAATCGGACTTTGTATGAAGAAGTTATGGAGTTCAGAAATTTATTTTTTAAACAGAAAATTATATAATTAAATAATTAATAAAAAAAACTAGTTTAAATTTTCAAAGTCACGTCGCTCAGCTGGGCAGGAAAAATCCCACCCATAGGGGTCGACTCACCCCAAGGGGAGTCGACCCCCAAGAGGGGTGTCGACTGGGTGTCGACCCCCCTATAGGGGTCGATGCCCTCGCCCAGATCCAAACAGTGACGATTTTCTGACTTGTTGCTGAGTCACTAGGGCATAGTGGCAGTTTCTGGATAACTCAATCTTGCCTGGATGGTTGTGATTGCTCCTACGATTATCTAACAACTCACCTAAGTTTAAACCTCTATAAAAGCAACCCTAGTCCTCAACCCTAAATCACACAATTTCAGTCCAAGGAGCCACCATGCTGTCCATGATCGTCCTAGCCTAGCCACCATTTCTTCTCAAACTAGAAAGCAAGTTAGAACTACAGATCAAATCAAAATTAGATAGTCTACGTCAAGGGATTGCTTTTCAGTTTTAGAAAACAGATCCCAGAAAAAAAGACTTTCTTTTGTTTGTAAGTCCTGTTATTATTTAGATGTGAACGATTAAAAGTTATGATTTGTAATAAAGTGAAAATTAGAGTTATCCCTAGCTGTAAGATAATGGTGATGCTGATTTATGTCTATTCTTGTAACGATTCTATCATATATTCCTATGAGACTATTGTGGTTTATTGGACTTATTATGTTGATGTTAAACCAATCATGTATTATATAAATTTGGTGACTTTTTCATGTTATGTTACATGCAAGTTTTGAGGCTAAGTTATATATATGTTTAGATCTACATTCTCCCATGTTAAGATTCATGTTTATTGGATCCAAAATAAAAGTTCACATTCACATGCCTAGTTGGATTTGTGTAAATTATATATTCTTAAGATTCATATTAATTGGATCCAAATTGCAAGTTTACATTTACATGCCTAGTTGGATTTGGGTAATTTCATATGCTTAAGACTCATGTTCATTGGATCCAAAAAAAAAAAAATGCAAGTTCATTGTTTTATGCCAAATTTACATGGCACATGTTTAGTTAGATCCTTATTATTTTATGTTGTATGAATGGTACGTGCTCCTTTCTTTCCCCTTTTGTATATAAGTTAGGCTACATTGCGAGCCTAACATTATATGTTAATTTTGTGGACATATAATGGGGGTAACATTTGGGAAAACCTTAAATTTCATATTATTGGCATAATTTGGCCCATAAAAATATGAATGATTAGTGGCATAAAAACGGTATAATTTATATACCTAAATTTTTTGAATATGATTTAGAGGGTAAATGGCGGCATGAGTTGAATGGCATTAATTATGGATAATTTACATATAAATATGAAAGGTAAATATGTAAATTAAGTAAAAGACGAATATGCCTAACCCGAGGTTATATTGAGTTACGGTGTAAGACTGCCCGGAACCGCCCGGCACATCCAGCAACCGTAACAATATAGATCTAATGTGAGAGGTTAGCGCATCAAGCCCAAAAGAACCTGAGGTTAGATTGATTTGAAGTGTAAGACTGCCCTGAACCGACCGGCACATCCAGCGACCGCAACAATACATATCTAATGTGAGTGGTTGGTGCTTTAATGAATGAATTAAAACTAAGACAGGAATGGCAGGGTTAAGTTAATTAAGGAAACACATAACCAATACAACATGTTAACTAAACTGATGGGTGGGGTTAGGTTAATTTGAGAACACTTAATCATTTTAACACGTTGATTAGGAAACCCTAGTAATGGGGACCCATTTCAGCAGTAACTGTAACGACCCTTATTTTCGGCGATATAATAATTAATTTATTAATTATTTATTTAGTGATTTAGAGAATTAAATGGCCATTTAATCAAATTATATTGAATATTTAATTAATATAATAATTAAATAATATATTTAATTTTGAAATAATCAGAATTAGCTGAAATGGCAATACGGTGTGAATTGGGCAATTCAAAATATATATTTCAGTTTAGAATTTGAATTAGAATAACGAATATATTATTTGAACGATAGTTTGAACGTATATTTATATTATAATTAAAATCGAGCTCGAAATGGCGCGGTAGTTCGCTATTTGGCGATTCGAACTTTAACCGAATATACAGAAGCCATTTTAAATCGGATTTCTGTGAAACAAGAAACGTTAGGAGCTGGTGAAGTATATTTTTCTAATGGAGGAGAAAAATCGGGATTTCATTGTGTATATTTTGAGTTGTGTCCAAATCAAATTTTAGAAAAGTCGCTATGGAATTCCTTTATAATTTATAACGATTTATTTATATTTAAATAGATTCTCAATATAAATTGAATACTAGTTTAACACTGGATTTGAACCATCGAGTTATACATTTAGTTAGAAATATTTTGGGATCTGTATGGCATTCCACTATGAATATATACAATAATATTTATTTATAAATATTTAATTTAATTGTTTTTAAATATATTTATATATATTTAAAAAGGTCTACTTAGAGCTTTAAAAATAGCCAGTTTTGCAAACGAAGTCGAAATTCGATGAAACTAGTTTTGTTTTATCCGCAATATTAAATTTTTACTAGATTTCAATTTACGTGATTTTTAGAGTCAGGGTGTGGCCGTATGGAATTTTAATGTGAAAAACAGTCAGTATTTTGATGGTTAAAAATATGTTGTGTGAGCAAACGGAGTCGGAATTCGACGAAACCAGTTTCGTTGGGTCCGCAATGTCAAACTGAAGGTGTATGTCCATTTTCGTGATTTTTGGGTATCGTGTGTAATCACAAGGATTTTTAAACACGATTGTAAAGAGGGATGGCTTAAATATGAATATTATAATTGAATATTAAAATATAAAACCTTCGTATAAATTCACCACAAACTTTCCCAAACCTAATTCTTCCTCTCCACAGTCAAACGAATTTCAAGCCGCCAAAATTCTTTTCTACAATACCACTTCTGTGAGACAGAAAAATCATATAAACTCATACAAAAATCCTAAAATCAATTCATATATATAAATGGATTCGTGAAGGGAAGCTCGTCATTCCCATAACCATTTCTTCAAGCTCGACGCTGTTCTGTACGATGCGGTTTTGAGACAGCGAAACTAGGGTTCGTTGGTTTGGGGATTTTGCTACTTCTAGTGTGAGTTTGAGGTTGTTTTTCAACTTGGTTTGATGAATGTTGTCTGCTTGTGAATTTTGGGGGATTTCAGTGATGCTTTCGTTTGATCCTGTATTGGGTATGTGCGTCGCGAGCTCGAAGTCGCCCACTAGGATTGGGGTGCGAGTTCGTTGAAATTAGGGTGGAGGTGTTCGGAAATTGAAGAGAATGATGATGGTTTACACGGTTTCTTGAATCGTGGAAGGATGAAGGTGGTTGATGGATCGAAAATTGTGGAATAGCTGTGTTTGAATACTGGAAGACACGGAAGTGTTTGGGGAAGATGAAGTGGGTCACGGGTTTGGGCTTGAGAAGGGTCATGGGCCGGTTTGAAAAGGTTAATGCCCGTATTTAAATAACTCATGTTTTATTTAAATCAAATGATGTATGAACTTGTAAATTGAATAACTTCGTCATACTACACCAGAATTAGACGAAACAAGATCCATTAGGATCGTATGGACGAACACTACCGAATGGAACTGACTGGGAGTGGATTGGAGCTCGTTAGAATTTATGGCAAAATAAATTTGTTTGAACTGAATCAAACAAAAGTTTATCGTTAGTTAACGATGAACTGCCAATGTGAGTAAATCTCACTAGCTCTTAACAGTTTATATTTTTATAACGTATTTTTAGAACTGTTAAATATTGGTTGATTGTTGTGTGTTGACTGTTTGGATGAACAACTAGTCAGTTAGTTGAATATATATTGATTTTGTTATCAGAATATTTCGTATTGAACTAAACTTGATGATAATTATATTGTGTAACATCCGTGGATGCAAAGAAACAGGTTGGAGGGGTCCAACAGTGTAATAACCCGGAAATCTAAGCCAATTTAAAAATTTTATTTTGGAAATTTTAGTGAATTTTGAATATTTAAAATGATTTATTTTAAATAATAACGACGAGAAATTTATTTTGAATAGAATAGAACGTATATATTTATATACGTCGTCGTTAGAATATAAATATTTATTTATAAATATAAAAGGAATTGAAAATGGCGCGGTAGTTTGAAATTTCGATTTCGAAGTTCAAATGAATGTACAAGATTCAAAATAAAGCGGATTTTAGCGAAACCAAAAATCTTAGAATCTATTTGAGAATATCTTTCCAACGAATCCGAAAAATTGAAATTTCATAGCGGCAATCAAAAGTTATGTCCAGTTGAAAATTCAGAATAGTCGCTATGGAATTCTGGCCCTTAAAAATGGAAATTTTGCAAACGACCTCAGTTTTTGACGAAACCACTTTTGTTGGATCTGGGATGTCAAGTTATTGCCAGATTCCAAAATTCAAATTTTTTCAAATCAATATGTGAGCGTGGCAAAGGAAAACGCATTTGACCAGTTTTAGTTGATTTTAATTGACTGGAAAATGGCCATTTTTCAAACGATTTCAGAATTTCACGAAATTAGTTTTGTTAGGACCGGATCGTCAATATGAAGCTAGAAATAATTTTTCTGGAATTTTTAGAGTCCGTACGTGGTCCCGGTAAATTGAAATGCGCATTCAAATTCAATATATAGATTTATATTTTGATATTGACGAAAACTGATCGTAATGGCCGAATTGGCTTACGAAACATATCCTATTGTGTTTGGAATGGGGGTAATTAGCTAGAGGCGACTGTCGTTAGGTCTCGATTGGAGTTTGAAATCAAAAGTTACTTTTTGGGAAAATAAATAAATAATATAATTTATTTTATAATAACCCTAACCTTTCTCCTATTATAATTCAACCCCCGTCATTCAAACTATATAGCCCCAAATCGATGTCGTCGTCAGCCCTAGGTAGCCGCTACCGCCCTCTTGGCCACCGTCGCCCATCGTCCGCCCCACCAGGCCCCGTCGCCCTTCCCTCTTCCTCCACTTCTCTCTCTCCTCGGCCACAGATGCAAACCCAAACCCCAAAAACCCCCAAACCCCGAAACCAACGCCTCCAGCCCACCTCCGGCCGATGTGGACCCGCCACCGCCGTTTCTGGCCTCCCCCCAACTCTGCGCCACCCCCACCTCCAGTGAAGACCACTTGCAACAACCCCCCATCTTCTTCGACTGTAAGCTTTTAATTTGTTTATTTTGTTTAGTTATTTATTTTACTTATTTAAAATAATTAGTTTTAAATGAAAATCCGTTTTGTTTAATATATAGTGATGAAAATATAATGTTTTTCTATATATGAAAAATTAGATTTTATAAATAAAAAGATTTGATTTTTGTTATAAAAAAGATTTGAACTTTAGTGAAGAAAAGATACGATTTTTGATTAGAGGAAAAAAATATGATTTTATACTATAGAAAGGTTAAAAATATAATTTTTATATTATAAAAAGGTTAAAAATATTATTTTTATATTATAGAAAGGTTAAAAATATAATTTTTATATGTGTAGTAAGATAAAAATTCGATTTATATATGTATGAAGTGAAAGTAAAGATTCGATCTTTTTTTATATATAGCGAAGTTATAAAAATGTGATTTTTAATATAAAGTTCGTGAAACAGACTACGTGGGAAACATGACGAAGATTTCCTACATATGAAGAGTCGTGGCGATTGGTTTAGCTAGTCAATGAGAATTTCTCACTTTTAATTTGTTTTCTAGTGAAATATACACTAGGATGCAGACCGTGCTTAGCAGCACCCGCCACCCGTCGTCCACAGACCATGGATGACTTGTTTGTTTGATTGCTGTGTTGTGAAATTTGATTGTGTGATGTGGAATGAAATAAAATATTTTATAGTGGAAAATATTTTATAGTTAAAAATATGATTTTTAACGTGTATATAAAATAAATAGTAATAAACAAATCGAACGATTTGTTTATATACACTGATTTGACTGATATTGAATGGGACGATAAATTTTACACATCGCCCAACTGCACTTATAAAATCTGTGTTTGTTGATTTGAAACCCCACACGGGTATTGGGATGATATTTGACGTACACTAATCCCGATTGTTTAGTTGTATGTCAATCGATGGGTTGACAGACTATGTAAGCGTTAATTATTTATATTTAATGCTTATGCAGTTGTGTGGTGCACTCTAGATGATGGTTGATGATTTATCGTTGCTGTTATATGCATGTGTTGTAGGGAATCCATATAATAAACGTTATATGGTAATTGATTGGGCCTCATTACAATTTGGAAAATAAGAAATACATATTCACGTGTTGAATAGAAATAAATATTCATGTGTTGAATAGAAATATAAATTCACGTGTTGAATAGAAATATAAATTCATGTGTTGAATAGAAATATAAATTCATGTGTTGAATAGAAATATAAATTCATTTGTTGAATAGAAATAAATATTCATGTGTTGAACAAAAATATAAATTCATGTGTTGAATAGAAATATAAGTTCATGTGTTGACGAAAATATTCATTTGTTGAATAGAATAACGAAGTTATTGAAATATGTAAAGCCGTGTTGGTTAGATATGCGCCATTTTGGCGCGAACGATATTTATATCGATTATATCCGTTTTTATAATGATTATAGAAAACGAAGTGATTTCAAAATATAACATTTTGAAAATATTATCATTTGTATATCGATGATATGAAATATTCAATTTTGATTTGAAATTGAACATGAAGTTGAAATCGTTTTGAAAAAGAATTTAAAACGATTTATAAAATACGTTTTGAAAGGAAATCGACGAAATATATATTACATATATTATATATATATATATATAATGGCCTGAATAGAATGCGCCACGCTGCGACAGTTCGCGAATTTCGACCATTGACTTCGAATGGATATTACGGGAGATCCGACTGTTGGATTCTCCTAAAACCAGAACCGTTGGGTTCGTATTGAAAAGAGCTTTCTAAGAATATTAGAGATTTGAAATCTAACGGTTGGATTTAGAATTATGTCCAAATCAAATTTGGAAAAGGTCGTTGTAAGTGCAGTTCGATGGCCGTTGATGGAAATCGACTGTACGGGCCTTGATAAAATTATTAAAAATAGAAATAATTTGTGTAAAATCATAATAAATGATTTGTAAAGAATTGAGATAAAAAATTCCAAATTTGAAAAGATAAAAATAGATTTTTTATCGAAATGAACTAGTTTTGAACTAGAATAATAATTTATTTATTTTTGAAATAAATAAATTTGATATGAAAGGGTTTTAAAAGTAACCCGAATTTTCAATAATTGAATTGAGTGGAATGTGATTTTGGGTTTATAGTGAACCGTGTTTTAGATGACACTGGTTCTTTAACCCAGTTAAAGACAGGATCTGATTTCCCAAGTTAAATAATCATTGATAGTGATTTTTGGGAAGATTAAAACAAAGTGGAGTTTTAATGAATCTTTAATTAGATTGAAATGATCGAGAATGGAGTATCACCAGTTTTGCTCCAGGCGATAGTTAAATCTTTAATTAGATTTGAACGTGAAATGGTAATTGAATTAACCGGTAACACCGTGATGTTAGATATGAAGTATGACCAGTTTTACTTCATGGGATGAATAGGTTGAGATTGGGAAATAAAATAAATGATTGCATCGATGTGGTTCGCTAATCCCGACTAGTTTGATTTGATATTCAAAGAAGATTAAAGAGTAAATTTAAAGAATTTATCTTTGATAAAATTAATGGGAACCTTTCCCAAAGTATGAGAATATTCTGAATTGGAATGATGCGTATGTTGTGTTTGTGTAACGTACACTTGTTTGTTATGTACGCGAGTTAATCAGAAAGACCGGGTTTATCCCATTCTGAATAACTGATTCGACGTGGTGTCGAGGATGAAGGAGGTGGTCGAAGACCAGAGGTCTTCACGTCGTTTGGATGGTTACTAATGATCTTGATTGGGCTGTACACCCAAAAGGAGGGAATCAGTTGGTGATCGTCCAGACGTACTTGGAGATCGATGGATATGCGAGGTACAAGGTGCCTCCGGTTTCGTTCAGACCCAGAACGAACTTGTAAATGGACTATGTGTCTGACATTGGATTTTATTATGTATGATTGATATCTATTAAATATATATCTGTTTGGCGGCGGAGAATTTATTCTCTTGCTTAATGCCCTTCTCTGAGACGTACGAGCTCAGGGGTTATATATTGATGGATATCAATCGCATGGAGTGAATTGCCTGTGTGGCATGCCTAAGTGGAAAATGATCAAGGATTTTGTTGAAAAGCAGAGTCTTGTGGTTGATGATCAAAGCACGGTCTGTGTGGCATAGCTTTGTGTAACGTTGATTCGCGAGCCTCACACCCCGGTTGTGAACCAGAAACGGGAGAGGACCTCAGGGAGGGCATGCATTTCCTTCAAGCTAGGGTGGTGTCAGTGACCTACCAACCCTGAAATTTATATTATTTTCACCTGTGTGGTTGTTGCTGTTGCGAGGCACCTCGGATATATCGGTGACTATGTGGAGCCGATGGAGCCATTGGACTCATTTACGCCCCCAAAGGTTGGGGAAACGCAATGTTCAGGCATTTTAATCCACATCGGTGAACCGACCCTGTCGCTCCAAAGGCTTGACTGAGTACTTGCCTGAGACTCGGGCTAGACAGTCTCGAATTCGGTAGAGGACTGTCTTTTGCATCGGTTCACAGATGGAAATCCAACTTCCAAATACATGACTTTGCGGTTTTGATTGTAGAGCCTAGTATTGGCGACATGATATATGGTACCCATGCCGTCTATGATTGCTACTTATGATTTGAAATTGTTTTGACACTATGCACTTATAGTAATAATAAAACATGAAATTTAGCGTATCAAGCATTCTTTGGCTATTATAAGGTAAAAACCCTATCCTCTGGCTTGCGTTGCATTGTGTGATGGGACCTGGGTCTTATAATAGCTTCATTTTTCTTTATTTAGCATTGCGCTGTTTGTTTTATGCACTAGTATTCTTGGGATGAAACCCCTTCCGTTTTATACGGCGTGGTCCCTTGATTTACCTAACTTTAAAATAAAGATTAATAACTGTTTTAGTTCTCACACCAAACAGGTGATTGACCTGGAGTTTATTGTTTTAACCTAAACTATGGGTGCCCTTATTTTGCAATGGGCAGCTAGTAGTTTTGGTTTTGCAAATTTATATTGACAGGATCCTGATTTACAGCTGAAATGATATCCGGAAAGCTCTGTATCCGTATATCTCCTTCAGTTGTGCTTTGTATTATTTTCCGCTGCTATGTAATGTATTGCAATCTCTGATAATTTATGATGTGTAATATTGATTCATACTCTGTATATTCTTGTATTCTGATGGAATTGTTGTAATTAACAATGAAATGTTCTTCTGTTTGTGTTCTGATGTGGCTTGTTCTCAATTCAATCCGGACTTTCCTTACCGGGGAAGTTCGGGTCGTAACAGCGAGGTATCACAGCTATGGTTTACAATGCTCGGAGAACAAGACACGTTAGAACCATACGAAAGAATTCATCAGAGATTGGATTAGTAATATCCAATGGGAATGACTCATTAGAGATGGGATCAGTAGTATCCTAGAACGAGTGTGAAGAGTATGTTTTTAAAATGAAAACAAATTTTGTTTTGAAAATTTAAACTTTATTATTCGTATTTGAATTTTTATTTGTATTGATTTGGACAGTCCAATATATAAAGATTTTGCGTATACATCTGATCCACGTGTATTCGAAATTTTAATATACTGGATAGATATAGAATCACACTCTAGTCGCTCGGACATGATTCTAATGATTGACGCGTCATCATCAGAATTTATTTTCATGTTTCGAAAGTGGGATTTCTACATGATTCCTATTGACTGGTGTGAGAACCAAAGCTAGATAGGGCTCATTGTTGTGATTTGGCATCAAAAATCTGATTTTTTGGATATGTATTAAAGTTATGTGATTGAAAAGATAATAAACTAATTGATTGCTGGTCGTGTTGTTTGATTTTTGTTTGATTAATTAAATGTTAAACTTTTAGCCAAGTTGAACCAAATAGTGAATTGTATTGAAAATTAGTTGCAATTGCAAGCATATACAAGTACTTACATTGAACAGGTCAAAGCAAGGAGGCTAGAGCAGAAGAATAAAATTGTTTGCCCGACAAATAGGTACATATTTATTGTATTTCTTGGGTTTTTGATGATTTTATGAGCCGATTGGCTAGTCGCTTGGCTTTTTCTTTTTCTTTTGGATTAGTGAGGGCTATGGGAGGCTATTTGAAATATCTCAAAGTCCCCGGTGCATAGGAGGTTATGGCAAAAAATTTCGAAAATTTAGGGTGTTAGCCAAATTTTTGAAAAATTTGAAAAGTTCTTAAAAACTGAAAAGTTGAAGAACTTAAGCCGTAATGAAAATAATGGAAGTTGAGTTGATTTGTGAAACAACTTTCAGCTTCGTTCCTTTTCGGGACGAAAAATTTTAAGTGGGGGAGATTGTAATAACCCGGAAATCTGAGCCAATTTAAAATCTTTATTTTGGCAATTTTAGTGAATTTTGAAAATTTAAAATGATTTATTTTAAATATTAATGATGAGAAATTTATTTTGAATAGAATTAGAACGTATATATTTATATAGGTCATCGTTAGAATATAAATATTTATTTATAAATATAGAAGGAATTGAAAATGGCGTGGTAGTTCGAAATTTCAATTTCAAAGTTCAAATGAATGTACAAGATTCAAAATAAATCGGATTTTAGCGAAACCAAAAATTTTAGAATCTATTTGAGAATATCTTTCCAACGAATCCGAAAAATTGAAATTTCATAGCGGGAATCAAAAGTTATGTCTAGTTGAGAATAGTCGCTATGGAATTCTGGCCCTTAAAAATGGAAATTTTGCAAACGACCTCGTTTTTCGACGAAACCACTTTTGTTGGATCCGGGATGTCAAGTTATTTCTAGATTCCAAAATTCAAAATTTTTCGAATTAATATGTGAGCATGGCAAAGGAAAACGCGTTTGACCAGTTTCAGTTGATTTTGATCGACTGGAAAATGGCCATTTTTCAAACAATCTCAGAATTTGACGAAATTAGATTTGTTAGGACCGGATCGTCAATACGAAGCTAGAAATAATTTTTCTGGAATTTTTAGAATCCGTACGTGGCCCCGGTAAATTGAAATGCGCATTCAAATTCAATATATATATTTATATTTTGATTTTGACGAAAACTGATCGTAATGGCCGAATTGGCTTACGAAACATATCCCATTGTGTTTGAAATGGGGGTAATTAGCTAGGGGCGACTATCGTTGGGTTTCGGTTGGAGTTTGAAATCAAAAGTTACTTTTTGGGAAAATAAATAAATAATATAATTTATTATATAATAACCCTAACTGTAAAGACCCGTAAATTCCCGCTCTTTGGATCGACCATAAACCACAGAAGTCTGACCCAAAAGTTGGAAATCCACGAATACTTTAACTTTGGGAATACAACCACATCAGAACAATAATAGCAGACTTTTATGAACATTACAATAATGTTACATCAGAGTATAGAACATATCAGAGTACATTGAATAAAATTACAGCGGAAGATAAATTTCAATAAATTAAATACAATAAACAACGGAAGACTTCTATGCTCTGGACACAGCTTTAGGCTTCGATCCAGAATCCTGCTCAAGAGATAAATATCTGCAAAAAGCTACTCGACTGCCCGTGTGGAAAAGAGGGCACCCGAGTTTGCAAAGTGAAACAAACTACGAGTCAGTCATGGGACTGGTGTGAGAAATCTTAACTAGTTTAACTAATATTAATGAGGCAAATCCAAGGACCACGCCGCTAACAAGGAACGGGTTTACTCCATTGGATTTCCAGTGCATAATTAAAAGTAAATCGTTAAACAACGCAATTCTTTTTGGAAAAATGAAACCATTATAAGACTCAAGTCCCATCACACAATGCAACGCAAACCGAAGGATAGAGTTTTACCTTATAATGGTCAAAAGATGCTTGATACGATAAAACTGATTTGATATTATTACTAGTGTATATATGTTTCAAAAACATATCAATCATAAACGGCATAGTACCCCATCCTACTATGTCGCCATACTAGTTCTACAATCAAAACTACATGGTGTCGTATTGGAAATTGGGTTTCCATCATGAGTCAAGGCTAGGGAGGAGCTCCTTACCAATTCGAGACACTCTAGCTAATGTCTCAGGATTCTTCGCAGTTAAACCTTGGATCCTGCAGAGCCGGTCCACACATACAACTTCGTGGATTAGTTATTCCTGAACACACGTTTCCCGATCCTATAGGACCTATCATCCAAGGCGCCTCATTCCATCATCCACATAAGTAAAATATCATCCATTTTAAGCATCGACACTACTTCTAGCTAGAACGAAACGTGCTGCTCTCCGTGCATTCCCTTCTTCCGTTTTAGACTCCACCGGGTTGTGAGGCTTGTGAAGCTACGTAATACACAAAGCTATGCTTATTCAAGCTGTGCTTTGATCGTCACCACAAGGTTCTTCTTTTCAATAAGAAACCTTGATCATTGCATCTTAGTATGCCACACTGTCACTCCATATCACACTATATGAAAGGGTGTTAAACAAGAGAATAAATTCTCCGCCACCAAACATTCATACATTCGACAGAAAATCAATAAATACAATATAAAGGAGTACAATGTCAGACACACATTCCATTTATAAGCTTATGCTCTGGGTCTGAGCGAAAGCCAAATTCGTACAAATCAACACTACGTCCGGACAACTACCATCTTAGCCCCGTCTGGGGAGCAAATCAATCAAGGGCCTCAACGCTAGTTACCCATTCGATGTGAAGATCGTCGGTCTTCAATCGTCGTCTTCAATTCTTCGAATGTCGTATCATTACTTGGAATGAGAGTAAACTCGGACTTTCCAAATAACCCTCCCATATATAAATTTGAAAACTATTTCATATCGTTGTTAATAATTTATAACGATCTATCGCTATTTTTATTTTATTTTACATACACATCCTAAACACAACAATGTATTTTTTCTTCTTCTATCCTTCAATTTACACAAAATGTATATTTGGTTCCATTATTTTTCTTCCTAATGAAAATCTATTCCTTAGAAATGTAAATTTCTAATCTTATTATTTACATTGAAAAATGTAAATTCTTTAAAAATATAAATTCTATTTCATCCTTATTTACATTGAAAATTGTAACTTCCTATTTCCCTTTTGTTTACATTGAAAAATGTAACTTCTTTTTATTGCATATAAAAGGTCAATAAAGATGTAATCTTTATTTCTAAACTTTTTATTCTGATTTACAATTTCTAACAAAAATGTCCTTCATATTCTAATTTACGTTTCCTAACAAAATGTCCTTTATATTCTAATTTACATTTGGAATGTAATTTTCCTTTCCATTGCTTATTTACCTAAAAAGTAAATTTTCCTCTTCCATTGTTATTTACATAAAAATGTAAGTTCTAATTCAACGTTATATTTCATTTTTTTCCTTATATTTCAATGTTGAATTCATTCTTTTTATTACACTGCAAAATCTCCTTTTTAATTACATTAAAAATGTGATTAACAATACGATGAAAATTTTATCCTTTTAATATTACAACAAAAATGTAATTTACATTACAACGTCAAATCCTTCTTTTTAATTACATTAAAAATGTAATTATCATTACATGAAAATTTCTATCTTTCAACAACAGTGTAAGATCTTCTTTTTCTTTTTTACATTAAAAATGTAATTAACATTATAATGTCAAATTTCTCTTTTTAATTACATAATGAAAATGTACTTTTATTTATAATATATATATTCTATTATAAATTACATAATAAAATGAAACTTAAATTACATGTCAAATCTTGCTCTTTAATTTACAATGTATATTCCTACTTTATTTACATTAAAAATGTAACTAAATTTTCAATGCAAATTCTCATTCTTAATTTACATATAAAAATGTAGTTTTATGTTACATGTAAGTTCTATTTCTTTAATTATATATAAAAATGAAATTTTCTATGCGATATAAATTTCATGTCTTTTGATTACATATAGAAATGTAATTTTTCTTTTCAATGCAATTTTTCATTCTTATTTTACATATAAAAATGTACTTTTAATGTTACCATATTTGTCAAACAAGCCTCCCCTCTTTTTATTTATTTATAACTCATGTTTCATTTACATTAAAAATGCAAATTCTTATGTAACAAAATTTCATTCTTACTTATATACTTTAATGATTCATTTTTATGTTAACACAATTCCATTCTAACTTAAATATTTTAATGAATTCCCTTTTTAACATAGATATGTGATTTTTATGTTAACAACAAAATTTCAAATTCCTTTCTTTTCAATAACTACAAATGTAATTAATATGAAACACCCCACCTCCGTTAGGGTCACTCTCAAAGGGAATGCCCTAATTTTGGTGGAGGTTTATAAGTACAAGTCACAGATATACAAGACAGATATAAGAACACATATTTGTAAAACAGCGGAAGAACAACAAACTTTATTTCATAAAGTCAAATACGTGTTACAACAACATCCTTTCCAAAAACATAACATAACACTTTCATAATCTGTCTTGAGTACATTATTTAAAGAAGCATAAATAAAACATAGATAAACTGCAAAAGCCCCTTAGTGGATTGTCCAAAGCCATAGTTCAAAACAGGAAAGTCCAAGCAATACATTTCTCTTCTTCAAGCTGGATGTTGAGGCTGGTCAAGCTGCTGTGTTCCCTCCCTGAGGACCTGGGGGGGGGGGGAACGGAAGAAAGAAGACGAAAGAAAAATAGAGTCAGACATAAAGCCTGAGTAAGTCTAGTACTACTTTGTCTATGAATAAAGAACTGGGTATGATAAGTATAAACAAGAAGTGGAAAGGTACTATAAACTTGGTTAAGTTGTCTAGGGTCGAATATACCATCGTACCCCATGTTAATCTCTGAACCCATATAAACTAGTTTCCAATTTGCACCCCATAATCAGGGTGATGTGATCCATTCTATGATGATCGGCTCCTACTCGCATAGTTACATGTGTCTTACGGCCCCCGATGTCTGTAGTTACCTATGCTGGTCCCACCATGGGGTGTATCAAGTCCCATAGTGGCAACCCGACACAACCTTAGAGTGCACAGGTATGCTACTGGTGCCCAGTGCCTTATTTTTCTGCTCCGGAGTGTGTGCACGCCCGCACTCCGTTAGAACCTACACTGCTACACCACCGCCGTCGCTTTGACCTCTTACAATCAGCCTAGTAATCGTGCCCCACCCTGCCTAGTTTCAGGGTATCCTGATACACCTTTTAGGGTTACTGCTGAAAAGGGTCCCCCGTTACTAGGTTTTCTATCTCTAGCCAACATGCTAAGTTGGTTAAGTGTTTCCTAACCTAACCCCACCAGTCCGTTTAGTTTAGCATGTTCCATTTTGATTAAGTCTTTAGTTCACTTAATCCTATCAATCCTGACTCAGCCTTAATTGTCTTATTAAGGCCCTGACCTCTCACATTAGACAGGTATTGTTTTGGCTGCCTGTTGCCGGTTGGTTCCGGGCAGTCTTACGCCACAACTCAGTCTAACCTCGGGTCCTTGCTGGGCTCCATGTTTAACCTCCCACATTGGATAGGTATTGTTGTGACTACTGGACAGCCGGGCGGTTCCGGGCAGGTTTACATCACAACTCAATCCAACCTCGGGTTAAACACATCGTATGTTCTACATTTACATATTTTGTCATTCCTCTTTATTTCTTATATGTAAATATTTGCGGCCCATTATTAAGTTAATGGTGTAAAGGTTACACCAATCACGGGCCCAACCCATACTTGAATTTGGGCCCTTCTATTTTATATTTTCATTCATTAATTAATTTTTAACCCAACGTTATTTTCCCCCGTTTTACACGTCCGTTTATATATATTGGGCTTAGCCTTTTAAAGCCCAATTTAGCCATGCGAAAAGGGGAGGCTTATGGCGTATACACAAAGAGGGGAAGGTGAGCGCATGAACTTGCAATACGACGTTGGAAATACAAAATAGAAATTGGTGTACTTGCATAGTGGTAACATAGGTGACATGAATCAAAGCATGTGAACTTGCATAGGTTTAACTACAACATGAACCTATATTCTTATTTAGGCATAATGTCAAACATAAGCACGTCATAAATATTCCTAGCATAAGCATAGCATAATGTCAAACATAAGCATGGCATAAATACTTTTAGCATAAACACGGCATAATGCCAAACATAAGCATGGCATAAGTAAAGTTAAATTTGTTCATGGCATAAACATAGCATAATGTCAAACATAAGCATGGCATAAATACTTCTAGCATAAACATGGCATAATGTCAAACATAAGCATGGCATAAATATTCCTAATCATGGTGTTTGCTTTAAACTTGCAAAAAGGGATTTTTTTGAGTCTAACCTAGCCATGTCTCACATATGTCATCATATAATTCTTTTAAACAAGATAGACTTAATCATAGATTTCAATTATGCCAAATATCATTCATAGCCTAGCCATATTCATAAGTTTTGCAAAAGCATGACTTAATACGTGGATTATGGTGTCAAAATTCCAACATAGTTTCATATGAACTATAACAACCAAACTTGTTTCAATTACTTGCAAAATGATTTATGCACAAAAATATACATCATGATGGCATAATAACAAAGCCCCAAACTCGCATGAATTTCAATCAACTACATACATGTAGCTTCAACATAGATTACATAATTTGCGCAATATTCCAAACGTATACTTGCATAGAACTACCGCATGTAGTTCTTTATAATGAATAACATAATTTTGCACAAATATGAATTACTTTATTATCCCAATTCAAGCATACAAATCAATACAGTTGTTTATTCATACCAAAGTAATACTTTACTTACAATGGTTGCGGCGAATTCTCTAATTAAGAGATATGATTCCTTTGTTGAATTGATTGGCTTTAGGTTGCTTGAATTGCTTTAGGCTTTAGAACTTTCTTTCTAATTCTCTCTCTAGTCGGCGGCTACTCTTAGTCGTTCCTCAGCAACATGGCGGCTATGTTCTTAATTTGAATGAATAGATTAGGGTTTAGTCTAGGGTTGTTTATATAGAGGTTAGGAATTGATTAGGACCATTGATGTTGCTAGGTTAGATCGTAGCCATTCATTAGATAGAGAGACCAATTAGAACCCGCCACCTAGCCCTAATGACAAAGCAGACCACAGAAATTCGACCAAACACAGACCTGGCCAGCCAGGTTGACTGGGCTCGACCAGGTCGACACCCCTGTCGACAGGGCTGTCGACAGCCCTGTCGACATGGGTAGCCCAGGTCGACAGCCCAGTCGACCTGGGTGGCCTAGGCGGGTGTTTATCCGCCCTGGCCCACTGGGCCCGATTTTTAATTATTTTATTCTGTTTGAATTTTAAATTTAATTCAAAACTTCCGAAGGCCATATCTTCTCCATACGGACTCCGTTTTTCGAAAACTCGGACTCTATTTCGCGTATTTTTCCGAGACGAACGCAATGGCGTATCCCGTTTCCCTTAGTTCTTTGATTTGAATTTGATTATACTTTAATTTGTTAATTTCACAGTTATAGAATTTTCGGGGTGTTACATTCTCCCCCACTTAAAAGGATTTCGTCCCCGAAATCTTCAAGCTAGGAGGAATGTATATCCTAACATCCAATCATCCATCTACTCATCCATCAAACACGAGCATCCATTGTCCTTAAAAGACTTCTAATGCTTCATGATCATATGCGAAGTGTGTGTGTATATGAACTTATCTAATGCAAAATCAGGCGGTCTACTGATTCAGTTGACCTCCTTAATGCGAATTATGTAAGTGCCATGAATCCATTATGTATGCAAATTTTCCTATTCTTGATTCTACATGAGTGCACAATCATTCAATACAAATGCAATATCCATATGACAACACATTAAAGTTCTACCACATACGAATACAAACATATATGCATATGCAATATGAAGTGACTGAGCCGATCTAAACCCTAGATTGTGTGTGTATATGCAACCACGAGCAACCACTAGCAATCACTTGCAACCATCATATATAACTTGTTTCAACTACATGTTTCCATCCAAAAATAAGATTCTATATAAAAGATACGGTCGAGGAAATATACCTAAAAAGATAGATAAAAGCGCAACTTAAGGAAAATGAAAGATCAAGGATGTACCCTCGAACAGAAAAGGGTAGGCTGTTCGAATTTTAGCTTCAGTCTCCCAAGTCGCGTCTCCCTCGGTGTCGCTCCACTGGACTTTGACGAGCTTGACTTCGCGGTTGCGTAGCTTCTTCACTTCCGTTTCTAAGATGCGGGTTGGAACTCTCCTTATGGTTGCTTCGCGCTCCACTTCGGCCTCTTCGAGGATATTTGGCTCTACCACTTCAGCAGACTCATGTAGACATTTTCGGAGATGTGAAACGTGAAAAACGTTGTGGACTCCAGCCAACTTCTCGGGTAGCTCTAATCTATAGGCCATTTTCCCAATCTTCTCGATAATAGGGAATGGCCCTATGAATCTTGGCGCTAGCTTTCCTGTGGTTCCAAAACGAACAACGTTCCTTAGCGGTGATACCTTGAGAAAAACTCTGTCTCCAACTTCAAATTCAAGGTCGGTCCTTCTCTTGTCGGCGTAGGACTTTTGTCTGTCTTGGGCCGTCTTCATCCTTCTTCGTATTAAGTCTACTTTCTCTGAGGTCTCTCGGATCATATCTGGTCCAAGTATGAGCTTATCAGTAGACTCCCACCAACAAGTGGGCGATCGGCACGGTCTTCCATATAAGGCTTCGAAGGGCGCCATTCCGATGGTTGCTTGATAACTGTTGTTGTAGGCAAATTCCACCAAAGGAAGGTGGTCTTCCCATGTCCCTCCGAAGTCAAGGACGCATAGTCTTAAGAGGTCTTCCAAAACTCTATTCACTCTCTCTGTTTGGCCGTCGGTTTGGGGATGATAGGCTGTGCTCAAGCATAACTGCGTTCCTACTGCTTCTTGCAGACTCCGCCAAAACTCGCTGGTGAAGATGGGGTCTCGGTCACTAACAATGCTAGATGGTATTCCATGGAGTCGAACGATTTCCTTAAGGTAAAGTGATGCTAGGGATGAGGCGGTTCTTTTACTTTTGACAGGTAAAAAGTGGGCGCTTTTAGTAAGCCTATCCACTATTACCCAAATGCTAGTGTTGCCTCTCCTAGACCTAGGCAGCCCATCGATGAAGTCCATTGAGATGCTATCCCACTTCCACTGCGGGACTTCCAGAGGATGTAGTAGTCCACCAGGCTTTTTCTGTTCCGCCTTAACCTGTTGGCACACCATACATTTAGAAACGAATTCTGCCACGTCCTTTTTCATGCCATTCCAAAAGAAAGTCCTTTTTATGTCTTTGTACATTTTATCCCCGCCTGGGTGTATCGTCATCTTGGAGTGATGTGCTTCCTCGAGAACCTTCCTTACTAAATCTTTTGTCTGTGGGACGCATAGTCTTCCGTCTCGCCTTAGAAAACCCCTATCGTCGATGGAGTATCTGTTGAGGTGACTTGAAGTCTCACCCCTAATTAGCCTATCAATTGTTTCCACAAGCTGAGGGTCTTCACGTTGTGCTGTCCCTACTGAATCCACTAAAGTTGGGCGCACTTCGAGAGATGCTAGAAAGCCTGGTACGAAATCGGAGGAGGGCCTAAAGTCGAAGCTGGCTATAAACTCTAGGCTTTGTCTTTCAACAAACAATGGGCTTAGGGTCAATTTCTTTCGGCTCAACGCGTCTGCCACTACGTTACCTTTGCCCGGAGTGTAGGAGATTTCGAAATCGTACGAGGCAAGAAACTCCATCCATCTTTGTTGCCTCAAGTTAAGATCTTTCTGCGAGAAAAGATATTTCAACGATTTATGGTCAGTGTAAAGTTCGAACTTCTCACCTAGGAGATAGTGTCGCCAAGACTTGAGTGCAAAGACGATGGCGGCTAACTCAAGATCGTGGGTTGGGTAGTTCTTTTCGTGCGCCTTCAACTGCCTCCCGCCATAAGCTACTACCCTTCCTTCTTGCATTAAGACGGCGCCTAGCCCTGTCCCACATGCGTCCGTATAAACAGTGAACATCTTGCTCCCATTTGGCAGCGTCAAAACTGGGGCTGTTGTAAGAGTCCTTTTTAGTCGTTGGAAAGCAAACTCGCAATCCAAATCCCAATTGAACACTAAATTCTTCTTAGTCAATTTCGTGAGCGGAGCTGAGATTTTCGCAAAATCCCTTATGAACTTTCGATAGAAACCCGCTAGTCCTAGAAAGCTTCGGACCTCAGTCGCATTCCTTGGTGTCTTCCAATCTTGTACCGCCACTACCTTAGCAGGGTCCACCGCTAACCCTTGTTTGGATACTATGTGCCCAAGGAACCTCACCTCTTCTCTCCAAAAGTGGCATTTGGAGAATTTGTCTTTTAGTTGATGGACTCGCAAAGTTTCCATGATTGCCCTTAGGTGCTGAGCATGTTCCTCTTCACTCTTTGAGAAGATAAGGATATCATCTACGAAGACCACTACGAATTTGTTGAGGAAATCTCTAAATACCCTACTCATCAGGTCCACGAAGTAAGCAGGTGCATTTGTCAAGCCGAAAGGCATGACAAGCCATTCAAAGAAGCCGTCTGGGGTTCTGAACCCCGTTTTATCGATGCTATCTTCAGCCACCCTTAGCTGATGAAAACCGGTTGCTAAATCGAGTTGGGAGAAAACAGACGCTCCTACAAGCTGGTCAAACAAATCGTCAATTCTAGGGAGAGGATGCCTATTCTTTTTCGTTAGCTTGTTGAGCTCCCTATAGTCAACACATAGACGGAGTGAACCATCCGCCTTTGTAGCGAACACCACCGGAGCGCCCCATTCTGAAATGCTCCTCCTAATGAACCCCTTTTCTAGAAGCTCTTTAATCTGTTTACTGAGCTCTTTCCTTTCTCGTGGAGCCATATGTCTAACGGGCAACGCAACGGGCTTTGCATTATCTACAAGATATATGCGGAAGTCTATTTCCCGCTTCGGAGGCAAGCCCTTCACCTCTTCAAAGACATCCGGATATTCCCGGACCACTATAACTGATTGCAAATTTTCAACAGAGGCATCTAGCGATTCAAGATAACTAAGCATAACCGCATACGAGGGATTACAAGAAATTTCCAAAGTATTACCGAGCTGGGTTAGGAGCCTAACAACCCTTTTCTCACAATCAAGGATGGCCCCATTACTGGATAGCCAATCCATACCCAAAATCAAACCATAACCCGAAAAGCCCAAAACAAAGGCACTACATTGAAATTCTACACTTAGAATAGAAATTTTCAATCCCACACAGATCATAGACAAATGAGCTGGGCCCCCAATTGGGTTTGAAACAATTAAGGGGTCCTCTACCATACTAGTTTCTAGGTGCAGAGATTCTACTAAAGCAGACGAGATAAAGGAGTGTGATGCGCCAGAATCAAATAAAGTGCGAACGGGGTGATCATAAAGATAAACTACACTTTCTACAGAAGTATTTATACCTCGCTGTTGCAGAGGTGGCGCTTCCAGCACATGAACCTGTGCCCCTGGGGTGGATCCAGCCCTCTGCCCCTGTCCCCGTTTCTTTAGGCAGTCCCTAGCCCTGTGACCTGTCTCACCGCAAGAAAAGCACCCACCATTCTCCTTGGCCTTCTTTTTCCGACAGTCCTTTACTAAGTGCCCCACTTTGCCACAGAAATTACACTTCCTCTTCTCTTTGTTGCCTTTCCCGCCCTTCTTAAAGTCTGTCTTCTTAGGCTGCAAACCCTCTTTCTTCTTGCCCTTATCCTCTTCATCCAGCAATGCCATTTGCACCAATCTTTCATACGTGGCTCCCATGGGTATATGGGTCATGGCCAAACTGTGTAATGGCTCATTTAACCCTTTGACGAAACGGAGAGCCTTCTTGTGCGGGGTGTTGACTAGGTCAAGCCCAAACCTAGCCAGCTCATCGAACTGATTCACATATTCTCTGACCGTCTTGTCCCCTTGCTTAAGAAATAAGAATTTTTCCAACTGCAAACTTCTTTCTGCATCTGAGAGAAATTTGGTCTCAGACCTTGCTCTAAAGTCCTCCCATGTCTCCACTGGTCTTTCAGCATTAGTGACTTCCCACCAGTAGGAAGCCTCGCCCTTCAATAGCCATACTGCCAATTGTACTTTTTGTCTATCTTCTACCTCAAAGATGATGAATAGGTCCTCCGTTTCTTTCAGCCAATTTCTAGCTGCTACGAAGGACTCAGTTCCATGGAAATCCCTTCCTCCCATAGCTTTAAAATCTTTGCATATCTTACCGAATGTGTTTCCCCGGGGAGGAGGTGGAGGAAAAGGTGCTGTTGCAGCTGGATGATTTCCTTCCGCTGGGGGAGGAGGAATGGTAGGACCTGGCTGAGTGGCTCTTGCTTCTAAGAACCGTCTAAACCAACCAGGTATTGGCACCCCTTCAGGCAAGTTAAGATCTTGGGACATGCTGAAACAAAAAGGATAGATTCAAAACGAAGGATAAGAGATAGTTCCTATGGCTTTGGGGAGTGGACTTTGCCTTTTTAAAATAAAATAATATTTTTCTTTTAAAAATGCTTCTTTAAATTTCCTTTTTGAAAATAATTTTTCAAAACTTTTTATCTTATCTGGTAAACCTATGCTCTGATACCAAGTGAAACACCCCACCTCCGTTAGGGTCACTCTCAAAGGGAATGCCCTAATTTTGGTGGAGGTTTATAAGTACAAGTCACAGATATACAAGACAGATATAAGAACACATATTTGTAAAACAGCGGAAGAACAACAAACTTTATTTCATAAAGTCAAATACGTGTTACAACAACATCCTTTCCAAAAACATAACATAACACTTTCATAATCTGTCTTGAGTACATTATTTAAAGAAGCATAAATAAAACATAGATAAACTGCAAAAGCCCCTTAGTGGATTGTCCAAAGCCATAGTTCAAAACAGGAAAGTCCAAGCAATACATTTCTCTTCTTCAAGCTGGATGTTGAGGCTGGTCAAGCTGCTGTGTTCCCTCCCTGAGGACCTGGGGGGGGGGGGGAACGGAAGAAAGAAGACGAAAGAAAAATAGAGTCAGACATAAAGCCTGAGTAAGTCTAGTACTACTTTGTCTATGAATAAAGAACTGGGTATGATAAGTATAAACAAGAAGTGGAAAGGTACTATAAACTTGGTTAAGTTGTCTAGGGTCGAATATACCATCGTACCCCATGTTAATCTCTGAACCCATATAAACTAGTTTCCAATTTGCACCCCATAATCAGGGTGATGTGATCCATTCTATGATGATCGGCTCCTACTCGCATAGTTACATGTGTCTTACGGCCCCCGATGTCTGTAGTTACCTATGCTGGTCCCACCATGGGGTGTATCAAGTCCCATAGTGGCAACCCGACACAACCTTAGAGTGCACAGGTATGCTACTGGTGCCCAGTGCCTTATTTTTCTGCTCCGGAGTGTGTGCACGCCCGCACTCCGTTAGAACCTACACTGCTACACCACCGCCGTCGCTTTGACCTCTTACAATCAGCCTAGTAATCGTGCCCCACCCTGCCTAGTTTCAGGGTATCCTGATACACCTTTTAGGGTTACTGCTGAAAAGGGTCCCCCGTTACTAGGTTTTCTATCTCTAGCCAACATGCTAAGTTGGTTAAGTGTTTCCTAACCTAACCCCACCAGTCCGTTTAGTTTAGCATGTTCCATTTTGATTAAGTCTTTAGTTCACTTAATCCTATCAATCCTGACTCAGCCTTAATTGTCTTATTAAGGCCCTGACCTCTCACATTAGACAGGTATTGTTGTGGCTGCCTGTTGCCGGTTGGTTCCGGGCAGTCTTACGCCACAACTCAGTCTAACCTCGGGTCCTTGCTGGGCTCCATGTTTAACCTCCCACATTGGATAGGTATTGTTGTGACTACTGGACAGCCGGGCGGTTCCGGGCAGGTTTACATCACAACTCAATCCAACCTCGGGTTAAACACATCGTATGTTCTACATTTACATATTTTGTCATTCCTCTTTATTTCTTATATGTAAATATTTGCGGCCCATTATTAAGTTAATGGTGTAAAGGTTACACCAATCACGGGCCCAACCCATACTTGAATTTGGGCCCTTCTATTTTATATTTTCATTCATTAATTAATTTTTAACCCAACGTTATTTTCCCCCGTTTTACACGTCCGTTTATATATATTGGGCTTAGCCTTTTAAAGCCCAATTTAGCCATGCGAAAAGGGGAGGCTTATGGCGTATACACAAAGAGGGGAAGGTGAGTGCATGAACTTGCAATACGACGTTGGAAATACAAAATAGAAATTGGTGTACTTGCATAGTGGTAACATAGGTGACATGAATCAAAGCATGTGAACTTGCATAGGTTTAACTACAACATGAACCTATATTCTTATTTAGGCATAATGTCAAACATAAGCATGTCATAAATATTCCTAGCATAAGCATAGCATAATGTCAAACATAAGCATGGCATAAATACTTTTAGCATAAACACGGCATAATGCCAAACATAAGCATGGCATAAGTAAAGTTAAATTTGTTCATGGCATAAACATAGCATAATGTCAAACATAAGCATGACATAAATACTTCTAGCATAAATATGGCATAATGTCAAACATAAGCATGGCATAAATATTCCTAATCATGGTGTTTGCTTTAAACTTGCAAAAAGGGATTTTTTTGAGTCTAACCTAGCCATGTCTCACATATGTCATCATATAATTCTTTTAAACAAGATAGACTTAATCATAGATTTCAATTATGCCAAATATCATTCATAGCCTAGCCATATTCATAAGTTTTGCAAAAGCATGACTTAATACGTGGATTATGGTGTCAAAATTCCAACATAGTTTCATATGAACTATAACAACCAAACTTGTTTCAATTACTTGCGAAATGATTTATGCACAAAAATATACATCATGATGGCATAATAACAAAGCCCCAAACTCGCATGAATTTCAATCAACTACATACATGTAGCTTCAACATAGATTACATAATTTGCGCAATATTCCAAACGTATACTTGCATAGAACTACCGCATGTAGTTCTTTATAATGAATAACATAATTTTGCACAAATATGAATTACTTTATTATCCCAATTCAAGCATACAAATCAATACAGTTGTTTATTCATACCAAAGTAATACTTTACTTACAATGGTTGCGGCGAATTCTCTAATTAAGAGATATGATTCCTTTGTTGAATTGATTGGCTTTAGGTTGCTTGAATTGCTTTAGGCTTTAGAACTTTCTTTCTAATTCTCTCTCTAGTCGGCGGCTACTCTTAG
The DNA here is from genome assembly GCA_030737875.1 of Allium sativum. Classification (NCBI taxonomy): domain Eukaryota; kingdom Viridiplantae; phylum Streptophyta; class Magnoliopsida; order Asparagales; family Amaryllidaceae; genus Allium; species Allium sativum. The sequence goes on from CM060909.1 coordinate 1,028,293,259, forward strand.
TCGTTCCTCAGCAACATGGCGGCTATGTTCTTAATTTGAATGAATAGATTAGGGTTTAGTCTAGGGTTGTTTATATAGAGGTTAGGAATTGATTAGGACCATTGATGTTGCTAGGTTAGATCGTAGCCATTCATTAGATAGAGAGACCAATTAGAACCCGCCACCTAGCCCTAATGACAAAGCAGACCACAGAAATTCGACCAAACACAGACCTGGCCAGCCAGGTTGACTGGGCTCGACCAGGTCGACACCCCTGTCGACAGGGCTGTCGACAGCCCTGTCGACATGGGTAGCCCAGGTCGACAGCCCAGTCGACCTGGGTGGCCTAGGCGGGTGTTTATCCGCCCTGGCCCACTGGGCCCAATTTTTAATTATTTTATTCTGTTTGAATTTTAAATTTAATTCAAAACTTCCGAAGGCCATATCTTCTCCATACGGACTCCGTTTTTTGAAAACTCGGACTCTATTTCGCGTATTTTTCCGAGACGAACGCAATGGCGTATCCCGTTTCCCTTAGTTCTTTGATTTGAATTTGATTATACTTTAATTTGTTAATTTCACAGTTATAGAATTTTCGGGGTGTTACATAATACTTCCGTTTCAAAGCCTATCTATTTATCCCATAAAATGTAATCAATTTTTCAGCGTCAAAATTTCATTCTTCTTCTTCGATTACATATAAAAAATGTAATTTTACTTACAATGAAAATTCTTATTCTCTAATTACATATAAAAATGTAATTTAGATTCCAATGCAAATTCTTACTTTTCATTTACATATAAAAATGTAAATTTACTTGCGATGCAAATACCTACTTTTTATTTACATATAAAAATGTAAATTTTTAATTTACAATGTAAGTCTTATTCTTTATTACATATGAAAATGTAATTTTTAATTTACAATGCAAAGATGTCCATCCCAATTTGCAATGTAAATTCTATTCTTCAATTACATAAAAAAAATGTACTTTTTTTCCTATGTTATAATTGTGTTTGAGAACACAAATAAAAGACATATTTATTTTTCTATGTGATGTTTGTGTTTGGGAACACAAATACAAATCATTGATTTTTCTATGTAACATTTTTGTTTGAGAACACAAATACAAATCATTCATTTTTCTATGTAATATTTGTGTTTGAGAAAACAAATACAAATCATTCATTTTTCTATTCCAATTCAATCACGTATACACAGTTGATAATATTTTATTGACAATCCAATAAGGTGACAAAATAATATTATACACTGGATTGACAAAATAATGCCTATCATTATAGAATTGACAATTTAGATCAATTCAACACAAATGATTCATGTTTTTATATTGAATTGATAAGCTAAATCAATTCAAATAAAGTGACTAAATATGAATAGATTTACTAACACAATCCCATAAAAGAGACAAACTACAAATTCTGATATTGAATCGATGATCTAAACCAACTCAATAAAATAAAAGGATGAATAATAATATTTGTCTGAGGCATATAGATCTATAATTACCTATTATATATTTTGATCTTGAATTGATAATCTAAGTCAATTCAATAAAGTAAAGGGATGAATAATCATATTTGTTTAACACACATGAATCTTACAATTATTCATCGCAACCAACAGAACAATCATCATACAATACCAACACAAACAGATCTGAAATATATAACTATAAATAAAATAAAATAAATGAATTGATTAATTATTTTAAAACAAAAAAAAATCTCACCTTGGTATATGATCAGATCTAAACCAAAAAGAGACAAAATTTGTTTGCAACAGATCTAGAACGTTATGTGGTGTGTTGCCGCTCCAGTATCACAAAATTTATCGAGTTTTGAGTTGATCTAAATCAAATATGTATTTTAAATTATTTATATTACACTTAGCAATGAAATCAAGTGTTGCAAATCAATAAAATTAAATTTTAGTAAACCACAGATTTTGTTCAAATCTTTGAATCTAAATAACTCGAGCTACGGTCAACGGTTTGAGGAGCCGTTGTTGGAGATTGAAGAGCTTGGAGAGAGGAGTCGGCGCCTGTAAGGGGGGAGAGTGCAGTGGCAAGGTGGTGTGATCGTCGCTTTCCTATGAATTAGAAAAGCGCGAATTTTGAAATAAATACTGCAAGCGCACAGGTGTGTAACATACAGGTCGAACACAGGGACGCAAATTAAATCATATTATTTAAATAATTTCTTGGGCGAGTTAGACAAATCCTGGAGGTTGGTTTTGAAAACAATAAAAATTGAAACTGCGATCTAATCCAGAACAAATCTAATTGAACCGACGATCAAATCACAATTATCAATTGGAAAGCAAATAAAACTATGAATCAGATCTGAATCTAATCAAATCCAATTTAACCTAGGAAAGCAATAACATGGAGAGAAAATAAAAGTGCAAAATAGAGATAACAACAGAAATAAAATTAGGATTATCGTTGAAACAAATCAAACGATTAATCACTAATGCAAATAAATGTTAAATACAACTAGTACTATACCAAATCTAAGTGTGTAGATGGCACTAGTTGCTAAGAAATAGAAAATTGCAGAAAATAAAAAGAAAAAGAAGTTTTATTAATGGAGAAGAGAATATAGAATAGGATAGGATGGTGGCTACAATGATATTACAAGGGTATTTATAGGAGATAACCAAACCCTAACCCTAATTACAATTGGGCCTAGCCATTACATCACTAATTAGTTTACAATGGGAATCTCAAATGGGCCTTAGTTAAATCTATTAAATTTTTGGCCTTTCTTCTTTTCCTCTTGGTTCTTTGACAAGCCTTCCTTTATTTGAGATGTGCATGGCCGTTTTATCAATCATTTTCTTGTCCAACAGCAACTAGATGTGAGATCTTCATCTACAATTCTTCAAAATGTAAATATATAGAAATCTGATCTCCATTTCTCTACTTTCCTAGTTGCATGCGGGCTGGGTTGGAATATCTGTAAAAGTGACAAAACAATACCCAAGTAATATTTATTTATATACAAAAGATAAGATATAAGAGCATAAAATAAACACATTTCTATGTCAATCAAATACCCCCACACTTATCTTTTACTCTTCCTCGAGTAAAACAGGAAATGAAAAACTAAACTAGATAGGTCACACTTTTGTAGGAGACACGATTGCATTGAGCGTATGCAACAAGCCGTTAAACCTCTAGGTGTCCCTAGTAGGACGAGTGGTGTCTCGTGAGGGTTTTCAGCGGATACTACCCACAAAATCCAAATGCAGTATGTGTGGATCTAATGTAACTACATGAATGCAATGGTTATATACAAAAAAAAAACAAAAAAAATGACAACACGACTTGTTTCAGGAAAGTGGTACAACAAATTAAGTTAACAATTTCTAGTCGGTTGATTTTATTTTAGATACCTCAACTTGTCACAAATTTTCAATATAAATCAAGTTTTCAAATGTTAAATTCCAGTTTGGCCAGTTAGTTCGATCGATAACATAGTGCAGCCATGAAATAGATTCTTAGTTTGCTTGGCATAGTTTGCAAAGTGGTATTATTATTTTCTTATGTATGGCTAGTCAAATCAATAAGGTCAAGAAGTGTTTGGGCATCATCGTTTATTCTTTATTCTATAAAATTTTAAAATTTATGATTAAGTACATACACCTAACTTAGAAGACCAAGGTTTACCACCCATGCACTGCCTCGTGGACTAACGAAGAGTGGGTAAAGAGCTTGGCGGATTGTGCAGGCCGACTTTGACTTTGTCAACAACGTGTCGGTAATCCTTAGGTGTCCAATCTCATAAAATGAGACCAAGATATTCCAACGCTGACTTTGTCAACAACATGTCGGATAGAGCTTGGCGGGTTTGCACACCAACGCTAGATATACAAGCAATGTTAGATACCCTTAGATTACTATTATTATTATTGAATTTATAAGCACAAAAGAGAGTTACGCGAATTCAACTTAACACAACTTAGTTTTAAAGATTTTGAAAAGCCAATATAAGTATTTTAAGTCCTCCACTTATTTAAACAAAGTCTACAATATAGAATAGATTTCATGGCCATCACCTAAGAATCTCCCTATGTACCGGTTACACTATTATCCCTCAAAATTAATCTTTTCATTATATTTCATATTCGGTCTTAGCTGAGAGAAAAAATACTATCAACTGATTAACAATCCTTAACTTATTTTGTTGTATCAAACTAAAATGAGTCATGTTACAAAAAAAAGGCATGTTAGTATGATCTAAATGCACGATGGTCCTACATGAAAAGAAAGAAAGAAAAATTAAAGAAAAATCAAAAGAATGCAATGCAGACTCCCCCCCCCCCCCCCACACTAGAACTAAACAGTGTCCACACTGTAATTTTTTTCTAAATTTGAAAGACAGTACCCAAAGGTGGATGAAATGCAAAACGATTTGTAAAATAAAATGTCGTCTAACTATATGTAAGAATGGATCATATGTACAACGATATATGTGTTTGCGACGTATGCGATGCAAAGAATTCCACCAACTTCCCCCCCACACTTGGTTCTAGCCATATGAGTCCTGTTCCCACTATATCTAGGCATGTTTTCTAAAAAGCAAAAGTTTTTGAAAAATATCTCATCTTTATACCTCAATTTATATTTCAGTAAATGAATGTTCAGGGTCGTCCTAACATGAAGTTTTTCAATCAAGCTAACATTCCAAAAATAATTCATGTGCTCAACAAATTTATCAGTGTAATTGCTCAAAAATTTGTGATCGTATATAAACTTAGTTGCAATCGTGAAATTTAAATTCTGAGTGTTGTTCAAGATTATATGATCACATTTCTCAACTGACAATGTATTTTCGACACTGACAATTTCATGTTCGTTTGAAATTTTCTCAATGTTAAATTTTTTGAACTCGTGCCTTGAATCCACTTCTTCCTCATTTGGCAACTCATCCTCATACAATGCAAAGAATTCATGTTCTTTAAAATCCTTCTCCAAATTTGAATTGAAAAATTCAACATTTTTATTCTGTTCAATTTCAAAAAATTTATGTTTCTCACAGCCCAAAAGAGGAAGATCAAAATCCAAGCTTAAATCTTTTTTCTGAAAAGAATCGAAATCCAAATTATTTATTGAATTTTGAACAACTTCATTTAGATCGTTATTCTCGATTTCCAAAGTTGTTATTCGAAATTTTTCACTATCAGTAAAGAATGGATTTTTTTCTGATTCATCGCATGTTTGAATTTGACTTTGCTGCTCGAGTTGTTCTTCAAAAGATGTCATTAAAGAAAGAAGTACATCAAGTTGTCTATCTTTTTCACCAAGCTGTCTATCTTGCTTTTCTACCCTCTCTTTAAGAATGTTAAGATGATATTCTTCAGAATCGTTGATTTGAAAGCTCTCGTTTTGGATTTCTTGATTCTCAAAATTAAAGTTCACATCAATTTCACGATCAATATTATTTCCAATGTGATAGTTGTTTGAATTTTCAGAAAAATTACAATGATATTGGAAATCATTTTGATCATAAAAGTTATGTTCGTAACCAAAACTATTGAAATTCGGCGGAAAATTGCAATTTTGGATATTTTCAAGATGTTGATATGAGCTATAACTTTGGAAATTTTGGTTTACAACCCCATATTGATGTTGATCAAAGCTACCGTGGGTTTCAAAGCTATTTTGATGTTGATGTGGCCCATAATCGAAATTATTGAATTTTGAATTGAAGTCGCCATTTCGAACATATCCATGATTTTGAAAATGTTGGTCGGTTGGAAAATTTTGAAAATTGTTGACATTGGACTCACGAAACTTTGGAAAATTTTGCTTCATGAGTTGTAATTCATAGTCATACTCTTCAAGAGGACATCTACTCCGATTATTATCCCACATTTCTCTCAATGATTTTTTTGAAACAGACATTTTAAGGATGTCACGACAAGACATAATTTATTCTCACTTCAAAATAGTATAATTACTAAGCTGCGCTCTGTTAATTAACTGACTCAATTAGAAGGGGGAAGAGGGTCTTATGGCTGTTCATGTATAGTATAAATACTAAGGGATACGACCAATGTTTTACGGGTAGTATGCAACCTCTTTTGCTAATAGTTCAATAAATTGAACTACTATATATCCGCGATCCAATTATACGAGACAATCAACTTCACAAAACACCACTTTCAATTATATAATTTTTCAAATCAATCAAGTGTTAAAATTGAAAATCGACGAGAGTGATTAATTATGGAAATATCAGTCAACCACAAAAAAATCAGACAATAATAACTGCAGAAATTTAAAATATTGCAATTTCTATATTTATCAAGCAGTTGTAGAACCTGTAGAGTTTAGAAAATTTTACAGAGTGGGGTATGACAGTCCAGAACGATCGAGCAGATAGGACTCAAATTTCACTGTTTACTTTGCTTGACCCTTGAATCCTTGTTTGTTCACTTGAATTTTTTTTTTTTTGCTTTGGACTTTGATAGATTGAACTTCTTACTTCTCTCTCTTTTTTTTTCTTTTTTTAAGAAAAACAAATAAAACAAAGCAAAAATAATCAAAAGGAGGAAAAAATTCTTAGAAAACTAGCAAACGGACTCGACTAAGAAAAAAAAACAAGCGAAATTACTTGGTTAAGCCTAAAAAAATAAAACAACTTTTTTTTACAGAATAAAGGCAAGAAAAAAACAGAAAAAGAAACTAAATAGGAGTTGGGAATAAAAAGGAAAAACAAAACTAAATAAAAAAAAATAGGCCAGAATTAAAAATGGAAGAACTAAGCTAAAAGACTTGGGCTCGACAACTGATATGGACACAAACTCAGGCAACTGACCCCAAACGCATTAAGTTAACCCACGCATGGTTCAAGCCACACACTCATATCAATAATAAGCCACATTCAGCCCGTACACAAACCCTAAAATCAAACCAGACTTCAACACACTACTCCAGTTATAACTCATTTTAGATTGATACAACAAAATTAGTTAAGGATTGTTAATCAGTTGATAGTATTTTTTTCTCTCAGCTAAGATCGAATATGAAATATAATGAAAAGTTTAATTTTGAGGGATAATAGTGTAACCGGTACATAGGGAGATTCTTAGGTGATGGCCATGAAATCTATTCTATATTGTAGACGTTGTTTAAATAAGTGGAGGACTTAAAATACTTATATTGGCTTTTCAAAATCTTTAAAACTAAGTAGTGTTAAGTTGAATTCGCGTAACTCTCTTTTGTGCTTATAAATTCAATAATAATAATAGTAATCCAAGGGTATCCAACATTGCTTGTATATCTAGCGTTGGTGTGCAAACCCGCCAAGCTCTATCCGACATGTTGTTGATAAAGTCAGCGTTGGAATATCTTGGTCTCATTTTATAAGATTGGACACCTAAGGATTACCGACACGTTGTTGACAAAGTCAAAGTCGGCCTGCACAATCCGCCAAGCTCTTTACCCACTCTCCGTTAGTCCGCGAGGCAGTGCATGGGTGGTAAATCTTGGTCTTCTAAGTTAGGTGTATGTACTTAATCAAAAATTTTAAAATTTTATAGAATAAAGAATAAGCGATGATGCCCAAACACTTCTTGACCTTATTGATTTGACTAGCCATATATGAGAAAATAATAATACCACTTTGCAAACTATGCCAAGCAAACTAAGAATCTATTTCACGGCTGCACTATGTTATCGACCGAACTAACTGGTCAAACTGGAATTCAACATTTGAAACCTTGATTTATATTGAAAATTTGTGACAAGTTGAGGTATCTAAAATAAAATCAACCGACTAGAAATTGTTAACTTAATTTGTTGTACCACTTTCCTGAAACAAGTCGTGTTGTCATTTTTTTTGTATATAACCATTGCATTCATGTAGTTACATTAGATCCACTCATACTACATTTGGATTTTGTGGGTAGTATCCGCTGAAAACCCTCACGAGACACCGCTCGTCCTACTAGGGACACCTAGAGGTTTAACGGCTTGTTGCATACGCTCAATGTAATCGTGTTTCCTACGAAAGTGCGACCTATCTAGTTTAGTTTTTCATTTCTTGTTTTACTCGATGACGAGTTAAAGATAAGTGTGAGGGTATTTGATTGACATAGAAATGTGTTTATTTTATGCTCTTATATCTTATCTTTTGTATATAAATAAATATTACTTGGGTATTGTTTTGTCACTTTTACAGATATTCCAACCCAGCCCGCATGCAACTAGAAAAATAGAGAAATGGAGATCAGATTGCTATATATTTACATTTTGAAGAATTGTAGATGAAGATCTCACATCTAGTTGCTGTTGGACAGGAAAATGATTGATAAAACGGCCATGCACATCTCAAATCAAGGAAGGCTTGTCAAAGAACCAAGAGGAAAAGAAGAAAGGCCAAAAATTTAATAGATTTAACTAAGGCCCATTTGAGATTCCCACTGTAAACTAATTAGTGATGTAATGGCTAGGCCCAATTGTAATTAGGGTTAGGGTTTGGTTATCTCCTATAAATATCCTTGTAATATCATTGTAGCCACCATCCTATCCTATTCTATATTCTCTTCTCCATTAATAAAACTTCCTTTTCTTTATATTTTCTGCAATTTTCTATTTCTTAGCAACTAGTGCCATCTACACACTTAGATTTAGTAGAGTACTAGTTGTATTTTACATTTATTTGCATTAGTGATTAATCGTTTGATTGGTTTCAACGATAATCCTAATTTTATTTCTGTTGTTATCTCTATTTTGCACTTTTATTTTCTGTCCGTGTTATTGCTTTCCTAGGTTAAATTGGATTTGATTAGATTCAGATCTGATTCATAGTTTTATTTGCTTTCCAATTGATAATTGTGATTTGATTGTCGGTTCAAATAGATTTGTTCTGGATCAGATCGCAGTTTCAATTTTTATTGTTTTCAAAACCAACCTCCAGGATTTGTCTAACTCGCCCAAGAAATTATTTAAATAATATGATTTAATTTGCCTCCCTGTGTTCGTCCTGTATGCTACACACTTGTGCGCTTGCAGTATTTATTTCAAAATTCGCGCTTTTCTAATTCATAGGAAAGCGACAATCAAGTTACATAAGTGATTATCAAAGTGATTTTTATCTCCACGGTATAAATAATGTGATTTTTATGTTAACAACACAATTTCAAATTCTTTTCTTTTCAATAACTACAAATGTAATTAATACTTCTGTTTCAAAGCCTATCTATTTATCCTATAAAATGTAATCAATTTTTCAGCATTAAAATTTCATTCTTCTTCTTCGATTACATATAATAAATGTAATTTTATTTACAATGCAAATTCTTATTCTCTAATTACATGTAAAAATGTAATTTTGATTCCAATGCAAATTCTTACTTTTAATTTACATATAAAAATGTAAATTGTAACGACCCGGAAAATCTGAACCAATTTAAAAATTTTAAATTGGCTAAAATAGTGGATTTTAAATATTTTAAATAAATATTTTAAATAATAATGATGAAAAGTAAGTTTGAATCGAAGTTGAAAATAAATATAACTACTTTGAATTATAAACAAGGCCTGAAATGGCGCGGTAGTTTCAAAATTTGAATTCAAACTTTGACTGACTGTACCGGGTGAAAAAACGGATTTGAGTGAAACCAAAAATATTTAAATTTGTTAGTGAATACCTTTCTAACGAATCTGAAAAATCAAAGTTTCATAGCGGAAAGCAAAAGTTATGGCAAAATGAATTTTCAGAAAGGTCGCTATGGAATTTATATAGCCCGTGAAATTGGCCATTTTGCAAACGACCTCGGAATTCGACGAAACCACTTTTATTGGATTCAGGATGTGAAGTTATTGCTAGGTTTCAAATTTCATAATTTTTGAAGCTAGTATGTGAGCGTGGCAAAGAGAAATGTGTTTTGGTCAATTATAGTTAAATTGGATCAACCAGAAAAAGACCATTTTGCAAACGGTCTCAGAATTCGACGAAATTAGTTTTGTTGGGACCGTATCATCAAAACATAGATAGATTTATTTTTCTGGAATTTTTCGAATCAGTTTGTGGCCCTGGCAAATTGAAATGTACGTTCAAATTAAATATTGAATGTTTTATATTTTAATTTGAGGTAAAACTGACTGAAATAGTCGAATGAGCCTAAAAAACATATCCCATTGTGTTCGGAATGGGGGTAAAACGCTAGGGACGACAGTCGTTGGGTTTGGATTGGAGTTCGTGTGTGGAAGAGGGTATTTTTGAAAAAAAAAATATAAATAAAATAAAAAATCTGATTGGCCCACACTTTATTTTCTCTCCCCGCTTTACTTCCAGAGCCCTCTTCGAACGGCGATTAAGCCTCCCCCGCTTCCCAGCCATTTTTGGATCGATCGACCTCACGAAACCGTACCCTCCTTTGGAGAAATTTGTAGTACTCATCAGGATCTTCAAATCCATACGAAGTTTGCTAAGTTTCGTCGAGTTTTGTGAGAGAATCGTGTCCCCGAAGTGACCAACTTTAGACCGCCACCGCGAGGAGAAGACGCCACCGCAGTAGGCCCCGCTTTCGGCGAAGCTGCGCCACTCCTCCCCCTTCGACCTCGTGCAACCCGATCGTGGAACCAATACACCGTTTGATCGAAAATCCAAAACCTAGATTTGAACCTCCTCTGAAAGGTACGGCTGTGAATTTTTAAACTGGTTTTGATACTTTAAAGTGTCGCGAAATTCGACCATCTTTGAAAAATCGTATCTTTTTCATGTGTTGATGAAATTCGATGAAACAGGAGACATCGGGACCGTGTCGACGCTCTCTACATTCTAGAGAAGACCGCATATTTTTCTGAGCCTTTTGCTATTTTTGGTGGAGTGGAACCCAATGTGAGATTTCTAAATTATAAACGATATGGAAAACGACGATGTATAAATTATATAATCGATGTATGAGTTATATAAGCGTTGTACACCTCTTGTATAAGCGTTGTATAAGTTGTACATTCGATGTATAACTTGTATATGCGTTTTAAAAATTATATATGTGTTGAATAGAAGTGAAATGCTTATATATAAATATATATATATATACGCCCCTCGTTCACAAACCATGGACGATACTTATGGGTTGTGATTGGTGTGAAAATTGGTTGATTACGAATGGTTGATTAGAATTGTTTGTGGTTGAAATTGATTGATTGTGGTTGAAAAATACCCGTTTGTGGTTGAGAAATATTTGGTTGAAACCACATAGGATTAGTTTGTGGAAATGAAAAAAATATACATGCCGCCTGCGTGCGAACTAGATGCATGATTCCCCATTGTCAAAAGCTACGAGGCTTTAAGGTAGAGCGAGGAGCCGTACTAGGGACGGTCCCGGTTTTAACTACCCTGCCGTTATGCTGCCGAAACTTTGGATAATATTCATGTGTTAGAATTATTTTCCTATGTTGAAACTATATTCGTCTGTTGAATAGAAAACCTTCATGTGTTGAATAGAAATTCATTCGTTGAATTGAAATTCATGTGTTGAATGGCATTCGTGTTTTAAATATAAAAATCACCTTTTTATCTATATACATAAACTATAGAAAACCTTCATGTGTTGAATCGATATTCATTCGTTGAATAGAAATTCATGTGTTGAATGGTATTCGTGTTTTAAATATAAAAATCACCTTTTTATCTATATATATAAACTATAGAAAACCTTCATGTGTTGAATCGAAATTCATTCGTTGAATTGAAATTCATGTGTTGAATGGTATTCATATTTTGAAAGAAATTGTTTTATAATAAAAATCCTATTTTTATCACCTATATTAACTATATAAAATAGTCGTTTTTTTGAAATAAATCGTTTTACAAGAAAAATCACATTTTTACTATATACATGAATTGTTAAAAATAGTGAAGTGTTGAAATAGAAGACAGTTAGATAAAAATATCATTTTTATCAAATGTATGAAAATCATGCAGTTTTGAAATCGAAGAATCGATATATATATATATATATATATATATATATATATATATATATAGAATTGAAATTGCTGCAGTTCGTATTTTGAAACCGTGATTTCAAACGATTAGTTCGGGAGATCCGACCATCGGATTTTCCCGAAACTGCAACCATTGGGTTTGCTTTGGAAATATCTTTCCAACGGCACCAACTTTGTAAAAATCCAACGGTTGGATTGTCTGGAATGTTTAATTCAAATCTGAAGAAAAACAACGCTAGAATCGATTATATTTATATATATATATAAAAATAATTATATATAAATATAATTATATTAAATCGAATAACGACGCTGCAGTTCGTATTTTGAAATCGAAACGTCAAACGATTATACCGGGAGATCCGACCGTCGGATTTTCCCGAAACTGGAACCGTTGAATTCGTTTTGAAAAGATCTTTCTGATGATGTAAATTTTGTGAAGATCCAACGGTTAGATTTTCAGATATGTGTAAATCAAATCCGAAGAAAAACAGCGCCACGACCGCGTTATGGCCTGAAGCGTCGTTTGAATAAATTGGCTATATGAACTCTATAAAATAGTCGGGTTTTGAAATAAATCATTTTATAATAAAAATCAATTTTTATCATCTATATGAACTCTATAAAATAGTCGGGTTTTGAAATAAATCATTTATAATAAAAATCACATTTTTACTATATACATGAATTGTTAAAAATAGTGAAGTGTTGAAATAGAAGACAGTTAGATAAAAATATAATTTTTATCAAATGTATGAAAAGAATAGAGATTTGAAATCGAAGAATTGATATATATATATATATATATATATATATGAATAGAATTAATATATATCGAATAACGAAGCTGCAGTTCGTATTTTGAAACCGTGATTTCAAACGATTAGTGCGGGAGATCCGACCATCGGATTTTCCCGAAACCACAACCGTCGGGTTCGCTTTGGAAATATCTTTCCAACGACACCAACTTTGTAAAAATCCAACGGTTGGATTGTCTGGAATGTTTAATTCAAATATGAAGAAAAACATCACCAGAATCGATTATATATATATATATATATAATTATATATAATCGAATAATGACGCTGCAGTTCGTATTTTGAAATCGAAACTTCAAACGATTATACCAGGAGATCCGACCGTCGGAATTTCCCAAAACTGGAACCGTTGGATTCGTTTTGAAAAGATCTTTCTAATGATGTAAATTTTGTGAAGATCCAACAGTTATATTTTCAGATATGTGTAAATCAAATCTGAAGAAAAAACAGCGCCACGGCCGCGTTATGGCCTGAAGCGTCGTTTGAATAAATTGGCTATTTTAAAATAAATAAAAATAGCGATAAATTGTTATAAAATATTATAAACGATGTGGATGTGAAATTTAGAAACTAACTGAAGGTTGGCTATGTCGAATGGTTTCCTATGTGTTGATCTGATGTTGGTTTCGGCCTTCGGGGTTAATATTTGGGAAATCGTTCTCTAACTGATTTACGGTTAGCGACTAATGAATTGAAATGATGCGTATGTAGTGTTTGTGTAGCACTTGTTTATTATATACGTGAGTTGTTCAGAAAGACCGGGTTTATCCCATTCTGAATAAGTGAATCGACGATAAGAAATCGAAGATGATGACGGTGGTCGAAGACAGGAGATCTTCACCTCGTTTGGATGGTAACTGATGTCCTGATTGGGAGGCATCCCGAAATATGGATAATAAGTGGTGATCGTCCAGACGTATGTGGAGATCGAAGGGTTTGCGAGGTATACAGTGCCTCCGGTTTCGTTCAGGCCCAGAACGGACTTGCAAATGGACAGTGTGTCTGACATTGGAATTTATTCTGTGTGATTGATAACTATCAGTCACACGGTGTGAATTGCCTGTGTGGCATGCTAAGATGCAGTGATCAGGGCTTCTATTGAAAAGCAAAGTCTTGTGGTGATGATCAAAGCACCGCCTGTGTGGCGTCGCTTTGTGTATAACGTGAAATCGCGAGCCTCACACCCTGGTATGAACCAGACACGGGAGAGTACCTCAGGGGGACGTGCATTTTCTTTCTAGCTAGAAGTGGCGTCGGTGGTTTTACACGCCGTGATGAGTTTGACTTATGTGGTTGTTACTGTTGCGAGGCGTCTCGGTTATATCGGTCAATCCGGGACCGATGGAGTCATTTGTTGGCTCATTTGCGCCCCAAAGGGCGGAGAGACGCATTGTTCAGGCATTATAATCCACTCCGTGTGGACCGGCCCTGACGATCCAAGGTACGGTTGCGGCTGTGCCTGAGACTCGGGCTAGACAGTCTCGAATTCGGTAAGGACTATATTTTGCCTTGGTTAATGACGGAAATCCAATTTCCAAATACGCGACTGTGCGGTTTTGATTGTATACCTATATTTGGCGACATAGTGGCATGGGAGCTCATGTCATCTATGATTGACAGTTATGATTTGAAATTGTTTGTGAAACATATAAACACTAGTAATAATATCAAATGCTTTTGTTTTATTCGTATCAAGCATATTTTGGCCATTATAAGGTAAAACTCTATCCTCCGGTTTGCGTTGCATTATGTGATGGGAACTGAGTCTTATAATGGCTTCATTTTCATAAAAAGCATTGCGATGTTTCAAAGAATGATTTGTTTTAAAGAACTGGCGATCTGATGGAGTAAACCCGTTCCACGAAAGTGGCGTGGTCCTGTGATTAGCCATATTTTAAATGTGTTGAGTAGATTTCTCATACCAGTCCCATGACTGACTCGTAGTTTGTTTCACTTTCAAACTCGGGTGCCCCTTTTTCTACATGGGCAGCCTTGTATTCAGGTTTAGCTAGCTTTATTCGGATAGCTGGAGCTGAAGATGGATTTTATCATTTAGCTCTTTTTATGTTGTTCAGCTCCGATTTTACATATTATGTTTGTTTCCGCTGTAGACATTTATGTATAGCTGAACTGTATTTGTACTAAGTATGATCCTGTATACTGTGTAACTCTGATGATTATGTTTATCCAGTGTATTATTTGTTTATTATCTGGTGTATTTATTTAATTCTGTTCCGCTGTTATCTGTTTATGTGTTATATTCCAAGGATTACCCTTGCCGCCGCCAGTACGGGGTTCGGGGTCTTCTTATTTGGTATCAGAGCGTTGGTTAAGCTTAGTTCTGGAATATAACATGTTAACGAACTCGTCAGAAATAAAACCAGTAGTGTTCTAGGACAAGTAACTCATTACAGATAGGATCAGTAATATCCTAGTATGAGTAAAGCAGAATGAAATACACCCCAATAGATACATTTACATTCAAGTATATGTTTCTATGTTTTGAAATATCATTTCTGTGACCTGACACTTGATCTTTGTTTGCAGAAGTACTAGAAAATGAGTGTCAGAAACAGAAGAAATGCAGAACCAGATCTAGAGGCTCTATTTAAGAGATGTCGAAATCTGGGTGGAGCACAATTCTCGGACAATGAATCTATTATTCAAACTCAAGCTTGGGTGAGCTCTGCAGAAAGAATATTTGAGCGTTTCCAGCTGAGAGATGACCAGAAAAGGTTAGTGGCATCTTGGGCGCTCAAAGAAGAAGCTTTAATCTGGTGGGAAACAATCATCAAAGATAATCCAGAAGGTGATATCACCTAGGGTAGATTCAAAGAGATTTTCCTAGAAAGATTTACTCCTCCCGAAGTGACGGAGCGATTATGCGATGAATTCTCTTATCTGATACAAGGAGATATGACCATTCCAGAATATCATAAGAAATTCAACGAACTCTCACTTTGCTCCTCATATGATTCAAGATCCAAAGAGGAAGAATCTGAGATTTATTCATGGCCTGCAAAGGAGATATCAGAATAGTGTGATGAGGAATGTGAAGCTCCCTTTTTCAGAAATGATTTATATGGCTTATCAGTATGAAGATCTCCATAAGAGAGGTATGTTGCGGGACAAAGAGAAAGTCAGTTCTAGTAACAAAGTGGAGTCTGTGATTGATAGTCCTGAGGTAAGTAAGAAACCCGGAGCCAAAAGAAAAAGGGCTAAATCTGAGAAGGAACCAGTAACAACTGCCACATGCTTTAACTGCAATAAACATGGGCATCTGACCAAGAAGTGTAAATCCTCGAAGAAACGAAAGAATTATGGGTTTAAATCCGGCAAGAAGCTCCAGGAAAGTAAAAGATGCAATCAATGCCATCGGTTTGGTCATGTAAAATAAGAGTTCCGACTGTTAAAAATAACCAAAGAAGCTCAGGTAAATGAAATAGCCTAAGTGCCTGCATCTTCGTCTGCTAAGGAAAGGCCAGATGTTTTGGAAGGCATGCTTACTGTCAAAGATATTCCAGTTAGAGTATTGTTTGACACAGGCGCGTCACGAAGCTTCATTGCCAAGAATGCAGTTAAGAAACTAGATTTGAATTTGAAGAAGCTCAAAGAACCAATGACTGTCCAAAATCCGGTCGGGGGTTCCATCGATCTCAGTTGGGTTTGTGGAATGCCGGTTTCTTTTTCTTGTTATCGGTTCCCGACCATCGCGGTCGTCATGAATTTTACAGAGTTTGATCTTATCTTGGGGTTAGACTGGTTGACCAAGTATGAAGCTGAGGTTAAATGCGCCGACAGAGTCGTTAAGGCAAAGATAAAATCATGTGATTATAAAACCATTCCCTGTGAAGGTCAGAATTCTAATAGAAAGGACTTCTGGCAACTTTGGATGTTTCTCCTGCTCAAATAGAAAATATCCCTAAGGTCACAGAGAATATTCCCGACCTAGTGAAAGATATTCATGTCGTCAAGAACTATGCGGATGTGTTTGAAGAAGTTGTTCGCTTACCTCCGCAAAGAGAATTTGATTTCAAAATTGCTTTGATTCCGAATGAAAGGCCGGTAGTTCACGCTATTCGAAGATTGTCCTTGAAAGAGAAAGAGGAATTAGACAATCAAACACGACAGCTAGTATGGAAGGGTCTGATCAGGCCTAGTTTCTCTGATTGGGGTGCAGCAGTGGTGTTTGTCCCAAAATCTGACGGTACTCTACGGCTATGTGTGGATTATCGTGATTTAAACAAGCAGACAATAAAGAACAAATATCCATTGCCGCGAATCGATGATTTATTGGATCGCCTGA
The DNA here is from genome assembly GCA_030737875.1 of Allium sativum. Lineage (NCBI taxonomy): Eukaryota > Viridiplantae > Streptophyta > Magnoliopsida > Asparagales > Amaryllidaceae > Allium > Allium sativum. The sequence goes on from CM060909.1 coordinate 1,028,310,356, forward strand.
ATGGTGCACAAGTATTTTCAAGGATGGACCTAGCTACAGGCTTCCATCAACTTCGAATTGTCGAAGAGTGTGTTCCTATGACAGCATTCAGAGGTCCAGACCTATTTTATGAGTGGTTAGTAATGTCGTTCGGCTTATGTAACGCTCCAGCATACTTCGTCGATTTAATGAATAGAGTGTTCAGAGGAGTCCTGAATAAATTTGTTCTGGTTTTTATTGACGATATTCTAATCTTCTCTAAATCAAAGGCCGAACATGAAGAGCATCTAGAACAGAATCTAGAAATTCTGAGACGGAATGTATTGAAAGCCAAACTGTCCAAATGCATATTCTGGCAAGATGAAGTGAAATTTCTGGGCCACGTTGTATCGAAAGAAGGAATTGCTGTGGATCCAAGTAAAATCACAGCTATTCAGAATTGGAAACAGCCCAGTACCCCTACAGAAGTCCGCAGTTTTCTCGGATTGGCTAGTTATTACCGGAAGTTCGTTAAAAACTTTTCAAAGATATCTGGTCACTTAACGAAGCTTAGAAAGAAGCACTCAAAATTCAAATGGACTCCAGAATGTGAGGAGGCTTTTGAAGAGATAAAGTTAAGACTAACGACTGCTCCAGTGTTAACCATTATCGACGGCAATCAGGATTTGAAAGTCTGGACAGATGCTTCTAGGGAAGGCCTTGGCGCAGTGTTAATGCAAAGAGGTCAAGTGATTGTTTATGCTAGCCGTCAGCTGAAGCCACACGAGAAAAACTACGTCACTCATGATCTTGAGTTATTGGCTATAGTATTCGCTTTGAAAATCTTGAGACACTATCTTCTGGGTGAGAGATTTGAACTGTTTACAGATCACCAGTCGTTAAAGTATCTGTTCACCCAGAAAGACTTCAATCTGAGGCAGCAACGTTGGCTAGAGTTCCTTGCAGCATACGATTATGAGATTATATACACTCTAGGGAAAGCCAATGTCGTGGCCGATGCGTTAAGTAGAAAGAATGTTATGATCGCCAGTTTTATCATTGCAACTTCTTTGATTGACAAGATATCGGCTCTCCAAAAAGATGACCAATTTATTAAAGGAATGAGTCAGCGAATTCGTGAACGCAATGCTTCGGATTTCCAGCTCGACAGCGAAGGGATTCTGAGGTTACAAGGACGAATTTGTGTTCTAGAAATTCCAGAACTCAGAAGAGATGTGCTTGATGAATGCCACAAATCTAAGCTCATTATCCATCCGGGTGTGAGTAAAATGTATAACGATATCAAGCGAACATTCTGGTGGAAGTCTTTAAAAAGAGACATTTCGATATATGTTAGTCGATACCCTACTTGCTAGCTAGTCAGAAGCGACCAACAGAAACTGGCTGGATTGTTACAACCTCTAGACGTTCCAGCCTGGAAGTGGGAACATATTTCCATGGACTTCATAGATGGTTTTCCCAGAACCAGGAAAGAAAATGACAGTATTTGGGTGATCGTAGATCGCTTCACGAAGACAGCCCATTTCATACCTGTCAGATCAAACAGAACTGCTCAGAGTCTGGCACAGATTTACTTCAAGGAAATTGTTAGACTACACGGAGTGCCGATCAGTATAGTGAGTGATAGAGATCCAATATTCACTAGCAAATTCTGGGAGGCATTTCAAGTAGAGCTGGGAACAAAACTGAACTTGAGCACCGCTTATCATCCTCAGACTGATGGTCAGACTGAGAGGGTGAATCATATTTTAGAAGATCTATTGCGGGCTTGTGTTCTAGATTTCGGTGGATCATGGGAAGACCATCTGCATTTGGCTGAATTCTCATACAACAACAGCTACCAGGAGAGCCTGACAATGTCACTATTCGAAGCATTGTATGGTAGACCATGCCGATCTCCTACTTGTTGGGTTGAACCCAGTAATAGACTTGTATTGGGACCCGATATGATCCGAGAAGCTGCCGACAAAGTCGATTTTATTAAGAAACGATGACTGGCCGCTCAAAGCCGACAAAAGAGTTATGCCGATAGGAGAAGAAGAGATATATCATTTGCGGTTGGCGACTATGTATATTTGAAAGTATCGCCGATGAGAGGAGTTATCCGGTTCGGTAAAACTTGGAAGTTGGCGCCCAAATTCATGGGTCCATTTCCTATTCTTGAACGGATTGGAACTCTCGCTTATAGGGTTCAATTGCCTGATTGGTTGCCTGGAGTGCATGATGTATTTCACATATCTCAACTTCGAAAACACGTTCATGATCCAAACTTGATCGTGGAAGAAGCAGCTCAACAGGATACTGAAATTACCCCAGAATTGGCTGTGAGAAGAGAGCCGCTAAAGATCATCGACAAAGAAACCAAAGAGCCGAGGAACAAGAAAGTTCACTTAGTCAAAGTGCAATGGAGTGGAGATCCACGAGATTGTACTTGGGAAACTGAGGAGAGCATTCAGAAAGCCTATCCTAGATGCCGAGTAGATATCTCTGATTGACTCTGGTGCAAGGTACATTTACCATACTTTGCATTACCAATTAGTTCTCTACTTTGTTGTTATTTTCTTTCCATGGATGTGCACTTTTGATTCTATAGTCTGCTTAATTTAAAAAGATTGTATGAATTAATTAGTATATTTTTGAAAAGTTAAAAACAAATTGCTTGTTGTTTGCATTGTGTGATAGTAAATTGGATTAATTAAATTATTGGAACGATAGTTAATTTAATCAATAATAGAATGAATGGTAGAAATTATTCGATTAAATCACACATTAAACTGATTAGGAAGTGGATAGAAATATATACTTGTGCATTATATATGTTTGAACAGGTAATTGGGTAGTTGTTGAGTAAAGAAATTATTTGCGTGCCCGACAAATAGGTAAACCTTAATGAGTTGGATGCGAAATATTATTATATCAACTCCTGTGAATGCCATTGGATGCGGAGTGCTGGTCATTCTGTGTGTAATAATAAACGTCGCCATAGGATAGTAACAATTAATTTTGAACTACACTACATGGCATACTTTTGGGAGATAGGCATACTTCACCATATACCACATAAGCATTTGGAGCTTGTGTGACGAGGTGGAAGATTTACCATACGAGCGAGAGGCTTATATGGCGATGACTTTATTTTACAGGTTGAACTGATGACTGATATGACCATATAAATTATAACGATAAAATTGCCAGATTAATAAAAAACCTCACAAGGGTCTGGAGTTGACAACAATCACGTCTCTCTAGTTATTAGATAAGGCACATGGATTATTTATTTCCCACACGGGACAAGGTGATGAGGATTTATCCTCTGGAGCAATTAAAATACACACTCCCTCAGGCTTTGACAGGGTGACGAGAATTTATTCTCTGGAGTTATAATAGATACACGCTCCCCTGTAAACACCAGAATATATCACTATAAATATGTGTATGCTTTATAGGATTTATTGGGTACCTAATACGGCCCAATAAATTTCCAAACCTCTCCCCGTACAAAGGAGGTTATGGCGAAATTTTTCGAAAATTCCGGGTGTCAGCCAAATTTTTAAAGAATTTGAAAATTCTCAGAAACTGAAAAGTTGGAGAACGGAAGCCAGATTGAACGTAGAGTTGATTAATCAAACCACTTTCGACTTTGTTCCTTTTCGGGGACGAAAAGTTTTAAGTTGGGGAGATTGTAACGACCCGGAAAATCTGAACCAATTTAAAAATTTTAAATTGGCTAAAATAGTGGATTTTAAATACTTAAAATAAATATTTTAAATAATAATGGTGAAAAGTAAGTTTGAATCGAAGTTGAAAATAAATATAATTACTTTGAATTATAAGCAAGGCCTGAAATGGCGCGGTTGTTTCAAAATTTGAATTCAAACTTTGACTGACTGTACCGGGTGCAAAACAAAACGGATTTGAGTGAAACCAAAAATATTTAAATCTGTTAGTGAATACCTTTCTAACGAATCTGAAAAATCGAAGTTTCATAGCGGAAAGCAAAATTATGATCAAATGAATTTTCAGAAAGGTCGCTATGGAATTTATATAGCCCGTGAAATTGGCCATTTTGCAAACGACCTCAGAATTCGACGAAACCACTTTTGTTGGATCCGGGATGTGAAGTTATTGCTAGGTTTCAAATTTCATAATTTTTGAAGCGAGTATGTGAGCGTGGCAAAGAGAAATGTGTTTTGGTCAATTATAGTTAAATTGGATCGACTGGAAAAAGGCCATTTTGCAAACTGTCTCTGAATTCGACGAAATTAGTTTTTTTGGGACTGTATCGTCAAAACATAGCTAGATTTATTTTTCTGGAATTTTTCGAATCAGTTTGTGGCCCTGGCAAATTGAAATGTACGTTCAAATTAAACATTGAATGTTTTATATTTTAATTTGAGGTAAATCTGACTGAAACAGTCGAATGGGCCTACGAAACATATCCCATTGTGTTCGGAATGGGGGTAAAACGCTAGGGACGACAGTCGTTGGGTTTGGATTGGAGTTCGTGTGTGGAAGAGCGTATTTTTGAAAAAAAATATAAATAAAAAAAATTTGATTGGCCCACACTTTATTCTCTCTCCCCGCTTTACTTCCAGAGCCCTTGTCGAACGACGATTAAGCCTCCCCCGCTTCCCAGCCATTTTCCGATCGATCCTCCTCACGAAACCATACCCTCCTTTGGAGAAATTTGTAGTACTCATCAGGATCTTCAAATTCATACGAAGTTTACTAAGTTACGTCGAGTTTTGTGAGAGAATCTTGTCCCCGAAGTAACCAACTTCAGATCGCCGCCGCGAGGAGAAGACGCCACCGCAGTGGGCCCCGCTTTTGGCGAAGCTGCGCCACTCCTCCCCCTTTGACCTCGCGCAACCCGATCGTGGAACCATTACACCATTTGATCGAAAATCCAAAACCTAGATTTGAACCTCCTCTGAAAGGTACGGCTGTGAATTTTTAAACTGGTTTTGACACTTTAAAGTGTCACGAAATTCGACCATCTTTGAAAAATCGTATCTTTTTCATGTGTTGACGAAATTCGATGAAACAGGAGACATCGGGACCGGGTCGACGCTCTCTACATTCTAGAGGAGACCGCCTATTTTTCTGAGCCTTCTGCTATTTTTGGTGGAGTGGAACCCAATGTGAGATTTCTAAATTATAAACGATATGGAAAACGACGATGTATAAATTATATAATCGATGTATGAGTTATATAAGCGTTGTACACCTCTTGTATAAGCGTTGTATAAGTTGTTCGTTCGATGTATAACTTGTATATGCGTTGTAAAAATTATATATGTTTTGAATAGAGGTGAAATGCTTTTATATATATATATATATATATATATATATATATATATATATATATATATATATACGCCCCCCGTCCACAAACCATGGACGATACTTATTGGTTGTGATTGGTGTGAAAATTGGTTGATTACGAATGGTTGATTAGAATTGTTTGTGGTTGAAATTGATTGATTGTGGTTGAAAAATATCCGTTTGTGGTTGAGAAATATTTGGTTGAAACCACATAGGATTAGTTTGTGGAAATGAAAAAAATATACATGCCACCTGCGTGCGAACTAGATGCATGATTCCCCATTGTCAAAAGCTACGAGGCTTTAAGGTAGAGCGAGGAGCAGTACTAGGGACGGTCCCGGTTTTAACTACCCTGTCGTTATGCTGCCGAAATTTTGAATAATATTCATGCGTTAGAATTATTTTCCTGTGTTGAAACTATATTCGTCTGTTGAATAGAAAACCTTCATGTGTTGAATAGAAATTCATTCGTTGAATTGAAATTCATGTGTTGAATGGTATTCGTGTTTTAAATATAAAAACCACCTTTTTATCTCTATATGTATATAAACTATAGAAAACCTTCATGTGTTGAATCGATATTCATTCGTTGAATAGAAATTCATGTGTTGAATGGTATTCGTGTTTTAATTATAAAAATCACCTTTTCATCTATATATAAACTATAGAAAACCTTCACGTGTTGAATCGAAATTCATTCGTTGAATTGAAATTCATGTGTTGAATGGTATTCATATTTTGAAAGAAATTGTTTTATAATAAAAATCCTATTTTTATCACCTATATTAACTATATAAAATAGTCGTGTTTTGAAATAAATCGTTTTACAATAAAAATCACATTTTTACTAAATACATGAATTGTTAAAAATAGTGAAGTGTTGAAATAGAAGACAGTTAGATAAAAATATCATTTTTATCCAATGTATGAAAATCATGTAGTTTTGAAATTGAAGAATCGATATATATATATATATATATAAATAGAATTGAAATATATCGAATAACGAAGCTGCAGTTCGTATTTTGAAACCGTGATTTCAAACGATTAGTGCGGGAGATCCGACCATCGGATTTTCCCGAAACCGCAACCGTTGGGTTCGCTTTGGAAATATCTTTCCAACAGCACCAACTTTGTAAAAATCCAACGGTTGGATTGTCTGGAATGTTTAATTCAAATCTGAAGAAAAACAGCACCAGAATCGATTATATTTTTATATATATATATATATATATATATATATATAATTATATTAAATCGAATAACGACGCTGCAGTTCGTATTTTGAAATCGAAACTTCAAACGATTATACCGGGAGATCCGACCGTCGGATTTTCCCGAAACCAGAACCGTTGGATTCGTTTTGAAAAGATCTTTCTAATGATGTAAATTTTGTGAAGATCCAATGGTTAGATTTTCAGATATGTGTAAATCAAATCTGAAGAAAAACAACGCCACGGCCGCGTTATGGCCCGAAGCGTCGTTTGAATAAATTGGCTATTTTAAAATAATTTAAAATAGCGATAAATCATTATAAAATATTATAAACGATATGGATGTGAAATTTAGAAACTAACTGAAGGTTGGCTAAGTCGAATGGTTTCCTGGGTGTTGATCTGATGTTGGTTTCGGCCTTCGGGGTTAATATTTGGGAAATCGTTCTCTTACTGATTTACGTTTAGCGACTAATGAATTGAAATGATTCGTATGTAGTGTTTGTGTAGCACTTGTTTATTATATACGCGAGTTGCTCAGAAAGACCGGGTTTATCCCATTCTGAATAACTGAATCGACGATAAGAAATCGAAGATGAAGACGGTGGTCGAAGACCGGAGATCTTCACCTCGTTTGGATGTAACTGATGTCCTGATTGGGAGGCATCCCGAAATATGGATAATAAGTGGTGATCGTCCAGACGTACGGGGAGATCGAAGGGTTTGCGAGGTATACAGTGCCTCCGGTTTCGTTCAGACCCAGAACGGACTTGCAAATGGACAGTGTGTCTGACCTTGGAATTTCTTATGTGTGATTGATAGCTACCAGTCGCACGGTGTGAATTGCCTGTGTGGCATGCTAAGATGCAGTGATCAGGGCTTTTGTTGAAAAGCAAAGTCTTGTGGTGATGATCAAAGCACCGCCTGTGTGGCGTAGCTTTGTGTATAACGTGAAATCGCGAGCCTCACACCCCGGTATGAACCAGAAATGGGAGAGGACCTCAGAGGGGACGTGCGTTTTCTTTCTAGCTAGAAGTGGCGTCAGTGGTTTTACACGCCCTGACGACTTTGACTTATGTGGTTGTTACTGTTGCGAGGCGCATCGGTTATATCGGTCGATCCGGGACCGATGGAGTCATTTGTTGGCTCATTTACGCCCCAAAGTGCAGAGAGACGCATTGTTCAGGCATTATAATCCACTCCGTGTGGACCGGCCTTGACGATCCAAGGTACGGTTGCGGCTGTGCCTGAGATTCGGGCTAGGCAGTCTCGAATTCGGTAAGGACTATCTTTTGCCTTGGTTCATGACGGAAATCCAATTTCCAAATACGTGACTTTGCGGTTTTGATTGTATACCTATATTTGGCGACATGGTGGCATGGGACGCTCATGTCGTCTATGATTGATAGTTATGATTTGAAATTGTTTTTGAAACATATAAACACTAGTAATAATATCAAATGCTTTTGTTTTATTCGTATCAAGCATATTTTGGCCATTATAAGGTAAAACTCTATCCTCCGGTTTGCGTTGCATTGTGTGATGGGAACTGAGTCTTATAATGGCTTCATTTTTATAAAAAGCATTGCGATGTTTCAAAGAATGATTTGTTTTAAAGCACTGGCGATCCGATGGAGTAAACCCGTTCCACGAAAGTGGCGTGGTCCTGTGATTAGCCATATTTTAAATGTGTTGAGTAGATTTCTCACACCAGTCCCATGACTGACTCGTAATTTGTTTCACTTTCAAACTTGGGTAGCCCCTTTTTCTACATGGGCAGCCTTGTATTCAGGTTTAGCTGGCTTTATCTGGATAGCTGGAGCTGGAGATGGATTCTATCATTTAGCTCTTTATATGCTGTTCAACTCCGATTGTACATATTTTGTTTGTTTCCGCTGTAGACATTTATGTATAGCTGAACTGTATTTGTACTAAGTATGATCCTGTATACTGTGTAACTCTAATGATTATGTTTATCCAGTGTATTATTTTTTCATTTTCTGGTGTATTTATTTAATTCCGTTCTGCTGTTATCTGTTTATGTGTTATATTCCAAGGATTACCCTTGCCGCCGTCAGTACGGGGTTCGGGGTCGTCTCATAAATTTACTTACGATGCAAATTCCTACTTTTTATTTACATATAAAAATGTAAGTTTTTAATTTACAGTGTAAGTCTTATTCTTTATTACATATGAAAATGTAATTTTTAATTTACAATGTAAAGATGTCCATCCCAATTCGCAATGTAAATTCTATTCTTCAATTACATAAAAAAATGTACTTTTTTTTCCTATGTTATAATTGTGTTTGGGAACACAAATAAAAGACATGCTTATTTTTCTATGTAATGTTTGTGTTTGGGAACACAAATACAAATCATTGATTTTTTTCTATGTAATATTTGTGTTTGAGAACACAAATACAAATCATTCATTTTTCTATGTAATATTTGTGTTTGGGAACACAAATACAAATCATTCATTTTTCTATTCCAATTCAATCATGTATACACAGTTGATAATATTTAATTGACAATCCAATAAGGTGACAAAATAATATTATACACTGGATTGACAAAATAATGCCTATCATTATAGAATTTACAATTTAAATCAATTCAACACAAATGATTCATGTTTTTATATTGAATTGATAAGCTAAATTAATTCAAATAAAGTGACTAAATATGAATTGATTTACTAAATCAATCCCATAAAAGAGACAAACTACAAATTCTGATATTGAATCGATGATCTAAATCAACTCAATAAAATAAAAGGATGAATAATAATATTTGTCTAAGGCATATAGATCTATAATTACCCATTATATATTTTGCTCTTGAATTGATAATCTATGTCAATTCAATAAAGTGAAGGGATGAATAATCATATTTGTTTAACACACATGAATCTTACAATTATTCATTACAACCAACAGAACAATCATCATACAATACCAACACAAACAGATCTGAAATATATAACTATAAATAAAATAAAATAAAATAAATGAATTGATTAATTATTTTAAAACAAAAGAAATCTCACCTTGGTATATGATCAGATCTAAACCAAAAAGAGACAAAATTTGTTCGCAACAGATCTAGAACGTTATGTGGTGTGTCGCCGCTCTAGTATCACCAAATTCGTCGAGTTCTGAGTCGATCTAAATCAAATATGTATTTTGACTTATTTATATTACACTTAGCAATGAAATCAAGTGTTGCAAATCAATAAAATTAAATTTCAGTAAACCTCAGATTTTGTTCAAATCTTTGAATCCAAATAACTCGAGCTACGGTCAACGGTTTGAGGAGCCGTTTGTTGGAGATTGAAGAGCTTGGAGAGGGGAGTTGGCGCCTGGAAGGGGGGAGAGTGCGGTGGCAAGGTGGTGGAGCGGCGGGCTGCTGAATGTGGCGGGTTTGGGAGGTTGATTCGGGAGCTACAGGCCACGGTTCGATGTGAAACTTGTCTAGAATCGAAGAGAATGGGAAGATCTTTAAAAAGTTTAACTATGGCCTTGTCTAATTCTTCCTAGATTAAGAGAAAAAGAAGAGAGAAGAAGAGGGAGAAGGTGCGGCTGATGGGTTTCAATGTGCGTGAGAGGTTTGGGAAGAAGGATACGATGTTCGTCTCGAGAAGCGTGTATTTTTATAATAAAATATTCACTAAAAGGCCTGTTTTGCAACTTTCTCCTATTTCACCCCAACAACTGTCGTTCCTACCCATTAACCCCTATTCCGGACTCATCTAGCTATGTACCGTAGGCCCAAACGACTGTCTTGACCCAGTTTTCTTTAATTTAAAATATTTTCTTTTATTTTCAATTCAATCGTACAGAAAAATTCACCGGGGTCACAAATTAACTTCAAAAATTCCCAAAAAAATATATTTAGCTATGTTTTGATGATGTGTACCTAGGAAAATTAATTTCGTTCAATTATGAGCCCGTTTGAAAAATGACATTTTTCAAGTCGATTAAAATTGACCGAAATTGACAAAACTGAAATCTTTTTGCCACGGTCACAAATTAATTCTAAAAATTATGAAAAATTAAACTTAGCCATATTTTGACATTCCGGATCCAACAAAAGTGGTTTCGTCGAAAACCGAGGTTGTTTGTAAAATGACTATTTTTAAGGGCTACATATTTAATATTAAAAATACATTTTTAAACAAATAATTTTCAAAACTCAAAATATATAAGTGTTTACTGTTTTTAAATGCAGAAACATCATTCTGAACTCAATGGAAGTGGTTTCGAGTTCAAATTCCTTCATATGCAAAAAGTAGTGTTTTTGACCTTTATATATTATATAAATTTCATAGCGACCTTTCTAAATTTTAATTTGGGCATAACTTTTGACTCCTGCTATGAAATTTCAATTTTTTCGGATTCGTTAGAAAGATATTTTTAAATAAATTCCAATATTTTTGGTTTCACTAAAATCCGTTAAATTTTGCATCCTGTACGGTCAGTCAAAATTCAAGTTTGACTTTTCAAACTACCGCGCTATTTCTAACTCTCTTTATAATTAAAATTAAATTATTCATTCTAACTTCGACTTAAATCAATTTTTAATCATTATTATTTTAAATAAATTATTTTAAATATTGACACCCATTAAAATTACTTAATATAAAACTTTAAATTTACCCCAAAATTCAGGGTTGTTACACTAACCTTTCTCCTATTATAATTCAACCCCCATCATTCAAAATATACAGCCCCAAATCGATGTCGCTTTCAGCCCTAGGTAGCAGACACCGCCCTCATGGCCACCATCGCCCGTCATCCGCCCCAACTGGCCCCGTCGCCCTTCCCTCTTCCTCCCCTTCTCTCTCTCCTCGGCCATAGATGCGAACCCGAACCACCAAAACCCCCAAACCCCGAATCTAACGCCTCCAGCCCACCTCTGGCCGATGTGGACCCGCCGCCGCCATTTCTGGCCTGCCCCCAACTCTGCGCCACCCTCACCTCCAGCGACGACCACCTGCAACAGCCCCCCTCTTCTTCGACTATAAGCTTTTAGTTTGTTTATTTTGTTTAGTTATTTATTTTTACTTATTTAAAATAATTAGTTTTAAATGAAAACCCGTTTTGTTTAATATATAGTGATGAAAAGATTATATATTTCTATATATGAAAAATTAGATTTTATAAATAAAAAGATTTGATTTTTGTTACAGAAAAGATTTGACCTTTAGTGAAGAAAAGAGACGATTTTTGATTAGAGGAAAAAATATGATTTTTATATTATAGAAAGGTTAAAAATATTATTTTTATATTATAGAAAGGTTAAAAATATAATTTTTATATGTGTAGTAAGATAAAAATTCGATTTATATATATATGAAGTGAAAGTAAAGATTCGATCTTTATATATATATAGCGAAGTTATAAAAATGTGATTTTTAATATAAAGTTCGTGAAACAGACTGCGTGGGAAACATGACGAAAATTTCCTACATATGAAAAGTCATGGAGATTGGTTTAGCTAGTCGATGAGAACTTCTCACTTTTAATTTGTTTTCTAGTTGAAATATATACTAGGATGTAGACGGTGCTTAGCAGCACCCGACGCCCGTCATCCACAGACCATGGATGACTTGTTTGTTTGATTGCTGTGTTGTGAAATTTGATTGTGTGATGTGGAATGAAATAAAATATTTTATAGTGGAAAATATTTTATAGTTAAAAATATGATTTTTAACGTGTATATAAAATAAATAGTAATAAACAAATCAGACGATTTGTTTATATACACTGATTTGACTGATATTGATTGGGACGATAAATTTTACACATCGCTCAACTGCACAAATAAAATATGTGTTTGTTGATTTGAAACCCCACACGGGTATTGGGATGATTTTGATGTACACTAATCCCGATTGTTTAGTTGTATGTCAATCGATGGATTGACAGACTGTGTAAGCATTAATTATTTATATTTAATGCTTATGCAGTTGTGTGGTGCACTCTGGATGATGGTTGATGACTTATCATTGCTATTATATGCATGTGTTGTGGGGAATCCATATAATAAACGTTATATGGTAATTGATTGGGCCTCATTCCAATTTGGAAAATAAGAAATATATATTCATGTGTTGAATCGAAATAAGTATTCATGTGTTGAATAGAAATATAAATTCATGTGTTGAATAGAAATATAAAGTCATGTGTTGAATAGAAATATAAATTCATGTGTTGAATGAAAATATAAATTCATGTGTTGAATAGAAATAAATATTCATGTGTTGAATAGAAATATAAGTTCATGTGTTGAAGAAAATATTCATTTGTTGAATAAAATAACAAAGTTATTGAAATATATAAAGTCGTGTTGGTTACATATGCGCCATTTTGACACGAATGATATTTATATCAATTATATCCGTTTTTATAATGATTATAGAAAACGAAGTGATATAAAATATAACGTTTTGAAAATATTATCACTTGTATATCGATGATATGAAAAATTCAATTTTGATTTGAAATTGAATATGAAGTTGAAATCGTTTTGAAAACGAATTTAAAACGATTTATAAAATACGTTTTGAAAGGAAATCGACGAAATATATATAATATATATATAATGGCCTGAATAGAATGCGCCGCGCTGCGGCAGTTCGCGAATTTCGACTGTTGACTTCGAATGGATATTACGGGAGATCCGACCGTCGGATTCTCCTAAAATCGGAACCTTGGGTTCATATCGAAAAGAGCTTTCTAACGAATATTAGAGATTTGAAATCTAACGGATGGATTTGGAATTATGTCCAAATCAAATTTGGAAAAGGTCGCTGTAAGTGCAGTTCGATGGCCGTTGATGGAAATCGACTGTACGGGCCTTGATAAAATTATTAAAAATAGTAATAATTTGTGTAAAATCATAATAAATGATTTGTGAAGAATTGAGATGAAAAATTCCAAATTTGAAAAGATAAAAATAGATTTTTATCGAAATGAACTAGTTTTGAACTAGAATAATAATTTATTTATTTTTGAAATAAATAAATTGGATTTGAAAGGGTTTCACAAGTAACCCAAAGTTTCAATAATTGAATTGGAATGGTATGTGATTTGGGGTTTATAGTGAACCGTGTTTTAAATGGCATTGGTTCTTTAACCCAGTTAAAGACAGGATATGATTTCCCAAGTTAAATAATCATTGATTGTGATTTTTGGGAAGATTAAAACCAAGTGGAGTTTTAATGAATCTTTAATTAGATTGAAATGATCGAGAATGGAATATCACCAGTTTTGCTCCAGGCGATAGTTAAATCTTTAATTAGATTTGAACGTGAAATGGTAATTGAATTTACCGGTAACACTGTGGTATTAGATATGAAGTATGACCAATTTTACTTCATGGGATGAATAGGTTGGGATTGGGAAATAAAATAAATGATTACTTCGGTGTGGTTCGCTAATCCCGACTAGTTTGAATTGCTATTCAAAGAAGATTAAAGAGTAAATTTAAAGAATTTATCTTTGATAAAATTAATGGGAACCTTTCCCAAAGTATGAGAATATTTGAATAGAAGAATATTCTGAATTGGATTGAGGCGTATGTTGTGTTTGTGTAACACTTGTTTATTATATACGCGAGTTATTCAGAAAGACCGGGTTTATCCCATTCTGAATAACTGATTCGACGTGGTGTCGAGGATGAAGGCGGTGGTCGAAGACCGGAGGTCTTTACGTCGTTTGGGTGATTACTGATGACCTTGATTGGGCTGTACACCCAAGAGGAGGGAATCAGTTGGTGATCATCCAGACTTACTTGGAGATCGATGGATATGCGAGGTACAAGGTGCCTCCGGTTTCGTTTAGACCCAGAACGAACTTGTAAATGGACTGTGTGTCTGACATTGGATTTTATTCTGTGTGATTGATTTTTATTAAATATATATCTGTTTGGCGGTGGAGAATTTATTCTCTTGCTTAACGCCCTTCTCTGAGACGTACGAGCTCAGGGGTTATATATTGATGGATATCAATCGCATGGAGTGAATTGCCTGTGTGGCATGCCTAAGTGGCAAATGATCAAGGCTTTTATTGAAAAGCAGAGTCTTGTGGTTGATGATCAAAGCACGGCCTGTGTGCCATAGCTTTGTGTAACGTTGATTCGCGAGCCTCACACCCCGGTTGTGAACCAGAACGAGAGAGGACCTCAGGGAGGGCATGCATTTCCTTCTAGCTAGGGTGGTGTCAGGGACCTACCAGCCCTGACATTTATATTATTTTCACCTGTGTGGTTGTTGCTGTTGCGAGGCGTCTTTGATATATCAGTGATTAAGTGGAGCCGATGGAGCCATTGGGCTCATTTACACCCCAAAGGGCGGGGAAACGCAGTGTTCAGGCATTTTAATCCACATCGGTGGACCAGCCCTGTCGCTCCAAAGGCTTGACTGAGTATTTGCCTGTGACTCAGCTAGACAGTCTCGAATTCGGTAGAGGACTATCTTTTGCCTCGGTTCACAGAAGGAAATCCAACTTCCAAATACGTGACTTTGCAGTTTTGATTGTAGAGCCTAGTATTGGCAACATGATATATGGTACCCATGCCGTCTATGATTGATACTTATAATTTGAAATTGTTTTGACACTATACACTTATAGTAATAATAAAACATGAAATTTAGCGTATCAAGTATTCTTTGGCTATTATAAGGTAAAAACTCTATCCTTCGGCTCGCGTTGCATTGTGTGATGGGACCTGGGTCTTATAATAGCTTCATTTTTCTTTATTTAGCATTGCGCTGTTTGTTTTATGCACTGGTATTCTTAGGAGGAAATCCGTTCCGTGTTATACGGTGTGGTCCCTTGATTTACCTAACTTTAAAATAAAGATTAATAACTGTTTTAATTCTCACACCAGTCACATGACTGACCTAGAGTTTATTGTTTTAACCTAAACTCTGGGTGCCCTTATTTTTGATACGGGCAGCTAGTAGTTTGGTTTTGCAGATTTATATTCACAGGATCCAGATTTACAGTTGGAATGATATACAAAAAGCTCTGTATCCGTATATCTCCTATAGTTGTGCTTTGTATTATTTTCCGCTGCTATGTAATGTATTGTAATCTCTGATAATTTATGATGTGTAATATTGATTCATACTCTGTATATTCTTGTATTCTAATGGAATTGTTGTAATTAACAATGAAATGTTCTTCTGTTTGTGTCCCGATGTGGCTTGTTCTCAACTCAATCCGGGCTTTCCTTGCCAGGGAAGTTCAGGTCATAACAAATAGGATTCCTCAATATTTATAATACTGTTTGTTTTCATATATTGTGCTATAGATATGATGTATAATCTGTGACTGATTATAATGACACTGGTCCTGTTATTTGGTACTGTTGAATACCAAAAGAAACATTGGAATGAAAAAGGACTTATATAAAAAGGAATATTTATAAAATCCAGGAATTTTATAAAAAGGTTTATTTACTTAGAAAGTAAATAAAAGTGAAAAGGAATATTTACTTAGGAAGTAAATAGAAGTGAAAAGGAATATTTATTTAGATAATAAATAGAACTTATAAAAGAAACTATTTATAAAATCAAAGGATTTTATAAAGGAAATATTTGTAAACCATTTACAAATATAATCTAAAGGGAAATATTTGTATAGCAAACAGTAAAGGGAATATTATTTAGAAAATAAATAAGATCTTTTAAAAGTGTATATTAGAAATAAAATATTTATAAAATCAAAGGATTTTATAAAAGGAATATTTATCATTTTATAAATAAAATAAAAAAGGTAATATTAATTTAGAAAATAAATATAGAGAATTATAAAAGGGAATATTTGTAAACCCTTTACAAATAGAATTGAAAAGGAAATATTTGTAAAACATTTACAAATTTATTATAAATAGAAATATTTAGTTATGAAATAAATAGAATTATAAAGGAAATATTTATTTCGAAAATAAATAGATTATAAAAGGAAACACTTAAAAAAATGAATAGAATTTATAAAAAGAGAATTTACACTAGGAAGGTTTAGACCCGTGCTTCACACACGGGTATAACAGAATATGAATTTCAAAGTGAAATTTTAAGAGAAATCTGTTTTAACAGATAAAGTAAGAAGATTAATTTATAAATAATATTTTATAAATTAAGTAAAACATTTATCATCGTATAAATATAATTTATAAGTCAGGACTCATACAGAGAAGTAAGAATCAATTTCAACATCGATATTTGAAACTGAATGTGGACGAAGAGTAAATTGGATAGGGTTAACTAGTTAGAGTTAATCAGTTAGAGTTAACCAGATAAAGTTAATTGAACATAATTAATCGAATTAGGATTTAATTGAAAATTAGTTAATCAATTGGAGTTGATTGAATATAGTTATTTGAGATAGAGTTAGTCAAACATAGTTATTCAGGATGAGTTGCCATTTCATACGACTTCTAGCGTAATTCGCAGGGCTGCAGATAGCCTATGGCAGTCGGATGTTTTCCTGAGGGAATCAGGCGTAACCATTGTGATCGCTGCGATCTAGAGTCAAGCGAATGGAGTTAAATCGAATATTAGCTATTCGAAACAAAGTTAAAACAGACATAGTTTATTTGAATAGAATTAAAAGAGTTAATCAAACATAGTTTATTCGAATAGAATTAAAAGAGTTAGTCAAATATAGTTTATTCGAATAGAATGAAGGAGTTAATCAAAAGAAGTTAATCGAAATGAGTTAGTCAAATTAGAGTTAATCGAGTTAGAGTTAGTTGAGTGTTAGTTAATCGAGTTAGAGTTCGTCGAGTATTGATTAATCGAAGATAAGAATTTATCGAATAGAGTTATTTGAAATGAGTTAATCGAATATTAGTTATTCGAAAGGGGTTATCGAATTAGTTATTCAAAACGAGTTATCAAATTAGTTATTCGAAAGGAGTTATCGAATTACTTATTCGAAAGGAGTTAAATCGAATATAACTTATTCGTATGGAGTTAAATCGAATATTAGTTATTCGAAGTGAGTTAATCGAATATTAGTTATTCGAAGGGAGCTAACCGTCGAATTCGATTATATCGAATTCGGGAAAGTACTTATACTTTCTGGTGTTTAAATCAAGATTTATTTATTTATAAATTAGGTGTTTATTTATTTATAAATTAGGTGTTTATTTATTTATTCAAATTAAAGAATAAAAGTTATATTTGAAGTTAGATATTTCGAAAGTAAGAATTATAACGTTATCATTATAACCAATGTTTTTATAAAAGAAGTGGATTCATAAATAGGATCCGTGAGGTTCGCAAGGAAGTTGTCAAAGGTTTAAAAGATAAACTTTGTCAATTCCAAAGTTAAAACATTGTTCAGTTCAGGTCTGAGAGTTAATTATACCCCAACTTGATTGACTTCCTTCTTAACTAAGGAATGGTTAAAGTTTGATAGTAAAGGTAGGTTAAGTGATTTTAGTTAATGAGCATAATGGTTTGTGTTGGCATAACGATATTTGATTTAAACATCAGTTTAAATCCAGTGAAGGAGTTTTGAGAATGTTTTCCAAATAAGAATCAGAAATGTTTTTCTGAAAATAGAAAATAAGAATTTGGAATATATGGAAACAGGAGATAAGTAAATTAATGAACTAAAGAGATAAATGTTAAATGATGATTGATCGATATAATTTCCATCTGGAAATAATATCGTTGTTTGCACACATGTTTTTCTTTGATAGTTAAATCACAGACTATCAAAGTTTTGACCATTTTTCCGTTGTCAATACAGAGAGACCAGTTAGATTATTATCCGAAGAACCACTCCGTATTGGCATAAGCGTCGCAAACCAAGTATGCTGAATATATTGAAGACGGAGTAAAGTGCAAGGGCTATTGTATAAGTCCTAGGTAGAGATTGCCTAGGATGGATGTACGGAATAGTGCCTTCGGTTTCGTTTCGTCCCAGAACGAACGTGTATGGATGAATATCTGACAGAATATTTCCAATGATCGCATTTTGGACTGTACAAATATATATGGTGGCAACGGATTTATTCCCTTAGCAAAATATCCAGAATATATTTTTGCAAATCAATTAATAATTAACGGATCTGACAATGTGGCATTCAAAGTGATTGTGTTATCAATGAATGACAAGTAAGCGTAGCCTCAGGCCTCAACAACCGGGAAATGACAAAAATCGGGCAGGCAGCATGACTATGTGGTTAGCTCCCATTAGGGTATATTGTCACCATCTAGAGAATATTCATATTTGTACTTCTTTCAATTCTGTATCTCCCGGGAACGATTATGTTGGAATACTAACCGAGGGGTGGCAATATATTCGATACCCTCAAGAGGAATGAGTGGTCGGTCATGTGTGGCTGTGTTGCAAGATGTTCTTGTTGAGTGTATCGCTTCTAGAGTACACTGATCGGAAGGTGGATCTATACTTTGTCATTGTTGGGAATTCATGACCCAATAAGAGCCCACGGTTTTGATTGTATATGATATATATAGAACGTGAGATGAAAGTGTTTCTGCTAGATTGCTAAGTACTTGTATTTAGACATTATTGTAATATCAGAAGAGACTTGATATAAAGAATAATTTGGTTTATTGTAAGGTAAAAACTGTCCGTGTTTATGTGTGGATCGGTCTTACGATTATCCTTGCTTTTAAAGAGATTTTAAAAGTTAAACAAATGATTTGAGTTTACTCACACTAGTCCATGTTGCTTAACTGGTACGTCTGATAGGGGGTTCTCGCTTCGTGGTTTGGTGGCGAACGGGAGACTCTTACCCCTACAGGTCCTGCAATATAGCGGGTTGGTCGAGTCGAGAGGTTGGCCGTAAAGCATGGAGTTAGGGTACCAATGTAAGCCATGGGAGGATGGTAACCCTCTGCCTTGGAGGATGAGAGGATGGTTGAAAAGCCTACTAGCTCAAATTGTACCGAAATTCCGGGACGCTACAGTTTGTATCAGAGCTTAAGTAATTACCTTGGCTATGTGGCGTGACTCAGTAGAGATGGGGTTCGCAATACACTAGAGTCAGTTGATTGTATATATACGAGTGAATGTATTTGTTATTGATATAATAATCGTTTTATATTGTGGAGATTTATTGATTGAGTCGTTTATGGGTTCTAATCAATTAGTTTGATCCACTGTACCGGTAGGGGTTTATAAACACTTGAATACGATGGGTCAACACGATATGTTTGGAAAAAAGGGTAATTGAAAATAAGTTCAACCAAAGTATATTTTGATATAAAGAATTTATATTGGAATGATTATAATATATTGGATATATTAGTTGTAATTATAATCGAATGAGATTATAAATTGAAATGGTTATATAAATAACCAATTAGAATTCGTATAAGTATAATATATGAAATCAAGATGAATTAAATCTGAATAAAAAAATCTAAATCAAAATTTAAAACCTTGGAGATTTGGAGAGGTGTTTGTAAATGGATTTGGAATTAATATAAGAGAAATTTAAAATCCTGGGAGATTTTAAATTGTTTTACAAGCATGATGAATGGTATTTTGAAAAGATTTCAAAATAGAAATGATTAAGAAAGGGTTTTGAAAAAGTGACATAGTGTTGAACTCACTTCAATGGCTGGGAAATAACCCTGATGATGAATTGCGACATCATTAGTGTTCATTTTCGAGTTCTAAGTGACGGATTGTTACCAAAGATAATGATTTCGAATTGTTTTGGCAAAACAAGTTGTTTTGAAATCCTGAAAGGGAAAGTTTGATTTTGAGAAAAGAAAAGCTGTTTAAAACTCCCAGGAATAGACTGTGAATTAAAAACAAATTTAAATAAAAATTTGTGGAAATAAATTGGAATTGAATTGAAATCCAATTAAGTGGAAATTGAATCGGATTAGAATGTTATCGAAAAATTTGGATTTATGTGATCGGAATTTGGAATGGAACCAGATTAGTGGAGTTAAGAATTTGGAATTGAAATGAAGCTCGATATTGAAATGAAATTCAACTTTGGTATAAGCGAATGATTTGGTTGGAGATAAAAGTGATTGGAGCTTGATTGGGATGATATTGGTATATGCTGAATTGGCGGCAAATGGAAATGAGACAATGATGCCCGATAAAAAGGTACAAGTTTATTTTTATATGAGTTTGGTGATTTATAAGCCGAATTGGCAAGCCGTTGGGCTGTTTGATTTTCTTTTAGGTTGGAGAAGGCCAAGAGATGCGAGTTGTAGTCATACCGATTAACCAGTACAAAGGAGGTGCTAGCGAAATTTTTCGAAAAGTTAAGGTGTTAGAAAATTTTCAGGATTTTTGCAAATTTTCGTTGGTAAGAATTAATTAATATTTTGAAATCAATTAGTTCAGTTGAAACATAAGTTATAAGTAAACGAATAAATTTTTACCAGTTAATAGGGTTTGTTTTCTACCTTAGCAATTTGGAGGACGAAATTATTTTAAGGGGGGAAGAATGTAACGACCCGTATTTTCGACAATATAATAATTAATTTATTTAATTATTTATATGGTGACTTAGAGAATTAAATGGCCATTTAATTAAATTATATTGAATATTTAATTAGTATAACAATTAAATAATATATTTAATTCGGAAATAATCAGAATTAGCTGAAATGGCAATAAGGTGAGAACTAGGCAATTCAAAATATATAATTCAGTTTAGAATTTGAATTAGAATAACGAATATATTATTTGAACGACAATTTAAATGTATAATTATATTATAATTAAAATCGAGCTCGAAATGGCGCGGCAGTTCGCTATTTAGTGATTCGACTTCAACCAAATATACAGAAGCCGTTTTAAATTGAATTTCTGTGAAACAAGAAACGTTAGGAGCTGGTGAAGTATATTTTCTAATGGAGGAGAAAAATCGGGATTTCATCATGTAGATTTTGAGTTGTGTCCAAATAAAATTTTAGAAAAGTCGCTATGGAATTCCTTTATAATTTATAACGATTTATTTATATTTAAATAGATTTTCAATATAAATTGAATACTAATTTAACACTGGATTTGAAACATCGAGTTATACATTTAGTTAGAAATATTTTGGGAGCTGTATGGTATTCCACTGTGAATATATACGGTAATATTTATTTATAAATATTTAATTTAATTGTTTTTAAATATATTTATATATTTAAAAGGGTCTATTTAGAGCTTTAAAAATAGCCAGTTTTGCAAACGAAGTCGAAATTCGATGAAACTAATTTTGTTGGATCCGCAATATTAAAATTTTGCTAAATTTCAATTTCAGTGATTTTTAGAGTTAGGGTGTGGCCGTACGGATTTTTAATGTGAAAAATAGTCTGTATTTTGATGGTTAAAAATACGCTGTGTCAGCAAACGGAGTCGGAATTCGACGAAACTAGATTCGTTGGGTCCGCAATGTCAAACTAAAGGTATATATCCATTCGTGATTTTTGGGTATCATATGTAATCACAGAGATTTTTAAACACGAGTGTAAAGAGCGACGGCTTAAATATGAATATTAAAATCGAATATTAAAATATAAAACCTTCCTATAAATTCACCACAAACTTTCCCAAACCTAATTCTTCCTCTCCACAGTCAAACAAAATTCAAGCCACCAAAATTCTTTTCTGCAAAACCACTTATGTGAGTTAGAAAAATCAGATAAACTCATGCAAAAATCCTAAAATCAATTGATATATATATATAAATGGATTCGTGAAGGGAAGCTCATCATTCCCATAACCATTTCTTCAAGCTCGACGCTGTTCTGTACGATGGGGTTTTGAGACAGCGAAACTAGGGTTCGTTGGTTTGGGGATTTTGGTGCTTTGAGTGTGAGTTTGAGGTTTTTTTTAACTTGGTTTGATGAATGGCGTCTGCTCGTGAATTTTGGGGGATTTCGGTGATGCTTTTGTTCGATCATGTACTGGGTATGTGCGTCGCGAGCTCGAAGTCGCCCTCCAGGATTTGGGTGCGAGTTCGTTGAAATTGGGGTGGAGGTGTTCGGAAATTGAAGAGAATGATGATGATGTACACGGTTTCTTGAATCGTGGAAGGAAGAAGGAGGTAGATGGATCAAAAGTTGTGGGAATGGGTGTGTTTGAATATTGGAAGTCACAGAAGTGTTTGGGGAAGATGAAGTGGGTCATGGGTTTGGGCTTGAGAAGGGTCATGGGCCGATTTGAAAGGTTAAGGCCCGTATTTAAATAACTCATGTTTTATTTAATTCAAATAATGTATGAACTTGTAAATTGAATAACTTCGTCATACTACACCAGAATTGGACGAAACAAGATCCGTTAGGATCGTATTGGCGAACACTACCCAATGGAACTGACTTGGAGTGGATTGGAGCTCGTTACAATTTATGGTGAAATAAATTTGTTTGAACTGAATCAAATAATAGTTTATCGTTATTTAACGATGAACTGCCAATGTGAGTAAATCTCACTAACTCTGAACAGTTTATATTTTTATAACGTATTTTTAGAACTGTCAAATATTGGTTGATTGCTGTGTGTTGACTGTTTGGATTAACTACTAGTTAGTTAGTTGAAATTATATATATATAAATATAAATATATATATATATATAGTTAAATATATATTGATTCTGTTATCAGAATATTTCGTATTGAACTGAACTTGATGATAATTATATTGTGTAACATCCGTGGATGCAGGGAAATAGGTTGGAGGGATCCAACATGATTCCTTAATATTTATAATACTGTTTGTTTTCATATATTGTACTATATGGTGTGATGTATAATCTGTGATTGATTATAATGACACTGGTCCTGTTATTTGGTACTGTTGAATACCAAAAGAAATATTGGAATGAAGAAGGAATTATATAAAAAGGAATATTTATAAAATCAAGGAATTTTATAAAAAGGATTATTTACTTAGAAAGTAAATAAAAGTGAAAAGGAATATTTACTTAGAAAGTAAATAGAAGTGAAAAGGAATATTTATTTAAATAATAAATAGAATTTATAAAAGAAACTATTTACAAAATCAAAGGATTTTATAATGGAAATATTTGTAAATCATTTACAAATATAATCGAAAGGGAAATATTTGTATAACAAATAGTAAAGGAAATATTATTTAGAAAATAAATAAGATCTTTTAAAAGTATATATTAGAAATAAAATATTTATAAAATCAAAGGATTTTATAAAAGGAATATTTATCATTTGATAAAAAAATAAAATAAAAGTAATATTTATTTAGAAAATAAATATAGAGAATTATAAAAGGGAATATTCGTAAACCCTTTACAAATAGAATTGAAAAGGAAATATTTGTAAAACATTTACAAATAGATTATAAATGGAAGTATTTAGTTATGAAACAAATAGAATTATAAAGGAAATATTTATTTCGAAAATAAATAGATTATAAAAGGAAACACTTAAAAAAATGAATAGAATTGTATAAAAAGAGAATATACACTAGGAAGGTTTAGACCCGTGCTTTGCATACGGGTATAACAGAATATGAATTTCAAAGTGAACATTTAAGAGAAATCTGCTTTAACAGATAAAGTAAGAAGATCAATTTAAAAATAATATTTTATAAATTAAGTAAAATATTTATCATTGGCTAAATAGAATTTATAAGTCAGGACTCATACAGAGAGTAAGAGTTGATTTCAACATCGATATTTGAAACTGAATATGGATGAAGAGTAAATTGGATAAGGTCAACCAGTTAGAGTTAATCAGTCAGAGTTAACCAAATAGAGTTAATTGAACGTAGCTAATCGAATTAGGATTTAATTGAATATTAGTTATTCAATTAGAGTTGAACGAATATAGTTATTTGAGATAGAGTTAGTCAAACATAGTTATTCAGGATGAGTTGCCATTTTGTACGACTGCTAACGTAATTCACAAGGCTGTAGACAGCCTACAGCGGTCGGATGTATTCCTGAGGGAATCAGGCATAACCATTGTGATCGCTGCGATCTAGAGTCGAGCGAATGGAGTTAAATCGAATATTAGCTATTCGAAATAAAGTTAAAACAGACATAGTTTATTCAAATACAATTAAAAGAGTTAATCAAACAAAATTTATTCAAATAGAATTAAAAGAGTTAATTGAATATAGTTTATTCGAATATAATGAAGGAGTTAATCAAAAGAAGTTAATTGAAATGAGTTAATCAAATTAGAGTTAATCGAGTTAGAGTTAGTCGAGTGTTAGTTAATCGAGTTAGAGTTCGTCAAGTATTGATTAATCGAAGATAAGAATTTATCGAATAGAGTTATTCGAAATGAGTTAATCGAATATTAGTTATTCGAAACGGGTTATCGAATTAGTTATTCAAAAGGAGTTATCAAATTAGTTATTCAAAAGGAGTTATCGAATTAGTTATTCGAAAGGAGTTAAATCGAATATAAGTTATTCGAATAGAGTTAAATCGAATATTAGTTTTTCGAAGTGAGTTAATCGAATATTAGTTATTCGAAGTGAGTAAATCGAATATTAGTTATTCAAAGTGAGCTAATCGAATATTAGTTATTCGAAGAGAGTTAACCGTCGAATTTGATTATATCGAATTCGGGAAAGTACTTATACTTTCTGGTGTTTAAATCAAGATTTATTTATTTATAAATTAGGTGTTTATTTATTTATTCAAATTAAAGAATAAAAGTTATATTTGAAGTTAGATATTTCGAAAGTAGGAATTATAACGTTATCGTTATAACCAATGCTTTCATAAAAGAAGTGGATTCGTAAATAGAATCCGTGCGGTTCGCAAGGAAGTTGTCAAAGGTTTAAAAGATAAACTTTGCCTATTCCGAAGTTAAAACGTTGTTCAGTTAAGGTCTGAGAGGTAATTATACCCCAACTTGATTGACTTCCTTTTTAACTAAGGAATGGTTAAAGTTTGATAGTAAAGGTAGGTTAAGTGAATTTAGGTAATGAGCGTAATGGTTTGTGTTGGCATAGCGATGTTTGATTTAAATATCAGTTTAAATCCAGTGAAAGAGTTTTGGGAATGTTTTCCAAATAAGAATCAGAAATGTTTTTCTGAAAAAAGAAAATAAGAATCAGAAATGTTTTCTGAAAATACAAAATAAGAATTTATAATATATGGAAATAGGAGATAAGTAAATTAATGAACTAAATAGATAAATGTTAAATGATGATTGATCGATATAATTTCCATCTGGAAAAAATATCGTTGTTTGCACACACGTGTTTTTCTTTGATAGTTAAATCACAGACTATCAAAGTTTTGACCATTTTTCCGTCGTCAATACGGAGAGACCGGTTGGATTATTATTCGAAGAACCACTCCGTATTGGCATAAGCATTGCAAACCAAGTATGCTGAATATATTGAAGATGGAGTAAAGTGCAAGGGCATTGTATAAGTCCTAGGTAGAGATTGCCTTGGGTGGATGTACATAATAGTGCCTTCGGTTTTGTTCCCTCCCAGAACGAACGTGTATGGACGAATGTTTAATAGAATATTTCCAATGATCGCATTTTGGACTGTACAAATATATATGGTGGCAACAGATTTATTCCCATAGCAAAATATCCAGAATGTATTTGTGTGAATCAATTGGTGATTAACGGATCTGACAATGTGGCATTCAAAATGATTGTGCTATCAATGAATGACAAGTAAGCGTAGCCTCAGGCCTCAACAACCGGGAAATGACAAAAATCGGGCAGGCAGCATGGCTATGTGGTTAGCTCCCATTAGGGTATATTGTCACCATCTAGAGAATATTCATATTTGTACTTCATTCAATTCTGTATCTCCCGGGAATGGTTATGTTAACCGAGGGGTGGCAATATATTCGATACACTCAAGAGGAATGAGTGGCCGGTTATGTGTGGTTGAGTTGCAAGATGTTCTTGTTGAACTCCAGATTATCGCTTCTAGAGTACACTGATCAGAAGGTGGATCCATACCTTGTCATAGTTGGAAATCCATTATCCTATAAGAGCCCACGGTTTTGATTGTATATGATATATGTAGAACGTGAGATGAAAGCATTTCTGATAGATTGCTAAGTACTTGTATTTAGACATTATTGTAATATCAGAAGAGACTTGATATAAAGAATAATTTGGTTTATCGTAAGGTAAAAACCATCTGTGTTTATGTGTGGATTGGTCTTACTATTATCCTTTTTAAAGAGATATTAGAAGTTAAACAAATGAGTTGAGTTTACTTACACCAGTCACATGACTGACCCAGAGTTTATTTTATTTTGTTTTCCCTAAACTCTTGGGAGCCCAATTTTGTACGGGCAGTCAAGTAGTTGGGATTTATAGATACTTGAAGAGCTGGAGCAGGAGGCTTCAGGATTTTATAGCTCTTGTTTATTTCCGCGGTGTTGTAAGTGTTATACTCTAATAATGGTATTGTATACAAATACTGTTTTATTTCAAAGTTATGTTATGAAATATATGTATTCGTTCCGCTATGAGATTCGTGTTTACTCTGATGTTGTATGTTCTTCTTCTTCTTCTATTCTAAGTTTCTATCTTATCCATTCTCACTCTCTGTTTTCTTTCTATTAGTTTTCCTGGATTCCAGTGTAATTGGGGTTGGACTTGTGTTACTTGGTCAGCTCAAATTGTACCAAAATTCCAGGACGCTACAGTAACCCACATAGATGTATCATGGTACCCTGAACTAGGAAGGGTGGGGCACGATTACTGGGCTAATTATAAGCGGTCAAAACAACGACGGGTGGTGTATCGGTGTAGGTTCCGATGGAGTGCGGGCCTGCACATACTCCGGAGTGGAAAAAGCAGACACTGGGCATCAGTAGTTATACCTTGTGCATCTTGAATTGTGTCAGGTTACCACCATAGGATTTGATACACGCCATGGTGGGACCAGCACAAGTATCTACAATTAAGCGGGGCCGAATGACACAAGTGTAAAACATATACGAATAGGAGCCGATCGATAAAGGGGATCATTTAACTTGAACAAATGGTGCTAGTTGAAACACTTATAAGTGGGTGCAGAGAAATAGAAATGAGTGCGATACCATATTCAGTTTTAATATCTTATTTCTAAGGTACTATCCTAGGTTCAGTTTATTCATGTCATAATCCTTTTCTTGTTTACATGCTAAATAATCACTGGATTTACCAGACTCGTGTCTGTCACATTTTCTTTCTTCTTCTTTTCTTCCGTCCCCCCCCCCCCCGGTCCGTAGGGAGGGAATACTTCAGCTTAATTCAGACCTTTTCCAGCTTGAAGAGAGTAGATGTATTGCTTGGATTCTCTTTCCTTGGGTTATGGCTTTGGATACTCTCTATTGGAGATTTATGCTACCTTACTGTTATTTTAATGCTTCTTTATGTTTTAATTCAAGATAGAGATTTTGTTGTAATAATTTGGAAGTTGGTTTGAGATAGTTGTTGTAATGTTTTAACTGAACCACGTACTTATGAAATAAATTTCCTTTTTCCGCTATTTATATGTCTGTCTTGTAAATTATCTGTATCTTTTACCTATAATGCTCCACCGAAGTTAAGGCATTCCCTTTGTGAGTGACCTTAATGAAGGTGGGGTGTTTCACACATGGCCATCCTGCCTGCCTGATTTCTATCATTTTCCGAGTAATGAGGCTTGAGGTCGCGATTATCTTTCAGCACAATTTGCCATCATTTACTTTGAATGTCGCGTTGTCAGACATTCGTCCATATACGTTGTCCTGGTGCTAGACAAACCGAAGGTACCATTTGATTAATCCATATTAGGCAATTTCTACCTAGGATTAAAAAAACAGCCCTTACACTTTGCTCCGTCTTCATAATCTCTTCAACGTAAGTTGATTCGTAAAGCTCATGCCAATACGGAGTGGTTTTCATCTATTAAATCTGATCCTGATCTCTCCGTATTGACAACGGAGGTATAAAATAAATCAAAACTTTGATAGTCGGTGATTTAACTATCAAAGGAACATCCATTCAACCAACGACCCTATTTCCAAATGGAAATTCTACTGATCAACCATCAAGCAATACTGGCCCCTATTTGTATAAATTCCTTATTTTGTTATCAATTCCAAATTTCCATCTTTCCTATCTTTTCAAATTCGATTTTATCTCTCGATTCTTGTAAAACATTTTCAATATCCTAATTCTTTATTCGAGAAAATATCTCTTATTCTAGTTAGAAAACAATCCTATATGTTCACCATTCCTTATTTTCTATATTCAGGAAATATACTTTATTAATATCCGAAAATATTTCTATATTCCATTTCTTAATTCCTGGTTGACCAATTCATTTCATTTTCTACGAGTAGGAAATATTTCTTATTTTATTTGGGGAAACATTTCAAAATCCTTTAAATTAACGCGATGTTATAAAACATCGTTATTATAACTCAAACCACTAATCATTTGTTAACTAGCCATATTGCTAACCAATCTTCACTATCGAACTTTAACCATTTCTCCATCAATCATGAAGTTAATCAAGTTGGGGTATATTTACATCTCAGACCTTAATTGAACAACATTCTCAACTTTGAAATAGTCAAAGCTCATAACTTCAAACAAAACATCGCTTACGGTACTCTCAGATTCAATCTATTGATCCATCTCATTTATGGAAAAACATTGATTAGAACGGTAGCGTTATAATCGTTGTTTCCAAATATTTTCTTTACAAAACATTTACTATAACCGTAGAATTTAAATCACTGTTTAGATTTACAAAACAGTTATTATAACGACAACGCTACGATCGTTGTTTGGATTTACAAAACATCTATATAATGACAAAGCTAAAATCGTTGTTTAGATTTACAAAAACATCTATTATAATAGTAGCGTTATAATTGCTGTTTTGAATAAAGTATCGTGTGCGTCGCACATGCTTCCGTTGTTCATTTTTAAAAGATAGTAAAAATGTTTGAATTTAAAAAATGCAGACATATACCATTCTGTTTGTCGAAACCCATAAGATAAAAGTTATATAAGGATAAAAATCCGCTTTCCACCTTCTTTACAACAAGTCCTCTTTACTTGGACTTTATTTCAAAAATCCATTTATCAATGTTTAACACAAAACTATCATTTGTGTTTTCCTTTGCATTTAAATTTTTTTATTTCAATTACAATGCTTTGATTAATTCAATTAAAATCATCACTTTGGTTTTAAAAACCTCATTTAAACCTTGTTTGGATTAATCACTTATACTAATCCGTTTACCATCTTTTCACCATTTAGCTTAGATTTCATTCTAAAACCATTAACACATTTTAGTCTATTATTAACCTATTAACCATCTTCCTTAAAAGTTTCATTCCATTGAATTTTCTTTGCTTAATTTAAAAATTAAGAAAAAACCTTATTTAAATCCTTGCATTTACCCAAAAATCCCATTTACAAATCTCATTTAAAACTTTGATTACAAATCCCTTTATGAAACTTTTATCATCTCCTTGATCAAATTATAATGGCACCAAATCATTTCTTAATTGATTCTCCAATTAAAATCATTGTTTTAATTATTATTAAATAAAATAACAATTATCCTTATTATTAACTATATTAAAAATAGTTGACTTTGTTATTAACTAAAAATAGAATAATTATCGCTTTTAAAAGCTTATTGAATAATAATTAACTTTATTCTAACCAATTCAATAAACACTTTAATTATAGTTAATCGAGGATTAACTAATATTTAACACCCTTCGTTAAATTCAAATTAATTTCAAATAATGGTTTCAAAACCGATATTCACTTTCCATATAAATTCATATTTGAACTTATATTTCAATATATCCAATGATAAATAATTCACTTAATTTATATTCTCATTTATAAACAACTACTTGTTTTCTCAGTTAACATGTTTTTAATTTCAATTCTATTCGAAATTACATTTCCATTTTTGGAAATAAATTTTCTTTTTAAAACTCAAATTTCATTTTCTATATTCGAAAATGTTTTACGGTATTTAAATACCAAATTCTAGGGCCAGTGATATTTAAACGCAACAAGATCAATCACAGTTAATATATCAAAGCATAGGTCACAACTAATGCAAACACAATAATATAAATGTTGAGGAATCCAGTTGGATCCATCCAACCTATTTCCCTGCATCACAGATGTTAATCAACATCAATAATATTAATTTCACATCAATAAAGATGTCAGAACTGATAATCGATCAACGATGTTATCATATCAACCATTTCAACCAATTTTATTAACTATTCAAACAATCGACCATTTCACAGTATAAAATTACTATAAATAAATTTAAAACTCATTTATATAAAAATATAAACGAGTTAGAGTTAGTGAGTTTACTCATGTTGATTTGCAGTTGATGATTCTATTCTTGTTTTCATTTTATCAAGAAATTCCATTAGCTTCGTTCTCAGCTGCGTCGATTCCATAATGTAGCCCTCGTTGTTATGACTTCGACGTGATTGTTTCCGTTAGATTCTGTTGACATACGTGATAGTTACACATTTATAAGCTATCGGTTATATATACATATATATATATATATATATATTAAAATTGTTTAATTAAATTTTACCTTATAATTACCCTTTATTAACTTTTCCCATAACCACGTGATTAGGCGATTTTAAGCCTTCTTCTTCCCTTGCATTTCATATAAACAGTGGAAACGTGCAAGCTTCCTCTTCCTAATTCTTCCTCCTGCCTCAACAATTCTACACCTCCAACCTCGTCAACTCTATTCTGTCCAAACCCAAATCATCACAATGACTTCTCCCCTTTTTAATACTAATCCTTCATTCCCTTTAACTCCCATTCTACTTCCAGAAACAAACACGGGCAAGATAACTCACATTCTTTTTTTTTTTCACTTCCCCAAACAAGGTACCGACTTCTAGACAAAAACCAAAATCTTAATTAACGTTCTCCAATACTTATCCCCACCATGCTACGCTTCTACCATTCGTTCCACTAATACTGCTTAACACAAACCAAAATCACCCCTCAAATTCATGCTAATATTTCTCCTCTTCCATCACCGTGATATGCTACCCGCCTTCGTTCACAAACCCGCGTCATTCAGGGTCATTCACACAGCAACAGTGGAGATCGACCACTTACCTCACAAATTCCATCATTTCCTTTGCAACAACGTCGAACAACACTCCGATAGGCTACAGTAGGTAGCGAACTAATTTTACGCTAAAGTTCGAGTAATTTACATAACCAAACCTCCTCTTTCATACTTCGTCACTGCTTCCTGTTCGATGTACTTCAGACTGCCATGACCATCTCATTCGATCGACCACTACAAGACGCTGCTCCACCCGAAAACTCGGACCTCAAAGCCCCAGCAAATCGCCAGATCCCTCGGTTGAACCAAAACCCTACAAAGCCCAATAACTCCACCACTGTGCCTCCGAAGACCACTACACCAGTGCCAGTAGCCATGCCTCATCATCCTGTTCGATCCCTCTTCATACATCACCTCCCTATACTGCTTGTAACGCCTCCAATCCCAGTCGTACTTCCGCTACTTCACGAATTCGAGTAACAACAGGTTGTATCGAACCCTTTTAAAGTCTATATAGGAGTGAAGAGCTGACTGATAGGATTTTAATGCATTTAAATTTGTGAATTTTCATCAAAATTTGGATTTTTAATTGATTTGTACATTTTGGTTTTCTCTCGTTTAAAGATGGGAAAGAAAAATAAAATAAAATGGGAATACCAGTATTTAAAAGAGAAAAACTTGAGGGGCACGGTTTCAATTGGCTTTGCACGCACGGTATGTGTTGGCTTGGCACGCACAGGTATGTACGATATAAGGATCTTGAGCTCATGGTAACAATTAGGAGGACTAAAAATATGAATTGATTTGCATACTATACTCAGTAAGGCAACTTACTAATAGTAAGAATCCTGTTTGTTTATAGAAATGGGTAAACTAGTGTTGAACTTCCCCCATGTATCTACACACCTGGACCACCCGCACCTGATGTTGTCTAATTTGACTTCATTTATGCAATGATTTGGCTTTGTAACAGTGAATTTTTTAAACGGGTTGTATATTTATATTATAAGTTCTATGCGGTACCGGTTATATAAAATTCCACTTATTTTCTGATCATTACGAACAAAAATATCGTTAAATCGAGTAATGCGCTACGATCTTAGAAATATAATAAAATAAGCTATTTAAATTATATTATAATTTATACGTTAAAACTTTGTTTTAATAATTAAATTCCTTATGAAAATCCGTTTTATAATTCAAATAAAATATTTAAAACCAATTTAAATATTCAGAATTAAATGGCTCAAAATCCGGGTCGTTACATTCGCTAATCTCGACTAGTTTGGAAAACCTTAATTTAGTTTAAGTTGTGAAAAGAATATTTGAATAAAAAAATATTCTGGATTGGAATGAGGCATATGTTGTGTTTTTATAGCACTTGTTGATAACATACGCGAGTTATTCGGAAAGACCGGGTTTATCCCATTCTAGATAATTGATACGATGATAAGTTGACGATGAAGACGGTGGTTGAAGACCGGAGATCTTCACATTGTTTGGGTGATTATTGATGTCTTGATTGGGAGGCATCCCAAGACAAGGTAATAAGTGGTGATCGCCCAGACATACTTAGAGATCGACCGGATATGGGGGACTCTCTTCTATATTGGACATACGAGACGAAGAATATGGTGCCTCCGGTTTCGTTCAGACCCAGAACAGACTTGCAGATTGATGGTATGTCTGACATTGTATTCCTTTATACTGTATTCATTGATCTCTGCTAAATATGTATCTGTTTGGTAGTGGAGAACTTATTCTCTTGCTTAACACCCTTCTCTGAGACGTATGAGATTAGAGGTTATATATTGGCAGAAATCAGTGGTACGGTATGGAGTGACAGTGTGGCAAGCTGAGTGGCATGTGATCAAGGCTTTTGTTGAAAAGCAGAGCCTTGTGGTTGATGATCAAAGCACGACTTTAAATAGCATAGCTTTGTGTATATCGTTAATTCGCGAGCCTCACACCCCGGTACGAACCAAAAACGGGAGAGGACCTCAGGGAGGACATGAGTTTCTTTCTAGCTAAGAGTGGTGTCATGGTATAGAGCCCATATATTTTACTCATTTGGATGTTGCATATTATTTGATGGATAGCGAGGTACCTCGGATATATCGGTCACTGTGGGGCTGATGGATTTGATAGTCGATATACTGACCAGATTTACGCCCTATATGTAATGGCCCGCAAATCTGTACTATTTGAGCTGACTAATACAACACATGTCTAACTCAAATAATACAGAAATACGAGTCATTAGGTTTAAAGAAAAGGAAACAGATAGAACAGAAATAAAAAATAGAATCTCAAAGCGAAGCGAATAAAATACATTATATAACATAACTTTTGAAAATACAAATTTTGTATCATATATACATACCATTATCAGAGATCAACATATATACAACACAGCGGAAATAACTCTAAATAACTAACGGTGAAGCCTCCTGCTTCAAGCTCCTCCAAGTGTATTTGTAAAATCCTGAAACACTTGACTGCCTGTACAAAATTGGGCACCCAAGAGTTTAGGAAAACAAACAAAATAAACTCTGGGTCAGTCATGGGACTAGTGTGAGTAAACTCTAACCATATTGTTTAACTTTGAAAATCCTCTGAAAGAAAAGTATAATAGTAAGACTAGCCCATACATAAACATAAGTGGTTTTTACCTTACTATAACCCAAAACATTTTTGATATGAAATCCAGTGATATTATGATAATGTCTAATCAAATAAATAACAAAATAGTAGAACGCTTGCATCTCACGCTCTACATATGTAATATAAACTCAAAAAACGCAGGGAGCCTATTAAAGATTGGATTCCAACTATGACAAGGTATGGGACCACCTTCCGATTAGTGTACTGTAGAGGGGGTAAACTGGGGTTCAGCAAGAACATCTTACAACCTGGCCACACATGACCGCCCACTCATTTAGCTTGGTGTAGCGAATATATTGTCACCCACGGTTGTTGGCCATCCAACCTAATCCGTAAGATACAGAATCGAAAGAAGAATAAATAATGAATTTTCTCTAGATCGGTGACAAATATACCCTGCTTGGGTATGACCCAATTAGCCATGCCACCTGCCCGATTTTTGTCATTTTCCGGTTGTAAGGCTTGAGGCTATGTCTATCTTTTAGAACATCTGGCCACCATAACTTTGAATGCCACATTATCAAACCCGTCAAATCACTAGTTGATCTTCCCAAAAATATTACGAGTATAAAAGCTAAGAGAAACGAATTTCTCCACCACAAGACGTAATACCTTGAAAAGATCATCTTATGTGATCTTTTAGGAATACCCTATCAGACATTCGTCAATACAAGTTGTCCTGGATCTGGACAAATAGACCAGCCCTTGCATTTCACTCCATCATCAATTTCCTCGGCATAATCTAATTTGCAATGTCTATGGCAATATGGAGTGGTTTTCAGATGTTAAATCCAACCAATCTCTCCGTATTGACAACGATGATCCAAAAATCTTTGATAGCCGGTGATTTAACTATCAAAGGGAAAACAAACATCCATCCAACAAATCACTGACCCTTTTTGATTAATATTCTAATTTAAGTTTTCTTATCGAGTTTTATATATCGATATATCGATTTTTGGTTATCAAAACTTCTTAAAAATATTCTGACTCCTTAAATTTCCAGAAAATTTTGCCAGCACCTCCTTCGTACCGGTCAATAGTTCAAACCCCAGCTCGCCTCTCTAGGCCCTTTCCATTCAAAAAGAAAATCAAAAAGCCAAGTAGCCTGCTTAATAGGCTCATAAAACCTCATATGAAAAATTGAAACATGTACCTTTTTGTTGGGAACTTAAATAATAGTCTTCATACTCTCTTCCTACTCTTCATCCCATACCTATTTACATATATTTATCCATTCCCAACTCATTTTAATCAGCCCATTCCCTTTTTCACAAAATCTGCATATCATTCTTTAATTCCCCCTTTTGCCTAATGTACTTTCAATTTGAACATATCATATTCGAATATATTTTAATTCGCTAATACATAAATCAAATTCCATTTCTATCTCGAGTTTCATATTCGATTTTCCAATTTCAATTAACAATTTACATTTTCCCAAACCAAGTTAAGTTTGATTCAATCACTATTAACTAATTTCTTTTGAAATTAGATAACTGCATTTGGTAATTAAAAATCTGATTTTTTATTTGGAAAACCAATTCACCTACTCCACTTGAGTTCGTATTTATTTTATAACTCAAATCTGGATTTTTCTAATGAAAATTCGGGTTTTTATTCACTAAAATCCCTTTAATTAGTTAATTAAATCGTTATGGTTTTTAAACAATTTTACAGTGACTTTTCTGAAATTTGATTTTGACATAACTCAAAATTTATAAAACGAAATCCAAAATTTTCTCTTCCTTTAGAAAACTATTATTTAATCGATCCTAAGATTTCTTATTTTATCGAATTCTGACTTATATTGAGTTCTGTATACTCTATTGAAGTTCGAATCGTCAACTACCGCACCGCAGCAAGTTCGTTTTAATTAAATTAACATAACATTTTAAACTTCGTTTATAAATCAATTCAAACTCCATTTTCAATAATTCAAGCCCTGACTTTAAAATCCTGTTTGTTCAACTTGTTGATTTATTTTATTCCACATCCATAATTGAATCATGAATTTATTCGAAACTCGAATTGTATATTAAATCCCAACCCACATTGAATTAAATTATTTATAAAATTCAGTATAATCAAATTCCAATTATAAATTTCCTTTATGGAAAAATCAATTTATTTAACATCCTTTACCATTACAATCTAATATCATCCCTTGATAATCGTGAAGTAGTTCAAGTTGGGGTATTTTATTTAACTCTCAGACCTTGATCGACAACGTTCTTATATATCTTAAGAAGGATAAGAGTTTGTAATACAAAAATTGACATTACCTATATTATAAACATCCCCTCTTCTATCTCATTTAAAAATATTTTTTTAAATACCATTTTTATTATAATAAACTTACATATATATGGGAATATGATATATTTCATTTTTAGTTTGTAATGACCCAGGGTTTTTGGCCCCGAAAATCGACATAAATACCTTTACTATATATCATGTCGAACTTCCAAACACCGAAAGCACCGGATTGTCAATGAAAGAAATTAGAGGGTGAGATATGAAAGAAAGAAATATAAGAATAGAAGAAGAAGAAGAATCAACACGACATAGAGTCTCACATCGCAGCGGAACAAAATACAATATAGAAATAAACCTTTATTGAGAGCTTTAAATATAACTTACAATATTAGAGTACATGAACACAACTGGACAGTTATAATAATCTTCCCTTATATACAACACAGCGAAATAATATCATACGTCTGAACTATTCCAGCCCGTCTCTACACAGCATTCGATAACATGAACCTGTATACTTCGGGCTACCCCGAGCATTTACAAAACACCGAGTCAGTCTGATGAACCAGAGTGAGATAAATTCGCATAGTATTAAGGGTAAATCATCCAATCATGATTTAAAGTTCAAAATCTTTTCAAAAGAAAAGGATAATCGTAAGACCAAATCCACACATAAACACAAACGGTTTTTACCTTATGATAACCCAAAACAGTTTTCAAACCCATATCCTTTCTGATATTATAATAATGTCTAAATACAAGTAAATAACAATCTAGTGGAATGCTTGCATCTCACGCTCTATATATATAGTATACAACTAAAACCGCAGGCGCTTATGGAGATTGGAATCCAACTCTGACAAGGTATGGAACCACCTGCCGATCGTGTATCTCTAGAGACGGATACACTAGGTTCAACAAGAACATCTTGCAACCCGGCCCACACATGACCGACCGCTCATTTCGCTTGAGTGTATCGAATGTGTATCACCGACGGTTGGGATCAGCAACCGTCTCCCGAAAAGGGGTAGCATCGAAATATAGATTAAAGAAGCAAATGGAATTTCTCTAGATAGGTGATTATACACCCTAGTGGGAGCGACCCACATAGCCATGCTGCCTGCCCGATTTTTTCACTTCCCGGTTGTGAGGCTTGAGGCTAGAATTTTCTTTGAGAACATCTGGTCATTATTCACTTTGAATGTCACATCGTCAGATCCGCCAAATATCACTAATTGACGTCCACAAAAATACTCTAGTTGTTATGCTAAGAGAACCGCCGTCCTCCGCCACAAACTATGGTAAGTTTGAAGAAATCAACGTACGTAATTCCTTTGGAAATACTCTGTCAGACACTCGTCCATACAAGTCATCCAGGAACAGGATGAACCGAAGGCACCCTCCTACCACATCCTTATATATTAATCACCCCAAGGATCAGTAGCGAGTAGTCCTTGCAAACTTGTAGATTCCAATCACGACAGAATCACTGTTGAAATATCTCCGGCCGCTAAACCAAAGAAATTCAATCAGTAGTTCCTCCGCTCATGAAAATCAACGGTCTTCAATTTCTCCATCTTAAACAGTCTTCTTCCACGTATTTGATGGTCAGAATGGTTTTCGAATATAAATTCGATCCCGGTCTTTCCGTACCAACGATCGTATGGGTCAGGTTTGATAGTCGGTGATTTAACTATCAAATAAATCATTGTGTGAATAACATGAGTTTACTAGTTCAGTACCAGCACTACATGGCTTTCTAATTAAAAACGATTTACGATAGTTAATCCTAAACTCTTTAACATTTCAATATTTCAAATATAACATATTTGACGTAAGGTTATATTTTTTTTTTCAAATTATTTCACTTTCATATTTAAGAAAATATTCTATAATCATATTCGATTCTTAATTCTACTATCGTTTCAAGCCATTTACTATTTTATTTCTCATTAACCATATTGCAAAAATGACTCATCTTATTACAAGTAAAACAACGTTATGAAATCTCCTTTATTTTATCACTTGAATATAATAACCAACTATTTTTCTTTTAGTATAAACCACTCACAAAGCTTAACGTTTCAATTTCCTTTTTATCTCGAAAACACCATCCCGATTTCACATAATCTCTTTTATTTCCTTTTTACTTAATTCAACCATTAAGAAAACATTAATTTATGCCTTTACATTTTCTTAAATTTTCTTCTTCCATTTTTTTATAAAGACTTGGGGTTTATATAACTCGTCCATGAATTCCTTTTACAACGAAATCATATTTCATTTCAACTTCAATTAACTTTCATAATGATTCTCATTCAAGTAGTAATCTCTTAAGTAAAAATAATCATTCACTTCGTCGTTAACTACTGTATAATTAATTAACTTATTTATTTGCTAAATAAATTTCTTTTTAAAATCTTATTAACATTAAACCATTTTTCATTATCGCATCTCATTTCAAACAACTGATCTTATCCTCAATTCAGTTAAACAGTTGACTTTGTCAATCTAAAACATGATTACCTCATTAACCAATTCCAAATAATTCTTTATTTAAATTAATTAATAATGTAATTAA
This sequence comes from Allium sativum, assembly GCA_030737875.1. Lineage (NCBI taxonomy): Eukaryota > Viridiplantae > Streptophyta > Magnoliopsida > Asparagales > Amaryllidaceae > Allium > Allium sativum. Next base: position 1,028,349,434 of record CM060909.1, read on the forward strand.
ATTAAATAATTTCTTTTAATTATCTCTCAAAACAATGATTCAGATCTATAACATTAAGTTAATTTCTACCTATTCGCTTATAAATAAGATAAGTATCAATTATAAGCTCGATTAATAAATAATAAATATTTTTCCTTTTTACAAACTTTAATTCAAAATAATAGATTTAAAAATCTATTTCAGTTATAAAATAAACCTTATAACTTTATCTCATCGATTTATCTGACGGTGGATCGATATTGATAAAACGGTTAATTCATAGGCCATGTACTACCAAGTACCCATTGGTTTAAAACAAACAAATAGTGAATCTTAGGTCAATATTCAACCATCTAATCAAAACAATTCGATTCAATTAATTAATGGTCTCATTATAGTTTATAACGACAATTTAATATCAACCACAACATTCAATCAAAACAATCCATTTATTAAAACACGTTTAATTCATAAACGTGACCAATAAGGTAACTTACCTCAATTGGGACCAATCGTTAAAATAAAAATTTGGGTTTCACTGAAATTAAACGACGTTTAACTTCATCAGTTCAAACGATATGTGAATATATATATATATATATATATATATATATATATCGTCAACCAGTCAAATCATTAGCAACCATAGCATACAAAAATAAAAACCCAACTTATAAAATATAAGTAGGGAGAAAACTGAGTGAGTTTAACTTACCTTTGTTTGATTCCATCGTTAAATCAGATCGGTTGCTGTTAAATTAAACGGCATTTTATTTAACTGAAAAAAAATCCAGTTGCTGTCTGCCCTGCTCGGTTCCCTTACATCACGTAGGACGTTTCTTCACGGTTCCGGTGTTTTTCGTTTCGTCGAATTCTGATCATGTTTACATTTTAAATTAATATTCGAAGTTTAAAATAAATAAATAAACCATATAAACCCTTAAATAAAACCTGGGCCTTGCATAAATTCTTTTAGCCCGTCTCCAATTGAACCGGCCCATTTCCTCCTTAACCTTAAAACGTCGTATCCCTTTACTCCCTCCTCACAATCACACGCCGCCACCAAAAATCAGAAAACCAAAACCCTTCCTGACTGAAAATAAGACCCTATTCCCTCCTTTCCTCTTCAGCAACGATCGAGATTAGTCCCTCCGCAACCGTGCTTCAGACGCTCCATCCTCCTTCCACTCAATTCAGCCAGACCGAGGCCTAAAAAAAAGCTAAGTATTTTGTGATAAAATATCAGTTTTTATATTTTTTTCGTTTTGTTTTTCTTTGTGGATTTGCTTCGGTTTCCTCTTGCTACTGGTTTGTAATGGGAAAGAATTGTGATACGCAACCCATATTTATACTAGTGAATGATCCCCATAAGGTCATTGTCTATCTCGAATTGTAGCATCTTAGGTTAGATTTTACTGTGCTTAGATCTTAGGTGTTATTTCCCTTTTCATTTCAGTCATGTGAGATGTGGCCGAACTGTTTGTCATGGACTTGGTTTGCATGTGATATTTGACAGTGAAAATATGGACTTTATGTTGGATTTCATGTACTTGTTTGCTTAAATCCATGAACTGTTTATACATAGATTTGGTGAACTGTGTATTGATAATTCTTATTGTAAATTCAGCTATTAAAATTTCAGATCTCTTTCCTGTTTGAAATCTTTTGTTCAGCTTTATAGATTTATTTTAGCTAGGTGTTGTTTATTCAAACACAGCTATTTGAAATTATTTTGTAGTTTTTTTGGTATTGGGTTTTCAAATATTTGGTAGTCACTGTAAAATTTGATTTCACTGTTGTCTATATAGATTTTATGGAGAATATATGTATAAATTTGATTTCATACATCTATTCCCATCATGCTATACATTTCACTGTTCTATAGCTATTCCTTATAACTGCTTTGCATAGATCTTAGCTGTTTTGCTATGCAGTTTCAATGCTGTGTAGAAAAGATTTGATTCCTCTTATATATTCATTGATGTATGAATATACATATCTGTTGAATTCATTTTTTTTTGGAAACCTTTCAACTCTATATATATCTATACATATCTTTCTAGCTACTCATAGCCGTATTTTCTTTTTCCTTTTCAGGTGACAACATGGGCTACACCAGCAGTTCAAGCCCAAGATTATACATAACTAGCCTAATATTAGCATTTATGTTTGGTCAGCCCATCATGGCAGATTGCCAAGAAAACCCCAATATTCAGCAACAGAAACAATTGATGGAAGGGAAGGCAATAGCCCAAGTGCAAACTCGCCAAGAGCCGCAGATATTTGATTCAGTGGATGGCCTTGATAGCCTGGATGGAGCATCTGAGATCGAAAACCATTGTAATTGTCACAAGCAAACATTTGCTCTTGTTTTATTGTTCTCTGAGTTGTATTAGCTGTTCAAATTTTTATTTTATTTTCTGTTTCATAACTGTACATTAAACTGATGTACCCATGTATCCTCTATATATATATATATATATATATATTTACTGTTGATTCACCGTTCTTATTCGTTGTTCTCATCAGTTCATGTTACTTCTTCCTTTAGGTTCAAAAGCTATTTTTTTAGTTCGTATCACTGTTTTTATTTATTTGGTCATTGTTATTGCACAACAAATAACATTAATACAAACAAATACTTGTGTATGTGATATGCACTTGACGGCGTTTACAAACAAGGACTTGCGTATGTGATACGCTCTTGATGATATTTACATTTTGGAGATGTTATGCACTAGATGGAAAGAACCGGACCGAGCTAGCAATGGAAGAAGAACACACAGAACTTTAAACAAAAACTAGCGATGAAGAATTAAGATGTAGATCGAGCTGCAGAACATAATTAATGGAGTAAACACATATACAAGTGAACTGTTAACCTGATAGCATGATAGAGTACATACTTTACCGGATAGATGACTTTCATATAAATTTTGATTGTGTATGTATATATATTTAGCTTGTTTATTACAACTATTTTAAAACTTATAAAATATTTAAAAAAAAATCAAACATTGAAATAAATAAAAATAACTGATAAAAATCGAGTATATTCAAATGGAACATCGTATAACTTCAAATAACACCAAGATAGATTTTCAAACTCGATATTCAAAAATTTGGTTAAATGAGTATTCAAATATATATATATATATAAAACCGTTAATATTTTATTTAATAAACGTCATCGTTTTCTAACGATTTTCATAGCGACTATTTCAAAATTTTAACTGGACATGACTAACAAATTATAATATGAAATCTCGATTTTTCTCTTAGATTAGAAAAATATACTCAAATCGATTCAAACGCTTCTGTTTTCATGGAATTCCGACTTAAAACGAATTTTGTATACTCAGTTGAAGTTCAGAACGAAATTTACGAACTACCGTGTCATTTCTAGTTCGTTTATAATATAATTATAAATTAAACGTTCTGACGTCGTTTTTAATAATGAATATATTTATATAATTCAATATAAACCATATTTAAACCACTTTAAATTGCTCGTTCACATTATTCAACATTTTCCCAATATCCCGAAAATAAAATATTATTATATTATTAATATAATTAAAATATTCTGGTATCACAGAATTCCGACTTAAAATGAATTCTATATACTCAGTTGAAGTTTAGAACGAAATTTGCGAACTACCATGTCATTTCTAATTCGTTTCTAATATAATTATAAATTAAACGTTTTGACGTTGTTTTCAATAGCGAATATATTTATATAATTCAATATAAACCATATTTAAACCACTTTAAATTGCTCGTTCACATTATTCAACATTTTCCCAATATCCCGAGAATAAAATATTATTATATTATTAATATAATTAAAATATTCTAATTAAAATGGTCAAATCCCATTATTTAAACTCGAATCAATAATTTAAATAAAAATATATTTCAAATAAATGGTCAGAAAATATGGGACATTACATTCTTCCCCCCTTAAAATAATTTCGTCCTCGAAATTGCTAAGGTAAGAAAAATGTTATAAATCCCATTTAACTTTAAAAATATATTTTATTTCAAAGCAAAACCAATTCATTATAGGAAAAAAGATTCAAAAATATCGAAAATATTCTAATACATTAAATTCTCAGAAAAATTCAGCCGAGTCTCCTCTGCACGGAGGAACTTCGGCGATATCATAGGAACAAATAATATCGACCCTCACGGTCGAAAAACAAAAATCAAAACCAAAATTTTTATTTTCGCTAGACGTACCCTTTTTCGAGCGCTATTGATTTTATTACTCAATTTACGTGCAACTTACGCGATCAACCTCTATCCTCATAATCATCTGGTACCTGTACTTAACTCAATTCATCATATGAGTAACATATATATGAAATATTTAAATAACACTTCATTTTTTTGGGTTTCAGTTTATTTAACTCTTTATCAACCCATGGACTAATTATTTCTAACAAATAGTCAACAACGAATCAACAACCAGGGCATAACCACTTAATTAAATCAACTCAATCCACATTCAGTATTACTATTCACTTTAATTCAACATATTTGAATATCAACCGATTTATATTCGATTGATTTTTATTTAATTATTGTTCATTAAATTCCCAAATCCAAATCAACCTTATTTAATTTCAACATTATTTCTTAATTTAATTCCAATATAATTATTAATGATTTAATTCGATTTCACTTAACTTAGTTAAGTTCCAATTCAAATCCTTAATCTGGTTTGAATTTATTCAAAATCAACTAACACACCATATCTAAATAATTTGAGAAAATTATTTCTTTTCTATACAAAAATAAATTTCGGGTAAAATTATTTAATTTACCCTCTTTACAAAACAATATTGTGTCCATTACCAGTTCAACACTTGAACCGATCAAAAAACACAATGCAAAACATTTGTATATCAAAATTACATATACGCTCTCATACATATATACACTCAAACTCAATATAGGGTGTTACTAACCCCATCTCTATCGAGTTACGCCACAGAGCCAAGGTTATTACTAAACCAATAGCTCCGATACCACTGTAACGACTTAGGGTTTTCGACCCCGAAAATCGACATAAATACCTTTACTATATATCATGTCAATCTTCCAAACACCGAAAGTACCAGATTGATAATGAAAGAAATTAGAGGGTGAGATAAGAAAGAAATATAAGAATAGAAGAAGAAAAAGAATCAACACGACACAGAGTCTCACGTCGCAACGGAAAAAAATATAATATAGAAATAAACCTTTATTGAGAGCTTTAAGTATAACTTACAATATCAGAGTACATGAACACATATGGACAGTTATAATAATCTGCCCTTATATACAACACAGCGGAATAATATCATACGTCTGAACTCTTCCAGCCCATCTCTTCACAGCATTCGATAACCTGAACTTGTATACTCCGGGCTAACACGAGCATTTACAAAACACCGGGTCAGTTTGGTGAACCAGAGTGAGATAAACTCACACAGTATTAAGGGTAAATCATCCAATCATGATTTTAAAGTTCAAAATCTTTTCAAAAGAAAAGAATAATCGTAAGACCAAATCCATACATAAACACAGACGGTTTTTACCTTACGATAACCCAAAACAGTTTTGAAACCCATATCCTTTTTGATATTATAATAATGTCTAAATACAAGTAAATAACAATCTAGTGGAACGCTTGCATCTCACGCTCCATATATATAGTATACAACTAAAACCGCAGGCGCTTATTGGAGACAGGATTCCAACTCTGACAAGGTATGGGACCACCTGCTGATCGTGTATCCCTAGAGACGAATACACTAGGTTCAACAAGAACATCTTGAAACCCGGCCCACACATGACCGACCACTCATTTCGCTTGAGTGTATCGAATGTATATCACCGACGGTTGGGATCAGCAACCGTCTCCCGAAAAGGGGCAGCATCGAAATATAGATTAAAGAAGCAAATGGAATTTCTCTAGATAGGTGATTATACACCCTAATGGGAGCGACCCACATAGCCATGCTGCCTGCCCGATTTTGTCACTTCTCGGTTGTGAGGCTTGAGGCTAGAATTTTCTTTGAGAACATCATGTCATCATTCACTTTGAATGTCACATCGTCAGATCCGACAGATATCACTAATTGAAGTCCACAAAAATACTCTAGTTGTTAAGCTAAGAGAACTGTCATCCTCCGCCACCAACTAAGGTACGTTTGAAGAAATCAACGTACGTAATTCCTTTGGAAATACTCTGTCAGACACTCATCCATATAAGTCATCCAGGAACAGGATGAACCGAAGGCACCCTCCTACCACATCCTTATATAGGAATCACCCCAAGGATAAGTAGCGAGTAGTCCTTGCAAACCCATAGATTCCAATCACGACATAATCACTGTTGAAATATCTCCGGCCGCTAAACCAGAGAAATTCAGTCAGTAGTTCCTCTGCTCGTGAAAATCAACGATCTTTAATTTCTCCATCTTCAACAATCTTCTTCCATGTATTCGATGGTTGGAATGGTTTTCGAATATAAATTCGATCCCGATCTTTCCGTACCAACGATCGTATGGGTCAAGTTTGATAGTCGGTGATTTAAATATCAAATAAATCATTGTGTGAATAACATGAGTTTACGAGTTAGTACCAGCACTACATGGCTTTCTAATTAAAAACGATTTACGATAGTCAATTTTAAACTCTTTAACATTTCAATATTTCAAATATAACATATTTGACGTAAGTTTTTTTTTCAAATTATTTCACTTTCATATTTAAGAAAATATTCTATAATCATTTTCGATTCTTAATTCTACTATCATTTCAAGCCAATTTACTATTTTATTTCTCATTAACCATATTGGAAAAACGACTCATCTTATTTCAAGTAAAACAACGTTGTGAAATCTCCTTTATTTTATCACTTGAATATAGTAACCAACTATTTTTCTTTCAGTATAAACCATTCACAAAGCTTAACATTTCAATTTCCTTTTTATGTAGAAAACACTATCCCGATTTCACATAATCTCTTTTATTTCCTTTTTACTTAATTCAACCATTAAGCAGACATTAATTTATGCCTTTACATTTGCTTAAATTTTCTTCTTCAATTTTGTTATAAAGACTTGGGGTTTATATAACTCGTTCATGAATTCCTTTTACAACGAAATCATATTTCATTTCAACTTCAATTAACTTTCATAATGATTCTCATTCAAGTAGTAATCTCTTAAGTAAAAATAATCATTCACTTCGTCGTTAACTACTGTATAATAAATTAACTTATTTATTTGCTAAATAAATTTATTTTTAAAATCTTATTAACATTAAACCATTTTTCGTTATCCCATCTCATTTCAAACAACTGATCTTATCCTCAATTCAGTTAAGCGGTTGACTTTGTCAATCTAAAACATGATTACCTCATTGACCAATTCTAAATAATTCTTCATTTAAATTAATTAATAATGTAATTAACTTAAATAATTTCTTTTAATTATCTCTCAAAACAATGATTCAGATCTATAACATTAAGTTAATTTCTACCTATACGCTTATAAATCTGATAAGTATCAATTATAAGCTCGATTAATAAATAATAAATATTTTTACTTTTTACAAACTTAAATTCAAAATAATAATTTAAAAATCTATTCCAGTTATAAAATAAACCTTATAACTTTATCTCGTCGATTTTTCTGACGGTGGATCGATATTGATAAAACGGTTAATTCATAGGCCATGTACTGCCAAGTACCCTTTGGTTTAAACCAAAGAAATGGTGAATCTCAGGTCAATATTCAACCATCTAATCAAAAAAATTCGATTCAATTAATTAATGGTCTCATAACAGTTTATAACGATAATTCAATATCAACCTCAACAGTCAATCCAAACAATCCATTTATTAAAACACGTTTAATTTATAAACGTGACCAATAAGTTAACTTACCTCAATTGGGACCAATCGTTAAAATAATGATTTGGGTTTCGCTGAAATTAAACGACGTTTAACTTCATCAGTTCAAACGATATGTGAATATATATATATATATATATATATATATATATATATATATCATCAACTAGTCAAATCATTAGCAACCATAGCATACAAAAAAAAACCAACTTATAAAATATAAGTGGGGAGAAAACTTATTGAGTTTAACTCACCTTTGTTTGATTCCGTCGTTAAATCTGCTTGGTTTCAGTTAAATTGAACGACATTTTATTTAACTGAAAAAAAAATCCAACTGCTGTCTGCCCTGCTCGGTTCCCTTCCATCACGTAGTACACGTCTTCACGGTTCCGGTGTTTTTCGTTTCGTCGAATTCCAATCATGTTTGCGTTTTAAATTAATATTCAAAGTTAAAAAAAATTAAACCATATAAACCCTTAAATAAAACCAGGGCCTTGCTTAAATTCTATCAGCCCATCTCCAATTGAACCGGCCCATTTCCTCCTTAACCTTAAAACGTCGGATCCCTTTACTCCCTCCTCACAATCACACGCCGCCACCAAAAGTCAGAAAACAAAAACCCTTCCTGACCGAAAATCAGATCTTATTCCCTCCTTTCCTCTTCAGCAATGATCGAGATTAGTCCCTCCGCAACCGTGCTTCAGACGCTCCATCATCCTTCCACTCGGTTCAGCCAGACCGAGGCCTCCTTCGCAAAAAGCTAAGTATTTTGTGATAAAATATCAGTTTTATATTTTTTTCATTCTATTTTTCTTTATGGATTTACTTCGGTTTCCCTTTGCTACTAGTTTGTTCTGGGAAAGAATTGTGATACGCAACCCATATTTATGCTAGTGAATGATCCCCATATGTTCACTGTCTATCTCGAATTGTAGCATCTTAGTTTAGATTTTACTGTGCTTAGATCTTAGGTGTCGTTTCCCTTTTCATTTCAGTCATGTGAGATGTGGCCAAACTGTTTGTGATGGACTTGGTTTGCATGTGATATTTGACAGTGAAAATGTGGACTTTATGTTGGATTTCATGTACTTGTTTGCTTAGATCCATGAACTGTTTATACATAGATTTGGTGAACTGTGTATTGTTAATTCGTATTGTCAATTCAGCTATTAAAATTTCAGATTTCTTTCCTGTTTGAAATCTTTTGTTCAGCTTTATAGATTTAGTTTAGCTATGTGTTGTTTATTCAAACATAGCTATTCGAAATTATTTTATAGTTTTTTTGGGTATTGGGTTTTCAAATATTTGGTAATCATTGTAAAATTTGATTTCACTGTTGTGTATATAGATTTTATGGAGAATATATGTATAAATTTGATTTTATACATTTGTTCCCATCATGTTATACATTTCACTATTCTATAGTTGTTCCTAATAGCTGTCTTGCATAGATCTTAGCTGTTTTGCTTTGCTGTTTCAATGCTGTGTAGAAAAGATTTGATTCCTCTTATATACTCATTGATGTATGAATATACATATCTGTTTTGATTCTGTTGAATTCTTTATTTTTGTTTGGAAATCTTTCAACTCTATATATATCTATACATATCTTTCTAGCTACTCATAGCCGTATTTTCTTTTTCCTTCTTAGGTGACAACATGGGCTAAACTAGCAGTTCAAGCCCAAGATTATACATAACCAGCCTAATATTAGCATTTATGTAAGGTAAGCCCATCATGGCAGATTGCCAAGAAAACCCCAATATTCAGCAGCAGAAACAATTGATGGAAGAGAAGGCAATAGCCCAGGTGCAAACTCGCCAAGAGCCGCAGATATTTGATTCAGTGGATGGCCTTGATAGCCTGTATGGAGCATCTGCGACGACCCCAAACCCCGTACTGACGGTGGCAAGGGTAATTCTTGGAATATAACACATAAACAGATAACAACAAAGTAGAATTAAATAAATACACCAAATAATGAACAATTGAATATACTGGATAAACGTAATCATCAGAGTTACACCGTATACATGATCATATTTAGTACAAATACAATTCAGCTATACATAAATGTCTACAGCAAAAACAAACATAATATGTACAATAGGAGCTGAAAATCATAAAAAGAGATAAATGATAGAATCCATCTTCAACTCCAGCTATCCAGAAAGAGCCAGCTAAACCTGAATACAAGGCTGCCCATGTAGAAATAGGGGCACCTGAGTTTGAAAGTGAAACAAACTACGAGTCTGTCATGGGAGTGGTATGAGAAATCCATTCAACACATTTATAATATGGCTAATCACAGGACCACGCCACTTTCGTGGAACGAGTTTACTCCATTGGATTGCCAGTGCTTCAAAAACAAATCTTTCTTTTAAACATCGCAATGCTTTTTATAAAAATGAAGCCATTATAAGACTCAGTTCCCATCACACAATGCAACGCAAACCGGAGGATAGAGTTTTACCTTATAATGGCCAAAATATGATTGATACGAATAAAACAAAAGCAATTGATATTACTAATAGTGTTTACATGTTTCAAAAGTAATTTTGAATCATAACTATAAATCATAGACGGCATGGGTACCATATATCATGTCGCCATATATATATATATATATATATATATATATATATATATATATATATATATATATATATATATATACACACAATCAAAACCGCACGATGTCGTATTTGGAAATTGGATTTCCGTCATGAACCAAGGCAAAGGATAGTCCTTACCGAATTCGAGATGCTCTAGCCCACCCCTCAGGATCAGAGCTCGAGTGACCCTTGGATTGTCAGGGCCAGTCCACCGATGTGGATTAAAATTCCTGAACAATGCGTTTCCCCGCCCTATGGGGCATAGGTGAGCCAACGAATGGCTCCATCGGACCCGGATCGTCCGATCTAACCGAGGCGCCTCGCAACAGTAACAACCACATAAGTCAAACTCGTCAGGGCGTGTAAAACCACTGACGCCACTTCTAGCTAGAAAGAAACGCATGTCCTCCCTGAGGTCCTTTCTCCCGTTTCTGGTTCATACCGGGTGTGAGGTTCGCGAATTCACGTTGTACACAAAGCTACGCCACACAGGCGGGGCTTTGATCATCACCACAAGACTTTGCTTTTCAATAGAAGCCCTGATCACTGCATCTTAGCATGCCACACAGGCAATTCACACCGTGCAACTGATGGCTACCAATCACACAGAATAAATTCCAATGTCAGACACACTGTCCATTTGCAAGTCCATCCTGGGTCTGAACGAAACCGGAGGCACTATATACCTCGCAAACCCATCGATCACCACGTACGTCTGGAAGATCACCACTCATTATCCATATTTTGGGATGCCTCCCAATCAGGACCTCGGTTACCATCCAAACGAGGTGAAGATCTCCGGTCTTCGACCACCGTCTTCATCTTCGATTTCTTATCGTCGATTCAGTTATTCAGAATGGGATAAACCCGGTCTTTCTGAGCAACTCGCGTATATAAAAAAACACGCGCTACACAAACACTACATATGCATCTTTTCAATTCATTAGTCACTAACCGTCAATCAGTAAGAGAACGATTTCCCGAATATTAACCCCGAAGGCCGAAACCAACATCAGATCAAAATCTAGGAAACCATTCGACTTAGCTAACCTTTAGTTAATTTCTAAATTTCACATCCATATCGTTTATAATATTTTATAACGATTTATCGCTATTTTTATTTATTTTAAAATAGCCAATTTATTCAAAACGACGCTTCGGCCATAACGCGGCCGTGGCGCTGTTTTTCTTCAGATTTGATTTACACAAATCTAAAAATCTAACCGTTGGATCTTCACAAAATTTACTTCATTAGAAAGATCTTTTCAAAATGAATCCAACGGTTCCAGTTTCGGGTAAATCCGACGGTCGGATCTCCCGGTATAATCGTTTGAAGTTTCGATTTCAAAATACGAACTGCAGCATCGTTATTCGATTTAATATAATTATATTTATATATATATATATAATATAATCGATTCTAGCGCTGTTTTTTTTTCTTCATATTTGAATTAAACATTCCAGACAATCCAACCGTTGGATTTTTAAAAAGTGGGTGCCATTGGAAAGATATTTCCAAAGCGAACCCAACGGTTGCGGTTTCGGGAAAATACGATGGTCGGATCTCCCGCACTAATCGTTTGAATTCACGATTTCAAATTACGAACTGCAACTTCGTTATTCGATATATTTTCATTCTATTCATATATATATATATATATATATATCGATTCTTCGATTTCGAAACTATATGATTTTCATACTTTTGATAAAAATGATATTTTTATCTAACTGTCTTCTCTTTCAACACTTCACTATTTTTAACAATTCATGTATATAATAAAAATGTAATTTTTATTGTAAAACGATTTATTTCAAAACTCGACTATTTTTTATAGTTAATATAGGTGATAAAAATAGGATTTTTATTATAAAACAATTTATTTCAAAACAAGATTATTTTATATAGTTCATATCGATGATAAAAATTGGATTTTTATTATAAAACAATTTATTTCAAAATATGAATACCATTCAACACATGAATTTCAATTCAACGAATGAATTTTGATTCAACACATGAAGGTTTTCTATAGTTTATATATATCGATAAAAAGGTGATTTTTATATTTAAAACACGAATACCATTCAACACATGAATTTCTATCCAACGAATGAATATCGATTCAACACATGAAGGTTTTCTATAGTTTTTATATATAGAGTAAAAATGTGATTTTTATATTTAAAACACGAATACCATTCAACACATGAATTTCTATCCAACGAATGAATATCGATTCAACACATGAAGGTTTTCTATAGTTTATATATAGAGAGTAAAAATGTGATTTTTATATTTAAAACACGAATACCATTCAACACATGAATTTCTATCCAACGAATGAATATCGATTCAACACATGAAGGTTTTCTATAGTTTATATATATAGAGTAAAAATGTGATTTTTATATTTAAAACACGAATACCATTCAACACATGAATTTCTATCCAACGAATGAATATCGATTCAACACATGAAGGTTTTCTATTCAACGAATAAATATAGTTTCAACAAATGGAAATAATTATAACACATGAATATTATTCAAAATTTCGGCAGCATAACGGCAGGGTAGTTAAAACCGGGACCGTCCTACGTACGGCTCCTCGTTCTACCTTAAAGCCTCGCAGCTTTTGACAATGGGGAATCATGCATCTAGTTCTCACGCAGGTGACATGTATATTTTTTCCATTTCCACAAACTAATCCTATGTGGTTTCAACCAAATATTTCTCAACCACAAACGGGTATTTTTCAACCACAATCAATCAATTTCAACCATAAATAATTTCAATCAACCATTCGCTATCAATCAATTTTCACATCAATCACAACCAATAAATATCGTCCATGGTTTGTGGACGAGGGGCGTATATATATATATATATAGCATTTCACTTCTATTTCAACACATATATAATTTTTACAACACATATACAACTTATACATCGAACGTACAACTTATACAACGCTTATACAAAAGGTGTACAACGCTTATATAACTCATACATCGACTATATAATTCATATATCGTCGTTTTCCATATCGTTTATAAATTAGAAATCTCACATTGGGTTCCACTCCACCAAAATAGCAGAAGGCTCAGAAAAATATGCGGTCTCTTCTAAAATGTAGAAGACGTCCACACGAGTCCACTGTCTCTTGTTTCACTGGATTTCGTCAAGAAATGAAAAAGATATGATTTTTACAAGTTTGCAATGGTTTAAAAGTGTTAATTTCAGTTTAAATAAAACAAGCCGTACCTCAGTTCAACTCGTTCCAAATTAGGTTTGGATTTTACATCCAAACCGTTGTGCGATGGGACAATCGACTACCGCGACCTGGAAGAGAAAAGAGAGGCGCCCTCGGCGCTGGTGGTTTCACGCCGAACGATGGTCGGAGGAAGGAGATCCGGCGCCGCAAATGGTGCTACTTCTTGGGCTTGAAACTCGAGACTGGGGCGATGAGATGGGGTGCTACTAGTGTTGATTTGAAGAGGGCGTCGAGCTCTTCGAAAAGTTCAACCGTTGCCGGGTCTATCGAGGCGTGGTTTCGCCGGAAAGTGGACGGGAAAGTTTGAACACTGGCCGTCGTTCGTCGCTGAAGGGTATCAGGTTTTGTAACCCTTTTTGGAAAAATTAAATAATAAAAGAAATTATTTCATTGGCCGATGGTTTTATAATTTCAAAAATTAGGGTTTTTACAAAAGAACTTCAATTCAAACCCAACGACTGTCGTCCCTAGCGTTTTACCCCAATTCCAAACACAATGGGATATGTTTCGTAGGCCCATTCGACTGTTTCAGTCAGTTTTCATTCAATTTAAAATATATAACATTCAATATTTGATTTGAACGTACATTTTAATTTGCCAAGTCCACAAACTGATTTGAAAAATTCCAGAAAAATAATTCTGGCTATGTTTTGACGATATGGTCCCAACAAAACTAGTTTCGTCGAATTCTAAGACCGTTTGAAAAATGTCCCATTTCTGGTCGATCCAATTTAACTATAATTGACCAAAACACATTTTCCTTTACCACGCTCACATGTTGACTTCAAGAATTATGAAATTTGAAACCTAGCAATAGTTTAACATTCCGGATCCAACAAAAGTGGTTTCGTCGAATTCCGAGGTCGTTTGCAAAACGGCCATTTTCACGGGCTATATAATTTCCATAGCGACCTTTCAGAAAATTCATTTGGCCATAACTTTTGCTTTCCGCTATGAAACTTCGATTTTTCAGATTCTTTAGAAAGGTATTCACTAACAGATTTAAATATTTTTGGTTTCACTCAAATCCGTTTTGTTTTGCACCCGGTACAGTCAGTCAAAGTTTGAATTCAAATTTTGAAACTACCGCGCCATTTCAGGCCTTGTTTATAATTAGAATTAATTATATTCATTTTCAAACGTCAATTCAAACTCAGTTCTCATTGCTATTATTTAAAATATTTATTTTAAATATTTAAAATCCACTATTTTAGCCAATTTAAATTTTTTAAATTGGTTCAGATTTTCCAGGTCGTTACAATCTCCCCCACTTAAAACTTTTCGTCCCTGAAAAGGAACAAAGTCGAAAGTGGTTTGATTAATCACCTCTACCTTCAATTTGGCTTCCATTCTCCAACTTTTCAGTTTCCGAGAATTTTCAAATTCTTCAAAAATTTGGCTAACACCCAGAATTTTTGAAAAATTTCTCCATAACCTCCTTTGTACGGGGAGAGGTTTGGAAATTTATTGGGTCGTATTAGGTACCCAATAAATCCTATAAAGCATACACATATTTATAGTGATATATTCTGGTGTTTACAGGGGAGCGTGTATAGATAATAACTCCAGAGAATAAATTCTCGTCACCCTGTCAAAGCCTGAGGGAGTGTGTATTTTTAATTGCTCCAGAGGATAAATCCTCGTCATCTCGTCCCGTGTGGGAAATAAATAATCCATGTGCCGTATCTAATGACTAGAGAGACGTGATTATTGTCAACTCCTGACGCGTGTGGGGTTTTTATTAATCTGGAAATTTTATCGTTACAATTTAAATAGTCCATATCAGTCATCAGTTCAACCTATAAAATATAGTCATCGCCATACAAGCCTCTCGCTCGTATGGTGAATCTTCCACCTTGTCACACAAGCTCCAAATGTTTATGTGGTATATGATGAAGTATGCCTATCTTCCAGAAGTATGCCATGTAATGTAGTTCAAAATTAATTGTTACTATCCTATGGCGACGTTTATTATTACATACAGAACAACCAGCACTCCGCATCCAATGACATGCACAGGAGTTGATATAATGATATTTCGCATCCAACTCATTAAGGTTTACCTATTTGTCGGGCACGCAAATAAATTCTTTACTCAACAGCTATCCAATTACCTGTTTAAACATATATAACACACAAGTATATATTTCTATCTATTTTCTAATCAGTTCAATGTGTGATATAATCGAATAAATTCTACCATTCATTCTATTATTGATTAAATTAACTATCGTTTTAATAATTTAATTAATCAAATCTACCATCACACAACACAAACAACAATCAAACTGTTTTTAACTTTTCAAAAATATACTAATTAATCCATACACTCTTTTTAAATTAAGCAGACTATAGAATTAAAAGTGCGCATCCATGGAAAGAAAATAACAGAACTAATTGGTAATGCAAAGTATGGTAAATGTACCTTGCACCGGAGTCAATCAGAGATGTCTACTCGACACTTAGGATAGGCTTTCTGAATGCTCTCCTCGGTTTACCAAGTACAATCTCGCGGATCTCCACTCCATTGCACTTTGACTAAGTGAACCTTCTTGTTCCTCAGCTCTTTGGTTTCTTTGCCGATGATCTTTAGCGGCTCTCTTCTCACAGCTAATTCTGGAGTAATTTCAATATCCTGTTGAGCTGCTTCTTCCACGATTAAGTCTGGATCATGAACGTGCTTTCGAAGTTGAGATATATGAAATACATCATGCACCCCAGGCAACCAATCAGGAAATTTAACCCTATAAGCGAGCATTCCGATCCGTTACAGAATAGGAAATGAACCAATGAATTTGGGCGCCAACTTCCCAGTTTTACCGAACCGGATAACTCCTCTCATCAGCGATACTTCCAAATATACGTA
This sequence comes from Allium sativum, assembly GCA_030737875.1. NCBI lineage: Eukaryota > Viridiplantae > Streptophyta > Magnoliopsida > Asparagales > Amaryllidaceae > Allium > Allium sativum. The sequence continues at coordinate 1,028,366,083 of CM060909.1, forward strand.
GTCGCCAACAGCAAATGATATATCTCTTCTTCTCCTATCGGCATAGCTCTTTTGTCGGCTTTGAGCGGCGAGTAATCGTTTCTTAACGAAATCGACTTTATCGGCAGCTTCTCGGATCATATCAGGTCCTAACACAAGTCTATCACCGGGTTCGACCCAACAAGCAGGAGATCGGCACGGTCTACCATACAATGCTTCGAATGGCGACATTATCAGGCTTGCTTGGTATCTGTTGTTATATGAGAATTCAACCAAATGCAGATGGTCTTCCCATGATCCGCCGAAATCTAGAACACAAGCCCGCAATAGATCTTCTAAAATACGATTCACCCTCTCAGTCTGACCATCGGGTTAAGGATGATAAGCGGTGCTCAAGTTCAGTTTTGTTCCCAGCTCTACTTGAAATGCCTCCCAGAATTTGCTAGTGAATATTGGATCTCTATCACTCACTCTACTGATCGGCACTCCGTGTAGTCTAACAATTTCCTTGAAGTATATCTGCGCCAGACTCTGAGCAGTTCTATTTGATCTGACAGGTATGAAATGAGCAGTCTTCGTGAAGCGATCTTCGATCACCCAAATACTGTCATTTCCTTTTCTGGTTCTGGGAAAACCATCAATGAAGTCCATGGAAATATGTTCCCACTTCCAGCCTGGAACGTCCAGCGGTTGCAACAATCCAGCCAGTTTCTGTTGGTCGCTTTTGACTAGCTGACAAGTAGGGCATCGGCTAACATATATTGAAACATCTCTTTTCATAGCCTTCCACCAAAATGTTCACTTGAGATCGTTGTACATTTTGGCCACACCGGGATGGATACTCTGCTTGGACTTGTGACACTCGTCTAACACTTCCCTTTTTAACTCTGGGATGTCGGGAACATAAATCCTTCCTTTCGATCTCAGGGTCCCATCATTATCTATTTGAAAACACGAGGGTTCGCCTTTCTGAATCCTTTTGATCATATCCTTAATAAAGTTATCATCCTTCTGAAGAATAGATATTTTGTCAAATAAGGAAGTCGTAATAATAAAGTTGGCGATCATTACATTCTTTCGGCTTAACGCATCGGCCACGACATTGGCCTTCCCTGGAGTGTATAGAATCTCAAAATCGTATGCTGCAAGGAATTCTAGACAACGTTGCTGCCTCAGATTCAGGTCCTTCTGGGTGAACAGATACTTCAATGACTAATGGTCTGTATACAGTTCGAATTTCTCACCCAGAAGATAGTGTCTCCGGATTTTCAAAGAGAATACGATAGCCAACAACTCAAGATCATGAGTTACGTAGTTCTTCTCATGTGGTTTCAACTGACGGCTAGCATACGCAATCACTTGACCTCTTTGCATTAACACTGCGCCAAGGCCTTCTCTAGAAGCGTTAGTCCAGACTTTCAAGTCCTCATTGCCATCTATTATTGTTAACACTGGAGCAGTTTCCAGTTTTAATTTCAGCTCCTGGAAAGCTTCTTCACATACCGGAGTCCAATTGAATCACGAATGTTTCTTAGTCAGTTTTGTTAAGGAACTAGATGTCTTCGTGAAATCCTTAATGAATTTCCGATAATAACTGGCTAACCCGAGAAAACTTCTAACTTCTATTGGCGTACGAGGCTGTTTCCAATTCTGAATAGCAGTGATCTTACTGGGATCCACTGAAATTCCTTGCTTTGACACTTCGTGGCCAAGAAATTTGACTTCTTCTTGCCAGAATATACATTTGGAAAACTTTGCTTTTAATACAATCCTTCTGAGGATTTCCAGAACCTGTTCCAAATGTTTTTCATGTTCGGCCTTTGATTTAGAGAAGATTAGAATATCGTCAATAGAAACCAGAACAAATTTATTCAAAACCCCTCTGAACACTGTATTCATCAAATCGACGAAGTAAGCTGGAGCGTTACATAACCCGAACGACATTACTAACCACTCGTAGAATAAGTCTGGACCTCTGAATGTTGTCATTGGAACACACTCTTCTGCAATTCAAAGCTGATGGAAGCTTGTAGCTAGGTCCATCCTTGAAAACACTTGTGCTCCATTCAGACGATCCAATAAATCATCGATTCGCGGCAATGGATATTTATTCTTTATGGTCTGCTTGTTCAAATCACGATAATCCACACATAGTCGCAGAGTACCGTCAGATTTTGGGACAAACACCATTGCTGCTCCCCAATCAGAGAAACTAGGCCTGATCAAACCCTTCCATACGAGTTGTCGTGTTTGATTCTCTAATTCCTCTTTCTCTTTCAAGGACATTCTTCGAATAGCATAAACCACCGGCCTTGCATTCGGAATTAAAGCAATTTTGAAATCAATTTCTCTTTGCGGAGGTAAGCGAACAACTTCTTCGAACACATCCGCATAGTTCTTGACGACAGGAATGTCTTTGATGAGGTTAGGAATATTCTCTGTGACATCAGGGATATTTTCTATTTGAACAGGAGAAACATCCAAAGCTACCCAGAAGTCTTTTCTATTAGCATTCTAACCTTCAAAGGAAATGGTTATATAATCACATGATTTTATCTTTGCCTTAAAGACTCTGTCGGCACATTTAACCTCAGCTTCATATTTGGTCAACCAGTCTAACCCCAAGATAAGGTCAAACTCTACAAAATTCATGACGACCGCGATGGTAGGGAACCGATAATGAGAAAAAGAAACCGGCACTCCACAAACCCAACTGAGATCGATGGAACCCCCGACCGGATTTTGGACAGTTATTGGTTCTTTGAGTTTCTTCAAATTCAAATCCAGTTTCTTCACTGAATTCTTTGCAACAAAGCTTCGCGACACGCCTATATCAAATAGTACTTTAACAGGAATATCTTTGACAGTAAGCGTGCCTTCTAAAACATCTGGCCTTTCCTGAGAAGACGAAGATGCAGGCACTTCTGCCACTTCATTTACATGTACTACTTCAGATTTCTGAGATAGCTGGCAGGCCTTGGAAAGATGACCAGCCTAATGGCATTGACTGCACTTTCTATTCTCTTGAAATCCCTTCTTGGGTTTGAACTTATTCTTTCTTTGTTGGTTCCAAGATTTGCAACTTATCGCCAAATAACCTTGTCAATTGCAGCTTGAGCACGTGGCGGTCATTACTGGTTCTTTCCCAGATTTAGCTCTTTTTCTCTTGGCACTGGGCTTCTCACTGACCTCCAGACTATCAGTCATAGACTCCACTTTGTTACTCGAGCTGACTTCCTCTTTGTCGCGCAACATACCTTTCTTATGGAGATCTTCATATTGATAAGCCATATAAATCATTTTTGAAAAAGGGAGCTTCACATTCCTCATCACACTATTCTGATATTTTCTTTGCAGGCCATGAATAAATCTCAGATTCTTCCTCTTTGGCTCTTTAATCAGATGAGGAGCAAACTGAGAAAGTTCGTTGAATTTCTTATGATATTCTGAAATGGTCATATCTCCTCGTATTAGATAAGAGAATTCATCACATAATCATTCCGTCACTTCAGGAGGAGTAAATCTTTCCAGGAAAATCTCTTTGAATTTATCCCAGGTGATATCACCTTCTGGATTATCCTTGATGATTGTATCCCACCAGATTAAAGCTTCTTCTTTGAGCACCCAAGATGCTACTAATCTTTTCTGATCATCTCTCAACTGGATACGCTCAAAAATTCTTTCGACAAAACTCATCCAAACTTGAGTCTGAATTATAGATTCATTGCCCGAGAACTATGCTCCGTTCAAATTTCGATATCTCTTTAATAGAGCCTCTAGATCGGGTTCTGCATTTCTTCTGTTTCTGACACTCATTTTTCTAGTACTTCTGCAAATGGCAGATCAAGTGTCAGGTCACAGAAAAGATATTTTAAAACATAGAAACATATACTTCAAATGCAAATGTGTCTTATGGGGTGTATTTCATTCTGCTTTACTCATACCAGGATATTACTGATCTTATCTGTATAGAGTTACCCGTCCTAGAACACTACTGGTTCTATTTCTGACGAGTTCGTTAATATGTTATATTCCAGCACTAAGCTTAACCAAAGCTCTGATACCACGTTGCGACGACCCCAAACCCCGTACTGACGGTGGCAAGGGTAATCCTTGGAATATAACACATAAACAGATAACAACAGAGCAGAATTAAATAAATACACCAGATAATGAACAATAGAATATACTGGATAAACGTAATCATCAGAGTTACACAGTATACAGGATCATACTTAGTACAAATACAGTTCAGCTATACATAAATGTCTACAGCGGAAACAAACATAATATGTAAAATAGAGATGAACAGCATAAAAAGAGATAAATGATAGAATCCATCTTCAGCTCCAGCTATCCATAAAGAGCCAGCTAAACCTGAATACAAGGCTGCCCGTGTAGAAAAAGGGGCACCCGAGTTTGAAAGTGAAACAAACTACGAGTCAGTCATGGGACTGGTATGAGAAATCCATTCAACACATTTATAATATGGCTAACCACAGGACCACGCCACTTTCGTGGAATGGGTTTACTCCATTGGATTGCCAGTGCTTTTAAAAAGAAATCTTTCTTTTAAACATCACAATGCTTTTTATAAAAATGAAGCCATTATAAGACTCAGTTCCCATCACACAATGCAACGCAAACCGGAGGATAGAGTTTTACCTTATAATGGCCAAAATATGGTTGATACGAATAAAACAAAAGCAATTGATATTATTACTAGTGTTTACATGTTTCAAAAGCAATTTCTAATCATAACTATAAATCATAGACGGCATGGGTACCATATATCATGTCGCCATATATATATATACAATCAAAACCACACGATGTCGTATTTGGAAATTGGATTTCCTTCATGAACCAAGGAAAAAGATAGTCCTTACCGAATTCGAGACGCTCTAGCCCGCCCCTCAGGATCAGAGCTCGAGTGACCCTTGGATCGTCAGGGATGGTCCACCGATGTGGATTAAAATTCCTGAACAATGTGTTTCCCCGCCCTATGGGGCGTAGGTGAGCCAACGAATGGCTCCATCGGACCCGGATCATCCGATCTAACCGAGGCGCCTCACAACAGTAACAACCACATAATTCAAACTCGTCAGGGCGTGTAAAACCACTGACGCCACTTCTAGCTAGAAAGAAACGCATGTCCTCCCTGAGGTCCTTTCTCCCGTTTCTGGTTCATACCGGGTGTGAGATTCGCGAATTCACGTTGTACACAAAGCTACGCCACACAGGCGGGGCTTTGATCATCACCACAAGACTTTGCTTTTCAACAGAAGCCCTGATCACTCCATCTTAGCATGCCACACAGGAAATTCACACCGTGCAACTGATGGCTATCAATAACACAGAATAAATTCCAATGACAGACACACTGTCCATTTGCAAGTCCATCCTGGGTCTGAACGAAATCGGAGGCATTATATACCTCGCAAACCCATCGATCACCACGTACGTCTGGAAGATCACCACTCATTATCCATATTTCGGGATGCCTCCCAATCAATACCTCGGTTACCATCCAAACGAGGTGAAGATCTCCGGTCTTCGACCACCGTCTTCATCTTCGATTTCTTATCGTCGATTCAGTTATTCAGAATGGGATAAACCCGATCATTCTGATCAACTCACGTATATAAAAAAACACGTCCTACACAAACACTACATATTCATCTTTTCAATTCATTAGTCACTAACCGTCAATCAGTAAGAGAACGATTTCCCGAATATTAACCCCGAAGGCTGAAACCAACATCAGATCAAAATCCAGGAAACCATTCGACTTAACTAACTTTTAGTTAATTTCTAAATATCACATCCATATCGTTTATAATATTTTATAACGATTTATCGCTATTTTTATATATTTTAAAATAGCCAATTTATTCAAAACGACGCTTCGGCCATAACGCGGCCGTGATGCTGTTTTTCTTCAGATTTGATTTACACATATCTAAAAATCTAACCGTTGGATCTTCACAAAATTTAATTCATTAGAAAGATCTTTTCAAAAGGAATCCAACGGTTCCAGTTTCGGGTAAATCCGACGTTCGGATCTCCCGGTATAATCGTTTAAATTTTGATTTCAAAATACGAACCGCAGCGTCGTTATTCGATTTAATATAATTATATTAATATATATATATATATATATAATCGATTCTGGCGCTGTTTTTCTTCAGATTTGAATTAAACATTCCAGACAATCCAACCGTTGGATTTTTACAAAGTTGGTGCCGTTGGAAAGATATTTCCAAAGCGAACCCAACGGTTCCGGTTTCGGGAAAATCCGATGGTCGGATCTCCCGCACTAATCGTTTGAAATCACGGTTTCAAATTACGAACTGCAGCTTCGTTATTCGATATATTTCCATTCTATTCATATATATATATATATATATATATATATATATATCGATTCTTCGATTTCAAAACTATATGATTTTCATACTTTTGATAAAAATGATATTTTTATCTAACTGTCTTCTCTTTCAACACTTCACTATTTTTAATAATTCATGTATATAATAAAAATGTGATTTTTATTGTAAAACGATTTATTTCAAAACTCGACTATTTTATATAGTTAATATAGGTGATAAAAATAGGATTTTTATAATAAAACAATTTATTTCAAAACAAGATTATTTTATATAGTTCATATCAATGATAAAAATTGGATTTTTATTATAAAACAATTTCTTTCAAAATATGAATACCATTTAACACTTGAATTTCAATTCAACAAATGAATTTTGATTCAACACATGAAGGTTTGCTATAGTTTATATATATCGGCAAAAGGGTGATTTTTATATTTAAAACACGAATACCATTCAACACATGAATTTCTATCCAACGAATGAATATCGATTCAACACATGAAGGTTTTCTATAGTTTATATATATATAGAGAAAAAATGTGATTTTTATATTTAAAACACGAATACCATTCAACACATGAATTTCTATCCAACGAATGAATATCGATTCAACACATGAAGGTTTTCTATAGTTTATATATATAGAGTAAAAATGTGATTTTTATATTTAAAACACGAATACCATTCAACACATGAATTTCTATCCAACGAATGAATATCGATTCAACACATGAAGGTTTTCTATAGTTTATATATAGAGAGTAAAAATGTGATTTTTATATTTAAAACACGAATACCATTCAACACATGAATTTCTATCCAACGAATGAATATCGATTCAATACATGAAGGTTTTCTATTCAATGAATAAATATAGTTTCAACAAATGGAAATAATTCTAACACATGAATATTATTCAAAATTTCGGCAGCATAACGGCAGGGTAGTTAAAACCGGGACCGTCCCTAGTACGGCTCCTCGCTCTACCTTAAAGCCTCGCAGCTTTTGACAATGGGGAATCATGCATCTAGTTCGCACGCAGGCGGCATGTATATTTTTTCCATTTCCACAAACTAATCCTATGTGGTTTCAACCAAATATTTCTCAACCACAAACGGGTATTTTTCAACCACAATCAATCAATTTCAACCACAAATAATTTCTATGAACCATTCGCTATCAATCAATTTTCACACCAATCACAACCAATAAATATCGTCCATGGTTTGTGGACGAGGGGCGTATATATATATATATATATATATATATATATATATATATATATATATATATAGCATTTCACTTCTATTTCAACACATATATAATTTTTACAACACATATACAACTTATACATCGAACGTACAACTTATACCACGCATATACAAGAGGTGTACAACGCTTATATAACTCATACATCGACTATATAATTCATACATCGTCGTTTTCCATATCGTTTATAAATTAGAAATATCACATTGGGTTCCACTCCACCAAAAATAGCAGAAGGCTCAGAAAAATATGCGGTCTCTTCTAAAATGTAGAAGACGTCCACACGAGTCCACTATCTCTTGTTTCACTGGATTTCATCAAGAAACGAAAAAGATATGATTTTTACAAGTTTGCAACGGTTTAAAAGTGTTAATTTCAGTTTAAATAAAACAAGTTGTACCTCAGTTCAACTCATTCCAAACTAGGTTTGGATTTTACATCCAAACCGTTGCGCGATGGGACAATCGGCTACCGCGACCTGGAAGAGGAAGGAGAGGCGCCCTCGGCGCTGGTAGTTTCACGCCGAACGATGGTCGGAGGAAGGAGATCCGGCGCCGCAAATGGTGCGACTTCGTGGGCTTGAAACTCGAGACTGGGGCGATGAGATGGGGTGCTACTGGTGTTGATTTAAAGAGGGCGTCGAGCTCTTCGAAAAGTTCAACTATGGCCGGGTCTATCGAGGCTTGGTTTCGCCGGAAAGTGGATGGGAAAGTTTGGACAGTGGCCACCGTTCGTCGGTGAAGGGTATCGGGTTTTCTAACCCTTTTTGGAAAAAATAAATAATAAAAGAAATTATTTCATTGGCCGATGGTTTTATAATTTCAAAAATTAGGGTTTTTACAAACGAACTTCAATTCAAACTCAACGACTATCGTCCCTAGCGTTTTACCCCCATTCCGAACACAATGGGATATGCTTCGTAGGCCCATTCGACTGTTTCAGTCAGTTTTCATTCTTTGAAATATATAACATTCAATATTCGATTTGAACGTACATTTTAATTTGCCAGGGCCACAAACTGATTCGAAAAATTCCAGAAAAATAAATCTAGCTATGTTTTGACGATACGGTCCCAACAAAATTAGTTTCGTCGAATTCAGAGACCGTTTGAAAAATGGCCCATTTCTGGTCGATCCAATTTAACTGTAATTGACCAAAACACATTTTCCTTTGCCACGCTCACATATTGACTTCAAAAGTTATGAAATTTGAAATCTAGCAATAGTTTAACATTCCGGATCCAACAAAATTGTTTTCGTCGAATTCCGAGGTCGTTTGCAAAACAGCCATTTTCACGGGCTATATAATTTCCATAGCGACCTTTCAGAAAATTCATTTGGCCATAACTTTTGCTTTCCGCTATGAAACTTCAATTTTTCAGATTCATTAGAAAGGTATTCACTAACAGATTTAAATATTTTTGGTTTCACTCAAATCCGTTTTGTTTTGCACCCGGTACAGTCAGTCAAAGTTTGAATTCAAATTTTGAAACTACAGCGCCATTTCAGGCCTTGTTTGTAATTAGAATTAATTATATTCATTTTCAAACGTCGATTCAAACTCAATTCTCATTTCTATTATTTAATATATTTATTTTAAATCCACTATTTTAGCCAATTTAAAATTTTTAAAAGTGTTCAGATTTTCCGGGTCGTTACAGCATCTGACATGAAAAACCATTGTAATTGTCATGAACAAACATTTGCTATTGTTTTATTGTTCTCTGAGTTGTATTAACTGTTCAAAATTTTATTTTCTTTTTTGTTTCATAACTGTACATTAAACTGATGTACCCATGTATCCTCTTTATATATATATTACTGTTGATTCACCGTTCTTATTCACTGTTCTCATCAGTTCATGTTACTTCTTTCTTTAGGTACAACAGCTATTTTGTTCAGTTCGTATAACTGTTTTTATTTATTTGGTCATTGTTATTGCACAACAAATAGCATTAATACAAACACAGATTTGTGTATGTGATATGCACTTGATTGCGTTTATAAAGAAGGACTTGCGTATGCGATACGCTTTTGACGATATTTACATTTTGGATATGTTATGCACTAGATGGAAAGAACCAGACCGAGCTAGCAATGGAAGAAGAACACACATAACTTTACACAAAAATTAGCGATGAAGAATTAAGATGTAGATCAAGCTGCAAAACATAACTAATGGAGTAAACACATATACAAACGAACTGTTAACACGATAGTATGATAGAGTACATACTTTACCTGATAGATGAATTTCGTATAAATTTTGATCGTGTATGTATATATATATTTAGCTTGTTTATTACAATTATTTCAAAAACTTATAAAATATTTAAAAAAAATTCAAACAGTTGAAATAAATAAAAATAACCTAATAAAAATCGAGTATATTCAAATGGAACATCATATAACTTAGAATAAGACCAAGATAGATTTTCAAACTTGATATTCAAAATTTTGGTTAAACGAGTATTCGAATATATATAAAACCGTTAATATTTTATTTAATAAACGTCATCGTTTTATAACGATTTTCATAGTGACTATTTCAAAATTTTAACTAGACATAACTAACAAATTATAACACGAAATCTCGATTTTTCTCTTACATTAGAAAAATATACTCAAATCGATTCAAACGCTTCTGGTTTCACGGAATTCCGACTTAAAGCGAATTTTGTATACTCTGTTGAAGTTCAAAACGAAATTTACGAACTACCATGTCATTTCTAGTTCGTTTATAATATAATTATAAATTAAACGTTCTGACATAGTTTTTAATAACGAATATATTTATATAATTCAATATAAACCATATTTAAACCACTTTAAATTGCTTGTTCACATTATTCAACATTTTCCCAATATCCCGAAAATAAAATATTATTATATTATTAATATAATTAAAATATTCAAATTAAAATAGTCAAATCCCATTATTTAAACTCGAATCAATAATTTAAATAAAAAAATATTTCAAATAAATGGTCAAAAAATACGGGACATTACATAATTTAAATTACATTTTATGTTAAATAAACTTCAATATACTTTTTTGAAAATAATTTACTTTTATAAATTCGACATAATCGAATTTATAACATTAATTGTAATAACCTGGAAATTTGGGCCAATTAGAAATTTTTATTTTGGTAATTTTTGCGAATTTTAGTTATTTAAAATGAATTATTTTAAATAATAATGACGAGAAATTTATTTTAAATTATAAAAGGAATTGAAAATGGCGCGGTAGTTCGATAATTCAATTTCAAAATTCAAATGAATGTAACGGGTGCAAAATAAACCGGATTTTAGTGAAACCAATTTTTTTTGAATCTAATTGATAATATCTTTCCAACGAATCCGAAAAATCAAAATTTCATAGCGGGGATAAAAAGATATGTCCAGTTGAAAATTCAGAATAGTCGCTATGGAATTCTGGCCCTTAAAAATGGAAATTTTGCAAACGACCTCAGATTTCGACGAAACCACTTTTGTTGGATCCGTGATGTCAAGTTATTGCTAGGTTTCGAATTTCGTAATTTTTCGATTCAATATGTGAGCATGGAAAAGGAAAACGCGTTTGACCAGTTTTAGTTGATTTTAATCGACTAGAAAATGGCCATTTTTCAAACGGTCTCAGAATTTGACGAAATTAGTTTTGTTAGGACCGTATCGTCAATACGAAGCTAGAAATAATTTTTCTGGAATTTTTAGAGTTTGTATGTGGCCGTGGTAATTTGAAATGTGCGTTCAAATTAAATATATAATGATTTATGTTTTAAATTCAGTGAAAACTGTTCGAAATGGTCGAATTGGCTTACGAAACATATCCCATTGTGTTCGGAATGGGGGTATTTAGCTAGGGGCGACAGTCGTTTGGTTTGATTTGGAGTTCGAATATGAAATTTACTTTTAAAAGATTAAATTGAAATAAATAATATAATAATATATATATATATGACAACAAAGCCCTAACCCTACCCTTGTTAACAGCGCTGCTGCCAATTCATAATCAAAGGCCAGAACGAAGCGATTTTTGGCGATTAAAATCTCTCAAATAATTTCGAATTAATCAACGATTTCAATACGAAAATCGAAATACTTCTTTTGATCTTCATGACCATACTTGAGTGATCAGATTTCGTGAACTGTGGAGAGTGAAATCGAGGCCAGAAGATGCCGCGTTCGCACGCGATTTCTGGGCGAGGGTGACCACCGAGCCGGCGGTGGTGGCGATGGGGAGGAGCTTGGACCAAGGCGCTCCACGTGAAGGTTCTGATCGAACTCCGGTGCACCACAGGCTGCGAAAATCTAAACCCTAGAAAACGACTTTGGGTTTGGACGTGCTGGAGTTTGAATAGAGGAAGAAGATGAAAGGGGCAGCTCAGATTCTTTCAAGAGTAATTAGTGAATTAAATTAGTAATTAATGATTTAATTAATGTAATTAATATATAGATGGCCATATATTCTTCATACGAGGTCGGAATGACTAACGGTCAGTTACATTGGATTCGTGTTGATGAACTCTTCAACATGGAGCTGACTAGGACTAAAACCGAGCAAATCAGAATTTGGGGAAATTTCAAACTTGAACCAAACTGAAATTCAGAAATAGAACTGGACCACGGTGAGAACTTCTCACCTTTTAATTTTGTTTTCTAGTTAAAATATATACTAGGGTGCAGATGGTGTTTAGTAGCACCCGACACCCGTCGTCCACAGACCATGGACGGCTTGTATGCTTGTTTGTTTGATTTTGATGTGTAGTTGATTGTGCGATGTGAAATGAAATAAAATATTTATATAGTTGAAAATATTTTATAGTTAAAAATAGAATTTTTAATGTGTATATGAAATGAAATAAAAATAAACAAATCAGACGATTTGTTGGTATACACACATTTGACTGATACTGATTGGGACGATAAATTTTACACATCGCCCAACTGCACAAATAAAATCTGTGTTTGATTGTTTGAAACCCCACACGGGTATTGGGATGATATATGACATACACTAATCCCAATAGTTAGTTGTGAGTCGATCGATTGATTAACAGACTGTTATGAGCGTTAAATATTTATATTTGATGCTTATACAGTGTAGAATGCACTTTGGATGATGGTTGATTATTTATCATAGTTATTGTATACATGTATTGTAGAAAATCCATATAATTAACATTATATGGTAATTGATTAGGCCTCATTCCAATTTTGAAAAAGAAATATTTGAATAGAAATATTTGAAAAAGAAATATTTGAATAGAAATATTTGAAAAAGAAATATTTGAAATAGAATATTTGAAATAGAATATATGAAGCCGTATTGATTAGATTGACGCCATTTTGACGTGAATGATATTTATATTGATTATATTCGTTTTTATAATGAATGTTGAACAGTGATTTCAAAATCGAATATTTTGAAATGAAATTCGAATTAAACTGAATAGAACCGAAATTCGAATTAAATTGAATTGAAATGAAATTCGAATTAAACTGAATAGAATTGAAATTCTAATTAGATTGTAATAGAATTGAAATCGTTTTGAAATGAATTTAAAACGTATTGAAATTGAACTGAAATGGATTTGAATTGAAATAGAATTGAAATGAATTTAAAACGAATTTATATTGGAAAATTCAATTTTGATTTGAATTTGAAAAGGGAGTTGAAATCGTTTTGAAAAAGAATTTAAAACGACTTGTAAAATACGTTTTAAAAGGAAATCGACGAAGTATATATTATATATATTATATACATAATATAATGGCCTGAATAGAATGCGCCGCGCTGCGGTAGTTCGTGAATTTCAGCCATTGACTTCAAATGGATATTGCGGGAGATTCGACCGTCGGATTCTCCTAAAACCGGAACCGTTGGGTTCGTATCGAAAAGAGCTTTCTAACAAATATTATAAATCTAACGGTTGGATTTGGAATTATGTCCAAATCAAATTTGGAAAAGGTCGTTGTAAGTGCAGTTCGATGGCCGTTGATGGAAATCAACTGTACGGGCCTTGATAAAATTATTAAAAATAGTAATAATTTATGTAAAATCATAAGAAATGATTTGGGAAGAATTGGGATGAAAAACTCCATATTTGAAAAGATAAAAATAGATTTTTGTCGAAATGAACTAGTTTTGAACTAGAATTATAATTCTATTTATTTTTAAATAAATAAATTGGATTTGAAAAGGGTTTTAAAAGTAACAAAAATTTCCAATAATTGAATTGGAATGGATTTGAATCGAAATTGTCTTTGGAATATTTCGATGTTGAATTTCGTGATAATACAGATACTGTTATGGGAATTTGAAAGATATATTAATATCGTTCTTTCCAATACGATATCTGTTAGTCGTAGAATTTGATATTGAATATAAGCCGATATATTTTCTATTCAGATCCTTGTATTTAATATCAAATGTGATTTGGGTTTGTCGTGAATGATGTCTTTATTAACACTGTTCTTGAACTCAGTTGAGAAAAAGATTAAATCTTTTTTATTTAGATTTAATGAAGTGTACCAATTAAATAATATTTAATTGGAATTGGATAGGTATTGATTTTGGGTTTATCGTGAACATTGTTTTAAATAACACTTGTTCTTTAACCCGATAATTAATTGAATGTGATTTTGGATAGTCGTGAACGGTATCTTCAATAATATTGTTCTTAGACCCAAAGGAGTTAAGAAAATCAGAAACTAATTGGAGATTAGTTAAGTAGAATGGTTCCTGGGGTATTGATCTGATGTTGGTTTCGGCCTTCGGGGTTAATACTTAGGGAATTGCTCACTTGCTAATTTACGGTTGGGGATTGATTGAAATGTGATGTGATCTTGGGTTTATCGTGAACCATGTTTTAAAGGACACTGATTCTTTAACCCGGTCAAAGATTAAAACTAAGTGGAGTTTTAATGAATCTTTAATTAGATTGAAAAGATCGAGAATGGAGTATCCCCAGTTTTGCTCCAGGCGATAGTTAAATCTTTAATTAGATTTGAACGTGAAATGGTAATTGAATTTACCGATAACACCGTGGTGTTAGATATGAAGTATGACCAGTTTTACTTCATGGGATGAATAGGTTGGGATTGGGGAAAATAAAATAAATGATTACTTCGGTGTGGTTCGTTAATCCCGACTAGTTTGAAGTGATATTCAAAGGAAGATTAAAGAATAAATTTAAAGGAATTTATCTTTGATAGAATTAATGGGAACCTTTCCCTAAGAATGTGAAATTTAGAAACTAGCTGTAGGTTGGCTAAGCAGAGTGATTTCCTGGGTATTGATCTGATGTTGGTTTCGGCCTTCGGGGTTAATATTTGGGGGGATTATTCTCTTGATTAATTTACGGTTAGTGACTGATGAATTGGAATGAGGCATATGTTGTGTTTGTGTAACACTTGTTTATTATATACGCGAGTTATTTGGAAAGACTGGGTTTATCCCATTCTGAATAACTGTTACAACGATAAGTCGAAGATGAAGACGGTGGTTGAAGACCGGAGGTCTTCATGTCGTTTGGGTGATTACTGATGATCTTGATTGGGCTGTACACCCAAGAAGATGGAAACAGTTGGTGATCGTCCAGACGTACTTGGAGATCGATGGATATGCGGGGTACTAGGTGCCTCCGGTTTCGTTCAGACCCAGAACGAACTTGTAAATGGACTGTGTGTCTGACATTGGATTTTAGTCTGTGTGATTGATTTCTATTGAATATATATATCTGTTTGGCGGCGTAGAATTTATTCTCTTGCTTAACGCCCTTCTCTGAGACGTACGAGCTCAGAGGTTATATATTGATGGATATCAAACGCATAGAGTGAATTTCCTGTGTGGCATGCCTAAGTGGCAAATGATCAAGGCTTCTGTTGAAAAGCAAAGTCTTGTGGTTGATGATCAAAGCAAGGCCTTTGTGGCATAGCTTTGTGTAACGTTTACTTCGCGAGTTTCACACCCGGTATGAACCAAAAATGGGAGACGGATATCAGGGTGGGGCATGCGTTTCCTTCTAGTTAGAAGTGGCGTCAGTGGTTTTACACGCCCTGACGAGTTTGACTTATGTGGTTGTTGGTTTGCCAGGCGCCTCGGATTTATCGGTGACTATGTGAAGCCGATGGAGTCATTCGTTGGCTCATTTACGCCCCATAGGGAGGGGAAATGTAGTGTTCAGGAATTATAATCCACATCGGTGGACCGGCCCTGAGTCCAAGGGACGATGCGTTCTGTTCCTGAGACTCGGACTAGACAATCTCGAATCGGTAGAGGACTATCTTTTGCCTCGGTTCATACCATAAATGATAACCCAACTTCCAATACGACATCTTGCGGTTTTGATTGTATACCTATATATGGCGACATAGTGGTATGGGCATTCATGCCGCCTGTGATTGATATTTATGATTGTATATAAAATCAGAAACTAACTGGAAACGAGCTAAGATGGGTGGTTTCCTGGGTATTAGTCTGATGTTGGTTTCGGCCTTCGGGGTTAATACTTAGGAAATCGTTCTCTTACTAATTTACAGTTGGAGTCTGATTAAAAATAAAAACATGAAATTTAACATATCAAGCATTCTTTGGCTATTATAAGGGAAAACCCTATCCCCCGGCTTGCGTTGCATTGTGTGATAGGACCTGGGTCTTATAATAGCTTCATTTTTCTTTATTTAGCATTGCGCGGTTGTTATATGCACTGGTATTCTTGGGAGGAAACCCGTTCCGTGTTATACGGCGTGGTCCCTTGATTTACCTAACTTTAAAATAAAGATTAATAACTGTTTTAGTTCTCACACCAGTCCCATGACTGACCTGGAGTTTATTGTTTTAACCTAAACTCTGGGTGCCCTTATTTTGACACGGGCAGCTAGTAGTTTTGGTTTTGCAGATTTATATTCACAGGAACCTGGTATACAGCTGGAACGATATCCGGAAAGCTTTGTATCCATGTATCTCCTTCAGTTGTATTTTGTATTATTTTCCGCTGCTATGTAATGTATTTTAATTTCTGATATTTATCGAATGTATTTTATTCATTCATACTCTGTATATTCTTGTATTCTGATGAAATTGTTGTAATATACAATGAAATGTCCTTCCGTCTGCGTTCTATTTTGTCGTGTTCTCAAAGTAATTCGTTCTTTCTCTTCTCTTCAGAGACCGGGGAAGTTCGGGTCGCTTCATTAATCCTTATTGATTTATTCTAATTCAAAATTATATTTTAATCATCGAATTAAGTTATTCCTTTTCCAAAACGATTTACAATCCTCTTTTAAATTCATATTGAATTTATAATTCAAAATTATCAAATAATAATTTTCTCACTTTACTTATAAACCTTGTTTTTAAATTTGACAACTTGTTTATTATTGAAACAAGTTAATATTTTTTTAATCCATTCAAAATTCAATTTCTATTTCAAAAAATAAATTTTCCCCTTTAAATATAAAAATCCATTTTTATGATATTTATAAATATAAATATCTAGGGCCAGTGATATTCTAATATCCAAACACACAAATTGTCCATTCAATTCACACATCACACACATAAATAATCTGTAAACAACAATATATAAATCTGATGAATCCAGTTGGATTCCTCCAACCTGTTTTCCTTACATCCATAAATGTTAGTTAACATTAATAATACCAATCCCGCTTAAGGGCAGGATATCATGGTACAAAAGGTCATCCACTCATATATCGTGGGGCGATAGGGTCATCCGCTAATGATATTGCCGGCATCCGCTAATGGTACTTTGGGAAATATCCAATATATATATAATAACCACAACCACCAAGCCTAAATAACTAATATATATATATATATATAATAATAATAACCAAGACTGATAAATAGTTTATAATTGCAATCAAGCAGCCAACAAATCATCTTAATGATAAAAAAATATTTTAAACTGAGATTTACTCACCTGATTTGCTGAATATTCCGTTAATTCTGTATCATCGTAGTTGCGAATTTACTCCAATTGTCTTGAATATACTTTGTTTAGCACCTACGATTATTTATTTATTAATCGATCACGATATCATCAATTTAACTAACTAAAAGTAAATAATTAAGTTATTCTTTGTATTTAAATTTTGTAAAAGGTATACCTTACGGTCTTGTAAGGTATTCGACAAACACGAAGCATGCTCCAAAGATTTCATCGACTCATCATACTGAAATCAGCTCAAAATACAATTTCCGTCATACTCGACATTCCATCACAAGCTTGATCCATTATGAATCCAGTTAATTTTGTTTTTCAAAGAAACTATTATTATACAAAAGATATACACGCGTTACCATTTCTGATATAATTTCAATAGTCACTACTCGTTAATTAAAAATTTAAATACTTAAGTTACCTTGAGACCTGGGTTTCATAGCTTCTCCCTTTACTGCAGCAACCCCATCTCACTATCGAGCTCTAATCCATCCACCAGTATGTTCGCACCATTCCATTGCACCCAGACAGTATCAGCTTTCTCTCTTCTTCTTTTTTTATGAAATCGCGATGCCACAAAATCCATCTGCAAGCTCCAATAAACCCATAGTAGAATCCCAAATCTCCCCCTTCAACTCCATCAGTATCCGTACCTACCCCGTTCTCCATGCTCAAACACAGCAGCTCCTTCAACATTGACTAAAATCAACATCGAATTTTCCTAAATCTATTTCATTCAACTCCCCTTCACTCTAAACTCACCTTTATCACCATTAAAACCAATCTGATCCCCCTTTTATATTGTGTTCATCGGGCCCAGTACACAACTACAGGAATGTCGCAACTTTTCCACTTCGAACCCTCTTACATCTTGTATGCAAAGTGCCAAATTGACATAGAAATGAAATGATCCGCCTCACCTTTGCAACTGATGGCCATCGCTCCATACCGCAGAACCCTAAATCGGTAGTTTGAACCTCAGAAGCCTGCGTTGCACCAAATTTTAACCCCTCTGGCGTGAAGCTTGTGCTTCGATATGCTCAAAGAAATCCAAGGTCGAGCGATTTAGTAAGGAATCAAATTTATATAGATTTTCGTGGGGTTTAAACCGAGCGACTTTGATTACTTTCATTGTCTGGAGAAGAAAAATAACGGAGAGGGAAAATTAGAAAAGAGAAAATGAGTTTGGTCTTGTATAAATAGGCGAAATAGGGAACAAAATGTACTCGTACCATCAAATTGTTGTATGTTTGATATCGAAGAAAAGAGATAGGATTTTCTGCTCGAGGAGAAAAATGTCTACGCTTTGAAATTTGGTAGGTTGGCTAATCGGGTTTTATTTTAATTGATAAATTTTATATAATATAATACCCCATATTATCTTGTGGTCCATACTCACCATTATGAACCCCTATCTAGTCGCAACAACAGACATTTTCAAGATTATATGATATTTTGAACTAAATAAAATTGGTTTTAAAATGGAATAACATTTTTAAATTAAATTAAATTAAACCATTTAAAATATAAATCAATTTCTGAACAATTAAATTCATCAAAAATAAATTGATATTATTGCTTTAAGATACAGAATTTATATTAGTAGACTGAATTGTTTTGATTTAGCTTTAAATTTTGAATTCAATTATTATCGTTGGTATTACGATACATGATATATTTGATATTAATTCGTATATCAATTATTAATTTGATAAATTCAATAAAAATTCATTTATAATTCCAATTAAATATTTAAAACTAATTTAAATATTTATTATAAAACAATAAAAAATCCGGGACGTTACATTTTCCCCCCTTAAAAGAATTTTGTCCCCGAAATTACTATGGTGGAAGAAATGCTACAAACCTGTTAACTTTTCAAAACCCACTTTGTTATAACTCAGCCTTTCAAATTCTATAACTCAAGTCCCATACAATTTTATGTTTTCATGGGAATATTCAATTTCAGTTTATTTAATAGGTTTCCAACATTTCGATTTATTTAACTTGCTTAAGTTAAATCCCATAATTCAAATTCCCTGGTTTTTATTTCAAATCTTTTCGAAATCATATAAGTATATTTATATATATCTCAATTTTAACATTTGAATTTTTCCCAACAAATTTTTCTTCTTTTCAAACAAATCTCCATTGAGAATTTTTTTCCATGGTTGCAATTAATCCATCACTTAGGAACTCAAAAATGAACACCGACGATGGCGCGCTTCATCATCGGAATTATTTTCCAGTGACCGAAGTGAATTCAATGCTTTAACACTTTCAAAATCCATTCAAAATGATTTTTACTCAAAAATCCTTTTAAAACAATGCTATTTTAATTTAATATACTTTGAAAAAATATTTTCCAAACATCCATGATTTAAATTCCACTTCTGGTTTGCACCCAATTCTTATTTCATCTCATTTGTATATATTATGCATATGCAAACTTTATTTGATTATATATAACCAATTTATAATCTCATTTAATTACAATAATAATAGCAACCAACTCACCTATATATAAATAATTTTAGAAAATTATTCTTTTTTATATCAAAATATAATTTTGTGGTAAAATTATTCCATTTACCCACTTTAAAACAATATTATGTCAATTCCTCTGTTCAAGTGTTTAGAAACTCCTATTGACGTCGTGGCGTCCCACAATTCGACCAGAATTCATAAACTACTTAATAGACAAGCCGACACAATATAAAACAATTTTTATATCAACTTATAAATACGCTCTCTCATATATAGACACAACTCAATTCTAGCGTACTACTGACCCTATCTCTAACGAGTAAACCCCCACCAAAACCTAGGTGTTCACTCAATCTAAGCTATGGTACCAATTATAGTGACCCGCTAATCCACTCTATCTGAGCTGACTAATACAACACATGTCCAACTCAAATAATACAGAAATACGAGTCATTAGGGTTAAAGAAAAAGAAACAGATAGAAGATAGAACAGAAATAACAAAATAGAATCTCACAGTGGAACGAATAAAATATATTATATAACATAACTTTTGAAATACAAACTTTTTATCATATATACATACCATTATCAAATATCAACATATATACAACATAGCGGAAATAACTCTAAATAACAAACGATGAAGCCTCCTGCTTCAAGCTCCTCCAAGTGTATCTGTAAAATCCTGAAACACTTGACTGCCCGTACAAAATTGGGCACCCAAGAGTTTAGGAAAACAAACAAAATAAACTCTGGGTCAGTGATGGGACTGGTGTGAGTAAATTCCAACCATATTGTTTAACTTTGAAAATCCTTTAAAAGAAAAGGATAATAGTAAGACTAGCCCACATATATACATGAGCGGTTTTTACCTTACTATAACCCAAAACATTTTTGATATGAAATATGGTGATATTATAATAATGTCTAATCAAATAAATAACCAAATAGTAGAATGCTTGCATCTCACGCTCTACATATATAATATAAAATCAAAAACCGTAGGGCGGTTATTGGAGATTGGATTCCAACTACGACAAGGTATGGGATCACCTTCCGATCAGTGCACTCTAGAGGGGATACACTGGGGTTCAGCAAGAACATCTTGCAACCCGGCCACACATGACTGCCCACTCATTTAGCTTGAGTGTAGCGAATATATTGTCACCTACGGTTGTTGGCCATCCAACCGTAATCTGTAAGATACAAAATCGAAAGAAGAACAAATAATGAATTTTCTCCAGATCGGTGACAAATATACCCTGCTTGGGTTGGACTAACTAGCCATGCTGCTTGCCCGATTTTTGTCATTTTCTGGTTGTGAGGCTTGAGGCTACGTTTATCTTTTAGAACATCTTGCCACCATACACTTCGAATGCCACATTATTAAACACGTCAAATTAGTAGTTGATCTTCCAAAAAATATTACGGGTATAAAAGCTAAAAGAAACGAATTACTCTACCACTAGACGTAATACCTTGAAAAGATAATCTTATGTGATTTGTTAGCAATACTCTATCAGACATTCGTCCATATAAGTTGTCCTGGGTCTGGACAAACAGATTAGCTCTTGCATTTCACTCCATCTTCAATTTCCTCAGCATAATCTAATTCGCAACATCTATTCCAATATGGAGTGGTTTTCAAATATTAAATCCAACCGGTCTCTCCATATTGACAAGGATGGTCCAAAAATCTTTGATAGCCGATGATTTAACTATCAAAGGGGAATAAAACATCCATCAAGCAAATCACTGACCCTTTTTGATTAATATTCTAATTTAAGTTTTCTTATCGAATTCTATATATATCGATATATCGATTTCTGGTTACCAAAACTTCTTAAAAATATTTTGACTCCTTAAATTTACGGAAAATTTTGCCAACACCTCCTTTGTATCGGTCAATAGTTCAAACCCCAACTCGCCTCTTGTAACAACCCAGAAAATCAGAACCAATTTAAATTTTTTATTTTAGCTATTTTAATGTATTTGAATATTTAAAATAATTTATTTTAAATAATAACAACTAATTTTTTTATTTAAATCGATGTTAAAGCGAATAAATTTATTTTAATTATATAACGAGCCTGAAATGGTGCGGTAGTTTGAAAATTCCATTTCAAATTTCAAATGAATGTACAGAATTCAAAATAAATCGGATTTCAGTATAACAAAAAATATTTGAATCTGTCTGAAAATATCTTCCCAACGAATATAAAAATCCAGATTTCATAACGGAAATAAAAAATTATGTCCAATTGAAAATTCAGAATAGTCGCTATGGAATTTATATGTATATGGCCCTTAAAAATAGCCATTTTGCAAATGACCTCCGTTTTTGACGAGATCGTTTTTGTTGGATCCGGAATGTCAAATTATTGCTAGATTCCGATTTTCATAATTTTTGGAATTAATATGTGAGCGTGGTGAATTAAAACGTGTTTGGCAATTTCAGTTTGAATTTAGTCGACTGGAAATTGGCCATTTTTCAAATGGTCTCCAAATTTGACAAAATTAGTTTTGTTAGGACTGTATCATCAAAACAAAGCTAGATTTATTTATTTTGTAATTTTTGGAGTCAGTATGTGGCTCCGGTAAATTAAAATTATGTTTAAATTCAATATAAATTGATTTATATTTCAATTTTGAGGAAAACTAATCATAACAGCCGAATTGGGTTACGAAACATATCCCATTGCGTTCGGAATGGTGGTATTTAGCTAGAGGCGACAGTCATTGGGTTTGGTTTGGAGTTCGTATCAATAAACGGGTATTTTTGGACATTAAAAGAATTAAAATTATATAAAAATAACATATAAATACACCTTTTTCGGAAACCCTTATTCACTCTAAAGAGCCGCCGCTGCCTTCTGATAAATGGACGAAATAGTCCCAATTTCCATCCGAAATTACTTCCAATACATGAACTGATTGAAGGAAATTTAAAAGCAAAAAATTAAAATAGTTTTCTCCCTCTTCAGTTACATACCAGATTTGTAAATTATCGTGATGTAAATCACGAGTTCTATCTCCTAAAAGGGCCACGGATCGAGGTGGTTTTCAAAGCCACCATGGACCACGAGTTGGATGGCAATTGGGGTACGGAGGCGACACGGCGGGGGAGGGAGTAGAAGCATCCGATCGTCGAATGAAGTCTCGGATTTTGTGCA
This sequence comes from Allium sativum, assembly GCA_030737875.1. Classification (NCBI taxonomy): domain Eukaryota; kingdom Viridiplantae; phylum Streptophyta; class Magnoliopsida; order Asparagales; family Amaryllidaceae; genus Allium; species Allium sativum. The sequence goes on from CM060909.1 coordinate 1,028,389,357, forward strand.
ATTCGAAGGCCTAGGATAGCAGCGGATTTCTTGATATCCGCTTCAAGCCTGATGAAGAAGACGGGTTGAAAAAGTAATTAAGGGGAGGTTAGAGAAAATTTGATTAATTATTTATATTTTGTTATTTCAATAATGTAATTAATCTTTAAAACATTGTTTCTCTTTCATACGAGCTCAGAAATGGACAAATTCAGATGCGTTGGATTCCTCTTGTCAAGCATTACACATTGGAACTGACCGAAATCAAAAAGGAGCAAACATAAATTTATAGCGAATTTAAATTCAAACGAAACTGAAATTCATAAATAAAACTGGTGGAGTGGAAACCGACTATGAGAACTCCTTCTCACTCTCATTATGTTACGGTTAAAAATAAACTAGGATGCAGACGGTGCTTAGCAGCACCTGACACCATTTATTGTACAAATCATGATTGTTTGTTTGAAATTGAATGGACTGTATTGTGTTTGTTGATTTTAATGTATGGAATAAAATATCTGAACAATAAAAATATCATTTTTATTGAATGAATAAAATATATAAAATATTCATGTGCGGAATAAAATATTTAAACAATAAAAATATCATTTTTATTGAATGAGTAAAATATATAAAATATTCTTGTATGGAATAAAATATTTGAACAATAAAAATATCATTTTTATTGAATGAATAAAATATATAAAATATTCATGTATGGAATAACATATTTGAACAATAAAAATATCATTTTTACTGAATGAATAAAATATATAAAATATTTATGTGTGGAATAAAATATTTGAACAATAAAAATATAAATTTTTATCGAATATATGAACCATATAAAATGGTCATGTGTTGAAAATAAATATTCGTTTACAAATCAGACGATTTGTTTATGTACACCCATTTAACTAATATTGATTGGGATAATAAATTTTACACATCGCCCAACTGCACAAATAATAATCAGTATTTGTTGTTTGAAAACCCCACACGGGTATTGGGATGATATTGGACATACACTAATCCCAATATTTAGTTGTATGTCAATCGATTGGTTGACAGACAACTCTAAGTGTTAATTATTTATATTTAATGTTTATGCAGTTGTGTGATGCACTCTGGATGATGGTTGACTGTATATAATTATTGTTGTGTACATGTGTGTAAGAAATCCATATAAATAACATTATATGATAATTGACTTTGTTTGATTCCAATTCAGAAAGAATGAATATTTTAGAATAACGAATATTTTAAAATAACTAATACTTTAAACTAATATTCAGTAACGGATCAAAATATGATTTTGATGTCTGATTTGGGATGGACACTAAAATATTGAAGTATATGAAGCCATGTTGATTAGATATGCGCCATTTTGACGCGAACGGCATTGTAACGACTCGACTTTTTCCCGGACCTAATTGATCGATAATTCAACTAAGACCATTCAAAACCTGAATATGCTAACTTTGGGAATACAACATGTAATGACCCGAAAATCCGGTCCAATTTGAGCTGACCAAAAACACAAGTCCAACCGCAAATTAAACTGAAAATCAGGAAATTAATAGAAAGAAAACAGAGGGTGAGGATAGATAAGATAGAAACTTAGAATAGAAGAAGAAGAAGAACACAACATCAGAGTAACACGAACCTCACAGCGGAACGAATAACATATAATATATATATGCATAACTTGAAATATACATCTGTACTTGAATATACATCATTATCAAGTACAACACTTACAACACAACGGAAATAATCTATAGCTATATGATCCTGAAGCCTCCTGCTCCAAACCCTTTCAGTATATCTGTAAATCCTGACTACTAGACTGCCCGTACAAAATTGGGCACCCAAGAGTTTAGGGAAAACAACAAAATAAACTCCGGGTTAGTATGGGACTGGTATGAGTAAAACAGTTTAAAACAGTTTGAACAAGTAAATGACATCTCATAAGACCATGCCGTATAACGGAACGGGTTTTTCCCTTATGAGAATCCAAAATATCTTTATATCAAAACCTTTTGATATTATAATAATGTCTATCAACCACAATAATAATAATCATCTAGTAGAAACACTTTCATCTCACGTTCTACATATATAGTATACAATCAAAACCGCAAGCACGTATTAGGTAATGGATTTCCAACTATGATAAGGTATGGAACCACCTTACGCTAGTGTACCTCTAAAAAGGAATACACTGGGTTCAACAAGAACATCTTGCAACCCGGCCACACATGACCGGCCATGTAACGACCCGGAAATCCGTGCTATCTGAGTTGACTAAAAACACCACACGTCCAACCCAAATTGCACAGAAATACGAATCATTTTTAGAAAGAAGTTAGAGGATGAGAAATAGAAGGAAAGAAATATTAGAATAGAAGAAAAAAGAAGATCATAAACTCACAGCGGAATATATGATAGTCTATAAACACTTGTTTCCAGATACAACCATAGTACACAGCGGAATATATGATAGTCTATATCTAACTGGTGAAGCCTCCTGCTTCCAGCTCTTCCAAGTGAATCTGAAAAATCCCAACTACTTGACTGCCCGTACAAATTTGGGCACCCAAGAGTTTAGGGAAACAAACAAAATAAACTCTGGGTCAGTCATGGGACTGGTGTGAGTAAACTCCAACCACTTGTTTAACTTTCAAAACCCTTTTCGAAAGAAAAGATAATAGTAAGACCAGCCCACACATAAAAATGGACGGTTTTTACCTTACTATAACCCAAAACACTTTGATACGAAAATCCAGTGATATTATAATAATGTCTACATCAAGTAAATAACCAAATAGCAGAACGCTTGCATCTCACGCTCCACATACATAGTATAAAATCAAAAACCGCATGGCACTTATTGGAGATTGGATTTCCAACATGACAAGATATGGAACCACCTTCCGCTAGTGTATCTCTAGAGAGGAATACACTGGGTTCAACAAGAACATCTTGTAACCCGGCCCACACATGACCGACCACTCATTTCGCTTGAGTGTATCGAATGTATATCACCAACGGTTGGGATCAGCAACCGTCTCCCGACTGGGACAACATCGAATAGAATAAGAAATTAAATGAACCTCTAGATAGGTGATTATACATCCTAATGGGAGCGACCCACATAGCCATGCTGCCTGCCCGATTTTTGTCATTTCCCGGTTGTTGAGGCCTGAGGCTACGATTACTTACCATTCATTGATAGCACAATCACTTTGAATGCCACATTGTCAGATCCGTTAATCACTAGTTGAGTTTGCAACAAATATTCTGGATGTTATGCTAAGGGAATAAATCCGTTGCAACCATATATATTTATACAGACCAACCCATTTGATCATGGAAATACTTTGTCAGACATTCGTCCATTTACGTTCGTTCTGGGATTGAACGAAACCGAAGGCACTATTTCCATGTAATAGAAAGAGTCCTTGCACTTTACTCCATCTTCGATTATCTTCATATAATCTGATTCGCAACGCTACTGCCAATACAGAGTGGTTCACGGATAATAATCCAACCGGTCTCTCCATATTGACAACGATGGTAAAAACTTCGATAGTCCGTGATTTAACTATCGAATAAAAACAAGTGTTCATCCAACATATCAAACAAATCACTGGGCTCTTTAATTAATATTCATTAATTAAATCACTTCTCCGTTTTCTCTATCAATATTTGTTAACCAAATATTTTCAATAACCATATTGGCCCTTTACGCTATTTGGAATGCATTTCCCAATATCAACTTCTTTTATTTTCTATATATTAGAAAATATCTCTATTTGCAATTGGAAACAATTCCAATCACTTATCTCTATTCCAACTATTTTAATTATACTCAGGAAATATTTACTTGTTATATTTCCAAAATTCCATCACTTGGGTTTAAAACGAATGTTGTGTAAAACATCGTTACAACAACCCAAAATATTTTACTCAACTAACCCCTTTTCAAACACTTCTCTTCGAGGCGGGATTTTGCTATTTATCAATTAAAAATGAAATCAATCAAGTTGGCGTAAATTTACCTCTCAGACCTTAACTGAAGACATCCTCAACTTCAAAACGGCAAAACCACTTACCTCGAATAAACACACTATACAATCCAATTATTCATTTTTTTAAAACATGTATGAAGTTCGCTTTCTATTTCCAATTTATAGATTTCCCTTTCTGTTTCCAATACTCTATTTTGATTTCATTTCCTTATCGAATTCTATATATATCAATATTAGATTTATAATTATCAAATTATCTTAAAAATATTCTAACTCCTTAAATTCCCGGAAAAATTCGCCATAACCTCCCCTGCACCGGGAGCATCGGGAAATTTCAAATAGCTTCCCCGGTCCTTCTTATCTCAAAAAGAAAAAGAAAAAGCCAAGCGGCTAGCCGATACGGCGCATAAAACCTCATATATGAATTTAAACATGTACCTTTTTGTCGGGCACATAAATTAAAATCTTCATTACTTTATCCCATAACTGTCTCCGGTATATCTATACCTGTACAATTCATTTCAACTTCATACACTCGTTTTGACTCAATTCGTTAAAGTAACTCTTTAACTAACTCTTTGCCCATTTCGCTTGTATATATGAATATAACACGGTTCAAATATATTTCCACTTACTTATCAACTAATTGAATTCAAATTTCAATTGAAGTTCTATATTCGATTTCGAATATATATTTACAATTCCAAATTCACTTTTCAAAGTTTGACTTCAATTCAACACTCGATTAACTAATTCTTCTTTGACTTAGTTAATTCTATTCAATAATCAAAAATATGATTATTGTTCCAAAATCATCTTCTTTCCTTCACTTGAGTTCACATTTATTTTCTAACTCAAGCCTAGATTTTTAAATGGAAATTCAGATTTTTATTTGCTTAAAAATCCCTATATTTATATATAAAATCCATTATGGTTTTAATGGTTTCTGGCACTGCACTTTTAGAAATTTGATTTTTGACATATCTCAAAATCTATACGACGAAATCCAGCTTGGTCTCCTCCAACAGAAAACTGTTATCAAATTGGTCCTGACGTTTCTTGTTTCAAAGAATTTCGACTTCAATTGATTCCTGTATATTCAATTGAAGTTCGAAACGACAATTTACGAACTGCAGCGCTGCGGCGAGTTCGTTTTAATTATATTTATTTATATAAACTTTTGAACTGCCGTTAAAATGATTTCAATTCCATTTTAACTCTATTTGAAATCTATTTTCAAATTCCCATCACATTCTGTTTTAATTCTATATTCAATTTAAATTTGAATTTCTCTATTCAAATTCTATTTCAAATCTCTTATTAAAATTCTATTTGAATTTCCCTTATTCAAATTCAATACTCACATTTCGTTTAAAGTTCGATATTCCTTTTCTATTTGAAAATTCTACTTTTGAATTCCTACTTGAATCCTGTACTCAAATTCCAATCAACCCTATTTGAATTCTATGTTTAAACTCCATTTCACTTCTATAGTTAAGCTCCCTTTGAATTCTATTTTCAAGTTTCTATATTTTAAATCCCCTTTGAATTCTATTTTTCAAAACTCTATATTTTACTTTTCTTTATTCAAATCCATTTGAATTCCTTTGAATTCAAATTCTATTTCAATTTCTTACATCCAAATTCTATATCTAAATCACATTTAAATTTCTGTATTCAAATCCTATATTTAAATTCTAGTCAAATTCTATTTATTCAATTTGACTTTTATTTAAATAAAATTCGAATTTAATCGAATTCAAATCATAAATCCTTATGGATTTATTTTCGTTCAATTTATATTCTGAACATCAGAATAAATTCTATCGTTTATTTCTTTAAACGATTTCCCCATTTCTATTTTCAAATTCACATTTGAATTTGAATATTCAAATTATCCAAATGATAATTTTTCCACTTTCTATTCACAAACCTCATTTAAACAAGTCTCGCTTTCAAATAAAATGTTTCATCTTTGGAAAAATATATTTCCTTTTTCAAAGTCACACTTGTATTTCTATTTTCTGAATTATCCAATGATAATTCATTTCACTCCACTTATAAACTTCGTTTATAAAGGAATCACTTGTTTTATTTTTCAAACAAGTTTATATTTCAAATCTATTTAAAAATTCAAATTCTATTTAAAAATAGAATTTTCCCTTTTAAATCTCAAATATCCTTTCCCGATATTTTAAATACATTAACACTTAGCCCAGTGATATTTAAAACAATCAAATCACCCAATTTTCAATCATTTGATTTTTAACACATCATATATGAAAAATATATATGAAATCAAACAAACAATAAACAAACAGATAATATATTTTTGAGGAATCCAGTTGGATTCCTCCAACCTGTTTTCCTGCATCCACAGACGTTAGCACATAAATAATACCCATTCTGCTTCGTGGCAGAATATCGCGGTATAGAAGGTCATCCACTAATCATAGCGTGGGGAGTATAGGGTAATCATCCGCTATGAAACTGCGGGCATCCGCTAATGAGACTGCGGGAATCCAACCAATCAATCAACCCAATATATATAATAGCCTAAATAACTAATATATATAAAACAAGTAGAAAAATCCAAACAAGCAACAACAATTATTTTTAACGAATAAAATAATTTTAAATAAAAGGTGAGTGAGATTTACTCACATTGATATTATTTTCCGATTGATTCCGATTTCAAATTTTAAATTCCATCTTAAGCAGTTCGCAGCTATGCATTTCTCGACGGATTCCATCTTATAAATTCTGGTATACATTTTAACGGGACATTTATTATTAAAGTTATCAAACAAATTTATAAGTAAGAATTTTAATTATAAATTTAGAATAATTACCTTGGTTTAATTTATTCTAACCCTTGATTAGCTCCACATTCCTTGATTTAGTTGTGACTTCCTCCTACATTGTTTTTCTCATTTTTTTTCCTTCCTGTTGAATTCCTGCTGCTCAAGACCGAGCTTCCGCTAAACACCAACTCCCCTCAGTAAACCGCGAGCATCCAAGGTCATCGCGCTCACTCCAGATCCACAATTTAGATCGACTTTGCAACCTTCCACCACCTCGTTCAACAGTTCGAACCCTTCCGCGAAATCCAGATCCACATATACTGGATCGAAGACCGTTGTCCTCATATAACTGACCCCTAAATCGATTTCCGAGTTCGAATATCAGCCATTGCGACTTCGATTCCCCCTTGCGATAGAAATATAACGAACGCCCAGTACCAGAAGCACCGCTCGAGTTCGAATGAGTTAGCAACGAACGATTTTGTTCGATTTTGGTTTTGATGAATGTAACGAGCGGCATCGAATCAAACAAAAATCATGATTTAATTTTTCAATTTTGAAAGAGGGGAGAACGGATTTATTTTTCTGAAGTAGGAAATGAGTTCAAGGGGGTTATCGCGTTTGATTTTATAAAGAGGAGAGACTTAACGATTAAGGAATTTATGGCAGGTATCTTCTTAGGTAGGATTTACCAGGGTAGGATTTTACCTGAGGTAGGTCTTAACACGTACAGTGTTTATTACGGGCAGATATTAACTGGTACAGTGTTTATTCAATTTTAAAATACCCCGTGATTGCGAACCCCTTTCTGAACCCAACAACCGACATTTCTAGGGTTTAACCGCTATTCTGAACACACTGGAACAAGCTACGGAGTCTCATTTGATCATCTAGAGACGATATTAATTTAAACTGATATAAATTAAATTCAAAATAATTAAATTCTTCGATAATAAATTATTATTATCGCTTTTAAATTCAAACAGAACTGACACTGATCATCTGAACTGGTTTTCAATTCAGTTTAAATCTCGAACTGAAGTATTTTTCATATTACGATAATTTAATATTCTTGAAATTTAAACTGTAATCGATTATTAAATCGATAATTCAATATAATAATTCCTTTATATTACCAACACAATATTTAAAACGATATTAAATATTTAAAACTGATCGTTCAAAAACCCGGGTCGTTACATTCTTTCCCCCTTAAAATAATTTCGTCCTCGAAATTGCTAAGGTAGAAAAACAGTACGAACCCGTTACTTCTCAAAACTTACTTATGCTGAAACTCAACACTTCACATTTCTAAAATTTAAGTCCTACCAAAACATTTGGTTTCCATTCATTCACATTCAAATTGATTCTAGTCAATTTATCCATCTTGAACTATTCAACTTGCTTAAGTTAAATTTTTAATTCCAGAATCCAAATCCCAGGGTTATCATTTCAAATCCTTTTGAAATCACTTAAACATGTACACATATTTATAATTTTTTTCAAATTCAAAATATTTGAATTTTTCAACTAAACTTGTTTTCTTTCAAACAAATTCCCACCAAAAACTTTATAAGGTAGCAATCCATCACTTAGAAACTCGAAAATGAACACTGATGAAGCTGCAGTCATCATCAGAATTATTTCCCAGCCACTGAAGTGAGTCCAGTGCTTATCCTTTCAAAATCCATTCAAAATGATTTTGATTCAAAAATCCTTCAATAACAAAGCTAAATTATTTTAATATACTTCAGAAAATATTTTCAAACCTTTCGGGATTTAAATTCCAATTTCCGGTTTGAATTCAATTTATTTTATCTTATTTGTATATATTACAAATTTTATTTGGTCGCATATAATCATTTTAATTTTATAATCTCATTTGATTACAATAGCAACCAACACATTCATATATAAATAATTCTAGAAAATTATTCATTTCTAAATCAAAATAAATTTTGGGTAAAATTATTTCATTTACCCACTTTAAAACAATATTATGTCAATTCCTCTATTCAAGTGTTTATAAACTCTTATCGACGTCGTGGCGTCCCATGATTCGACCAGAATTTATAAACCACTCAACAGACTAGCCAACACAATATAAAACAATTTTTATATCAACTAACAAATACGCTCTCTCGTATATATATACACTCAACTCATTCTAGGGTACTACTGTCCCTATCTCTAATGAGCACATGCCACACAAGCCTAGGTGTTCGCTCAACCTAAGCTCTGATACCAACTGTAATGGCCCAAGGCAGTGGGCTAACCTCCCACCGTGGCTTACAGAGATACCTCAGAACTGCTTTTACGGCCAGCCTCTCGACTCGACCAACCCACATTGTCGGGAGATGTAGGGGTAAGAGTCTCCCGTTCGCCACCAAACGCGAAGCGAGAACCCCCTATCATCCGTACCAATTAAGCAACCAGCTCTGATACCAACTGTAACGACCCGGAAATCCGTGCTATCTGAGTTGACTAAAAACACCACACGTCCAACCCAAATTGAACAGAAATACGAAACATTTTTAGAAAGAAGTTAGAGGATGAGAAATAGAAGGAAAGAAATATTAGAATAGAAGAAAAAAGAAGATCACAAACTCACAGCGGAACGAATAAAATATATTATATAACATAACTTTTGAAATACAAATCAGTAACTGTATATATACATACCATCATCAGAGCACAACAGCTATTCCTAGAACAGTCATAAACACTTGTTTCCAGATACAACCATAGTACACAGCGGAATATATGATAGTCTATATCTAACTGGTGAAGCCTCCTGCTTCCAGCTCTTCCAAGTGAATCTGAAAAATCCCAACTACTTGACTGCCCGTACAAATTTGGGCACCCAAGAGTTTAGGGAAACAAACAAAATAAACTCTGGGTCAGTCATGGGACTGGTGTGAGTAAACTCCAACCACTTGTTTAACTTTCAAAACCCTTTTCGAAAGAAAAGATAATAGTAAGACCAGCCCACACATAAACATGGACGGTTTTTACCTTACTATAACCCAAAACACTTTGATACGAAAATCCAGTGATATTATAATAATGTCTACATCAAGTAAATAACCAAATAGCAGAACGCTTGCATCTCACGCTCCACATACATAGTATAAAATCAAAAACCGCATGGCACTTATTGGAGATTGGATTTCCAACATGACAAGGTATGGAACCACCTTCCGCTAGTGTATCTCTAGAGAGGAATACACTGGGTTCAACAAGAACATCTTGTAACCCGGCCCACACATGACCGACCACTCATTTCGCTTGAGTGTATCGAATGTATATCACCAACGGTTGGGATCAGCAACCGTCTCCCGACTGGGACAACATCGAATAGAATAAGAAATTAAATGAACCTCTAGATAGGTGATTATACATCCTAATGGGAGCGACCCACATAGCCATGCTGCCTGCCCGATTTTTGTCATTTCCCGGTTGTTGAGGCCTGAGGCTACGATTACTTACCATTCATTGATAGCACAATCACTTTGAATGCCACATTGTCAGATCCGTTAATCACTAGTTGAGTTTGCACAAATATTCTGGATGTTATGCTAAGGGAATAAATCCGTTGCAACCATATATATTTATACAGACCAACCCATTTGATCATGGAAATACTTTGTCAGACATTCGTCCATTTACGTTCGTTCTGGGATTGAACGAAACCGAAGGCACTATTTCCATGTAATAGAAAGAGTCCTTGCACTTTACTCCATCTTCGATTATCTTCATATAATCTGATTCGCAACGCTACTGCCAATACAGAGTGGTTCACGGATAATAATCCAACCGGTCTCTCCATATTGACAACGATGGTAAAAACTTCGATAGTCTGTGATTTAACTATCGAATAAAAACAAGTGTTCATCCAACATATCAAACAAATCACTGGGCTCTTTAATTAATATTCATTAATTAAATCACTTCTCCGTTTTCTCTATCAATATTTGTTAACCAAATATTTTCAATAACCATATTGGCCCTTTACGCTATTTGGAAAGCATTTCCCAATATCAACTTCTTTTATTTTCTATATATTAGAAAATATCTCTATTTGCAATTGGAAAGAATTCCAATCACTTATCTCTATTCCGACTATTTTAATTATACTCAGGGAATATTTACTTGTTATATTTCCAAAATTCCATCACTTGGGTTTAAAACGAATGTTGTGTAAAACATCGTTACAACAACCCAAAATATTTTATTCAACTAACCCCTTTTCAAACACTTCTCTTCGAGGCGGGATTCTGCTATTTATCAATTAAAAATGAAATCAATCAAGTTGGGGTAAATTTACCTCTCAGACCTTAACTGAAGACATCCTCAACTTCAAAACGGCAAAACCACTTACCTCGAATAAACACACTATACAATCCAATTATTCATTTTTTTAAAACATGTATGAAGTTCACTTTCTATTTCCAATTTATAGATTTCCCTTTCTGTTTCCAATACTCTATTTTGATTTCATTTCCTTATCGAATTCTATATGTATCAATATTAGATTTATAATTATCAAATTATCTTAAAAATATTCTAACTCCTTAAATTCCCGGAAAAATTCGCCATAACCTCCCCTGCACCGGGAGCATCGGGAAATTTCAAATAGCTTCCCCGGTCCTTCTTATCTCAAAAAGAAAAAGAAAAAGCCAAGCGGCTAGCCGATACGGCGCATAAAACCTCATATATGAATTTAAACATGTACCTTTTTGTCGGGCACATAAATTAAAATCTTCATTACTTTATCCCATAACTGTCTCCGGTATATCTATACCTGTACAATTCATTTCAACTTCATACACTCGTTTTGACTCAATTCGTTAAAGTAACTCTTTAACTAACTCTTTGCCCATTTCGCTTGTATATATGAATATAACACGGTTCAAATATATTTCCACTTACTTATCAACTAATTGAATTCAAATTTCAATTGAAGTTCTATATTCGATTTCGAATATATATTTACAATTCCAAATTCACTTTTCAAAGTTTGACTTCAATTCAACACTCGATTAACTAATTCTTCTTTGACTTAGTTAATTCTATTCAATAATCAAAAATATGATTATTGTTCCAAAATCATCTTCTTTCCTTCACTTGAGTTCACATTTATTTTCTAACTCAAGCCTAGATTTTTAAATGGAAATTCAGATTTTTATTTGCTTAAAAATCCCTATATTTATATATAAAATCCATTATGGTTTTAATGGTTTCTGGCGCTGCACTTTTAGAAATTTGATTTTTGACATATCTCAAAATCTATACGACGAAATCCAGCTTGGTCTCCTCCAACAGAAAACTGTTATCAAATTGGTCCTGACGTTTCTTGTTTCAAAGAATTTCGACTTCAATTGATTCCTGTATATTCAATTGAAGTTCGAAACGACAATTTACGAACTGCAGCGCTGCGGCGAGTTCGTTTTAATTATATTTATTTATATAAACTTTTGAACTGCCGTTAAAATGATTTCAATTCCATTTTAACTCTATTTGAAATCTATTTTCAAATTCCCATCACATTCTGTTTTAATTCTATATTCAATTTACATTTGAATTTCTCTATTCAAATTCTATTTCAAATCTCTTATTAAAATTCTATTTGAATTTCCCTTATTCAAATTCAATACTCACATTTCGTTTAAAGTTCGATATTCCTTTTCTATTTGAAAATTCTACTTTTGAATTCCTACTTGAATCCTGTACTCAAATTCCAATCAACCCTATTTGAATTCTATGTTTAAACTCCATTTCACTTCTATAGTTAAGCTCCCTTTGAATTCTATTTTCAAGTTTCTATATTTTAAATTCCCTTTGAATTCTATTTTTCAAAACTCTATATTTTACTTTTCTTTATTCAAATCCATTTGAATTTCTTTGAATTCAAATTCTATTTCAATTTCTTACATCTAAATTCTATATCTAAATCACATTTAAATTTCTGTGATCAAATCCTATATTTAAATTCTAGTAAAATTCTATTTATTCAATTTGACTTTTATTTAAATAAAATTCGAATTTAATCGAATTCAAATCATAAATCCTTATGGATTTATTTTCGTTCAATTTATATTCTGAACATCAGAATAAATTCTATCGTTTATTTCTTTAAACGATTTCCCCATTTCTATTTTCAAATTCACATTTGAATTTAAATATTCAAATTATCCAAATGATAATTTTTCCACTTTCTATTTACAAACCTCATTTAAACAAGTCTCGCTTTCAAATAAAATGTTTCATCTTTGGAAAAATATACTTCCTTTTTCAAAGTCACACTTGTATTTCTATTTTCTGAATTATCCAATGATAATTCATTTCACTCCACTTATAAACTTCGTTTATAAAGGAATCACTTGTTTTATTTTTCAAACAAGTTTATATTTCAAATCTATTTAAAAATTCAAATTCTATTTAAAAATAGAATTTTCCCTTTTAAATCTCAAATATCCTTTCCCGATATTTTAAATACATTAACACTTAGCCCAGTGATATTTAAAACAATCAAATCACCCAATTTTCAATCATTTGATTTTTAACACATCATATATGAAAAATATATATGAAATCAAACAAACAATAAACAAACAGATAATATATTTTTGAGGAATCCAGTTGGATTCCTCCAACCTGTTTTCCTGCATCCACAGACGTTAGCACATAAATAATACCCATTCTGCTTCGTGGCAGAATATCGCGGTATAGAAGGTCATCCACTAATCATAGCGTGGGGCGTATAGGGTAATCATCCGCTATGAAACTGCGGGCATCCGCTAATGAGACTGCGGGAATCCAACCAATCAATCAACCCAATATATATAATAGCCTAAATAACTAATATATATAAAACAAGTAGAAAAATCCAAACAAGCAACAACAATTATTTTTAACGAATAAAATAATTTTAAATAAAAGGTGAGTGAGATTTACTCACCTTGATATTATTTTCCGATTGATTCCGATTTCAAATTTTAAATTCCATCTTAAGCAGTTCGCAGCTATGCATTTCTCGACGGATTCCATCTTATAAATTCTGGTATACATTTTAACGGGACATTTATTATTAAAGCTATCAAACAAATTTATAAGTAAGAATTTTAATTATAAATTTAGAATAATTACCTTGGTTTAATTTATTCTAACCCTTAATTAGCTCCACATTCCTTGATTTAGTTGTGACTTCCTCCTACATTGTTTTTCTCATTTTTTTTTTCCTTCCTGTTGAATTCCTGCTGCTCAAGACCGAGCTTCCGCTAAACACCAACTCCCCTCAGTAAACCGCGAGCATCCAAGGTCATCGCGCTCACTCCAGATCCACAATTCAGATCGACTTTGCAACCTTCCACCACCTCGTTCAACAGTTCGAACCCTTCCGCGAAATCCAGATCCACATATACTGGATCGAAGACCGTTGTCCTCATATAACTGACCCCTAAATCGATTTCTGAGTTCGAATATCAGCCATTGCGACTTCGATTCCCCCTTGCGATAGAAATATAACGAACGCCCAGTACCAGAAGCACCGCTCGAGTTCGAATGAGTTAGCAACGAACGATTTTGTTCGATTTTGGTTTTGATGAATGTAACGAGCGGCATCGAATTAAACAAAAATCATGATTTAATTTTTCAATTTTGAAAGAGGGGAGAACGGATTTATTTTGCTGAAGTAGGAAATGAGTTCAAGGGGGTTATCGCGTTTGATTTTATAAAGAGGAGAGACTTAACGATTAAGGAATTTAAGGCCGGTATCTTCTTAGGTAGGATTTATCAGGGTAGGATTTTACCTGAGGTAGGTCTTAACACGTACAGTGTTTATTACGGGCAGATATTAACTGGTACAGTGTTTATTCAATTTTAAAATACCTCGTGATTGCGAACCCCTTTCAACAACCGACATTTCTAGGGTTTAACCGCTATTCTGAACACACTGGAACAAGCTACGGAGTCTCATTTGATCATCTAGAGACGATATTAATTTAAACTGATATAAATTAAATTCAAAATAATCAAATTCTTCGATAATAAATTATTATTATCGCTTTTAAATTCAAACAGAACTGACACTGATCATTTGAACTGGTTTTCAATTCAGTTTAAATCTCGAACTGAAGTATTTTTCATATTACGATAATTTAATATTCTTGAAATTTAAACTGTAATCGATTATTAAATCGATAATTCAATATAAAAATTCCTTTATATTACCAACACAATATTTAAAACGATATTAAATATTTAAAACTGATCGTTCAAAAACCCGGGTCGTTACAGGCCACTCATTTCGCTTGAGTGTATCGAATGTATATCACCAACAGTTGGGATCAGCAACCGTTTCCCGAATGGGACAGCATCAACAATAGATTTTTAGAAGTAAATGAAGCTCTAGATCAGGTGATTATACACCCTACTTCGGTGCGACCGACTTAGCCATGCTGCCTGCCCAATTTCTGTCATTTATCGGTTGATAAGGCTAGAAGCTACGCTTTATCATCATACCAGATTCACTTCGAATGCCACATCGTCAAATCCATCAGATCACCGATTGACGTCCTCAATAATACATTATGTGTTAGCTAAAAGAAGTTTCCTTCTCCGCTTCCACTCTTGGTACGGTTGGAGAAATCAATGTACGTGATCGTCAAAAAATACTCTATCAGACATCCATCCATACAAGTCACCCAGGAATAGGATGAACCGAAGGCACTATTCAATACATCCATCTTAGACACTGTTATCTAAGACTTATACAATAGCCCTTGCACTTTACTCCGTCTTCAATTTATCTTTGGCATATATGATTCGCAATGCTTATGCCAATATAGAGTGGTTCTTTGGATGATAATCCAACTGGTCTCTCCATATTAACAACGTTAAAATGGTCAAAACTTCGATAGTCTGTGATTTAACTATCGAAGAAAAATAGGTGTGCAAACAACGATATTATTTCCAGATGGAAATTATATCAATCAATCATATATATATATATTCATATTTCCTCATTTCAATATTTGATTATGTTTCTGATTCTATTTGGAAAAACATTTCCAAATCTTCTTTACTTGGTTTTAAACAGATGTTTAGATCAACATCGCGACGACCACTCAAACCACTATACTTATTTACTAAATCACTTAACCACTTTCACTCTCGAACCTTAACCATTTCTAAATTAAAAACGCAGTCAATCAAGTTGGGGTATAGCTACCTCTCAGACCTTAACTGAACAACATTTCAAATCTTAAAATAGGGTAAGTTCATCTTTAACCCTTTAACACTTCCTTACGTAACTCTCGTTCGAATCATCTCTATTCGATAATTCCTCCCTTCGAATAACTATATTTGATAATCTCTCTTACAAACCTTTCTTCGAATAAACTAAATTCGATTAACTCTATTTATTTAACCCTAATCGATTAACTCTTTTTACTTAACTCCTTACTTAACTCCTTACTTAACTCCTTTCGAATAACTAATTCGATAACTCCTTTCGATTTAAACTATAACCGATAACTCCTTTCGAATAACTAATTCGATAACTCCTTTTGATTTAAACTATAATCGATAACTCCTTTCGAATAACTAATTCGATAACTCCTTTCGATTTAACTATAATCGATAACTTCTTTTGAACAACTAATTCGATAACTCCTTTGTGTTTAGCTCTATTCGAATAACTTATTCGAATAACTCTTATTTATTTAACTCTATTCGAATAAACTAAATTCGATTAACTCCATTTGAATAACTCTAGTTTGATTTAACTCTATCGATTTACTCTAACTGATTAACTCTATCTATCCAACTCGACTCGACTAACCCCTTTCGAATGACATATTCGATTTACTAACTTTCAAAAACTCCTTCGAATAACCAATATTCTATAACTCACTTCGATTAAACAAATCGATAACTCTTTTCGATTAAACTATAATCGATAACTCCTTTGATTAACTAATAATCGATAACTCCTTTCGATTAACTAATAATCGATAATTCCTTTCCTTTAACTCTATTTGAATAAACTAATTTTCGATTAACTCCTTTTCGAATAAACTATTCATTTATAAAGATTTACTTTTAGTAACGGTTCTTCACTTTACAAATGATTTTCTTCTTATAACAGTTTCCTTTTTATAACGTTTTCCCTTTTATAATGTCCTATTCCGTTATAAATAATTTTCCCTTTTTAACTCTATTTATTTTTATAAATATTTCCGATCAATAATATTTGTATATGATTTACAATTATTTCCTTTTTATTTGTTTTACCAAACCATTTCCTTTATATTTGTTAGACAAATATATTCTTTTAACCCTTTTGATTCTTATACTTATTTCCTTTTCTAAAAATCCTTTTTCCTTATATATATAAAATCCAGTGATTTTATATAAGTAAATTATTTTCAAAATATTCTTTGAAAATCTCTTTTTCCCATTCCGGTATTTCTATGGTACTTAACACATCAAATCACGATGACCAATATCGTTCAAACACATATAATCAACAACAGATTGTATATCACAATATATGAAAAACAATAAAATAACTGTTGAGGAACCCAGTCGGATTCGTCCAACCTGTTTCCCTGCATCCACAGATGTTACACAATAAAATCAACATCACTTTCAGTTCCATATGATATATTCTGTTAAATAGAATCAATGTAGAAATTCAACTAACTGACTAGCAGTTCAATCAAACAGTCAACACACAGTCAATCAACCAATATTTAACAGTTCTAAAAATACAACATGAAATTATAAACTGTTCAGAGTTAGTGAGATTTACTCACTTTGGCAATTCATCGTTAAAGAACGATAAACTGTTTGTTTTGATTTGAATCAAACAATTTATTTCGCCATAAATTCAAATGAGCTCCACTCCACTCCCAGTCAGTCCCATTGGGTAGTGCCCGTCCATATGATCCTGTCGGATCTTGTTTTGCTGAATTCTGATCACGTATGGTCGAGATATGATTTATATAAGTTTGAACTGTTAGAAATAAACACAAACCTAATATGATTTATTAAACGGGCTTTACCACTTTCAAAAGATCGACCCACCATGGATTAAAGCCCACCCGCTACTGCTTTCTTTCTTCCCAAAACTCCATGTCGCCAGTTCAGGAAAACCCGTATCCTTTTTCTACAAACCCCGTTGCTTCACGGATTTCCACCTGACATTACCATCAGAAAATCAAGGGAAAAATACCATACTTCCTCTCGTTAATCACTCTTCAACCTAAACTCAGAAATACTGAACTCGATTCACCACCTTCGAAGACATCGCGGACCTCGTGGTGCCTGGTACAGGAAACTAGCGAAATCATTTTCCACCGAATTCATCAAAAACTGGCAAACGGATTCTAAATCATTCTCTGGTCCCAAAAACATACTCGAATTCAACCATTAAACCCTCAAACTTCCCAAACTTCAAAACCTAATTGACCCAGTAGTACGCTGTCCTAGTTCCAGCGACAAAAGGTGATGTCGAACCCTATACAAATCATACTGGGATGAAGAGAAATGAAGCAGGAGTTCGAATACATATGTCTCAGGATTTTTCGATTTTTATATGGATTGTGATGATTTTTGAAAGATCAAAGAAATGGGTTTGGGAGGAAAAAACCAACGGCGGGTTTTTTTGTTTGACTGAGGAATGACTTTTAATTAGGGTTTAGAAATGTTAGGACATTTTATAGTGGATAACTTGGCTTGTTGGAGGATCCTTGTCCACTCATCCTTTTTATTTCTTTGTTTTTATATTTGTTTTAGCCTTCTAAAAATCTGTGTGGTCACACATGATACCCAAAAATCACGAAACTGGACATGTAGCTAGAGTTCGACATTACGGTCTCAACGAAACTGGTTTCGTCGAATTCCGACTTCGTTTGCTCACACAAGGTATTTTTAACCGTCAAAATACTAACTGTTTCTCACTATAAAAATCCGTATGACCACACAGTGACTCTAAAAATCACGAAACTGGAAATCTAACAACTGTTTGACATTGCGGATACAACAAAATTAGTTTCGTCGAATTCCGACTTCGTTTGTAAGAACTGGCTATTTTTAAAACTCTGAATGACCCATTTAAATATATAAATATATTTAAATAAAATTAAATTAAATATAAATAAAATTATATTTTCGTATATATTCACAGTGGAATACCATACAATTCAGAATATTCCCATATGAATTTCTAACCCGATATTCACTTCTGGGTCAACCCGATATTTGATTTATATTGAAATTCCTTTTAAAAATATAAATAATTTCTTTATAAATTATAAAGGAATTCCACAGCGACTTTTCTAAAATTTGATTTGGACGTAAATCAAAATCTACGCGACGAAATCCCGATTTTTCTCTTCCACTAGAAAGATAAACTCCATAAGCTCCACACGTTTCTTGTTTCACAGAAATCCGGCTTAAAACGAATCCTGTACATTCAGTTGAAGTTCGAATCGCCAATTTATGAACTGCAACGCCATTTCGAGGTCGATTTTAATTATATTATAACTCCACGTTCAAACTGTCGTTTATATAATATATCCATTATTCAAATTCAATTCCAAGCTGAATTAAATATCACAGATGATCTAGTTCACACCATATTGCCATTTCAGCCAATTCTGATAATTTCATAATTAAATATATTATTTAATTTATTATTCTAATCAAATATTCACCATTATTTAATTCCATGGCCATTTAATTCACTATATCTGTAACAACCCGTATTTCGATAACATGTTAAGACGAGAATCAAGGCAGAATTTAATTTTAAATTCTGAATCAAGTAAAACGGGCTATGCCACTACATTCGTCTCGGAAAAATACGTGAAATAGAGTCTGAGTTTTCGAGAATCGGAGTCCGTATGACCAAGTTATGGTCCGACGAAGTTTTCAGAAAATTCAAGTTCAAAAGCGAGTTCTAATTTCGAAAATTAGGGCTGGAAAGCTAGGCGTGAAAAATTCCCGCCAGGCTCCCCAAGTCGACAGGCCTGTCGACTTGGGAGTCGACATGGCTTGGCCCAAGTCGACAGCCCTGTCGACTTGGGGGTCGACTTATGGTGGCCGGGCAGTTTTGCCTGGTGCACCTATTTCCTGTCTTGGCTAGGTTTTTGGGCCTGGTTTGAAATCTGATGGTTCAGGTTGGTCCTAGGGTTAATCTAAGGGTCCTAACTAATCCTAATCTCTATAAATAAGCCCCTAACCCTCTCCTAAATCCTCATTATTCATTCATGCAACTAAACTATGGCAAAATTGCTCCTCTCATGGCCTCCACTCAAAATCCTAGCCTCCACTTCATTTCTATGAGAGGTTTCATGATCATGTGAGTGTTAGAGAGTCCCTATGTTAGTATGAGAGCTTCTCAAGTTGATTTCAAGGCTAAAGCTTTGACCTTTGTTCATCAAGATGGGGTTTTTATTGATTTGGAGCTTTCATCTTTGGGTTTTTGGATGATGGCATGCATAGGCGTTGTCTCAATCTTTAACTTAATCGATTTGTGCCTTCATAACAATGTAAGCCCTTTCCCTACTCTTAGATATTAACTATGAAGTTAAATGTTCATGTTGCAAGTTTGGGTTTGATCATTGAGTATGATACATGCTATCATGTCATGCAAGTTTATGAAGTCATTATCTTGATCTTGTGGGCTAAAAGCTACAACCTTTATGTTGAAATGTTGCATTATGCAACATGAGAACCCTCATAACCTTTATGTCAACTTGCATATGAAGTCATAACCCTTATATGATGATATATGCGAGTTACTAGTCATCATTCCATGTCTTTTGTCACCATGATTCGCTTATGTGCCAAGTTTGGGTTTATGCATGTTTTGAGGCTTAAGAATGTAACATGCAAGTTAATGAACACATTTGTGCCTCATTTGCCACCATGATTAACTTGTGGCTTAATATCCATTTTTGTCATGCCTTTGCCAAGTCTCTTCTTTTAATCCATTACGTTGTTGCGAACGTATATGCGAGTTTAAAAGCGTTGGGTTATGTTATGGGTAATTTCTAATGACATGAAATACAACTTGAAAACATGACTTGAAATATAACATGGAAGTTGACATGTGAGTATGTTTGAAAATATGAAATTGGGAATTTACCTATTAAGTTAGGTCTACCCATACTATGGAATTGGGAATTTACCTATTAAGTTAGGTCTACCCATATTCTTAAAAACTTGAATATGAACATGACACTAGACTAAACATGAATGTGACCAACTCGAGGTTGGGTTGAGTTTGCAACGTAAAACTACCCGGAACCGACCGGCCTAACTAGTAGTTGCAAACAATAGGACCCAATGTGAGAAGTTGGTCATGTTGTGCTTGAACCCGAGGTTAGACCAAGTTGTGGTGTAAAGCTACCCGGAACCGACCGGCTTAACTAGTAACCACAACAAAGTCTAATGTGAGAGGTTGAGGTGCATTAAGTAATTAATGCCACATGATAGGGTTAAGTTAATTTGATTAATGACTCTTAACCAAATATGACATGGACAAATGGGTTAATTAATTTGATTAGGCTAATGATACTTAACAAAACATGACAAGGTTGGGTAGGTTAAGTAACTTGATTTGCCTAATGACACTTAACCATTTTTATACGACTAGTGGACGGGGTTAAGTTAACCAACACTTAATCAATCCAACACGATAATTTGGTAAGGTTAAGTAAGTTTTCTTAATGACACTTAACCGAAAGAAACAGTTAATGGATGGGGTTAAGATTAGACTCAACTAGTCTAAACATGGAAATCAGATGGGGTTAAGTTAGCCTAGACTTAATTAATCCCACTTGGCAGTTTAATGGGGCTAAGTTAAACACTTAACTAATCTAAACATGATGAATTGATGTGGTTAAGTGACCTATACTTAACCCATCTAACTCGTTAATTAATTGAGGTTAAGTTAACCTATACTTAACCAATCTAACGTGAAAACATGATAAGGCTAAGTCACGAATCGCTTAAATACGCTTGACCGATTTGACTCAGTAATTTGATAGGGTCAAGTTAATATATACTTAACCAATTTGAGCAAGGTTTGTAGGGTTAAGTCTTGAACTTGGATACTTAGCCAATTTTGACATGATTTGTAGACGGGTTAAGTCATGAACTTAAGTGACACTTAATCCATTATGTAAACCCCAGTTCTGAGGATTAGGTGGATAACCGTAGTTAACAAGGATAACGCGAATAAGGCTAAGTGGTAAACCTTAGTTGAAGAATAACTAAGTAATGATTCTTAGTCAAGGAAATTTAGACCAGTTCATAGATAGATGAGTAACCTGATACGGTAGGTCATCGTTTAAGTATACGAGTAGGAGCAAGTATCTGATTTAGATAAAGGCTCCAGCGAACTGGGTAACGAAGCAGCGGCTTCGGGGAACGTGAGGATATTCTTGGTATCCCTCTGTGAGCTGCCAGGTGATCATACTAGGCTCATGAGAGGTTAAGGTCTGCGTTAGAAGAACCAAGAGTATGCCTTGGTTGCTATACGAGCGACCTAAAGACGGGGATGGATAGGGGATAGTCGACGATACACGGTCGTACCCTAGATAGCATTTCGTCAGGCTACCTACCATCTTTGGTCAAGCGTGTACGTACGGAAAGGCAGAGAGCACCCAAAAGACCATAATTGCTATCTAATTATGGTTGCGGTAAGGCTAGGATTGTGGGTTGGCCAGTAGTGTGTTCTCATACAGGATTTATCCTGTCTTGTCTTTCACTAGTTTAGGGAGTGGTCTCGTGGGACCATAGCCACGTATAGAAAAAAATAGACCTTAGCATCTGCATCGGCAGATAAATCGAAAGCTCCCGACCGAGTCCTGTATTTCCTAATCTGCCCTGTGACAGGACTCGGATGGCACGATGTGATACATGTGCATACAGTCATGGAAAAACGATTCACGATGAATGCGTGGGAAAAAGGGCGCGGTTGACGGTTAGCGTAAATCCTAGTGGCCCTGGGTGGTTGAACCAAAACCGAGATACGAAAACGTGCAATAGGTAAGCATAATCCCTAGTAGTCCTAGGTAGCATAAGTCCTAGTTGTACAAACGATGGTTCATGTTGAAAGACCCTAGTTAGATATAGGGTGACAATCCAAACCGACCTTAAGGATCATGGAACTATGTTAAAGTAGTATAGAATCTCATGGGAAAGCCCGTATGGTCTACCGCAAGGGACTGAACATTTACATGGAATAAAACATACGAGTTGAGTAACCTATATATGCGATATATTAGGACCATTACACGACTTTTGAGTAAGGGTCATTCATGGTTAACACATGATACGGTGGGGATACTAGTATGGTAGGTGCAGAGCAAAAATACAGGATAGATACCATGGGACGTTATACGTGATAGATATCTTGGGGATATTATACTTGATAGGAACCTGACGATGGGATACCTTGTTTTATCTTGACATCATAATTTATCATGACACCTTAGTTTATCTGAGTTCAGTAGTTCATCCTGTTATTTTGATTTAGCTTATCTATCTTGTCATCATGCTTATGTTCATCTCAGTTTCTCATGTTAGTTAACTTTACTAGCTTTTATGCTAATAGTAGATAGGGCTTACTCAGTCTTATTGACTGACCCGTTTTGTTTCGCCTCTTTTCTTCCGTTTCCCCCCAGGTTACAGGGAGGAAATACTGTTGTTTAGTTCGGACTTCTTCTGCTTGAGGGTAATCATGGATGGCTTGGACTTTTCTTGGCTATGGCTACTTTACTGTTTTTACTTGGGGAATAATTTATGAAAAAGTCTTTATGCTTTTTTATTATTGCAAGACAGGTTTTGATGTACTCTGATGTAAAAGGCTTTAGACCTTATTTATTCATGTTATGAAAGTTTGATTTTACTTCCGCTATTTTATATGTTCTGTCTTGTGATATTTCTGTGCATTTTTACCAATAATGCCCCTCTAAAGCTAGTGCATTCCTTTGCGAGTGACCCTAGCGGAGGCGGGGTGTTACACGTGGTATCAGAGCAGAAGGTTACCAGACTGGGCAAAAGTTTTTAAAGACCTTCTGAAAACTATTTGAAAATCGTTTATAAAGAAGCATTTTTCAAGAAAATTTTCTTTTAAAAGAAAAAGGCTATTCCCCAAAGGCCATTAGCACTATCCTAGTTTCCTTAATTGAATCTCTTTTCCTTTCTTTCCTCCATTTGTAGTCACAGTGGTTTTAACTGCGACTAGTCTTTTCTATCTACGAAAGTGCTTTCCATACGATGGAGGTGGTTTTCGAGAGACCAGTGGCCGCATTATAAGAAAGGATAGTGAGAAAGAGGATAAAGGATACGAGCTTAAGGATAAGCAACTCGTGGGTATGGCTTAGTTCTCAAAGGAGGGAGAAAGATGAACAATGAAACCCATGACGAGAAAGTACCTTTGGCATGGTAAACCGGGGCGGATAGTTAAGTATTATGGGACAAGGACAAGATCATCGGGAGGGCAATAGTATGCTCTCATTTCTAGGGTACCTCGGAAGGAGGATAACGATCTTGTTAAAGGTTTAGCTTTTCTTCTCTATCATCCCGTTAGGACTTCGTTTTTTGTATCATTTAAGTCTGCTTCGATAGTTGAGTCTCTGCACCTTAAGTACTAGCGTAATAGAGAATCCCATTTTTGTCTCAAAGTCCTATTGGAGAATCAGTCCATTTATACATGACTTGTTTGGATTTGAGAATGTCTATGTCAAGTGTTGAGTTTGGAAATAATGCTTATGTTTATAAGCTATGGATGGATTCTAGGGATGAAGTGGTTATCCAGTAGGGGGTACCACTCTCGGCTTTGATAGGAGGGTAGTTAGACCTTTTGACTAGCCTTGGTAATACCCTCGAAGTATCGTGTAACCTTTTTGAGGTTCTGTCATGACTAGTTACTTAGAATCCCTTGATGCCTTTATCGGAAATTTGAAGCCCGATCGAGTGGTGTTCGCCAATAAGACGGATGGTTTACTTCATTTATGCATGGGTTATAGAGATCACCCTAGTAAGTGCGCTTGATAACCTGGTTGACATCTGTTTACTTTCAAGAGAAAGTTCTTCTACACGGAATACCTTATAGTATATAAACGAGATCCAAGATTCACTAGTGAATTTTGGAAAGCTTGCATGAGATCATGAGTACGCAGTCATGTTTGCGCCAAGTATTCTAGGAAAAGGATAAGTGCAAGTGGAACGAGAGGCGACGAAGAAATGAGTTCCAGCTCAGGTTATGGAAACAGGAAATAAGAAGCTATGAAATCGCGAAGTTAAAAGACGGTCAAGGCACAATGGAATTAAGCTCGAGGAAATACGACTTTGATGGTCAAAGACTAGATACGCGCATGATATCTCTTTTGGGAGTATATCCTTGATCCCTGTTTTCTGTAGAGCTTACTTGTAGGCTATCTTTTGTGGACATCCTCTCGGTCCTATTTTCTGTTACAAACCCCGTAAGGAGTTTGTCTTGTTTATCTTCTCGACCCTGTTTCAGGGAATCCTAGGTAAAACCCTATGGATGTAAACATGTATTTGAAACATGTTATGATTGATATGGTTGCAAGTGGTTGCTCGTGGATGCGCGAATACACATTAGATACTAGCTCGACTCGGTCACATTTCATATTGCATATGCACGAGTATTTATACTTGTTTATGGATGAAATCGAATGTATTATCATGCGGTTGTTGCATATGAATGAATGATTGTGCACGCATATAGTATCTATATGACTAGGATTATTTGCATACATGTTGGATTCATGGCACTATACATATTTTGCATTAGAAAGATTATTTAGGCCTGATCATTAGCATTAGCTAAGGAACATGTACACACACGTTCTGCATATATTCATACAGCATTAGAAATCATCTAAGGACAATGGTTGCTTGTGGATGATGTTTTGAGTAGATGAATGATGGATGGTAGGATATGTTCTTCCTAACTGGGAGATTTCGGGGACGAAATCCTAAAAGGTGGGGAGAATGTAACAACCCGTATTTCGATAACATGTTAAGACGAGAATCAAGGCAGAATTTAATTTTAAATTCTGAATCAAGTAAAACGGGCTATGCCATTGCGTTCGTCTCGGAAAAATACGCGAAATAGAGTCTGAGTTTTCGAGAATCGGAGTCCGTATGACCAAGTTATGGTCCGACGAAGTTTTCAGAAAATTCAAGTTCAAAAGCGAGTTCTAATTTCGAAAATTAGGGCTGGAAAGCTAGGCGGGAAAAATTCCCGCCAGGCTCCCCAAGTCGACAGGCCTGTCGACTTGGGAGTCGACATGCCTTGACCCAAGTCGACAGCCCTGTCGACTTGGGGGTCGACTTACGGTGGCCGGGCAGTTTTGCCTGGTGCACCTATTTCCTGTCTTGGCTAGGTTTTTGGGCCTGGTTTGAAATCTGATGGTTCAGGTTGGTCCTAGGGTTAATCTAAGGGTCCTAACTAATCCTAATCTCTATAAATAAGCCCCTAACCCTCTCCTAAATCCTCATTATTCATTCATGCAACTAAACTATGGCAAAATTGCTCCTCTCATGGCCTCCACTCAAAATCCTAGCCTCCACTTCATTTCTATGAGAGGTTTCATGATCATGTGAGTGTTAGAGAGTCCCTATGTTAGTATGAGAGCTTCTCAAGTTGATTTCAAGGCTAAAGCTTTGACCTTTGTTCATCAAGATGGGGTTTTTATTGATTTGGAGCTTTCATCTTTGGGTTTTTGGATGATGGCATGCATAGGCGTTGTCTCAATCTTTAACTTAATCGATTTGTGCCTACATAGCAATGTAAGCCCTTTCCCTACTCTTAGATATTAACTATGAAGTTAAATGTTCATGTTGCAAGTTTGGGTTTGATCATTGAGTATGATACATGCTATCATGTCATGCAAGTTTATGAAGTCATTATCTTGATCTTGTGGGCTAAAAGCTACAACCTTTATGTTGAAATGTTGCATTATGCAACATGAGAACCCTCATAACCTTTATGTCAACTTGCATATGAAGTCATAACCCTTATATGATGATATATGCGAGTTACTAGTCATCATTCCATGTCTTTTGTCACATGATTCGCTTATGTGCCAAGTTTGAGTTTATGCATGTTTTGAGGCTTAAGAATGTAACATGCAAGTTAATGAACACATTTGTGCCTCATTTGCCACCATGATTAACTTGTGGCTTAATATCCATTTTTGTCATGCCTTTGCCAAGTCTCTTCTTTTAATCCATTACGTTGTTGCGAACGTATATGCGAGTTTAAAAGCGTTGGGTTATGTTATGGGTAATTTCTAATGACATGAAATACAACTTGAAAACATGACTTGAAATATAACATGGAAGTTGACATGTGAGTATGTTTGAAAATATGAAATTGGGAATTTACCTATTAAGTTAGGTCTACCCATACTATGGAATTGGGAATTTACCTATTAAGTTAGGTCTACCTTCTTAAAAACTTGAATATGAACATGACACTAGACTAAACATGAATGTGACCAACTCGAGGTTGGGTTGAGTTTGCAACGTAAAACTACCCGGAACCGACCGGCCTAACTAGTAGTTGCAAACAATAGGACCCAATGTGAGAAGTTGGTCATGTTGTGCTTGAACCCGAGGTTAGACCAAGTTGTGGTGTAAAGCTACCCAGAACCGACCGGCTTAACTAGTAACCACAACAAAGTCTAATGTGAGAGGTTGAGGTGCATTAAGTAATTAATGCCACATGATAGGGTTAAGTTAATTTGATTAATGACTCTTAACCAAATATGACATGGACAAATGGGTTAAGTAATTTGATTAGGCTAATGATACTTAACAAAACATGACAAGGTTGGGTAGGTTAAGTAACTTGATTTTCCTAATGACACTTAACCATTTTTATACGACTAGTGGACGGGGTTAAGTTAACCAACACTTAATCAATCCAACACGATAATTTGGTAAGGTTAAGTAAGTTTTCTTAATGACACTTAACCGAAAGATACAGTTAATGGATGGGGTTAAGATTAGACTCAACTAGTCTAAACATGGAAATCGGATGGGGTTAAGTTAGCCTAGACTTAATTAATCCCACTTGGCAGTTTAATGGGGCTAAGTTAAACACTTAACTAATCTAAACATGATGAATTGATGTGGTTAAGTGACCTATACTTAACCCATCTAACTCGTTAATTTATTGAGGTTAAGTTAACTTATACTTAACCAATCTAACGTGAAAACATGATAAGGCTAAGTCACGAATCGCTTAAATACGCTTGACCGATTTGACTCAGTAATTTGATAGGGTCAAGTTAATATATACTTAACCAACTTGAGCATGGTTTGTAGGGTTAAGTCTTGAACTTGGATACTTAGCCAATTTTGACATGATTTGTAGACAGGTTAAGCCATGAACTTAAGTGACACTTAATCCATTATGTAAACCCCAGTTCTGAGGATTAGGTGGATAACCGTAGTTAACAAGGATAACGGGAATAAGGCTAAGTGGTAAACCTTAGTTGAAGAATAACTAAGTAATGATTCTTAGTCAAGGAAATTTAGACCAGTTCATAGATAGATGAGTAATCTGATACGGTAGGTCATCGTTTAAGTATACGAGTAGGAGCAAGTATCGGATTTAGATAAAGGCTCCAGCGAACTGGGTAACGAAGCAGCGGCTTCGGGGAACGTGAGGATATTCTTGGTATCCCTCTGTGAGCTGCCAGGTGATCATACTAGGCTCATTAGAGGTTAAGGTCTGCGTTAGAAGAACCAAGAGTATGCCTTGGTTGCTATACGAGCGACCTAAAGACGGGGATGGATAAGGGATAGTCGACGATACACGGTCGTACCCTAGATAGCATTTCGTCAGGCTACCTACCATCTTTGATCAAGCGTGTACGTACGGAAAGGCAGAGAACACCCAAAAGACCATAATTGCTATCTAATTATGGTTGCGGTAAGGCTAGGATTGTGGGTTGGCCAGTAGTGTGTTCTCATACAGGATTTATCCTGTCTTGTCTTTCACTAGTTGAGGGAGTGGTCTCGTGGGACCATAGCCACGTATAGAAAAAACAGACCTTAGCATCTACATCGGTAGATAAATCGAAAGCTCCCGACCGAGTCCTGTATTTCCTGATTTGCCCTGTGACAGGACTCGGATGGCACGATGTGATACATGTGCATACAGTCATGGAAAAACGATTCACGATGAATGCGTGGGAAAAAGGGCGCGGTTGACGGTTAGCGTAAATCCTAGTGGCCCTGGGTGGTTGAACCAAAACCGAGATACGAAAACGTGCAATAGGTAAGCATAATCCCTAGTAGTCCTAGGTAGCATAAGTCCTAGTTGTACAAACGATGGTTCATGTTGAAAGACCTTAGTTAGATATAGGGTGACAATCCAAACCGACCTTAAGGATCATGGAACTATGTTAAAGTAGTATAGAATCTCATGGGAAAGCCCGTATGGTCTACCGCAAGGGACTGAACATTTACATGGAATAAAACATACGAGTTGAGTAACCTATATATGCGATATATTAGGACCATTACACGACTTTTGAGTAAGGGTCATTCATGGTTAACACATGATACGGTGGGGATACTAGTATGGTAGGTGCAGAGCAAAAATACAGGATAGATACCATGGGACGTTATACGTGATAGATATCTTGGGGATATTATACTTGATAGGAACCTGACGATGGGATACCTTGTTTTATCTTGACATCGTAATTTATCATGACACCTTAGTTTATCTGAGTTCAGTAGTTCATCCTGTTATTTTGATTTAGCTTATCTATCTTGTCATCATGCTTATGTTCATCTCAGTTTCTCATGTCAGTTAACTTTACTAGTTTTTATGCTAATAGTAGATAGGGCTTACTCAGTCTTTTTAACTGACCCGTTTTGTTTCGCCTCTTTTCTTCCATTTCCCCCCCAGGTTACAGGGAGGAAATACTGTTGTTTAGTTCGGACTTCTTCTGCTTGAGGGTCATCAAGGATGGCTTGGACTTTTCTTAGCTATGGCTACTTTACTGTTTTTACTTGGGGAATAATTTATGAAAAAGTCTTTATGCTTCTTTATTATTGCAAGACAGGTTTTGATGTACTCTGATGTAAAAGGCTTTAGACCTTATTTATTCATGTTATGAAAGTTTGATTTTACTTCCGCTATTTTATATGTTCTGTCTTGTGATATTTCTGTGCATGTTTACCAATAATGCCCCTCTAAAGCTAGTGCATTCCTTTGCGAGTGACCCTAGCGGAGGCGGGGTGTTACAATATCATTATTTATATAATTAAATAAATTAATTATAATACCTCTGCCAATGCGGGTCATTACAATCTTCCCCACTTAAAATAATTTCATCCTCGAAAATGCTAAAAGGTAGAGGACGACCCTATCGACTGGTTAGAACATATTTGTTCACTTCTTAACTTCAGTTTCAACTGAACCAATTTAATTTCAAATTATTAATTAATTCTTATCAACGAAAATTTTCAAAAATCCTGAAAATTTTCTAACACCTTAACTTTTTGAAAAAATTTCGCCAGCACCTCCTTTGTACCGGTCAATACGTCAAACTCCAACTCGCCTCTCTGGGCCATCTCCATCCCAAAAGAAAATCAAACAGCCAAGCGGCTTGCCAATTCGGCTCAGAGATCTTATATCCAATAGAAATATAAACTTGTACCTTTTGTCGGCATATCATTATATCCCTTCCACCTGTTATCAATTCAGCGGATACAAAGGTCATCCCAATCAAAATCCAATCTACTTTTATCCACAACACAACCATTCGCTTATATCCGAGCCAAATATCATTTCAACTCGAGTTTCTTCTCAATTCCCAACTCTTAACTTGATTATCACATTACACTTCAAATTTGAATCTCACAATCCAATTTGTCTTGATATCATTCTAATTAAATCTCAGTTACCACTTTACTGTTTTATTTTTAATTCCAATTTGCTTTCACAAATTTCTGTTAAATTTGTTTTTAATTCAAACAGTCTTTCTGGGAGTTTTTAAACAGTTTACTCTTTTCAAAAATCAAATTTTCCTTTTTGAGCATGTCGCTGAGCCCTTAATTAATATTCCATTAGTCAAATCACTTCACTATTTCTTTATCAATATTTGTTAACCAAATATTTTGAATAACCATATTGGGCCTTTTATGTTATTTGGAAAACATTTCTGAATATCGCCTTCCTTTATTTTCTAAACTTTAGAGAATATATACTATTTATAATAGGAAAATATTCCAATTACTTATCTCTTTTCCGATCTCGATTATTTCTATACTTAGGAAATATTCTTTATTATATTTCCAAGCTTACACTTATTTCGGTTAAAACGGATGTTGTGTAAAACATCGTTACGACGACCCAAATATTATATTCAACTAACTTTTATCCAACATTTGATCTTCGAGCCTGGAATCTTACTATTTATTTGTTAATAATGAAATCAATCAAGTTGGGGTATAACTACCTCTCAGACCTTGACTGAATAACATTTATAACGCCAAAACAAATATGACTAACTCGAATAATCAATACCATACAACTAATTCTTCACTTTTAAACACATATACGCTTCCTCTTTCTATTCTTACTAGATTTTATTCTTAGTCTTCCTTTTTGATTTTACTATTCTATTTCTAAGTTCGTTTCCTTATCGACTTCTATATATATCGATACGTTGATTTCTAACTATCAAATTATCTTAAAAATATTCTAACTCCTTAAATTCCCGGAAAAATTCGCCATAACCTCCTTTGTACTAGGAGCATCGGGATATTTTAAATAGCCTCCCATGGCCCTCACCAACCCAAAAGAAAAAGAAAAAGCCAAGCGGCTAGCCGATACGGCGCATAAAATCTCATATATGAATTAAATACGTACCTTTTCGTCGAGCATTATATTTATATACCTTCATACCTTATCCATACCTATATCATGTATGTCTATACCTGCCCAATCTATTTTAACTATACCTGATCGTTTTAACTCAATTCGTTAATTAATTTGTTAATTAACTCTTTTGTCTATTTCACTTTTATATTTGAACATGACATGTTAACCTGCTTATTAACTAATTTGAATCCAAATTTCAAATTTAAGTTCTATATTCGATTTCGAATATCCAATTACAAATCCAATTCACCTTTCAAAGTTCAACTTCAAATTCAAAACTCGATTAACTAATTCCTCTTCGACTTAGTTAATTCTATTCAATTTCTATTCAAATTTTATATTAATTCTATTATTCAAATCTATATATCAAATTCTATAAATTATAAATCCCATTTGAATTTCTATACTCAAATTCTATATATTCAAATCCTATAGTTTAAATTCCATTTAAATTCTATATTCAAATTCTATATATTCAAATCCTATATTTGAATTCCATTTGAATTCTATATTCAAATTCCATATATTCAAATCCTATATTTGAATTCCATTTGAATTCTATATTCAAATTCCATTTCACCTTTGATATTCAAATCCTAAATTTGAATTCCTTTATATTTTCTATATTCAAATTCTATATTTGAATTCCATTTGAATTTCTATATTCAAACTTTATTTGAATTGCTATATTCAAACTCTATTTCAATTCCATTGAATTTCATATATTCAAACTCCCTTTGAATTTCTATATTCAAATCCTATTATTACTCTTCTTTTATTCATTCTTTATTATAAATCCCATTTTGAAATTCAACACAACTTGTCTTTCCCAAAACAAATTCAAAACAGTATCTCTGGTAGTAATTCGTCACTTACAACTCGAAAATGAATAATGATGATGCAACTGTCATCATCGGAATCTATTTTCCAGCGATCGAAGTGAGTTCAGTACTATAAAACCATTTCTAAACGTTTCCACCTTGAAATTTATTTCAAAATATAATCCACACTACTTGTAAAACAATTTAAAATCTCCCAGGATCTTAAATTTTCCTTATTTTTAATCCAAATCCATTTACAAATACTTATCCAATTTTTCCAGAATTTTAATTCAATTTCTGGTTTAAATTTTAGATTTCAGCTCATCTGATTTCACGTATTTCACTTATATGAATTCTGATTGGTTATTTATATAACCATTTTATTTATAATCTTACTCGATTATAATAACAACCAATATATCCATTATATTATAATTTTGATATTCATATATCTTCTCTATATTAAGATATACCCTGGGTAACTTATTTTAATTTACGCTCTTTTCAAAACATATCGTGTCGACCCATCGTATTCGAGTGTTTAGTAACTCCTGCCGATACAGTGGATCAAACTGATCGACCAGAACTCATAAACAACTCAACCAATAAATCTCCACAATATAAAACAAATTTTTATATCAATAATAAATACGCTCACTCGTATATATACACTCAACTCAATCTAGGGTATTACTAACCCCGTCTCTACTGAGTCACGCCACAGAGCCAAGGTAATTCACTTAACTTAAGCTCTGATACCAACTGTAATGACCCGAAAATCCGGTCCAATTTGAGCTGACCGAAAACACGAGTCCAACCCCAAATTAAACTGAAAATCAGGAAATTAATAGAAAGAAAACAGAGGGTGAGGATAGATAAGATGTAAACTTAGAATATAAGAAGAAGAACAAAACATCAGAGTAACACGAACCTCACAGCGGAACGAATAACATATAATATATATATAACTTGAAATATACATCTGTACTTGAATATACATCATTATCAAGTACAACACTTACAACACAGCGGAAAAAATCGATAGCTATATGATCCTGAAGCCTCCTTCTCCAAGCCCTTCCAATATATATGTAAATCCTGACTACTTGACTGCCCCTACAAAATTGGGCACCCAAGAGTTTAGGGAAAATGACAAAATAAACTCCGGGTCAGTCATGGGACTGGGATGAGTAAAACAGTTTAAAACAGTTCGAACAAGTAATGATATCTCAAGACCACACCGTATAATGGAACAGGTTTTTCCCTTATGAGAATCCAAAATATCTTTATATCAAAACCTTTTGATATTATAATAATGTCTATCAACCACAACAATAATAATCATCTAGTAGAAACGCTTTCATCTCACGTTCTACATATACAGTATACAATCAAAACCGCAAGCACGTATTGGGTAATGGATTTCCAACTATGACAAGGTATGGAACCACCTTACGCTAGTGTACCTCTAGAAAGGAATACACTGGGTTCAACAAGAACATCTTCCAACCTGGCCACACATGACCGACCACTCATTTCGCTTGAGTGTATTGAATGTATATCACCAACAGTTGGGATCAGCAACCGTTTCCCGAATGGGACAGCATCAACAATAAATTTTTAGAAGTAAATGAAACTATAGATCAGGTGATTATACACCCTACTTCGGTGCGACCGACTTAGCCATGCTGCCTACTCGATTTCTGCCATTTACCAGTTGATGAGGCTAGAAGCTACGCTTTATCATCATACCAGATTCACTTCGAATGCCACATCGTCAAATCCATCAGATCACCGATTGACGTCCTCAATAATACATTATGTGTTAGCTAAAAGAAGTTTCCTTCTCCGCTTCCACTCTTGGTACGGTTGGAGAAATCAATGTACGTGATCGTCTGGAAATACTTTGTCAGACATCCATCCATACAAATCACCTAGGAATAGGATGAACCGAAGGCACTATTCAATACATCCATCTTAGACACTGTTATCTAAGACTTATACAATAGCCCTTGCACTTTACTCCGTCTTCAATTTATCTTTGGCATATATGATTCGCAACGCTTATGCCAATACAGAGTGGTTCTTTGGATGATAATCCAACCGGTCTCTCCAAATTAACAATGTTAAAATAGTCAAAACTTCGATAGTTTGTGATTTAACTATCGAAGAAAAACAGGTGTGCAAACAACAATATTATTTCCAGATGGGAATTCTATCAATCAATCAATCATCAATCATATATATATATATTCA
Source organism: Allium sativum (assembly GCA_030737875.1). NCBI lineage: Eukaryota > Viridiplantae > Streptophyta > Magnoliopsida > Asparagales > Amaryllidaceae > Allium > Allium sativum. The sequence continues at coordinate 1,028,424,212 of CM060909.1, forward strand.
TATTTCCTCATTTCAATATTTGATTACGTTTCTGATTCTATTTGGAAAAACATTTCCAAATCTTCTTTACTTGGTTTTAAACAGGTGTTTAGATCAACATCGCGACAACCACTCAAACCACTATACTTGTTTACTAAATCACTTAACCACTTTCACTCTCGAACCTAAACCATTTCTAAATTAAAAATGCAGTCAATCAAGTTGGGGTATAGCTATCTCTCAGACCTTAACTGAACAACATTTCAAATCTCGAAATAGGGTAAGTTCATCTTTAACCCTTTAACACTTCCTTATGTAACTCTCGTTTGAATCATCTCTATTCAATAATTCCTCCCTTCGAATAACTATATTTGATAATCTCTCTTACGAATAACTAGATTCGAAAACCTTTCTTCGAATAAACTAAATTCGATTAACTCTATTTATTTAACCCTAATCGATTAACACTTTTTACTTAACTCCTTACTTAACTCCTTTCGAATAACTAATTCGATAACTCCTTTCGATTTAAACTATAATCGATAACTCCTTTCGAATAACTAATTCGATAACTCCTTTCGATTTAAACTATAATCGATAACTCCTTTCGAATAACTAATTCGATAACTCCTTTCGATTTAACTACAATTGATAACTTCTTTCGAATAACTAATTCGATAACTCCTTTGTGTTTAATTCTATTCGACTAACTAATTTGAATAACTCTTATTTATTTAACTCTATTCGAATAAACTAAATTCTATTAACTCCATTTGAATAACTCTAGTTCAATTTAACTCTATCGATTTACTCTAACTGATTAACTCTATCTATCCAACTTGACTCGACTAACCTCTTTTGAATGACATATTCGATTTACTAACTTTCGAAAAGTCCTTCGAATAATCAATATTCTATAACTCACTTCGATTAAACAAATCAATAACTCTTTTCGATTAAACTGTAATCGATAACTCCTTCGATTAACTAATAATCGATAACTACTTTCGATTAACTAATAATCGATAATTCCTTTCCTTTAACTCTATTCGAATAAACTAATATTCAATAACTAATATTCGATTAACTCCTTTTCGAATAAACTATTCATTTATAAAGATTTACTTTTAGTAATGGTTCTTCACTTTACAAATGATTTTCTTCTTATAACAGTTTCCTTTTTATAATGTTTTCCCTTTTATAACGTCCTATTCCGTTATAAATAATTTTCCCTTTTTAACTCTATTTATTTTTATAAATATTTCCGATCAATGCTATTTGTAAATGATTTACAAATATTTCCTTTTTATTTGTTTTACCAAACCATTTCCTTTATATTTGTTTGACAAATATATTCTTTTAACCCTTTTGATTCTTATACTTATTTCCTTTTCTAAAAATCCTTTTTCCTTCTATATATAAAATCCAGTGATTTTATATATGTAAATTATTTTCAAAATATTCTTTGAAAATCTCTTTTTCCCATTCCGGTATTTCTATGGTACTTAACACATTAAATCACGATGACCAATATCGTTCAAACACATATAATCGACAACAGATTATATATCACATCATATATCACAATATATGAAAAACAATAAAATAACTATTGAGGAACCCATTCGGATTCCTCCAACCTGTTTCCCTTCATCCACAGATGTTACACAATACAATCAACATCACTTTCAGTTCCATATGATATATTCTATTAAACAGAATCAATATAGAAATTCAACTAACTGACTAGCAGTTCAATCAAACAGTCAACACACAGACAATCAGCCAATATTTATCAGTTCCAAAAATACAACATGAAATTATAAACTGTTCAGAGTTAGTGAGATTTACTCATTTTGGCAGTTCATCGTTAAAAAACGATAAACTGTTTGTTTTGATTTGAATCAAACAATTTATTTCGCCATAAATTCAAATGAGCTCCACTCCACTCCCAGTCAGTCCCATTGGGTAGTGCCCGTCCATATGATCCTGTCGGATCTTGTTTTGCTGAATTCTGATCACGTATGGTCGAGATATGATTTATACAAGTTTGAACTATTTAAAATAAACACAAACCTAATATGATTTATTAAACGGGCTTTACCACTTTCAAAAGATCGGCCCACCATGGATTAAAACCCACCCGCTACTGCTTTCTTTCTTACCAAAACTTCATGTCACCAATTCAGGAAAACCAGTATCCTCCTTCTACAAACCCCCTTTGCTTCACGGATTTCCACCCAGCATCACCATCAGAAAATCAAGGGAAAAATACCATACTTCCTCTCGTTAATCACTCTTCAACCTAAACTCAGAAATACTGAACTCGATTCACCACCTTCGAAGACATCGCGGACCTCGTGGTGCCTGGTACAGGAAACTAGCGAAATCATTTTCCATTGAATTCATCAAAAACTGGCAAACGGATTCTAAATCACTCTCTGGTCCCAAAAACATACTCGAATTCAACCACTAAACCCTCAAACTTCCCAAACTTCAAATCCTAATTGACCCAGTAGTACGCTGCCCTAGTTCCAGCGACAAAAGGTGATGTCTAACCCTATACAAATCATACTGGGATGAAGAGAAATGAAGTAGGAGTTCGAATACATATGTCTCAGGATTTTTCGATTTTTATTTGGATTGTGATGATTTTTGAAAGATCAAAGAAATGGGTTTGGGAGAAAAAAACCAACAGCGGTTTTTTTTGTTTGACTGAGAAATGACTTTTAATTAGGTTTTAGAAATGTTAGGATATTTTATAGTGGATAACTTGGCTTGTTGGAGGATCCTTGTCCACTCATCCTTTTTATTTCTTTGGTTTTATATTTGTTTTAGCCTTCTAAAAATCCATGCGGTCACACATAATACCCAAAAATCACGAAACTGGGCATGTAGCTAGAGCTCGACATTACGGTCTCAACGAAACTGGTTTCGTCGAATTCTGACTCCGTTTGCTCACACAACGTATTTTTTTAACCATCAAAATACTGACTGTTTCTCACTCTAAAAATCCGTACGACCACACAGTGAGTCTAAAAATCACGAAACTGGAAATCTAACAACTATTTGACATTGTGGATCCAACAAAATTAGTTTCGTCGAATTCCGACTTCGTTTGTAAAAACTGGCTATTTTTAAAACTCTGAATGACCCATTTAAATATATAAATATATTTAAATATAATTAAATTAAATATAAATAAATTTATATTTTCGTATATATTCACAGTAGAATACCATACAGTTCAGAATATTCCCATATGAATTTCTAACTCGATATTCACTTCCGGGTCAACCCGATATTCGATTTATATTGAAATTCCTTTTAAAAATATAAATAATTTCTTTATAAATTATAAAGGAATTCCACAGCGACTTTTCTAAAATTTGATTTGGACGTAAATCAAAATCTACATGACGACTCTTCCACTAGAAAGATATACTCCACCAGCTCCACACGTTACTTGTTTCACAGAAATCCGGCTCAAAACGAACCTGTACATTCAGTTGAAGTTCGAATCACCAATTTACGAACTGCAGCGCCATTTCGAGCTCGATTTTAATTATATTATAACTCCACGTTCAAACTGTCATTTATATAATATATTCGTTATTCAAATTCAATTCCAAGCTGAATTAAATATCACAGATGATCCAATTCACACCATATCGCCATTTCAGCCAATTCTGATAATTTCAGAATTAAATATATTATTTAATTTATTATTTTAATTAAATATTCACCATTATTTAATTCCATGACCATTTACTATTTATATAATTAAATAAATTAATTATAATACCTCTGCCAATGCGGGTCATTACACAACACATCAGAACAAATAACAGCAGATTTTTATAAACATCATAATAATGTTACATCAGAATACAGAATATCAGAGTACATTGAATATAATAATAATACAGCGGAAGATAATTTACAATGAACTTAATACAATGCAGCGGAGTCAATAATCTGATACAGTGTAAGTCTATCAATGCTCTGGACACAGCTTTAAGCTTCCATCCAGAATCCTGCTTAACAAATAAATATCTGCAAAAAAAGCCACTCGGCTGCCCGTGTGGAAATTATGGACACTCGAGTTTGCAAGTGAAACAAACTACGGGTCAGTCATGGGACTGGTATGAGAAATCTTTACTTAACTTAACTAGTAATAAGGCTAATCACAGGACCATGCCGCTAACGCGGAATGGGTTTACTCCATTGGATTTCTAGTGCATAAATAAAATAAATTCATTAAACAATGTAGTGGTTTTTAGAAAAATGAAACCATTATAAGACTCAAGTTCCATTACACAATGCAACGCAAACCAGAGGATAGAGTTTTACCTTATAATGGTCGAAAATGCTTGATACGATAAAATTGGATTTGATATTATTATTAGTGTATATATGTTTCAAAAACATTTCAATCATAATGTATCAATCATAGACGGCATAGTACCCCATCCTACTATGTCGCCATACTAGTTCTACAATCAAAACCGCATGGTGTCATATTGGAAGTTGGAATTCCATCATGAGTCAAGGCTATAAATGATCTCCTTACCGATTCGAGACACTCTAACAATATCTCCCCCGCAGTGAACCCTTGGATACTGCAAGGCCGGTCCACAAATAACGTAAGCGGATTAGTTATGCCTAAACACACGTTTCCCTAACCAATTGAACCTATAAAATGGTCACAATCAACCAATAAATCCGAGGCCTCAAAATCCATCATCCACATAAGTAAAAATGTCAAGGCTTGTAAACGCTGACACCACTTCTAGCTAGAAAGTAACATGTGCACTCCATGCGTTCCTTTGCTCCGTTTCTGACTCATACCGGGGTGTGAGGCTCGCGAGGTAACGTAATACAAAAGGCTATGCCGAAATAAGCTATGCTTTGATCATCATCCACAAGACTCTGCTTTTCAACAAAAGCCTCGATCAATTGCATCTTGGCAAGCCACAATGACAATTCACTCCATGTGATCGATAACTACCAATATATAACCTTCGAGCTCATGTGTCTCCAAGAAGGGTGTTAAGCAAGAGAATAAATTCTCCGCCACCACAGATATATATTAAATGGAAATCAATTTAATTACATGGAATGAAATCCAATGTCAGACACACATCCATTTACAAGTCCGTTCTGGGTCTGAACGAAACCAGAGACACCTTATTCCTCGTCCCATATGTCCAATATGGAAGAGAGGTGCTTGCATATCCGGACAATCAACATGTACGTCCGAACAACTACCATTTTAACCCTTTACTAGTATCTAATCAATGTCGGGCGATGTGAAGATCGTCGGTCTTTAACGACCGTCTTCAATGTCTTCGATTTTTAGTCGTCTTAATAATTATTCAGAATGGGTTAAACACGGTCTTTCCGAATAACTCGCGTATTTTATAATTAAAAATTAAGTGCTATAAAGACACATCATGCGCCTCATTCCAATTCAAAATATTCTTTTAATAAAATGTTCATATTATTAGGGAAAAGTTCCCATTAATTTTATCAAAGATAAATTCTTTTAAATTTATTCTTTAATCTACTTTTTAAAGATTCCTTAAAACTTCAATTTGATTTTAATATTAAAAATCATTGCTTTATGATTATTCAACTTTTAAGAACTTAATCTTATCTATAGTTGGGTTAAAGAACCAATGTCATTTAAAATACAGTTCACGATAGACCCAAAATCATCTTCCATTAAATATGGAATATTCAAAGAAATCAAATCAATACATAATCGATATAAATCTCCGTATCAGACCATTTGTATAAATGGAATAACGAAAAAGCCTTTTAAATTCCATATATAGTAACAGTCTTCTTTTACAGAAGCCTATCTCGATTATTATCAAATCGAATTTCCATTCAATTCCAATTTAATATATTAAATTGGAAATTTTGACTTTAAAAAATTTCTTTTCAAATCTTAATGAGAGGTTTATAAATCCCAAATTATATTTTCACTGTTAATTGGGTTAAAGAACAAATGTCGTTTAAAACATAGTTCACAATAAACCCAATTCACATATCATTTTATTCCAAGTACTGGATATAATTGGAAACTCTAATAATTTCAATTAAAAGATTTATTCTTTTCATACGGGGTTTAAGAATAGTGTTATTTAAGACACCATCCATGACAACTCAAAATCTAATTCTTTTATTTAATTCTAATTAAATATTAATTAATTAGAGGACTTCATTAAATCTTAATTTAAAGGACTTATCCTAGTTAGTAACTTGTTCATTTCGATAAAAATATATTTTTATCTTTTGTCCATCCAAAAACGGACATAGAAATCATCATTTTATTCTACGTTGATTATTATTTTATTATATTCGTTATTTAAAAATATTCTTTACATAAAAAGATTCTTTACGTAAAATATTCTTTGTGGTGCAGTATTCTTTATTTTAAAATATTCTTTATATTAAAATGTCCTTTAAAAATATTCTTTATTTAAAAGATATTTTGAATCGGAATGTGACTCAATCATTTACCATATAATTTTGGTTATATGGATTTCATACATCGCATGTACACGACAATAATGATAAATACTCATTAAATCATCCATTCACATCCAAAGTGGAATTTACAACTGTGTGAGCTCTAAAATGAATAAATAACGCTCAACGCCGTCTGTTAATCCGTCAATTGAAATTCAACTAAATATTGGGATTAGTATATGTCAAATATGATCCCAATACGCGTGTGAGGTTTTCAGCCCACAACAGTTCATATAAATAAATAATTAGTTAATGAATTTAGCCAATTTTAATTCCGCTAGTCATGCTGACGATAATGAATAACATGTTATCATATTCCTAGTGCCGAATAAAGATGTCTTTTACTCGCATAATTTTCCTACATGTTTTCTAATGTCTAATAAAATGTAATTTATTTACATGGCATTGATGTTGATGACAAACGAAAAGATAATTTTCATTTTCCTTTATTTGTATGCAATTTCCACTTCAAACTTTAACAAATCAAAGAGATAGTTTTATTGTATATGTTTTCAATGTATAACCTAAGGCATAAAATGTTTATTTTAAATTGCATACAGATTTTAATGTATACAATAACACATAAAAATGTCACTTTTACTTTCATACAAATGATTCTTTATTTCTCATACAAATTCTAATGTATGTTTTGCAAATAAAGATGATTCTTATATTTGCATACAAATTATATTCCAACAAAATATATAAAAAGTGATACGTTCATTTTGTTGACAATCCTCTTTTAACCAAAATGAATATTTTTGTTGTAACACTAATCTATTTACCAAAAATGCTATTTGTGTTTTGATACAAACCTATTTAACAAAAATACTATTTGTGTTTTAACTCTTTTATTTATCAAAAATGTGATTTTTGTTTTATTACAAATCTAATTAAAAAAAATGTAATTTTTTGTTTTCAACCATCATATTTAACAAAATGTAATTTTTTGTTTTAACTATTATATTTTGACAAAAATGAATATTTTGGTTCAACTAATCTATTTGGCCAAAGTGTATATTTTGACAAAAATATATATTTTGATTCAACTAATATATTTTGACAAAAGTGTATATTTTGACAAAATATATGTTTTGATTCAACCAATCTATTTTGACAAAAGTGAATATTTTGACAAAAATGCATGGTTTGATTCAACCAATCTACTTTGACAAAAATGAATATTTTGATAAAAATGTATATTTTGGTTCGACTAATCTATTTCAACAAAACAATAAAGATAATGACTTTGTTTTGTCGATAAATCTATTTCAACAAAACAATAAAAATGTTAACTTTTGTTTTGTCGACAATTCTAATTCAACAAAACAGATAAACGTGATGTGTTTATTTTGTCGACAATTCTAATTCAACAAAATGAAAAAAAGTGATATGTTTGTTTGTTTATATTTTTCTATTCAACATAACAAATAAAAATGATAATTTTATTCGTTTACAATTTCTATTTAACAAAAGTGATATTATTGTTTTAACACAAATCTATTTAACAAAAATGTTATTTTTGTTTTAACCATTATACTTTGACAAAAATGCCAATTTTGTTTCACCGGTTACATTTTGACAAAAATGACAAAATTGGTTTCAATTATTATAATTTGACAAAACGACAAATTTGATTTCAACCTTTATAATTTGACAAAAGCGACAATTTTGATTTCAACCTTTATCATTTGACAAAAGTGACCATTTGGTTTCAACTTATATGATTTGACAAAAGCGACCATTTGGATTCAACTAATGTGTTTTGACAAAAATATAAATTTTGTTTTAACTAATGTGTTTTAACTAATGTGTTTTAACAAAAATGTATATTTTTATATCAACTAGCATATTTGACAAAAATGTTTATTTTAATTTCAACTAACATTTTTGACAAAGATGTTTATTTTTGTTTAATCCTTTTTAATGAACAAAATGTATTCATTCTTTCTAATGAACTAAAATGTCTCATTCATTCTAATGAACAAAAATGTCTCATTCTTTCTAGTGAACTAAAATGTGTATTTTTGTTCAATCATTTTTAATGAACAAAAATGTTTCATTCTTTCCAATGGAAACTAAATTAAATTGAAAATGTATTTTTTTTCCTTTTTTTTATGTTCGCTCTTTTTATTTAAACCAAATGACAATAAAAACATGACATTTAAATCTATTCTTTTTATTTCATCTAAAACGACAATAAAAATGAATCTTTTATTTCTACTGTTTTGTTACATCTAAATTGGCAATAAAAATGTAACTTTTAAAACTATGTTCTTTTCATTTTAAACAATGAAACACTAAAAATAAGATCTTTTAGTTGAAACAATTCGACACTAAAAATGTGTGCTTTTAGTTGAAACAATTCAACACTAAAAATGTGTTCTTTTTAGTTGGACAACTTTGACGTTAAAAATATGTTCTTTTTATCTAAAAAGAAAATGACAAGAAAATAAGTTCCTTTTACATTTTAACTAATTAAAAAAATAAAAATGAAATCTTTTATTTCAACTCTAGTTCATTTACAAGAACCATATTTCATGTGAAAATAAAAAAATGAGATTTTTATTTTAAGTTAATTCCAATGTTCACGTGCCAAAATAAAGATGAAATCTTTAATCTAAAATAATCCCATGTTCATGAATCAAAATAAAGATGAAATCTTTATTCTAAAAATAATTCCATGTTCATGAATCATAATAAAGATGAAATCTTTATTCTAACTCTCAATCCCAAGTTTATGTCTTCAATAAAAACTATATTTTTATGAATAAATCACATCAATATTAACGAATTTAAAAATAAAAGTTGAAATGTTTATTTCAATCAAATCTGTATGCATGGATCTAAAATGAAAGATATAGATCTGAATGATAGTAAATCTAGAAAATAGAAGAACGATTTTACTGTAAACTATAACCATATCCATAGATCTAAAATAAAATAGGATTTTAACCACAACTAGAGATTCAACCTAAAATGAAATTTCGTCATAGACCAAACAAATTATGAATATCAGAATACACCACAAACAACAATCAATAAATTCTAAATCACAAACATCACAGATCTGAGTTATCAACATACATACAATGATTTTAAAAGCAAGAAAAATAATTAAAATTTAATTTAAATATTAAATCAAAATTCTCACATTGCTTTTTTTAATTTTCAAAGTGCTCCGTTTCAGATTTGGTTTGTTCCATCCTATAGATCTCAATTTTGTGGTTCCAATGAATTTCGTTTCGTCAAATTCTGATAAGGTTTGAGAAAGATATGATCGGTTATACATTGAATACATAAATTACATAATTAGATTTATAATTAATTCTAAATTACATTCAAATCTCCTTCTTCATTCCTGGAAATAAAGCCGCAACCCCTTTCTTCTATTTAGAACCCACTTTCACGCTTCCGTCCTTGGAAATCGCACCACCCCCATGTCTCCAGAGATCGATCAACTATCACCACTCGAAAGCCCCCACCTTCCTCTCGCCGACGCCCCCCCAAGTGGTGCAACTCGCACCCTCCTGGTCATCGGAAAACTCGAGCGAAACTTTCCGGTTTGAGCAGCGATCTCACGTTGTTTACTTCACAAAAACAGATCTCGACCGTTGAAGCTAAAGATCTTAGAAAGGTCCATGATTTTTACTTTTTATTTGTGTTAAAATTTGGATTGGATCGAGAGATAATAGGGATTGAAATCTTGACATTTCTGGCCATTGAGGGTTGGTAGTGGCGGCTCAGGCATAGGAATTAGGGTTTGGGGTTTGAATATTATACGGTTATTTATAATATAACATTATTTTATTCTTTAATTTTAATTAAGGCCCGTTATCTCTTAATAACTCCAATTCCACCCCCAACGAAGGATGTCCCTAGCCAAATACCACTATTTCGGACCCAATGGACTAGGTCCCGTCAGCCCGTTTGATTGTTTCGGCCCACTTTTCTTTATTTTAAAATATAAAACATTTAATTATTTAATTTGATCATACATTTAATTTTACCAGGGCCACATACTGACTCTAAAAATTACATAAAAATTATTTCTCGCTTTTTTCGACGATACGGTCCTAACAAAATTAATTTCGTTGAATTTGGAGACCGTTTGAAAAATGGCCATTTTTTGGTCGATCCGATTTGTCTGAAAATGAAAAAACACATTTTCTTTCGCCACGCTCACATATTGATTCCAAAAATTATGAAAATTGGAATCTTACAATAATTTGGCATTCTGGATCCAACAAAAGCGGATTCTTCGAAAACGGAGGTCGTTAGCAAAATGGCAATTTTTAATATTAAAAAATATATATAAATTCTACATCGACTACTCTGAATTTTAAACTGGACATAACTTTTGATTCCTGCTATGAAATTTTGATTTTTCAGATTCGTTGCAAAGCTATTTTTAAATAGATTCTAATATTTTTGGTTTCACTAAAATCCGATTTAATTTGCATCCTGTACAGTCAGTCAAAGTTCAGATTCAAATTTTCAAACTACCGCACTATTTCTAATTCCTTTTATAATTAAAATAAAAATATTCGTTTTAACTTCGATGAAAATAAAATTTTAATTGTTATTATTTAAAATAAATTATTTTAACTATTCAAAATCCATTAAAATTTCTAAAATAATTTTTTTAAATTGGTTCCAAAATTCCGAGTTGTTACAGGTATTTATATCGATTTTATAATGAATATCGAAAAAAGTTGGTTTCGAAATCTGATATTTTGAAAATATTATCATTTTAATATTATAATGATATGGAATATTCAATTTCGATTTACGTTTTAAATGGAAATCGATGAAATATATGTAATATATATATTCAATGGCCTGAATAGAACGTGCCGCGCCGCGGTCTTTCGCGAATTCGACCATTGACTTTGAATTGATATTACGGGAGATCTGAGCGTCAGATTCTCCTAAAACTAGAACCGTTGGATTCGTATCGAAAAGCGCTTTCAAATTAATAAAAGAGATTTGAAATCTAACTATTGCATTTGGAATTATGTCTAAATTAAATTTGGAAAATGTTGGTGTAAGTGCAGTTCGATGACCGTTTATGGAAATCAACTGAAAGGGCCTCAATAAAATTATTAAAAATATTGATAATTTGTGTAAAATCATAATAAATGATTTGGATATAATTAGGATGAAATATTACATATTTAAAAAGATAAAAATATATTTTTATCGAAATGGACTAGTTATTAACTAGAATTATAATCCAATTATTTTTAAATAAATAAATTGGATAGAGAAAGGGTTTTAATATAACCAGAATGTCCAATATATGAACTGGAATGGATTTGAAGGGAAATTATATTTGGAATATTTTGACGTTGGATTTTGTGATTATACAAATATTGTGATGGAAATTTTAAAGATATATTTATATCGTTATTTCCAATACGATATTTGTTGGTTTCAGAATTTGATATTGAATATAAGACAATATATTTTCTATTCAGAGCCTTGTATTTAATATCAAATGGGTTTTTGGGTTTGTCGTGAGTGGTGTATAGCACTGTTCTTAAAACCCAGTTGAAGAAAGAATAAATCTTTTTTATTAAGATTTAGTGAAATTTTCCAACTAATCGATATTTAATTGGAATTGAATAAAAGAATTAAATTTTGGGTATGTCGTGAATGGTATCTTCAGTAACACTGTCCTTAAACCCCGTTAGAAAGGAATAAATCTATTAATTAAGATTATTTGATTTTCCAGTTACATTTGGTAATTGGAATAAAATGGAATGTGAATCGGGTTTATCGTGTAATGTGCTTTTAACGACATTCGTTCTTTAACCCGATTTACAGTGGAATGTGATTTGGAATTTATAGATCTTTTATTAAGATTTAGAGGAAATTTTCCAAAGTAAAGTTTTCCAATTTAATATAATAAATTGGAATGGAATTCGATTGGATAATAATCGAAGTGAGCTTATGTGGAGGAAGACTGTTAATATATACGGAATTTAAAAGGATTTGTCATTATTCCATTTATATTATTAGCCGGAGACGGAAATTGATTGCAATTATATATTGAACTGTTTTCCATGAAGATTCCATAAATAATGGGTTGTGATTCGGGTTTCTCGTGAACTGTGTTTTAAATGACATTAGTTCTTTAACCCAGTTAAAGATAAGATTAATTTCTTAACTTTGAATAATCATTAAGTAATGATTTTTGAGATTAAAACTGAATTAGAGTTTTAATGAATCTTTAATTAGATTGGAATGTGAATGAGATAATTAAATTTATCGAATTCACGAAATGATCGAGAATGGAGTATCACTAGTTTTGCTCCAAGCGATAGTTAAATCATTAATTAGATTTGAACGTGAAATGGTAAATAATTTTACTGATAACATCATGGTGTTAGAAATGGAGTATTTCCAGTTTTGCTCCATGGGATGAATAGGTTGGGATTAGGAAATATAATAAATGATTACTTCGATTTTGGTTTGAATTGATATCCAATGGAAGATTAAAGAATAAATTTAAAGAATTTATCTTTGATAAAATTAATGGGAACCTTTCCCAAAGGATATGAATATTTAAATAAAAGAATATTCAGAATTGGAATGAGGCGTATGTTGTGTTTTAATAGCACTAGTTTATTATACAAGCAAGTTATTTGGAAAGACCGAGTTTATCTCATTCTGAATAACTGAATCGACGATAAGTTGCAATGAAGATGGTGGTTGAAGACCAGAGGTCTTCACATCGTTTGGATGATTACTGATGTCTTAATTGGGCACCCAAGACGAGGTAATAAGTTTTGATCGTCCAAATGTACTTGGAGATCGACCAGATATGCGAGGACCTCTCTCCTGTATTGGATATATGGGACGAGGAATAAGGTGCCTCTGGTTTTGTTCGGAGCCAGAAAGAACTTGTAAATGGATGTGTGTCTGACATTGGATTTTATTCTTTGTTGATTGATCTCTATTAAATATATATATGTTTGGTGGTAGAGAATTTATTCTCTTGCTTAACACCCTTCTCTGAGACATACGAGCTCAGAGGTTATATATCAATAGACATTAGTCGCACGACGTGAATTGCCTGTGTGGCATGCTGAGATGCAAATGATCAAGGCTTCTATTGAAAATCTAAGTCTTGTGGATGATGATCAAAGCATGGCTTTAGTATAGCATAGCTTTGTGTATAGCGTTAATTCGCGAGCCTCACACCCCGGTGTGAACCAGAAACATGAGGGACTTCAGGGAGGGCATGCGTTTCCTTCAAGCTAGGAGTGGAGTCATGGTATAGAGCCCAGACATTTTACTTATATAGATGATGGATAACGAGGCGCCTCCGTTATATCGGTCACTACGGGGCCGATGAATTATATGGTCAACATACTAACCATTTCGCCCATAGAGTGGGGAAACGCATGTTCAGGGATTTTAATCCACTTAAAATGTGGACCGGCCCTGACGGTCCTGGTGCAGTTGCGGGTGTTCCTGAGACATGGTAGGCCAGATTGTCTCGAATTTGCACAGGATGATCCCTTTGCCTTGGTTCACAGATGGAAATCCAACTTCCAATACGTGACATTTCGGTTTTAATTGTAGAGCCTAGTATGGCGACATAGTGGGATAGGGCACTATGTCGTCTATGATTGATACATTTATATTTGAAGTTGATTTCTTCACTTATAGTAATAATAAAAGATAAATTTCGTGTACCAAGCATATTTGGCTATTATAAGGTAAAACTCCATCCTTCGGCTTGCGTTGCATTGTGTGATGGGTCCTGAGTCTTATAATAACTTTATTTTCTTTAAGTAGCATTGTGCTGTTTGTTTTATGCAATGGTATTCATGGGGGTAAACCCATTCCGTGTTATACGGTGTGGTCCTTTGATTTTCCTGACTTTAAAATCAAATTAGTAACTGTTTTAGTTCTCACACCAGTCACATGACTAACCTGGAGTTTATTGTTTTAACCTAAACTCTAGGTACCCCTATTTACCACACGGGCAGCTAGTAGTTTTGGTTTTGTAGATATTATATGTAAGGACCCGAAACTTCCTCGGTCTCCGAAGAGAAGAGGAAGAACGGATTGCCTTGAGAACAAGACGAATCAGAACACAAACAGAAGAACATTTCATTGCTTATTACAATAATTCCATCAAAATATAAGAATACACAGAGTATGAATAAATATTACACACCAGAAAAATATCAGAGATTACAATAAATTAATACAGCGAAAAATAATACAAAACACAACTGAAAGAGATAAACAGATACAGAGCTTTCCGGATATCATTCTAACTCTAAACCAGGATCCTGTGAATATAAATCTGCAAAACCAAAACTACTAGCTGCCCGTGTAGAAAAGGGGCACCCAGAGTTTAGGTTGAAACAATAAACTCCAGGTCAGTCATGTGACTGGTGTGAGAAATGAAACAGCTATTTAAAACTTTACTTTAAAAGAGAGTAATTCAAGGGACCACACCGTATAACACGGAACGGGTTTCCTCCCAAGAATACCAGTGCATAGAATAAACAACGCAATGCTTTTTGGAAAAATGAAGCTATTATAAAACTTAGGTCCCATCACACAATGCAAAGCAAGCCGAAGGATAGAGTTTTACCTCATAATAGCCAAACATGCTTGGTATGTTTAAACAAATCATTTTGATACTATTATAGTGTATGAAAAACAACTTCAAATACAAATGTATCAATCATATACGGCATAGTGCCCCATCCCACTATGTCGCCATACTAGGCTCTACAAATAAAATTAAATGTCACGTATTGAAAATTGGATTTCTGTCATGAGTCGAGGCCAGGGATAGCTCCTCGCTGCTTCGAGACACTATAGCAAATGTCTCAGGATTATGCACTCTGGGCAGCCCTTATAATTGGTTGGGTCGGTCCTCCGCTAGTTTGAGGAATGGCAATTCCTGAACACACATTTCCCGATCCTCTCGGACCTATCTATCGGCTCCGAAGAGACCGTTATTACCGAGGCGCCTCACAATCCAACAACTACATTGGTAAAAATAATATAAATTCAGGGCTTGTAAAATGCTGACACCACCCATAGCTAGAAAGAAACGTCGTGTTCTCCCAACGGTCCGATTCCGTTTTTGACTCACACCAAGGTGTGAAGCTCGCGAATTAATGCCATACACAAAGCTATGCCACACAGACCATGTTTTGATCATCAACTACAAGACTCTGCTTTTCAACAAAAGCCTTGATCACTGCATCTCAGCATGCCACACAGGCAATTCATGCCATGCGACTGATATCTTTCGATATATAACCTCTGAGCTCGTAAGTCTCAGAGAAGGGCGTTAAGCCAGAGAATAAATTCTTCTCCGCCAAACAGATATATATTTAATAGAAGTCAATCAGCAAAGAATAAAATCCAGCGTCAGACGCACAATCCAGTTATAAGTCTGTTTTCGGTCTGAACGTAACCGGAGGCACCTTATTCCTGCCCCATATGTCCTATACAGGGGAGAGGTCCTCGCATATCCGTCGATCTCCAAGTATGTCTGGATGATCACCACTTATTACCCCGTCTTGGGTGTACAACCCAATCAAGACATCAGTAATCATCCAAACGATGTGAAGACCTCCGGTCTTCAACCACTGTCTTCATCGTTGACATATCTTCGAATCAGTTATTCGGAATGGGTATAAACCCGGCCTTTCCGAATAACTCGCGTATATATTAAACAAGTGTTATAAAAACAAAACATATGCCTCATTCCAATTCTGAATATTCTTTTATTCAAATATTCATATACTTGAAAAAGGATGCTAAGAAATGGTAGGATCGTGTAGTATGGAGAATAAATATAGAATGGTAAAGTAGTAGTTGTAAGTATTCTGGTTCGGACCACTGTCTTATGTCCAGTCCCAGAATCACTTCTGGAATTTCACTAACACAACAACCCTCACTTCACCCATAGGAATAGGTTTACAACTACCCGAACAGCCGAACGGGATTTCTTGCCTCAATTGCTGAAGAGGACTTCCACAATACAAAATAATTGATGACTTGTTTGTGTTCTTATTAACACGGATATGTCAAGTTGAAGTACACCCTTCCTATAACCTTTCCTTGATGATAGTAGTGTAATTCGTGAAGGAATATAAAAGGTTTAAAAGAATAAAATCTTTAGAGTATGAAGATGAAGTGCTTAGAGATCTTTTAAAAAAAGATAGAAAGAATTGTATTAAGAATATTCGGTGATTTTATCACTTAATCAAGTCTCTATTTATAATATACAAAAGGATATAACTTATCACGAAGAGATTTGATAAAAAATATGGATAAGAAAGTTGTGACTCTTTATTTAAAGTTGCAACTCTTCGTATTCAGTTGCCTGAATGAAAATTTCAGATGTCTGTTTTTATTTAAAAACAAAACAGCAAGAAAATAGGCAATTTCGAAGCAGATTCAGATGTCTGAATTAAAAAATTCAGATGTCTATTTTTGAATAAAACTCAAACAGCAAGGAAACAGGCCATTTTGGAGATTATTCAGACGTCTGAAATTTTTGACTCAGACGTCTGAATTTATTCTTTGCTTCAGTAGGCAGACGTCTTAATTAAATAATTTAGATGTCTGTTTTCTATAACAGATCTATGCCTTGTACATGTCATATATAAAATCATATATATATATATATATATATATATATATATTAAAACGTGCATGTGTGTGTTTCATCAAGGAAGATTTTGACGATTAATACTATTACTAACAGACTCTAAACATATTTAATCTTCAATTATATCTCCTGAATCTGTTGTTGAGTATCTTCCTGCAAAACAAAGTTAGTCGATAATAATATATATGTACATGTATAGTTGTCATAATCGAAACGCCATATAGCGAGATCCAACATTCTCCCCCTTAACTATACATGTAACTCCCCCTGTCAATATGCATATATATTTCCCCCTTTGTCATTGACAAAAACAAGATACTTATGTAAACAATTCACATGAATATTCACAAACACACAAACAATTCGCATACATAATAAGCACAAACAAACAGACAAATGATAGACATTTTAAGCTCATTCAAACGACTAAATTATGGGATAAAATTTTGATTCCATGAATATTCAAACAACAGAATCTGGGATTTAGTTGACTGAATATATAATTTTTCTGAGTTATGCATATGATATTCATGTTTATATATAACTTGTAAGTTTATATTCAGGTTCAATATATATTTCATGTCACAAGATACAATTTGATCATACGAAAGCATATTTACACAATCATTTAGATATGTATTCATATATAAGTCAAAAGAGAAATTGTAAGCTTTATTTACTTATGAGCTTATGATATATGAAGTATTTCCATAAGAAACTATATAAAAATATGTAGAAATGATATAGTATATCAATTGTCCATTAATATGAAATATGATGTGTAAAAGAATAATTGCATATCAATATAAATATATAAGATTACTAATTTTTCCGATTTATTCTTTCATTTTGAGCTATGTTTCCAAAAATTTCAGAGATATTGGAATAACCTTGTTGTTGTGGTGTACCTGCAAAAAATATGATAAATACTTTGGTACCCACTTCCTTTTTCAGGGTCCAAGGGTTAAATGGAAGGTAACTATGCCCAAGAGGGTGTAATGGAACCTTTAAAAATAAAATTTTCATTATTAACTACTGAATCAAAATAATCATCTACATATCTTTCTCTATTTTTCCAATTTACAAGAACCCATATACTTAAATAATTTATATTTATATTTTCTTTGGTACTTCTAGATTTATTATAAATATCTCTAGTCATAGGAGTATTCAAATTTCAATAAAAATTGAATCTTGGATTTATTCGTGCTTTAGTACTAACGGTGATATTTTTCATAAAAGCATATCTAGTACTATTCGTCTGATTAGTTTTATTATATCCTAAACCACTTTTGTCGTGTAAAGGTCTAGAACTAGATAAAATCACATTTAAATCATTTTTACCTTTATTGAATTTTGCAAACTTATTTGT
Organism: Allium sativum; assembly: GCA_030737875.1. Lineage (NCBI taxonomy): Eukaryota > Viridiplantae > Streptophyta > Magnoliopsida > Asparagales > Amaryllidaceae > Allium > Allium sativum. Next base: position 1,028,442,763 of record CM060909.1, read on the forward strand.
ACATTTTTCAAATTTGATTCCAAAGTCACGATTAACACTTTCAAAAGAAATTTTGCTACTTTTTAAATTATCATTTTCCTTATTTAATTCAGAATTCTTCCTTTTCAAGGTACTATTCTCATTTTCAAGATGATAAATTTGAGATTCTGAATTAAAAGACGATTGTAAATTTTCAAATTTTTCTCTTGAGTCACAAATTTCTTTTTGCAAAATATTATTATTAACTTTTAAAAAATCACATTCTTTAGATAATTCTAAATTCTTTCCAATTAAAGCATCATTCTCTTTTTCAAGAGACCGAATTAAAGAACAAGAATTATTTAAAGAATCTTCTATAGATGCATTTTTATTTTGTAAAAGATCAATTTATCTTCTAGTCGCTCGTTTTCTTTTTGAAGGAAACCTTTTTGAAAAACAAGCTCTTCTAAAGTATTTTTGAAACAATTGGCTTCTTTTACTAAAAAATTATTTTCCTCTTTTAATTTGGAATTTTCTTGCTCACAATCTTTAGATTTGGCTAAAATAATTGCATTAAGTTTACCCAAAATTTAAAATCTTTTAACAATTTTTCATGGTCTAATAAAAGATCTTTATATAATGAATCTACACATACCGATTGTGATCTGACTGTAGCCATGAGACATTGTTCTTTTGATTCTGCTTTGTTGCTCTTCTTCTTTCTAATTCCTTAACTAAATTTCTTTATTGCCATATATTCTAGGATGTTGTTACGATCTCTAGAATCCCTTGCTCTGACACCAATCGAAAAAGGAGGCTAAGCAATGGTAGGATTGTGTAGTATAGAGAATAAATATAGAATGGTAAAGTAGTAACTGTAAGTAAAATCACACGGTCGATTTTATACTGGTTCGGACCACTGTCCTACGTCCAGTCCCAAACTCACTTCTGAAATTTCACTAACACAACAACCCTCACTTTACCTAGAGGGATAAGTTTACAACTATCCGAACAGCCGAACGGGATTTCTTGCCTCAACTGCTGAAGAGGACTTCCACAATACAAAATAATTGATGACTTGTTTGTGTTGTTGTTAACACGGATATGTCAAGTTGAAGTACACCCTTCCTATAACCTTTCCTTGATGATAGTAGTGTAATTCGTGAAGGAATATAAAAGGTTTAAAAGACTAAAATCTTTAGAGTATAAAGATGAAGTGCTTAGAGATCTTTCAGAAAAGATAGAAAAAATTGTAGTAAGAAAATTTGGTGATTTGATCACTTAATCAAGTCTCTATTTATAATATACAAAAGGATATAACTTATCACGAAGAGATTCGATAAAAAGATATGGATTATATTCGATGTTTTCTAATGAATCAGAAAAGCGTGAATTTTAAATTAAATACTGCAAGTGCACAGGTGTGTAGCATACAGGTCGAACACAGGGAGGTAGATTAAAATCAAATTATTTATTTAATCTCTTGGGCAAGTTAGACGATTTTCAAGGTTGGTTTTTGAAAACAATAAAAATTGAAACTGCGATCCGATTCAGAACAAATCTAATTGAACCGACGATCAAATCACAATTATCAATTGGAAATTAAAATGCAAAACAAAAATAAAATGTAGTAAGTAAAATTGCAGGAAAAGAAGAACAACAAAAAGTAAATTAGGATTGTCGTTGAAACTAATCAAACGACTAATCACTAACAAAAAAATGTAAAATACAATTGGTGTTCTTCCAAAACTAATTGTGAAGACAACACCGATTGCTAAGAAAAAGAAAATTGCAGAAATAATAAAAAGAAGAAGAACTTTTATTAATGGAGAAGAGAATATAGAATAGGATAGGATGGTGGCTACAATGACATTACATGGTTATTTATAGGATAGATAGCCAAACCCTAACCCTAATTAAAAATGGGCCTAGCCATTACATTACTAATTAGTTTACAATGAGAATCTCAAATGTGCCTTAGTTAAATCTATTAAATTTTTGGCCTTTCTTCTTTTCCTCTTGGTTCTTTGACAAGCCTCCTTGATTGAGATGTGCATGGCCTTTTTATCAATCTTGTCCAACAGCAACTAGATGTGGGATCTTCATCTACAATTCTTCAAAATGTAAATATATAGCAATCTGATCTCCATTTCTCTAATTTTCTGGTTGCATGCGGGCTGGGTTGGAATATCTGTAAAAGTAACAAAACAATACCCAAGTAATATTTATTTATATACAAAAGATAAGATATAAGAGCATAAAATAAACACATTTCTATGTTAATCAAATACACCCACACTTATCTTTTATTCGTCCTCGAGTAAAACAAGAAATGAAAAACTAAACTAAATAGGTCACACTTTCGTAGGAAACACGATTGCATTGAGCATATGCAACAAGCCGTTAAACCTCTAGGTGTCCCTAGTAGGACGAGTGGTGTCTCGTGAGGGTTTTCAACGGATATTACCCACAAAATCCAAATGCAGTATGATATGGCTTTAATGTAACTACATGAATGCAATGGTCATATGCAACTAAAAACGAAAAATGAAAACACGACTTGTTTCAGGAAAGTGGTACAACAAATTAAATTAACAATTTCTAATCAGTTGATTTTATTTTAGATACCTCAACTTGTCACAAATTTTCAATATAAATCAAGTTTTCAAATGTTAAATTCCAGTTTGGCCAGTTAGTTCGGTCGATAACATAGTGCAGCCATGAAATAGATTCTTAGTTTGCTTGGCACAGTTTGTAAAGTGGTATTCTAATTTCCTTATGTATGGCTAGTCAAATCAATAAGGTCAAGAAGTGTTTGGGCATCATCGCTTATTCTTTATTCTATAAAATTTTAAAATTTATGATTAAATACATACACCTAACTTAGAAGACCAAGGTTTACCACCCATGCACTGCCTCGTAGACTAACGGAGAGTGGGTAAAGAGCTTGGCGGATTGTGCAGGCCGACTTTGACTTTGTCAACAACGTGTCAGTAATCCTTAGGTGTCCAGTCTCATAAAATGAGACCAAGATATTCCAACGCTGACTTTGTCAACAACATGTCAGATAGAGCTTGGCGGGTTTGCACACCAACACTGGATATACAAGCAATGTTGGATACCCTTGGATTACTATTATTATTATTGAAAATATAAGCACAAAAGAGAGTTACGCGAATTCAACTTAACACAACTTAGTTTTAAAGATTTGATAAGCCAATATAAGTATTTTAGGTCCTCCACTTATTTAAACAAAGTCTACAATACAGAATAGATTTCATGGCCATCACCTAAGAATCTCCCTATGTGCCAGTTACACTATTATCCCTCAAAATTAACTTTTCATTATATTTCTTATTCGATCTAAGTTGAGAGAAAAAAATACTATCAACTGACTAATAATTGTTAACTTATTATGTTGTATCAAACTAAAATGTGTCGTTTTTTCAAAAAAAAATATATGGTATGTTACTACAATCTAAAATGCATGATGGTCCCATGTAAAAAAATGAAAAGAAAAAAAAATAAACAAAGAATAAAAAGGATGTAATGCAGACTCCCCAACACACTAGAACTAAACAATGTCCATACTGTAAACGTTTCCTAAATTTGAAAGATCGCACCCAAAGGTGAATGAGATGCAAAATTATTTGTAGAATGAAATACAATCTAACTATATGTAAGAATGGGTCATATGTACAATGATATATGTATTTGCGGTGCACGCGATGCAAAGAATTCCACCATCTTTTTCCCCCATACTTGGTTCTTGCCCTGTGAGTCCCATTCCCACTATGTCTTGGCATGTTTTCTAACAAGCAAGAGTTTTTGAAAACCATCTCATCTTTATACCTCGATTTATAGTCCAGTAAATGAATGTTCAGGGTCGTCCTAACACGAAGTTTTTCAACAAAGCTAACATTCCACAAATAGTTCATGTGTTCAACAAATTTATCAGTGTAATTTTTCAAAAAATTCTGATCGTATATAAATTCAGTGAAATTTGAAATCTGAGTGTTGTTCATGACTATGTGATCACATTTCTCATCCTTAACTGACAACGTATTTTCGACACAGACAAATTCTAGTTTGTTTGAAATTTTCTCAAAGTTAAAATTTTCGAACTCGTGACGTGAATCTACTTCTTCCTCATTTGGCAACTCTTCCTCATACAATCCAAAGAATTTATGTTCGTTAAAATCATTTTCCAATTTTGAGTTGAAAAATTCAACATTTTTATTCTGTTCAATTTCAAAAATTTCAAGTTTCTCACAGCCCGAAAGAGGAAGATCAAAATCTGAGCTTAAATCTTTTTCCTGAAAAGAACCGAAATCCAAATCATATGTTGAATTTTGAACAACTTCATTTAGATCGTTATTCTCAATTTCCAAAGTTGTAATCTGAAAATTTTCAATATCACTAAAGAATGGATTATTTCCTGATTCATCGCATTGAATTTGATTTTGTTGCTCGAGTTGTTCTTTAAAAGACGTCATTAAACAAAGAAGTTCATCAAGCTGTCTATCTTTTTTATCAAGCTCTTTATCCTGCCTTTCTACCCTCTCTCTAAGAATGTTAAGATGATATCCGGCAACTGTGCCAAAAACTTGTTCGATATTTTCTAATGAATCAGAAAAGCACGAATTTTAAATTAAATACTGCAAGCGCATAGGTGTGTAGCATACAGGTCGAACACAGGGAGGTAGATTAAAATCAAATTATTTATTTAATCTCTTGGGCGAGTTAGACGATTTTCGAGGTTGGTTTTTGAAAACAATAAAAATTGAAACTACGATCCGATTCAGAACAAATCTAATTGAACCAACGATCAAATAACAATTATCAATTGGAAATTAAAATGCAAAACAGAAATAAAATGCAGAAAGTAAAATTGCAGGAAAAGAAGAACAACAAAAGGTAAATTAGGATTGTCGTTGAAACTAATCAAACGACTAATCACTAACAAAAAATGTAAAATACAATTGGTGTTCTTCCAAAACTAATTGTGAAGACAACACCGATTGCTAAGAAAAAGAAAAATGCAGAAATAATAAAAAGAAGAAAAACTTTTATTAATGGAGAAGAGAATATAGAATAGGATAGGATGGTGGCTACAATGACATTACAAGGGTATTTATAGGATAGATAGCCAAACCCTAACCCTAATTAAAAATGGGCCTAGCCATTACATTACTAGTTAGTTTACATTAAGAATCTCAAATGGGCCTTAGTTAAATCTATTAAATTTTTGGCCTTTCTTCTTTTCCTCTTGGTTCTTTGACAAGCCTCCTTGATTGAGATGTGCATGGCCTTTTTATCAATCCTGTCCAACAACAACTAGATGTGGGATCTTCATCTACAATTCTTCAAAATGTAAATATATAGCAATCTGATCTCCATTTCTCTACTTTTCTAGTTGCATGCGGGCTGGGTTGGAATATTTGTAAAAGTAACAAAACAATACCCAAGTAATATTCATTTAATTACAAAAGATAAGATATAAGAGCATAAAATAAACACATTTCTATGTTAATCAGATTAGAAAGTTGTGACTCTTTATTTAAAGTTGCATCTCTTCGTATTCAGATGTCTGAATGAAAATTTCAGATGTCTGCTTTGATTTAAAAACAAAACAGCAAGAAAATATGCAATTTTGAAGCAGATTCAAATGTCTGAATTTTCTAATTCAGATGTCTGCATTAAAATTCAGATGTCTGAATTAAAAAATTCAGATGTCTGTTTTTGATTAAAATTCAAACAGCAAGGAAATAGGCCAGTTTGGAGGTTATTCAGACGTCTGAAATTTTTGACTCAAACATCTGAATATTATAGGAATTTATTCTTTGCTTCAATAGACAGACGTCTTAATTTAATAATTCAGACGTCAGTTTTCTATAACAGACCTATGCCTTGTGCATGTCTTATATAAAATCATATATATATATATATATATATATATATATATATTAAAATGTGCATGTGTGTGTTTCATCAAGGAAGATTTTAACAATTAATACTAATACTAACAGACTCTAAACATATTTAATCTTCAATTATAGCTTTTGAATCTGTTGTTGAGTATCTTCCTACAAAACAAAGTTAGTCGATAATAATATACATGTACATGTATAGTTGTCATTATCAAAACGCCATATAGCGAGATCCAACAATACTTTGGGAAAGGTTCCTATTAATTTTATCAAAGATAAATTCTTTAAATTTATACTTTATTCTTCCTTTGGATATCATTTCAATATAATCAAAGATTCATCAAAACTCCAATTGGTTCTAATCTTCCCAAAAATCAATATTAATGATGATTATTTAACTTGGGTAACCATATCATGTCTTTAACTGGGTTAAAGAGCCAATGTCATTTAAAACATGGTTCACGATAAACCCAAAATCACATTCCATTCCACCAGCCTCCAACCATAAATTAGCAAGTGAACAATTCCCTAAGTATTAACCCCGAAGGCCGAAACCAACATCATATCAATACCCAGGAAACCATTCAACTTAACTAATCTCCGGTTAGTTTCTGATTTTCTTAACTCCGTTGGGTCTAAGAACAGTATTATTAAAGATACCATTCATGACAAATCCGAAATCCAATTCGATATCAAATACAAGGCTCCGAATAGAAAATATATCGGCTTATATTCAATATCAAATTCTGAAACCAACAAATATTGTAATGGAATAACGATATATATCTTCCAAATTCCTCCACAATATCCGTATAATCACGAAATCTAACATCGAAATATTCCAAAGGTAATTTCGATTCCGACCCATTCCAATTCATGCATTGGAAATTCTGATTATTTTAAAACCTTTTGAAATCCAATTTAATTATTTAAAAATATTGGATTATAATTATAGTTCACTAGTTCATTTTGATAACGATTTATTTTTATCCTTTCAAATATGGAATTTTTCATCCTAATTCTTTCCAAATCATTTGTTATGATTTTACTCTAATTATTGATACTTTTAATATTTTTAACAAGCCCCGTACAGTCGATTCCATGAACGGCCATTGAACTGCACTTACAACGACCTTTTCCAAATTTGATTTGGACATAATTCCAAATCTAACAATTAGATTTCAAATCTCTAATATTCTTTGAAAGCTCTTTTTGATATGAACCCAACGATTCCGGTTTTAGGAGAATCTGACGGTCGAATCTCCTGTAATGTCCGTTCGAAGTCAATGGTCAAAATTCACGAACTGCCGCGGCGCGTTCTATTCACGCCATTATATATATATATATATATATATATATATTGTCAATTTTATTTTAAAACGTATTTTATAAATCGTTTTAAATTCGTTTTTAAAACGATTTCAACTTCATATTCAATTTCTAATCAAAATCAAATATTCCATATCATTGATATATAAATGATAATATTTTCAAAACATTATATTTTGAAATAAATTCATTTTCGATATTCATTATAAAAATGAATAAAATCGATGTAAATATCGTTCATGTTCAAATGGCGTCAATCTAATCGACACGGCTTTATATATTTAAATATTTTCGTGTCCATTCCAAAACGGACATCAAACTCATATTTTGATTCTTTTACTGAATATTGTTTTAAAACATTCATTATTTTAAAATATTCGTTATTTCTGAACTGGAATCAGACACAGTCAATTACCATATAATGTTATTTATATGGATTTCATATAACAAATTTACACAACAACAATGATACACAATCAACCATCATCCAAAGTGCATTCTACACTACATAAGCATTAAATATAAATATTCAACGCTTATGACAGTCCGTCAACCAATCAACTGACATACAACTAAATATTGGGATTAGTGTATGTCATATATCATCCCAATACCCGTGTAGGGTTTCAATCAACAAATAATGAACTTTATTTATGCAGTTGGGCAATGTGTAAAATTTATCGTCCCAATCAATATCAGCCGAATGTGTGTACCTAAACAAATCGTTTGATTTGTTTATAAATATTTATTTTATTACTATACACGTAAAAAATTATATTTTTATCTATAAAATATTTTATTCCATTCCACATCACACAATCAATTTTCACAACATAACCAAACAAACAAGTCGTCCATGGTTTGTGGACAACGGGTGTCGTGTGCTGCTAAGCACTGTCTGCATCCCAGTATATATTTCAATTAGAAAATAACATTAAAGTGCGAAGTTCTCACCTTGGGGTTCCACTCCGTCATTCTTTATTTCTTAACGGTTCGAAGTTGATTCATTTCCAACTGGTCCCATCGCCCTATCTGTTTCACATGATTTTTATATTTAAAATCACATTTTTAATACCATGCTATATAGATAAAAATCAGAATTTTATCTTTACTTTAAATATATATAAAAATCGAATCTTTCTGTCGCTAATGAATATATAAAAATCGAAACTTTCCTATGAAAAATCTAATCTTTCAAGTTATTTATATATAAAAGATCAAACCTTTACTTTGCTACTACTTGAATAAAAATCATATTTTTATACAAATAAAAATATTTCCATGCCACACACTAGTTAGAAATCAAAAAAAAAATTCATACCTTTCTTATGAATAAAAATCATGTCTTTTCAACGCTTCTTATATAATGAAAATCCAATTTTTCTTTTGCTAAAATGTATATAAAAATCCAATCGTTCTTTTCTACATTCAATAAAAATCGTATTTTTAACCTACTAACAATATTTTTATATCTTACATTATATATTTATATAATTAAATCACACTAACATAAAAAATACCTTTCCCTTCGTAAACATTGGATCCTTGGCGGAGATGGCGGTTCGGTATGGTCGGAGGGGCTCCACGGCTGCGCTTGGGGGTGTCTGAGGCAGCGTTGGCTTGTCAGTGGCCACAGGGGGGTGGCGGCGGTTTCAACGAGTTTTTGGCGGCTAGGGTTATCGAGTTTTGCGTTAGAGAGGGAGGAGGGAGAAGCTAGGGAGGCGACGCCGATCGCCTGAGGTGGGGGGAAGGGGTCGCGACGTCCATCGGCGGAGGATGGGAGCCAGAAACTCCTGCGGCTGAGATGCGATTTCCATTTTTTTTAACTGACTGGGGGGTTTGACTTCAAAGAAGATAAAGGAGGGGGTGGAATATATATTTTTATATTTAATTTATCTTTAAATCCAAAAAAAGTTACCCTTTTATTTGATCTCCAATTCGAACCCAACGACTGTCGCCCTAGCTAATTACTCCCATTCCGAACACAATGGGATATGTTTCGTAACCTAGTTCGGCTGTTAAGATCAGTTTTTCCTTAAATTAAAATATAAATCAATATATTGAATTTTAAACGTACATTTCAATTTACCGGGGCCACATACGGACTCTAAAAATTACAAAAAATTTATTCCTAGCTTCGTTTTGACTATACGGTCCTAACAAAACTAATTTTGTCAAATTTGGAGACCGTTTGAAAAATGGTCATTTTCTGGTCGATCCAAATAGATTGAAACTGACAAAACACGTTTTCCCTTGACACGCTCACACACTGATTTCAAAAATTATGAATTTTGAAACCTAGCAATAATTTGACATCCCGAATCCAACAAAAGTGGTTTCATCAAAAACGGAGGTCATTTGCAAAATTTCCATTTTTTCAAGGGCTATATTTTCCATAGCGACTATTCCGAATTTTCAACTGGGCCTAACTATTTATTCCCGCTATGAAATTTCAATCTTTCGAATTCATTGGAAAGTATTTACAAATAGATTTAAATATTTTTGATTTCGCTAAAATCTGGTTTATTTTGAATCCTGTATATTCATTTGAAATTTGAAATCGATTTTTCAAACTACCGCACCATTTTCAATTCCTTTTATAATTAAAAATAAATATTTATGTTCTAACGTCGATTCAAATAAATGTACGTTCTAATTCTATTCAAAATAAACTTCTTGTCGTTATTATTTAAAATAATTCATTTTAAATATTCAAAATTCATTAAAATTGCCAAAATAAAAAAATTAAATTCGTTCAGATTTTCCAGGTTATTACATTGTATTCACTGGATCCTGGTTTACAGCTGGAGCTATATTCGGAATACTCTGTATCCGTGTATTTCTTTAAGCTGTGTTATGTATTATTTTTCCGCTGCATTGTAATTTTAAATCTCTGATATTTTCCAATGTATATTATTTATTCATACTCTGTATATTCTTGTTCTATAAGGTAAATTGTTGTAATAAGCAATGAAATGTTCTTCTGTTTGTATTCTGATTTGTCGTGTTCTCAACTCAATCGGGGCTTTCCCGTTAGAGCGATTTTAGGTCGTTTCACCTCTCTAGGCCCTTTCCATTCAAAAAGAAAATAAAAAGCCAAGCGTCTTGCCCGATAGGCTCATAAAACCTCATATGAAAATTGAAACATGTACCTTTTTATCGGGCACTTAAATTATAGTCTTCATACTCTCTTCTTACTCTTCATCTCATACATATTTACATATATTTATCCATTCCCAACTCATTTTAATCAATCCATTCCCTTTTTCACAAAATATGCAAATCGCTTCTTTAATTCCCTCTTTTTCCTAATGTACTTTCAATTTGAACATATCATATTCAAATATATTATAATTCGCTAATACACAAATCGAATTCCATTTCTAACTCGAGTTTCATATTCGATTTTCCAATTTCAATTAACAATTTACATTTCCATAAACTAAGTTAAGTTTGATTCAATCACTATTAAATAATTTCTTTTGAAATTAGTTAACTTCATTTGGTAATTAAAAATCTGATTTTTTATTTGGAAAACCAATTCACCTACTCCACTTGAGTTCGTATTTATTTATAACTCAAATCTGGATTTTTCTAATGAAAATTCGGGTTTTTATTCACTAAAAGTCCCTTTAATTAGTTAATTAAATCGTTACGATTTTTAAATGATTTTACAGTGACTTTTTTGAAATTTTATTTTGACATAACTCAAAATCTATAAAACAAAATCCAGATTTTTCTCTTCCATTAGAAACTATTATTTAATCGATCCTAACGCTTCTTATTTTATCGAATTCCGACTTATATTGAGTTCTGTATAGTCAATTGAATTTCGAATCGTCAATTTACGAACTATCGCGCCCGGCGAGTTCGTTAAAATTAAATTAATATAACGTTTTAAACTTTGTTTATAAATCAATTCCAACTCCATTTTCAATAATTCAAGCCCTAACTTTAAAATCCTGGTTGTTCAATTTGTTGATTTATTTTATTCTATATCCAAAACTGGGTCATGAATTTATTCGAAACTCGAATTGTATATTAAATCTCAATCCACGTGGAATTAAATTATTTATAAAATTCAATATAATCAAATTTCAATTATAAATTTCCTTTATGGAAAAATCAATTTATTTAACTTACTTTACCATTACAAACTAATATCATCCCTTGACTATCGTGAAGTCGTCTAAGTTAGGGTATTTTATTTACCTCTCAGACCTTGATCGATAACGTTATTAACTTGAGACTGATAAGAGTTTGTAATACAAAAACTGTCATTACTTATATTATAAACTTCCCATCTTCTATCTCATTTAAAAAATATGATTTTTAAATACCATTTTTATTATAATAAACTTGTATATATATGGGCATATAATATATTTCATTTTAAATTTAAATTACATTTTCTATTAAATAAAACTTCAATATTCTTTTCCAAAAATAATTTACTTTTATAAATTCGGCATAGTCGAATTTATAACATAAACCCTTATTGTTTTGTTCTAATTCAAATTTACATTCTGATCATCGAATTAAATTACATTGTTTTCTTTTTCCAAAACGATTTACAATCCTCTTTTAAATTCAAACTTGAATTTATAATTCAAAATTATCAAATGATAATTTTCTCACTTTATTTATAAACCTTGTTTTTAAATCTGACTACTTGTTTATTATTAAAACAAGTCAATGTTTTCTAATCCATTCAAAATTCAATTTCTATTCTAAAAAACAATTTTTCCCCTTTAATTATAAAAATCCATTTTTATGATATTTATAAATATAAATATATAGGGCCAGTGGTATTCTAATATCCAAACACAAATCATCCATTCAATTCACACATCACACACATATATAAATCTGTAAACAACAATAAATAAATCTGAGTAGTCCAGTTGGATTCCTCAAACCTATTTTCCCTACATCCACAAATGTTAGTCAACATTAATAATACCAATCCTGCTTCAAGGCAGGATATCGCGGTATAGAAGGTCATCCACTCATATATCGTGGGGCGATAGGGTCATCCGCTAATGATACTACGGGCATCCACTAATGGTGCTGTGGGAAATATCCAATATATATATATATATATATATATATATATATATATATATATATATATATATATAATAACCACAACCACCAAGCCTAAATAAGCAATATATATATATATGTATATATATAATAACACAAGACAGATAAACAATTTATAATTGCAACCAACCAGCCAACAAATCATTTTAATGATAAAAATACATTTTTAAGTGAGATTTACTCACCTGATTTGCTGACTATTTCGTTAATTCTATATCAGCGTAGCTACGAATTTACTCCAATTGTCTCGAATATACTTTATTTAGCACATACGATTATTTATTTATTTATCGATCACAGTATCATCGATTTAACTAACTAAAAATAAATAAATAAGTTATTCTTTGTATTTAAATTTTGTAAAAGGTATACCTTATAGTCTTGCAAGGTATTCTACAAACACGAAGCATGCTCCAAAGATTTCATTTACCCTTCAGCTCAAAATACAACTTCCTTCATACTTCGGCATTCCATCACAAGCTTAGGCCATTACGAATCTAGTTAATTTCGTTTTTCAATGAAACAGTTATTATATGAAAGATATACACACGTTAGCATTTCTGATATAATCTTAATAGTCACTACTCGTTAATTAAAAATTTAAATACTTAAGTTACCTTAAGACCTGGGTTTCATAGCTTCTTCCTTACTGCAGCAACCTCTTCTCACTATCGAGCTCTAATCCACCACCAGTATGTTCACACCATTCCATCGCACCCAGAGAGTATCAGCTTTCTCTCTTTTTTTTTAATGAAATCGCGATGCCACAAAATCCATTTGCATGCTCCAATAAACCCGTAGTCGAATCCCAAATCTCCCTGTTCAACTCCATCAGTATCCGTACCTACCCCGTTCTCCGTGCTCAAACACAGCAACTCCTTCAACATCGACCAAAATCAACATTGAATTTTCCCAAATCAATTTCATTCAACTCCCCTTCACTCTAACCTCATCTTTATCACCATTAAAACCATTTCGATCCCCCTTTTATATTGTGTTCATTGCGCCCAGTACATGGCTATAGGAATGTCACAACTTTTCCACTTCAAACCCCCTTACATCTTGTACACAAAGTGCTAAATTGACCTAGAAATGAAATGCTCCACCTCACCTTTGTAATCGATGGCCATCGCTTCATACCGTAGAACCCTAAATCGATAGTTCAAACCTCAGAAGCCTGTGTCGCACCAAATTTTAACCCTTCTGGCGTGAAGCTCATGCTTCGATATGCTCAATGAAATCCAGGGTCGAACGATTTATTAAGGAATCGAATTTATATAGATTTTTCGAAGGGTTTAAACCGAGCGACTTTGATGACTTTCATTGTCTGGAGAAGAAAAATAACAGAGAGGGAAAATTAGAAAAGAGAGAACGAGTATGGTCTTGTATAAATAGGTGAAATGGGGAGCAAAGTGTACTCGCACCATTAAATTTTTGTGTGGTTGATATCGAAGAAAAGAGACAGGATTTTCTCCTCGAGGAGGTAAATGTCCGTGCTTTGAAATTTAGTAGGTCGGCTAATTGGGTTTTATTTTAATTGATAAATTTTGTATAATATATTACCCCAAATTATCTCGTGGTGGTCCATACTCACCATTCTGAACCCCTATCTAGTTGCAACGACTGACATTTTCAAGATTATATGATACTTTGAACTCAACGAAATTGGTTTTAAAATGGAATAACATTATTAAATTAAATTAATCCGTTTAAGATATAAATCAATTTCTGAACAATTAAATTCATTGGGAAAAATTATTATTATCGCTTTAAGTCAATACAGAATTTATATTAGTAAACCGAATTGTTTTGATTCAGTTTTAAATTTTGAAATCAATTATTATCGTTCGTATTACGATACACGATGTATTTGATATTAATTTGTATATCGATTATTAATTCGATAAATTCAATAAAAGTTTATTTATAATTCCAATTAAATATTTAAAACTAATTTAAATATTTATTGTAAAACAAAAAAATTCTGGGACCTTACACCGTAGGGCGGGGAAATGTATTGTTCAGGAATTATAATCCACTAACGTAAGTGTGGACTGGCCTTGACGCTCCAAGAGCTCACCTGAGTCTGGGTTCCGAGGCACGGGCTAGAGTGTCTCGAATTCAGTAAGGACGATCCATTTCCTTGGTTCATGATGGAATCCAACTTCCAATATGCGATTCTTCGGTTTCAATTGTGGAACTAGTATGTTGACATGATATATGATACCCATGTCATCTATGATTGATACGTTTATATTTGAAATAGTTTTTAACACTATGCACTTATAACAGTATCAAATGATTGCTATTGAAACGTACCAAGCATTCTTTGGCCATTATAAGGTAAAACTCTATCCTCCTGCTTGCGTTGCATTGTGTGATGGGACCTGAGTCTTATAATAGCTTCATTTTCTTTAATTAGCATTGCGCTATTTGTTTTATGAACTGGTATTCTTGTGAGAAAACCCATTCCGTGTTATACAACATGGTCCCTTGATTTACCTGATTTTAAAGTAAAGTTTTAAATAACTGTTTTAGTTCTCACACCAGTCCCACGATTGACCTGGAGTTTATTGTTTTAACCTAAAATCTAGGTGCCCATATTTTCCACACTGGCAGCTAGTAGTTTTGGTTTTGCAGATTTATTTTCATAGCATCCTGGTTTACAGCTAGAGCTACATTCGGAAAGCTCTATATCCGTGTATTTCTTTCAGTTGTGTTATATATTATTTTTCCACTGCTTTGTAATTTGAATCTCTGATATTTATCAAATGTATATTATTTATTCATACTCTGTTATATTCTTGTACTCTGATGTAATTGTTGTAATAGAAATGAAATGTTCTGTCATTTGCGTTCCGATTAGTCTTGTTCTCAACTCAGTCCGGCCTTTTCTGTCTCTTCGGAGATTGGAGGATTTCGGGTCATTTCATTCTTAGCTTCCCTGCTATGATCTGTTTACACATATATATGTATGCAATTCCAATCAATTTACATTTGATTCGATTTGGTTAAAATTACCTTTTATTCTCTTATTGGTTAAACTAATTATCAAACATCACATCCATAAATCAATTAGTTGATTAGCTTTTCAAACATATATAGCTTTTATATATAATCAAAATCATATTTTTAGACCAAATCACAAGTAATAAATTTTAACTAAGTTTTGGTTCTCGCACCAGTCAATAGGAAATATATGGATATCCACTTTCGAAACTAGAGTATTGACACTGATGATGTAGCTACAATCATCAGAATCATCTCCGGGTGACTAGAGTGTGAATTTATATATATCCAGTATATTTGAGACTTCGAATATATGTTAGCCAGGCATATATGCAAAATCTTCATATACCTGATAGTCCAAATTCAAATTAAAATGAAATATTCAAATAGGAATAATAGATATAAAATTTCAAAACTAATTTTTTCATAAATAATACTCTTCAAACTCATTCTAGGGTATTACTAACCCTATCTCTAATGAGTCGTTCTTATAGGATATTACTAATCATATCTTCGATGAATACTTTCGTTTGGTACTAATGTGTCTTGTTCTCAAGCTCTGTAAAAGAAAGCTCTAATACCAACTGAAACAACCCCAACTTCCCCTTACGGGAAAGCCCGGATTGCTTTGAGAACATGACTCATCAGAACACAAATATAATTTTATTGCTACTACAACAATTTACATCAGAGTACAAGAATATATCAAAGTTCAAATAATATAAAGTAGAAAAATATCAGAGATTAAAATACAAAGCAGTGGAAGTTTAAATGTATAAATACAATGTATAGCGGAAAATACATCAACAACAAAACTGAAAGAAATACACGGATAGAAAGCTTTCCGAATATAGCTCCAGCTGTAATCCAGGATCATAGGAAAAAGAAAGTATCTGCGAAAACCAAAACTACTAGCTACCCATGCGGAAAATATGGGCACCCAGAGTTTAGGTTAAAACAATAAACTTCGAGTTAGTCTTATGGGACTGGTGTGAGAACTAAAATAGTTATTAAAACATTACTTTAAAATAAGGTAAATCAAGGGACCACGCCGTATAACACGGAACGGGTTTACCCCCAAGAATACTAATGCCTAAAACAAACAGCGCATTGCTAATTAAAGAAAAATGAAGCCATTATAAGACTCAGGTCCCATCACACAATGAAACGCAAGCCGAAGGATAAAGTTTTACCTTATAATAGCCAAATATGCTTAGTACATTTTTAAAACAAATCTTTTTGATACCATTATAATTGCATAGTGTCAAAACGACTTCAAATATAAATGTATCAATCATAGACGACCTGAATGTCCCATACCACTATGCCTCCAATAGTATACAACTAAAACCGTAAAATGTCGTATTGGAAGTTGGATTTCCATCATGAGGGCTACTGATCTGAAAGATCGATCATGTAATGTAATTCCCCATGGCTTACGTCCCAGGCATGAGAAAACGCCGTAATGCACATCTGCACTATATCCAGGAAATTGAGTATCTCCGCGACTTATGTCCCGTGCATGAGAAAACGCTACTTACTCTATCAAAATGGGAATTAGAGGGGTGCCCTTACCCCTACAGGTGTGAAGTGACCACACCCATCCTACCTCAGTCAACTAAATACATCCATCTCGAAAGTATACTAATCTAACCGTCATTTAACACCATACAGGGGTATGAGGCTCGTGAATTAACGCTACACAAAGCTATGCTACTTAAAACTTTGCTTTGATCATCTTCACCAAACTTTGTTTTGCAACAAAATTTTGGATCACTGCATCTCAGCATACCACGCTATCAATCCATGTCATACCATTGATTTCTACCAATATATAACCTCTAAGCTCATAGGTCTAAAAGAAGGGTGTTAAGCAAGAGAATAAATTCTCCTCTACCAAAGAGATATATATTCAGCAGAGATCAACGAATACAATATAATGGAATACAATGTTAGACACACCATCCATTTTGTAACGAACCGCACTCTACATATCGGAGGATCGTAGAATATTTATTTCTTTCTCGTAAGAGTCATATGGTCGTGTGACATTAGGGGACGACTATTGAGGTCATTTCCCATGTTCATGATTTTTGCCAATTTTTAAATGACCATTTTGCCCCTAGATGATCTTTTTTCGACCATGACTTTTGACTGGAAAGGAGTTTTTACCTAAAACCACTTCCATTAGATCCGGATGATGGTTTACCTTTCTGTAGAGTGGTCATATGTGAAAAACTAACATACGGTTTGGGAGATATGGCTGAGTTAAGGTTTAGAAGGTGAAAAACTGCTTAACTGGGCCAAATGAGGTGATTAGTGAACGGGCCCATGACCCATTTTGGGATTAAGGTTATGGGGAGGCTGAAATGAGTTAGGTTTTCATTTTATTTCAGTTTTCTAGCCGCCATTTACCTCCTAGGAACCCTAACAATCGCGTCCAACATCTAGAATCATCTCTAAACACCATTTAATCAAGGATTAAGCTTAGCAACATCAAATCAAAGGGAAATAGCACCAAATCAAGGTCGAAACTGCTGTATAGGCTTGGGAACAGCGGCAAATAGAAGATCATTTCAGATTTGATATTTTGTTTGCGGCTAAGGTGAGTGATTTGCATAGTTCCTCACTAATTATGGTTAATTAAGGGTAATTAGTGTTAATTAGCGAATTTAAACATGATTAAATTCTGAAAATATTCATAAATTTCTACATATTGTTTTAGGCCTCTATTAGAAAATTTGTTTAATTTGGTTAAGTTTTACTAATCCTATCATTAGTTTTGCTTGAACATGCTTAAGTGAAAATATGGGGTTTTGGCTATGTTTGATCCGTTTTAACCTATTAAATTATTATTTTGGTGTTAGTGACCAATTTTATATGTTGCTATGACTGTATGGTATGCTTTGTAATTGACTAGAAAAGTTAGATTGGTCGAAAACGACGTCGAATGGCGTAAAACAATCATTGGAAAGAAGTGCAGGAAATTAACCGAACCGAATTGGATCGCAGGGGAAGCACGAGCCGCTCCCCCCAAACTGTTACATCACGAACCAAACTGGGGAACTGGGGAAATCATGACTGAACCAACCCGCTCGTGGTGATGGAGACCGATCTGAACCTCTCCAACTAGAGCACCACGAACCACCCGGAGAAGCAAGTCACGACCTGATGCTCTGGAGTTGGCACCACGACCCGACTGGCTTGAGAGAAGGAACCCCGACCCGAACCGATGCCACTCACGAATTGGAGCATACACCACGAATCGAGCTGAATGAAAGAAGAGTACGAACCGCGAACCATTGCTTCATCCGATCCGAACCCAATGGGGGCATCACGACCCGACCCGGGGAAAAGTTGCAATGCAAGAACCGATCTGAGGTAGGAAATCACGAGTTGAGCTGGTGAGCACTATAGTTCACGAACCAGAGGAAGTATCCGAACCGAACCACTTCAGGGGGTATGACCCGAAGCAAAGTGAGATGATGGACCTAACCGATCCGGAGGAGACCAAAACCCGAGAGGCAAAGGTAGTCCAAATGGGAAGTTTGTACTCAGGATCTAATTGGGAACCAACGAGTTAACTTCATGGTTGGGCTTTGCTGCGGGGTGTGTGCTAAGGAGTTATCGATGTCCATATTTTTGATCCACCACCGAAGGACGAATGTTAGGCTACGTATCAGTGCAGTGAGGTCATCATGGCTTCATGGGGCAGAGTGATCGTAGCAAGGCTATGAGCCAGTGCAGTGGAGCCATTAGGACTCCATGGGGCAGAGTGGACATAACAAAGGATTAGTGGCTATGGATCAGTGCAGTGCGGTTGTCATGACTCCATGGGGCAGAGTGATCATAGCAAGGAATAGTGTGATCAAAGTGGTGGATATCGTATGCTTTACGCACTGAGTGAGAGATGTGAGGATGGTTGCTATGCTTGATTGTTTGACATCATTATGACATGCATACCCCTACCCCTGTATCCTTTTCACCATATGTTAGTGGCACCTTAGAGCATTGTATGGTATGTTGTGCTAACTTTTTGGTTGCAGGTCCAGGTTCAGGTATGGTTTAGTATACATGTTATTGTTCTGTTTTGCTGCTTATCGCTCATACCAGACTTTTGTCTGACCCAGAGTTTTATGTCTCTTCTTATTACTCTGGGTGCTCTTAAACGGGCAGATTAGAGACATGTTAGCTGTTTGTGCACGAGTAGCTGACCGGAGATGAGCATGAGGCTTATACGTACTATTCTATATATATTCTCCCTATGTCGCTGCTGGTCACTACTTTGGGCATTAGTAGTGTACCTTCCCTTTCTTTTGCTTTAGAGACAATTTTAAAGTTGTAATAATGACAATGTGGAACATAAGTTGTATTTGGATTTTCCGCTGCTATGATCACTACAAGAAAATATGATAAATATAGCATTGTATCATAGCCTTATATTAAAGTGCTATAATAAAATAATTAAAGAAAAGAAAATAATATATGAATTATGCTATATAAAAGAAGCAAAGAAAATAACAAATAAATTATGCTATACAACAATATATTTTCATATATTCCGCTATGTTAACATTCCTCATAGAAGAAGCGGGAGCGAAAAACAAGGCGGGACAGAATAAAACGTACGGCCGCGAAAGTTAAAAAAAAAACCACTTCATCACTTTCTTTTGTACCAAACCAATCCCTAAATCCCTAAAATTCTCGATTCACTGAAAGTCGACCATCTCCGATTCACTCCAACATTCAAGTCATCCATCTCTGACTCAATCGACGTTAGATCTAGAGCATCTCTCTGTTTCACTCGGATTCTCCCAAATCAATAGTGGGATTTTTCTAAATCGGTAATTTTTTTTACTTTCTTCCTGTTATGAATTGGCTTCACTCGCTATTTGTCTTTTCGTTTTCAACTGAATCCCTAACATTCGATCCATGACTATGGAAATTAGTTTAGCCATCTTTATTCGAAGATATCGTCATCAGGTTTATACAAAATTTTGGACTTCTTAACTTCTACTTTGAATATCATTATTTTCGATTTGGGTTTCTTGAACTCACAAATTGTTCTTCCTTCAGGTCTTGGTTTCTTCAAATTGCAACAAAGGTACCGTTCCTTTTATTTCCTGCTGTACTTTCATCTTAGTATACATTAGCAGGCAGTGATATTTATCACGTTGCTACTGTAATTTCTTAATAACATTGATGCATGTTTTTCATTTATTCCATTAAAACCAAGGAATTTCATATATTATTCCTGTTTGACGACTCTAATTTATTAAGCCATTGTTCATATTTTACAAGTTAGCATTCTTGAGTAATAAGAATATACCCAAAAACTTTTGATTTGGTACTGTACACTAATTTTAGTGGCTATATCATAAAACTTCCAATAAATTTAGGGTTGGCTTTTCTGCACTTGATGAACCTATATGTTTTGATAGTCTTTCCTATTGGTCTAATTATATTTGCTTTCAAACTTGATAAACAATCATCTGTTTCTTATATTAATCATTTCCTTTTTGGAAAATAACGTTGTACAAAGCATCGGTATGTGTAATAAAGAAATTTGTTTTGCTGTGTATGAAGTCACAAAAGCATTCATTTTCCTACTTAGAAATTATTTATTCTTTTTTTTTTGGGGCTTACATGACATTTCAGACGTGGATTCATGTTTGGGTTATGTGTACTGTTTAGAAAGTGTTTTCTACTCTATTTTATGATGCATTGTCTAGCAATATTTTTCAAGTTAGCTATTTGTTCAATGTATCATGTCCCCCTCTTTTATTCTTTTGTTATTTCACTGTATTTCGATTAGTTTTTTATTTTTAGTTGCTTTACTGTGTGAGTTGATTTAACTTATTTCTTTCTCTTAGTGTTATACAACAAAACTAACCATGACCAATCAAGTTTAGAAGGCTCATGGAATGGTTGATGGACTAGATTTAGATGTGTAAGTTACTGATTATACAACAATATAAGTAATATATTATACAATTAAAGTAATTTAGGCTCCCTAACTTTCTGTATATTATTCCTTGCGTAGACATTTGGAGTCCTGTCCCTTAGCCTTAGTGAGTAGCATTTTGTTTTGCCCACCACTGTTAAAGCTATGCTACTTGGCGAGAATCTAGAATCTTAATTCAATCCTCAGGAGAAGCAGAAGCACCGTGGTAGTTTTTGAAGCGCATGATCCAAATGGTAACCGACTTGATGTTAAACTTAAATTTTTGTTTATGAAAAACCAATTGTTTTAAAAGTCGTAAATTAAGATTCAGATTACTGTAGTCATATTCATTTCCATACATCAGTTTTGCAATAATATTTAAATTCATTAGAAATGTCAAATTTGGCATTTTAATTTTTTACCATGGTATAATTAAGTTTTAAAACTGATGCCACAAACTCTTTATTCTAAATAATTTCTACATGATATCCTTCTTGAGGTATTTGTAGTAGGTGTCAAAACTCCCTAAGACAACTGCCTTTCATTTACTATATGATATATTATGCAGATTACACATTTTAATCTCCAAAAATTAACTGCTCAACTACCTTAATGCAAAAGATCTACTAATAATCACATAAATATACGGTGACTAAATTAAACTTTGGACAACTATCAATATACATGGTTAGTGTAACATACATGTACGCTATACATATCTTTTAGGACCTATCTAGCTATCATAGTCAATACAAATTTTGAATCTTTTGATATAATGCTACTGTTTACATAGTTGGTCAATTTTATTTATTTAATCTAATAATTATATTCTACTATCATGTTTGTGCCAGTTATACATGTATACTTTTTTCATACAGCTAGAAAACTAACAAATATAACTTAAAAATGGAGCTTATTATACCCTATTGTTATTATTGTGTAGAGATACTACCCATCTCAAAACCAAGCATGTTCTTTTTGTTTACACTCGATTCATATCTCTTACAATAACAGTTTTATTAACCCGTAATTTGTATTAATGTGTCTAATATACACCATATGGGCCTTGCCATAGAAACAAAAATAAGCCATATGTAAAACCTCATATTTTTATTGAGAAGTAAAGGCACAGTCAATGTTTATCGACTTTTCTGGAAATAATTAAATTTCTAACTCAAGGTTCATCTCTTTTCTTTTGGTTGTTTACTGTATCTCGTTTCGAGTAACCACATGCATTTTCTATGGTAATTAGCTCTTCCATCATATCTACTTCTTTATTCAATGTTGATGTTATTTGTAATCCAATAACATTCACATGGGAGGTCCCCTTGACGACAAAGGATCATTTAGATGATGCGAAATTGATAACATTAGTAACCAGGGATGGATCGAGTGATAACATTGTGATATATGATTACAACTACTTAAAATTGCAGATATGTTATTGGAGGTTTTATTCCCCAAAGACCAGGGCCGGTCCTAGAAGTTTTGATGCCTGAAGCCAATTTCAAAAACAAGGCCCTATACAAGAACTAGTGCTATTATCGTTGATTAAATCGTAAAGACAATTTATGTTGTTTATAAATAATAAAAAGCGGAACATAAATAATTAGATTTATTTGTAATAATAATCAAAGTTAAACCGCAAAATTGACATTAATTTTTTATGAGTACTTTTCTGCTCTTCAAGCTTGTAAGTAATATATACACATTCAAGCTCGCTGAATGCCGAAGCGTTCAAGGAAGTGAATTATTCGCTTTTACTTGAGAAAGGAAAAAATATTTGACCATCTTATATGAGAGTATATTTTATTATAAATATATGCACAGAAAATTTACACAAAATTTCTCATTAGCTAGTTGATTTGATTTGAACTATAAATTCACAAACTTATGACTTATCAACAAATTTTAAATTAGTTAACCATTACAAAAACTAACAATAAACCATTAATTAAGCCTCTATGTTAATCCTCATTTGCAAAAATATGGACCCCAAAATCAAAGACATTAAATATTTCAGCAAATAAAACAAAACTATCGGTATACATACAAAACCAAACGGATTATAAAACTAAAAACTTTAATAATCTGTACAGAAGATAACACACCTTCAGACTTTATGATCTTCATCGCTGTAATGTTTGAAGTCCACGGTCCAAACATCTAATACCTGCTGCCTACATCCCAGTATTTCACAATCGAAGTCTGAGATTAATTGGAATAGTTTTGCACGATCGGGTTGCCTTCCGCTGGAGTGAATCGTTGTCGTTATGGTGTGGTTCACAATTTGTACTTGCTTATATTAAAAATAAAATAAGAGATTTGTTACATAAAGATCATAGCTGAAATAAATGTGCTATATATTAAAAATATTAATAGCAGAAAAGTGCACTTATGGAAATAAAAGGTGAAATGCTATGTTAAAAATTAAATAGTGTGGAAAACCTTTTCATATTATTGAATGTGTGCTACAAAAAGATTAAAAATGCTATATATACTCCAAATATTCATAGCGGAAAACTCCACTTATGGAATCAAAATGTGAAATGCTATATAAAATGTAAACCGTGTGGAAAACTTTTCATATCACTAGATATGAGCTATGAAAACAGTAATAATGGTATAAAAAAAAGTGAGTATTTAACATAGTATGGTCTGAACGCTATGTATCAATAGACAATTCAATAATAGCGGATTTTTTTCAAAAAATAAAATGGAAAACATTTTTCATAGCAATGAATATGTGCTATGAAATCATTGATAATGCTATAAAAACTAAGCTGAGATTTTAGCAACTAAATATAATTGCAAGGTCTAAACGCTATGTAAAACATTTCATGCTGGTGAACAGGCGCTATAAAATGTATATAATTATAGCGTCTAGATTTGAGCTATAAGATATAACAGGGCTATTATTGCATGTCGTTATATAGCGTCGTCACTAATGCTATGGTAACCTATTATAGCGTTTTTCACATGCTATTAAAAGGTAAATTTGTTGTAGTGGATGTTTAGTTTTCAGCTTATGCATTGTCTCGCCTATTTTATGTCAAAGTATGTTATTATTATATTTCACTCCATGCGCTGTGAGACATTCTACAGGTTCCTTTGGTAGTTCTAGCTTCAAATTCCATTCTTTTCCTTTCTTTGGCGATCGTCCCGTGCTAGTTGGACATTGACACAGCGCACTTTCATTGAAATGTCGGCTGGTGCGGGGCAGGCCGTTACATTTGGTGTCAAAGCTTTAGGTTGTGTAGTTAACCTAGGGAAAGACACCAAGAAGAGATAATACGTATATGAGAGTGCATATTTGCGATTATTTTGGTTTTCAAAAGCTATATATATACTATTAGTATAGCTAAGGATGGAGTCGCACTGCACTGACACCACAAATAGGATGATTAATCGTTTCTCTTTACAGATTGAACGATGAGCCGATATACGAGGGGTGGTGGTAGAGGAGCCAATAATGGGAATGCTCGTAACATGAGGACTATGTTCACTGACTTCATGAGAGAGATGCTTAGGGATGTTTAGAGGGCAGCTCCTAATGCTGCTAATGGTGGTGGCGTAGCGGTGCAGGCGCCAAGGGCCGATTTCACCAAGCTATGCAAGGATTACACTAGTCTTGGTGGAAAGCCGTTCCACAGAACGGAATCGGCCACAGATGTTCAAGATTGGTTGGATAGCTGTGAGCGTATCTTCGAAGACTTGGGTATCGAGGATGCGATAAAGAGAAAGCTAGCGTCCCGTCAGTTGCAAGGATGGGCAATGAATTGGTGGAATTCTATTAAGGCAGCTACTCCCGAGGATCAGATTACATGGGATCAGTTTAAGGCCCGATTCAGTGATAAGTTCATCCCAGCTGCCCAAAAGTTAGAGTTAATTAGGAAATTTCTGGAGCTTAAGCAGAATGGTAGGGCAGTCTCGGAGTACATTGCAGAGTTCGATACTCTATCGAAATATGGATTATCCCTTATTGATACTACCGAGAAGAGAAATGAAAAGTTCATAACAGGCTTAGATCAGTACTTGGGGGAAAGGCTTATAAACCATGTCGATGAGATGTTTGAATCGATTGCGGGGAAAGCTTTGAGATTAGAGAGCCTATACCCTATGTCGAAGACTGAGGTTGCATCTGCAGAGGAGCCAAAGCCACTAGCAAGTGGTGGAGGCAAGAATGGTTCTCAGAATAAGAGAAAGCAGAATCAGACCAAGGATGGCCAAAAGAATAAGAAAGATGTTGAGTGCTTTAGCTGTGGTAAGAAGGGCCATTATGCCAAAGAATGTCGGGCCAAGCCAGCGGATAGGAAGTGCTTCAACTGTGGCCAAGTGGGATATCACAAGGACAAGTGTCTGCAACCCCCTAAAAAAAAGCAGATTGTGAAAGCATATGCTATCAATGTTGTTCCTTCTTCGTCGAATGCCCCAACTACAGCAGAGAAAGGAAAGAATGTGGTCATTCAAGGTATGCTTTCTATTTATGATGTTCCTGTTCGAGTATTGTTTGATACCGGAGCTTCCCGTTCCTTCATATCTAGTGACCTGGTAGATATATTGGAATTGGAACCCGAGATAGTCGATAAACCTTTAGCAGTGACGAACCCGATTGGTGGTTCGACTAGCCTTGTATGATTTGTCGTAACGTGGTCTTATCGAGTCATGGATGCATGTTTGTTTGTGATTGCTTTGTTTTGGGCTTTACTGGGTTTGGCATTATTTTGGGAGTCAATTGGCTCCAAAGATACGGGGTGATGGTAGACTGTGAGGGCTTTTTGGTGACAGTTAGAGCGGATGGTGGGCGAAGGGTAGTGTTTGGTGGTCTACCTAGTGATGGGGTAATGGCTAGTTTTCTAAATTCCCTCGACATCCTGCATGATGAGTTGTCAGATGTGCTCATGGCTGTCCAGTATCCGGAAGTCTTCTAGGAAGTGACCGGACCTCCACCACACTGAGAGATTGAGTTCCGTATTGATTTAGTGAAAGATGCCAAACCTACAGTGATGCCACTTCGTCGTATGGTGCCAAAGGAGCAGCAAGAGTTTGGGGTGCGAGTAAGTTATTTGTTGAAGAAGGGATTTATCAGAAGAAGCGTCTCCGAGTGGGGAGCACTAGTCTTGTTTGCTACCAAGGCAGATGGTTCCCTTCGATTGTGTGTGGACTACCACGAATTGAATAAGGTGACGAGGAAGAATAAGTATCCTCTACCGCGAATAGATGATTTGTTAGATCAGTTGAGTGGCGCGAGAGTGTTCTCCCAGTTGGATCTCGCGACAAGTTTTAATCATCTTAGGGTGGAAGCTGAGAGTATAGCTAAAACGACATTTCGGACGCCGTTTGGATTTTAAGAGCGGTTGGTCATGCCATTTGGGTTGACCAATGCATCAGCATATTTTGTGGATCTTATGAATAGGGTATCAGCTGAATAAGTTTGTTCTTGTGTTCGTGGACGATATACTTGTTTATTCGAGGAAAGAGGAAAAACACAAGGAACACTTGAGGATAGTGATGGAGGTGTTGAGAAAAAACCAGTTGAAAGAAAAGTTTTCTAAGTGTCACTTCTGGAGGAGGGAAGTGAGATTCTTGGGCCATGTTGTTTCAGAGAATGGTATTGCCGTGGATCCTGCGAAGGTGGCTACGGTACAATATTGGTCTACGCCCAAGAATACAACAGATGTAAGAAGTTTCTTGGGTTAGCTGGATATTATCGTAAGTTTATCCAAGACTTCTCCAAAATAGCAGCACCGTTGACTCAGTTGACCAAGAAGAATCAAGCTTTCGTCTGGGACAAAAAGTGCGAGAATGCATTTAAGAGTATAAAGTAAAAGTTGACATATGCACCAGTGTTAGTCATCCCTAAAGGGAATGAAGAGATGACAGTATACACAGATGCCTATGGTACCGGACTAGGTGTTGTATTGATGCAAGGAGGTAGGGTTGTAGCTTATGCTAGTCGGCAACTAAAACCGCATGAGAAAAGATATGCTACCCTTGATTTGGAATTGGAAGCGATCTTGTTCACGTTGAAGATGTGGAGACATTATCTCTTGGGAGATAGATTCGAGTTGTTTACCGATCATAAATCGTTAACGTATCTTTTCTCTCAGAAGGATCTAAATCTATGACAGAAAAGATGGTTAGAATTCTTGGCTTCCTACAATTTCGATATCGCATACACACTAGGAAAGGGTAATGCGGTATCTGGTGCCTTGAGTAGGAGAATGCCATTTTAGGGGCTATGTTTCTTGAGTGGAAGCAACTGGAGTACATCGCCGGCTATGATTTCAGACCAAATTGTGTATTGGATCCAGAAGTATTAGCAAGTTTGATGATCAGACCCACTTTAATTGAGCAGATTGGTTCCAGTCAGAGGGACGATCCTAACCTATTAGAAATCATCTCAAAGTTAGAGATGGGAATCGACGAAGAGATAAACAAGTATGGGCTTGATCGAGATGGATGACTTAGAAAGAATGGAAGACTAGTTGTGCCCAATGTCAAGGGATTGAGGGATGAAGTGCTTAGAGAATGTCATCACTCAAAACTGACTATACACCCCGGTGGTAACAAGATGTATCGAGACATGAAGCAGGCCTACTACTGGGAAGGAATGAAAAGAGACGTTGGGAAGTTTATATCTAAATGCATGAATTGCCATCTAGTTAAAGCTGAGCAAAAGAAGCCAAGTGGTTTGTTGCAACCATCAGAAGTTCCAGAGTGGAAATGGGAACAAGTCTCAATGGATTTGATTGATGGGTTACCAAGGACTAGGTCAGGCCATGATATCATTTGGGTGATTGTGGACCGATTGACCAAGAGTGCAAGATTCATACCCGTCAAGTCGAATAGAACGACAGCTAAGTTAGCTGAGCTATATATGAAATGGGTAGTGAGATTTCATGGAGTACCTAAAATCATTGTGAGTGACCGAGACCCGTTGTTTACTAGTGGGTTTTGGAAGAGCTTAAAAGAGGCGTTAGGATTAGAATTACATCTCAGTACTGCGTATCATCCTCAAACCGACGGTCAGACAGAGAGGGTGAATCGAGTGTTAGAAGATCTCTTGAGAGCTTGCATATTGGAATTTGGTGGATCATGGGATGACCATTTACATCTAGTTGAGTTTGCATATAATAATAGTTATCAATCCAGTATTGGTATGGCTCCATTTGAAGCTTTGTATAAAAGACCATGCAACTCACCATCATGTTGGTTAGAAACTGGTGAGAAGTTTGTGCTTGGACCAGATGTGATAAAAGAAACTTCAGATAAGGTTAAGATCATTCAATAACGAATGAAGGCTACCCAAGATAGGCAGAAGAGTTATGCCGATAAGAGGCGAAAGGATTTAAAGTTCTCCAATGGCGACTTGGTGTTTGTCAACATTTCTTCATTAAAGAGCGTGATTCAATTTGGCAGGAGAGGCAAGTTAACACCAAGATTTGTCTGTCCATTCCCAGTTCTTGAGCAAATTGGGAATTTGGCATATAAAGTTGAATTACCAGCGAAGATGGTAGGAGTTCATAACGTATTTCATGTTTTCCAGTTAAGGAAATTCGTGCACAACACCGACATGGCTATTTCACCTGATCATTTGGATGATATCGAAGTAGAACCTGAGGCAGTTGGGAACCGCAAGCCGATTCCTATTGTCGAGCATGATACGAAGCAACTTCGAAGGAAAGCGGTGAATCTAGTCAAAGTTCAGTGGGGGCGAGAATGAGAATGACTGTACTTGGGAAACAGAGGAGGACATAAGGACGAAGTATCCAGAACTCACTACAACAAAACTACTATTTTATAGTGGCTCACAACCGCTATAAATAAGAAAGATAGCGGTTTCATAACTGCTGTATATGAACATGTTATAAAAAACTGCTAAACATTTATAACACTTTGTATGCCGTTATTAAAGATACCATTTGATAGCGTTGATATGCCGCTATGCTACTATATTACAGTAGCTCATTTTAACCGCTATAATACATCACAATTTCATTATAAGCGAAAATATTTATAACATAGTTTTACCGCTATGCTACGTCAATACAATAGCTCATTTTTGCCGCTATGCCACGTCAATATAATAGCTCATTTTTACCGCTATTATACATCTAAATATCAATAAATTTGAGATTATTCATAACGCAGTTTTGCTGCTATAACATATATCTTTGATAACTTCCATATGACGCTATTAAATTAACATGTTATAGTAAAAATCTCTCTACAGCTTATACATTTTAATAATAATAATCAAAATGAATCTTCATAACAAGTTAAAGATGAACACACAAAATATACTAATAGCAAATAAAGTATCAACTAACAAAAAAATTCAATCCATAAGTTAACACCTAATAATTGATGTTAACATGAGTACACAAAATACAAAACATAGTTCATAATTGTTCAGGTAACAGACAGAAGACGCAAGACAAAACAACCCAATCCTGTTAGATAAAACAGCCCAAACCTGCTAGACAAAACACCAATCATAACAAGTTATACAAACTGGGTCTGTTATAATCGTACCAGTATTGTCGAATAACTCACCCTTCCATTGGTAATCGCAGCACCATCACCATAGTCATGTCCTATTTCCTCATGAAAAAAAAATTTAGCACCTGCAAATATAAAAATTCAAATTTGTCCATAAAGAATATCATTGTCTTTAAAATAAATAAATAAAAAGTTGCACAAACTTTTGAAATACTTTTTATCTGTCATTAGATAATGAGGAACATGGTGAACTATTTATAGGCTCAGGTGAAGGACATGTTCATTGTGTCTGTCACCTACCAGCCATGAATATGAGCAAGATCTTAAGTAATATGCAAGGAAAAAAAACTTTTTATGTACTCAACAGAACGATTATCTAAATGGAATTTTGTATGACATATATTACATGTACATGGTAATATTTTTGTATTAAAAAAAAACTTCATAATTGTTGTATTCGTCCATATTTGTGGGAATTTTCACCTCCAAATCAATAATGGAGATAATCTGTGCAATTAAATGGAATATGGAAGACATGTATTACAAAGAACATACCCATTAATCTCCACCTTCGGTAAGAAATATTGACCATGTAGTGCAAGAAAAAAGTAAGTTTATGAAATTAACTGATGCATACCTTGATAATATCAGCAGAATCCCATACGCTTAAGATTCCATCTCTATTTCAACATGACATTTTTCTTTGTTTACTCATCTTTCAAATCGAGCATCTTTCTATTTCAACTCTTGCATGACTTCCATTGCAGTAGCTTGCTGGTACTTTTTTCCTCAGCACACTCTTACTTGTGAAGACTTATTATAACACTGGGAGGGACAAATGCTTCTCTCTCACGTGTAAACAGCATCTAACATCTTCTGATACATAAATATGCTACACAAGCTACCCTTTTTTCCTGGCATGCAATTGCAACTACAACGCACTACAACAGTTTCTCAATCCGTTGTCCTACTGCAATGCTATTCTGAATGAATTTATTTTCATTATGCATATATAATTCAGACTAAAAACAACCATACAACATACCAAACGGTTCAAACACTATACTTCAACCTTGTGCGTTGAAGCCAAAGAAAATCAGCACCTATTTATGAAATATATGCAAATTAAATAATTAAAAACTGTGTAAATAAGAGAATCAACCTTCTTCTATACTTCTTTCTCAAACAATATTAATTTTTATATTACTCCACAAATCCACTCTACAATTTCGTTTTGAAAATATGTCTTTGTTCACTATGTTAAGTCATTTGGAATCCCCCCTTATTTTAGCTGTTGTATAACCAGAGTCTAGTACAATAATCAATGATTACTAAATAAACATGATATATGGATACCGTATATTGAATTAAAATTCAGGAAATAACTCCATTGTTGTATGTCACGGTTGTATTATCCTGCTCCCATATGTAGGAGTCAACATTTTCATGTGGTGAATTGTCTTAGAGTTTTACCAACTACTGTAAAATTTTGTGAAAGGGTACTAAATATCTTGTAAACTTAAAGTTGGCTTCCCTATTTATATCAAAACCAACAAACTACACCTGATTTGGTGGGAATAGTAAATCTCATAATATTTTCCTTTGAAATATTTAAATTTATGTAGTTAGTCTGCACTTAAGTATCGTAAGAACAAAGAACATACCCATTAACTTCAATTTTGAAACGTTATGTAGCGACATTATTAGTTAGTACTTCGTAATGTAGTCTGAAATTTGGTGAATGGAAGTTTATGAAATTGTTGCTTTACCATATTATCCACCTTTGGTAAGAAATATTTACCATAATTGCAAGGATGACCTCGTCTAATATCAAATATACATTATGAAAATCAAAGACCAAATAAGCTCACACAGATGGCCTAAAAAGGACCTAATATCTCAACGAAATAAATAGATACACTCAAGCATGCTAGCTATTATCGGGAATGTCAATGCTCATTGATAAAAAGTATCAAGCATGTCTCCTATAAATCATTTTGCATGGGCGGACCTCAACAAAAAAAATTAACTTAGGACCTCAATTTACCACCAAAAGGTGAACCTCATATTAAATTTTGTGTTTTTTATTGACTTTTCAGGTGGAACATAATATTGAGTCTGTCATTTGCCCATTCTTAAGGAAAAATGTAATGGATCCTTGTAGTTTGAAGCGACTGGCTAGGAAGACACAACAATCAAGAACAACTTGGCAGTAGCAGGCAAATTCTTGCTACATATCTACTGCAGAATTTAGATTCTATATATAGCTTCTTGAAATGATAGATCAGTCATAAAGCCAATTGTAATGTTACAAACATTAAAATAACAACTTGCAATATCAGAGTAAATGGAAAAAGCCAAGAAAATACTTTATAGGAATATGAAAATAAAATATAGAGACACCTGATTGTGTGTATATCTTGTAGGACTTTAAAGTGGAGGCCAACAAAGGAAGAATGAGCCATCTAGGTGATATTTTATTCCATTACCTATAAAAAATAGCTATAGAGATGAGGTAGTTATTTAAAGGGATCGTCAAACACATGTTTACAGATGCACATTTTCTTTGTTAAACATGATAGATAAATTTCAAATTCAACAAAATTTAGTCTAACTCAACTGTAACCAATGCCCGAAATATTGAAAGAGAATGACTATAGTTGCAATTTAAACATCATCAAGTACATACATATTTGTTGGCACTACAATAGCAAAAAAATTTGAAGAAAATATGGTACATAGAAAGTGGTCAGGTTATATAAATTTAGAAACCAGTGAATCAAATAGCGATCATCATAATGGTGGATTTGAACAGAAAGTTGGATAAATTATGCATTACCCTTGATTTATATAGTATATAAGTAAACAAACATGCAATTGGAAACATGTTAATTAAATAATGCGGAAACCCACAGTAAGTCATGATTCTATACAACAAAAAATGGTGCAGTTTAATTTTTTGAGAACAGTTACCCCTCGTATGTAACTTCTCGCGGTTATATAAACTGAAACTGTCCCTTAATTTACTTGACATAGATCGAAGAAAATTTGGCAGTGTCTACTTCAGTGGTGATGGACATGGATACTTCTTATCATATTTATTTAGATGGTGAGCTGAAGTAATATGAGCAAGAATATGAGCAAGACGCTGCATCAGTAGTTTCTTTATTATTTAATTGTAAGACAATATTAAGATGTACAATGACCTTGGGAATTTATCCTACTAAAACTTCAGACCCGTTTAAGGCACTGAGCAATTACTCTGAATTTAAAGACCGTAACAACAGTAAAAGCATAATTAAAATGTACCTGTTGACATAGTGAAACAAAAGGAAAAAATCATATGGAGGATGAAACACAAAAGATCAATTATCATACCATAATTGGACAATTTATATCAAACATACCCC
Organism: Allium sativum; assembly: GCA_030737875.1. NCBI lineage: Eukaryota > Viridiplantae > Streptophyta > Magnoliopsida > Asparagales > Amaryllidaceae > Allium > Allium sativum. Next base: position 1,028,475,954 of record CM060909.1, read on the forward strand.
TATTCTTATTACTCCTTTGTTCGTTTCCAACCAATTCATTTGGCTCAACAAGATGTGGTTCAGGATAATGAATTTCTTTCATTTTCAGTTACAAATATTGGGTACTTGCTAATTTAAAAAATGAAAAGTAAACATAATAACCACAACAATTCTTATACATTAATAAAAAATAAAAATGGAGCAAGAAATAGCACTAACTGGATTATATGCATAGGAAAACTAGATATGAGAGCGCTGACAATGATGTATCAATCTTTAAAAATAATAATGAAGCATGTTGTAAATATGTTACGTTTTCACATAATCATCTCTAGCAATAAACAATTGTGCTAGTCCATTCTAAGCAGCATCGTGTTTTGCTACTAGAGCAACAAATGGTTTTGAGCTGCACTAACTACAAGTAGTCTGCATTGAATATATTACAACTTATGACAGTATGTTGTTCAGTATGGACACCATTCAATTATTATGTCGATTATACAAGCACATGTTTGCAATTCAGTCAAAACTGAGATGTTAATAAATCTGCACATTTCAATTTATTAGAGTATACTAATTTCTTTTAAGAAAATTCTTCGAAAATTCAATCTGTGAATAAATACAATTTTCCCATGAACTTCAATCTTTGTGAATACAGAAGCAACTACAATCTAACTAGTGAAACTGTACATGTTGCATTGTGGGCCATGTAAACATTCTGAAAAAATAGGTACATAGAAAAGCTAAATACTTCAGATTAATTATGGATAAAATTGTAATAATGTTTAGTTTGAAGAAAAAACTAAACTTGGATATCTCTAAAGTCTATTAATTTCTATCATCCACTAATTCTAATCGTGATTAAGGGAAAACTTAAGAAAATTTGATATTTAGGAACTTCAACCTGTAATATCTATAATACGTGACAATGGGTAGAAACTCGGCTTAATTTGCATGTACAACATTTGTATCTACTGTAATATAAATGAAGATAAATTCGTGTAAGTACTTGGAATCATATGTCCGCTTATTGTTCATTGATCTGTAGTTACATTACTATGTGCACACATATCTATGTAAAGGTAAATATTAAAAAGTATATTTATTTATATTCTAAGGTAAATATTGAAAACTATCGATTCCGATAACAAGATAGACTGACACTATTATTTTCTTGATAGCTCATTTTGTATGTAGCATGCCGCTTGCTAAACTAAAGAGAAATGCAGTTAACGATAGAAGTATAAAACTATGTATAAAATTTGTAAAATCTATTTCTCTACTCAGAAGTACATGAACTGGTCATGAAGGAGGCAATGTAAGAAGGTGAATGTGTAAAATAAATTAGTTTAGTAACACTAGAAAGATTTTGAAAATGCAAACAAAATGAATTCAAACTGAACTTGCTTTTAAACTGGCTAAGATATTACACAATTGTGTAATATGATATCCACATCCATTTCATAAAAAATCCTACAAGCTAAGAAAAATGTTTAAATTAAACCTGCTTTCAATAATAATTTAAAATAGTACCATTGCATTTAATTTATGGCAATATATTTAATAGTACAGAACGTGCTACAATTCTTTTTAAACTTATCAAAAAAAATATTTCAGTCAGAAGCTCGCAAATAAGAACAATGACCAACCCACCTTTTTCTTTCGAACTGAACCAAAATAAAAGGTACATATCATATATGCCATACTCAAACATTCAACCATCTTTATTTCATTGCTAGATCATTGACTCCTTCGTACCTACAACTTAGCACCAGGTTTTAAAATGGCCAGCCTTAGGTTAAAACACATGTAATCAGTGCGATGTTTTTTTTATATAAAAAACCTGCATGGTATTTTAACCATGAAATAATTTGGAATGTTCTCAACATAAAATAGACACTAGAAACACCCAATGTCAAAATAAAAATAAAAAATTTGAAAAGCAATCACAATAATTATATGTGCTAGCATATACTACACGTTAGTTACTCTGAGCCTACATATATCAAATAATGTGCATTATATACTACATCTGAGAAGGAAAATTAGCCAAGTATCTCAGGCCATGTCAGTAAATTCAAACAGTTTTTTCAATTGTGAATGTTGAATCCCTATGTATAAGCCTTGACACAACAAAACTCATTTATTACAGAAAATTATGAGAACTTCATATAAGCTGATAATGAATGAATATTGTGTAAACAAAACAGAGAGCATAGATGCAGAAAATGATATACCTTCAATAATATGTTGATGGCCACTACTGGAGATTCTAACTTGATCAACCGCATTAGGTACATAAGTCCTAGCAGCATCCATATCCTTCATAATATACTTTGGTAGAGCAACATGTATTTCTCCAAACAGTTTTGAATCCTGTATGTGTCGGCATAATAATAAGATTGTACATATAAAGTATAACCCAAAAAAGAGAAACAAAAATGCACGTATTCGTTTTCTTGCCGCAAAATATAAGATGCCCAAACAATAATGTGCACCATATTTATAAGCACATAAAACTCTCGTATACTTTGAATCCATATTTTGATTTCCATTGAACATGACACAGCCAAGGCATTTTCTGTCAGAAAGAAATAAAACCGATACTATTGACATGAATGAAAATTGCAGTCCTCACATGATCATTTAATTTATTCATTGTGCATCCATCAACAAACATACATATACATTGATATATGGATAAACACAAAAGGATATGTATGTTATTTTGATTATATGTGCTTTTATCGTATAAACCAAGATTTGTGTGCTCAAAAGAAATATAACATACCTTTTCATTTTCTATAGTGTGGAAAAGAGTAAACATAAATTGACCCGCACGTAAATCATCACAAACTCCAACTCTACGAACAGAATAAGGGATAGCTCTTACAGAGGCGGCTAAATATGCATTTACACTATAATCAACACACTCATGTATATGCTCCTTTACAGTCCGAACATGTACTATGGAGGCACATTCTGCGCAAAAGAAGATATTTCAGACTCCATATTAAAAAAGAGAAAAAATGCATAGGTGAGTGATATTGTTTTAGGAACTAAAAAGTGTGTCAGAAGTTCCATCAGGGTTGGGTAATATTATGGAACAGGGTCGAACATTAGGTTCATTAAAGTTCGCATCGAAATTTGTACGCCTTTCAAATTTCCCCAAGTAGTCAATGTCGATTTCTACCGCTTCAAAAATCAATGCGAAGTGAGGAATTTTGGCATTTGTTTTCTTAAATCCTATGTAGCGGTTTGGGTCTCGCGTATGATGTCAGTTCTCCTGTCACGTCAGTTTGTGCAGCCGATGCTTTAGACATACGTGCTTTTTCCTTTTATAATGCTTTATGTTGCCGAAACTAAGGTAATGCTGTTATATGCATGTTTCATTTCCAGTAGGTACACATGCTCCTTCCCAAACAATTGCACAAGTTGCTGCATTAGATTCATAATTCGTGCATAACTTGCAAGTGCAAACTCAAGCTCAAATGCATTTCCCTCTTCATCTTCATGCACAACATGTGCCAACTCAAATTTATCTTAGGCATGAATAAGCAAATCAATATAGTTGAATCACTTGCATCCTTATATTTGATTTGTAACCAAGGTTGTCTCATTCCAAAGTTGACCTATAAATAGGGGAAAATCGGTAAATGAACTGATTGTTGTTGAATATTAGAATACTTATTTTCTTAAACAAACTAAAGTTATTTTACCATGTTCATGTTTTATGCAGTGCATATAGAGCACTCTATATCCTCCGTTGGATCTATCGCTTCTTTACTGAGCCGCACTACATACATTGGATAAGTAAGAATTACAATTCTTCAAATATCATAACATCGTAAAAACTAGGAAAAATTATTTTCATTTCTATCTTTGTGTAATAGTGATTTCATTTCTTTTTCTAATATTATTACAGCATGGATATCTAGAATGGCATAAACACTACTCTACACCGATTTCTTTTATTACTACATAAATAAGTATGTGTCGAAATCTAGAATAATAAACATGAAAATGCACTGCATTCTATTTTTATACTGATACTAGTGTATATTCTGTAAAAAATGCACAGTGTGAAGAATAATGTGAAGCTGCAGTTATCTGGCTGACTTGCACGGTTTATCGTAAGGGAAGCATCAACATTTCCCGCCCTTGTATACATGTGGCTCAGATGAAGTTTTATTGCACGATTTTTAGACTGGACACTGCTATCCAGATTCTAAGTTGCACAGTTCCATAACACTAATAATATCTCAAAATCACCCAAACATCCCTTGGAAATTTTCGCTCAAAACATAAATTCAAACTAGCGGGACCACCGGTTCGAAATCTATAAACGCTACAAGCATCATTTTTTAGCAATCACAGAACGTACATGAAGATATCTCACAAACATAGCAATTAAGATACAAAATAAGAAGTGATAGTTAACATACTAACTGGTAGGAACATTGGTATCAGTTGATCTAAGCTTTGATGCTGCTGAATCAGAAACTGCTTTCAGTAAGTGCACCAATGCGAACCCCATTAACCAAAATTCATGCCCGTCTATAGTCATCAACTGTACGTATTTCTCCTCAACAGTCACAGATACTGGATTCACGTTTGCAACTTTAGCTAAGGGGACGGGAACTTATAGTAGCTCCAAGTTTCTTGACTAGAAGGGGCAATGAAAGAAAAAGGGTTGTCGCTACAGAAGGAAATAGCCATGTTTGAGAGGTAAAGAGTGCCAGCAACTGGACCTGTAGTGGTGGAAAAATAACATGCAAAAGTAATTGAGGATGAAGATGAAGCTAAAACTAAAACAATGAAGAAGGAACAAACATATTTTTTTGTGGCGGCTGTGATTTATAATAGATTAGGTTTACGAAAAGGAATTAATTAGAGCGGCTCCAACAAATTTTGTACCTCAAGCTTTGATAGATCGGTTGAGGAGATTGGAGTTCAAGGGTTTACTTTCTTTTATCGGGTGAGGAGATTAGAGAGAATCGATCTTCTTTCTTGTGAGGCAAAGTGGTTTCGGAGGAAGGGGAAATGGTTTTGGAGGGAGATAGCCAATAATTTAGGAATTTGGAGGGAGATCGTGAATAGTTTCACAAGCAGAGCGTTACACGTGGTACTAGTCAAAACAAAGTCATTGAGAAGTAAATAATTGAGTATAAATAATAAAAGTTCAGAATAATGTGTTATTAAAAAGCGTTATCAATATCATATTTTGTTGTAGTGACTCTTTGCCTGGTAATGTTTTTATATCGGTATAGTGCTCCTTTGTTAGTAAACCGCATGCTAGGATAGGCTTGTTGTGTGTTTTGTATACTTGATTGTTTTGTTAATGATTGGTAGGCATGTGGGATCCTTTGTATGTTTTGGGTTAAGGAATTTCGGGGACAAAATTTCTTAAGGGGGGAGAATGTAACGACCCGCATTCTACGCATCGGAGGATCGTAGAATATTTATTTCTTTCTAGTAAGGAGTCGTATGGTTGTGTGACATTGGGGGACGACTATTGGGGTCATTTCCCATGTTCATGATTTTTGCCGATTTTTAAATGACCATTTTGCCCTTATCTGATCTTGTTTCAGCCATAATTTTTGATTGGAAAGGAGTTTTGACCTGAAACCACTTAGATTAGATCCGGGTGATGGTTTACCTTTTCGTGGAGTGGTCATATGTGAAAAACGGACTTATCGTTTGGGAGATATGGCTGAATTAAGGTTTAGAAGGTGAAAAACTACTTAACCGGGCCAAATGAGGGGATTACTTAATGGGCCCATAACCCATTTTGGGATTAGGGTTATAGGGAGGCTGAAATGAGTTAGGTTTTCATTTCATTTCAGTTTTCTAGCCACCATTTATCTCCTAGTAACCCTAACAACGGCCTTTAACATCTAGAATCATCTCTAATCACCGTTTAATCAAGGATTAAGCTTAGCAACAACAAATCAAAGTGAAATAGCACCAATTCAAGGTCGGAACTGCTGTATAGCCTTGGGAACAACGCCAAACAGAACATAATTTCAGATTTGGTATATTGTTTGTGGCTAAGGTGAGTGATTTGCATAGTTCCTCACTAATTAAGGTTAATTAAGGGTAATTAGTGTTAATTAGCGAATTTAAACATGATTAATTTCTGGAAATATTCATAAATTTCTAAATATTGTTTTAGGACTCTGTTAGAAAATTTGGTTACTTTGGTTAAGTTTTACTAATCCTATCATTAGTTTTGCTTGAACATGCTTAAGGGAAAATATGGGGTTTTGGCTATGTTTGATCCATTTTAACCTATCAAATTATTGTTTTGGTGTTAGTGGCCAATTTTATATGTTGCTATGACTGTATGGTATGCTTTGTGATTGACTAGAGAAGTTAGATTGGTCGAAAACGCCGTCGGATGGTGTAAAACAGTCACTGGAAAGAAGTGCCGGAAATTAACTGAACCGGATCAGATCGGAGGGGAAGCACGAACCGCACCCCCCATACTGTTGCATCACGAGCCAATCTGGGGAACTGGGGAGATGATGACCGAACCGACCCGCTCGTGGTGATGGAGACCGATCTGAACCGCTCCAACCAGAGCACTATGAACCACCCGGAGAAGCAACGACCTGATGCTCTGGAGTTGGCACCACGACCCGGCCCGCTTGAGAGAAGGAACCCCGACCCGAATCGATGCCACTCACGAACTGGAGCATACACCACGAACCGAGCTGAATGGAAGAAGAGTACGAACCGCGAACCGTTGCTTCGTCCGATTCGAACCCAATGGGGGCATCACGACCCGACCCGGGGAAAAGTTGCAATGCAAGAACCGATCTGAGGCAGGAAATCACGAGTTGAGCTGGTGAGCCCTATAGTTCACGAACCAGAGGAAGTATTCGAACTGAACCACTTCGGGTGGTATGATCGAAGCAAAGTGAGATGAAGGACCAAACCGATCCGGAGGAGGCCAAAACCCGAGATGCAAAGGTAGTCCAAATGGGAAGTTTGCACTCAGGATCTAGTTAGGAACCAACAAGCTAACTTCATGGTTGGGCTTTACTGCGGGGTGTGTGCTAAGGAGTTATCAACGTCCATAACGTTGATCCACCACCGAAAGACGAATGTTAGGCTATGCATTAGTGCAGTGAGGTCATCATGGATTCATGGGGCAGAGTGATCATAGCAAGGCTATGAGCCAGTGCAGTAGAGTCATTATGACTCCATGGGGCAGAGTGGACATAGCAAAGGATTATTGGCTACGGATCAGTGCAGTGGGGTTGTCATGACTCCATGGGGCAGAGTGATCATAAAAAGGAATAGGGTGATCAAAGTGGTGGATATCGTATGCTTTACACACTGAGTGAGAGATGTGAGGATGGTTGCTATGCTTGATTTTTTGACATCATTATGACATGCACACCCCCACCCCCGTATCCTTTACACCATATGTTAGTGGCACCTTAGAGTATTGTACGGTATGTTGTGCTAACTCTTTGGTTGCAGGTCCAGGTTCAGGTATGGTTTAGTATACCTGTTATTGTTCTGTTTTGCTGCTTATCGCTCATACCAGACTTTTTTCTGACCCAGAGTTTTATGTCTCTTCTTATTACTCTGGGTGCTCGTAAACGGGCAGACTAGAGACAGGTTAGATGGTTGTGCATGAGTATCTGCCCGGAGACGAGCAGGAGGCTTACACGTACTATTCTATATATATTCTCCCTATGTCGCTGCTGGTCTCTACTTTGGGCATTAGTAGTGTACCTTCCCTTTCTTTTTCTTTAGAGACAGTTTTAAAGTTGTAATAATGACGATGTGGAACATAATCTGTATTTGGATTTTCCGCTGCTATGATGTTTAGTTTTCAGCTTATGCACTGTCTCGCCTGTTATATGTCAAAGTATGTTATTATTATATTTCACTCCATGAACCGTAAGACATTCTACAGGTTCCTTTGGTAGTTCTAACATCAATTTCCATTCTTTTCCTTTCTTTAGAGACCGTCCCATGCTGGTTGGACATTGACACAGCGCACATTCATTGAAATGTCGGCTGGTGTGGGGTGGGCCATTACACATTTGCAAGTCCGTTCTGGGTCTGAACGAAACCGGAGGCACCTTATTCCTCGTCCTGTATGTCCAATACAGAAGAGAGGCCCTTGCATATCCGAACAATCAACAAATACATCTGGACGGCTACCACTGTAACCCCTTCAAGGTAGCTACTCCAATCATGGGCATCAGTAGCAACCCGTCCATTCGATGTGAAGATCGTCGGTCTTGCATCGTCTTCAATCTCTTCGACTATTAGTCGTCGTATCAATTATTCAGAATGGGTTAAACCCGGTCTTTTCGAATAACTTGCGTATCTTATAATCAAGTGTTATAACAACACATCATACGCCTCATTCCAATCCAGAATATTCTTTTATTCATATTTCTTTATTCGTGCAAAGGTTCCCATTAATCTTATCAAAGATTATTACTTTTAAACACACTGTTTAATCCATTTCTTTGGAAATCATTTCAAAAGATTTTATAGTATCTTTTCACAGTTTAAACCAAATTAAGGTTTATCAAACTAGTCGGGATTAACGACTTACCGAAGTAATCATCCATTTTATTATCCCATCCCAACCTATTCATCCCATGGAGAAAAACTGGTAGTACTCCATATCTAACACCACTGTGTTATTGGTAAATTCAATTACCGTTTCATGTTCAAATCCAATTAAAGATTTACCTATCGCCTGGAGTAAAATTGGTGGTACTCCATTCTCAATCACTTTCTTGAATTTGATAATTTTAATTATCCCATTCCCATTTCAATCTAATTAAAGATTCATTAAAACTTTACTTAGTTTTAATCTCAAAAATCATTATTTAATGATTGTTTAACTTTGGGAAATCAATCATGCAACACCGACAATTTATACTATACCATTGATTTCTACCAATATACAACCTCTAAGCTCGTACGTCTCAGAGAAGGGTGTTAAGAAAGAGAATAAATTCTCCGCCACCAAACAGATATATATTTAGTAGAGATCAATGAATATAGCTAGAAATACAATGTCAGACACGAAATCCTTTCATTAATAGGGCTAAAGAACGAATGTCCTTTAAAATACATTTCAGGATAAACCCAAAATCATATTCCATCAAACTGGAACTTTCACGGAAAACAGATCAGTATATATTCTATATAAATTTCCGTATCAGACTAATAATATAAATGGAATAATAGTAAAGCCTTTTAAATTCCATATATAATATCGGTCTTCCTTCACAGAAGCTCATCTCGATTATCCCCTGATCGAATTCCATTCAATTCCAATTTAATATATTAAATTGGAAAAACTTTACTTTGAAAAAATTCCATTAATCTTAATTAAAAGATTTATAAATTTCAAATCACATATTCACTGTTAATTGGGTTAAAGAACAAATGTTATTTAAAACACCGTTCACAATAAACCCAAAAATCCAATCTCAATTTACTTCCAATTAAGTATTAGTTAATTGTTAGATTTGTCTAAATCTTAATTAAAAGATTTATTCTTTTCTCAACTGGGTTTAAGAACAGTGTTATTAAAGACACCATTCATGACAAACCCTAAAATCCATTTTGATACTAAATACAAGGCTTTGAATAGAAATATATCAGCTTATATTCAATATCAAATTCTGAAACCAACCAATATCGTATTGGGAATAATGATATATATCTTCCAAATTCCTTAACAATATCTGTATAATCACGGAATCCAATATCGAAATATTCCGCTTTCCATTCAAATCCATTCCGATTCATATACTGGAAAAATCTGGTTAATTTAAAACCATTTACAAATCCAATGTATTTATTTAAAACCATTGAATTATTCTTCTAGTTAATAACTAGTTCATTTTGATAAAAATATATTTTTATCTTTTCAAAACTAGAATTTTTCATCCAAAATCTTTTCAAATCATTTATACATAAATTTTCCATATTTTTAATAGTTTTAATATCACTATTTCAGTCGATTTTCAATAATAGCCACCGAACTGCATTCATAGCGACCTTTTCTGAAATTGATTTGGACATAATTAGAAATCCAACTGTTCAAATTTAAATATCTTATATTCATTGGAAAGATCTTTTCGATACGAACCCAACAGTTTCTGTTTTAGAAGAATCCGACGGTCGGATTTCCCGTTAGTCCATTAGAATACAATTGTTGAAATTCATGAACGGTCGATGCGCGACGCATTCTATTCAGGCCATTTAATATATATTATATATATTTCGTCTATTTCCATTTAAAACGTATTTTATAAATTCTTTTTAAAAAGGATCACAACTTCGTTTTCAATTTTTAATCAAAATTGAATATTCCATATCATTATAATATGAAAATGATAATATTTTCAAAATATTAGATTTTGAAATCAGTTCTTTTCGATATTCATTATAAAATGAATAAAATCGATCGATAAACCCATTTGGGTTAAAATAGCATATATTAACTTAACTCAGCTTCATATACATCAATATTTTCGTATTCATCCAAAATCAGACATCAAAATCATATTTTGATTATTCACTAAATATTATTTTAAAATATTCGTTATTTTGAAATATTCTTTATTTTAAAATATTCATTATTTTAAAATATTCGTTATTTTAAAATATTTGTTATTTCTGAATCGGAATCAGACTTAATCAATTACCATATAATTTTATTTATATGGATTTCATACATCACATGTATTCAAAAATAGTGATAAACAACTATTAAACTGCCAATTCACATCCAGAGTGAAATTTATTACTGTATAAGCATTAAATAACGCTTATCACAGCCTGTCGATCTATCGATTGACATATAATTAAATTCAGGAGAGATGTGAATAAATTATCATCCTTAGACCCGTGCGGGGTTTTCAAACAACAACGGTTTATTTAAATTATTAGTTAACAAATTTAACCAATTCTAATTCGATTTGAAATATTTTTCTAATTAGCCAATTTTCACTATTTAAAATTATAAATAGATATTTATAATTTAATTTCTACTACCACATTAATGTTAACATTATTTTTATATGTTAAACATTTCAACAACATAATCAACACACAATAAAGTCAATTAAATCGTCCATGGTTTGTGGACGAGGGAAGTGAGCTAACAGGCACCGTATACAATTTATAATAATTAAAACTAATAAAAATCTACTCTGACAATTCTATATATTTTTATACACGAACATAATAACATGATAAAATAATTTTGAGTGAGAAGGAGTTCTCACTTCGATTGGTTTCGGAATCGTTAAATAACAATTATTTTAATTAAGTTAAACCCAATGTTTAATTTAATCAAAATTTGCATCTGCTTCTGTTTTCGTCCGAGTCTGTTCCATAGAGAAGCTCTTATGATTTCGAGTCCAATGAACCTTATTTCGTTTAATTCCGTTCTGATTTGAAGAAGTTACGTCATTTTAAAGATTAATTACAAAATTAAATAATTAAATTTATCATTAACAATTAACTACACTTCACAAAGCGTTGCCATTCTTCTTCTTTTTTTCATCTTCGTTCCTGGAAAACCATCGATCTAAGAATCTTGTCGCCGCCATCGCCGTATGCCGCTGGACCACCATCTAAAGCTTCAACATCGTAGCCCCTCACCCACCCTACCATCGCCGACGGTGGTGCCAAGCCCGATGCCCCCTCATGACCAGAAAACCATCTCGAACCGGCGGATTTTGAGTTAGAAATTTGCAAATGATACTGCATGAAATCAGATCATACAGGTACAGATTGAAAGCTCTCAAGAAGTTCTAGAATTTTTGCTTTAGAAGTTTGTCAATTTATTGAGGGGATCGATCGGATTTTGAAGCAGAAAATCGTGCGATATTGGCCATCGAATTCAACTGATGGCGGCTTCTTTGGGGATTAGGGTTTTGATTAGGGGGTATATATATAACATTTTATTTTTATTTAATTCCAAAATTGAGTTTAACTCGTTCGAACTCCAAATCAAACCCAAGGATTGTTGCCCCTAACTAAATAGCCCCATTCCGGACACAATGGAATATTTTTCGTAAGCCAATCCAATTATTTCGATCATCTTTTGTCAAAGTTAAAATATAAATCAATATATATTGAATTTAAACGTACATTTTAATTTACTGGGTCCACATACTGACTCCAAAAATCACAGATAATAAAATCTAGCTATGTTTTACCGATACAGTCCTAAGAAAGCTAATTTCGTCGAATTTGGAAATCGTTTAAAAAATGGCCTTTTATAGTCAATTAAATTTAAGGGTCCATTTGGCACAGGTCCCTATTAAGTTTTAAAATTAGACTCACATCCAGTCATAAAGTTATTGTAAATCTAGTCCCTATTTTTCAAAAATTCACTAAAAAAATATAAAAATATATATAAAAAATTCGTAAATTCATAATTAATTAAACACGTAAACACTAAAAAATTCGGATCAAAAAACAATCAAACAAGGCGTTAAAAACAATAAAATAGAAAAACAATGAAATTGCAGTTTAATGCATAATGGTATGCAAGTATATGTATTTTCCTGCATACACTCGTGCACGCTTTCAACTTATGCATCTGCGCTTGATTTCTTTGCATATATCTATGCAAGTACTGCATAATTTTGGCATACATGTGTGCATAAATTTACATGCATAAATATCAGTTTAAATTTCTGCATGAAATACTTGCATACATGTGTGCAAGTATTACAATTAATTGCCCACATGTATGCAAGTTTCGGTTCAGAATTTCTGAAGAAAATAGCGTATGCAATAGTTGCACACATGTATGCAACTATTAGCAAAACTTGCATACATTTATGCAACTTTTTTGTTTTTGTTTGCGTGGACTTCCGAGAATATTTCTAGATTTTTAGAATTTTTCTTTATGTGGCAGTGCCAAAAATTTTAGGGGAAAATTGAAAAAGGCGGAAGGGTTCAACATAGCAGGTGGAAGTTCCTAAAAAGAAGGAGCGACACGTAAAATAGGTACCGGGATTGTATTATAAACATGAAAGGGACGTGCATTACATTTCAAAGTTAAATAGGGACCCTAGCCTAATTTCCACTAAATTTAAACTATATTTACAAAACACGTATAAATTTACCACGCTCACATATTAGTTCCAAAAATTATGAATTTTGAAACTTAACAATAATTTGACATTCCAGATCCAACAAAAGTGGTTTCGTCGAAAATGGAGGTCATTTGCAAAATGGCTATTTTTAAGGGCCATATATTATATTGAAATATATAAATTTCATAGCGACTATTTTAAATTTTAAACTGGCCATAACTTTCAATTCATAAAGTGAATTCTCAGTTTCGTACATTCGTTAGAAAGATATAGTTAAATAGATTCTAATGTTTCTTGTTTCATCAAATTCTGACTTATATTGAATTCTGTATATTCAATTAAAGTTTAAAATCGAATTTTCAAACTACTGCGCCATTTTGAGTTCGTTTTAATTAAATTTTAAATTTATAAGTTCTTACTACGTTTAAAATAAATTTTTAGTTGTTATTATTTAAAATAAATCATTTTAGATATTCAAAACCCATTAAAATTGCTAAAATAAAAAATTTAAGTTGTTTCAGAAATTCCGGGTTGTTACGTATACATCCTATTTACATAATTTGAATTTAAATGTATATATTTCATATTTTTTTAAATTCAATTAATATTGCGAATATAAAATACATATATTTGATATATGTAGATAACTCTAATATTGTTTCCCACTGCGAGTTATAAATTCCCTTTAAAGCAAATTATTTTGTTACATTAAATCATGGTGAAATCTTCCAATAGTACACCCATCAATGTCCAATCTCATTGGATGTAGGTAATGCCAAATCATTGTGCATCCTCTTATTTTGGTTATATGAGGTACGAGTAATTGTGGTGCTTTAATTATATTATTGGGTCAGATTTAACTAAGGATGCATAATAGGATTATGGCCTTAGAGACAATAGCATGAATTATTCTATATTTTGTGCAAATGAATAATACTGAACAAAATATTCATCATGCAACCCAAGAATTATATACATGACATAATTGACATAAGATTTCTACCTAAAAGGTTGTGTTTCGGGGTGTTAGCTAAAGCTAGGTCAATGCATAACTAGATGTGGATCTTGGAACACCATTATATATATATACTGATATATATATATATATATATATATATATATATATATATAAACAGAGGGATGTTAATTTGAGTGGGAGCGTATTTTAGTTTAAATTATACATTTATGTTAATATAAACATTGATTGCCAAAATTCTTTTTTTATATTAAATAAATATTAGAGAATCATTTATTATTTATTATTTACTGTAGATATTAAATAACTCCGATAATTTAAATTAATCCTTGAGAAGGATAAATTAAATTAAATCAAATTTCTTGACTAACATTAAAATTTGAGGATTGTCCTAAAACAAATTAAATGTAATTATTATACAAACATAGAGGATCTAAAATGAAAGTTGAAGTATGACTTCAACCAAATAATATATAAATGTTATAACAAGTTACTTATACATTTCTAGTATTATATTCTAGACATAAATCACATAAATGTATGTTGATTTACAGAAATAGTAAAACAAGTAGAAATCTGATAAAAGGACAAGTGCACTTATGATTGGAAATGAAGAAAATGTTGCTAGATTATCCATAGAAAGTTGATTCTTGTTCTTTATACTGGCTTAATCAAGTTAATGAAATAATTGTTATTATGAAATTCCACTTAAAATAAATGTTATAATAGATCTTGTTTAAACAAGTTTGAATTTCATTTGTAATAAAATGACAATTGTTATTCATTTTATTTAAATGAAATATCGTATGGGATTTCACAAATAGTTAAACATCTTTGTAAATCCTTAACTATAATGTACTTGACATAAATAATGAGTGGATTAAATTTAGTGATTTAACTCCAACATACCTTTAGCATTTCCAGTTAGCCTATATAAACAAGAAAGTATATCAAAACTCCATAATAATGGAATTCTGAGATCATTTAATTTTTAATTATATGAAGAATATAAATCTTCTTTATTAGGCAAAATAATTGAATCACCTTTCACTTGATATAGTGAATGAATGATAAGTATTGGGCCTCGTACATAATGATGTATATGGAGCAATGGATTCATAAGCTAGAGGTAAGCTTTATTACTTCATTATATTTACTAACGATGTTAGTAGATATAGATCTGTGTATCTTATGAAATACAAATCAGAACCCTTTTAAAAGTTCAAAGAATTCAAAAATGAAGTTCAAAACCAATTTTGATAAATAATAAGTTCTCTTCGAACATATCAATATAATATTTAAGCCAACTATATAACGACTGTCAAGATGAGTTTGAAATTGTTTCACAATTCACTCCACCTATAACATCATTCGAATGGTGTGTCTGAAAGAAGACATCATACCTTATAAGATATAGTACGATTAATGATAAGTCATATAGATCTTCCAATAGATTAATTTTAGAACAACTGTATTAAATCTCACTAAAACGATACTAACGATGCCGTATAAGACATGGACCAGGAAATGTCCTAGTATGTCTAATGCAAATATTTGGGACTTAAGGCATTTAGTAAACATCCTTCCTCTGATAAGATCAGACCCAAAAAATAAATAACAATTTTGTGGAATGTCCAAAAGAAACAAATGGATATTATTTCTATAAATCCTCTGAGAATAAAACGTTTATTCCTCAAATTGGTATCAATTTAAAGGATAACCAGTCTCTAAGATACCGATGGGAATGAAATAAAATTCAAAATGTCTTTAAAACCACAAAATGTTATTGAATCTTGTATAGACAAGAAATTAAGTAGAGTAACACAATAATTCTAATGTTATTTGATAACACATTAATTATTGTGAATAATGTTAGTTTTAAACAAGAAATAGATACTGATTCTAAGAAATAAAATGCCTGGGTTAAGAAGTTCATTATTGAACTTGATTCATTATTAATCCAATGATATACATTGTGATAACAATGTGGTTGTTGCTCAGGCCTAAAACATTAAACTCATTATCGATTAAAACATATATTTAAGAAATATAATTCTTATGTGAAATTGTTCACAAAAGAAATAAACATATCTGCAAAGTTGCAAAAGTTGTAATGTTGCAAACCCACTGAACTCAGAAGATGTTTAACAGATGCACTAGTTTTGTGAGTATATGATACATGAATGATTGACTCTAGTGCAAGTGGGAGATTGTTAGAGTTTATGTCCTAGAGGCTATCCATTTGACGTGATTAATAAAATTGTTGATGTTATTATTTTATTTGGAATAAAATATATATTATGTTATGTTATATTTATTGCATACTATAAATATTAACATAACAGAAGTCGTTAGAATAATGATACAGAATTATATAGTTTGAGTAAGACTTGAACTTGAGATTATATAATTATCAAGTATTCTAATTCTAAAATGTCCCTAATCTAGTTTTGTTGTTTATAAAGGACAAAAAAAAACATTGAGACTAGTATGTTAATTGACTGATGATCACAACTCATTGGTCATTAATATACGTGGTATCAGTGTCAAGACATAAATACGTATCAGAGAATAGCGTATTGGGCTGACCCAACATGAGAAAACTACATGGAATATAATTAATAGTATCATAAGTTATTCTCATGGTGACCATGATGTAATGGTCCTTAGACCTGAAATCATTATAATTTTATTCGAGGATATTTGTGTTTTGATATCATCTAAAGTTATTCATAACAGAATAATGATATCGGTGATTATTGGATACATCTCGAATCGAATGAAAAATTATGAATGATCTAGATGGAATTTAACCCTACAACATATATATATATATATATTTGAAGTGATATCCATGGGCCTCTTGATTGAGTGAGACCGTGAAATACATGATCGTGCTTAAATATTGATTTGTTTCAAACAGTCTGCTCATCGATTAAGAAAAACGGATTAAATTATAAAGAAGGTGATACGTCCCATGCCTCGAGTTTAATCCTGGATATAACAGTTAAAATGATTATATTACATTGACACACTGGTCACGGAAAAGGTTGTATCACATCATTAATCTTATTATAACTTGGCTAGCAGCGACGTATTGTTAGATGCCAATCACTGTTTATTATTTTAATTACGATTTAAAATCATTGCCAATGTTATAGTAACCTGTAGGGTCACAAACTTAGAACGTGATAAAGGGGAAAATGTATTGGATAAATACAATATAAAATCTATTGATGTTTTATTTAACGTTGAAATGGTATAACGGCGGTTTCCTTGTTTGATTGTGGACACTAGAATTTATAGGGTATTTTATTCCTTATTAAAAAAAGTGTGGACCATCATAAAATTAGATATGATCTAGTTTCCAAAATCGGTCGATACACTTTCAACATAAAACCCTATTCATGGCGGCGGCTAGCACCGGATCCCCAAAATCCCTTCTTTAATATGATCGGAGAAGAACACGTTCGTGTGGACTTCTATGGAGGCTCGACAAATGGAGGGCTCGATTCGAAATCAACATATAATTTTTGAATTCCTAAATCATGAAAAGCTTCAATAGGTATAAACCCTAATTTATTTAGTTTAAATTTACTATTTTTGCAATCGATCTTTGTTATAAACCGTTAAAACATCAATTTAAGGATGTCGATTTGATCGATTGTATCTAACAAATTGATCACTGTCGTTCAGTCTCTAGATCTTGCTACCCTCTACAATAAACTAGTTAAAGGTTTAAGCTAGGATCGATGGATTGAGAGTTAAATCAAAGAGGAGTGGTGTGATGGCCCGCCCCGCACTAACCGACATTTACTCCAAAAGTGCGCTGTACACATGTCCAGTTAGCATGGGACGGTCGTCAGAAGGAAGGGAAGAAGACGAAGAATCAACAAGGAACCTATAGAATGTCTCACAGTACATAGAACAAAATATAATAACAACATACTTGACATAAAACCGGTGAGACAGTGCATAAGCTGAAAACAAACTATCATAGTAGCGGAAAATCCAAATACAGCTTATGTTCCACATCATCATTATTACAAATTTTCAAACTGTCTCTAAAGGCAAAAGCAAGATAAAGGAGGTACACTACTAATGCCCAAGTAGTGACCACCAACGACATAGGGAGGATATCTATATCAATATATATATATATATATATATATATATATCATACGTGGAAGCCTCCTGCTCGCCTCCGAATCAGCTACTCGTGCATCACCAGCTAACCTATCTCTAGTCTGCTCGTGAGAGCACCCAGAGTAATAAGAAGAGACATAAAACTCTGGGTCAGACAAAAAGACTAGTATGAGCGATAAGCAGCTAAATAGAACAATAACGGGTATACTAAACCATACCTGAACCTGGACCTGCAACCAAAGAGTTAGCACTACATACTGTACAACACTCTAAGGTGCCGCTAACATATGGTGTACAAGTATACGTGGGTGGGGTGTGCATGTCATAGTGATGGCAAACAATCAAGCATAGCAACCATCCTCACATCTCTCACTCAGTGTGTAAAGCATACGAGATATCCACCACTTCGATCACCCAATACTTGCTATGATCACTCTGCCCCCATGAAGTCACAACGGCTTCACTACACTGATCCATAGCCACTAATCCTTCGCTATGTCCACTTTGCCCCATGGAGTCGTACACACCCCACTGCACTGGCTCATAGCCTTACTAATCCTTTACTATGTCCACTCTGCCCCATGGAGTCACAACGGCTCCACTGCACTGGCTCATAGTCTTTCTACGATCACTTTGCCCCTTGAGTCATGATGACTCAACTGCACTGATACGTAGCCCGTCATTCCTTTTCGGTGGTGAATCGAAGTTATGAACGTCGACAACTCCTTTGCACACACCCTGCAGCAATGCCCAATCATGAAGTGAACTCATTGGTTCCCAACTGGATCCGGAGCTCTAACTTCCATTTGGACTACCTTTGCATCTCAGGTTATTGGTCATCACTGGATCGGTTCGGATCCCCAATCCTTCTTTTCAGTTGGTTCGGATCAACCTCCTTCCAAGTGCTCCGGGTCGGGTCATGGCCTTCTAGTCCCTTCGTAGTACATTGGTTCGGTTCGAATGCTCTATGGCGGGTCGGGTCGGTGTACTCTTGCTCCATCGGTTCGGATCGGGTTCCTGGTCTCTGATCCGATCCACTTCCCCTTCATCTTCCATTCCGATCCCCTTCTCTTCCCTTCACTCCATCTGATTCCCCCTTCTTTAGTTCGATCGGATCCCAGTTCAACCATTGTGGCCTTCCTTTTTGCCATACTCTCCCATGTGCTAAGCCTCGGTTCGGTTCGGTGATCCCTTGCCCAGTCCACTATCCGATCCGAGCCCATCCCTCCGATCCGATCCGAAAGCCTGCACCATTTTCTGCAACTTTTTCCAACGATTGTTTTACGCCTTTCGATGGCGTTTTCGACCATTCTATCTATTCTAATAAATCAAAAAGTATACCACAAAGTCATAGCAACAAATAGAAGTGACCCCAAACACCAAAACATCAATATGATAGGTTAAAATGGATCAAACATAGCCAAAACCCCATATTTTCCCTTAAACATGTTCAAGCATAATTAATGATAGGATTAGCAAAACTTAACCAAATTAACCCAAGTTCATATCAGAGGTCTAAAACATCATTTAAGAATTTATAAATATTTTTGCAGAATTTTATCATGTTTAAATTCGCTAATTAACACTAATTACCCTTAATTAACCATAATTAGTGAGGAACTACACAAATCACTCACCTTAGCCACAAATAAACCTTAGATCTAAAATAAATCTCTGATATGGCGCGAATACCAGTGCCAAACAGCAGCTCTAATCTTGATTTGGTGAAGATCTCCCTTGATTTGATGTTGCTAAGCTTAATCCTTGATTAGAAAGTGTTTTGGAGGTGATTTAGAGGTTGGTGGCCATTTTTACGGTTTCTAAGAGGTAAGTGGAGGCTAGAAAACTGAAATGGAATGAAACCCTAACTCTTTTCAGCCTCCCCATAACCCTAATCCCGAAATGAGTTATGTGCCCATTCACTAATCACCCTATTTGGCCCGGTTAAGCAGTTTTTCACCTTCCAAAAAGTATTTAAGCCATATCTCCCAAACGATGAGTCCGTTTAGCTATTATGACCACTCTACGGAAAGGTAAACCATCAAACGAATCTAATGGAAGTGGTTTCAGGTCAAAATTCCTTTCCGATCAAAAGTTATGGCTGAAACAAGATCAGCTAGGAGCAAAACGACCATTTAAAAATCGGTAAAAATCACGACCATGGGAAATGACCCCAATAGTCGTTTCCCAAAGTTATATGACCATAAGTCTTCATATAAGGAAGAAATAAATATTCTACAATCTTCTAATGCGTAGAATGCTGGTTGTTACATTCTCCTCCCTTAAGAAATTTCGCCCTCGAAATCCCCTAATCGAAACACACAAAGGGTTCTGCATGCCTATCAACCATAAAACAACAGTCAAACATGCAAAATAAGCAAAATAAGCCTATCCTAGCATGCGAAATAACTAAATTGCAAAGTAAATCTTACCAGGCAAAGAGTTCTGGGTACATTCTCCTAATGCTCTCCTCTGTCTCCTAAGTACAGTCATTCTCGTTCTCGCCCCATTGAACCTTGACTAGCTTCACCGCCTTCCTTCGAAGTCGCTTCGTATCATGCTCGACAATACAAATTGGCTTGGAGTTCCCAACCGCCTTGGGTTCCACTTCGAAGTCCTCTAACTGATCAGGTGAAACAGTTAAATCTGGGTCGTGCACGAACTTCCTTAGCTGGGAAACATGAAATACGTCGTGAACTCCTGCCATCTTCTCTGGTAATTCAATTCTATATGCCAAATTCCCAACTTGTTCGAGAACTGGGAATGGGCCAACAAATCTTGGTGCCAACTTGCCTCTCCTGCCAAATCGTATCACACTCTTCAACGGAGAAACCTTGGCAAACACCAAGTCACCAACGGAGAATTTTAAGTCTCTTCTCCTCTTGTTAGCATAACTCTTCTGCCTATCCTAGGCAGCCTTCATCCGTTGTTGAATGATCTTAATCTTATCTGAAGTTTCCCTTACTGCATCTGGTCCAAGCACAAACTTCTCAACGGTCTCTATCCAAAATGATGATGAGTTGCACGGTCTTCCGTACAAAGCTTCATATGGAGCCATACCGATACTGGATTGGTAGCTATTATTATATGCAAACTCTACTAGATGCAAATGGTCATCCCATGATCCACCAAAATCCAATATACAAGCTCTCAAGAGATCTTCCAATATACGATTCACCCTCTCGGTCTGACCATTAGTTTGAGGATGATACGCGGTACTGAGATATAGTTCCGACCCTAGAGCCTCTTGTAAGCTCTTCCAAAACCCACTAGTGAATAACGGGTCTCAGTCACTCACAATGCTTTTAAGTACTCCATGAAATCTCACTACCCACTTCATATACAATTATGCTAACTTAGCTGCCGTTCTGGTCGATTTGACTGGTATAAATCTTGCACTCTTAGTCAATCGATCCACAATTAACCAAATGCTACCATGTCCTCATTTAGGCCTTTGTAAACCATCAGTGAAATCCATCGAGACTTGCTCCCATTTCCATTCGGGAATTTATAATGGTTGCAACAAACCACTAGAATTCTTTTGCTCGACTTTAACTAGCTGGCAATTCATGCACTTGGATATAAACTTCCCAACATCTCTTTTCATCCCTTCCCAGTAGTAAGTCTTCTTCATGTCTCGATGCATCTTATCACCACCGGGGTGTATAGTCAGTTTTGAATGATGACATTCCCTAAGCACTTCATCTCTCAAACCATTCACGTTGGGTACAACTAGTCTTCCATTCTTTCGAAGCCATCCTTCTCGATCAAGCCCATACAAACTCATCTCCTCGCCATTGTTATCCATCTCTAACTTGGAGATGATTTCCAATAGATTAGGATCGTCCCTCTGACTGGAACCAATCCGCTCAATCCAGGTGGGTCTGATCGTCAAACTAGTTAATATCTCTGGATCCAATTCGCATGTTGGTCTGAAATCATACCCTGCGATATACTCCAGTTGCTTCCATTCAAGAAACATAGCCCCTAAACTGGCATGTCTCCTATTCAAGGCATCGGCTACCGCATTGCCTTTCCCAGGTGTATATGCGATATCAAAATCATACGAAGCCAAGAATTCTAACCATCTCTGTTGACGGAGATTCAGATCCTTCTGAGAGAAGAGATACTTTAACGATCTATGATCGGTAAACAACTCAAATCTCTCTCCAAAGAGATAATGTCTCCACATCTTCAATGCGAACATGATCGTTGCCAGTTCCAAATCATGGGTAGGATACTTTTTCTCATGCAGCTTTAGTTGCCGACTAGCATAAGCTACAATCCTACCTCCTTGCATCATTACAGCACCTACTCCGGTACCACAAGCATCCGTGTATACTGTCATCTCTTCATTCCCTTTAGGAATGACTAACACTGGCGCACGCGTCAACTTTTCTTTTAGACTCTTGAATGCATTCTCACACACTCCGTCCCAGATGAAGGCTTGATTCTTCTTAGTCAACTGAGTCAAGGGTGCTGCTATCTTGGAGAAGTCCTGGATAAACTTACGATAATATCCAGCTAATCCCAAGAAGCTTCTTACGTCTGTTGCATTCTTGGGCGTAGACCAATCCTGTACTGTAGCCACCTTCGCAGGGTCCACGGCAATACCATTCTCTGAAACAACATGGCCCAAGAATCTCACTTCCCTCCTCCAGAAGTGACACTTAGAAAATTTCGCTTTCAATTGGTGTTTTCTCAACACCTCCATCACTATCCTAAAAGGTCCCTTGTGTTCTTCTTTTGTTCTTGAGTAAACAAGGATGTCGTCAACGAACACAAGAACAAACTTATTCAACTGATCTCTGAATACTCGATTCATAAGATCCACGAAGTATGCTGGTGCATTGGTTAACCCAAATGGCATGACCAACCACTCATAGAATCCAAACGACGTCCTAAATGTTGTTTTCGGAACACTATCAGCCGCTACTCGGAGCTGATGAAATCCTGTCGCGAGGTCTAACTGGGAGAACACTCTTGCTCCTTCCAGTTGATTAAACAAATCATCTATCCATGGTAGCGGATACTTATTCTTCCTCATCACATTATTCAACTCGCGATAGTCCACACACGAACGAAGGGAACCATCTGCCTTAGTGGCAAACACAACTGGTGCTCCCCACTCAGAGACACTTCTTCTAACAAACCCTTTCTTCAAAAGATCGCTTACTTGCACCCCGAGCTCTCACTGCTCCCTTGGTGCCATACAACGAAGTGACATCACTATAGGTCTGGCATCTTTCACTAAATCAATACGGAACTCAATCTCTTGGTGTGGTGGAAGTCCGGTCACTTCCTCGAAGACGTCCGGATACTGGCCAACCACGGGCACATCTGACAACTCATCATGCAGGATGTCGAGGGAATTTATAAAACTAGACATTACCCCATCACTAGGTAGACTACCAAACACTACCCTCCGCCCATCATCCACCCTAACAGTCAACAAAAAGCCCTCACAGTCTACCACCACCCCGTATCTTTGGAGCCAATCGACCCCCAATATAATGCCATACCCAATAAAGCCCAAAACAAAGCAATCACAAACAAACATACATCCATGACTCGATAAGACCAAATTTCGGCAAATCATACTAAGGTTAGTCGAACCACCAATCGGGTTCGTCACAACCAACGGCCTATCGACTATCTCGGGTTCCAGTCCCAACCTGTCTACCAGGTCACTAGATATGAAGGAACGGGAAGACCCAGTATCAAACAAAACTCGAATAGGTACATCATAAATAGGGAGCAAACCTTGAATGACGACATTCTTTCCTTTCTCCGCCGCAGTTGGGGCATTTGACGAAGAAGGAATAACACCGATAGCATATGCTTTAACAATCTGCTTTTCCTTAAGAGGTTGTGGACATTTATCCTTATGATGTCCCACTTGGCCACAGTTGTAACACTTCTTATCCGCTGGCTTGGCCCGACACTCTTTGGCATAATGGCCGTTCTTACCACAGCTGAAGCACTTAATATCTTTCTTGCTCTTTTTATGGCCATCCTTAGTTTGGTTCTGCTTCCTCTTGTTCTGAGTGTTATTCTTGCCTCCACCGCCTACTTGCGGCTTCAGCCCTTCTGCAGATGCAACCTCAGTCTTCGACTTAGGGTAAAGACTCTCTGATCTCAAAGCTTTCCCAACAATCGATTCAAAAGTCTCATCGATGTGGTTGATAAGTCTTTCCCCCAAGTACCCATCCGAACCAGTAATGAACTTCTCATTCTTCTTCTCAGGAGTATCAATAAGGGATAATCCATACTTTGACAAAGTGTCGAACTCGGCAATATAGTCCGACACTGCCCTACCATTCTGCTTAAGCTCCAAGAACTTCGTAAACAATTCCAACTTCTGAGCAGCTGGGATAAACTTGTTGCTAAAGCGAGCCTTAAACTGATCCCAAATAACCTGATCTTCTGGAGTGACTATCTTAACAACATTCCACCAATTCATCGCTCGCCCTCACAGCTGACGAGACGCTAGCCTTCTCTTCATCGCATCCTCGATACCCAAGTCGTTGAAGATACGATCATAGCTATCCAACCAATCCTGAACATTCATGGCCGACTCCGTTTCGTGGAACGACTTCCCACCAAGGTTAGTGTAATCCTTTGACAGCTTGGCGAAATCGGCCCTAGGCGCCTGTACTACTGGACCACCACCATTACCGGGTTAGGGAGTTGCCCCTTGCACATCCCTAAGCATTTCTCTCATGAGGTCAGTAAACATCATCCTCATGTTAGCAACATTCCCGTTATTGGCTCCTCTACCAGCACCTCTTGCGTATCGGCTCATCGTTCAATCTGTAAGGAGAAAACGATTAACCATCTCCATAGTGGTGCTAGTGCAATGCGACTTCATCCTTATAATACTAATATTATATATATATAACTTTTGAAAACCAAAGTAATCACAAATACGCATTCTCATATACGTACTATCTCTCCCTAGTATCTTTCCCTAGGTTAACTATGCAACCTAGAGCTCTGATACCAAATGTGACGGCCTGCCCTGCACCAACCGACATTTACTCCAAAAGTGCGATGTACACATGTCCAGTTAGCATGGGACGGTCGTCAGAAGGAAGGGAAGAAGACGAAGAATCAACAAGGAACCTATAGAATGTCTCACAGCGCATAGAACAAAATATAATAACAACATACTTGACATAAAACAGATGAGACAGTGCATAAGCTGAAAACAAACTATCATAGCAGTGGAAAATCCAAAAACAGCTTATGTTCCACATCATCATTATTACAACTTTTCAAACTGTCCCTAAAGGTAAAAGCAAGATAAAGGAGGTACACTACTAATTCCCAAGTAATGACCACCAACGACACAGGGAGGATATATATATATATATATATATATATATATATATATATATATATATATATATATCATACATGGAAGCCTCCTGCTCGCCTCCGAATTAGTTACTCGTGCATCACCAGCTAACCTGTCTCTAGTCTGCTCGTGAGAGCACCCAGAGTAATAAGAAGAGACATAAAACTCTGGGTCAAACAAAAAGTCTGGTATGAGCGATAAGCAGCTAAACATAACAATAACGGGTATACTAAACCATACCTGTACCTGGACCTGCAACCAAAGAGTTAGCACTACATACTGTACTACACTCTAAGGTGCCACTAACATATGGTGTACAAGTATACGGGGGTGGGGTGTGCATGTCATAATGATGGCAAATAATCAAGCATAGCAACCATCCTCACATCTCTCACTCAGTTCGTAAAGCATACGATATCAACCACTTCGATCACCCAATACTTGATATGATCACTCTGCCCCATGAAGTCACAAAGGCTTCACTGCACTGATCCATAGCCACTAATCCTTCGCTATGTCCACTTTGCCCCCATGGAGTCGTACACACCCCACTACACTGGCTCATAGCCTTACTAATCCTTTACTATGTCCACTCTACCCCATGGAGTCACAATGGCTCCACTGCACTGGCTCATAGTCTTGCTACGATCACTTTGACCCTCGAGTCATGATGACTCTACTACACTGATACGTAGCCCGTCATTCCTTTTTAGTGGTGAATCGAAGTTATGAACGTCGAAAACTCCTTAGCACACATCCCGTAGCAAAGCCCAATCATGAAGTGAACTCATTGGTTCCCAACTGGATCCTGAGCTCTAACTTCCATTTGGACTACCTTTGCATCTCGGGTTATTGGTCATCACTGGATCGGTTCGGATCCCCAATCTTTCTTCTCTGTTGGTTCGGATCGGCCTCCTTCCAAGTGCTCCGGGTCAGGTCGTGGCCTTCAGGTCCCTTCGTAGTACATTGGTTCGGTTCGGATGCTCTATGGCGGGTCGGGTCGGTGTACCCTTGCTCCATCGGGTTCCTGGTCTCCGATCCGATCCACTTCCCCTTCCTCTTCCGTTCCGATCCCCTTCTCTTCCCTTCAGTCCATCTGATTCCCCCTTATTTAGTTCGATCGGATCCCAGTTCAACCATTGTGGCCTTCCTTTTTTTCGTACTTTCCCTTGTGCCAAGCCTCGGTTCGGTTCGGTGATCCCTTGCCCAGTCCACTATCCGAGCCCATCCCTCTGATCCGATCTGAAAGCCTGCACCATTTTCTGCAACTTTTTCCAGCGAGTGTTTTACGCCATTCGACGGCGTTTTCGACCGTTCTATCTATTCTAATAAATCACAAAGCATACCACATAGTCATAGCAACAAATAGAAGTAATCCCAAACACCAAAACATCAATATGATAGATTAAAATGTATCAAACACAGCCAAAACCCCATATTTTCCCTTAAACATGTTCAAGCATAATTAATGATTGGATTAGCAAAACTTAACCAAATTAACCCAAGTTCATATCAGAGGTTTAAAACATCATTTAAGAATTTATAAATATTTTTGAAAATTTTTATCATGTTTAAATTCGCTAATTAACACTAATTACCCTTAATTAACCATAATTAGTGAGGAACTACGCAAATCACTCACCTTAGCCACAAATAAACATTAGATCTAAAATAAATTTCTGATATGGCACGAATACCAATGCCAAACAACATCTCTAATCTTGATTTGGTGAAGATCTCCCTTGATTTGATGTTGCTAAGCTTAATCCTTGATTAGAAAGTGATTTGGAGGTGATTTAGAGGTTGGAGGCCATTTTTAGGGTTTCTAAGAGGTAAGTGGAGGCTAAAAAACTGAAACAGAATCAAACCCTAACTCTTTTCAGCCTCCCCATAACCCTAATCCCGAAATGGGTTATGGGCCCATTAACTAATCACCCTATTTGGCCTGGTTAAGCAGTTTTTCACCTTCCAAACCTTATTTTAGCCATATCTCCCAAACAGTGAGTTCGTTTAGCTATTATGACCACTCGACGGAAAGGTAAACCATCAAAAGAATCTAATGGAAGTGGTTTCAGGTGAAAATTCCTTTCCAATCAAAAGTTATGGCTGAAACAAGATCAGCTAGGGGCAAAACGATAATTTAAAAATCGGTAAAAATCATGAACATGGGAAATGACCCCAATAGTCGTTTCCCAAAGTTATATGACCACACGTCGTCATATAAGGAAGAAATAAATATTCTACGATCTTCTGATTCGTAAAATGCGGGTTGTTACAAGTGGGGATGATTTTTGGTTGTTCAGACATTTAGAGGCGGCAGTGGAATTAAGTTGACCAGCGAATGAAAAAACTAGGGTTACCCGATTATTGGTGTATATATAGGGATAGGAATTATATTAAAATAATATTTACGAAACTTCATTGTGAAATACCATCTAAAAACCATCACATACAATCCCCAATCGAGATGAAACTCGAAATCTTAACATAGAAAAATATTCCAGACACGATGGGACAAGTTTCATTAATCTGAGGTCGTTTGTAAAATGTCATTTATAAATCACAAGCTAAAAATCACGCGTTTAAATTTCCCACAATCAAAAAATAAATCCAATCAACTTGAAACCTTGCAATTCTACTTGTCCTTTTCCTTATAGATCCAATGAAATTTGTTTCGTTAAAATCAGAGTTCATTTGGCCAGTCGTTTATTCCTTTAAAGTTACTTCTGTCTAAAATGAATGATTAAATAAAAACAAGGGCATTTGACACTGCTACGGTCACATAGTTAATCAGATTGCTACCAAATTTGAAACATAACAATAACTTACTAATACTGATCCAATAAAATCCGTTTGGTCGAAATCCGACACCGTTAGGAAAACGACAATATTTTATAATTTAAATTATTTGTCGGTTTATAATTAAATTCCGTACGCTCACACATTCACTTCGTTTTGCCCCCAAATTTGCAGCACGCTATGTTTTGACATTCAGGATCCAACAAAATTCGTTTCATCGCAAACGGAGACGTTTGAAAATTGGATATTTCTAAGGCCTTTAAAATATTGATAAAATATTAATTAAATTCCAAAATAATCAAATGAAATAATAATAAATTATTATTATCATAAATATCCATTTAAAATATTATATACAACTTCAAATGTAAACAGTATGGATTTTGCAACTCAATATTGACAATTCGAGTTAACAATCTCTAAATTATATTGAAATCCTTATTAAATTAATTTGATAAACATTATCGTTTATTAATGAATTCCATAGCGACTATTTTAAAATTTGAATTGGACAGAATTAACAACCTATACGAGAATTCCTGAATTTTATCTTTCATATGAAAATTATAATCAATAAGATTCAAACATTTCTTGTTTTATAGAAATCCGACTTAAAACGAATTTTGTATATTCAATTAAAGTTCAAAACTCAATATTACGAACTACTGCGCCGTTAAGAGCTCGATTTATAATTATATATAAGTTAACGTTCAAATTCGTATTTAATAAACGAAATAAATATTAAAATCCGTTGATATTCCAAATTCAATATTTAAAATAATAAATTAAATGAAATATTTAACTACTAAAAATACGGGATATTACATTCTCTCCTCCTTAAATGAATTTCTTCCCCGAAAATTACTAAGGTAGAAAAAATAGTACAAACCCAATAACTTTAAAATCCGATTTATTTCATATAGAAAACCAATTTATTATTATAAATAAAAAATCAAAAATATTGAAATTTTTCTAATACTTTAACAACAACAACAACAAAGCCATATATCCTAAACAAGTTGGGGTTGGCTAGATATGGAACCCAAAATTAAAATAAAATAAAATTAATAATGATGATAATAATATATATATATATATATATATATATATATAAGGGTTTAAAATAACCAATCAAATAAAAAGTCGTCCGATAAAGTTTTTTTTAAATAATAATAATAAGTAAAATTGTTCAATAAAAGTGAAATAAAATCTAAAATAGTAAATAAAAAGTAATAAGGTTCAGTGAATGTGAAATAAAGTCTAAAAAAAAACTATGGTTCTGGTACATGGATTGCCGATTTCCATGCACTACTATCAACTACCAGCTCTTCCGATAAACTCCAGTTACTTAAATCTCTCTTTATTATCTCTTCCCATGTCATTTTAGGTCGACCTCTACCTCTCTTTAGGCCTTCGGCGTGACCTAGAATTCCAGCGCGTACAGGTGCATCGTATGGTCTACGTTGGATATGTCCAAACCATCTCAAGCGGTATTGGACTAACTTCTCTTCAATAGGTGCAACTCCAAGTTTTTCCTGAATATCCTCATTTCTAATCTAATCTCGTCCTGTATGCCCACAGCTCCAACGCAGCATTCGCATCTCTGCTATACTTATCTTCTGGACGTGTTGCCTCTTAGTAGGCCAACATTCTGCACCATATAACATTGTAGGTCTGATTGCTGTCCTATAGAACTTTCCTTTAAGCTTCTGAGGAATCTTCCGATCACAGAGATTGCTAGATGCTAGTCACCATTTCACCCATCCTGCTTGAATTCTAAAACTAACATCTTTATCAATCTCTCCATCAAACTGCAACATAGATCCTAAGTATCGAAACGATTCCTTCTTGGGTACTACTCTACCGGCCAGGGTAACATCTCCGTCATCTGACCTGACACTGCTAAACTCACACTTCATATACTCTGTTTTAGTTTTACTAAGCCTGAAACCCTTTGACTCCAAGGTCTCCCTCCACAACTCCAGTTGTCGATTAGCCCCTATTCTACTTTCATCATTCAACACAATATCATCGGCAAAGAGCATACACCAGGGAATCTCCCTTTGTATATCTTTTGTGATTTCATCAATCACTAATGCAAAAATGTAGGGGCTCAAAGCCGAACCTTGATGTAACCCTATGTTAATTGGAAAGTCTCTGGTCTCACCATCGCATGCCCTAACACTAGTCACAACCCCCTCATACATATCCTTAATAAGGATAATATACTTTGATGGCACTCTCTTCCTTTCTAGCGCCCACCACATAACCCTCCTCGGTACTCTATCATAATCTTTCTCCAGGTAAATAAAAACCATGTGGAGATCTTTCTTTTTCTCCCTGTATCTCTCCATAAGTTGCCTAACCAAGAAAATCGCCTCAGTGGTTGACCTTCCCAGCAAAAACCAAATTGATTCCTAGAGACACTTATCAACCTCCTCAAACGCTGCTCGCAAACTCTCTCCCAAAGCTTCATTGTATGACTCATAAGCTTAATTCCTCTATAGTTTGTGCAACTTTGAATATCTCCTTTATTCTTGAAGATTGGAACTAAAATGCTTCTCCTCCACTCATCTGGCATTTTGTTTGATTTGAAAATATTGTTGAACAACTTAGTTAGCCATTTTATCCCTGCATCTCCGAAGCATCTCCACACCTCAATAGGATTATCATCAGGCCCTACCGACTTGCCTGCTTTCATACGTTTCAACGCCCCCTTTACCTCAGCTTCTTGAAATCTCCACACAAAATGTCTATTGGTGCTATCGGCTAAGTCTTCTAACTCGATCGAAGAGCTATCACTTTCTCCGTTGAAAAGCTTATCAAAGTATTCTCTCCAACTATTCTTTATCTCATCTTTCTTCACCAAAAGTCTATCATTCTCATCCTTAATGCATTTAACCTGATTGAAGTCCCTTGTCCTCCTCTCGCGTAGCTTAGCTATTCTGTAAACGTCTTTTTCGCCCTCCTTTGTACTTAGCCTTTGATACAAATCTTCGTACGCTCGTCCCCTTGCTTCACTCACTGCTCTCTTTGCAGCCTTCTTTGCCACTTTGTACCTGTGCATGTTCTCTTCGCTTCTATGACGGTACATGCATTTGTAGCATTCCTTCTTCTCTTTGATAGCCTTTTGCACCTCGTCATTCCACCACCACGAATCCTTGGGTTCTTGCTTGCTTCCTCTTGTTATCCCAAATACCTCAGTGCCGACTCTCCGAATGCAAGTTGCCATCGCATTCCACATGACATTTGCTTCTCCTTCCACATTCCAGGCTCCTTCTCCCGTCACTCTATCTTTAAACACCCGTGAAGCATCTCCTTTGAGTTTCCACCATTTTGTCCTGCTAATCTTCTCTCTCTTATCCTTCACCACCCGAAGACGAAACACGCATACCAACAGCTGGTGTTGTAAGACGACACATTCTCCAGGTATGACCTTGCAATCAACACAATCTCGTTTACTATCGCTTCTAGTTAGGACAAAGTCAATCTGGCTAGCCTGTTGGCCACTACTGAAGGTGATCAGATGTGATTGCCTCTTTCTAAAGAAGGTATTAGCAATCATGAGATCAAAAGAGAGAGCGAAATTCAAAATATCTTCACCCTCTTTGTTCGTGCTGCCAACTCCAAAACCACCATGCACTCGCTCAAAACCCCGCTAGATGAGCCAACATGGCCATTGAAGTCTCCTCCTATAAAAAGGTTTCTCGCTACTATGCACATTCCTAACCATGACATCCAAGTCTTCCCAGAACTTCCTTTTGGCTTCTTCACTTAGACCTACCTGTGGGGCATATGCGCTAATGACATTCAAAACTGCCTCGCCAACTACTAGCTTAACTAGGATGATCCTATCCCCTCGTCTTCTGACGTCAACCACATTGTTCTGAAGGTTCCTGTCAATCAATATGCCTACCCCATTCTTGTTACGTACTTCTCCCGTATACCACAATTTGAAGCCAGTGTTCTCCACCTCCTTCGCCTTCTGACCCACCCATTTAGTCTCTTGAACGCACAAGATGTTAACCCGTCTCCTAATCACAGTATTCACTATCTCTCTTAATTTTCCTGTTAAGGACCCTACATTCCAACTACCTAACCGAACCCTACTATCGTCGACTAGCTTCCTTGCCCCTCGCATCTGCCGAGAAAAATGCGAGGACCCTTGCTCACTTATCACCACACCGGGGCGTCGGTGTAGCGTGCCACTAAGAGAATGGTGGCCCAGCCCTTGCATATTCAACACCATATCCGAGCCTCGATATAGCGCGTCGTTAAGAGGGTTATGCCCCAATGATATATCATAAGGTTCCATATCCATAAGAGTGGCTAAGTTTTTACATTGGCTCGCCAAGCCTATCACAACCCTCCTCCTTTACCCTGGCTTGTGGCAGGCTGCATAGAAAACTGCACAAGCGGAGTTAAATTTTTCTAATACTTTAAATTCCCGGAAAAATTCGGCTGAGCCTCCCCTGTATGGAGTGACATCTACGATATCGCAGAAACAAATAATATATATACATCGACCCACATGGTCAAAAAACAAAAACCAACAATTTATATTTTCCCATAGGCATACCTTTTACGAGCGCTGTTGAGCATACTTGCTCAATTTATGTGCAATTTACGCAATCAAAATCAATCCTCAAGCCATCTAACACCTCTACTTACTCAATTCAACATATAAGTAACAATTTTGTGAAATGTTAAACAACACTACATTCATCAGCAAATATAACTTCACATATTCCCAAAATTAAACATGAAGCATCAATTCAATTTCAGATATAGGATTAAATCACAAATTTCAAATCATATGCAATTTCATTCCAATTTAATTATACTGAAATTTATTATTTACTTTATAATTCATTTAGCTCCATTAAATTTGTAACAAACTGGGATTTTCGACTCTGAAAATCAACACAAAACTACTATGTTGACTATTCAAACATCGGAAATACCTGATCATTAATAGAAAGAAGTTAGAGGGTGAGAATAGATAAGATAGAAAATTAGAATAGAAGAAGAAGAAGATCACCACAGAACAGAATCAAAGTAATATGAATCTCACAGCGGAACGTATAAAATATAATATATATAACATAACTTTGCAATAAAACAGTATATATATATATAGAATAACATTATCTGAGTACAACAGTTACACACAGTGGAAATAACAATAGCTATATAACCCTGAAGCCTCCTGCTTCAAGCTCCTCCAAGTATATCTCTAAAGCCCTGAACTACTTGACTGCCTGTACAAATTTGGGCACCCAAGAATTTAGGGAAAACAAAACAAAATAAACTCTGGGTCAGTCATGGGACTGGTGTGAGTAAACCCAAATCATTTAGTTTAACTTTTCAAAATCCTTTTCAAAAGAAAAGATAATCGTAAGACCGATCCACACATAAACACGGACCGTTTTTACCTTAGGATAACCCAAAACACTTTCAAAATCAATAGTTTTCTGATATTATAATAGTGTCTAATCACAAGTAATCAACAATCTAGCAGAACGCTTGCATCTCACGTTCCACATACATAGTATACAAACAAAACCGCGGGTTCTTATTGGAGATTGGATTCCGACTATAATAAGGTATGGGACCACCTGCCGATAGTGTATCTCTAGAGGTGAATACACTGGGTTCAACAAGAACGTCTTGCAACCCGGCCCACACATGACCGACCACACATTTCGTTTGAGTGTATCGAATGTATACCACCAACGGTTGGGAGCTATCCACCGTTTCCCGAAAAGGGACAGCATTGAAAATAGATAAAAGAATGAAATGGATTTTCTCTAGATAGGTGATATACACCCTAATGGGAGCGACCCACTTAGCCATGCTGCCTACCTGATTTCTGTCATTTCCCAGTTGATGAGGCTTGAGGTCATAACGTTTCTTTTGGAACACCTGACCACCATTCACTTTGAATGCCACATCGTCATACCCGCCAAATCACAAATTGATTTCCCCAAAAATACCACGGGTATAAAGCTAAGAGAAACGAATTCCTCGGCCACCAAACGTAAGTACGTTTGAAGAGATCAACTTACGCGATCCGTTGGATATATTCCGTTGGATATACTCCGTCAGACATTCGTCCATTCACGTTGTCCTGCGACTGGACAAACCGAAGGGACTATTCTGTAAACAGGATAACCCTTGCATAACTCCGTCTTCAATTATTTTCATCATATTTGATCGCAACACTAACGTCCATACAAAGTGGTTTTCAGATAATGAATCTGATCTCGGTCTCTCTGTATTGACGACGGAAAAATGGTCAAAAACTTCGATAGTCGGTGAGTTAACTATCAAAGAAAAATAAGTGTACAATCAACGATCTTATTTTCAAATAGAAATTTGATCGATCAATCATCAATCAACATTTATCTCTTTTAATTTAATTTATCATTAATTTAGTCATTTCCCATTTCTATATATTTGTAAATTCTTATTTCCTAAATTCAGAAAATATATTTTATTAATCGTTGTAAAACATTTCCGTATTTGCTCCATTCCTTATTCTCTATATTACAAAACATTCCTGATTCTTATTTGGAAAACATTTCAGAAACTCCTTCATTTGATTTAAACAGATGTTTAAATATAATGTCGCTATGCGAACTTGAACAATTACACTCATTTACGAGATTTACTTAACCAACCTTCACTATCAAACCTTAACCATTCCTTAGTTAAAACTGAAGCCAATCAAATTGGGGTATAATTACCTCTCAGACCTTAACTGAACAACGATTCTAACCTCGAAATAGACAAGATTCACCTTTCAAATCTTTAACAAACTTCCTTGCGAAATTCTCGGATTCTATTTACGAATCCACCTCTTATTTGAAAACATTTATTATAACTATAGCGTTATAATCCCTACTTTTGAAATATCTAACTTCAAAGTATAATTTTTATTCCTTAATTTAACTAAATAGACAGCTTATAAAGAAATCATTAAATCTTGATTAAAAACGGAAAGTGTACTTTCCCGAATTCGATATAATCGAATTTCAATGTATAACTCTCTTTCGAAAATCTCTATTCGATAACTCCTTTTCGAATAAACTATATTCGATAACTCTTTCTTCGAATAACTATATTCGATAATCTCTCTTCGAATGATTTACATTCGATTAGCACTCTTCGAATGATTTACATTCGATTAATCTCCTTTCGAATAAACTATATTCGATTAACTCCCTTAATTCTATTCGAATAAACTATTTCGAATAACTCCTTTAATTCTATTCGAATAAACTATTTCGAATAACTCCTTTGGATTAACTCATTTGGATTAACTCGGTTTGATTAACTCATCATGACTAACTCAACTCGATTAACTCAACTTGATTAACTTACTTGATTAACTCAACTTATTTAACTCTTATCGAATAACTAATATTCGATTAACTTATATTCGAATAACTATGTCAGTTTTAACTTTTTTTCGAATAGCTAATTCGATTTAACTCCATTCGCTTGACTCTAAATCGCAGCGATCACATTGGTTACGTCTGATTCCCTCAGGAAACATTCGACTGCCATAGGCTATCTGCAGCCCTGCGAATTACGCTACCAGTCGTACGAAATGGCAACTCATCCTGGATAACTTATGTTTGACTAACTCTATCTCAAATAACTATATTCGATCAACTCTAATTGAATAACTAGTATTCAATTAACCCTAATTAGATTAACTATGTTCAATTTACTCTATCTGGTTAACTCTTACTGTTAACTCTATCTAATTAACTCTAACTGGTTAACTCTAATTGATTAACTCTAATCAATTACTCTAATTCGATTAACTCTAATCGATTACTCTAATTTGATTAACTCTAACCGATTAATTCTTTATCGGCTAACTCTTCGTCCTTATTCAGTTTCAAATATCAATGTTGAAATCGATTCTTATTTCTCTACATAAGTCCTGACTTATATATTCTATTTATCCAATGATAAACATTTTATTTAATTTATAAAATCTTATTTATAAATTTATCTTCTTACTTTATCTATTAAAACAGATTTTTCTTAAATGTTCACTTTGAATTCATATTCTGTTATATCCATGTGCGAAGCATGGGTCTAAACCTTCCTAGTGTAAAATTCTCTTTTTACACAATTCTATTCACTTTTCATGTAATTCTTTTTTTATATAATCTACTTATTTTCGAAATAAATATTTCCTTTATAATTCTATTTATTTTTTAAATAAATATTTCTTTTTTTATAACTCAGTATATTTCATAGATAAATATTTCTCTTTATAATCTATTTGTAAATGTTTTACAACTATTTCCTTTTCAATTCCATTTATAATTGTTTTTCAAATACCTCCTTTTTCTATATGTTTCACAAATATTTACTTTTCTATTTGTTTTACAAATATTTTCCTTTTCTATTTGTTTTACAAATATTTTCCTTTTTATATAAAATCCTTCGATTTTATATAAATATTTTATTTCAAATTATAGTTTTGAAATTTCCCTTTTCACACTCCAGTATTTCCTTTCGTATTTAAAAGTACCAAATAACAATGATCAAACACACATAATCAACGACATATTATAAATCACAACATATATCACATATATGAAATACAGCAAAATAAATGTTGAGGAACCGGTTGGGTCCCTTCGACTGGTTTCCCTGCATCCACATATGTTAATCACATGAATAACACGAATATGAAATATACTGATAAACAGAATTAATATTCGATTAACGATTTATATATATATCGTTATCTATATTTTCAAACAACTAACTAGCAATTCAACCAAACAGCCAACACATAGCAAACAACCATCATTTATAGATTCTAAAAATATTTTATAAAAATATGAATTGAGCAGAGTTAGCGAGATTTACTCACATTGATCGGTTTATCGTCAAATAACGATTATCGGTCATTGATTTGATTCAGGCGTTTAATTCCACCATAAATTCAAACGATCTCCAATTCACTCCCAGTTAGTTCCATTGTGGAGTCCTCGTCCATACGATCCCAACAGATCCAGTTTTGTTAGATTCATTTTCCAAGCCCAACTGCTTTTAAACCCACCAGCACCCAATTCGCCTTCTTCCTCCCGTATCTAAACCCGTCGCTCCTCCTTTATAAAATTTCATGCATCATTACAGTATACCAAATACCATTTGCTGTTCTCGAATCCCCTTTTTCTCCTTCTCTCTACCTTTTAAAATCACACAAAAATACCCATAATCCACCTCATCAACCCCTCTACACACCCACACCATCGTTGTCAGCCTCGCACCCAATAATAAGGAGTTTCCGTCCTCTGTCCAGAACTCGTGCTACAGGAAATCAAGCATCCCATTTGTTGATCGAAATCAACCAAACTTCCCATACACACTCCAGTTTCTATCATAAACTCAATTCTGAAGCAAATAATAAAGATTGGCACTCAAATCGATCTCAGTTCTTAACCCTAGTTGTCGTTGAGAGAAAACAGCAAGTAAGTGATTGCGTCAAACCTTGATTTGAGCATACCAGAATGAAAAGCAAGCCATAATAATCACGAATATATGTATTTTGTAATTTATCGATTATTCTTTGATTTTATTTCAATTTTGGAACTTGGGTTTACACTGTTTAAATTTTCTTTCGGTGACGGCGCATGTTTTTGCCAGAGAGAAAATTTGGTTAGGGCTTAGGAAAATTGAGGAATATATATAGGGATAATATTTTTTTAATTCGATTATTATATTTAATTTTAATCAACTACTATTTGTTTTGCTGTTTAAAAATCCATATGATCACATACGATACCCAAAAATCATGAAAATGGGCATGTAACTACAGTTCGACATTACGAACACAACGAAACTGGTTTTGTTGAATTCTGACTCCGTTTGCTCATATAGCGTATTTTTAACCGTTAAAATACTGACTGTTTTTTACTTTGAAATCCAATACGGCCACATACTGACTTAAAAAATCACGGAAATTGAAATCTAACAATAATTTAATATTGCAGATCCAAAAAAATTGGTTTCGTCGAATTTGGAGGTCATTTGAAAAATTGGCTATTTTTAAAGCTCTAAATAACCCATTTAAATACATAAATATATTTAAAAATAATTAATTTTAATATTTAAAAATAAATATTATCGTATATATCCACACTCGAATATCATATAACTCCAATTGGATTTATAACTCGATATTCAAATCTCGGTTGAATCGATATTCAATTAGTATTGGAAAATCCTTTTATAATATAAATAAATCGCAATAATTTATAAAGGAATTCCATAGAAACTTTTCTAAAGTTTGATTTTGACATAACTCAAAATCTACACGACGAAATACCGATTTTTCTCTTGCACTAGAAAAATATACTTCACCAGCTCCTAACGTCTCTTGTTTCACAGAAATTCGATTTAAAACGGACCCTGTATATTTAGTTGAAGTTCAAATCGCCAAATAGCGAACTGTCGCGCCATGTCGAGCTCGATTTTAATTATAATATAATTCTATGTTCAAACTGTCGTTATTTAATTTTATTCGTTATCCAATTTCAATTCTAAACTGAATTAAATATTTTGAATTGTGCAATTCACACAATATTGTGAATTATGTTATTTCCGATTATTTCAAAAATAATTATATTACTCTATTATTTATATTAATTAAATTTCAATATTATTTGATTAAACGACCATTTAAACCTCTAATCACTATTTAAATAATTAAATAAATTAATTATAATACCGTGAAAATACGGGACATTACATTCTTCCCCCCTTAAAATAATTTCGTCCTCGAAATTGCTAATGTAGAAAATGAACCCTATTAACTGGTTAGAAATTATTTGTTTACTTCTTTAACTTTAGTCTCAACTGGACCAATTTATTACAATTAAAATATTAATTAATTTCGATTGACTAAAATTTTCAAAAATTTTGAAACATCCGAATTTTTCGAAAAATTTTGCCAGCACCTCCTTTGTACTGGACAATGGTTCAAACCCTAACTCGCCTCTCTAGGCCTTCCCCAATCCAAAAGAAAATCAAGCAGCTAAGCGGCTTGCCGATTCGGGGCATAAAACCTCATATGGAAATTTAAACATGTACTTTTTTCGGGCATATCATTAAATTCTTTCCATCTTCTGTTAATTCAGCATATACCCATGTCAACCCAATCAAATTCCAATCTGTTTTTATCCACAAATCCAAATCATCTACTTATACAAGTCGAATTTCATTCAAACTCCAATTCCAGTCTCAATTCAAAATTCTTACTCAACAATTCAACTTACTCGATATCACTATATTCTAATTCAATTCAATTTTCACATAATTGATTTCAATTGAATTCCAATTGCTTTTCCAACTCTCAATACAATTTTGTTTTAATTCCACAATCTTTCCCAGGGAATTTTTGAATAGTTTACGATATCGAAAATCAAACTTTCCTTTTTAGGATTCAAACACTTTCTTTTCTCAAATAAATTCAAAAACAATGTCTTTGGTAGTCCTCCGTCACTTGCAACTCAAAAATGAACACTGCTGATGTGGCCAGCATCATCAGAGTTATTTCCCAACTATCGAAATGAGTTCAATACTATATCACCTTTCAAAACCATTTCTTAATCATTACCATTTTGAAATTATTTCAAATTATCTTTATAATGTTTGGAAAACAATTTAAAATCTCCTAGGATTTTAAAATTCTCATCTACCTAATCCAAATCCACTTACAAACACTCTTTCAACTTTTAGGAATTTTAATTCCAATTCTGATTTTAAATGCAGATTTAATTCATCTGATTCCATATATTACACTTATATGAATTCTGATTGACTATATTTAACCATTTCACTTTTTGTAATCTCATTTGATTATAATAACAACCAACAGATCCAATATTCTATAATATTTCCAATATTAATCATTCTTTTATATCAAAATATAATTTGGGTAAAATTATTTCATTTACCCTCTTTTCAAAACATACTGTGTCGGTTTATCGTATTTAAGTGTTTAGTAATCCTTATCAATACAGTGGATCAAACTGATCGATCAGAACCCATAAACAACTCAACTAATAAATCTCCACAATATAAAACAATTTTATATCGAAATCCACAAATACGTTCTCTCATATATATACACTCAAACTCAATCTAGGGTATTACCAACCCCATCTCTACTGAGTCACGCCATAGAGCCAAGGTAATCTCTTAACCTTTAGCTCTGATACCACTATAACGAACTGGCATTTTCGACTCCGAAAATCAAGACAAAACTACCATGTTGACTATTCAAACATCGGAAATACCTGATCATTAATAGAAAGAAGTTAGAGGGTGAGAATAGATAAGATAGAAAATTAGAGTAGAAAAAGAAGAAGATCACCACAGAACAAAATCAGAGTAATAAGAATTTCACAGCGGAACGAATAAAATACAATATATAACATAACTTTGCAAAAAAACAGTATATATATAGAATAACATTATCAGAGTACAACACTTACACACAGCGGAAATAACAATAGCTATATAATCCTGAAGCCTCCTGCTTCATGCTCCTCCAAGTATATCTCTAAAGACCTGAACTACTTGACTGCCCGTACAAATTTGGGCACCCAAGAGTTTAGGGAAAACAAAACAAAATAAACTCTAGATCAATTATGGGACTGGTGTGAGTAAACTCAAATCATTCGGTTTAACTTTCCAAAATCCTTTTCAAAAGAAAAGATAATCGTAAGACCGATCCACACATAAATACGGATGGTTTCTACCTTACGATAACCCAAAACACTTTCAAATCAATACTTTTCTGATATTATAATAGTGTCTAATCACAAGTAATCAACAATCTAGCAGAACGCTTGCATCTCACGTTCCACATACATAGTATACAAACAAAACCGCGGGCGCTTATTGGAGATTCGATTCCGACTATGACAAGGTACGGGACCACCTGCCGATAGTGTATCTCTAGACGATTACACGGGGTTCAACAAGAACGTCTTGCAACCCGGCTCACACATGACTGACCACTCATTTCGTTTGAGTGTATCGAATGTATACCACCAACGGTTGGGAGCTACCCACCGTTTCCCGAAAAGGGACAGCATTGAAAATAGATAAAAGAATGAAATGGATTTTCTCTAGATAGGTGATATACACCCTAATGGGAGCGACCCGCTTAGCCATGCTGCCTGCCTGATTTCTGTCATTTCCCGGTTGATGAGGCTTGAGGTCATAACGTATCTTTTGGAACACCTGACCACCATTCACTTTGAATGTCCCCATCGTCATACCCACCAAATCACAAATTGATTTCCCCAAAAATACCATGGGTATAAAGCTAAGAGAAACGAATTCCTCCGCCACCAAATGTAATTATGTTTGAAAAGATCAACTTGCATGATCCGTTGGATGTACTCCGTCAGACATCCGTCCACTCACATTGTCCTGGGGCTAGACAAACCGAAGGCACTATTCTGTAAACAGGATAGCCCTTGTATAACTCCGTCTTCAATTATTTTCATCATATTTGATCACAACGCTAACGTCCATACAGAGTGGTTTTCAGATAATGAATCTAATCCTGGTCTCTCCGTATCGACGATGGAAAAATGGTCAAAAACTTCGATAGTCGGTGAGTTAA
This sequence comes from Allium sativum, assembly GCA_030737875.1. Classification (NCBI taxonomy): domain Eukaryota; kingdom Viridiplantae; phylum Streptophyta; class Magnoliopsida; order Asparagales; family Amaryllidaceae; genus Allium; species Allium sativum. Next base: position 1,028,517,998 of record CM060909.1, read on the forward strand.
CTATTAAAGAAAAATAAGTGTATAATCAACAATCTTATTTCCAAATAGAAATTTGATCGATCAATCATCAATCAACATTTATCTCTTTTAATTTAATTTATCATTAATTTATTCATTTCCCATTTCTATATATTTGTAAATTCTTATTTCCTAAATTCAGAAAATATATTTTATTAATCGTTGTAAAACATTTCCATATTTGCTCCATTCCTTGTTCTCTATATTAGAAAACATTCCTGATTCTTATTTGGAAAACATTTCCAAAACTCCTTCATTTGATTCAAATAGATGTTTAAATATAACGTCACTATGTGAACTTGAACCATTACACTCGTTAACTAGATTTACTTAACCAACCTTTACTATCGAACCTTAACCATTCCTCAGTTAAAACTGAAGCCAATCAAGTTGGGGTATAATTACCTCTCAGACCTTATCTGAACAACAATTCTAACCTTGAAATAGACAAGATTCACCTTTCAAATCTTTAACAAACTTCCTTGCGAAACTCTCGAATTCTATTTACGAATCCATTTCTTATTTTGAAAACATTTATTATAACTATAGCGTTATAATCCCTACTACTGAAATATCTAACTTCAAAGTATAACTTTTATTCCTTAATTTAACTAAATAGACAATTTATAAAGAAATCATTGAATCTTGATTAAAAACAGAAAGTGTACTTTCCCGAATTCGATATAATCGAATTTCAACATTTAACTCTCTTTCGAAAAATCTCTATTCGATAACTCCTTTTCGAATAAACTATATTCGATAACTCTTTCTTCGAATAACTATATTCGATAATCTCTCTTCAAATGATTTACATTCGATTAACTCTCTTCCAATGATTTACATTCGATTAATCTCCTTTCGAATAAACTATATTCAATTAACTCCCTTAATTCTGTTCGAATAAATTATTTCGAATAACTCCTTTAATTCTATTCGATTAAACTATTTCGAATAACTCATTTGGATTAACTCATTTGGATTAACTCGGTTTGATTAACTCATCTTGACTAACTCAACTTGATTAACTTACTTAATTAACTCAACTTATTTAACTCAACTTATTTAACTCTTATCGAATAACTAATATTCGATTAACTTATATTCGAATAACTATGTCTGTTTTAACTTTATTTCAAATAGCTAATATTCGATTTAACTTCATTCTATTGACTCTAGATCACAGCGATCACAATGGTTACGCCTGATTCCCTCAGGAAACATCGACCACCGTAGGCTATCTGCAGCCCTATGAATTATGCTAGCATTCGTACGAAATGGCAACTCATCCTGAAAAACTTATGTTTGACTAACTCTATCTCAAATAACTATATTCGATCAACTCTAATTGAATAACTAATATTCAATTAATCCTAATTCGATTAACTATGTTCAATTTACTCTATCTGGTTAACTCTTACTGCTAACTCTATCTAATTAACTCTAACTGGTTAACTCTAACTGATTAACTCTAATCAATTACTCCAATTCGATTAACTCTAACCGATTACTCTAATTCGATTAACTCTAACCGATTAACTCTTAATCGACTAACTCTTTGTCCATATTCAGTTTCAAATATCGATGTTGAAATCGATTCTTACTTCTCTATATAAGTCCTAACATATATATTCTATTTATCCAATGATAAACATTTTATTTAATTAATAAAACCTTATTTATAAATTTATTATCTTACTTTATCTGTTAAAACAGATTTCTCTTAAATGTTCACTTTGAATTCATATTCTGTTATATTCGTGTGCGAAGCACGGGTCTAAACCTTCCTAGTGTAAAATTCTCTTTTTATACAATTCTATTCATTTTTTAAGTATTTCTTTCTTTATATAATCTATTTATTTTTTAAATCAATATTTCCTTTATAATTCTATTTATTTTCTACATAAATATTTCTTTTTTTATAACTCTATCTATTTCATAGATAAATATTTCTCTTTATAATCTATTTGTAAATGTTCTACAACTATTTCCTTTTCAATTCTATTTATAACTGTTTTTCAAATACCTCCTTTTTCTATTTTTTTCACAAATATTTTCCTTCTCTGTTTGTTTTACAAATATTTTCCTTTTTATATAAAATCCTTTGATTTTATATAAATATTTTATCTCAAATTATAGTTTTGAAGTTTCCCTTTTCACACTCCAGTATTTCCTCTGGTATTTAAAAGTACCAAATAACAATGATCAAACACACATAATCAACGACTGATTATAAATCACATCATATATCACATATATGAAAAATAGTAAAATAAATGTTGAGGAACCAGCTGGGTCCCTCTGACCTGTTTCCCTGCATCCACAGATGTTAATCACATGAATAGCATGAATATGAAATATACTGATAAATAGAATTAATATTCGATTAACGATTTATATTTATATCGTTATTTATATTTTCAACCAATTAACTAGCAATTCAACCAAACAGCCAACACACAGGAAACAACAATCATTTATAGATTCTAAAAATATTTTATAAAAATATAAACTGAGCAGAGTTAGTGAGATTTACTCACATTGATTGGTTTATCGTTAAATAACGATTATCGGTCATTGATTTGATTCAAGCGTTTAATTCCACCATAAATCAAATGAGCTCCAATTCACTCCCAGGCAGTTCCATTGTGGAGTCCTCGTCCATACGATCCCAAGGATCCAGTTTTGTCAGATTCATTTTCCAAGCCCAACTGCTTTTAAACCCACCAGCACCCAATACGCCTTCTTCCTCCCGTATCTAAACCTGTCGCTCCTCCTTTACAAAATTTCACGCATCACTACAGTAAACCAAACACCATTTGCTGATCTCGAATCCCCTTTTTATTCTCCTCTTTACCTTTTAAAATCACACAAAAATACCCATAATCCTCCTTATCAACCCCTCTACACACCCACACCATCGTTGTCAACCTCGCACCCAACAACGAGTTTCCATCATCTGTCCAGAACTCGTGCTACAGGAAATCGCCCATCCCATTTGTTGATCGAAATCAACCAAACTTCCTATACACACTCCAATTTCTATCACAAACTCAATTCTGAAGCAAACAATAAAGATTGGCGCTCGAATCGATCTCATTTCTTAACCTAGTTGCCAAACAGAGAGAAAACAGCAAGTAAGAGCTTGCGTCGAACCCTGATTTGAGCATACCAGCATGAAGAGCAAGCCATAATAATCACGAATATATGTATTTTGTCATTTATCGATTTTTCTTTGATTTTATTTCGATTTTGGAACTTGGGTTTTCACTGTTGAAATTTTCTTTCGGTGGCCGCGCATGTTTTTGCCAGAGAGAAAATTTGGGTAGGGTTTAGGAAAGTTGAGGAATATATATAGGGATAATATATATTTTTTTAATTCGATTATTATATTTAATTTTAATCAACTGATATTTGTTTTGCTGTTTAAAAATCCATATGATCACATACGATAACCAAAAATCATGAAAATGGACATGCAACTACAGTTCGACATTATGAACCCAACGAAACTGGTTTCATCGAATTCCGACTCCGTTTGCTCACGTAGTGTATTTTTAACCGTCAAAATACTAACTGTTTTTCACTTTAAAATCCGGTACGGCCACATACTGGCTTTAAAAATCACGAAAATTGAAATCTAACAATAATTTAATATTGTGGATCCAACAAAATTGATTTTGTCAAATTTGGAGATCATTTGAAAAACTGGCTATCTTTAAAGCTCTAAATAACCCATTTAAATATATAAATCTATTTAAAAATAATTAAATTTAATATTTAAAAATAAATATTATCGTATATATGCACACTAGGATATCATACAACTCCAATTGGATTTATAACTCGATATTCAAATCTCGGTTGAATCGATATTCAATATATATTGAAAAATCCTTTTATAATATAAATAAATCGCTATAATCTATAAAGGAGTTCCATAGCGACTTTTCTAAAATTTGATTTGGACATAACTCAAAATCTATACGACGAAATCCCGATTATTCTCTTCCACTAGAAAAATATATTTCACCATCTCCTAACGTCTCTTGTTTCACAGAAATCCGATTTAAAACAGACCTTGTATATTCAGTTGAAGTTCAAATTGCCAAATAGCGAACTGCCGCGCCATTTCAAGGTTGATTTTAATTATAATATAATTCTACATTCAAACTGTCGTTATTTAATTTTATTCGTTATCTAGTTTCAATTCTAAACTGAATTAAATATTTTGAATTGTCCAATTCACACAATACTGTGAATTCTGTTATTTCCGATTATTTCAGAAATATTTATATTACTCTATTATTTATATTAATTAAATTTCAATATTATTTAATTAAACGACCATTTAAACCTCAAATCACTATTTAAATAATTAAATTAATTAATTATAATACCTTGAAAATACGGGACATTACAAAATTGTTGATTATTTCTATTTAAACAAGCTATCATCCAATAACAGACAATTCACAATCAACAACCAATACACAACCAAATCAATTGAATTTACATTCAATATTAATATTTATTTTGGTTTGTTATATTTGAACATTAATCGGTTAATATTCGATTGATTTCTATTTAATTATTATTCATTATATTTCCAATTCCAAATCTACTTTATTTAATTTCAAAATCATTTCTTAATTTAATTTCGCTTAACCAAGTTAAGTTCCAATTCGAACTTTTAATCCAAATTTGAGCTTCAAATCAATCAACACACAATATCTCAATAATTTGATAAAATTATTAATTCTTTCTTATACAAAAATATAACTCAGGTAAAATTATTTCATTTACCCTCTTTACAAAACAATATTGTATCCATTACCAGTTCAGTGCTTCTCAACACTTGAACCGATCAAATAACACAACAAAAAACATTTACGCACTCATATATACCCTTTACTCAATCTAGGGTATTATTAACCCTATCTCTATCGAGTTACGCCATAGAGCCAAGGTAATTACGAAACCATTGCTCTAATACTACTATAACATATGGACTTTCCCATACCCTTTGAGTCGACAATCACAACTCACGTTCAACCCAAATTTGCAAAGAAAAGAAGATAGTTATTAGAAAGAATTTTGAGGGTGAGATAAGTTAAGAAAGAAATAATGGAATAAACGAATAAGAAGAAACAACACAGAGTCTCACATTGTAGTGGAACAAAATATGATACAAAAATAAATCTTTACTGACAGCTTTAAAAATGCTTACAATAATCGGAGAACATCACACATCTGGACAGTTATAGTAATCTATCCTCATATACAAGACACAACGGATTACACTTAAATATATATCATACGTTTGAATTATTCTAGCTCGTCTCTTTATAATATCTGATACACTGGACCTGTACAACCTGGTCTAACCCGAGCATTACAAACGTCGGATCAGTCTGGTGAACCAGAGTGAGAAAAACACATTAAGTTTAAAGGTATCACACAACTTGATTTTAAAGTCAAAATCTTAGGATAATCGTTAGACCAAATCCACATATAAATACGGGCGGTTTTTACCTTACGATAACCAAAAATATTTTTGAAATCAATTGTTTTTCTGATATTATAATAGTGTCTAAATACAAATAAATATTAATCTAGCAGAACGCTTGCGTATCACGCTCTACATATATAATATACAATCAATACAGTGGAATCTTATTGGAGAATGGATTTTTTGGCAAGGTATGAGACCACCTCCCTGACAATGTACCTCTAGAGATGAATATGTTGGGGTTCAACAAGAACATCTTGCAACCCAGGCTAAACATGACTGGCCCCTCACTTCTCTAGAGAGTACCGAATATATCATTAGCATGGTTGGGGGCTAGCCAACCAATCCGATAGCATATATACAAAAATAAAAAGGGACAACCGAAGGCATTTGATTTCTATGGATCAGGTAATGATATACACTTTTAATGGGTGCGACCCACATAGCCATGCGACCTACACGATTTTGTGCCATTTCCGTTTGATAAGGCTTGAGGTCATAATTACCTTTAGAATATCATATCATCATTCACTTTGAATGTTACATCGTCAGATCCATCAGATATCACTAATTGATTTCCACAAAAATACTCTAGTTGATAAGCTAAGAGAACGACCATTCTCCGCCACCAACTATGGTATGTTTGAAGAAATCAACTTACATAATACTTTTGGAAATACTATGTCAGACATCCGTCCATACACGTCATCCAGGAATAGGACGAATTGAAGGCACCCTCCTACCACATCCTAGGTATCACCCTATAGATAAATAGCGAGTAGTCCTTACAATCCGTAGATTCCAATCACGTTAGAATCATAATCGAAATATCTCTGGCCGCTAAACCAGAGAAATTCAACAAGTAGTTCTTTCGGTTAGGAAGATCAACGGCCTTCAATTGCTCCATCTTCAATAATCTTCTTCTTCGTATTTGCTAGCTTTGAATGGTTTTCGAATATAGAGTCGATCTCGGTCTTTCCATACCAACAATCGTATTGGCCAGGTTTGGTAGTCGGTTATTTAACTATCAAATAAACAATCATGGGAATAAAATGAGTTTACTAGCTCAGTACCAGAATTACATGGCTCTTTAATTAAAAACGATTAACGATAGTTAATTTTAAACTCTTAAATATTTCAACATTCCGAATATAGCTTTTCATTTCTTATTTAACATAAGGTTATTTCAAACTATTTTATTTTCACACTTAGGAAAATATTATATAATCATATTGTAATAACCCGGAAAATCCGAGCCAATTTAAAATTTTTATTTTGGCAATTTTGATGAATTTTGAATATTTAAAATGAATTATTTTAAATAATAACGACGAAAAATTTATTTTGAATAGAATTAGAATGTATATATTTATTTGAATCGTCGTTAGAATATAAATAATTATTTATAATTATAAAAGGAATTGAAAATGGCGCGGTAGTTCGAAAATTCGATTTCAAAGTTCAAATGAATGTACAGGATTCAAAATAAATCGGATTTTAGCGAAACCAAAAATATTTGAATCTAATTGAGAATATCTTTCCAACGAATCTGAAAAATTGAAATTTCATAGCGGGAATCAAAAGTTATGTCCATTTGAAAATTCAAAATAGTCGCAATGGAATTCTAGCCCTTAAAAATGGAAATTTTGCAAACGACCTCGGTTTTCGACAAAACCACTTTTGTTGGATCCGTGATGTCAAGTTATTGCTAGATTCCAAAATTCGTAATTTTTCGAATCAATATGTGAGCATGGCAAAGGAAAACGCGTTTGACTAGTTTTAGATGATTTTAATCGACTGGAAAATGGCCATTTCTCAAACGATCTCAAAATTTGACGAAATTAGTTTTGTTAGGACCGTATCGTCAATACGAAGCTAGAAAATATTTTTTCGGAATTTTTAGAATCCGTATGTGGGCCCGATAAATTGAAATGTGCATTCAAATTCAATATATAGAGTTATACTTTGATTTTGACGGAAACTGATCGAAACGATCGAGTTGGCTCACGAAACATATCCCATTGTGTTCGGAATGGGGGTAATTAGCTAGCGGCGACAGTCGTTGGGTCTCATTTGGGGTTCAAATAAAAAGTCAACCCTTTTGATAATTAAATTAAATAAATAATTAAATATATTAATTCTTTGACTTAAGACCCCCCTTTTCTCTCTTTCACGATTAGTTCAAAATCAAATAATAAAAAAAAGAACAAAACGCTATTGGGAGGGGTTTCCGCCGCCAGGGCTACCGGGGATGGCGTGCCTCCAGCGCCGCCACCAGGGGGGACCGCCGCCCTCTACCCCAAGCCCCTCTGGCCTCTCATTCCTCCTCCTCCATCTCCTTAAACCCTCGATCGAGAAAAACTCGACCCCCCTCTTTTTCCATGGCCCCTCTCCCTCATCAGCGCTGCCAGCGCCAAGTTCCCCCCGTACTCCTCGCGAGAGCCGCCTCCGACCCACCATGCTCCTCCCCCGACTGCCACTCAACCTCCTGTTCAAACCGAACCCCTGAGAACCCTCGCGCCACACTGCCTCCCCCTCAGCTCCGCCCTCCCCTACCGAAGCCGACGAGCCACTGCGAGCTCCTCCAACGAGCGCTAGCCCCAGTCAACGTTGAACAGTAAGTTTATTTCAATTTTGTTTATTTATTTTCTATAAACTTTGTTTTATAAATCTGAATCTATTTGAATACGATTTTTGTATATATATTTGAAATAGAAAATTGCGATTTTTATACAGAAAAAGCTGTGATTTTTTTTGTAGGTAAAGGAAAGATTTTTATTTCAGGAAGTTGGGATTTTTAACACGAAAAGGAATAACTTTTCTAAAATTAGAAGAATGGAATTTAATATGTAAAAAGATTTGATTTTTATTTTATTATGAAGTTAGAGAAATAAAAATATGATTTTTATCATCTCGAAGGCGAAATAAAAATATGATTTTTATATTATATATATAATAAAATTTTGATCTTTATTATGTAGGAGATACAAAAATATGATTTTTATTATGTAGAAGAAGTAAGGATGTGATTTTTATATGTGTGGCGATATAAAAATATAATCTTTATTATATGAACACCATTATAAAAATAGAATTTTTTATCTATATAGTAGCGGTATCAAAATATAATTTTTATCTATATAGTAGCGGTATAAAATAGAATTTTTATCTATATAGTAACAATATAAAAATGTGATTTTTATATATGTAGTGGCTACGGACAATGAAATTGACAAAAGGCGAGTACGACGAAGATTTCTATATATGAAGAGTCGCGGCGAATTGGTTTAGCTAGTCGGTGAGAACTTCTCACTTTAATTCTTGTTTTCTAGTTAAAAATATATACTAGGATGCAGATGGTGCTTAGCAGCACCCGACACCCGTCGTCCATAGACCATAGACGAGTTGTATGCTTGTTTGATGTGTTGTGAAGTTTGTTTGTGATGTTGATGTGAAATGGATAATAAAACATTCATGTGTTAAAATAAATAAATTATCGTAAAAAAATATAATTTTTAACGTGAATGTGAATAAATAAATATTCATTTACAAATCAGATGGTTTGTTTATGTACACCTATTTGAAGGACATTGATTGGGACGATAAATTTTACACGTCGCCCAACTGCACGAATAACATTCAGTGTTTGTGGATTGAAACCCCACACAGGTGTTGGGATGATATTTGACGTACACTAATCCCAATTGTTTAGTGGTATGTCGATCGTTTGATTGACAGACTGTATGAGCATTAATTAGTTATATTTAATGCTTATGCAGTTGTGTGGTGCACTTTGGATGATGGTTGATTATTTATCGTTGCTATTATATACATGTTGTATGGAATCCATATAATTAACATTATATGGTAATTGATTGGGCCTCATTCCAATTGGGAAAATAAAGAATATTATAAAATAAAGATTCATGTGTTGAATAGAATAAATAGTCATGTGTTGACGATGCTCATGTGTTGGGAATACTCATGTGTTGAAAGAAAAATATATATATTCATATGTTGAAAGAAAAAATATATATATTCATGTGTTGAAAGAAATATATATATATATATATATATATATATATATATTCATGTGTTGAAAATATTCATGTGTTGAAAGAAAAATATATATATTCATGTGTTGAGAATATTCATGTGTTTAAAGAAAAATATATATATATATTCATGTGTTGAAAGAAAAATATATATATTCATGTGTTGAAAATATTCGTGTGTTGAAAGAGAAATATATGTTCATGTGTTGAAGAATAAATATTCATTTGTTGAATAGAATAACGAAGTTATTGAAATATAAAAAGCCGTGTTGATTAGTGATGCGCCATTTTGATGCGAACGATATTTATATCGATTATATTCATTTTTATAATGATTATAGAAAAGGAAGTGATTTCAAAATATAACGTTTTGAAAATATTATCATTTGTATATCGATGATGTGGAATATTCAATTTTGATTCGAAATTGAATATGAAGTTGAAATCGTTTTGAAAACGAATTTAAAACGATTTATAAAATTCATTTTAAAAGGAAATCGACGGAATATATATATATATATATATATATATTATATAATGTTCTGAATAGAACGCGCCGCGTTGCGGCAGTTCGTGAATTACGACCATTGACTCTGAATGGACATTACGGGAGATCCGACCGTCGGATTCTCCTAAAACTGGAATCATTGGGTTCTTATCGAAAAGAGCTTTCTAACGAATATTAGAGATTTGAAATCTAACGGTTGGATTTGGAATTATGTCCATATCAAATTTAGAAAAGGTCGTTGTAAGTGCAGTTCGATGGCCGTTGATGGAAATCGATGGTACGGGCCTTGATAAAATTATTAAAAATATCAATAATTTGTGTAAAATCATAAGAAATGATTTGTGAAGAATTAGGATGAAAATTTCCAAATTTGAAAAGATAAAAATGGATTTTTATCGAAATGAACTAGTTTTAAACTAGAATTATAATCCAATATTTTCGAATAAATAAATTGGATTTGAAGTGGTTTTGAAAATAATCAGATTTCCAATATGTGAATTGGAATGGAATTGAATCGAAATTATCTTCGGAATATTTGGATGTTGGATTTCGTGATTATACAGATATGGTCATATTGAATATAAGCTGATATATTTTCTATTCAGAGCCTTGTATTTAATATCAAATGGGATTGTGGATTCGTCGTGAATGATGTCTTAAATAACACCGTTCCTGGACCCAGTGTAGAAAATATTAAATCTTTCTATTTAGATTTAATGAAGTGTGCCAATTAAATAATATTTAATTGGAATTGAATTTGAATGTGATTTTGGGTTTATCATGAGCCGTGTTTAAATCACATTGGTTCTTTAACCCAGTTAAAGACAGGATATTGATTTTTTGAGAAGATTAAAGCTAAGTGGAGTTTTAATGAATTGTTAATTAAGTTAAAGTGATCGAGAATGGAGTATCACCAGTTTTGCTCCAAGTGATAGTTAAATCTTTAATTAGATTTGAATGAAATGGTAATTAATATTTACCGATAACACCGTGGTGTTAGATATAGAGTATTACCAGTTTTACTCCATGGGATAAATAGGTTGGGATTGGGAAATAAAATAAGTAATTACTTCGGTGTTGTTCGCTAATCCCGACTAGTTTGGAAAACCTTAGCATGGTTTGAAAAGATATCCAAAGGAAAATTAAAGAATAAATTTAGAAGAATTTATCTTTGATAAAATTAATGGGAACCTTTCCCTAAGAGTGTGAAAATTGGAATAAAACAATATTCTGAATTGGAATGAGGCGTATGATGTGTTTGTGTAACACTTGTTTACTATATACGCGGGTTATTCGGAAAGGTCGGGTTTATACCCATTCTGAATAACCGATTCGACGATAAGTCGAAGATGAAGACGGTGGTTGAAGACCGGAAGTCTTCACATCGTTTGGGTGATTACTAATGATCTTGATTGGGTTGTGCACCCAAGAGGAGGGAATCAGTTGGTGATCGTCCAGACGTACTTGGAGAATGATGGATATGCGAGGAAAGTGCCTCCGGTTTCGTTCAGACCCAGAACGAACTTGTAAATGGACTGTGTGTCTGACATTGGATTTTATATAGTGTTGATTGATCTCTATTAAATGTACATCTGTTTGGCGGCGGAGAATTTATTCTCTTGCTTAACGCCCTTCTCTGAGACGTACGAGCTCAGAGGTTGTATATCAATGGACATCAGTCGCATGGAGTGAATTGCCTGTGTGGCATGCCTAAGTTGCAATTGATCAAGGCTTTTGTTGAATAGTAAAGTCTTGTGGTTGATGATCAAAGAACAACCTGTGTGATATAGATTTGTGTATAGCGTGAATTCGCGAACCTCACACCTCGGTATGAGTCAAAAACGGGATAGTGACTGAAGGGAGAGCATGACGTTTCTTTCTAGCTATGGGTGATGTCAGTGACCTACCAGCCCTGACATTTATATACTTTTTACATGTGTGGTTGTTGGATGCAAGGCGCCTCAAATATATGGCCGATAACTAGCACTATGTGAGCCGACGTACAAACCATTATATATAGTCCTACAGGACCGGTAAACGTGTATTCAGGAATAACTAATCCTCAAAGTAAGAGAGGACCGGTCCTGAAGATCCAAGGATTGTTGTGTGTGGTCCTGAGACATTTTCTAGAGTGTCTCGAATGGAGAGGAGCTTGCCCTTGCCTCGACTCATGTAAGAAATCCAATTTCCAATACGTGACTTTGCGGTTTTATTTGTAGAGCTTAGTATTGGCGACATAGTGGTATGGGACTTTTATGTTGTTTATGATTGATACTTATGATTGAAATTGTTTTGACACTATACACTTGTGGTAATATCAAAATAATCTGTTTTTAAATGTATCAAGCATTCTTTGGCTATTATAAGGTACAACCCTATCCTCCGGCTTGCGTTGCATTGTGTGATGGGACCTGGGTCTTATAATAGCTTCATTTTTCTTTATTTAGCATTGCGCTGTTGTTTTATGCACTGGTATTCTTGTGAGGAAACCCGTTCCGTGTTATACAGCATGGTCCCTTGATTTACCTAACTTTAAAAATAAAGATTAATAACTGTTTTGGTTCTCACACCAGTCACATGGCTGACCTGGAGTTTATTGTTTTAACCTAAACTATGGGTGCCCCTATTTTCCACACGGGCAGCTAGTAGTTTTGGTTTTGCAGATTTATATTCACAGGATCCTGGTTTATAGCTGAAGTGATATTCGGAAAGCTCTGTATCCATGTATGACTTTCAGTTATGTTTTGTATTATTTTTCCGCTGCTATGTATTTAAATGTAATTTAAATCTCTGATATTTGTCAAATGTGTAATATTTATTCATACTGTATATTCTTATATTCTGATGGAATTGTTGTAATAAGCAATGAAATGTTCTTCTGTTTGTGTTCTAATTCGTTTTGTCCTCAAAGTAATTCGTTCTTTCTCTTCTCTTCGGAGACCGGGGAAGTTCGGGTCGCTACACATATTCTATTTTCTATTCTACTATCATTTCAAAATGTTTACTATCTCATTACTCATTATCTATATTTGGAAAATCAACTCAACTTATCGTTTGTAAAATAATGTTACGAAAACTCTTTTGGTTTCATTACTTGAACACATTAACACACCCTTATTCCTTTAGAATAAATCCATTCCCAAAACTTAACTTTTCAATTTCCTTTTACCTCGAAAATACCATTTTAGTTTCACACAATCTCCTTTTATTTCCCTTACTTCAGAGATATCATTATATATATATATATTCTCAAATCTTTCCATTTCCATTACTTGGGTAATCTCATTATACATTCTCGACTCTTTTGTTGCATTATTATTTCTTAACCACTTTCCCATTACAAACTAATATCATCCTTGGATAATCCTGAAGTCGTTCAAGTTGAGGTATTTATTTACCAGTCTGACCTTGATCAACAAAGTTCTTATCTTTAGATAGACATAAGTTGTAATTCAAAAACCGATATTTATTCTAATACCAAACACATCTTATTTAACTAATTTATTTATAATATGTTTTATAAAACTTCTTACTTTTGAAAATCTCCTTCTCGAGTATAACTTTTATTTCTTAATTCAATAATTAAGAAATTACTTACTAAAACACCACCTTTTAATTTTCTTCAAACAATTTGTTTTATAACTTGGATTTTTTTTGTTCCAAAATCCTATTACTTACTTTTTTACCTAATTCATTTTTAACCATCCCTTTTCTAATCCATTTAACCATTCCCGCTTCAAAATCTTATTTCAATTTCCCCAATTTTACTTAATTCCATTATTAAGCAACGTTAATTTAAAATTTATGCTTTAACACCTCATCTCCTTTTTATAAACTTCATTTATAAATTCTGATTTAATATAAATCCTTTTATTCTCATTTTTTTTATCTGATTCGAAAATTAAGTAAACATTAATTTAATCTATCTTATTCGCTTAAAACTCTTTTTATAACTTCGTTATAAAAATTCGGATTTTAATATCAAACCCGTTCACAAACTCCTTCCACAATTCAATTAGATTTCATTTCAATTTCGATTGCTTTTTAAATAAATTTCAAATAGAAAGTAATCTCCTAAATTGTTATTAATTAAAATAATAATTTACTTCATAGGATTACCCGATTATTAGTGTATATATAGGGATAAAAATTATATTAAAATAATATTTACGAAACTTCATTTTGAAATATCATCTAAAAACCGTCACATACAATCCCTAATCGAGATGAAACTCGTAATCTTAACATAGAAAAATATTCCAGACACGATAAGACAAGCTTCGTCAAATTCCGAGGTCATTTCTAAAAAGTCCTTTATAAATCACAAGCTAAAAATCATGCATTTAAATTTCCCACAGTCATAAAATAAATCCACTAAACTTGAAACCTTTCAGTTCTACTTGTTCTTTTCCTTACAGATCCAATGAGATTTATTTCGTTAAAATCGGAGTTCATTTGGCCAGTCGTTTATTCCTTTGAAGTTACCTCTCTCTTAATTAGCCAAAAGTAAAAAAGAATGACTAAATAAAAACAAGGGCGTTTGACACTTCCATGGTCATATGGTTAATCGGATTGCAATAACTTACTAATACGGATCCAATAAAACTCGTTTGGTCGAAATCTGACTCCATTTTGGAAAACGACGATATTTATAATTTTAATTATTTGTTGGTTTACAGTTAAATTCTGTACGCTCACATATTAACTTCGTTTGGCCCCAAAATTTGTAGCACGCTATGTTTTGACGTTCCGAATCCAACAAAATTTGTTTCATCATAAACGGAGATCATTTGAAACTGCCTATTTCTAAGGCCTTTAAAATATTAATTAAATTCCAAAATAATCAATAAAATAATAATAAATTATTATTATCGTAAATATCCATATAGAATATTATATACAGCTTCAGATATAAACAGTATGGATTTTACAACTCAATATTGACAATTCGAGTTAACGATATCTAAATTATATTGAAATCCTTATTAAATTAATTTAATAAACGTTATCGTTTATTAACGAATTCCATAGCGATTATTTAAAATTTTGAATTGGACATAACTAACAATCTATAACACGAAATCTCGATTTTTCTCTTTCGTATGAAAATTATAATCAATAAGATTCAAACGTTACTTGTTTCATAGAAATCCGACTTAAAACAGATCTGTATATTCAATTAAAGTTCAAAACTCAATATTAGAACTATCGCGCCGTTACGAGCTCGATTTATAATTATTTATAAATTAACATTCAACTTCGCTTTTATTAAACGAAATAAATATTAAAATCCATTAATATTCCATATTAAATATGTAAAATAATAAATTAAATTAAATATTTGACTGCCAAAAATACGGGACATTACAACACTTTTATATTGTTTAATATTTTTAATAGCATCCCCAATATTTAGAGTACTGCTGATTTGATATCATGGGTGTTGGTTGAGAGTTTTATTTGTCCATATCAGTTTTAATCAACAACTCTGTTATGTACTTCTTTTGGCATTGAGACATTTTTTATTTTGATAATTTGTCAACCTCTATTCCCAGAAAGTATGATACATTGCGAAGATCTTTTATTGAAAATTCTTTGTTCAAGTAATCTATCTGCTTTAAGTCCTCATCACACTACCTATAATAATGAGATCATCAACATATATTAGAATATATATATACAATAGAGTTATTGTTAACTTGAGTGAATAACGAATTATCAAATCTGGTAGGATGATAGCCAATTTTGACAAGTGTTGATTTGAGTTTATCAAACCAAACCCTTGAAGCTTGTTTCAAACCATATATTGCTTTATTTAATTTGCAAACTAGATTTGAATCTTGTACATAACCCTCTGGCTATTGCATAAACACTTTCTCCTTTACTGTTCCATTAAGGAATGCATTTTTGACATCTAAGTTTCTAATGCACTACTGATTCTTAAGAGCAATGGTGGATATCTGTCTAATTATTGCTGGTTTAACAACAGGAGAGAATGTTTCATTATAATCAAACCCATACTCTTATGTATACCCTTTGCCAACTAATCTTGCTTTATATCTGCTAGTAGAGCCATCTGGGTTTTTATTTTTTAGGTTTGAATGTTCAATTACAACCTATCAGGTTTTTCTTGTCTTGTTGTTTGACTAGTTCCCATGTTTTATTTTTGATGAGAGCATTATACTCTTCATCCATTGCTGCTTTCCACTCTTTATATTTTGCAACTTGACTATAGTTGACAGGTTCATCAAAGATGATGACAGAAATACAAATCTTTGGCTTGAATATCCCACTCTTAGCTCTAGTCATCATGTGATGACCAGTTTGAGTGGGTTGATTATTGCTGGGTTGATTGTCGTCATCATTTGCATTACTAGAGGATGCTGCTGAGGTGGTAGCGATATCATTAGTATTCCCTTTGTTCTACTGCTCATCATTACTAACTATAATACTATCTTCTGATGATACAGATTGATTAGTGAGGCTGGGTGGTTCACTGGCATCATTACTGAGATGATCTGTCTTGATGATGTGTTGTCTTTAAGCATCAACAACACATTCTCACTACTTACCTGTTGAATATCAGAGAAATTTGGTATAACAGGTATATTCTCCCTGTTATTATATACCTGATTGGTAGTTTTGATGTTGTCAGATTTTTAAGGGAACACACTTTCATTAAAAATAACATGCATGCTCATAAATATTCTTCCATTTTATCTATACGTCTATACCCTTTTTGTTTAAATGCATATCCTAAAAAAGTGCAAGGTTTAGATCTATAATTTAGTCTATTGGCATTATAAGGTCTAAGATATGGGAAACATAGGCAACCAAAAGTTCTTAAACCATGGTAGTCTAGTTTAACATCATATAACTTTTCTAAAGGACTTATATCTTTCAGCACTTTTTTGGGCATTATGTTAATTAAAAATATAGCAATGTTGAAAAATTAAGACCAAAATTTCAGTGGTGTGGATGCTTGTGCTAGTAAAGTTAGACTAGGTTCAACTACATGTCTATGTTTTCTTTCTGCAACCCCATTCTATTCAGAGGTGTATGGACATGTTGTCCTAGGAATAATTCCCTTATTTCTAAAATTGTAACACCCCGTAATTCTGCAACACTAAGATTCACGAATCAAGGCAGAGTTAAAAGTTAAAATCAAAATCAAGGGAAACGGGCTAGGCCATTGCGTTCGTCTTGGAATTTTGCATGAAAACGAGTCCGAGTTTGCGTAAATCGGAGTCCGTATGAGGGTGATATGGCCTCTGGAAGATTCAGCGAAATTCAAATTTCAAAATCAGGCCGGATTGGCCAGGGCGGGAATTTTCCCGCCCAAGACACCCAGGTCGACTACATAGTTGACCTGAGGGTCGACCCCACCTGTTTTTCCAGCTTTCTGCTCTGGTTCGTTCTGATGTATTTGGTCACGCTTTCTGACCAGGTTCGTCTGCCTAACACTATATAAACAGCCCTGGTCTTCTTCTCTATTCACAATTCTTTTCTATCCTTATGCTGCCTCTGAGAAAATATAAAATAAATAATATATATATAAAATAAATCAAGACGAGGAGGTGCTGCTCAAAGACTTTCAAAGAGGAGATTCAAGCTAGAATTTAAGTGAAGATTCGAACGACTGCAACGACTGTTTTTGTACGAGTCATAGCAACGCCATCTTTCAATTCTAATCTAATCTCTGTAAGTCAGTTGTTTCTAGATTTGAACGTTTTTCCTTTGTTCGTGACATGAAATTAAAGGAATAAAAGAATATGCCAAATCTCTCTCTCTCTCTCTATTCGAATCAGTGCCTATACTCTTGGATCTAAGAAATGTTGTGATTCAAGGACAAATAAGACTATGACTATGAAACTATAGACCTTAGAACCATATGCCTCTTTGACTATGAACATTTGCCTATGGACATTATCTCTGACTACGAACATTGCCTATGACTGTGGCTGTGACTATGAAGATTATTTCCTTGACTAAACCAATGCCTTTGATTAGAAAACATAAACTATTGCCTATGACATAACAAGGACATCTGTGATTAAACACCTATGATTCATTACTAGGAAAATGTTGCTTAAGTTTTGTGATTATGAGATTGGGTCTAAACCCGATTATTTATTCTGCCTGTCCTTGTTCTTTGGTTTTAGACCTTGGGAATTTACCTATTAAGTTAGGTCTACCCATGTTCTTGAACCTACTCTGTCTATTCTTGGTTTTAGACCTTGGGAATTTACCTATTAAGTTAGGTCTACCCATGTTCTTGAACCTATTCTGTCTATTCTTGGTTTTAGACCTTGGGAATTTACCTATTAAGTTAGGTCTACCCATGTTCTTGAACCAACGTCGTTATTCAAAACCATTTTATGCCAGTTGTTATATCTATCCTTTTCATAGCAATCTTTGGTTTATTCCCTATTTGCTACGAATCTAGATTTATCTAGATTGAAACATGATTATACGAACGGTGGGAATGCGATTTGTGGCAAAATATGAAATTCACTAAAACATAGTTTAACTTGGAATTGGCATAAATTGGGGACATGTATTGTGGCATGTTCATAGAAATGCAAATTGGATAAACTTGACATGAATTATAAGATGTGTAAATTGAATCTAGAATTGACCAGTAAATCTAGCATTTACATGAATAGGGAACTAGAGTAATAAGTCTAGTTTGACGTGAATTAGAATGTTAAATCGGAATTGGATTAGCTAATTTGGCACGGTAAGTATATTGGCATAAATGTGAAATTGGCCATAATTGGGAATAACTGTCAGGTTTAGAAAAATCATGGTTAGTGACACTTAATTTGGTATAGTTTACATACCAAAAAGCATAAATATGATTTAGGAAGGGAAATGGGCCATAGAAATAAATGTAGACAATTTACATTAAAAGAGTAATTGGGAAATAAGTAATAATTTACCTATAGGATCTGGCCTAAATGAGGAAATGTGAATTTAGACAAATTAAAGGTTTATTAACGACATCTCTTTTAATAATAAGCCAGAAAGTTCTAGGGTGACAGAGAGGATAGTGTCTAGGCTTGAGTTTGGAAAATACAAGTTTCCTGTTCTCCCTGGCTATCCCTAACTGATCCGACGAACGGGATGGTTACTTTCAAAACTTGATTTGAAAATAAATTGAAACCCTTTGAACTTAGAA
The DNA here is from genome assembly GCA_030737875.1 of Allium sativum. Taxonomy (NCBI): domain Eukaryota; kingdom Viridiplantae; phylum Streptophyta; class Magnoliopsida; order Asparagales; family Amaryllidaceae; genus Allium; species Allium sativum. The sequence goes on from CM060909.1 coordinate 1,028,537,269, forward strand.
AACACGAATATGCCTAACCCGAGGTTAGACTGAGTTGCGATGTAAACCTGCCCAGAACCTACCGGCACATCCAGTATTCGCAACAATACCTGTCTAATGTGAGTGGTAGCGGCTTTAATTTATTTAGTTAAAGCTAGAACAAGAATGGTAGGGTTAAGTAACTAAGACACTTAACCAGTTCAACATGATAATTAAACTAATGGGCGGGGTTAGGTTCAGACTGACACTTAACACAGTTAAGCTAGAATGGGAGGGCTAAGTCCATAAGGACACTTAACCAAACTTATGGTAACAAGACCAGATTTGTAGGGGTTAAGTAACTAAGAAAACACTTAGCCAAATTAACATGTTAACTAGACTAGAGGTTGGGGTTAAGTAAGATTTAATACACATAGCCAATTTGATATGTTAGCTGGACAAAACCGAAGGGTTAAGTAAACTTGAACACTTAACCATCAGATTGCGATAAAGGAGTGGGGTTAAGTCTAAAACATGAAGGGATAATACTTAACCATTAATAATAACATTATAGTTAAAACAGACGGGCCAGGTTAAGTTAAAAAGGAACACTTAACCAACACAGGGTAAATGGGTAGGGATAAGTAATAAATAGTTAACCAATATAACTTGGTTTGTGGTAGGGTTAAGTCAACTTGAGTTACTGACAACACTTAACCAGTTTAACAGGGTAAATGAAGAGGGTTAAGTTGGCTTGAATTGACTAATGACACTTAACCAATCCAAATTAACGGGGAAGGGAACTAAGTAGTAAACCTTAGTTAAGAAAACAACAAGTCTGGAAACTAAGTGGTAAATCTTAGTTAGTAAAACTAAGTAGTAATTCTTAGTATAACACGGGAAGGAGCGAATGTCCGTCTGAATAGAAAGAAGGCTCCAACGAATTGGGTTACGAAGCCCGAGGCTTCGAGGGGACGTGAGGGTACTCTTGGTATCCCTCTGTGAGGCTGCAGAGGATCCGCCTGGGCCCACAGAGGTTAAGGTCTGCGTAGAAGAACCAGGGGTATGCCTTGGTTGCAATACGCGGCAACCTAAAGACTAGGATGGACCGACGTAATTCGGCGAGCAAACGGTAGCCCTTGGATAGCGACTCGTCGTCTACCATCCATCTTCAGTCAATCGAGATACGTGAAGCGGAAAGGCGGAGAACTCCAAAAGACCATATACTTGCTATCTAGTTATGGGTGAGGATGGCCATAGGATAGTAGGGCACTGGGGGTCGGCGTATAGTTCTCATTTTACAAGGTGTGCCTTTCATTAGTTGAGGGAGGGGTCAAGTGGGACCATAGCCACTGGAATAAAAACAGGCCTTAACATCTGCATCGGCAGATATCTGAAAGCTCCCGACCGAGTTCTGTATTCCTTGATTTGCCCTGTCACAGGACTCGGAACGCACATTACAGGACATGTGCATCTAGAGAAGCGATAACGATTCGCGGTACATGCGTGGGGAAGTATAGGAACATATACCACTCTAAGTAGTGTGTCCTAGACTTGGGGGCATCGTTCGACAGGTAGCATAATCCCTAGTTGGACTAGGTGGCATAAATCCTGAATCCGAGAAGCGTTCAGCAAATAGCGTAAACTCTAGTTAAATCTAGAAAGCACTTGATAGAAAACCCTAGATTTGATCTAGGTAATAAATAATGAATGTATGCCGGAAGGCAATGGAAAATACAAGGGATTGGGATCACGTTATCGTTACTAGTTGGGACACTAGATAAGCGGTGCAGAGATATAGAAACGAGTATAACAAGGAGATAGCAAAGCGGCGAAAGTATTAGAGTGTATCCAGTTTATCTTATCTTAGCATATCTGGTGACTACCTTGTCTAACCTTGTTGACCCCATCGTCATGGTGTAATCTTGTATTTAGTTAATTCATGTCGTTTTGTTTTTCCATGTTCACATGCTAGAAGTTACTGAACTTACTCAGGCTTTATGTCTGACTCTATTTTTCTTTCGTCTTCTTTTCTTCCGTCCCCCCCCCCCAGGTAGTAAAGGAGGGAATAGTTTAGCTCAGGTTAAGTGGGACTGCCACTCTTTCTCAGCTTGAAGATTCGTCAAAGTTTGCTTGGATTCTCTTTTCAGATGCTATGGCTGGTTCTTGCTAAATCGGGGAATGTAGATGTTATTTTTATGCTTCTTTATTTTGTAAGACAGATGATACTCTGATATTGTAAAGAAACCATTATACAAACTATTTTATCAATAAAGCAAAGTTTTATTTTCCGCTGTTTAATTTCTATCTGTCTTGTAATTTATCTGCATCTTTTACCCTAAATGCTCCACAGAACTTAGTGCATTCCCTTTGTGAGTGACACTAACGGATGTGGGGTGTTACACGTGGTATCAGAGCTTAAGGTTACTAGATCAGATAAAGGATTTGAAAAATTATTTTCAAAACGGTTTTTACAGAAGCATTCTCAAGAGAAAAGATTTGTTTTAAAGACATAGTCCCCAAAGCCATACGCACTATCTTCTCTTCCTCTATTTAAATTCTTGTCTCCTTCTTTCTTGAGTCTCTGGGGCTCTTGGATTTCTGGGAGGTAACCTCATCGAAGGGCAAAGTAGTGTCCGGCTTCCATCCATAGCCGTAGTTGTTTCATCTACGGGCAGTTTTCTTTCAAAGCTTATAGGGTTTTCCGGACGATGGAGGGAGTTTTCGAGAGATTTGTCAGCATGAATACACACGGAAGGGGATGAGGAGTTTGGTTAAGGACCATAACCCTAGGATGAGGAATTCATGGATGTAGACTTAGCACATGAAGGAGGAAGAAATTATAAAACCTAAGACAAGAGGAAGTATCTTTACTAGGGTATGATAGGGCATATACTTAAGGATAAGGGCAAGGACGAGGACGAGATTTTCATAAGGACAAGTACATACTTTCACCACCAAGCGAACCTAGGAGAAGGGTAGTAAAGTTCCGTTGGAAGAATCTAGTTTTGCTGTTCGTATTCTCTCCTTTGGTTCTAGCACTTCGCATCTGTTCATACCCACTTCCATAGTTGAGTCTCTGCACCATAGTACTTGTATAATAAGAAAGATCCCACTAGAGTCTCAAATCCATTTGGTGGTCCGACCAGTTTATTTTTGGCTAGTAGGGATTTGAGAATAACTATCGAGTTTGCTTATGTCATCTCACGTAGATCGTCTAAATTCGGGGGAGATATTCCTTGGGTGCTTGTCTGATATTGGTTTAGGCCTTTGGGGCTTATACTTGAGGAATGTCGAGTTCGGTTTGGATGGTTTGCGTGAGAGATGAATAGTTGTGGCAGGCACTCCAAAGAGCACGTAGTGACCTTTCGACTCATATAGTTACGGCATGGCGGATAAGAGGGAAACCTCTAATCATCTTAGTACGTATACCTGGTACCGTGATTGACATATGTTTATTTTGGAAATGGAGGTCAGAAACTTCACAATCGTGAAGTTCAGTTAGTTAAGATATGGTGGGGTAAAGCTCAAGAAGGCTAGATACTAGCATCATACCCTTTTTCCTTAAGGGTGCATCCTTGATTTCTTTTATTTGTAGGAGCTTTATGCATAATTGTTTCTCTCTTTCCAAAGTATATCACCTAGGTCGTATCTTCGATCCTTAGGTAGAAGCCAATGGATGTAAACATGTATTTGAAACATGTTATGGTTGATGGCCACAAGTGGTTGCTAGTGGTTGCTTGTGAATGCATATGCATACGTATTAGGCACTAGATCAGTTCAGACGCTTTCATATTGCATTTACAGATATGTATTTATTTGTAAATTGAATTTGATATGTTATCATATGGGTGTTGCATATGGATGAATGGACGTGCACTCATATAGTATTTACATAACTAGGGATGCTTGCATACATGGTTGGACGCATGGCACTGACATTACTCGCATTAAGGAGGTCGACAGAATCAGTAGACCGCCTGATTTTATAGTAGATAAAGACATATACACACACTATGCATATGAACATGAAAGCATTAGAAATCTTTTAAGGACAATGGATGCCTGTGAGTGAATGGTTGGGTAGATGGGTGATTGGATGGTAGGACACATTTTTCCTAACTTGAAGATTTCGGGGACGAAATCCTTTTAAGTGGGGGAGAATGTAACACCCCGTAATTCTACAACACTAAGATTCACGAATCAAGGAAGAATTAAAAGTTAAAATCAAAATCAAGGGAAACGGGCTGCGCCATTGCGTTCATCTCGGAATTCTGCATGAAAAAGAGTCCGAGTTTGCGTAAATCGGAGTCCGTATGAGGGAGATATGGCCTCCGGAAGATTCAGCGAAATTCAAATTTCAAAATCGGGCCGGATTGGCCAGGGCGGGAATTTTCCCGCCCAAGACACCCAGGTTGACTGGGTAGTCGACCTGGGCTACCCAGGTCGACTGGTAGTCGACCTGGGGCACCCAGGTCGACTACATAGTCGACCTGAGGGTCGACCCCCCCCCCATTTTTCCAGCTTTCTGCTCTGGTTCGTTCTGATGTATTTGGTCACGCTTTCTGACCAGGTTTGTCTGCCTAACACTATATAAACAGCCCTGGTCTTCTTCTCTATTCACAGTTCTTTTCTATCCTTATGCTGCCTCTGAGAAAATATATAAATAAATAATATATATATAAAATAAATCAAGACGAGGAGGTGCTGCTCAAAGACTTTCAAAGAGGAGATTCAAGCTAGAATTTAAGTGAAGATTCGAACGACTGCAACGACTGTTTTTCTACGAATCATAGCAACGCCATCTTTCTATTCTAATCTAATCTCTGTAAGTCAGTTGTTTCTAGATTTGAACGTTTTTCCTCTGTTCGTGACATGAAATTAAAGGAATAAAAGAATATGCCAAATCTCTCTCTCTATTCGAATCAGTGCCTATACTCTTGGATCTAAGAACTGTTGTGATTCAAGGACAAATAAGACTATGACTATGAAACTATGGTCCTTAGAACCATATGCCTCTTTGACTATGAACATTTTCCTATGGACATTGTCTATGACTACGAACATTGCCTATGACTGTGACTATGAGGATTATTTCCTTGACTAAACCTATGCCTTTGATTAGAAAACATAAACTATTGCCTATGACATAACAAGGACATCTGTGATTAAACACCTATGATTCATGACTAGGAAAATGTTGCTTAAGTTTTGTGATTATGAGATTGGGTCTAAACCCGATTATTTATTCTGCCTGTCCTTGGTTTTCTTTGGTTTTAGACCTTGGGAATTTACCTATTAAGTTAGGTCTACCCATGTTCTTGAACCTACTCTGTCTATTCTTGGTTTTAGACCTTGGGAATTTACCTATTAAGTTAGGTCTACCCATGTTCTTGAACCTACTCTGTCTATTCTTGGTTTTAGACCTTGGGAATTTACCTATTAAGTTAGGTCTACCCATGTTCTTGAACCTACGTCGTTATTCAAAACCATTTTATGCCAGTTGTTATATCTATCCTTTTCATAGCAATCTTTGGTTCATTCCCTATTTGCTACGAATCTAGATTTATCTAGATTGAAACACGATTATACGAACGGTGGGAATGCGATTTGGGGCAAAATATGAAATTCACTAAAACATAGTTTAACTTGGAATTGGCATAAATTGGGGACATGTATTGTGGCATGTTCATAGAAATGCAAATTGGATAAACTTGACATGAATTATAAGATGTGTAAATTGAATCTAGAATTGACCAGTAAATCTAGCATTTACATGAATAGGGAACTAGAGTAATAAGTCTAGTTTGACGTGAATTAGAATGTTAAATCAGAATTGGATTAGCTAATTTGGCACGGTAAGTATATTGGCATAAATGTGAAATTGGCCATAATTGGGAATAACTGTCAGGTTTAGAAAAATCATGGTTAGTGACACTTAATTTGGTATAGTTTACATACCAAAAAGCATAAATATGATTTAGGAAGGGAAATGGGCCATAGAAATAAATGTAGACAATTTACATTAAAAGAGTAATTGGGAAATAAGTAATAATTTACCTATAGAATCTGGCCTAAATGAGGAAATGTGAATTAAGACAAATTAAAGGTTTATTTACGACATCTCTTTTAATAATAAGCCAGAAAGTTCTAGGGTGACAGAGAGGATAGTGTCTAGGCTTGAGTTTGGAAAATACAAGTTTCCTGCTCTCCTTGGCTATCCCTAACTGATCCGACGAACGGGATGGTTACTTTCAAAACTTGATTTGAAAATAAATTGAAACCCTTTGAACTTAGAAAACACGAATATGCCTAACCCGAGGTTAGACTGAGTTGCGATGTAAACCTGCCCGGAACCAACCGGCACATCTAGTATTCGCAACTATACCTGTCTAATGTGAGTGGTAGCGGCTTTAATTTATTTAGTTAAAGCTAGAACAAGAATGGTAGGGTTAAGTAACTAAGACACTTAACCAGTTCAACATGATAATTAAACTAATGGGTGGGGTTAGGTTCAGACTGACACTTAACACAGTTAAGCTAGAATGGGAGGGCTAAGTCCATAAGGACACTTAACCAAACTTATGGTAACAAGACCAGATTTGTAGGGGTTAAGTAACTAAGAAAACACTTAGCCAAATTAACATGTTAACTAGACTAGAGGTTGGGGTTAAGTAAGATTTAATACACATAGCCAATTTGATATGTTAGCTGGACAAGACCGTTGGGTTAAGTAAACTTGAACACTTAACCGTCAGATTGTGATAAAGGAATGGGGTTAAGTCTAAAACATGAAGGGATAATACTTAACCATTAATAATAACATGTTAGTTAAAACAGACGGGCCAGGTTAAGTTGAAAAGGAACACTTAACCAACACAGGGTAAATGGGTAGGGTTAAGTAATAAATACTTAACCAATATAACTTGGTTTGTGGTAGGGTTAAGTCAACATGAGTTACTGACAACACTTAACCAGTTTAACAGGGTAAATGTAGAGGGTTAAGTTGGCTTGAATTGACTAATGACACTTAACCAATCCAAATTGACGGGGAAGGGAACTAAGTAGTAAACCTTAGTTAAGAAAACAACGATTCTGGAAACTAAGTGGTAAATCTTAGTTAGTAAAACTAAGTAGTAATTCTTAGTATAACACGGGAAGGAGCGAATGTCCGTCTGAATAGAAAGAAGGCTCCAACGAATTGGGTTACGAAGCCCGAGGCTTCGAGGGGACGTGAGGGTAATCTTGGTATCCCTCTGTGAGGCTGCAGAGGATCCGCCTAGGCCGACAGAGGTTAAGGTCTACGTAGAAGAACCAGGGGTATGCCTTGGTTGCAATACATGGCAACCTAAAGACTAGGATGAACCAGCGTAATTCGACGCTCAAACGGTAGCCCTTGGATAGCGACTCGTCGTCTACCATCCATCTTCAGTCAATCGAGATACGTGAAGCGGAAAGGCGGAGAACTCCAAAAGACCATATACTTGCTACCTACTTATGGGTGAGGATGGCCATAGGATAGTGGGGGCACCGGGGGCCGGCGGATAGTTCTCATTTTACAAGGTGTGCCTTTCATTAGTTGAGGGAGGGGTCAAGTGGGACCATAGCCACTGGAATAAAAACAGACCTTAGCATCTACATCGGCAGATATCTGAAAGCTCCCGACCGAGTTCTGTATTCCTTGATTTGCCCTGTCATAAGACTCGGACCGCACATTACAGGACATGTGCATCTAGACAAGCGATAACGATTCGCGGTACATGCGTGGGGAAGTATAGGAACAAATACCACTCTAGGTAGTGTGTCCTAGACTTGGGGGCATCGTTCGACAGGTAGCATAATCCCTAGTTGGAATAGGTGGCATAAATCCTGAATCCGAGAAGCGTTCAGCAGATAGCGTAAACTCTAGTTAAATCTAGAAAGCACTTGATAGAAAACCATAGATTTGATCTAGGTAATAAATAATGAATGTATGCCGGAAGGCAATGGAAAATACAAGGGATTGGGATCACGTTATCGTTACTAGTTGGGACACTAGATAGGCGGTGCAGAGATATAGAAACCAGTATAACAAGGAGATAGCAAAGCGATGAAAGTATTAGAGTGTATCCAGTTTATCTTATCTTAGCATATCTTGTGACTACCTTGTCTAACCTTGTTGACCCTATCGTCATGGTGTAATCTTGTATTCAGTTAATTCATGTCGTTTTGTTTTTCCATGTTCACATGCTAGAAGTTACTGAACTTACTCAGGCTTTATGTCTGACTCTGTTTTTCTTTCGTCTTCTTTTCTTCCGTTCCCCCCCCCCCCAAGGTAGTAAAGGAGGGAATAGTTTAGCTCAGGTTAAGTGGGACTGCCACTCTTTCTCAGCTTGAAGATTCGTCAAAGTTTGCTTGGATTCTCTTTTCAGATGCTATGGCTGGTTCTTGCTAAATCGGGGAATATAGATGTTATTTTTATGCTTCTTTATTTTGTAAGACAGATGATACTCTGATATTGTAAAAAAACCATTGTACAAACTATTTTATCAATAAAGCAAAGTTTTATTTTCCGCTGTTTAATTTCTATCTGTCTTGTAATTTATCTGCATCTTTTACCCTAAATGCTCCACAGAACTTAGTGCATTCCCTTTGTGAGTGACACTAACGGATGGGGGGTGTTACAAAAATAATCATTAATAGTTTTATACTCGGTACCATTGTCAGATTAGAGAATTTTTGTACTAACCTTAAATTGATTCTCAGTCGTCTTTACATATCACAACATCATAAGTTTCATATTTGTTCTTTAGAAAATATTTCCATGTATATCCAGAGTGTGCATCAACAAATGAAATGTAATATTTATATACATAATCAGTGGAAATAGGATCTGGTCCCCATAAATCAGTAACAAGTAGATCAAACGTTTTAAAGTAAACAGTCAATGAATTATTAAATGGTAGCTTGTGGTTCTTTCCCATTTGAAAATATGTACATATATAAGGCAGAGAAACATTATCATATGATATATTATTTGTTCTAAGAATACTCTTTACTACATTAACACTGGAATGATATCATATGATATATTATTTTTGCTAAGAATACTCTTTACTACAATAACACTGGAATGACCCAATTTGCAATGCCAAATATCAAAAGTATTTTTACTGCATGCATTCTGTTTGATTACATAATTGTTGCATTGCTTATCTTTTACAGGACTGTTGTGATCTCCAAATTAGAATCATAAAGTCCATTGACATCATTGCCATATAAAAGAATATCATTTGTTAGTATTACTTTAACTAAATAGTGTTTAGGAAAGAATTCAAAATATACACTGTTATCTTTAGCAAATCGATATACACTCATCAAATTCTTTTTGATTTTGGGTACTCTTTATAAATTATGAAGAAATAATTGTTTCTTGCCTTTAATAACTGCATTACCAGTATGAGATATATTGATACACATACCGTTTCTCATGCATATTGACTGTTTACCTCTATACTCTCTGTTGCCAAGATTGTGATTGTCCAAGTTGTTAGTTATATGACTTGTAGCACCTAAATCCGGATACCAATTATCATCTTGAATATGTTCTGCTCTAGCAGTATCTGATTTGTTGTCACTTTGAGTATGTGAGTCACTTTGTGCTTGAGAAATATTAACATTTGGGTTTGATCCCTTTTGACCTTCTTCACTTTGGTTCTTTACAAATTTTGTATTAAATCTGTAGTAGCATTTGAATGTAGTGTGGCTTATCTTTTCACGTCTGACATTTGGGTTTGTTGTTAGGGTTCACTTACCTCTGCCTCTACCACTGTTAGCATATCCACCTCTTCAATTAACACTGATATTTCTTATAAAGTTCTATTGTCCCTTTCCTTTGTTATTTGCAGCATAATTGAGAGAATATTTAGTTTTAGTGGATCCTTCATTTGCTTCATGTGCAAAAAGCATTGCATGTACATTATCTAGGGGTGGAGTAACTTTTTGAGAGGTAACTATGGCTAGTGCAGCTTCATATTCATTAGTAAGGCCATTGAGTAAGCATAATACATGTTCTGATTCTTCTATGTTGCTACCTACTGCCTTCAACATATCACATATATTCTTGACAAATACTGTCTCATAACCATATTTTCTTTTCTACATTTTTGTAGCTATCTATTATAAAATGGTGATTTGGCTGTAGATTGAGTATTAAACTTTTTCTCAACTGTTGTCCAAATTTCATTTGTTGTTTTACAGCCTACAACTTGAGATAGAAGATTTGGATTAATTGAGGACAATAACCAGGTACTTATTAGTCTTTGTTGCCTAGTATATTTGACATAATCCTCGTTATTGACAATTTTGTTAGGTGTATTACTGATAAACTTTGGTGGGATTGGAAGTGTTCTAAGAACATACCCTTCATTGTCGTATCCTTGGATTGCAGTTTCAACCTAAAGCTTCCAAAAGAAGATAGTTATTTTCATCAAGCTTAACTGTGATTAACTGGCTTTAGGTGTTAATGATGGTCTTGATCAGCTGTTCAGCATTGGTTGTTTAGGATGTTCTAGTGCTTGCAGAGGATGTTGAACTATCATTTGCCATACTGAATGCAAAGAATACGACTGAGGGATAAAACAGTATGAAAACTCTCTTTTCTACTCTGATTTGAGAATACAAAAGATGATTAGCAATGCACAAGAAGCTTTTCTTGATCGTTTAAAAATGATGAAATTTTGATATTCTTCAAGTTCTCAAAGAATAATCTTTTCTGATAATTTTCTTGATTGACTCGTGTAGTTATGAACAATTTTGATATTCTTGATCGGTGGAAAGAACCCAGATTAGTTTCTAAATAGTGAATTCACAGATGCGGCCTGAAAGATTGGCGAGGCACAATGTTTTTACCCTCAAACAATCCCAAATGATAAGATCACAATGATCTTTGTTGAGTATGAATCCAAATGATAAAATCTCTTTGATGGGTCATAAAATAGATCCCCCTAAACGTAGATAGATGCTGGATTGTCCGCTCTGACACCAACTAAAGGTTTGAATGATTTGAATATGTCTTAGATCTGTAATGATAATCGATACAATATAGAAGATGTTGTATTTGTATTGAAAGAGATTTCAGAACTTTATTATTGCTTCAGATAATGATATCTATAGCCTTGTTATGTTATTTATACAATTATATGTACAGATGGGCCAAGGCCCATATAACAGTAAATGAAATAAAATAGTTTGGCCCAGAACATTAAGCAGAAGTCTTTGCATCCTTAGGCAGCTGCACTTTACACTTATTTTCTATAGCATCATGTCAGATCCAAGAAACTACTTAATGCCTTTGATAGAATTGCTTCAGGACTACTATAAGTGCAGCATGCACTATTTTATTTTATATATTTTAATAGTTTAAATATTTTTTAGTCCATAAAACATCCTATTCTTTAGTAGTGACTAAAGGATCAGTAGCTCAATTTTAGCAGTAAGTTTCTATATTTCAGTTCGTCTTTTTTTGTTTCAGTTTAAGATATGAAGCGTGTTGTTAATAAAAAAAGAAGAAGGGTTTTTCTTTTGCTGGCTACAATTCTTCTTTGTAACATATAGTATTTTTCAATTGGTATCAGGGCTCTCTTCTTAAGGGATCTGTGAAATGGAAGCTAAATCAAGTTTTTCTCATCTTGCTCCACTTGTCTTTGATGGAGAAAATTACCAACTTTGGGGAGTGAAGATGGAGACCTACTTGGAAGCCTTAGATTTTTGGGAAGCTCTGGAGAATGATTATGAAGTTCATCTGCTACCGAATAATCCCACCACGGCTTGGATAAAAGTACACAAAGAAAAACCAGAAAATCAAAGGCGAAAGCAAATTCGTGTGCTGCTGCTTCAACAATTATCTTCACAAGGATCATGACCCTTAAAACTGCAAAAGAAATTTGGGTTTATTTAATGTAACAACCCGCATGTTTAACTATAATATATTTAAATATTTTATTTAAATATAACGTCGTTAATCGTTAATCGTCTGGTCTTGCTTAATTTCTATAATCGATCGGTGACCACCGGTCAACTATATAGGTTGTTTCAAGCTCTTTGTCGACTGAGTTTTGGCCCGTTTGGCCTTTTCTGTGACTTTTCAGTTTCTTTGATTCAAAAATTTCAGCATTTCAATTTGATGAATTTTTTATTTATTCATGGCCAGCAAAATCATAATCGATAGTCATGAGATTTTGTTTACGTTATTATAACATCAATTCTTTGTTCGATCGTCATTTCGATCGCTATTTCATGAGATTTGCCACTTTAGAAACTATATAAAAGGGTTTCTAAATTATTAGTAGATACCAAATCTTTTAATAAATGGTTTTTAATTCTGCTTCATTATATGAGGTTATTTTCCAAATTGTTTTACTATCTACTAGTATATGATTTCATAAACCTTTTTCTCATTCGTATGAGAAATCTAATTAAACGTCTTAGTAAAAACAAGAACTATGACCCCTTATGTTTTTGCTTTGACGGTTAATTCTTGGACTTTTTTGTTTGAACACCGTAGCAATGATTATTTCGTATTTTAGTGGAATATACTACTTGTTCGTAAATATTAGAGTAGAGCAAGTGGTTATGGGACATGAGCTTAACTCTTATATTTACGAGCTTGGCGTAGTTACACTATATTTGATCCTTAGATCAATTCGACCATCGGGTCACTTTGATGATCTTTTGATCATCCTACAGATCTTTGGATCATCTCGAGTTGTGTTCTCTTTGTTGAACTTCGGTTCATTCATTGAAATTGTGTGTTACAAGCGGGAACGTGTATTCCCTGATCTTCAAATCATCTCAAATTGTGTTATCAAATCTTGTGTTTCTTTGATAGGAGATATCTTGCTCTATCCAATCTTGTGTTGTTTTGGATATGTGCTAATATTCCTCGTGTGTAGTTATATCTTTAGAGTGTGATAATCTTTTATAGCATCTATATTTCTATGAGATATATTATAGACAATTTTTCGAGCCTTCACATTTTATATGACTATTAGTGTGTATTACATGTGTGTTATTATCTGTTTATATCTTTATTTCAATCTCAGTTTATTATGATGAGTACAGCTAGACTGATCCATTTATTGTTTATTCTTCGGGTCAGACCGAGATCACAGGTGCATCTCATGACTTCTAGCGGGGACCATTCTTGGATTTTGTTATCTACACTCTAGTTGTAGTTATTGATTTTTATATGTATGTGAGATAGTGACATCTTTGTATGCATATTATTTTAGATAGAGCTTGTAACAATTCTTTTGTTGTATAGTGGACTGACTATGGCCACTATCTTTGTATTTACACTCATGTGTTATATTCATATCTATTTCCGCCTTAGTGATGTGAATATATGTGTCTGACTCTGGTTTTATTGTTATGTATTTTATATTGCTTTCCGAATTATATATAGCCAGTGTGCAGTAGATTTGAACTTGATTTAGATGTGTTGGATTTCCTCACGAGATTTAAAAAGTAAGACCACATTATCTAACATATTTAACACTCGTTCAAAGCTAATATACAGATGGTCGCTCCTCAATAGCCTTATTCTTCGGGTTAGTTGACACCATTTCTTGCAATGGCCTTGGCTAACACGAGTATAGAGGTGGGGCATTGCATTTAAAGAAAAAATATACAGGAGATGAAAGGATACGAGGCATGCAAGTGCTGAATTTAATAAGGGACTTTGAGCTGTAAAAGAAGAAAGAATCTGAGGGTTATTCAGACAGTTTGCTTGGCATTGCTAACAAGGTTAGGTTACTTAGCACTAAGTTTTTGGAATCCAGAATTATAGAAAAACTTCATGTAATAGTCCAAAAAAATATGAAGCATCAATCACCACCTTGGAGAACACAAAGGATATGTCCAAGATCACGTTAACAAAATTGTTAAATGCACTACAAGCTCAAGATCAACAAAGACATATGAGGCAAGATCAGATAGTTACACTACAAGAAAAATACCCTATTGCAACTAGCTATTTGCAACAGGCTTCAAATGACAGTTGCAGTAAATGATATTTAGCAACAGGCCTTTTGTTGCTGTTGCAATAGATAAGATTTAACAACAGGCTTATTCTTCCTGTTGCGAAAAGCATATTTTTCGCAACAGTGATTTCGGGCCTGTTGCAAAAACATACTTTTAGCAACTGGACCTCCATTCCTGTTGCAATAGAAATATTATTTGCAACTACACCTTTAAACTATTTGCAAGAAATATAGATTTAGCAACTGTCTTTACCAGTTGCGATAACTGTAATTTTTTTGCAAGTGGTAAAGCCTGTTGCGAATAACGTACTTTTGAAAATTATTTTTTCTCCAAGTAAAATCCTGTTTTGTAATATAAGAATTATAAGTATAATAGTTTATATATTTATATATCTGAAAATTATATGATTAACATTTGGTAATGTATGATATTTATTAATAGTTTAATTAATGTATGATATTTGTTAATGTATGATATTTGATAATCATAATTTAGTTTAATTAATAGTTTAATAGTTTAATTAATAAGTAATTATATAATAGTTTAATTAATAAGTTTAATTAATAAGTAATTATATAATAGTTTAATTAATGAAAATTATATAATTTGGTATAATATTTATTAAGTAATTAGCATAATAGTTTAATCTTAATTTGGTAATGTATGAAAATTATATAATTTGGTATTATATAATTAGCATAATATTTATTAAGTAATTAGCATAATAGTTTAATCATAATTTGGTAATGTATGAAAATTATATAATACGTATACTTAATACGTATGCAATTAGTCATCTGTCCAGGAGCACTCTCACCAAGTAATAACGCGTTTAAGTTTTTAACCCTTCTGTTGCGTGAAACTTTATCAATCTCCTTTCCTCGCATTCCACTTCGTAACCCTAGTTTGCCATCCCACGTTTCCTCCGTCTTCAATCGATCTGCCGCTATTTGACATCTCGTTCAATAGATCCGTCCAGGATCTCTCAATTCGTGCCAACGTTCAAGCTCCAGTCTCAAAATCGATCCACTTCGTGTCGGCGTTCTGGTATCAGGTAAAATTCAAACCCTACGTTTCCTTCGTTGTAATTTTTTTTCTCGATTTCGATTAATCCCCATCCTGTTCAAATCTGTGATGAAACGAATTTAAGATTCAATTTTTTATTTTATTTTATTTTACTGTAGAAGCTGTTCTCAAATCAGTATGAAACTTTTATGTATGAAACTATGATGAAACTATTATCTGTTTCATCGAGAAGAAATAAATTCAGTGATGGATTCCTTGAATTTTGGCATTATAATTATGGTTGACTGTAAATTTTTGGTACTGTTGTATGCGTTGTATCTGTTGAACACACAAAAAAGTTCAATAATTTGGTAGTCTATCAAGTAAACCCATGTTATTAAAACAACTAACATTTATCAACTCATGTTAGTTGAATTCCAAGTAGTTCTCTTTCTCCGCAGTTGAATTTATAATTCAGACAGACCATCTATATTTCATAGCAAATATGACAGAGGTTCTTGTTGCAAGGGATATATTCGAATCTTCCTTTAGCAGCACACCTGATGATAATTAAGTGGCAAGAAAATAAAAATAAAAATAATTAAGTGTAAGTTTTGAACTCTGCTTGCACCAAAACTCTCATGCCACCTTTTCCACCACAATTAAGTGTCAGTGAGTTTTGCTCTGTCTCAGTTGCTGCATCAACTCGAGGACTTGGAATTATCCAATCACCTGTGTATAGATATTAGATATGAACATAGCCCAATGGATCCTCACACCTACCTTTAGAAAATAAAAATGAAATAAAGAATAAAGAACAAATAGTACGAAAGCTTCTTTATATTTTTCACCTACTTTGACATATGCTACAGTTTTATAAAATGGAGAATGTTATTCCCGATCCCAACTTTTAAAATAGTGGGCAACTGTGCGTGCTTGGGATCTTTTGGTCTCTTGTAGTTGTATGTGAACTTGAATAAATAGCAAAATCAAATTATCTTCACCTTGCAACACGAAAGAGAGAAAAGTTAGTCTGTATGAGAAACTAATTTATATAACTCACCATTTATCAACTCCTAATTTCATAAGCTGCCCCAATGCGAGCAGACCACAAAGGTCTAGTATCATCTTTATCTAGTCAAGCCTTTTTGTTCTTGACTTTGTTCAACAAGATAATCTTTGGGAGGCATGACAGTTAGTCCGTATGAGAAACTAATTTCACTGAAATGCAGGCCTGCCAAAATGCAAACTGAAACATTGCTAGCTGGTTATTGTACTACTACTATTTTAACTTAGACTTGTCTTCCCAGAATCAAATAAAACACTGTAACCATTTTTCTTTCCAATAATACACTATTATCATAACACACTCCAATATATATTCTCCACCTTGAATTTATGTCATTTTTTGAGACATTTTAGTTAATAGTTGTAAATATTCTTTAACGACTACAAAATTATGTAAATTTAAAATCACATTCTAAAATTAAAAATAGCATCCGTGCATGTAAATTTGAGTTTTATGTGTATCTTTCTCCATTGTTCTATCTTATGTAGCTTAAAATAAATTGTTACCACCTTAATCTTTATACATGAGCTTGATACATCTTATATCAACTATGAGTTGAATATACTCGATGCACATTTAACTATCAGTTTGAACCACTCTTCTGTTCACAACACATCTTTAATTTTGCTACATTTTGTAAAGATTATCACAGCTGCATCAAACATGTCTGCTTGTATCTTCAGTTGCTAATGTGGGTGAGTGTATATTATTCAACTATTAATTTATAAATTAAAATGAAAAAAATGTTATATAAGGAGAGGTGAAACTATATATCTAAGCAGCGACCTAACCCAGGTAAAAATGAAAAATTAATTATGTGATCATGGTATAAATTAATACTTATACTTTTCCAATCTTTATTTCAATCCCGCTTGAACATCAAATGGAAAACATCAAAGAGATTATGTGTGTGCATCATGTGCACAGTTTGCGTGTTTATGCACCAGAAGTCAACATAAATACATAATGCGCAAGTTCTACTGGTCTCCCTAATATAAGTAGTATTCCAAGAGGCTATGACTTGAAGTGAATTCAACTAGCATAGGAGGTTTTCCATAAAGATGAAAAAAAAAAAATTGTACGTAGTTTGCTTACGTGCATAATCAACTAAATCAAAGTCCGATATTCTTTAGTTAGAAACCAAGAATTAGTTTTTTTTTATTTAGTCGAATTAGGTTTCAAGTACAAAATATAAACATTCTAGACTGTAGGCAAAAACATGGCTCATTTTAGGGGTTGAAAGGGTTTTAGGTTTCGACTACCCATTTATCACTCACACCATTGATTGATTTTGGGAATTTCAGGTTTTTAGGAAAGGCTAAGATATTAGAGGATCGTCAAGATGGACAAAACATGGATCTATCTACCAAGGTTTAGTTAGTTTTGGTTATTAATTTCATAGTAGCAATTATTTAAGATTGGTTACCAATATCTTCATGTTTTATAGAATGATAGAAGAATATAAGCAAGCTGTTTGGAATTTTGTTTATGGGCATGCAGAAAGGGAGGGAAATCCGGAGAAAATTATTTGTCCTTGCTTAGAATGTCGGAATCTTAACAGGGAATCGCCAAGGAATGTCGTGTCACACTTGATTTGTTATGGATTTGACCCAACATATGATGTTTGGATTTTTCACGGGGAAGAACGTCCTTCACAAAATGAAGATGATCAAGGTAATGAAGTGTCAGATGCATATAGAATGTACTTGGATACACAAATATGTAATGAGGAGATGGAAGGTCATGCTAATGTAAGACATGGAGAAGGGATTAATGAGATCCTGAAGAATGTTGAAATTCCTTTGTATCCCGGGTGTGAAAGCTACACAAAGCTATCAGCTACAATACTTCTTTATAAACACAAAGCTCGAAATGGTTTAACTGACACAGCATTTACGGAACTTCTTAAACTTTTGAAGGATATGTTGCCTGTAGAAAACACGCTTCCTGATTCCACGTATGAAACAAAGAAGCTGCTTAAATCATTTGGTTTAGGCTATAAGAAAATACATGCATGTGTGAATGAATGTTGTCTATTTCGAAAAGAGCTTGCACATAGTGATTTTTGTCCTAAATGTGGTAAGTCTCGTTGGAAAAAAAGCAAGACAAAGACAGAAGGAAAGGATGCCAAAATACCTATGAAGATTTTGAGATACTTTCCAATAATACCTAGATTGAAAAGAATGTTCACGTCTTCAGAAACATCAGAGCAATTGAGATGGCATAGCAACCATAAGAGTGAAGATGATAAATTACGTCATCCAGTGGATTCTTCTCAGTGGGCTACAATTGATAGAATGTATCCATCTTTTGCATCTGATTCACGAAATTTAAGGCTTGGTCTTGCAAGTGATGGCTTTAATCCCTTTGGCAATTGGAACAGTAAATATAGTTGTTGGCCTGTGTTTCTTGTTGCGTACAACTTTCCTCCATGGCTTTGTATGCACAAAGATAATCTGATGTTATCCTTATTAATTCCTGGGCCACGACAACCAGGAAATGACATCGATGTGTATCTGCAACCACTTATTGATGATCTAAAAAAATTATGGGACAAAGGGGTAAAGACTTATGATGCGTATAGTCGTAGTGAATTCAAATTAAAAGCCATTTTAATGTGGACAATAAGTGATTTTCCAGCTTATGGAAATCTAGCAGGTTGCACAGTAAAGGGTAAGAAAGCATGTCCTGTTTGTGGCGTCAATACCTGCTCGACATGGTTGCCTTTTAGTAGGAAGTGTGCTTACTTGGGTCATAGGAGATTCCTTGACCCTAATCATGAGTATCGTCAACGGAAAAACTTGTTTGATGGAACTGTAGAGAATAGACAAAAGCCTCCAGTTCAAACCGGTACTCAAATCTTCGATTGTATTAAAGATATTTGTAATGAATGGGGGAAAAAGCCAAAGGAGGAAAAGAAAGGGAAAGAAATAAAGAAAAGGAAAAGGGGAGATGGGAAGAAAAACCGAAGTCAAATATGGAAGAAGAAGTCGATATTTTTTGATTTGCCTTATTGGGAGGTAAATTTTAATTTAAAATTTTTATCTATCAAAGTATCTAGTACTTTATCGTTAGGTATTTACATGAAATTATTTTTATTTTTTCAGGCACTTCCTTTGCGTCACAATCTAGATGTAATGCATGTTGAAAAAAATATTGGTGAGAGCATTCTTAGCACGTTGCTTGATATTAAAGGAAAAACAAAAGATGACATCAATGCACGTAGAGATCTAGAAGTAATGGGTATTAGAAAAAAGTTGCATCCCATAGATATAGGAAGCAAAGTGTTACTTCCAGCTGCACCATGCACTTTAACTGACCAAGAAAAAGAGATATTTTACTATAGAATGAGTAACTTAAAAGTTCCTGATGGATATAGCTCCAATATTGGAAATTGCTTTGCAAAACAAGATAAAATTTCAAATCTGAAGTCTCATGATTATCATGTTTTGATGCAACAACTATTATCTGTATCACTGCGAGGACTTCTACCCAAAGCAACAAGGAATGCATTACTCCGATTGTGTTCTTTTTACAACGACATTTGTCAAAGAGTGATTGATAGAGATAAATTAGAATTCGTTGAGAATCAGGTTGTGGTAACAGTATGCGATCTTGAGAGATTCTTCCCTCCTTCCTTTTTTGATATCATGGTTCACTTGACGGTACATTTAGGCAGAGAAGCAAGAATTTGTGGTCCAGTACAATATCGTTGGATGTATCCGTTTGAGAGGTAAATTTTTAACATGAGTATATAAAGTAGTTAATGGTGTATGTATTTATGGGGGCATTTTATGTATGCATCTTGATTATAGGTATATGAAAACATTGAAAGCATATGTTAAAAATCAAGCTCGGGCCGAGGGGTGCATAACTGAGCGCTATTCTTCCGAAGAATGCATGAAATATTGTGCTGAATATATTAAAGATGGGTTAGAAATTGGGAAAAGAAGAAATAGAAATGAAGTGCAACAAAGTGATTCCATACTTGAGGGACGCCCTATCTCCAAAGGAAAACCTATGGTAGTCACCAAGGATGTGATTAATGTTGCTCATCGATATGTGTTGTTCAATACCGAAGAAGTGGAGCCGTATATAGAGTAAGTATAAAGTTAATATAACCATTATATTTGAAACAACTTAATTTTTGATTCATGCATTTTCGTGTACAGAATGCACAAGGAAGAGCTAAAACGTTTGCATCCTCGGCTTTCACGAGATGATGTGGAACTTTCAAAGTTGCATTCAAAGACATTTAGCGATTGGTTTGAAAAAAGGTTGAAAGTGTTATAAATTTTGTTTTGAGATAGATAACTTTGAGGCAGAAGTATTTTTTATATACTATTATGTTTTTTTCAGGTTAAAGATGATAGACAAACATCGAATGTTAGCGAAATAGTAAATTGGCTTTCGTATGGACCTCGCCATCAAATAATATCTTATACCGGCTATGTTATTAACGGTCGACGTTTTCATACAAAAGACTATGAGAAGTCTACACAAAATAGTGGTGTTTCTATCGAGGCAAGTACTATTCATGAAGATGGGTCCATTGAGAAAATAATTTACTATGGGGTTTTACGTGAGATTTTATTACTAGACTACCGCCGATTTCAACTTGTCCTGTTTAAGTGTGACTGGGCAAATATTAATCGGGGAGTGAAGGTTGAAGATGGATTCACATTAGTCAATTTACATCAGTTCCAAAATCAATTTGCAAGTGATCCTTTCATTTTAGCTACGCAAGCTACACAAGTATTTTTTTGTAAAGAAAGCAACTCATCAAATTGGTATGTTGTATTGAAAGCACCACCTCGAGGTTTTCATGAGTTAGAAAACTATGATGAGGATGAAGGACCAACTAGTAAACCTGTAGACGAGTCACAAATTGTTGATAGAGATGTAGACAATTGTAAAGACCCGCAAATTCCCGCCCTTTGAATCGACCATAAACCTCACAGGCCTGACCCAAAAAGTGAAAATCTACGAATACTTTAACTTTGGGCATACAACACATTACAACAGATAACAGAAGACCTTTATAACACTATAATAAATGTTACATCAGAGTACAGAATATACATATCAGAGTACATTGGAATATAATTACAGCGGAAGATAAATACAATAAAAAAAGTAATATATTGCAGCGGAAGAAACACAGCGGAAGACTCTCTATCTCTGGACACAGCTTTAAGCTTCAACCCAGAATCCTGTTTAATATATCTGCAAAAATAGCTACTCGACTGCCCTTGTGGAAAATATGGGCACCCGAGTTTGCCAGTGGACAAACTACAGGTCAGTCATGGGACTGGTGTGAGAATTCTACTTAACCTATAAAATATAATAAGGCTAATCACAGGACCACGCCACTTTCGCGGAACGGGTTTTCTCCTATAGATTGCCAGTGCATGACTAAAGTAAATCGTCAAAATAACGCAATGCTTTTTAGAAAAATGAAACCATTATAAGACCCAAGTCCCATCACCCAATGCAACGCAAACCGGAGGATAGGGTTTTATCTTATAATGGTCAAAAGATGCTTGATACGATAAACACGGTATTATATAATAATAGTGTGCAACCAATTTGAAATACATCAAAGTAAATGTATCAATCCTAGACGGCATGAGTGCCCCATCCCACTATGTCGCCATATATAGGTATACAATCAAAACCGCGTGATGTCGTATTGGAAATTTGGGTTTCCATCTGAGTCAAGGCTAGGGAGGAGATCCTTACCGATTCGAGACACTCTAGCAATGCCCCAGGATTGGTACTCTGTCCAACCCTTGGATCCTGCAGGGCCGGTCCATACGTTAACGCTTAATGGATTGGCAATTCCTGAACACACGCTTCCCGGTCCTTTTGGACCTATAATACGGCCAGTGGCGGCCGCATAAACCGAGGCCTCGAAAAATCCAACAACCACAATGAATAAATGCCAGCGCTGGTAGGTCCCTAGCACCACTCTAGCTAGAAAGAAACGTGCGCACACCCTGCGTTCCCTTCTCCCGTTTTAGACTCTACCGGACTGTGAGTGTAACACCCCACCTCCACTAGGATCACTCGTTAGAATGTACTAGCTTTGGAGGGGCGTTATTGTGAAGGTAAAACATGCACAGAGATATCGCAAGACAGAATATATAAAAATAAATATAAGTAAAGCAGCGGTAGCAGATAAAAACCCATCATCATCATCTCAGAAAACCAACATAGTCAAGTACATCATGTCAAATGTCATGGTCCAAAATACAACATAAGTCTAGATACGTGATAACAAAATACATGGTAAAACATCAGTACTAATCCCCAGAAATAAAAGATAAGCCACAGCTAGCTCAGATCCGTACATGAGCTATCCAACAAGCAAGTCAAAGATCCACTAAGCAGATGTAGCCCCTCCCTGAGAACCTGTGGGGGGGGGAACGGAAGAAAAGAAGCGAAAGAAAACAGGTCAGTCAAAAAGACTGGTAAGCCCTACTACGATCAATCTAAAAACTAATAAAGTTAACAGTATGATGGAAACTGAGATGAACATACTGGCAATAGATAAAGGTGACATCACATGGACTAGATTAAACTTTGCACCACAGTGTACTAGCAAAACCCACAAAACAGATCTTGATCCCTTAGCCCGAACTTTGGCCCAATAACTTGAAGTGACCTTAGTATAAGGCCCAGCCCAACGTCTAGTCGATCGGCTCCCTATAAACCTAACACGTCAAGTGTTGGTGTCCATACGGCCCACATGGATGTAGTCAGACTGTGCTGGGTCCACCTTCGGGTGTATCAAGCCCTCGGGTGTCAACCCCAGACACCTAAGCAATAATGCACAGTCTAAGCCTACTGGTACCCGTGCCTCGAGTTTGTCCAACATCGGACTACGTGCACGTCCGTAGCCCGCCGGACCCGCACCGCTGTACCACTCAGCCGTCGCTTTGGTCGCTTACATCAGTCCAGTAATCGTGCCCCGCCCTAGCCTAGCCTCTAGGGTTGTGAATGATACCAAACTGGGATTACTGCTGGAACAGACCACGTTGCTAGGGTTTCTAAGAGGGTTAAGTGTGGATTTAACCCCTCACTAAACCTGGATTAAATTAGCTAAGTGTAACCACTTAACCCCATCTAATCCTCGCATCCCCATTATTGGTTAAGTATTAGTGGGCCATGACTTAACCCTAATCATGAGGCATTAATTACTTAATGCACCCAACCTCTCACATTAGACATCCGTGGTTACCTGGGAAGATTTACACCACGTCTAGGTCTAACCTCGGGTCTTATGGTGCAACATGACCAACTACCCACATTAGACCCCACGTTGTGGTTACCTGGGAAGATTTACACCACAACTAGGTCTAACCTCGAGTTGGCAATATCATGTTATCTAATGTCATGTCCACTTTAGAACATATTTACAAGTTAACATATACTTGGGTAGACCTAACTTAATAGGTAAATTCCCAAGGGGTAGACCTAACTTAATAGGTAAATTCCCAATCTATTAGTTTCATGTATTTTTAAGTTTACCCAAACCCTCCCAACGTCATTATCTCGCTTATATATTCGTCATAACGCATAAGGGTAAAAAGGTAACTTGGCAAAACATACATGATGAACTTCACACATCATAATAAGGATGCATACATGTTAAACTTGCAAATCATGTCATGGTGAACTCGCATAAACATGCATAGCTTATTAAATATGCATAACATGGTAAAGTGAACTTGCATAGTCATGCATAACCTACTAAACTTGCATAACATGGTAAGGTGAACTTGCATAACCCATAAAACTTGCATAACATGGTAAGGTAAACTTGCATAACCCATAAAATATGTATAGCATGGTATAATAAACTCGCATAAGCTTGCATAACTTGTGAGACATGTAAAACATGGCATAGTAATCTCGCATATGCATGCATAACTTGTGAAACATGTAAAACATGGTATAATGAGTTCGCATAAGCATGCATAACTTGTGAATCATATAAAACATGACATAGTGAGTTCGCATAACATGCATAATCAACTAAACTCACATAAATCTCAACTTTCACCAAACATTAACTTTAAAGTTTGTAAAGTGAAGGTAAGAGGGCTTACAAATATAAACAAGCCACAAATCCACCAAATAAGATGAAGAAGCCCTTTTAAAAACTCAAAGCAAAGCCTCAAATAAGAAAACCCTTTTGCAAAATCCCAAAACGCAAACTTTAGCAAATCAAACTTGCTACTTAATGAAGTATGCAAGTTATTAAGCATTCATACAACATAGAAAAGGTTGTATGATCATCATATCTTCATAGGATTTAACTTTGAGGAAGGTGGAGGCTAGGTTTTAGGTGGAGGCCATTTGAGGATTCAAATTGACATAGTTTAGTTGCTAGATTGATTAATGAGGCTTTAGGGTAGGATTAGGGGTATATTTATAGAAGATTAGAGTGTTTTTAGCCCTAGGATTAACCCTAGATTAGGTTTGGCCCGTCAGATCTCAGAATTTTCCAGAACCAAGCCACATGACTCAACCCAAATCAAAAATGGTGCACCAGGCTGAACTGCCTGGGCACCCCCTGTCGACAGGGCTGTCGACAGGGCTGTCGACACCCTGGGGGCCCTGTCGACATGCCTGTCGACATGGGGCCCCTGGCGGGAATTCTCCCGCCTAACCCCGATTAGCCCCTAATACCTGTTTTTAATTTGAAATTTAAATCTGTTTTTAGCATAGAAATTTCTGAAAACTTCAATGGGCCTTAACCGGGTCATACGGACTCCGATTTTCGAAAACTCGGACTCTATTTCGCGTATTTTTCCGAGACGAACGCAATGGCATAGCCCGTTTCCCCTGATTCTGATTTTTGAATTAAATTCTGCCTCGATTTATGTTATAACAGTTTATTGAAAATACGGGTTGTTACATTCTCCCCTCCTTAAAGGATTTCGTCCCCGAAATCTTCAAGTTAGGAAGAACATATCCTACCATCCAATCATCCATCTACTCAAAACATCATCCACGAGCAACCATTGTCCTTAAAGGATTCTAAATGCTGTATGAACATATGCAAAAGTGTGTGTATATGTACCTATCTAATGCAATGATCAATGCAAAATATGTTAGTGAAATGTATCCATATGTATGCAAATCCCTATCATAATGTATAATACCTACATGCGTGCTCAATCATACATCCATATGCAACATCCATGTGATTGCATACAAATTTCATCCAAGAATAAGCATAAACACTCATGCACATGCAATATGAGGAGTGTGTGAGCCGATCTAGTGCCTAATGTGTATCATGCATCCACGAGTAACCACTTGCAAACACTTGCAACCACTTGCAACCATCAAACATAACATGTTTCAAACACATGTTTCATCCAAAAGGGTTTCTACCTAAGGTTCTCATGACAAGCTTAGCACGATAACTAGATAAATATGGATAGCAAAGAGAAAGATATACTAACAAAGGAAAGCGATTGAGAGTGTACCCTCAAAAAGGAATGGATAAAGCCCACGCATCTTCTCCTCAGTTTCCCAAGTTGCGTCCTCTTCGGCTTCACCCCATTGAACTTTCACCAATCTGACCTCACGATTCCTTAGCTTCTTGGTCTCTGTCCCCAAGATACGAATCGGAGCTTTCCTTAAAGTTGCTTCTTTCTCTACTTCCACGTCTTCAAGAGTGCTAGGTTCAACCACCTCAGCGGACTCATGCAGGCACTTTCGGAGATGCGAGACATGAAAGACATTATGCACTCCGGACAACTTCTCGGGCAATTGCACTCTATAAGCCATCTTCCCAATTCTCTCAATGATGGGGAAGGGTCCAACAAATCTCGGTGCTAGCTTCCCAACAGCTCCAAATCGGACCACATTCCGCAAAGGAGAAACCTTCACGAAAACCTTGTCCCCAACCTCAAACTCCAATTCGGACCTTCGCCTGTCAGCATAGGATTTCTGCCGGTCTTGGGCCGCTTTCATCCGTCTTCTAATCAACTCGACCTTCTCGGATGTATCCCTAATCATGTCGGGTCCAAGTATAAGCTTATCCGTGGATTCCCACCAACATGTAGGTGACTTGCACGGCCTCCCATATAAAGCCTCAAAGGGTGCCATCCCTATGCTCGCCTGATAACTGTTGTTGTATGCAAACTCGACAAGAGAAAGATGGTCTTCCCAAGCGCCACCAAAATCCAGAATGCAAAGCCTCAACAAGTCCTCAAGTACCCTATTCACCCTTTCTGTTTGGTCGTCCGTTTGTGGGTGATAGGCCGTACTCAGGTTCAACCTTGTGCCCATAGCCTCCTGCAAACTGTTCCAGAACTGACTAGTAAAGATGGGGTCTCGATCACTGACTATGCTGGAAGGGACTCCATGTAGTCGCACTATCTCACGAAGATATACTGTTGCTAGTCCAGATGCTGTCCTTTTGCTCTTTACTGGGATAAAATGAGCACTCTTCGTGAGCCTATCCACAATGACCCATATGCTCGTGTTCCCCTTCCTGGACCTTGGAAGCCCATCAATAAAGTCCATAGAAATGCTCTCCCACTTCCATAGCGGGACCTCTAGCGGATGTAATAGCCCACCGGGCTTCTTTGACTCAGCTTTTACTCTCTGACAAATAACACATCTCGAGACAAACTCCGCTACATCCTTCTTCATCCCAGGCCAGAAGAAAACGCGCTTCATGTCCTTATACATCTTATCACCACCTGGATGTATGGTCATCTTGGAGCGATGCGCTTCCTCAAGAACTTTTCTCACCAAGTCTTCTACCATCGGAACACAAAGCCTTCCATCCCTCCTTAGCCAACCCTTATCGTCTATAGAATATCGAGCAAGGTGACTAGATGTCTCCCCTCGAACCAGCTTATCCATGATCTCCACTATCTGAGGGTCTTCCTTCTGTGAAGCCCCGACTTGATCTAGAAGAGTAGGTCTGAGCTCTAGAGATGCCAAAGAACCGGTCACCGACTCCATTGCCAAAGAGAAATCAAAGGTCGCCAAGAACTCTAAATTCTTCATTTCAACAAATAGAGGACTTAGTGTCAACCTTTTCCTACTTAACGCATCCGCTACAACATTCCCCTTGCCAGGGGTATAGGATATCTCAAAATCATAGGAAGCCAAAAATTCCATCCATCTCTGCTGTCTTAAGTTCATATCTTTCTGCGAGAACAGATACTTCAAAGACTTATGATCAGTATATAGCTCGAATCTCTCTCCCAGAAGATAGTGACGCCATGCTTTGAGAGCTTATACAATCGCTGCCAGCTCTAGATCATGAGTGGGATAATTTCTCTCATGCACCTTAAGTTGCCTCCCACCAAAACATATAACTCTGCCTTCTTGCATCAGAACGGCGCCCAATCCCGTGCCACAAGCATCAGTGTACACGGTAAATATTTTACCACCATCGGGTAAAGCTAGAACTGGTGCAGAGGTAAGGGCTCTCTTGAGCCTCTGAAAAGCAAGCTCACAATCCATATCCCAAGCAAAGACTAAGTTCTTCTTCGTCAACTTAGTAAGAGGAGCGAATATCTTCGCGAAGTCCTTGATGAACTTCCGGTAAAAGCCCGCAAGACCCAGAAAGCTTCTCACCTCGGTTGCATTCCTTGGCGTCTTCCAATCCTGAACCGCAACCACCTTAGCGGGATCCACAGCCAAGCCTTGCTTGGATACGATATGCCCAAGAAATCTGACTTCCCTTCTCCAAAAGTGGCACTTGGAGAACTTGGCTTTTAACTGGTGTGCTCTGAGTGTGTCCATCACCTCTACTAGGTGCCTCGCATGCTCCTCCTCATTCTTGGAGAAGACTAGGATATCATCAACAAAGACCACGACAAACTTATTCAAGAACTCCCGAAACACCCTACTCATCAAATCCACAAAATACGCGGGTGCATTCGTCAAACCGAACGGCATAACAAGCCATTCAAAGAATCCGTCTGGAGTTCTGAATGCAGTTTTGTCTATACTGTCTTCAGCCACTCTGAGCTGATGAAAACCCGTAGCAAGATCAAGCTGAGAGAAAACAGAAGCACCAACAAGTTGATCAAAGAGATCGTCGATCCTTGGCAACGGGTGTCGGTTCTTCTTAGTCAGCTTATTCAATTCTCTATAATCCACACAGAGTCGAAGAGAGCCATCTGCCTTAGTTGCAAACACCACAGGCGCTCCCCATTCGGATATACTCCTTCTGATGAAGCCCTTCTCAAGCAATTCTTTCACTTGCTTGCTCAGCTCCCGTCTCTCACGCGGAGCCATATGCCGAACGGGCAAAGAAACAGGTTTAGCATTATCTACCAGATAGATGCGAAAGTCAATCTCTCGTTTAGGGGGCAACCCCTTTACTTCTTCAAACACATCTGGATAATCCCGGACCACCCTTACAGACTGAAGGGCCTCCTCTGATGAGTCGAGAGATTCTAGATAGCATAACATGACGGGATTCTTCGGATTGCATGAAATCTCTAAGGTGTTGCCCAGGCGAGTCACAAGCCTTACAACCCTATGCTCACAATCCAGAATGGCTCCATATCTAGACAGCCAATCCATGCCCAAGATCAATCCGTATCCCCTGAAACCTAGAACATACGCACTACACAAGAATTCTATGCTGAGTATAGAGATCCTTAGATCCTCACATATCATAGATAGATGAGCTGAACCCCCAATGGGATTCGAAACACAAACGGGATCATCCACTAAGCTAGTACTGAGGTGCAAGCTATCAACAAGATCGGATGAAATAAAGCTATGTGATGCACCGGAATCAAACAAAGTACGTACTGGAAGATCAGAGATATAAACAAGGTTCTCAACAGAAACACTACCTCTCTCGGGAACTGAAGCGGCATTGAGAGCATGAACTTGCCCTCCTGAAGATCCAGCCTGTCCTTTCTTCTTTGGGCATTCTTTGCTGAAGTGCCCAGTCTCTCCACAAGAAAAGCATCCACCACTAAGCTTCCTTTTCTTCTTCCTGCAATCCTTAGCAAAATGCCCAGCTATGCCACAGTAATTGCACTTCCCCTTGCTTTTGTTGTTGCCCTTCTTGTTCTTATTCTGATTTCCTTGACTGCATTGACCTTGGTTGCCTTTGCCTTGAGAATCAGCCTTCTTTGCTTGAGTATCTCCCGACTTGACTTCCTTCTTTCCCTCTCCCTGAAGCAGAGCCATATTGACCAAACTCTCGAAAGTGGCTCCATGCGGAATATGCGACATCGCCAAGCCCTGTAGCGGTTCATTCAATCCTCTGGCAAATCGAAGAGCCTTCTTCTCCGGAGTGTTCACTATATCCAAACCAAAGCGGGCCAGCTGATTAAACTTGTTCACATACTCCTTGA
Organism: Allium sativum; assembly: GCA_030737875.1. NCBI lineage: Eukaryota > Viridiplantae > Streptophyta > Magnoliopsida > Asparagales > Amaryllidaceae > Allium > Allium sativum. Next base: position 1,028,566,684 of record CM060909.1, read on the forward strand.
TTGACATATCACCTTGCTTTAATGAAATGAACTTCTCCATTTGTAAATTCGCCTCGGCTGAAGATAGAAACTTGGTCACAAATCTAGCCCTCAAATCGGCCCAAGTCTCAACGGGCCTTGTCCCATTGGTGACCTCCCACCAATAGGCCGCCTCATCCTTAAAAAGCCAAACTGTCAATAGGATTTTCCTCTCGTCATCAATCCCAAAGATGGCAAACAAGTCCTCCGTGTCCTTCAACCAATTCCTAGCTTCAACGAAAGATTCCGTGCCTAGGAAATTCTTGCCTCCCATTGCCCTGAAGTCTTTACAAACCTTTGTAAACTCAATCTGAGGATGCTGAGGGGGAGGAGGAGGAAGAGGAGCCTCAGCAACGGGAGGAGGAGGAGGGACATTAGCAACGGGAGGGGGAATATTAACTGCTGGAGGAGGGGGAGCAGGGACCACCGGAGGAGGGATATTAGGGATAGGATTCTCCACTATAGGAGGAGGAGTGGGAGTAGGGTTGGCGGGACCAGCTGCCGCCCTAGCTTCTTGAAGTCTCCTATACCAGAGTGGTACGTTCACTCCATCTGGGATGTCAAGATTCTCAGCCATACTGAAACAAAAGATAAGATAAGATCAGGTCAAGGGAACGAAGGATAACGCTGATGGCTTTTGGGGATTAGCCTTAAAATAATCTAGACTTTATCTTGGAAAATACTTAGTAGGTTTTTGAAAATAGTTTTTCAAAAAGGGTTTCTTTTTCAAAAGTTTTGTTCAATCTTGTTAACCTCGTGCTCTGATACCAAATGTAACACCCCACCTCCACTAGGATCACTCGTTAGAATGTACTAGCTTTGGAGGGGCGTTATTGTGAAGGTAAAACATGCACAGAGATATCGCAAGACAGAATATATAAAAATAAATATAAGTAAAGCAGCGGTAGCAGATAAAAACCCATCATCATCATCTCAGAAAACCAACATAGTCAAGTACATCATGTCAAATGTCATGGTCCAAAATACAACATAAGTCTAGATACGTGATAACAAAATACATGGTAAAACATCAGTACTAATCCCCAGAAATAAAAGATAAGCCACAGCTAGCTCAGATCCGTACATGAGCTATCCAACAAGCAAGTCAAAGATCCACTAAGCAGATGTAGCCCCTCCCTGAGAACCTGTGGGGGGGGGGAAACGGAAGAAAAGAAGCGAAAGAAAACAGGTCAGTCAAAAAGACTGGTAAGCCCTACTACGATCAATCTAAAAACTAATAAAGTTAACAGTATGATGGAAACTGAGATGAACATACTGGCAATAGATAAAGGTGACATCACATGGACTAGATTAAACTTTGCACCACAGTGTACTAGCAAAACCCACAAAACAGATCTTGATCCCTTAGCCCGAACTTTGGCCCAATAACTTGAAGTGACCTTAGTATAAGGCCCAGCCCAACGTCTAGTCGATCGGCTCCCTATAAACCTAACACGTCAAGTGTTGGTGTCCATACGGCCCACATGGATGTAGTCAGACTGTGCTGGGTCCACCTTCGGGTGTATCAAGCCCTCGGGTGTCAACCCCAGACACCTAAGCAATAATGCACAGTCTAAGCCTACTGGTACCCGTGCCTCGAGTTTGTCCAACATCGGACTACGTGCACGTCCGTAGCCCGCCGGACCCGCACCGCTGTACCACTCAGCCGTCGCTTTGGTCGCTTACATCAGTCCAGTAATCGTGCCCCGCCCTAGCCTAGCCTCTAGGGTTGTGAATGATACCAAACTGGGATTACTGCTGGAACAGACCACGTTGCTAGGGTTTCTAAGAGGGTTAAGTGTGGATTTAACCCCTCACTAAACCTGGATTAAATTAGCTAAGTGTAACCACTTAACCCCATCTAATCCTCGCATCCCCATTATTGGTTAAGTATTAGTGGGCCATGACTTAACCCTAATCATGAGGCATTAATTACTTAATGCACCCAACCTCTCACATTAGACATCCGTGGTTACCTGGGAAGATTTACACCACGTCTAGGTCTAACCTCGGGTCTTATGGTGCAACATGACCAACTACCCACATTAGACCCCACGTTGTGGTTACCTGGGAAGATTTACACCACAACTAGGTCTAACCTCGAGTTGGCCATATCATGTTATCTAATGTCATGTCCACTTTAGAACATATTTACAAGTTAACATATACTTGGGTAGACCTAACTTAATAGGTAAATTCCCAAGGGGTAGACCTAACTTAATAGGTAAATTCCCAATCTATTAGTTTCATGTATTTTTAAGTTTACCCAAACCCTCCCAACGTCATTATCTCGCTTATATATTCGTCATAACGCATAAGGGTAAAAAGGTAACTTGGCAAAACATACATGATGAACTTCACACATCATAATAAGGATGCATACATGTTAAACTTGCAAATCATGTCATGGTGAACTCGCATAAACATGCATAGCTTATTAAATATGCATAACATGGTAAAGTGAACTTGCATAGTCATGCATAACCTACTAAACTTGCATAACATGGTAAGGTGAACTTGCATAACCCATAAAACTTGCATAACATGGTAAGGTAAACTTGCATAACCCATAAAATATGTATAGCATGGTATAATAAACTCGCATAAGCATGCATAACTTGTGAGACATGTAAAACATGGCATAGTAATCTCGCATATGCATGCATAACTTGTGAAACATGTAAAACATGGTATAATGAGTTCGCATAAGCATGCATAACTTGTGAATCATATAAAACATGACATAGTGAGTTCGCATAACATGCATAATCAACTAAACTCACATAAATCTCAACTTTCACCAAACATTAACTTTAAAGTTTGTAAAGTGAAGGTAAGAGGGCTTACAAATATAAACAAGCCACAAATCCACCAAATAAGATGAAGAAGCCCTTTTAAAAACTCAAAGCAAAGCCTCAAATAAGAAAACCCTTTTGCAAAATCCCAAAACGCAAACTTTAGCAAACCAAACTTGCTACTTAATGAAGTATGCAAGTTATTAAGCATTCATACAACATAGAAAAGGTTGTATGATCATCATATCTTCATAGGATTTAACTTTGAGGAAGGTGGAGGCTAGGTTTTAGGTGGAGGCCATTTGAGGATTCAAATTGACATAGTTTAGTTGCTAGATTGATTAATGAGGCTTTAGGGTAGGATTAGGGGTATATTTATAGAAGATTAGAGTGTTTTTAGCCCTAGGATTAACCCTAGATTAGGTTTGGCCTGTCAGATCTCAGAATTTTCCAGAACCAAGCCACATGACTCAACCCAAATCAGAAATGGTGCACCAGGCTGAACTGCCTGGGCACCCCCTGTCGACAGGGCTGTCGACACCCTGGGGGCCCTGTCGACATGCCTGTCGACATGGGGCCCCTGGCGGGAATTCTCCCGCCTAACCCCGATTAGCCCCTAATACCTGTTTTTAATTTGAAATTTAAATCTGTTTTTAGCATAGAAATTTTTGAAAACTTCAATGGGCCTTAACCGGGTCATACGGACTCCGATTTTCGAAAACTCGGACTCTATTTCGCGTATTTTTCCGAGACGAACGCAATGGCATAGCCCGTTTCCCCTGATTCTGATTTTTGAATTAAATTCTGCCTCGATTTATGTTATAACAGTTTATTGAAAATACGGGTTGTTACAGTGAGGCTCGTGAGGTCACGTCATACACAAAGCTATGCCTAAATAGACTATGCTTTGATCATCCCACAAGGCTCTGCTTTGCAACAATAAGCCTTGATCAAGTGCAACTTGGCATACCACATCAACAACTCATATCGTGCGATCGGTAACTATTTAACATACAAAAGGGTGTTAAGCAAGAGAATAAATCCTCCGCCACCATGCATTTATATATTAAATAAAAACCAATTTAATTACATGAAATAAATTTCAATGTCAGGCATGCTATCCATTTACAAGTCCGTTCTGGGTCTGAACGAAACAACGTATCCGTCGATCTCCAGTACGTCTGGAAGATCATCACTTTTTACCTTGCCTTGGGGGATCCGTCCCAATTCAAGATATCAGTCACCATCAACCAAACGATGTGAAGCTCTCCGGTCTTCAGTCACCGTCTTCATCTTCGACTCTTGATCGTCGTGATGATTATTCAGAATGGGTTAGACCCGGTCTTCCTGAATAACTCGCGTATTCGTAATTAAAATCAACCATACGCCACATTCCAACTTTGAATATCCTTTTAAATAAAAATTATTATTTATGTTAAAAGGTCCTCATTAATTTTATCAAAGATAAAATAAATTACATTTTTAATCTTTCTAAAAAGATTTATTAATATTCCAATTTTGATTTGATTTATAAAATAGATTTATAAATTTCAAATAGTAATTTCAATGTAAATTGGATTAAAGGATAAATGTTATTTAAAACATCGTCCACTACAAATCCAATTCACATATCAATCACCAACCATAATTGTTAAGATCTAATAATCTTAAATAAAAGGTCTATCTTAAAGATATTAATTCATTACTATATAAAAGAAACATTTTAAAATAATCAATAAGATATTCTATATATAAAAGATTCTGAATGTAAAATATACTTTATAATACAAAATCTTTTATTTTACAAAAATCCTTTTATTATATAAAAATTCTTTATTTAAAAAGAAATTCTGCATTGGAATGCGACTCAACCATGTACCATATAATTTGGGTCATATGGGTTTCATACATTTCATGTATAGGGTAATAATAGGAAATAATGCTCAATCCATCCATTAACAACCAGAGTGACAATGTCAATTGTGTGAGCATTAAAATAAAACAATAACGCTCATCGCAGCCTGTCGATCAATCGATAGACATATAATTAAACATTGGGATTTGTGTCAGTCAAGTATCGTCCCAACACCCGTGTGGGGTTTTCATCCAACAAACAAATAATAAATTATTTGTGCACTTGGGCGATGTGTAAAAATAATCGTCCCAATCACATAAACAAGTCGGATGACTTGTAAATGGAAGTGTAATATTCAATTTTGAATATACTAACATCACATTTAACACATCAAAATACAACATCACAGGCAAATATTTCAATACTCTTTATTATGAACATATGACAATAAAAATCGTGACTTTTATTTATTTACCAAAAATGCATATTTTTGGTCTCATTCATTTTAATGACAAAATGAATATTTGACTTCATTATTTTTAATGTATAAAAATATACATCCTTAATTCATTCTCTTTAATGTATGAAAACATACATTTTAAATCCATTCTCTTTTTTTTTTCACATAAACAAATATGATGATTTTGTTTCTTAACCTCTAATGCAACAAAATGAGAATTTTGTCTAATCTTTTTCAATGAATAAAGATGTCTATTTTTACTTCATTCATTTTAATGTGCCAAAAATGTCCATTTGTCTAATTCACTTTTAATACACAAAAATGAGTATTTTGTTTTAATCTCTTTTCTTATGCATAAAAAAAAATGTTTATTTTTAATTTAATCTTTTTAATGACACCAAGTATTCATTTCTAATTTGTTCTTTTTAATGACACAAAATGTTCATGTCTAATTAATCCTTTTAATGTATAGAAAGGTTCATTTTCTATTTTGACATGTTAACTCAAAATGACAATTTAAATTCACTAATCAAGTCTTGACAAGAATGTTGTTCTTTTTCATTTACAATAGAAAATGAAAATAAAAAGAATTCATATGTCTTGTTCTTTTATTTACCATAGAAATACCAATAAAATGATCAACATATTTTGGTCTTTTCATTTACAAAAGAAGTTGTAAATAAAGTGGTCCTCATATTTTTACTCTTTTCACTTACAATAGGAGTTGTAAATAAATGATTCTCATGTTCCTGTTCTTTTTATTTTCTATCGCACCAAAAATGTCGATAAAAATGAATCACTAACATTGTCTATTTTTATCGCACCAAAAATGTCGATAAAAATGAATCACTAACATTGTCTATTTCTATCGCACTAAAAATGTCGATAAAAATGACAACATTAACCATTCTATTTTCACCGCGTCCAAAATGACGATAAAATATTCAACGTTAACAATTCTATTTTTACCGCATTCAAAATGACGATAAAATATTCAACATTAACAATTCTATTTTTACCGCATTCAAAATGACGATAAAATATTCAACATTAACAATTCTATTCTTTTTATTTACAATTGAAAAGGTAAATAAGAAATTCACATATTTTGTTCTTCTCATTTACAATAAAAAAATGTAAATAAAATGATTCATATATTTTGTTCTTTTGATTTTACATTTGAAAATGTGAATATAATGATTCACACATTTATCCTTTTCATTTACAATAGAAAATGAAAATAATAAAAAAAAAATGATTCACAAATTTTGTTCTTTTTCTTTTACAATAGAAAATGTAAATAAAATGTGTATTTCTAAATTCCATTCTTCTTATTTACATAACTGGTTAACATGTTTTACTTTTTTTTTCCTTTTCAATGAAAATGTAAACAAAGTGATTAACATGTTTTACTCTTTCTCTTTTACAAAGAAAATGTAAACAAAGTGATTAACATGTTTTACTCTTTTTCTTTTACAAAGAAAATGTAAACAAAAACCGTTCACACATTATGTTCTCCTTTGGTTTCCATATAAAATGTAAACAATATGATTTACCCATTATGTTCTCTTTTGTTTTACATATAGATGTAAATAAAAACAATTCACAAATTATGTTCTCTTTTGGTTTACATAGAAAAATGATTTTTCTTTATAGTTCTGTTCATTTATTTACAAAAGCAATGTAAACAAAATGACTAACAAAACTTTGTTTCTTTTCTTTCACCATATAACCATCAATAATGTGAATAACATATTTTTGGTCTTATCATTTACATAGGAAGGTGTAAAACAAACAAAAAGATTAACCTATTTTGTAATGTAAAAATATGACCTTTTCTATTTTACAATGTAAAAATGATAACTCCTCTATTTTAAATATAAAAAGATCATCTTCTTATTTTCATCGTCAAAATTACATCTTTTGTTTTCAATATAAAAAGATTGTCTTTTTAACTCTTTTTATCACATCTAAATGTGTTCATTTATTTACAAAGAAATGTAAATAAAAACTTGTTCTTTTATTAATAACAGAAATGTAAATAAAAACTTTTTTTTTTCTAAGGACAAAAAGTAATTCATTTGTGTACATGTTCTAAAAATAAAAGAGGATTTTATTTATTTTACAAGTTCTAATCCAATCTTAACATATATATATATACTGAATAAAATATGTTATTATCTCATTTTAGATCCAATTTCTCCAACCGCAAAAAAGATATATATAAATCCAAGCGGATTTGCAAATCATGTACAACAATCATTCAACAAACAACAATTATCACTCCAAACAACACCCAACATTTCAGGTCAGAGTTAAACGATCAAACAATTATTTTTAATGCAAGAAAATAATTTATAATTAATTAAACAAATAAAATTAGAATCCTCACATTGAATTTTTGGCCAAAATTTTACTGTCTCCTTTTCAGCTGCGGTTTGCGCCATCGCGAAGCTCGTAATTTTGTGATTCCAACGCAATTTACGGTTCGTCAAACGGACCTCGTATGAAAGAGTTATGAATTTTTAAAGATCGGGTAATTAAATAATTAATTAATATTCGTGAAAATACCTAAAAATTTCACTGTCTCAGAATTGGACAAAATTAGTGTCCACGCGTCCATCTCGTCGCCACGATCCCAACGCACCTGAAATCGTCGATTTTCGACTTCGTATGAGTGAGTTATGCAATTTCAAAGTTCTGGAAATTAATTAAATAATTTAAAAATAAAATAGAAAATACCCTCAGCCCATTGACCGAAAAACACTGTTCACCGCCGAACTTTGACCGCACTTTGCCGCTGCCTCGGGCCACCTGACGCCACGGGACCACCGCCAATGTCTTCGTCTTGGCGAGACGCACCACCACCAGAAAGAGCCGCCCCTAAAGCTTCTCCGATCATCGGGAAATCGCCTAGAAAGGATTTCGCCTCGCGGGTCCCACAGGCCGCCTCACACCTCCAAACGGCCTGAAATTTTCTGAGCATCTTCGTCTTGCGTAGACGAAGAACTTCCGTGTTCGTGACTTCGTCCAATTCTTCCTCGATTCACGGGAATTTCTTGATTTACGTTTTGAGCTTCTGAATTTCGAAAACAGCGAGCTTTAAGACGAGATTCCGGCGAATCCGAGCGCTGTTTGACAAAACCGACTACACCATTAGCTTCGTATCGTCGAGACCTTCGAGAGGACATATAATTTGCTATGGTTTGAAGAGATTTTATTTTTGATAAATTTTAGAGGAAGAGAGAGGCGCCATGGAAATTGAGAAAAATGATGGAAAGGAGAAGTGGCTGCTGTGTATTTCGAATTTCAGCCCTAAATTCTGAGGAAAAAGATAATATATACTATGGGTTTAATTTTGGTTTGGACCCAAATATCATTACGTGCCCAATTACTCAATTTTCAACTGTTTTCTTCAATTCAGAAATTCTTATAAATACATGCGAATTTCAAAATTAATAAATTTTTAAACATAATTATTTCAGGTCATTACGAACCCAACGAACCTGATTTCGTAATTTTCCGATTCCGTATGAATTTATTATAAATTTCCGAAGTCTGAAAATAGGCTGTATTTCCACTGTAAAAATTATACAGGCCACAAAATAATTCCAAAAATTATAAATTTTAGTATTTAACCTTAATTTAATATTCCGAATCCATAGAAACTGGTTTCGTCGAATTCGGAGTTCGTTTGCAAAAATTCTATTTTTCAGGTGTATATTTTAATATTTAAAAATACCAAAAATAGTGGAATTTATCCGAAACTCAAAAATATAAGTTCTTATAGTCATTTTTATATGTAAACAACATTCTAAAACCAATGGAGATGGTTTCGGGTCCTAATTCCTTATTTTGCAAAATGCAGCATTTTGGCCCTTATAAATTTCATAGCGACCTTTCTAAATATTGAATTGGCCATAACTTTTGATTCCCGTTATGAAATTTCGATTTTTCGGATTCGTTGGAAATATATTTTTAAATAGATTCTAATATTTTTTGTTTCACTAAAATCCGTTAAATTTTGCATCCTGTACGGTCAGTCAAAGTTCAAGTTTGACTTTTCAAACTACCGCGTTATTTCTAACTCTTTTTATAATAAAAATTAAATCATTCATTCTAACTTCGATTTAAATCAAATTTGTGATCATTATTATTTAAATAAATTATTTTATATTGTCAAAATTCATTAAAATTTTCTAAAATAAAAATTTTAAATTAGTCCTGATTTTGTGGGTTGTTACAACAATGGAGACGAAAGTTACATAAGAAAGGATTGTGAGGGCATTTTGGTATGAAATAAACATCTTTTATTGCTTTTTGTCATATAACCATTGTCAATTCTAGAAAAGTATTTCTGTTTATTATTTTCAATAATTACCATTATATATGATTTTTATATATAAGATTCAAAATTTGGGATTGAACTTACACTGATATGCAACTAGACCTAGACATGAAAATCCTTTTTGTGTCACCTTTTTTCAACGGATTAGGCACTAGTAAATAGACAAGGCATGCTATTTTGACGTGTATTCTATTTATGACATTTGCATGCTGTATTCTATTTATCTGACATGCATGTTGGATTCTATTTTGACGTGAAAATCCAAGTACCGTCACTTAGCTGACATTTGCATGTTGTATTCTATTTAGCTTCTAATTGTTATATGGCATAACACGTTTTCTCCTTTTATTGTTATTTGTGGCAATATGTATACTGATATTTTTTATTGTTGTTTATTAAACCGTTTGTGTATTTCAGATAAATTCTTCCGTACTGGTAATATGCTATTTCTAACACTTTGTATACTGATTTATCTTTTTCTTTTTTTTAGGTTGAAGATAACTGAAGAAGAAGTTTCAATGGGGAAAAAGGACCAAGACTTAACAGAGGTAAGATATTTAGAAACATGCAAGTAATCAATTTTTATGTAGGAATTCCTGTCAAATGATGTTATGTGCGCTTTTTCTTTTTATCATTTATGTCTTTTATTACGTGATACAGTGTGCATACAAACAAAATTAGCTTCAACTTTTAAAATATTGACAAAACCTTGCTAGATGAGGCTGCTTAGATTGCATTGTCCAAAACAAATGAAGCACAAGTTTGGAATGTTGTCATGAATATTGCAAATTAACAACAGAAGAAAAACCCAAGGAATATTAAAACCGCCAATATGTAACAACTGAGATGTAACAAGCTACTAAATTTGACTAATGATTTTCAAATCTGATCTTTCGATTTCACTGAAAAACAATAGTTGGTTGAACAAACAAGCTATTCGGATTTTCTTTTCCATTTAATAATATATAAAAATGGTATATGCACCTTTAGATCAAATGGACTAAATTAATACACAAACTATTACTATCACTATATAAAGTTTTTCATTTATTGAATATATTGGAGAAACAAGGCGGAAAAATGATGAGACAGACATTGATGCAGAGCGCAGGGAAAAAGGAAGGGTGGCACAAACAAAAATAAAGAGATAACAGACTTTTTTATTGCTTGTACTGACTTAAGACCTTTCGCAAAAATCGATTTAGGTGATTCTTTCAATGTAAATGAAATGGTGCAAGTATGTGAAGCGATTTCAATGTAAACGAAAGACGGTACGAAAATGAAATGTAATTAATGAATTCACCAATCAACTTATTCAAAATATTTTATTATATATACTCATGTTTGTACTTTCAATTAGAAATTACAAACTTTTAAATCTGTAAAAACAAATAAATATAAAAATTCAAGACTGACCAAAATAAAATAATAATAATATGGTGAGACTCGTTTTCATTTGGAAATATGCAAAATCCATTCCCAAGCATATTCTTGATCCAGCTTGAGTTGGCAAAAAAATGATTTATGTACATACTTTTGTCTCAAATAAGCTTTTATTTGGAAATATGCAAAATCCAGGCTGCTTAGTTGTTACGTATTGAACTGTTGATAGACCTTGCTTGGATTGAAAAAAACAGAAAAATGGTAAACTGTTTTACATATAGTTAGGTTTATTTTGCACTAACATCTAACCTGATGTTGTGTATGTTATTGTTTGCAGTTGCTTCTAGTTTGACAATTGTATATGTTTGTAACTGCCTTTTATTTATTCCTAAGCGCAAGTGATGATATGCGTGCTCTTGACTGATAATTCCAATAATGTATCATCATCATCATAACATGCAGAGTCATCATAACATGCAGAGGTCAACTGCTTATAAATAAAAGATGTTTGTGACAAATTCGCATAATATACATAATCATTTTATAATTGTGAACAAGTTGACGCATATACATGTATGGTTTTGTTATGCTGGCATGGTATGTGCGCACGTGTTTGCTGAAATAGATATTGCTAAAATGAAGATAGCTTTTGCTAAAATGAAGAGAGCTTAGAATTTATGCTACAGCTTAGTATTTATATTCCTTTTAGCTAACCTCGTTTGTTGTATGCTAATTTCAGAGTTCAATTGCAGCACTAACCCGATCAAAAAGGCAGTGTTTAGCTGCACTTATAGCTTCGCGTGCAATCAACGATAATAAAGTTAAGAATAGTGGTGTAAGAATAAAAGAAAAGGGTGATGTTCAAGTTGAAGCTGCTCAGATTTTAAAGACTAATGTTAGAAGATCTCCTCGCAAGCGTCCTTTTCAGCCTTGTGATGTTGAAGTTGAAGCTGCTCAGATTTTAAACACTAATGTTAGAAGATCTCCTCGCAAGCGTCCTGTTCAGCCTCAACCCGAGGAAATTCAGCATCAACCCGAGGAAATTCAGCGTCAACCCGAGGAAATTCAGCCTTTTTCTATTTCTCCTGGCCCTAATTCAAACCCATCTCCGAATATTACTCCAAATTCAGCTGACACGCCTACTGCCATGGACCCGGATGTATGCAATGAAGATTGTCGACTAGAGCCGGCCAAGAAAAAAAGAGGAAGGACGACGATGAAGAAATTTTCCTTGATTCCTGACGAGAAGCCTGAAGTGGAATTCAATGATTTAGGTCAACCAGTAGGTGTCAATTCTCGTCACTTGTCATCTTACATCGGTATATTAGTAAGAGAAATGGTTCCTATGACCGTTAGTGAGTGGAAAAAAGTCGACAAGCACCTAAAGGATGATTTATGGACTTGTATACAGGTATGACCATCGTGATTTCTGTTTTTATATTTTTATTGGTTTCTATCAAGTTTTCGTATTTTACCTTAATTGATTTCTTTTTGTAGAAACTATGTTAGATAAACCATTAAATCGAAAATTCTAAACAATTATTGCTATTTTCTTAAAAATAAAAATTACGTAATGTTAGCCATTGAACCTATTTTATTATAAAAAAACGAAGATGAGTTCGGATCCAAAACTGAAGACCCAACCATGGTAATCTTACCATTTAAATCAGTATTTCTTGAGAGGACAGCTATGGTTGAATTATAAACCTAAACCATACCAATTTTTCATTCGATAATCAATTATAACACTAACTATTATGCTAACGATTTAAAAATTAAATAATCAAGATTAACCATACTAACAATAAATGATTGTTTTGTATAATATTTAGTATTGATGATAGTTGTTTTCCCAGTCCAAACGGTTTAATTCAAAAGCCAAAATACCAACTAACTGTATGTTCAGTGTAGTTAACTCCTAGTTATATACCTAGGAATACCTCTGTCTTACAGTTAATTACAAAATCCAAAAAAAAAGGAACAAGAATCTCAAGAACAGGGAAAATAGGATGATGAAAGATGCAACTAGAGTTGAGTTAATCAAAACTGTGGTATATCTAATGATTATTATCTAGGCTCAATTTGTCAGATACTAGCATCAGTGATTACAAAGTAAATCACAGCATGACGTATTTAAATCACAACTCCTATTTTTTTGTTTCAGCCAAACTGCAAGCATTTGCAATTTATGAAACTGCAAGTATTTGCATTTCTACTTTATTTCCAATTTCTTGAATATTAGCACTTTTCAAAAGAAAGAAAAAAAATTACTTTAATTATAAAAACCTGTTAATAAGTGCAGATTTGATTTTCTGACAAAAAATGTTTAAAAAAATTGATGCTTTTACAAGAGCGAGCTTCAAATTCAAAACAGATTTTTGGGAAGGGTTTTCAAAACAGATTTAAATGGTAAGATTATTGCTATTTTATTGCTGTTTCTAAACATATGATGCTGTTTTATTGCTGTTTCTGCTGTGCAGACGAGATTCAAGGTAGATGCAGTTTACAAGGACTTGCTGTTTCAGATGATGGGAGCACGATGGAAAGAGTCAAAATCGAGATTGGTTTTTGCTATTAAATCGACGTCTGCTTCTCCCGACTCTTCTTCTAGGTTAGCCATGCTAAAACCAGTAAACATAAAGAGTGATGAAGAGTGGAATGACTTTATAATGGAAAAACTGTCAGAAAACTTTGAGGTAATAAGAGCTTTATCGGTTATAAATTCAAATGTAAATTACATTTTACTAATGAAATTGTCTTGTGTAGCAAACCAGCAATAAATTCAAAGCACTTAGAGAAAAGAACAAAACTCCACACACAATGGGTAGAAAGGGTTACGCAAGGTTAGCAGAAGAAATGGTAAGAAAATGCATGTTTGGGTTATGTTTACATCCATTATATATATATTTTTTCTTCGTTTCTTACTTTTTTTTTGGGTAGAAAATGGAAAGTGGAATATCGGATGTTAGCCGAGACGAGCTATGGTGCAAAGCCCACATCAAAAAAGATGGAAAGCCGCCGAATTCTATTGTGGCTAACTGCATTGTAAGAATTTATTTATATTAATATTGTAATTTTGTTACATATATGCTTCTTTTTCCTCTTTTTGTTATGAAGATGATGATTCTGGAGGTTATTAGATGAAACAACTTTAATTAATCAGTCAGTTTAGAAAATTCAAAAAAATTCATATCATTTTTGCATATATGCTTATTGTGGCGTAACTAGGCAGTTTTATTTCAAAATAGCTAGGGACTGTGTCAGAACTTAGAAGCCGCGTTCCAGCTGTTTCTTGGTCTAAACTTGTGGCATAAGATCAACAACCCTAAATGGTCAATTCCTTGATATTGAGAACTGAATGACAAGTTGTCTGCAATATTTTAATCAAGGGCTAACACGTCTGTTGACAGCAAATCTGCAATATGTCTAAAAAATCTCCAAAGAAAAAAAAACAAATAAACATGTTGTCGAGAATTTTAAAAAAAGTAAATATAAAGAAATATACTTGAAAAAAAATGCGTTATCAAAGCTGAAAAACAAAAACTAAAATAAAATAGCTAATAACTTTAATACCTTATGTTCTATCCTAAAATTTTGACTTGACTCCTTCTAGTTTCAGTTTCGTTTATCTATTTTCTTATGCCTGGTTTCTAACTGAATCAAGAATATTTTATTACTTCCATGAATGTTAAATTGATTGGTTTACTCTTTACTTTAGTAATATGTATTTATGATATGAGTTACAAATGGATGGTGCGCTCGTCTGAACAGTTTTTCTAATTTTGTTCAATCTGGTACATTTGAAATTAATTAACACTTCTGGAAGTTTGAATCTTCATTCTTCGTGTATATGCAATGTTGAATAATTTTTTGGTTTACTAATTTCATGATTTGTACGTGATCTTCAAGAATCTGCATTATGATGATTTTTTCTTTAAAACCTTTGGTCGATTGGTCGATTGGTCGTTTGTTGTATGCCTTTCAGTTCGAGAAAAAGGTAGAGTCTTCAGCTCAAGTTTACAAATACTTAAAACTTGCTTTTATGATGCCGAATATCTGACCATCGACCTTTCAGCCACCGGCAGGGAAGCCAATTTACATTATTTCTCTTTTTTGTCACAAAACAAATGACAACTTCTTCTAATTAACGTGTGTTTGTTGGCACTAAACAACATATGTTAATTAGTGGAAAAACAAAGCAGATATTTAGAGTATAATTTTTAGTTGATGGGGATATGAGCATATAGCACATGTTAAGGTTTCTCCCGTTGGCACATGCATCATACAACTTGCAAAATCTCTGTAATAACATAGTAATATGTAACTGTCATCTAATTTTGTTACATATATGCTTTAGTTATCAACTGATGTACATTTTAATTTTGCTTATAAAAATTCATTTCTATTTTTTTTTACAAAAATTTGCAGGCTAAGATAGAAGAGCATAAGAGTAGCACTCATAGCTCTCAGGGAATGTCATCAATAGGTGAAGATGGAGTGTCGAAGGTTTTTGGCACCGAGCATAAGGGAAGAGTGAGAGGACTAGGCTTTGGCATTGTACCATCTCGAATTGGTATTCATGTAAGCAATTCAAAAAAGGTGTCTGTATTGGAAAACCAAGTTGCTAGCTTGATGGCTAAAGTAGAAGAGTTAACTAAATTGGTCATTACAGTAAGTTATAGATAGTTAGCCCTATTTATGAATATATGATATGTTACAGTAAGTTATAGTAACATTATACATTTTACAGAACACGAATGAAAAGAGGATCGATAATGCACCACAATCAGAGACTCCTCTTACTCATACGCCACAGGTAATATATGATATTTTTGCCTTGTTCCGCAGTTTTACTTAGCTTCAGTGAACTCTAATATAAGCCGGTTTCATAGCAAAACCTATTTGGTTATGATTATAACCTTGGAATGGACCTGTCAGTCATAAACTTGAAGTTTTGCTACTGATGGTTTTATACTTTTATTTTGTTGAGTTATATCAAAATGTGACCAGTAGCCAAATAGTGAAGTATATCTGATTTGAGTAAAATAATTAAATAGCATACCAGGTTAGGTCGCTGGCTCATACTTGCAAGCATAGGTAAATTAGGATGACTCTACATGTACAATACTGAATTCCTTTACTATTATTTGTGTGATGTACATTGGATACTTAAATGTGTAATAGTCTACTAATCAGCAATTGATTTGGTGGAATGTGTAAATCAATATGGACAAGAAGAAATGATTTACCTCAGAGAAAGATTTAGAAGTTCCATGGTTGCCCCTAGATGATAAATGATATGCCTTCTGTTTTAAGATAACATTTTCATCTTCTAAACTTGTAAGTTTCTTCTCCAATCTAGATGATTGAACGAATGGCACAATCATGATCAGGTCACGAAATGATAATTGAAAGATGATATAAATAGAACATAAAACATCGTATAACTTTGCATTTCTGTGGTTAATTGATGGTCAGTGAGTTGGGATACATGAATAAATTTTATGAATATCGACTTCAAAATCTGAAAGGTGTGACAATATAAAGAAAACTGATATTTATAGTGGAGTATTTCGTGTTCAAATTTAGTTATGCACAGACAAAAAACACTACAATAACATCGCTCAACTAAATTCAGACAATTGTGAAAGTCACGTTCAGAAATTTTTTGACCGCTAGAACTGAATCTAACTCAGGTGAGGAAGAGAGCTAATTAAGATTTTAAATAGTTCCACAGAATAAAGTTTGTGTGTCATAATATAATTTGCCAAAATGAACAAAGAAAATACTTGTGCAAATTTTGTTGGACTTGCAAATATTTTGATTCAGCATTATGCAACTTGTCCACGGTGTCATGACTTCCATTTTGCATCTTCAAAAGTTCTTGCTCCATTTCGGCATTTTTCTTGACAGCAGCTTCCAATGAATTCTACATAAATATAACAACAGTTCAGTTAATTTAAGAGCAGCCCTATAACCTATCTGCACCTACAACATATAAATTTGTATAAAAGCAAATTTACGATGCTGATAATTCCAAACGCATGGGAAAAAAAATCAATACCTTAAGAATTAATTTTTCCTTGGTCGTTTCTTCAAGAGTACTCCGCAATGTGGCACTTTCTTTGGATGATAAGTCTATCTGATCCGAAAGTAAGGCACACATTCTTGACTGTAAGCTAATCTGGCAGCATCCAGTTCGGCTTTCACAGATTCAAAGGCACTTTGGAGTTTGGATGTGTCCACCAACTTTGACTCCTCACTAGCGATCTGTATTCGGAAATATTAATATATCACCAGTGATACATACCAGGTCATAGTGATATAATTTTCAGAATATGTACAATCATTTCCATCTTTGACCGGCACCACTGTCGAAATGGGTAGATCTCTCGACCTTGGTGCTTGGGGTCACAGATTCAAAATTTGCATATTGGAATGTATAGTGTCAATTATTAAGGTATATACCGTATTGACTTGTAGTACTAATACCTACTGTCATCTAAAGTGCCTTATTTCAAAAAAGCCATTTCCATCCATATATTATACATTTATCAGAGACGCGCCTTGTACAAGGTTTTTTTTATACAAGATTCATGTAAATAATTACTAAGAAACAGATTGAATGTTAGCAGCACACCATCCGTGGCTCGTATCATATTGTAGATGAGGAAAAAAGTTGTCTATGGAAAGTACTATGTAAATTAGGTCTCTATTGCGTTTTCCAAATAGAAAATGCAAGTTACACATTTCTAAATGTTTTCCAAAATAAAATAACTGAATTACGTGTGACTCGTAAGGAGGTGTAATTGTTATTTATATTGTTTTATCTAGCAATAACATTTTATTTTTTTACCGTTAGAAAATTTAATTTAGTTTATGAAATAGTGCATTACAGCATAGTGCAGGCTCTGTTTCAACTCTCTTTCTGTTTCAGCCATTTTTTTTTTGTGTAGTCGCACCGTGAAAGTAATAATGTGCAAATTGAAGATCGTCAAAATAGCAAAAGTCCCGTAAGTTTACTTAAAAGGAAGTGCAAGCTATTGGGTTTGTACAAGAACATAGTTGCAGAAGGAACGATTGCAAGCACCGATCCAAATGCCGTTGTACACTTTATGAAACTTGGGCAGGACTTCTGGAAGGTATGGGTTAATATCTTTCTAATGCACGTTTTTTCAGTAGGTTGGTCTTTTCTTTCACTATTTGCGTTAAAATTAGAGTTTTAATGTGTACTGTATTGCTTTTGGAAGGTATGGGTTAACGTAGCCGTGGATCCTGAAGCTTTTCTACTAAGGCCTAATTCGGAGATGTACACCATTAAAGAGGCCGTTGGAACAACCGTGGCGTGGCACAAAGAGTTCATTTCAGTAGAGTAATATGTGCTGCTTAGCTTTTAGATGTTATGCTATGCTATATTTTGGACTTGTTGGTACGGTGTAACGGTATGCATTTATATTATGTATGGATCGCGTTTGTTACTATGCTAATTTTGGAATGTAACTTCAACTAATCTTTTGGAATGTTCTAAAGATAGTGAATCTATTGTTTTGTTAATGTCTTTTCGAATGCACGTGTATTTATTTGTAATGTCTTATCGTTACTACAGTAAATTATTGAATTTAGATATTGATGAATTGAATGTAGTAACTGCAACTGTCAGTTGCAGGTGAGTCATTAGCAACAGTAAATAGCAGTTGTACTTGAACTTATTGCAACGGTCAAAAACTGTTGTGGTATCATTGTCCTTTAAAAATTAAAATTACCTATTGCAACGGTTATTAACTGTTGTAATTTGACTTACTGCAACTGTCAAAAATAGTTGTGATATCTTGTTTGTTGATACCTAATATGGACTATGCAACGGTCATTTGTTGTTGCAAAAGGAGATATTGCAACAACAACAGTCCGTTGCAAAAAGGTTTACTGCAACGTTCTATTGCAACGGGCTAAAACTCTTGCAGACCTTTAGCAACTTCGGCTATGCAAACGGGCGCTGGCCTGTTGCAATAGGCCTACTGCAACAGATTTTGCCTGTTGCGAAATGTGTTTTTTGTTGTAGTGTTAAAGAAGCTTTGCCAGTCAAGCATCAAGATGTGATAAAAACAAGAAAATTTTGATGTTAGCCACCGAAAACACATCAACCAGTCAACTCCAAAACAAGGTGGAAACTCAAGGAGAAACTTCCCACCTTGTCAGCACTGTGGTAGAAAAGTTCATCAGCCATTCAAATGCTAGAGGAGACCATATGCAAAATGCAACAAGTGTAGTCAACTTGGGCATGAAGCCATGATGTGCAAAAGTCAATTTCAAAAACAAGAAGAGGATGCCCAAAATGTTGATCAAGATGAAGAAGACCAAATGTTTGTCGCAACATGATTTTCAAGCCAAAGCTCTTTGAAATGTTGGTTCATTGATAGTGGTTGTACAAACCACATGACCTATAACAAATTTATTTTCAAAGATTTGATGCCCACTGAAATTACGAAAGTATGAATTGGAAATGGTCGTTATATTTCAGCAGAAGGGAAAGGTTCCATTGTATTAACAACAAGCTCTGGTAAAAAGACAATTCATATGTTCTTTACGTACCTGATATTGATAAAAATTTATTGAGTGTGGGTCAACTAATTGAAAAGGGATTCAAAGTATTCTTTGAAAATATGTATTATCACATTTATGATATCACTAGAAAGAAGATTTTATAGGTTATGTAACGACTTGGGGGATTCGACGGCTGAATTCCAACAATAATACATAAACCGTATCACTTGCCAGAACTCAAGTATCGAAAACCAAATAGTTAATGAAAGAATATAGAGCGTGAGATAAGAAAGAAATAAAATTTAGAACAGAAGAAGAAGAACACAACAACATCGGAGTCTCACATATCAGCGAAATAAAATATAATAAAAACAAAACTTTATTAAGATTTTTAAATAAAAACTTACAATCATTTGAGTACATCAACACTTCTGGACAATTATAATAATATGTCCTCATATACAAAATACAACGGAATAAATATTAGATATCACACGTTTAAACACCTTCAGCTCGTCTTCGGACTTCACAACATCCGATAACCTGAACATGCTCAACCCAGTCAAACCCGAGCATTTACAAAACATGGATCAGTCTGGTGAACCAGAGTGAGAAAACTCGCTAAGTTTAAAAAAACATCACCCAACTTGATTTTAAAGTCAAACCACTTCTTTTTAGCAATCATATCTTATTTTGATATTATAATAGTGTCTAAACACAAGTAAATATCAATATAGTGGAACGTTGCATCTAACGTTCCACATATATAGTATACAATCAAAACCGCGGGCTCTTATTGGAGATTGGATTTCCAACTATGACAAGGTATGGAACCACCTTCCGATAGTGTATCTCTAGAGGCGAATACACTGGGTTCAACAATTACATCTTGCAACCCGACCACACAAGACCGACCACTCATTTCGCTTGAGTGTATCGAATGTATATCACCAACAGTTGGGAGCTACCCAACCATTTCCCGATAAGGGACAACATCAAAATAGATTAAAGAAGGAAATGAATTATCTCTAGATAGGCGATTATACACCCTACTTCAGTGCGACCCACTTGGCTATGCTACCTGCCCAATTTTTGTCATTTCCCAGTTAAAGAGGCTTGAGGTTTAACACTACCTTTATCATACATATCACCATTCACTTTGAATGTCACATTGTCAGATCCGCCAAAACACTAATTGACGTCCACAACCATACTCTAGTCGTTAAGCTAAGAGAACGGCCATTCTCCGCCACTATCAGAAATACATTTGTAAAAATCAAAATACGTGATTCTTAAGAAATATTCTGTCAGACATTCGTCCTTACAAGTCATCCAGGATTAGGATGAACAGAAGGTACTATCCTACCACATTCTAAGTATTACCCTACAGATCAATAGCGAGTAGTCCTTGCAAATCCGTAGATTTCAACCACGACAGAGCCCTGGTGCATCTCAGGGTCGAATCAGAGATTTTAAGTGGTTATTCTGTTTTATGAAGATCCACGGTCTTTGATTTCTCCATCTCGATCGATATCTAATATCTTCAATATTTTCGTATTTGCTGGTCGGAATGGTATTCGAATATAAATTCGATCCCGGTCGATCCGTACTAAAAATCGTATTGGCCAGATTTGATAGTCAATTATTTAACTATCAAATAAACAACCATTCGACCATAAAATAAAATATATTTATTAGTTTAGTACTCAACATCATTTAGCTTATTTAATTAAAAATAATTAAATAACAGTTAATTTAAATATTCCAATATTCGGAAATAACATTACACTTCTTACTAATATCCGCAAAACCCTTTCATTCTCATACTTTGAAAAATATATTATAACACTATCTTATATTCCGTTTTATTATCATTTTCACAACATTATTCATTTTCTAAACTGGCGAAGTCAGTTTATCTTCTTATTCGTAAAAATAATCATTTTGAAATTTTTTTTTGTTTCAATACTTGAAAACCATAGCCCACACTTTCCTTTCAGAATAAAACCATTCTAATTCTCATTTCCTTACTTCGAAAATATCGTTACGTATTCGCATAATTTCCTTTTCATTTTCGCTACCTTTGAAATCTCATCTTATATATTCTCGAGTCCTTTTATTTCCTTTAATTTGGAAATCATACTATATTCTCAAATCTTTATTTATATCACTCTTTGGAAATATCTTTTATCTTTTTTCGAGCTTTCTATTTCCGTTTTACTTTGGAGGTATCTTTTATCCATGCGTTTCTGTATTTCAACATTCATCAGTCCTTGACCGTAAATTGGTAAGAGAATAATTCCCTAAGTATCAACCCCGAAGATCGAAATCAACATCAGATTAACACTCAGAAAATCACTCAACTCAACCAATCTCCAGTTAGGTTCCAATTCTTATATTATTTCGTTATCAACCCATTTTATTTCACTTGTAATCTATTCAACCATTTTCCACTTCGTAAATATCATTTCAATTCCAATTCTTTCACTTAATTTCATTATTAAGTCTCGCCCATTTAAAGTCGATGTTTTAACTCCGAATCTCTTTTATAAATCTTATTTATAAACTTGGGTTTTATATAAATTCTTTTTATATCCTGATTTCTTTTTTACTTAATCCAACTGTTAAGTAACATTTCATTTAAGCTATCGTGCTCACTTAAATCTCTTTATAACTTAGTTATAATACTTGGTTTTAAATATAAAACCTGTTCAGATCTCCTTTCGCAATTCAACTCGATTTCATTTCAAACTCTGATTTCTTACTTAAATGAATTTCATTTAAAAAGAAATCTTTTACATTATTATTAATAATCACCTTCACCACTCACTACTGTAAAAGTAGTTAACCCTTAATTAATTAGAAACAAATAATAATCTTCATTTTATGTCTTATTTAATTAAAACAAATGTTCGTTGAACCATTTCAATAGATTAATCGATAATAAACTAATATAATTTAATAATCAATCCTGATAAAAGCAGTTGACTACGTCAATCCAAAACACGGTTATCTGGTTTACCAATTCTAATTAATTATTCTTTTAAGTTAATTAATAATATAATTAATTTAAATAACTTCATTTAATTGTTTCTTAGAACCATTAATTCAATTCTTAACCGTCTGGTTAACTTCTACTCACTTGCTTATGAATCTCCTTATTATAAGAATTTACGTTATAATATAATTCTATAATTATTTAAAATTTTAAATAATAAATAATACTTATTTATTTCATTTATTATACTTCCATTTAAATAAATAAATTTAAAAATTTATTTCCAGTTATAAAATAAATTTTATAACTTCACTCTAGTTGATTTACGTGATGGTAAATCCTTATTTATGATACAATTGATTTTCAAAACATCTGATGCCAATTACTCAACCAATACTGTCCATTGGTTAAAAACAAACAACCATTGAATTTCAATTCAATAGTCAACCACCAAATCAATTGTCCAATCTATATTGGTGAAACAGTTCATATAATTATGATATGAAGATAACAATAAATTTGAGGAATCCCGTTGGATCCCTCCAACCTGTTTTTCCCTACATCAAATACGTTATCTTGAGTAATATTATTCGATTCAATAAATAGATATAATATTCAACAATGAATAAATAGCAGTAATCCACACATCCACATTTTAATTTAAAACGTTTATATTACTATAACGTAACCATCAAGGTAAGTTACCTTGTTGGGATTTTATCGTTAAAGGTAACGATTTGATTCAAATTAAATTAAACGAACGTTTAATTTAATCATTTCAGTTCAACATATATAAATATATACATACACACACACACACATATATATATATATATGTATATGTATATGTATATATATATAGCATCCATCAACCAATTAACAATCATAGCACACAAATAATAAACCCAACTTATATAAATATAAGTGGGTAAACTGAGTGAGTTAAACTCATCTTGATTTGATTCGTTGAAGTGGCTCGGTTATAGTTAAATTAAACAGTCGTTTAATTTAACTGTAAACTTTAACTATATCCAAACCATTTCCGTAATATTCTGCTTGTTGTCGTGATTCCAGCGTAGCTGGTTTGGTCCAGTTCTGATAATAATTGCACAAGATAATATCATATAAGTGACTGATATTTTATTATTAACTATTTTTAAATAATGAACAAACTAGTTTAGTTTAATTACGTTTGCTTTCTTATTCTTAAGCGGCTCTGATTACTACCAGTTCATTTTATTTCATTGTTCAAAGACCGACTTCCTTCCTGCACAACTAACCCAGACTCCTGTACCAATTTAATTTTAGTATAAATATGGGTTTCCATAGAGTAACTAAAGATTTTCTTTCAAAGTTATAACAAATACTTTATTTTCTCACGGTTTAAAGCACATGAAGCGAACCTTTTATTTCTTCGACACGTCCAAGCAAGCCCATACTTCACGTTAAAAACTACTGTGCTCAACATATCATATCCACGTACCAGCCCATTTGTTTTATCCTCCACGTCATAGGTTCTACCATCCCTTTGTTTTATTTCTTACCAATTTTTGATCCAAAACAAAACAAACGCATCATGTATTTCCTTCCCATTCCCTTTTATTCTGCAAAAACATGGACCACTCACTTTTACACCAGAAACACATGGCCAACACACACCACGCCTTCACTTTGTTCCCAGTTCACAATCACATACAAAAATCACGTTTTATCCTTTGCTTCAACAAGCCTTCTTGTTTCTTACTTCTTCTTTCTTCTACTTCACGCCTCAACATACCTGCTACCAAAACTAACTTGCAGGCAACGTTTTACTTTTGTTTCAAACAAAATCATCAGCCCAAACTACTTCAAAACTTCCCAGTATGTCACGAGTACCCATGCGCTACCTGGTACATCAATCCTTTGCCTTCATATTTTTTTTCTTGATCCCAGTCTTGCTTATTCCGTCCCACGCGCCAAACAGAACATTTCATGTTTAAACCAACTCCCCTAAACTAACTGCAACATGTCTTTGTCACTGTAGCGCCACCCTCAGTCCACGTGGATTTCATCGGAGCTGACCCGGAGATGCACCTTAGCCCCACCTCCTTCGCCCGTAGCGCCGCTATGCCCAGGTTGACCCTCCGCTACATAAAGCTCCACAAATCTCCAGCGTTCACAAGAGAATATCCGCGACCAGGGTTAATAGGACAACATCGCCACCGGCTAGATCGTAGCTCTCGACGAGCTTACCAAAATTGAAGAAGAAGATTTCAAATTAAAAAGATCCAATTTGAAATTTTGAGAGGAATTTAATTTGAACAATACTGTTCATTGAGTTAGAGAGTCACGACTGTTAGAAGATTGACTAAAGAATTGTATAATTTAGGGTTGAGGCTGTCGTTTGCATATAGGAGAAATTACTTCATGGCTAAGCCTTTATTTATATCATAATATAATAGTTTGTACAGTTTGGCATGTGCAGAAAACAGGTGCGCAGTGTCTAGAGGGTACGGTTCCTTAAGCACTAAGGAATAGGGTTGAGTTTTGTTTTCAAACATAGACAACTGAGCGTGCACAAACAAGTTGAGTTTTCTTGTCACATTAATGTATTTGCCATGCTGGAATAGGACTGTGCGGACCTTGTTTTACTTAAGCATTAAGTATAAAGAATATATATTTTATTTAATACACGGTTACATTATTTTACCGCTAACCATTATTTATCATTAACCATTTAATATACATACAAATTCACGCAAACTCCAAATGAAATCAAAATAGATGTACCACTACGTATCAACGTTCCGGTTCTAATTAAATTAATTTCACTGAAAACAGACTCCGTTTGCAAAGCGTTGCTATTTTAAATTTATCAGTTCACCTTTAAATTACGTGTAACGATAAAATAACTCTAATTGGTTACCAACTGGAAATCTAGAAATAATTAGCTATACGTATTCCAATAAAATTTGTTTCGTAGTTTAATTCGATCGAGATCTTCCGTTACGCCCAAATCCCTTTTAAAACGAATTAAATTTTATTAAATTAAATGATATAATTTATAAACGATTTTATAGTGACTATTTGAAAATTTGAATTGGACATAACTAACAAACTACAACACGATATCTCCATTTTTATCTTCCATTAGAAAATTACAATCAAATTGATCCGGACGATTCTTGTTTCACATAATTCCGACTTATATTGGATTTTATATATTCAATTGAAGTTCAAAACTCAAATTACAAACTACCGCGCTGTTTTGAGCTCGATTTATATTTATATATAAATTAAACGTTTAA
This sequence comes from Allium sativum, assembly GCA_030737875.1. Lineage (NCBI taxonomy): Eukaryota > Viridiplantae > Streptophyta > Magnoliopsida > Asparagales > Amaryllidaceae > Allium > Allium sativum. The sequence goes on from CM060909.1 coordinate 1,028,592,369, forward strand.
ACTTCGTTTTATAAACAAAATAAATATTTTAAATCCATTCAAAATTCCAAATCGATATTTAAAATAATAAAATATATTAAACATCTGACTATAGAAAATACGGGACATTACATTCTTCCCCCTTTAAAAGAATTTCATCCCCGAGATTACTAAGGTAGAAAAAACGCTACAAAACCATAATCTTTCCTTAAACCTAATTTATTTTAAATTGAACCCATTCATTATTATTAATAAACTTTTCAAAAATACTGAAAATTTTCTAGCACATTAAAATTCTAGAAAAATTCGGCAGAGTCTCCCTTGTACGAAGTGCCTTCTGCGATATCGCAAGATCAAATAATATATATACATCGACCCATCCGATCGAAAAAAAAAAATCAAAGATCTAAATTCATATTTTCACGTAGGCGTACCTCAACGAGCGCTATCAAGCATACTAGCTCAATTTATTACGATATACCAAACCAACATCGACCTCAAAGCTTTATGGCACATGTACTCAACTCAATCCATCATGTAAGTAACCAATTACATGTAATTCATTGATGATATTTCATTGATTGACAAATATAACCATGTAGATTGTCAAAATCATATATATAACATCATTCAGGTGTAAATATAGGGTTTAATCATTCGCTTTTAATTCATGTGTTTCCATTCCAATTATCATTCTGGAATTCATTTCTTTAGCTTATAATTCATTCAACTCTTCATTTAACTATTAATGTGTTTGTATTCAACCAATCCAACACACAATCAACAAATGATACACAATCCACATAAGCCAATCATTCAACTTTGATTAACTTTCATTAATATTCAATATTAATATTTACTTGGGTTTTAGAGACTATAATTATCAATCGATTAATATCCGATTGGTTCGCATTCCTTCATTATTAATTCAATTCCAAATTTATCTTATTTAATTCCAATATTCGTTCTTAACTTAATCAAGTTAAGTTTTAACTTCACATTTAATTAACTAATCTAAAAATTAGTTTACTTCAATTTCAAAAATCCAAATCCTGGTTTTTGTTCCAAATATCATCCAATTCCTCTTTAAATTTTTATTTAACTTATTTTAAGTTAATTTTCGATTCATTTAAATTTTAAATTAAAATTCTCATCCATAACTCCATATGTGGAATCTTCTCAGGTTATATTTAACTATTCAAATCTAAAATCTAATTTGAATCCCATTTAAATATATCAAACAAATTAATGTCTAAATAATTAGATAAAATTATTTATTTTCTATTCAAAAATATATTTCGAGTAAAATTATTCATTTACCCTCTTTACAAAACAATATTGTATCCATTGTCAACTCAAATGCTTCTTAACACTTGAACCGATTAAACAACACAACACAAAACATTTGTATGTATAAAATTTACAGTTATGCTCTCATATATATACACTCCAACTCAATCTAGGGTATTACTAACCCCATCTCTATCGAGTTATACCACAGAGCCATGGTTATTACTAAACCTTATGCTCTGATACCACTGTAACGACCCGGGGGATTCGATGCCCGAATTCCAACAATAATACATAACACATATCACTTGACATAACACAAGTATAGAAAACCAAATAGTTAATGAAAGAATATAGAGGGTGAGATAAGAAAGAAACAAAATTTAGAATAAAAGAAGAATAACACAACAACATCAGAGTCTCACAACGCAGCGGAATAAAATATAATAGAAACAAAACTTTATTAAGAGTTTTAAAATAAAAACTTACAATCATGTGAGTACATCAACACATCTAGACAGTTATAATAATCTATCCTCATATACAACACACATCGGAATAAATACTAGATATCACACTTCTGAACGGCTTCAGCTCGTCTTTGGACTTCACAACATTCGATAACCTGAACCTGCACAACCCGGTCTAACCTGAGCATTTACAAAACGCTGGATCAGTCTGGTGAACCAGAGTGAGAAAACTCGCTAAGCTTAAAAAAAATCACCTAACTTGATTTTAAAGTCAAATCATTTCTTTTTAGAAATCATATCTTTTTCAGATATTATAATAGTGTCTAAACACAAGTATATATCAATATAGTGGAATGCATGCATCTAACGTTCCATATATATACTATACAATCAAAACCGCAAGCTCTTATTGGAGATGGGATTTCCAACTATGACAAGGTATGGAACCACCTTCCGATAGTGTATCTCTAGAGGCGAATACACTGGATTCAACAAGAACATATTGCAACCCAGCCACACATGACCAATCAATCATTTTGCTTGAGTGTATCAAATGTATATCACCAACGGTTGGGAGCTACCCTACCAATTCCCGACAACGGACAACATCAAAATAGATTAAAGAAGGAAATGAATTATCTCTGATAGGCGATTATACACCCTACCTGGGTGCGACCAACTTAGACATGCAACCTGGCCGATTTTTGTCATTTCCCAGATGAAGAGGCTTGAGGTTTAACACTACCTTTAGCATACATATCACCATTCACTTTGAATGTCACATTGTCAGATCCACTAAATCACTAATTGACGTCCACAACCATACTCTGGTCGGTAATCTAAGAGAACGGATGTTCTCCGACACTAACAGGAATACGTTTGTAAAAATCAACGTACATGATTCTTGAGAAATATTTTGTCAGACATTCGTCCATACAAGTCATCCAGGAACAGGATGAACCGAAGGTACTCTCCTACCACATTCTAAGTATCACCCTAGAGATCAGTAGCGAGTAGTCCTTGCAAATCCGTAGATTTCAACCATGAAAGAACCCCAGTATACCTCTGGGTCAAATCATAGATTTTAAGTGGTTATTCTGTTTTATGAAGATCCACGGTCTTTGATTTCTCTGTCTCGATCAATATCTAATATCGCATTTTCGTATTTGCTGGTCGGAATGGTGTTCGAATTTACATTCGATCTCGGTCATTACGTACCAACAATCGTATTGGCCAGATTTGATAATCGGTTATTCAGCTAACAAATAAACAACCATTCAACCATAAAATAAAATATATTTACTAGTTTAGTACTCAACATCATTTGTCTTATTTAATTAAAAATAATTAAATAATAGTTAATTAAAATATTCCAATATTTGGAAATAACATTACACTTCTTACTAATATCCGCAAAACCCTATCATTCTCATACTTCGAAAAAATATATTATAACACTATCTTATATTCCGTTTTATTATCATTTGCACAACATTATTCATTTTCCAAACTAGGGAAATCAGTTTATCTTCTTATTCGTAAAAATAATCATTTCGAAAATCTCTTTTGTTTCAATACTTGAAAACCATAGCACACATTTTCCTTTTAGAATAAAACCATTCTAATTCTTATTTCCTTACTTCGAAAATATCGTTACGTATTCGCATAATCTCTTTTTCAATTCCATTACCTTGGAAATCCCTCCTTATATATTCTCGAGTCCTTTTATTTCCTTTACTCCGGAAATCATATTATATTCTCAAATCTTTATTTATATCACTCTTTGGAAATATCTTTTATCTTTTCTCGAGCTTTCTATTTCCGTTTTACTTTGGAAATATCTTTTATCCGTGCATTTCTGTATTTCAACATTCATCAGTCCTTGATCGTAAATTGGTAAGAGAATAATTCCCTAAGTATCAACCCCGAAGATCGAAATCAACATCAGATTAACACTCAGAAAATCACTCAACTCAACCTATCTCCAGTTATGTTCTAATTCTTATCTTAATTCGTTATCGACCCATTTTATTTCACTTGTAATCTATTCAACCATTTTCCACTTTGTAAATATCGTTTCAATTCCAATTCTTTCACTTAGTTTCATTATTAAGTCTCGCCCGTTTAAAGTCAACGTTTTAACTCCACATCTCTTTTATAAATCTTATTTGTAAACTCGGGTTTTATATAAATCCTTTTTATATCCTGATATCTTTTTACCTAATCCAACTATTAAGTAACATTTCATTTTAGCTATTGTACTTGCTTAAATCTCTTTATAACTTAGTTATAAAACTCGGTTTTAAATATAAAACCTGTTCAGATCTCCTTTCGCAATTCAACTCGATTTCATTTCAAACTCCGATTTCTTGCTTAAATGAATTTCATTTAAAAAGAAATCATCTACAATATCGTTAATAATTCACTTCACCACTAGCTACTATAAAAGTAGTTAACCCTTAATTAATTAGAAACAAATAATAAACTTCTCTCTATGTCTTATTAAATTAAAACAAATGTTCGTTAAACCATTTCAATAGATTAATCGATAACAAACTAATATAATTTAATAATCAATTCTGATAAAAGAAGTTGACTTCGTCAATCTAAAACACGGTTGTCTCATTAACCAATTCTAATTAATTCTTCTTTTAAATTAATTAATAATATAATTAATTTAAATAACTTCTTTTAATTGTTTCTTAGAAAAATTAATTCAATTCTTAACTGTCTGGTTAACTTCTACTCACTTGCTTATGAATCTCTTTATTATAAGAATTCACTTTAGAAAATAATTCTATAATTATTTAAAATCTTGAATAATAAATAATAAATAATACTTATTTATTTCTTTTATTAAACTTCCATTTCAATAAATAAATTTAAAAATTTATTTCCAATTATAAAATAAATTTTATAACTTCATTCCAGTTGATTTACATGACGGTAAATCCTTATTTATAATATAGTTGATTTTCAAATCATCTGATGCCAATTACTCAACCAATACTGTCCATTGGTTAAAAACAAAAAACTGTTAAATTTCAGTTCAACAGTCAACAACCAAATCAATTGTCCAATCTATATTGGTGAAACTATTCATATAATTGTTATATGAAAATAACAATAAATTTGAGGAATCCTATTGGATCCCTCTAACCTATTTTTCCCTGCATCAAATACATTATCTCGAATAATATTATTCGATTCAATAAACAGACATAATATTCAACAGTGAATAAATAGCAGTAATCCACACATCTGCATTTTAATTTAAAACGTTTATATTATTATAACGTAACCATCAAGGTAAGTTACCTTGTTGGGATTTTATTGTTAAAGGTAACGATTTGATTCAAATTAAATTAAACGAACATTTAATTTAATCAGTTCAGTTCAACACACACACACACACACACACACACACACACACACACACACACAGATATATATATATATATATATATATATATATATATATAGCATCCATCAACCAATTAACAAACATAGAACACAAATAATAAACCCAACTTATATAAATATAAGTGCATAAACTGAGTGAGTTAAAATCACCTTGATTTGATTTGTTGAAGTGGTTCAGTTACAGTTAAATTAAATAGTCGTTTAATTTAACTGTAAAATCCAGCTATATCCAAACCAGTTCCGTAATATTCTGCTTGTTGTCTGACTCCAGCGTAGCTGGTTTGGTCTAGTTCTGATAATAATTGCACAAGGTAAAATCATACAAGTGACTGCTGTTTTATTTTTAACTATTTTTAATTAACGAACAAACTAGTTTAGTTTAATTACGTTTGTTTGCTTATTGTTAAGTGGCTCTAATTACTGCCGGTTCATTCTATTTCATCGTTCAAAGACCGGCTTCCTTCCTGCACAACTAACCCGTACTCCTGCACTAATTTAATTTTAGTATAAACACGGTTTTCTATAGATTAACTAAAGATTTTCTTTTAAAGTAATAACAAATAGTTTATTTTCTCACGGTTTAAATTACGTGAAGCCAACCTTTTATTTCATCGACACGTCCAAGCAAGCCCATACTTCACGTTAAAAACTACTGTGCTCAACATACCATATCCACGTACCAACCCATTTGTTTTATCCTCCACGTCATAGGTTCTTCCATCCCTTCGTTTTATTTCTTACCAAGTTTTGATCCAAAACAAAACAAATGCATCATGTATTTCCTTCCCATTCCCTTTTCTTCTGCAAAAACATGGGCCACTCCCTTTTACACCAGAACCACGTGGCTAACACAAACCGCGCTTTCACTTTGTTCCCAGTTCACAATCACGTACAAAAATCACATTTTATCCTTTGCTTCAAGCCTTTTTGTTTCTTACTTCTTCTTTCTTCTACTTCACACCTCAACATACCTGCTACCCAAACTAACTTGCAGGCAACGTTTTACTATTGTTTCAAACAAAACCATCAGCCCAAACTACTTCAAAACTTCTCAGTATGTCACGAGTACCCATGCGCTACCTGGTACATCAATCCTTTGCCATCATATTTTTTTCCTGATCCCAGTATTGCTTATTCCTTCCCACGCACAAAACAGAACACTTCATGTTTAAACCAACTCCCCTAAAACTAACTGCATCACGTCTTTTTCACTGTAGCTCCACCCTCAGTCCACATGGACTTCATCGGAGCTAACCCGGAGATGCACCTGAGCCCGCACCTCCTTCGCAGTAACACCGCTACGCTCAGGTTAACCCTCCGCTACATAAAGCTTCACAAATCTCCAGCATTCACAAGAGAATATCCGCGACCACGGCTAACAGGACAACATCGCCACTGGCCAGATCGTAGCTCTCAACGAGCTTACCAAAATTGAAGAAGGAGATTTCAAATTAAAATGAGCCGATTTGAACTTTTGAGAGGAATTAAATTTGAACTATACTGTTCGTTGAGTTAGAGAGTTATAGCTGTTAGAAGATTGACCAAAGAATTATGTTAATTAGGGTTGAGGCTGTTGTTTGTATTTATAGGATAAGTTACTTCATGGCTAAGCCTTTTGTAGTAACCCGGAAATTCGAACCAATTTTAAAATTTTATTTTGGCAATTTTAGTGAATTTTGAATATATAAAATGAATTATTTTAAATAATAACGACGAGAAATTTATTTTGAATAGAATTAGAACGTATATATTTATTTGAATTGACCCTAGAATATAAATATTTATTTTTAATTTTAAACAGAATTGGAAACGGCGCGGTAGTTTGAAAAACGATTTCAAATCTCAAATGAATGTACAGGATTCAAAATAAACCGGATTTTGGCAAAACCAAAAATATTTGAATCTATTTGGAAATATCTTTCCAATAAATCCAAAAAATTGAAATTTCATAGTGGGAATAAAAAGTTATGTCCAGTTGAAAATTCAGAATAGTCGCTATGGAATTTTGTCCCTTATAAATGGAAATTTTACAAACAGCCTCTGTCTTCGACGAAACCACTTTTTTGGATCAGGGAGGTTAAGTTATTGCTAGATTCCAATTTTCATAAATTTTGAAATTAATATGAGAGTGTGGCGCATTTAAACGCATTTGACCCGTTTCAGTGGAATTTAATCAACTAGAAAATAGCCATTTTTCAAAAGATCTCAGAATTTGATGAAATTAATTTTGTTGGGACCGTATCGTTAATACGAAGCTAGAAAATATTTCTTGGGGATTTTTGGGGTCCGTAAATGCCCCGGTAAATTGAAATATGCGTTCAAATTCAATATATTGATTTATATTTTGATTTTGATGGAAACTGATCGAAACGATCGAATTAGTTTGCGATACATATCCCATTATGTTCGGAATGGGGGTAATTAGCTAGAAACGATAGTCGGGCGGTTCGATTTCGAGTTTGAAATAAAAGGTAACTTTTTTAGGTTTGAAATTAAATAAAATAAATAAATTATATTAAACCCTCACTTTCTCCCTTACTCATTCCCCCCAGGTCAACGCATAGAATAAAGAATAGAAAAAAAACCTAATGCTACCCGTCACCCAACCCTTTCTCCCTCGATCCGACCGCCGCCTCCAACCTTGGTCGTCGCGCCTCCAGCCAGCGAGCCGTCCTCACCCCCTTCTGCTCCTCCACCGTCCCTCCACTTTCCAATGCCATTTCAAAAAACCATAGCCCCTTTTTCTCCAAATTGATGGCCACCACATCCATTGCAGGGACTGTCGCGCACAAGGCACCACCGTGAGCATCTGGACCACCCCCTCCACCGCCTACAGCTCCGGTGCGAGCCACGTCAGCCCCCAATCCTCCGACCAAAATTCCGGCGACTGTAAGTTTTGTTTTATATTTTATAAAATCAGTTTTCTTTAAATATAAAGTAGAATATATAAAATCAATTTTTTTTAATTTTTTTTAGCTTAATAGATTTTTAATTTTCTTTTCTTTTTAGTTTATAAAATAAGGTTTTTAAAATGAAAAAATTGTGATTTTTATTCATAAAAAGAAATGATTTTTATTTATAAAATACGATTTTTAAACATGAGTTTTTTTATATATATGAAAACATTGATTTCTTTAAGAGAAAAGAAGAGATTTTCATTGATTTCTTAGATTAGAAAAATTAGATTTTCCATTGTAGAAAGATATGATTTTTATATATTCGTATAGCGAAGAAAGATATGATTTTTATATATTCATATAGCGAAGAAAGATATGATTTTTATATATTCATATGGCGAAGAAAGATATGATTTTTTATATATTCATATAGCGAAGAAAAATAGGATTTTTATATATTTATAATAGCTGTGTAAAGATTTGATTTATATATATTTACATAATAGAGATAAGAAAATTAAGATTTTTACATAATAGAAATAATAAAAATATGATTTTTATATAATAGCGATAATAAAAATATGATTTTTATATAATAGAGATAATAAAAATATGTTTTTTATATAGTAGGGATAATAAAAATGTGGTTTTTAATATGAGCAGCGTAGAGAAGATTGCTTTGGAATTTTTGAGCAAATCCAGAAGGTTCAGAAATTCAGAAATAAAATAGGAGGAGTGGATACCAAAGGTGAGAACTCCTCGCCATAATTTTCTTTATACAGATATTTATTATGTAACTGCATATATATGAACTGTTCCCCATCGTCCACAAACCATGGATGACTTGTTTGTTTGGTTGTGTAGTTGATTGGATTATTTGTTTGAATTTGGTTGTTTAGATGAAATGGAATTGAATAGAATTGGTATGTGTATGGTGCATGCCATTATTAGACTAGGGATAAGGCTGGGCCTTATCCCGTTTCTAGTATCGCGCCGTTATGCTGCTAAAATTTTCTAAAATATTAGAAAAATAAAAATATCAATTTTATTGTGTAAATGAACCGAATAAATATTTTATCATTAAAAATATAATTTCTAACATATGTGAATAAAATAAATATTCATTTACAAATCAGACAATTTGTTTATGTACACTGATTTGACTGATATTGATTGGGACGATAAATTTTACACGTCGCCCAACTGCACAAATAAAATCTGTGTTTGATTGATTTGAAATTCCACACGGGTATAGGGATGAAATTAGACATACACTAATCTCAATAATTAGCTGTATATCGATCGATTGATTGGCAGGCTGTTATAAGCGTTAAATATTTGATTTAATGCTTATACAGTGTAGATGCACTCTGGATGATGGATTGTTGTTTTCATTGTTGTTATACACATTTGTTGTGTGAAATCCATATAGTCAAATTATATGGTAATTGACTGTGTCTAATTCCAGTTCAGAAAGAATGAATATTTTAAAATAACGATTATTTTAAAATAAAGAATATTTTAAAATAATATTCAAAAAAGTATCAAAATGCGATTTTGATGTCCGATTTGGGACAGACACGAATATGTTTAAATATATGAAGCTGTGCTGATTAGATTAATGCCATTTTGACGTGAACGATATTTATATCGATTTTATTCATTTCTATAATGAATATCGAAAAGAAATTGATTTCGAAATCTAATGTTTTGAAAATACTATCATTTATATATCGATGATATGGAATATTCAATTTTGATTAGAAATTGAATAGGAAGTTGAAATTGTTTTGAAAATGAGTTTAAAACGATTTATAAAATACGTTTTAAAAAGGGAATCGATGAAATATATATTATATATATTATATAATGGCCTGAATAGAACGCGCCATGCTGTGGTAGTTCGCGAATTTCGACCATTGACTTCGAATGGACATTACGGGAGATCCGACCATCGGATTCTCCTAAAACTGAAACCGTTGGGTTCATATCGAAAAGGGCTTTCTAATGAATATTAGAGATCTGGAATATAACGTTTGGATTTGGAATTATGTCCATATCAAATTTGGAAAAGGTCGCTATAAGTGTAGTTCGATGCCCGTATATGAAAATCGACTGTACGGGCCTTGATAAAATTATTAAAAATATTAATAATTAGTGTAAAATCATAATATATTATTTGTAAAGAATTAGGATGAAAAATCCCATATTTAAAAAGGTAAAAATAGACTTTTATCGAAATGAACTAGTTTTGAACTATAATTATAATCCATTTATTTTTAAAATAAATAAAGTGGATTTGAAATGGTTTTAAAAATAACCAGAATTTCCAATATATAAATTGGTAATGGATTTGAATCGAAATCGTCTTTGGAATATTTCGATGTTGGATGTCGTGATTACACAGATATTGTTATGGGAATTTGAAAGATATATTTATATCATTATTTCCAACACGATATTTGTTGGTCGTAGAATTGGATATTGTATATAAGCCGATATGTTTTCTATTCAGAGCCTTGTATTTAATGTCAAATAGGATTTGGGTTTGTCGTGAATGGTGTCTTCATTAATACTATTCTTAAATCCAGTTGAGAAAAAGGTTAAATCTTTTTATTTAGATTTAATGAAGTATACCAATTAAATAATATTTAATTGGAATTAAATTGGAATTGATTTTTGGGTTTATCGTGAACAGTGTTTTAAATAACATTTGTTCTTTAACTCAATAATTAATGGAATGTGAATTGGGTTTGTTGTGAACTGTGTTTTAATGACATTCGTTCTTTAACCCGATTTGCAGAGAAATATGTTTTGGAATTTATAAATCTTTTGTTAAGATTTAAAAGAGATTTTACAAAGTAAAGTTTTCCAATATAAATAAAATAAATTGGAATGGAATGGAATTCGATTTGGTAATAATTGAAGTGAATTTCTATGGATGAAGACTACTAATATATATGGAATTTAAAAGGCTTTGCCGTTATTCCATTTATATAGTCGGATATGGAAGTTTATATCGATTATATATATATATATCGATTTGTTTTCCATGAAGATTCCACCGTTAATGGAATGTGATTTTGGGTTGTCATGAATGGTATCTTTAATAATACTATTCTTAGACCCAATGGAGTTAAGAAAATCAGAAACTAACTGGAGATTAGTTAAGTTGAATGGTTTCTTGGGTATTGACCTGATGTTTCTCTCGGCCTTCGAGGTTATTACTTAGGGAATTGTTCACTTGCCAATTTACGGTTGAAGGCTGATGGAATAGAATGTGATTTTGGGTTTATCGTGAACCGTGTTTTAAATGACATTGGTTCTTTAACCTAGTTAAAGACAGGATATGATTTCCCAAGTTAAACAATCATTAATATTGATTTTTGGGAGGATTAAAACCAAGTGGAGTTTTAATGAATCTTTAATTAGATTGAAATGATCGAGAATGGAGTATCTCCAGTTTTGCTCCAGGCGATAGTTAAATCTTTAATTAGATTTGAACGTGAATTGGTAATTGAATTTACCGATAACACTATGGTGTTAGATATGAAGTATTACCAGTTTTACTTCATGGGATGAATAAGTTGGGATTGGGAAATTAAAACAAATGATTACTTCGGCAAGGTTCGCTAATCCCGACTAGTTCGGATAAACCATAATTTGGTTTGAATTGATATTTAAAAGAAGATTAAAGAATAAATTTAAAGAATTTATCTTTGATAAAATTAATGGGAACCTTTCCCAAAGTATAAGAATATTTGAATAAAGAAATTTCTAGATTGGAATGAGGCGTATGTTGTGTTTTTATAGCACTTGTTTATTATATACGCGAGTTATTCGGAAAGGTCGGGTTTATACCCATTCTAAATAACTAATTTGATGATATGTCGAGGAAGAAGATGGTGGTTGAAGACCATAGTTCTTCACGTCGTTTGGATAACTACTAATGATCTTGACTGGGATGTACCCCCAAGAGGAGGGAATCAGTTGGTGATCGTCTAGACGTACTCGAAGATCGATGGATATGCGAGGAATAAGGTTCCTCTGGTTTCATTCAGACCCAGAACGGACTTGTAAATGGACTGTGTGCCTGACATTGGATTTTTGTAACGACCCGGAAAATCTGAACCAATTAAAATTTTTTAAATTGGTTAAAATAGTGGATTATAAATATTTAAAATAAATATTTTAAATAATAACGATGAAAAGTAAGTTTGAATCGACATTTGAAAACGAATATAATTAATTCTAATTATAAACAAAGCCTGAAAAGGCGATGTAGTTTCAAAAATTGAATTCAAACATTGTCGGACTGTACCGGGTGCAAAACAAAATGGATTTGAGTGAAACCAAAAATATTTAAATCTGTTAGTGAATACCTTTCTAACGATCAGAAAAATCGAAGTTTCATAGCGGAAAGCAAAAGTTATGGCCAAATGAATTTTCAGAAAGGTCGCTATAGAAATTATATAGCCCGTGAAAATGGCCATTTTGCATAGGACCTTGGAATTCGACGAAGCCACTTTTGTTGGATCCGGGATGTGAAGTTATTGCTAGGTTTCAAATTTCATAATTTTTGAAGCTAGTATGTGAGCGTGGCAAAGGAAAATGGGTTTTGGTCAATTATAGTTAAATTGGAACGAGCAGAAATTTTCCATTTTGCAAACGATCTCAGAATTCGACGAAACTAGTTTTGTTGGGACCGTATCGTCAAAACATAGCTAGATTTATTTTTCTGGAATTTTTCGAATCAGTTTGAGGCCCTGGAAAATTGAAATGTACGTTCAAATCGAATTTTGAATATTATATATTTTAAATTGAATGAAAACTGACTGAAACAGTCGAATGGGCCTACGAAAAATATCCCATTGTGTTCGGAATGGGGGTAAAATGCTAGGGACGACAGTCGTTGGGTTTGGATTGGTGTTCATGTGTGGAAGAGGGTATTTTAGAGATTTTAAAATATATAAATAAATTAAAAAAAAAATCATTGGTCAGAAAACCTATTATCTCTCCCGATTAAAAAAGACGAACGACGGCGAAGCTCTACCAACCTTCCCCCTCATTTTCCGGTCAATCCACGCACCATTAGATCTCGACCCAGTTGAGGATTTTGTAGCCCTCGTTGAGGTCTTCAAATCCATACCTGGAGCATCCCCTATCGCTGCGCCATCGTCGAGTTTCGAGCTTCCAAAACCGCCGTCTTTCGAGCGCCGCCACGACTCAGATCCGCCACCGAGTTGGCCCACTCCCCCATGCGCGCGAAGCTCTTTCCTAGCTCTTCGACGCTGCGAAGGCCGATCGTCCTCTAGCTTCACGGATTTCACGAATTCCTGAACCCTAGTTTCGAATCAAAAACGAGGTATACAGCTATATTAATTTTCAACAGTTTTAACACCTTTAAACCGTTGCAAACTTTGAAAAATCATATCTTTTTCATTTCTTGTCGAAATTCAGTAAAACAAGAGACAGTGGACTCGTGTGGACGTCTTCTACATTCTAGAAGAGACCGCATATTTTTCTGAGCCATCTGCTATTTTTGGTGGAGTGGAACCCAATGTGAGATTTCTAATTTATAAACAATATGGAAAACGACGATGTACAAATTATATAATCAATGTATGAGCTATATAAGCGTTGTATACCTCTTGTATAAGCGTTGTACAAGTTATACGTTCGATGCATAAGTTATATATGCATTGTAAAAATTATATATGTGTTGAGATAGAGGTGAAATGCTATATATACGCCCCTCTTCCACAAACCATGGACGATATTTATTGGTTGTGATTGGTGTGAAAATTGATTGATAGCGAATGGTTGATTGAAATTGTTTGTGGTTGAGATTGATTGATTGTGGTTGAAAAATACCCGTTTGTGGTTGAGACATATTTGGTTGAAACCACATAGGATTAGTTTGTGGAAATGAAATAAATATACATGCCGCCTGCGTGCGAACTAGATGCATGATTCCCCATTGTCAAAAGCTGCGAGGCTTTAAGGTAGAGCGAGGAGCCGTACTAGGGACAGTCCCGGTTTTAACTACCTTGTCGTTATGCTGCCAAAATTTTGAATAATATTCGTGTGTTAGAATTATTTTCATGTGTTGAAACTATATTCGTGTGTTGAATAGAAACTCCTTTGTTGAATGACATTCATGTTTTGAAATAAATTGTTTTGCAATAAAAATCACATTTTTATTCTATATATATAAACTATAGAAAACCTTCATGTATTGAATCGATATTCATTCGTTGAATTGAAATTCTGTGTTGAATGGTATTCGTGTTTTAAATATAAAAATCACATTTTTATTCTATATATATAAACTATAGAAAACCTCCATGTGTTGAATCGATATTCATTCGTTGAATTGAAATTCATGTGTTGAATGGTATTCGTGTTTTAAATATAAAAATCACATTTTTATTCTATATATATAAACTATAGAAAACCTTCATGTGTTGAATCGATATTCATTCGTTGAATAGAAATTCATGTGTTGAATGGTATTCGTGTTTTGAATATAAAAATCACCTTTTTATCTATATGTATAAACTATAGAAAACCTTCATGTGTTGAATCGAAATTCATTCGTTGAATAGAAATTCATGTGTTGAATGGTATTCATATTTTGAAATAAATTGTTTTATAATAAAAATCATATTTTTATCATCTATATGTACTATATAAAATAGTCGTGTTTTGAAATAAATTGTTTTATAATAAAAATCATATTTTTATCATCTATATGAACTCTATAAAATAGTCGGGTTTTGAAATAAATCATTTTATAATAAAAATCACATTTTTACTATATACATGAATTGTTAAAAATAGTGAAGTGTTGAAATAGAAGACAGTTAGATAAAAATATAATTTTTATCAAATGTATGAAAAGAATAGAGATTTGAAATCGAAGAATCGATATATATGTATGAATAGAATTAAAATATATCGAATAACGAAGTTGCAGTTCGTATTTTGAAACCATGATTTCAAACGATTAGTGCGGGAGATCCGACCATCGGATTTTCCCGAAACCGCAACAGTCGGGTTCGCTTTGGAAATATCTTTCCAACGGCACCAACTTTGTAAAAATCCAACGGTTGGATTGTCTGGAATGTTTAATTCAAATCTAAAGAAAAACAACGCCAGAATCGATTATATTTATATATATATATATAAATATAATTATATATAATCGAATAACGACGCAGTAGTTCGTATTTTGAAATCGAAACTTCAAACGATTATACCGGGAGATCCGACCGTCGGAATTTCCTGAAACTGAAACCGTTGGATTCGTTTTGAAAAAAATATTTCTAAAGATGTGAATTTTGTGAAGATCCAACGGTTAGATTTCCAGATATGTGTAAATCGAATCTGAAGAAAAACAACGCCACGACCGCGTTATGGCCCAAAGCGTCATTTTGAATAAATTAGTTATTTTAAAATAAATAAAAATAGCGATAAATCATTATAAAATATTATAAACGATATGGATGTGAAATTTAGAAACAAACTGAAGGTTGGCTAAGTCGAATGGTTTCCTAGGTGTTGATCTGATGTTGGTTTTGGCCTTCGAGGTTAATATTTGGGAAATCGTTCTCTTACTGATTGACGGTTAGTGAATTGAAATGATGCGTATGTATGTTAGTGTTGCACTTGTTTATTATATACGCGAGTTGCTCAAAAAGGCCGGGTTTATCCCATTCTGAATAACTGAATTGACGATAAGAAGTCGAAGATGAAGACGGGGGTTGAAGACCGATCTTCACCTCGTTTGTATGGTCACTGAGGTCCTGATTAGGAGGCATCCTGAAATATGGATAATGAGTGGTGATCGTCCAGACGTACGTGGGAATCAATGGATATGCGAGGTATTTAGTGCCTCCGGTTTTGTTCAGACCCAGAACGGACTTGCAAATGGACTGTGTGTCTGACATTGGATTTTATTCTGTGTTGATTGATCTCTATTAAATATACATCTGTTTGGCAGCGGAGAATTTATTCTTTTTCTTAACGCCCTTCTCTGAAATGCACGAGCTCAGAGGTTGTATATCGATGGATATCAGTCGCATGACATGAATTGCTAGTGTGGCATGCCTAAGTGGAAAATGATCAGGGCTTCTGTTGAAAAGCAAAGTCTTGTGGTGATGATCAAAGCACCGCCTGTGTGGCATAGCTTTGTGTATAACATGAATTCGCGAGCCTCACAGCCCGGTATGAACCAGAAATGGGAGAAGGACCTCAGGGAGGGCATGCGTTTCTTTCTAGCTAGGAGTTGTGTCGGTGTTTTTACACGACCTGACATTTTACTTATGTGGATGATGGATAGCGAGGCGCCTCAGATATATCGGTCGATCCGGGACCGATGGAGTCATTCGTTGGCTCATTTACGCCCCATAGGGCGGAGAAACGTAGTGTTCAGGAATTTTAATCCACATCGGTGGACCGGCCCTGTCGCTCCAAGGGCCCACCTGAGTCTGGGCCTTGAGACATGGGCTAGATTGTCTCGAATTCGGTAAGGACTATCTTTTGCCTTGGTTCAGGACCGAAATCCAATTTCCAAATACCACATCGTGCGGTTTTGATTGTATACCTATATATGGCGACATAATGGTATGGGGTATTAATGCCGTCTATGATTGATAGTTATGATTTGAAATTGTTTTCAAAACATATAAACACTAGTAATAATATCAAATGCCTTTGTTTTATTCGTATCAACCATATTTTGGCCGTTATAAGGTAAAAACTCTATCCTCCGGTTTGCGTTGCATTGTGTGATGGGAACTGAGTCTTATAATGGCTTCATTTTTATAAAAATCATTGCGATGTTTAAAAGAAAGATTTGTTTTAAAGCACTGGCAATCCAATGGAGTAAACCCGTTCCACGAAAGTGGCGTGGTCCTGTGATTAGCCATATTATAAATGTGTTGAGTAGATTTCTCATACCAGTCCTATGACTGACTCATAGTTTGTTTCACTTTCAAACTCGGTTGCCCCTTTTTCTATACGGGCAACCTTGTATTCAGATTTTTGCTGGCTCTTTCTGGATAGCTGGAGCTAAAGATGGATTCTATTATTTATCTCTTTTTATGCTGTTTAGCTCCTGTTGTACATATTATGTTTGTTTCCGCTGTAGACATTTATGTATAGCTGAACTGTATTTGTTCTAAGCATGATCCTGTATACTGTGTAACTCTGAAGATTACGTTTATCCAGTATATTCTATTTTTCATTATCTGGTGTATTTATTTAATTCTGTTCTGCTGTTATCTGTTTATGTGTTATATTCCAAGGATTACCCTTGACACCGTCAGTACGGGGTTTGGGGTCGTCTCATTTGGTATCAGAGCTTT
This sequence comes from Allium sativum, assembly GCA_030737875.1. Lineage (NCBI taxonomy): Eukaryota > Viridiplantae > Streptophyta > Magnoliopsida > Asparagales > Amaryllidaceae > Allium > Allium sativum. The sequence goes on from CM060909.1 coordinate 1,028,609,799, forward strand.
GGCTAAGCTTAGTTCTGGAATATAACATGTTAACGAACTTTTCAGAAATAGAACCAGTAGTGTTCTAGGACGAGTAACTCATTACAGATTGGATCAGTAATATCCTAGTATGAGTAAAGCAGAATGAAATACACCCCAATAGACACATTTACATTTGAAGTATATGTTTCTGTGTTTTAAAATATCTTTTCCATGACCTGACACTTGATCTGCTATTTGCAGAAGTACTAGAAAATGAGTATCAGAAACAGAAGGAATGCAGAACCGGATATTGAGGACGTATTAATCAAGTATCGAAATATGGGTGGAATACCGTTCTTTGGTGAAGAATCTATTATGAAGACACAGGTTTGGATTCGTTCTGCTGAAAAGATCTTTGACGGCTTAAAGCTAAGGGATGACCAAAAAAGATTACCGGCATCCTGGGCACTCAAAGATGAAGCTTTGTTCTGGTGGGATTTGGTTATTGAGAATAATCCAGAGGGTGATATCACCTGGGATAGATTCAAAGAGATTTTCCTAGAAAGATTTTATCCTCCTGAAGCGAATGAGCGATTATGTGATGAATTCTCTTATCTGATACAAGGAGATATGACCATTCCAGAATATCATAAGAAATTCAACGAGCTTTCTCACTTTGCTCCCCATCTAATTCAAAATACGAAGAGAAAGTATCTGAGATTTATTAACGGGCTTTAAAGGAAATACCAGAATAAAGTAAGGGGCATGTGAAGCTTCCTTTTTCAGAAATGATTTATATGGCTTATCAGTATGAAGATCTCCATAAGAAAGGCATGTTGTGCGACGAAGAGGAAGTCAGCCCTAGTAATAAAATTGAGTCTGAAACTGATCGTCCTGAGGCCAGTTCGATGTCAGAGGTCAGTAAGAGGCCCAAGATAAATTGGAAAAGGGCCAGACCAGAGGAAGAATCAGTAATGACCGCCATATGCCTAAACTGCAATCAAAAAGGTCATCTGTACAGGAAATGTAAGTCCTTTAAAATGCAGAGGAAGGAGGGATCTAAATCAAAGAACAAGGTTACAGAAAATAGAAAATGCAATCTTTGCCATTAGTTGGGTCACGTAAAGCAAGACTGCCCGCTGTTCATAAAACCTGAAGCAGAACATGTAAATGAAGTGGTAGAATTGCCTACATCTTCTTCTGCTCAGGAAAGGTCTGATGTTTTAGAAGGAACGCTCAATGTCAAGAACATTCCAGTTAAAGTACTGTTTGATACAGGCGCATCACGAAGCTTTATTGAAAAGAGTACAGTCAAGAAGTTGGATTTGAAATTGAAGAAGCTCAAAGAACCAATGACTGTCCAAAATCCAGTTGGGGGCTCCATCAATCTCAGTTGGGTTTGTGGGGTGCCTATCTCTTTTTCCTGCTATAAATTCCCTACTATCTCTATCGTCATGAATGTTGCTGAATTCGATCTTATTCTAGGATTGGATTGGCTAACCAAATATGAAGCAGAGGTTAGATGCGCCGAGAGAGTTGTTAAGGAAAAGGCCCAATTAGGGAATTATATAACCATACCATGTGAAGGCCCGAATTCAAATAGAAAGGACTTCTGGGCAGCTTTGGATATTTCTCCAGCTCAAACAGAAAATATCCCTGAAGTCACAGACAATATTCCCAACCTAGTGAAAGATATTCCTGTCGTCAAAAATTTTGCGGATGTGTTTGAAGAAGTTGTTCGCTTACCTCCGCAGAGAGAAATAGATTTCAAGATTGCTTTGATTCTGAATGCGAGGCCGGTAGTTCACGCTATTCGAAGAATGTCCTTGAAAGAGAAAGAAGAACTTGACAATCAAACACGACAGCTAGTATGGAAGGGTCTGATCAGGCCTAGTTTCTCTTATTGGGGAGCATCAGTGGTTTTTGTCCCAAAATCAGACGGTACTCTGCGACTATGTGTGGATTATCGCGATTTGAACAAGCAGACGATAAAGAACAAATATCCATTGTCGTGAATCGATGATTTATTGGATCGTCTGAATGGAGCACAAGTATTCTCAAGGATGGACCTAGCTACAGGCTTCCATCAACTTCGAATTGTCGAAGAGTGTGTTCCTATGACAGCATTCAGAGGTCCAGACTTATTCTACGAGTGGTTAGTAATGCCGTTCGGCTTATGTAACGCTCCAGCATACTTCGTCGATCTGATGAATAAAGTGTTCAGATGGGTTTTGAATAATTTTGTTCTGGTTTTTATTGATGATATTCTAATCTTCTCTAAATCAAAGGCCGAACATGAAAAGCATTTGGAACAGGTTCTGGAAATCCTCAGAAGGAATGTATTAAAAGCCAAACTATCCAAATGTATATTCTGGCAGAATGAAGTGAAATTTCTAGGCCATGTCTTATCGAAAGAAGGAATTGCTGTGGATCCAAGTAAAATCACAGCTATTCAAAACTGGTAGCAGCCTATCACTCCTACAGAAGTCCGCAGTTTTCTCGGATTGGCTAGTTATTACCGGAAGTTCGTTAAAAACTTTTCGAAGATATCTGGTCATTTAACGAAGCTTACAAAGAAGCACTCTAAATTCAAATGACTCCAGAATGTGAGGAGGCTTTTGAAGAGCTGAAGTTAAGATTAACGACTGCTCCAGTGTTAACCATTATCGACGGCAATCAAGATTTAAAAGTCTGGACAGATGCCTCTAGAGAAGGCCTTGGCGCAATGTTAATGCAAAGGGGTCAAGTGAATGCTTATGCTAGCCGTCAGCTGAAGCCATACGAGAAAAACTACGTAACTCATGATCTTGAGTTGTTGGCTATCGTATTCTCTTTGAAAATTTGGGGACACTATCTTTTGGGTGAGAAATTCGAACTGTATACAGACCATCAGTCGTTAAAGTATCTGTTCACCCAGAAATACCTGAATCTGAGGCAGCAGCGTTGGCTAGAGTTCCTTGCAGAATATGATTTTGAGATTCTATACACTCCAGGGAAAGCCAATGTCGTGGCCGATGCGCTGTGTCGAAAGAATGTAATGATCGCCAGCTTTGTTATTACTACTTACTTGATTGACAAAATACCTATTCTTCAGAAGGATGATAACTTCATTAAGGATATGATCAAAAGGATTCAGAAAGGTGAACCCTCGTGTTTTCAAATAGATAACGACGGGACCCTGAGATTGAAAGGAAGGATTTGTGTTCTCGACATTCCAGAGTTAAAAAGGGAAGTGTTAGATGAGTGTCACAAATCCAAGCTGAGTATCCATCCCGGTGTGGCCAAAATGTACAACGATCTCAAGCGAACATTCTGGTGGAAAGCTATGAAAAGAGACGTTTCAATATATGTTAGTCGATGCCCAACTTGCCAGCTAGTCAAGAGCGACCAACAAAAACTGGCTGGATTGTTACAACCACTAGACGTTCCTGGTTGGAAGTGGGAACATATTTCCATGGACTTCATAGATGGTTTGCCCAGAACCAGAAAAGGAAATGACAGTATTTGGGTGATCGTAGATCGCTTCACGAAGACCGCCCATTTCATACCTGTCAGATCAAACAGAACTGCCTAGAGTCTAGCGCAGATATACTTCAAGAAAATTGTTAGACTACATGGAGTGCCGCTCAGTATAGTTAGTGATAGAGATACAATATTTACTAGCAAATTCTGGGAGGCATTTCAGGCAGAGCTGGGAACAAAACTGAACTTGAGCACCGCCTATCATCCTCAGACAGATGGTCAGACTGAGAGGGTGAATTGTATTTTAGAAGATCTATTACGGGCTTGTGTTCTAGATTTTGGTGGATCATGGGAAGACCATCTGCATTTGGCTGAATTCTCATATAACAACAACTACCAGGCGAGTCTGACAATGTCACCATTCGAAGCGTTGTATGGTAGACCATGCCGATCTCCTGCTTGTTGGGTCGAACCCGGTAATAGACTTGTGTTGGGGCCAGATATGATCCGAGAAGCTGCCAACAAAGTTGACTTTATTAAGAAGCGATTACTTGCTGCTCAAAGCCGACAAAAGAGTTATGCCAATAGGAGAAGAAGGGATATATCATTTATTGTTGCCGACTATGTATATTTGAAAGTATCGCCGATGAGAGGAGTTATCCGGTTCAGTAAAACTGGGAAGTTAGCGCCCAAATTCATTGGTCCGTTTCCTATCCTGGAACGGATCGGAACTCTCGCTTATAGGGTTAAATTTCCAGATTGGTTGCCTGGAGTGCATGATGTATTTCACATATCTCAACTTTGAAAGCACGTTCATGATCCAGACTTGATCGTGGAAGAAGCAACTCAATAGGATATTGAAATTATTCCAGAATTAGCTATGAGAAGAGAGCCGCTAAAGATTATCGGCAAAGAAACCAAAGAGCTGAGGAACAAGAAGGTTCATTTAGTCAAAGTGCAATGGAGTGGAGATCCGCGAGACTGTACTTGGGAAACTGAGGAGAGCATTCAGAAAGCCTATCCTAGATGCCGAGTGGATATCTCTGATTTACTCCGGTGCAAGGTACATTTACCATACATTGCATTACCAATTAGTTCTCTACTCCGTTGTTATTTTCTTTCCATGAATGTGCATTTTTAACTCTATAGTCTGAATGATTTTAAAAGAGTATAGAAATTGATTAGTAAATTTTTGAAAAGTTAAAAACAATTTGATTGTTGTTTGTGTTGTGTGATTGTAGATTTGATTTATTAAAATTATTAAAACGATAGTTAATTTAATCAATAAGAGAATAATGGTAGAATTTATTCATTTAAATCACAAATTAAACTGATTAGAAAATAGATAGAAATATATACATGTGCATTATATATGTTTGAACAAGTAAATGGATTAGCTGTTGGGTAAAGATTTTATTTGCATGCCCGAAAAATAGGTAAACCTTAATTAGTTGGATGCGAAATATTATTATATCAGCTCCTGTGAATGCCATTAGATGCAGAGTGCTGGTTGTTCTGTGTGAAATAATAAACATCAACATAGGATAGTAACAATTAATTTTGAACTACATTACATGGCATACTTCTGAAGATAGGCATACTTCATCATATACCACATAAGCATTTGGAGCTTGTGTGACAAGGTGGAAAATTTACCATACGAGCGAGAGGTTTGTATGGCGATGACTATATTTTACAGGTTGAACTGATGACTGATATGGACTATTTAAATTGTAATGATAAAATTGCCAGATTAATAAAAACCCCACACGGGTCTGGAGTTGACAATAATCACGTCTCTCTAGTTATTAGATACGGCACATGGACTATTTATTTCCCACACGGGACGAGGTGACGAGGATTTATCCTCTGGAGCAATTAAAAATACACACTCCCTCAGGCTTTGACAGGGTGATGAGAATTAATTCTCTGGAGTTATTATCTATACACGCTCCCCTGTAAACACCAGAATATATCACTATAAATATGTGTATACTTATTAGGATTTATTGGGTACCTAATACGGCCCAATAAATTTCCAAACCTCTCCCCATACAAAGGAGGTTATGGCGAAATTTTTCGAAAATTCCGGGTGTTAGCCAAATTTTTGAAGAATTTGAAAATTCTCATAAATGAAAGGTTGGAGAATGGAAGCAAAATCGAACGTAGAGTTGATTAATCAAACCACTTTCGACTTTGTTCCTTTTCGGGGACGAAAAGTTTTAAGTGGGGGAGATTGTAACGACCCGGAAAATCTGAAACAATTTAAAATTTTTAAATTGGCTAAAATAGTGGATTATAAATATTTAAAATAAATATTTTAAATAATAACGATGAAAAGTAACTTTGAATCGACATTTGAAAACGAATATAATTAATTCTAATTATAAACAAGGCCTGAAAATGCGCTACAGTTTCAAAAATTGAATTCAAACTTTGTCGGACTGTACCAGGTGCAAAACAAAATGGATTTGAGTGAAACCAAAAATATTCAAATCTGTTAGTGAATACCTTTCTAACGAATCTGAAAAATCGAAGTTTCATAGCGGAAAGCAAAAGTTATGGCCAAATGAATTTTTAGAAAGGTCGCTATAGAAATTATATAGCCCGTGAAAATGGCCATTTTGCATAGGACCTCGGAATTCAACGAAACCACTTTTGTTGGATCTGGGATGTGAAGTTATTGCTAGGTTTCAAATTTCTTAATTTTTGAAGCTAGTATGTGAGCATGGCAAAGGAAAATGTGCTTTGGTCAATTACAGTTAAATTGGATCGACTAGAAATAGGCCATTTTGCAAATGGTCTCAGAATTCAACGAAACTAGTTTTGTTGGGACCATATCATCAAAACATAGCTAGATTTATTTTTCTAGAATTATTCAAATCAGTTTGTGGTCCTGGCAAATTGAAGTGTACGTTCAAATCGAATATTGAATGTTATATATTTTAAATTGAATGAAAACTGACTGAAACAGTCGAATGGGCCTACGAAACATATCCCATTGTGTTCAGAATGGGGGTAAAACACTACGGACAACGGTCGTTGGGTTTGGATTGGTGTTCGTGTGTGGAAGAGGGTATTTTAGAGATTTTAAAATATATAAATAAATTAAAAAAAAATCATTGGTCAGAAAACCTATTCTCTCTCCCGATTAAAAACGACGAACGACGGCGAAGCTCTTCCAACCTTCCCCCTCATTTTCCAATCAATCCACGCACCATTAGACCTCGACCCAGTTGAGGATTTTGTAGCCCTCGTCGAGCTCTTCAAATCCATACCTGGAGCATCCCCTATCGCTGCGCCATCGTCGAGTTTCGAGCTTCCAAAGCCGCCGTCTTTTGAGCGCCGCCACGAATCAGATCCGCCACCGAGTTGGCCCACTCCCCCATGCGCGCGAAGCTCTTTCCTAGCTCTTCGACACTGCGAAGGCCGATCGTCCTCTAGCTTCACGGATTTCGCGAATTCTTGAACCTTAGTTTCGAATCAAAAACGAGGTATACGGCTATATTAATTTTCAACAGTTTTAACACCTTTAAACTGTTGCAAACTTTGAAAAATTATATCTTTTTCGTTTCTTGTCGAAATTCAGTGAAACAAGAGACAGTGGACTCATGTGGACGTCTTCTACATTCTAGAAGAGACCGAATATTTTTCTGAGCCTTCTGCTATTTTTGGTGGAGTGGAACCCAATGTGAGATTTCTAATTTATAAACGATATGGAAAACGACGATGTATAAATTATATAATCAATGTATGAGTTATATAAGCATTGTACACCTCTTGTATAAGCATTGTATAAGTTGTACGTTCGATGTATAAGTTATATATGCGTTGTAAAAATTATATATGTGTTGAAATAGAAGTGAAATGCTATATATATATATATATATATATATATATATATATATATATATATATACGCCCCTCGTCCACAAACCATGGACGATATTTATTGGTTGTGATTGGTGTGAAAATTGATTGATAATGAATGGTTGATTGAAATTGTTTGTGGTTGAGATTGATTGATTGTGGTTGAAAAATACCCGTTTGTGGTTGAGAAATATTTGGTTGAAACCACATAGGATTAGTTTGTGGAAATGAAATAAATATACATGCCTCCTGCGTGCGAACTAGATGCATGATTCCCCATTGTCAAAAGCTGCGAGTCTTTAAGGTAGAGCGAGGAGCCGTACTAGGGACGGTCCCGGTTTTAACTACCCTGCCGTTATGCTGCCGAAATTTTGAATAATATTCATGTGTTAGAATTATTTTCATGTGTTGAAACTATATTCGTGTGTTGAATAGAAACTCCTTTGTTGAATGACATTCATGTTTTGAAATAAATTGTTTTGCAATAAAAATCACATTTTTATTCTATATATATAAACTATAGAAAACCTTCATGTGTTGAATCGATATTCATTCGCTGAATTGAAATTCATGTGTTGAATGGTATTCGTGTTTTAAATATAAAAATCACATTTTTATTTTATATATATAAACTATAGAAAACCTTCATGTGTTGAATCGATATTCATTCGTTGAATTGAAATTCATGTGTTGAATGGTATTCGTGTTTTAAAAATAAAAATCACATTTTTATTCTATATATATAAACTATAGAAAACCTTCATGTGTTGAATCGATATTCATTCGTTGAATAGAAATTCATGTGTTGAATGGTATTCGTGTTTTAAATATAAAAATCACCTTTTTATCTATATGTATAAACTATAGAAAACCTTCATGTGTTGAATCGAAATTCATTCGTTGAATAGAAATTCATGTGTTAAACGGTATTCATATTTTGAAATAAATTGTTTTATAATAATAATCATATTTTTATCATCTATATGAACTATATAAAATAGTCGTGTTTTGAAATAAATTGTTTTATAATAAAAATCAATTTTTATCATCTATCTGAACTCTATAAAATAGTCGGGTTTTGAAATAAATCATTTTATAATAAAAATCACATTTTTACTATATATATGAATTGTTAAAAATAGTGAAGTGTTGAAATAGAAGACAGTTAGATAAAAATATAATTTTTATCAAATGTATGAAAAGAATAGAGATTTGAAATCGAAGAATCGATATATATATATATATATATATATATATATATATATATGAATAGAATTAAAATATATCGAATAACGAAGATGCAGTTCGTATTTTGAAACCGTGATTTCAAACGATTAGTGCGGGAGATCCGACCATCGGATTTTCCCAAAACCGCAACTGTCGGGTTCGCTTTGGAAATATCTTTCCAACGACACCAACTTTGTAAAAATCCAACGGTTGGATTGTCTGGAATGTTTAATTCAAATATGAAGAAAAACAGCGCCAGAATCGATTATATATATGTATATATATATATATATATATATATAATTATATATAATCGAATAACGACGCTGCAGTTCTTATTTTGAAATCGAAACTTCAAACGATTATACCGGGAGATCCGACCGTCGGAATTTCCCGAAACTGGAACCGTTGGATTCGTTTTGAAAAGATCTTTCTAATGATGTAAATTTTGTGAAGATCCAACGGTAATATTTTCAGATATGTGTAAATCAAATCTGAAGAAAAAACAGCGCCACGGCCGCGTTATGGCCCGAAGCGTCATTTTGAATAAATTAGCTACTTTAAAATAAATAAAAATAGCGATAAATCGTTATAAAATATTATAAACAATATTGATGTGAAATTTAGAAACTAATTGAAGGTTGGCTAAGTCGAATGGTTTCTTGGGTGTTGATCTGATGTTGGTTTTGGCCTTCGGGGTTAATATTTGGGAAATCGTTCTCTTACTGATTGACGGTTAGTGACTAATGAATTGAAATGATGCGTATGTATGTTAGTGTTGCACTTGTTTATTATATACGCGAGTTGCTCAGAAAGGCCGGGTTTATCCTATTCTGAATAACTGAATCGACGATAAGAAGTCAAAGATGAAGACGAGGGTTGAAGACCGATCTTCACCTCGTTTGGATGGTCACTGAGGTCCTGATTGGGAGGCATCCCGAAATATGGATAATGAGTGGTGATCGTCCAGACGTACGTGGGAATCGATGGATATGCAAGGTATTTAGTGCCTCCGGTTTCGTTCAGACCCAGAATGGACTTGCAAATAGACTGTGTGTCTGACATTGGATTTTATTCTATGTTAATTGATCTCTATTAAATATACATCTATTTGGCGACGGAGAATTTATTCTTTTGCTTAACGCCCTTCTCTGAAACACACGAGCTCAGAGGTTGTATATCGATGGATATCAGTCGCATGGCATGAATTGCTAGTGTGGCATGCCTAAGTGGCAAATGATCAGGGCTTCTGTTGAAAAGCAAAGTCTTGTGGTGATGATCAAAACACCGCCTGTGTGGCGTAGCTTTGTGTATAACGTGAATTCGCGAGCCTCACAGCCCAGTTTGAACCAGAAATGGGAGAAGGACCTCAGGGAGGGCATGCGTTTCTTTCTAGCTAGGAGTTGTGTCGGTGTTTTTACACGGCCTGACATTTTACTTATGTGGACGATGGATAGTGAGGCGCCTTGGATAAATCGGTCGATCCGGGACCGATGGAGTCATTCGTTGGCTCATCTACGCCCCATAGGGCGGAGAAACGTAGTGTTCAGAAATTTTAATCCACATCGGTGGACCGGCCCTGTCGCTCCAAGGGCCCACCTGAGTCTGGGCCCTGAGACATGGGCTAGATTGTCTTGAATTCGGTAAGGACTATCTTTTGCCTTGGTTCAGGACGGAAATCCAATTTCCAAATACGACATCGTGCAGTTTTGATTGTATACCTATATATGGCGACATAGTGGTATGTGGCATTAATGCCGTCTATGATTGATAGTTATGATTTGAAATTGTTTTCAAAAGATATAAACACTAGTAATAATATCAAATGCCTTTGTTTTATTCGTATCAAGCATATTTTGGCCGTTATAATGTAAAAACTCTATCCTCCGGTTTGCGTTGCATTGTGTGATGGGAACTGAGTCTTATAATGGCTTCATTTTTATAAAAAGCATTGCGATGTTTAAAAGAAAGATTTGTTTTAAAGCACTGGCAATCCAATGGAGTAAACCCGTTCCACGAAAGTGGCGTGAACCTATGATTAGCCATATTATAAATGTGTTGAGTAGATTTCTCATACCAGTCCCATGACTGACTCGTAGTTTGTTTAACTTTCAAACTCTGGTGCCCCTTTTTCTACACGGGCAGCCTTGTATTCAGGTTTTTGCTAGCTCTTTCTGGATAGCTGGAGCTGAAGATGGATTCTATTATTTATCTCTTTTTATGTTGTTCAGCTCCAGTTGTACATATTATGTTTGTTTCCGCTGTAGACATTTATGTATAGCTGAACTGTATTTGTTCTAAGTATGATCCTGTATACTGTGTAACTCTGATGATTACGTTTATCCAATATATTCTATTGTTCATTATCTGGTGTATTTATTTAATTCTGTTCTGCTATTATCTGTTTATGTGTTATATTCCAAGGATTACCCTTGCCACCGTCGGTACGGGGTTTGGGGTCGTCTCAATTTTATTCTGTGTTGATCGATCTCTATTAAATATATATCAATTTGGCGGCGGAGAATTTATTCTCTTGCTTAACACCCTTCTCTGGGACGTACGATCTCAGAGATTATATATCGATAGACATCAATTGCTTGGCGTGAATTGCCTGTGTGGCATGCTGAGAACAAATGATCAAGGCTTCCGTTGAAAAGCAGCGTCTTGTGGTTGATGATCAAAGCACGGCTTTAATACAGCATAGCTTTGTGTAGCGTTAATTCATGAACCTCACACCCCGGTGTGAACCAGGAACGGGAAAGGACTGTAGGGAGGGCGTGCGTTTCCTTCTAGTTAGGAGTGGTGTCAGTGGTTTTATACGCCTTGGCATTTTACTTATGTGGATGATGGATTGCGAGGCACCACGGTTATATCGGTTGATCCGGGACCGATGGAGTCATTTGGCTCATTGATGCCCCATAGGACGGGGAAACGCATTGTTCAGGGTTTAAGTTTAATCCACATCAAGTGGACCGGCTCTGAAGATCCAAGGGTCACTCAAGTTCTGATCCTGAGATACGGGCTAGATCGTCTCGAAGCGGTAAGGACGATCCCTTGCCTTGGTTCACAGACGGAAATCCAACTTCCAATACGTGACATTTCGATTTTGATTGTAGAGCCTAGTATTGGTGACATGATATGTGGTACCATACCGCCTAGGATTGATACATTTATATTTGAAGTTGTTTTATACACTATGCACTTATAATAGTATCAAATGATTTGTTTTAAATGTGCCAAGCATGTTTGGCTATTATAAGGGAAAACCCTATCCGCCGGCTTGCGTTGCATTGTGTGATGGGACCTGGGTCTTATAATAGCTTCATTTTTTCAAAAAAGCATTGCGCTGGTTGTTATATGCACTCGTATTCTCGGGAGGAAACCCGTTCCGTGTTATACAGCGTGGTCCCTTGATTTTCTTTATTTTAAAGTAAAGTTTTAAATAACTGTTTTAGTTCTCACACTAGTCACATGACTGACCTGGAGTTTATTGTTTTAACCTAAACTCTGGGTGCCCCTATTTTCTACACGGGCAGCTAGTAGTTTTGGTTTTGTAGATTTATATTCACAGGATCTTGGTTTACAGCTGGAATGATATCCGAAAAGCTTTGTATCCGTATATCTCCTTCAGTTGTGTTTTGTATTATTTTCCGCTGCTATGTAATGAATTGTAATCTCTGATATTTTATGATGTGTAATTTTTATTTCACTCTGTATATTCTTGTATTCTGATGGAATTCTTGTAATAAGCAATGAAATGTTCTTTTGTTTGTGTTCTGTTTCGTCTTGTCCTCAAGGCAATCCGTTCTTCCTCTCCTCTTCGGAGACCAGGGAAGTATTGGGTCCTTACAGTGGTATCAGAGCTTTGGGTTACAAAGCTCGAGGACAAGACATATTAGAACCAAACAAATGAATTCATCAGAGACTGGATTAGTAATATTGTAACACCCCACCTCCGTTAAGGTCACTCACAAAGGGAATGCCTTAACTTTGGTGGAGCATTTTAGTAAACAGAACAGAAACTTACAAGACAGATAAAACAGTACTTGAAAATTTTTAACTTTATTACAGCGGAAACAGAAAATTAATATGGTTACATCCTTTCAATTTCAGAATTCAAGTACAAAATATCAGTCTTGTACAAAAGCCTTCAAAATGCATAGTTTAAAATCATAATCCCCATGGAACGGAAGCCATACAGAGCCAAGCCATACTTTAAGCACTTCAAGCAAAGAGAAATCCGGATCAAGCTAAAGTATTTCCCTCCTTGGATAACCTGGGGGGGAAACGGAAGAAAGGAGGCGAAACAACAAGGGTCAGACAAAAAGTCTGGCAAGTCCAGTGACTTTCAGCATATGAACAGATAATAATAATATGATATGAACATAAAACTGGATGTGAGATAACTATAACAGGTGTAGCAGATATAACAGAAAAACAGAATGATATAAACTATTGTTTTACACTTCTCTGCACTAATACTAGTATAGCAGAATTAGGTGTCACCCTAATGTCTAAATTGAAGCAGGAACGGGTACAGAATACTTTTAACAGAAACAGAATGCTAATAATGGGCCTTTACTACCCGATCAGAAACAGACAGAAGAAGAAACAGATTTATCCCTATGGAGACAGAATGTGGAATTAGGTGTACACTAGTAATGGGCCTTTACCACCCGGACAGACGGTACCACACAGAAACAGACAGGTGTTACCACCAAACAGAAACAGACGGTACCAACAGAAACAGACAGAACTAAGCGTACCCTAAAACCCTACCCCAAGCGATCGGCTCCCTAATACATAAATATCCTGTGTCGGCCCCACAGTAGGGTGTATCACTCCCTAAAGTGACAACCAATTGGCACAGACCTATTTACAGATGTCACGGCGTCTTACATCCTCAGAGGCAGACCGGGATCCATGCACGCACATGACCCGGTTGGAACGCACCATCAACACCCCTCGCCATTATCAGAATGAACCACTTATAATTAGTTCAGTAAGCGTGCCCGGACCCTACTTACCGTTGGGTCAAAGTTTTGATACCAGAAAGGGTTACTGACTAATATGGGTCCCAAACAACAGATGACACAAGTAATTCCCCTCCTAACCTTGTGTCCCCAGACTAACAGATTTCATATTAACTTGTTTACAAGTTCAGACATACAGAATTCAGGTTTACTAATTCACAAATTAAGTTAACAAGTTTTCAGACTAACAGGTCAGATGTACAGATTTTTCAGATTTGTCTAACTTTGTATTGGGCCTACAGATTCATGGACGGGTTTTACTACATCTATTAATCCCTTTGGTTTAACCCTATTTTCCCCAATACGTTTTAGACGTCATTCTTATCTTAGATTTTGCATTAATTAATTATTAATGCACAGACCTCTCACATTAGGTCGGTAGCTTGTGGCCGCTGGATATGCCGGGCGGTTCCGGGCAGACTTCTGCCACAAGCCAGACCTAACCTCGTGTCTTACGCATGTTATGACTAACTTCTCACATTAGAACCTATTGTTTGCGGCCACTGGATGTGCCGGGCGGTTCCGGGCAGATTTACGCCGCAAACTCATTCTAACCTCGAGTTAGCCATGTTCATCTTTGCGGCCAATTAATTAATAATGTACCGTTTATGCGCACGCCCAATATATATATGCCAATTCAGATTATATCAATCACAGGATGATTATATCAACATAGCAGATAACAGATTTTATATGACTTAACGGATTTAACAGATTTAGCAACTTAGCAGATTTTGGCATATAACAGGTTAGGCATTTCAACCGACAAATTTAACAGATTAGGCATTTCAATCTAATTAGTAGTCTAGGAAATATAACAAAACTAGCAGTTTAGGCAACTTGGCAAATTAGCAGATTTAGCAAATTTAATATTTCTAAAGGTTCTATTTACATGCCTTGCCTAAACATAAATTAGGCCTAAGTTCATATGCCTAAATAATGTCATGATTCACAATATGATCATATACTTCCATGTTTGCATACATTTACATAGCGCAGAACATGGACATAATTTCCCCTATAACATATGTTCCAATTTTTGTTAAACTAGCATTTTACAGCAGATTCACATATAAATTATACCAAATATAACCATTAATTCCAATGCATGCCATATATCCAAAAATCCTTATTTAGGTGTAATTACAATACTAGATATCCTAATTAATGTAAATCTTAAGTTTCCATATCTTCCTTCTTTTCATGTCATGAATTATTATGCAAACTATCCCCAATAATATAAATCTTTAAACCATATCTTCTAAAAATCAGATCTTGCCTTTTTATATGCATTTTGTCCAAAGTCTCAAATCATATGCAATCTTTACAGTGGTTCCTCTTCTTCTTTTATCACAAAATATGCATAGGTCTAAAACTAGTTTATAACATATGCTATTTTTTTCTAATTAATTACAGGTCTAAATTACAACATAACTATGCATACAACATGCATAAATTATATGTTCATAGTCAAATTTATGCATCCAATCCCAAGTCATATGTCCAATATATTTTATGCCTCAGACCTAAAGTCATATATTCAATTTGGTTTTGTCAAATTTCTCATCATTCATCCCAAAACTTGCGTTCATACGTTCATCTCTTATGAGATTAGGCACAGGCTCGTGGTAGCCTAGCTATAGAAACAGAAAAGAAGAAAGGAATATAGAACAGTCACAGAAAACAGATCTAACAGAAGAGAATACAACCTCAAACTCAGATTTAAATGCATATCAAAATTATAATTAACGTTTATAGCGGAGAATTACTGTACTTGCCTTGATTGGATTAAAGAAAGAACTTGTTGTCGAATCTTTGCAGAAATTTTAATCTCTAGTTTGAATTGAGTTGCTTAGGCTGATGTTGATTATCTTCTAGTTTTAATTCCAGCAGAGCAGAGACGCCATTTTTATTTTTTTATTAGAAGAAGAGAGCAATGGAGGCTAGAGAATTGTACAAGAAACCTAGATAGAGTCTAGGGTCCTTTTTATAGGGGTAATGAACTGATTAGAACCATTGATGTTGCTTGGATTGATCGTAGCCATTCATCCTAAGGAGAGACCAATTAGAGCTTGCCACCTAGCCCTAATGACAAAGCAGACCACAGAAAATCGACCAACAGAGAATAGGCCAGCCGGGTTAGACTGGGTTCGACCTGGTCTGGACCAGGTCGACACCCCTGTCGACAGCCCTGTCGACCTGGTTAGACCAGGTCGACAGCCCAGTCGACCTGGGTACGTGAGGCGGGTGTTCTTCCGCCCTGGCCCATTGGGCCCCACTTTTAATTTTTTAAACTGTTTTATTCTGTTTGAAATTTAAATTTAATTCGGAAACTTCCGAAGGCCATATCTTCTTCATACGGACTCCGTTTTTCGAAAACTCGGACTCTATTTCGCGTATTTTTCCGAGACGAACGCAATGGCGTATCCCGTTTCCCTTAGTTCTTTGATTTGAAATTAATTATACTTTAATTTGTTAATTTCACAGTTATAGAATTTGTGGGGTGTTACATTCTCCCCCACTTAAAAGGATTTCGTCCCCGAAATCTTCAAGTTAAGAAGAATGTGTCCTACCATCCAATCATCCATCTACTCAATCATCAACCACAGGCATCCATTGTCCTTATAGACTTATAATGCTTTTATGTTTAAATGCACAGTGTGTGTTCATGTCCGTATCTAATGCAAAATCAGGCGGCCCACTGATTCAGTCGACCTCCTTAATGCGAATCATGTTAGTGCCATGAGTCCAATATATATGCAAATTTTCCTACTTGAGACATATCATTTCTAAATGAGTGCACAACTGCTCATTCATATGCAACATCCATATGCTGATTCAACCATTTTGCATCCATAAAAATTTAAAAAAATGCTCACACATCCATATGCAGTATGAGAGTGCTTTCGAGCCGATCTAGTGCCTAGTGTGTGTATATGCATCCACGAGCAACCACTAGCAACCACTTGCATCCACTTGCAACCATCAAACATAACATGTCTCAAACACATGTTTACACCCATTAGTTTCTACCTAAAGTTCAAATATTTGATCGATAGGATACAGTCGAATGATAGAAGCGAGTACAGATAGAACGAAAATTTGGTTCCCATTAGACATGGGTCCTAAGTATCGGCCCCAAAGACCGAAACCAACATCAAATTGACACCCAGAGGAAATGTCAAGACTGGAAATCCTATAAAAAGTATTTAGATATTTACAGACTACTGGTACAGATCAGGTTCCCTAATGATTCTTAGGAAGCCAAGCATGATAAAATCATACCCCACGAAAACTCAGAATGTATGCGTCATACTTGACGCCTAACACAGATATCCCTCAAAACCCCAATCTCAAACAGATGATCCATAACCCTTATGGGTCTGAGTCTATAGCGGAATTCAGAAATAATACTAGTATTAAAGTGCAGAGTATCGATTACAAAATCAAAATACCAGAATCAGAAAAAGTCTTAACTCCATAATCAGATAAAGAAATTAAACCTACTATAGAAACTTTCCTATTTCTATCCTAGCCACTAGCCTCAAGAGTGTTCGCCTGCCCTCCTTGTCCTCGTCTCTTCGGGCAGTCCCTAGTGAAGTGTCCCATCTCCCCACAGTTGAAGCAAGCGCCCTTCCTTTTTCTGCAATCCTTGTTCAGATGAGTTGAGCTCCCACAAATAAAGCACTTTTTCCCCTTCTTATCTTCAGACTTCTCATCCTTCTTTTGTGTTTCCTTTTTGGGCCCCGCTTTCTTATTCGGTGGTTCTTCTTTCTTTGTCTCTTTCGGGCCCTTGTCTTCCTCGTGCAGTAGTGCCATGTCCACCAATTTCTCGTAAGTCGCTCCCATAGGTACGTGGGTCATGGCTAAGCTGTGCAGTGGCTCATTCAATCCTTTAACAAAGCGGAGAGCCTTTTTATGCTGAGTGTTGACTAAATCTAATCCGAACCTAGCTAGTTGGTTGAACTGGTTGACGTATTCCTTGACCGTCATACTTCCTTGCTTAAGAGATAAGAACTTTTCCAGTTGTAAACTTCGTTTAGCTTGCGAGAGGAATTTTGTCTCAAACCTTGTTCTGAAATCCATCCATGTCTCAACCGGCCTCTCGGCGTTAGTGACTTCCCACCAGTAGGAAGCTTCGTCTTTGAGCAGCCATACTGCCAACTATACCTTCTGCTATCGTCCACCTCGAAGATAACGAACAGGTCCTCAGTTTCTTTGAGCCAATTCCTTGCTTCTACGAATGATTCAGTTCCTTTGAAATCCTTCCCACCCATGGCCCTAAAATCTCTACAGATTTTTGAGAAAGCAATAGCACGAGGAGGGGGTGGAGGAGGGGGATCATTTGCTGGACCTGCAGCGGCGGTCCTAGCCTCAAGATATTGACGAAACCAACCGGGTACATGAACACCCTCCGGTATCTCAGATGCTTCAGACATGCTGGAACGAAAAAGGAAAGGTTCAATACAAAAAGGACTGAAAGAAAGATATATGGCTCTTGGGGATCATGTTTTTCAAAATAAGCTTTATTTTTGAAAATACTTCCTTTCCAAAACATTTTTGAAAATAGTTTTCAAAAACTTTACCCAATCTGGTAACCTTCAGCTCTGATACCAAGTGTAACACCCCACCTCCGTTAAGGTCACTCACAAAGGGAATGCCTTAACTTTGGTGGAGCATTTTAGTAAACAGAACAGAAACTTACAAGACAGATAAAACAGTACTTGAAAAATTTTAACTTTATTACAGCGGAAACAGAAAATTAATATGGTTACATCCTTTCAATTTCAGAATTCAAGTACAAAATATCAGTCTTGTACAAAAGCGTTCAAAATGCATAGTTTAAAATCATAATCCCCATGGAACGGAAGCCATACAGAGCCAAGCCATACTTTAAGCACTTCAAGCAAAGAGAAATCCGGATCAAGCTAAAGTATTTCCCTCCATGGATAACCTGGGGGGGGGGAACGGAAGAAAGGAGGCGAAACAACAAGGGCCAGACAAAAAGTCTGGCAAGTCCAGTGACTTTCAGCATATGAACAGATAATAATAATATGATATGAACATAAAACTGGATGTGAGATAACTATAACAGGTGTAGCAGATATAACAGAAAAACAGAATGATATAAACTATTGTTTTACACTTCTCTGCACTAATACTAGTATAGCAGAATTAGGTGTCACCCTAATGTCTAAATTGAAGCAGGAACGGGTACAGAATACTTTTAACAGAAACAGAATGCTAATAATGGGCCTTTACTACCCGATCAGAAACAGACTGTAACAACCCGTAAAATCTGGGCCAGTTTAAAATTTTTATTTTGGCAATTTTAGCGAATTTTGAATATTTAAAATGAATTATTTTAAATAATATCGTCGAAAAATTTATTTTGAATAGAATTCGAACGAATATAATTATATACGTCGTCGTTAAAATATATAATAATTATATATAATTATAAAAGGAATTGAAAATGGCGCGGTAGTTCGAAAATTCGATTTCTAATTTCAAATGACTATACAGAATTCAATATAAGTCAGAATTGAACGAAACAAGAAATATTTGAATCTGTATAACTATATCTTTGTAACGAAGTTAACAAACTGAGATTTCATCTTAGAAATGATAAGATATGTCCAGTTTAAAATTAGAAATAGTCGCTGTGGAATTTATATATATTTTTATATATATAAGGCCCTTAAAAATAGCAATTTTGCAAACGACCTCGGATTTCGACGAAACCAGTTTTGTTGGGTCCGTGATGTTAAGTTATTGCTAGATTCCAAATTTCATAATTTTTCGAATCAATATGTGAGCGTGGCAAAGGAAAACGCGTTTGACCAGTTTCAGTTGATTTTAATCGACTGGAAATTGGCCATTTTACAAACGGTCTTAGAATTCGACGAAACTAGTTTTGTTAGGACCACATCGTCAATACGAAGCTAGAAAATATTTTTATGAAATTTATAGAGTTAGTATGTGACCCCGGCAATTTGAAATGTACGTTTAAAATTCAATATATAGAGTTAAATGTAAATTTAAATGAAACTGATCGAAACGATCAAATCAGCTTGCGATACATATCCCATTGTGCTCGGAATGGGGGTATTACGCTAGGGACGACAGTCGGCGGGTTCAAATCTGAGTTGAAACGGAAAGTCAACTTTAAATTGAGATAAATAAATAAATAATTAAATAAAAAAATAAAAAAAAAAAATATCCCTTCCCTTAAAACCTAGGCCCCCCCCCGTTCGTTTATCTCAGAAAAAAAAAAAAAAAAAAGAGACGAGATCCCAAATCGGGATCGGAGGAGGCCGCTCCCCAACGCGCGCCACCGCAGGTGGAGGCGCCGACCATCGCCAGGAGCCCCCCCCCCTCATCAATCGACGACGCGACACCACATCTCCCCACCCCCTGCCCTCCTCGACGAAGACGAGACGCCCCCCAGATCCGAATAGAACGCCGCCGTGACACCCGACCTTCCCCTCCTTCGCCTGAGTGATGGCGCACCCCACCCCCTCTGTAAGTCCCCTTCTTTTTTTTTATATATAACTGTTTTTTTTATTTAAATATAGAAAACTGATTTTTATAAAATTTAAAAACTGAAATGATTTTTAGAAAAGTTAAAACCTGTTTTTTTTAAAAAAAAAAGAAGAAGTTAAAAACTGAAATTTTTAGAAAAGATTTTTTAACTGAATTTTAATTAGATTAGAAAACTGATTTTTTTTAATGATTTTTATTTTAGTTTGAAAACTGATTTTTATTTTAGTTTGAAAACTGATTTTTATTTTAAGTATGAAAACTGATTTTTATTTTAAGTATGAAAACTGATTTTTATTTTAAGTATGAAAACTGATTTTTGTTTTAAGTTTTTAAAACAGAAATTTTTAAAAGATTTTAAAAACAGAAATTTTTAAAAGAATAAAAAAACTGCATTTTTAATAAAAGAGAAACTGATTTTTTTTGGAAAAAAATAAATAAAAACTGAATCTTTTAAAAGATAAAAACTGTTTTGTTTTTAAAAGGTTAAAACTGATTTTTTCGAAAAAGGATTTGAACTTTAAAAAGGAAAAATCATATTTTTATATATCGAAAGTCGAAGTAAAAATTCGATTTTTATATATTGAATAGCATCGTAAAAGTTCGATTTTTACATATGTAGAGAATACGGGTGAAAGCGACAAATAGGCGGAGATTTCTATAAAGGAAGAGTCTTGAAGTTGGATAGCTATTGGTGAGAATTTCTCACTCTTCAATTTATTTTCTAGTTATATATATATACTAGGATGCAGACGGTGCTTAGTAGCACCCGACACAATCGTCCACAGACCATGGACTTGTTTGTTTGACTGTTTGGTGATTGATTGCGATATTGGTTTGAATGTGGTTTGTGGTGTGAAAAATTGAATCGATAAATTGGTTAGGATTAGACGTGCGCCGTTATAAGGCGAAGGAGTAAGGCTAGGTTAGACTCTTACTCCAAATTTTGTGGTTTGCATAATGAAATTGATTTGATTGATGTGTGAATGGCGTGGGCCTTCACTAGTCCGGGGATAAGGCTAGGCCTCGTCCCGTTTCTAGTATCGTGCCGTTATGCCGCCGAAATTTTCTAAAATATGTTAGAAAAATAAAAATATCATTTTATTTAAAGAATGAACTGAAGAGAAATTCATATGTTGAAATAAAATGTTTTGTCGTTAAAAATATAAATTTTAACGTGAATGTGAATAAATAAAATATTCATTTGCAAACCAGATGGTTTGTTTATGTACACTTATTTGAAGGACATTGATTGGGTCGATAAATTTTACACATCGCCCAACTGCACAAATAAAATCTGTGTTTGATTGTTTGAAACCCTACACGGGTGTTGGGATGATATTTGACGTACACTAATCCCGATTGTTTAGTTGTGTGTCGATCGATTGATTGACAGACTGTTATAAGCGTTGAATATTTATATTTGATGCTTATACAGTGTAGAATGCACTTTGGATGATGGTTGATTATTCATCGTTGTTGATATATGCATGTGTTGTAGAAAATCCATATAATTAACATTATATGGTAATTGATTGGGCCTCATTCCAGTATTTGAAAAAGAAATATTTGAAAAAAAAAATATTTGAAAAAGAAATATTTGAAAAAGAAATATTTGAAATAGAATATTTGAAAATAAAGGAATATATGAAGCCGTGTTGATTAGATTGACGCCATTTTGACGTGAACGATATTTATATCGATTTTAAACGATTTCGAAATGAATTGAATTGAAAACGATTTCGAAATGAATTGAATTGAAAACGATTTCGAAATGAATTGAATTGAAAACGATTTCGAAATGAATTGAATTGAAAACGATTTCGAAATGAATTGAATTGAAAACGGTTTCGAAATGAATTGAATTGAAAACGATTTCGAAATGAATTGAATTGAAAACGATTTCGAAATGAATTGAAAACGAATTCAAATTGAATTGAAAGCAAATTGAAATGAATTCAAATTGAATTGAAATTTGAATTGAATAGAAATGAATTTTGAAACGAATTTATAAAGAAGAATTCAATTTTGATTTGAATTGAAAAGGAAGTTGAAATTGCTTTTGAAACGAATTTAAAACTATTTATATAATTCGTTTTAAATAGAAATCGACGAAATATATATTATATATATTATATATATAATATAATGGCCTGAATAGAACGCGCCGCGCCGCGGCAGTTCGCGAATTTCGACCATTTATTTCAAACGGACATTACGGGAGATCCGACCGTCGGATTCTCCTAAAACCGGAACCGTTGGGTTCGTATCGAAAAGAGCTTTCTAATGAATGTTAGAAATTTGAAATCTAACGGTTGGATTTGGAGATACGTCCAAATCAAATTCGAAAAAGGTCGCTGTAAGTGCAGTTCGATGGCCGTTAATGGAAATCGACTGTACGGGCCTTGATAAAATTATTAAAAATAGTAATAATTTGTGTAAAATCATAAGAAATGATTTGTGAAAGTTTGGGATGAAAAACTCCATATTTGAAAAGATGAAAATAGATTTTTATCGAAATGAACTAGTTTTGAACTAGAATTATAATTCTATTTATTTTTAAATAAATAAATTGAATTTGAAATGGTTTTGAAAATAGCCAAAATTTCCAATGATTGCATTGGAGTGGATTTGAATCGAAATTGTCTTCGGAATATTTCGATGTTGGAATTCGTGATATTACAGGTGTTGTTATGGAAATTTGAAAGATATATATTTGTATCGTTATTTCCAATACGACATTTGTTAGTCGTAGAATTCGATATTGAATATAAGCCGATATATTTTCTATTCAGAGCCTTGTATTGAATATCGAATGTGATTTGGGTTTGTCGTGAATGGTGTCTTCACTAACACTGTTCTTGAACCCAGTTGAGAAAAGATTAAATCTTTTTATTTAGATTTAATGAAGTGTACCAATTAAATGATATTTAATTGGAATTGAATTGGTATTGATTTTTGGGTTTATCGTGAACAGTGTTTTAAATAACACTTGTTCTTTAACCCGATAATTAATGGAATGTGATTTTGGGTTTATCGTGAATCGTGTTTTTAAATGACACTGATTCTTTAACCCAGATAATGATTAAAACTAAGTGGAGTTTTAATGAATCTTTAATTAGATTGAAAAGATCGAGAATGGAGTATCACCAGTTTTGCTCCAGGCGATAGTTAAATCTTTAATTAGATTTGAACGTGAAATTTAGAAACTAACTGTCGGTTAGCCAAGCAGAATGGTTTCCTGGATATTGATCTGATGTTGGTTTCGGCCTTCGGGGTTAATATTTGGGGAATTATTCTCTTGATTAATTTACGGTTAGTGACTAATGAATTGGAATGAGGCGTATGTTGTGTTTGTGTAACACTTATTTAAAATATACGCGAGTTATTCGGAAAGACCGGGTTTATCCCATTCTGAATAACTGATACGACGATAAGTCGAAGATGAAGATGATGGTCGAAGACCGGAGGTCTTCACGTCGTTTGGGTGATAACTGATGATCTTGATTGGGCTGTACACCCAAGAAGATGGAAACAGTTAGTGATCGTCCAGACGTACTTGGAGATCGATGGATATGCGGGGTACTAGGTGCCTCCGGTTTCGTTCAGACCCAGAACGGACTTGTAAATGGACTGTGTGTCTGACATCGGATTTCATTCTGTGTGACTGATATCGGTTGCATAGGATGGTTTGCCTGTGTGGCATGCTAAGATGCAAATGATCAAGGCTTCTGTTGAAAAGCAAAGTCTTGTGGTGACGATCAAAGCACGGCCTTTGTGGCGTAGCTTTGTGTAACGTTTACCTCGCGTGTTTCACACCAGGTATGAACCAAAAACGGGAGACGGACCTCAGGGAGGACTTGCGTTTCTTTCTAGTTAGAAGTGGCGTCAGTGGTTTTACATGCCCTGACGAGTTTGACTTATGTGGTTGTTGCTGTTGCGAGGCGCCTCGGTTATATCGGTTTCGGCCGATGCTTCTGGTCGGCTGACGGACCAGACTTACACCCCATAGGGTGGGGAAACGTAATGTTCAGGCATTTTAATCCACTCCGTGTGGACCGGCCCTGACGATCCAAGGGTCGATGCGCTCTGACCCTGTGGCTCGGGCTAGAGAGTCACGAAAACGGTTGAGGACTATCTTTTGCCTCGGTTCATAGACGGAAATCCAATTTCCAAATACGTGATCTTGCGGTTTTAGTTGTAATCCTATATATGGCGACATAGTGGGATGGGGCGCTCATGCCACCTATGATTGATACTTATGATTTGAAGTGTTTTATACACTATGCACTTATATTAGTATCAAATGATTTGTTTTAAACGTATCAAGCATTCTTTGGTTGTTATAAGGGAAAACCCTATCCTCGACTGCGTTGCATTGTGTGATGGGACCTGGGTCTTATAACAGCTTCATTTTTCTTTATTTAGCATTTCGCTGTTGTTTTATGCACTGGTATTCTTGGGAGGAAACCCGTTCCGTGTTATACGGCGTGGTCCCTTGATTTACCTATCTTTAAAAATAAAGATTAATAACTGTTTTAGTTCTCACACCAGTCACATGACTGACCTGGAGTTTATTGTTTTAACCTAAACTCTGGGTGCCCCTATTTTTGACACGGGCAGCTAGTAGTTTTGGTTTTGCAGATTTATATTCACAGGATCCTGGTTTACAGCTGGAACGATATCCGGAAAGCTTTGTATCCGTATATCTACTTCTAGTTGTGTATTGTATTATTTTCCGCTGCGATGTATTTAAATGTAATTTAAATCTCTGATATTTCTGTGTAATATTCATTTATACTCTGTATATTCTTGTAATCTGATGCATTGTTGTTATATACAATGAAATGTTCTTTTGTATGCGTTCTGTTGTGGTTTGTTCTCGAACTATCCGACGCTTTCCTTTACGGGGAAGTTGCGGGTCTTCACACAGACAGAAGAAGAAACAGATTTATCCCTATGGAGACAGAATGTGGAATTAGGTGTACACTAGTAATGGGCCTTTACCACCCGGACAGACGGTACCACACAGAAACAGACAGGTGTTACCACCAAACAGAAACAGACGGTACCAACAGAAACAGACAGAACTAAGCGTACCCTAAAACCCTACCCCAAGCGATCGGCTCCCTAATACATAAATATCCTGTGTCGGCCCCACAGTAGGGTGTATCACTCCCTAAAGTGACAACCAATTGGCACAGACCTATTTACAGATGTCACGGCGTCTTACATCCTCAGAGGCAGACCGGGATCCATGCACGCACATGACCCGGTTGGAACGCACCATCAACACCCCTCGCCATTATCAGAATGAACCACTTATAATTAGTTCAGTAAGCGTGCCCGGACCCTACTTACCGTTGGGTCAAAGTTTTGATACCAGAAAGGGTTACTGACTAATATGGGTCCCAAACAACAGATGACACAAGTAATTCCCCTCCTAACCTTGTGTCCCCAGACTAACAGATTTCATATTAACTTGTTTACAAGTTCAGACATACAGAATTCAGGTTTACTAATTCACAAATTAAGTTAACAAGTTTTCAGACTAACAGGTCAGATGTACAGATTTTTCAGATTTGTCTAACTTTGTATTGGGCCTACAAATTCATGGACGGGTTTTACTACATCTATTAATCCCTTTGGTTTAACCCTATTTTCCCCAATACGTTTTAGACGTCATTCTTATCTTAGATTTTGCATTAATTAATTATTAATGCACAGACCTCTCACATTAGGTCGGTAGCTTGTGGCCGCTGGATATGCCGGGCGGTTCCGGGCAGACTTCTGCCACAAGCCAGACCTAACCTCGTGTCTTACGCATGTTATGACTAACTTCTCACATTAGAACCTATTGTTTGCGGCCACTGGATGTGCCGGGCGGTTCCGGGCAGATTTACGCCGCAAACTCATTCTAACCTCGAGTTAGCCATGTTCATCTTTGCGGCCAATTAATTAATAATTTACCGTTTATGCGCACGCCCAATATATATATGCCAATTCAGATTATATCAATCACAGGATGATTATATCAACATAGCAGATAACAGATTTTATATGACTTAACGGATTTAACAGATTTAGCAACTTAGCAGATTTTGGCATATAACAGGTTAGGCATTTCAACCGACAAATTTAACAGATTAGGCATTTCAATCTAATTAGCAGTCTAGGCAATATAACAAAACTAGCAGTTTAGGCAACTTGGCAAATTAGCAGATTTAGCAAATTTAATATTTCTAAAGGTTCTATTTACATGCCTTGCCTAAACATAAATTAGGCCTAAGTTCATATGCCTAAATAATGTCATGATTCACAATATGATCATATACTTCCATGTTTGCATACATTTACATAGCGCAGAACATGGACATAATTTACCCTATAACATATGTTCCAATTTTTGTTAAACTAGCATTTTACAGCAGATTCACATATAAATTATACCAAATATAACCATTAATTCCAATGCATGCCATATATCCAAAAATCCTTATTTAGGTGTAATTACAATACTAGATATCCTAATTAATGTAAATCTTAAGTTTCCATATCTTCCTTCTTTTCATGTCATGAATTATTATGCAAACTATCCCCAATAATATAAATCTTTAAACCATATCTTCTAAAAATCAGATCTTGCCTTTTTATATGCATTTTGTCCAAAGTCTCAAATCATATGCAATCTTTACAGTGGTTCCTCTTCTTCTTTTATCACAAAATATGCATAGGTCTAAAACTAGTTTATAACATATGCTATTTTTTTCTAATTAATTACAGGTCTAAATTACAACATAACTATGCATACAACATGCATAAATTATATGTTCATAGTCAAATTTATGTATCCAATCCCAAGTCATATATCCAATATATTTTATGCCTCAGACCTAAAGTCATATATTCAATTTGGTTTTGTCAAATTTCTCATCATTCATCCCAAAACTTGCGTTCATACGTTCATCTCTTATGAGATTAGGCACAGGCTCGTGGTAGCCTGGCTATAGAAACAGAAAAGAAGAAAGGAATATAGAACAGTCACAGAAAACAGATCTAACAGAAGAGAATACAACCTCAAACTCAGATTTAAATGCATATCAAAATTATAATTAACGTTTATAGCGGAGAATAACTGTACTTGCCTTGATTGGATTAAAGAAAGAACTTGTTGTCGAATCTTTGCAGAAATTTTAATCTCTAGTTTGAATTGAGTTGCTTAGGCTGATGTTGATTATCTTCTAGTTTTAATTCCAGCAGAGCAGAGACGCCATTTTTATTTTTTTATTAGAAGAAGAGAGCAATGGAGGCTAGAGAATTGTACAAGAAACCTAGGTAGAGTCTAGGGTCCTTTTTATAGGGGTAATGAACTGATTAGAACCATTGATGTTGCTTGGATTGATCGTAGCCATTCATCCTAAGGAGAGACCAATTAGAGCTTGCCACCTAGCCCTAATGACAAAGCAGACCACAGAAAATCAACCAACAGAGAATAGGCCAGCCGGGTTAGACTGGGTTCGACCTGGTCTGGACCAGGTCGACACCCCTGTCGACAGCCCTGTTGACAGGCCTGTCGACCTGGTTAGACCAGGTCGACAGCCCAGTCGACCTGGGTACGTGAGGCGGGTGTTCTTCCGCCCTGGCCCATTGGGCCCCACTTTTAATTTTTTAAACTGTTTTATTCTGTTTGAAATTTAAATTTAATTCAGAAACTTCCGAAGGCCATATCTTCTTCATACGGACTCCGTTTTTCGAAAACTCGGACTCTATTTCGCGTATTTTTCCGAGACGAACGCAATGGCATATCCTGTTTCCCTTAGTTCTTTGATTTGAAATTAATTATACTTTAATTTGTTAATTTCACAGTTATAGAATTTGCGGGGTGTTACAAATATTCAATGAGAATGACTCGTTAGAGATGGGAGCAGTAGTATCCTAGAATGAGTCGGAAGAGAGTTGTCTTCAAATAAAAATGAAAACAATTTTTGTTTTGAAAATTTAAATCAATTATTCGTATTTGAATATTATTTTTATATTGATATGGACAATCAGGTATATAAAGATTTTGCGTATACGTTTGATCCACGTGTATTTGAAGTTTTAATATACTGGATAGATATAGAATCACACTCTAGTCGCCCAGGGATGATTCTGATAATGCTGCAGCGTTATCAATATTTGTGTTCGAGTTTCGAAAGTGGGATTTCCATATGATTCCAATTGACTGGCATGAGGACTAAAACTAGATAGGGCTTATTGTTGTGATTTAGCATCAAAAATCAGATTTTTGGACTATGTATCAAAGTTATGAATTTGAAAAGCTAATCAACTAATTGATTGATGGTTGTGTTGTATGATTGTTCATTTAAAACCAACATGTGAATGAAAGGTGAATTTAAGCCAATTTGAACCAAATATTGAACTGTATTGAAAATTGTTTGGAATTGCATGCATATACATGTGTATACATTGAACAAGGTCATAGCAAGGAGGTTAGAGCAGAGGAATAAAATTGTTTGCCCGACAAATAGGTACATGTTTATTGTATTTCTTAGGGTTTTTGATGATTTTATAAGCCGATTGGCTAGCCGCATGGCTGTTTCTTTTTCTTTTTGGATTGGAGAGGCCTGTATGGCAATTTCGGGATTTTCTCGGTGCTCCCATGCAGGGGAGATTACGGCGAAATTTTTCAAAAATTTAGGGTGTCAGCCAAATTTTTGAAAAATTTGAAAAGTTCTTAGAAACTAAAAAGTTGAAGAACTTAAGTTATAATGAAAATAATGAAAGTTGAGTTGATTTGTAAAACAACCTTCAGCTTTGTTCCTTTTCGGAGACGAAAAGTTTTAAGTGGGGGAGATTGTAACAACCAGGAAATCCGAACCAATTTAAAAATTTTATTTTGGCAATTTTAGTGAATTTTGAATATTTAAAATGAATTATTTTAAATAATAATGACGAGAAATTTATTTTAAATATAATTAGAACGTAAATATGTATTTGAATCGATGTTAGAATATAAATATTTATTTTTAATTTTAAAAGGAACTGGAAATGGCGTGGTTGTTTGAAAATTCGATTTCAAATTTCAAATGAATGTACAGGATTCAAAATAAACAGAAATTTGGCGAAACCAAAAATATTTGAATCTATTTGGAAATATCTTTCCACTAAATCCGAAAAATTGAAATTTCATAGTGGGAATAAAAAGTTATGTCCAGTTGAAAATTTAGAATAGTCGCTATGGAATTTAGGCCCTTAAAAATGGAAATTTTGCAAACGACCTCTGTTTTCGACGAAATCACTTTTGTTGGATCCGGGATGTCAAGTTATTACTAGATTCCAATTTTCATAAATTTTGAAATCAATATGTGAGCGGGGTGCATTTAAACGCGTTTGACCAATTTCAGTGGAATTTAATCGACTGGAAAATGGCCATTTTTTAAATGATCTCAGAATTTGACAAAATTAGTTTTCTTGGGACCGTATCGTCAATACGAAGCTAGAAAATATTTTTTGGGGATTTTTGGGGTCAGTATGTGGCCATGGTAAATTGAAATATGCGTTCAAATTCAATATATTGATTTATATTTTGATTTTGATGGAAACTGATCGAAACGATCAAATCAGCTTACGATACATATCCCATTGTGTTCGGAATAGGGGTAATTAGCTAGGAATGACAGTCGGGGGGTTCGATTTCGAGTTCGAAATAAAAGGTAACTTTTTTGGGTTAGAAATAAAATAAAATAAATAAATTATATCAAACCCTCACTTTCTCCCTTTCTCATTCCCCCCAGGTCAACGCTCAGAATAAAGAATAGAAAAAAACCTAACGCTACCCGTCACCCAACCCTTTATCCCTCTATCCGA
Source organism: Allium sativum (assembly GCA_030737875.1). Lineage (NCBI taxonomy): Eukaryota > Viridiplantae > Streptophyta > Magnoliopsida > Asparagales > Amaryllidaceae > Allium > Allium sativum. The sequence continues at coordinate 1,028,639,765 of CM060909.1, forward strand.
CCGTCGCCTCCAACCCTGGTCGTCGCACCTCCGGCCAGCGAGCCGCCCTTACCCCCCTTCTGCTCCTCCGCTATCCCTCCTCTTCCCAGCGCCCTTTCCAAAATCCATAGCCCCTTTTTCTCCAATCAATGACCACCACAGCCACTGTAGTGACTGTCGCGCACAAGGCACCACCGTGAGCATCTGGACCACCCCCTCCACTGCCTACAGCTCTAGCGCGAGCCACGTCAGCCCCCACACCTCCGACCAAAATTCTGACGACTACAAATTTTATTTTATATTTTATAAAATCAGTTTTCTTTAAATATAAAATAGAATATATAAAATCAGTTTTTTTATTTATTTAGCTTAATAGAAATTCTGGTTTTCTTTTCTTTTTAGTTTATAAAATAAGGTTTTTAAAATGAAAAAGTTGTGATTTTTAGTTATAAAAAGAAATGACTTTTATTAATAAAATTTGATTTATAAAAATGAGTTTCTTTTATGTATATGAAAACATTGATTTCTTTAACAGAAAAGAAGAGATTTTCATTGATTTCTTAGTTTAGAAAAATTAGATTTTCCATTGTAGAAAGATATGATTTTTCTATATTCATATAGCGAAGAAAGATATGATTTTTATATATACATATAGCGAAGAAAGATATGATTTTTATATATTCATATAGCGAAGAAAGATATGATTTTTATATATCATATGGTGAAGAAAGATATGATTTATATATATATAAGCAGTGTAAAGATTTGATTTATATATATTTACATAATAGAGATAATAAAAATATGATTTTTATATAATAGAGATAATAAAAATATGATTTTTACACAATAGAGATAATAAAAATATGATTTTTATATAATAGATATAATAAAAATATGATTTTTATATAATAGAGATAATAAAAATATGATTTTTATATAATAGGGATAATAAAAATGTGGTTTTTAATATGAACAGCATAGAGAAGATTGCATTGAAATTTTTGAGCAAATCCAGACGGTTCAAAAATTCAGAAATAAAACAGGAGGAGTGGAACCCAAAGGTGAGAACTCCTCACTGTAATTTTCTTTATACAGTTATTTATTATGTAACTGCATATATGAAATGTTCCCCGTCGTCCACAGACCATGGATGACTTGTTTGTTTGGTTGTGTAGTTTATTGGATTATTGGTTTGAATTTGGTTGTTTGGATGAAATGGAATTGAATAGAATTGGTATGTGTATGGTGCAGGCCATTATTAGACTGGCGATAAGGCTAGGCCTTATCCCGTTTCTAATATCGCGCCGTTACGCCACTAAAATTTTCTTAAATATTAGAAAAATAAAAATATCAATTTTATTTTGTAAATGGACCGAATAAATATTTTATCGTTAAAAATATAATTTTTAACGTATGTGAATAAAATAAATATTCATTTACAAATCAGACGATTTGTTTATGTACACTGATTTAACTGATATTGATTGGGACGATAAATTTTACACATCGCCCAACTGCACAAATAAAATCTGTGTTTGATTGATTTGAAACCCCACATGGGTATTGGGATGGAATTAGACATACACTAATCCCAGTAATTAGCTGTATGCCAATCGATTGATTGACAGGTTGTTATAAGCGTTAAATATTTATAATTAATGCTTATACAGTGTAGATGCACTCTGGATGATGGATTGCTGTTTTCATTGTTGTTATACACATTTGTTGTGTGAAATTCATATAGTCAAATTATATGGTAATTGACCGTGTTTAATTCGAGTTTAGAAAGAATGAATATTTTAAAATAATGATTATTTTAAAATAAAGAATATTTTAAAATAATATTCAAAAAAGAATCAAAATGTGATTATGATGTCCGATTTGGGATGGACACGAATATATTTAAATATATGAAGCCGTATTGATTAGATTAACGCTATTTTGACGTGAACGATATTTATATCGAATTTATTCATTTTTATAATGAATATCAAAAAGAAATTGATTTCAAAATCTATTGTTTTGAAAATACTATCATTTATATATCGATGATATGGAATATTCAATTTTGATAAGAAATCTAATAGGAACATGAAATCGTTTTGAAAACTAGTTTAAAACGATTTATAAAATATGTTTTAAAAAGGGAATCGACGAAATATATATATTATATATGTTATATATATATATAATATAATGGCTTGAATAAAACGCATCGCGCTGCGGTAGTTCGCGAATTTCGACCATTGACTTCGAATGGACATTACAGGAGATTCAATCGTCGAATTCTCCTAAAACCGGAACCGCTGGGTTCGTATAAAAAAGAGCTTTCTAACGAATATTATAGATTTGAAATCTAATGGCTGGATTCGGAATTATGTCTAAATCAAATTTGGAAAAGGTCGTTGTAAGTGCAGTTCGATGGCCGTTTATGGAAATCGACTGTACGGGCCTTGATAAAATTATTAAAAATATTAATAATTAGTGTAAAATCATAATAAATGATTTGGAAAGAACTGGGATGAAAAATCCCATATTTAAAAAGATAAAAATAGATTTTTATCGAAATGAACTAGTTTTGAACTAGAATTATAATCCATTTATTTTTAAAATAAATAAAGTGGATTTGAAATGGTTTTAAAAATAACCAGAATTTCCAATATACAAAATGGAAATCGAAATTGTCTTTGGTATAATTCGATGTTGGATGTCGTGATTACACAGATATTGTTATGGGAATTTGAAAGATATATTTATATCGTTATTTCCAACACGATATTTGTTGGTCGTAGAATTGGATATTGAATATAAGCCGATATATTTTCTACTCAAAGCCTTGTATTTAATATCAAATAGGATTTGGGTTTTTGTGAATGGTGTCTTCATTAACACTGTTCTTAAACCCAGTTGAGAAAAAGGTTAAATCTTTTTATTTATATTTAATGAAGTATACCAATTAAATAATATTTAATCGGAATTAAATTAGAATTGATTTTTGGGTTTATCGTGAACAGTGTTTTAAATAACATTTGTTCTTTAACTCAATAATTAATGGAATGTGAATTGGGTTTGTTGTGAACTGTGTTTTAATGACATTCGTTCATTAACCCGATTTGCAATGAAATGTGATTTGGAATTTATAAATCTTTTGTTAAGATTTAAAGGATATTTTCCAAAGTAAAGGTTTCCAATTTAAATAAAATAAATTGGAATGGAATGGAATTCGATTTGGTAATAATCGAAGTGAATTTCTGTGGATGAGGACTGCTAATATATTGGAATTTAAAAGGCTTTGCCGTTATTCCGTTTATATTGTTAGTCGGATATGGAAGTTTATATCGATTATATATATATATATATCGATTTGATTTCCATGAAGATTCCATCGTTAATGGAATGTGATTTTGGGTTGTCGTGAATGATATCTTTAATAATATTGTTCTTAGACCCAACGAAGTTAAGAAAATCGGAAACTAACTGGAGATTAGTTAAGTTGAATGATTTCCTGGGTATTGATCTGATGTAGTCTCGGCGTTCGGGGTTATTACTTAGGGAATTGTTCACTTGCTAACATGCGGTTAAAAGCTGATGGAATAGAATGTGATTTTGGTTTATCGTGAACCGTGTTTTAAATGACATTGGTTCCTTAACCCAGTTAAAGACAGGATATGATTTCCCAAGTTAAACAATCATTAATATTGATTTTTGGGAGGATTAAAACCAAGTGGAGTTTTAATGAATCTTTAATTAGATTGAAATGATCGAGAATGGAGTATCACCAGTTTTTCTTTAGGCGATAGTTCAATCTTTAATTAGATTTGAACGTGAATTGGTAATTTAATTTAACATAACACTGTGGTGTTAGATGTGAAGTATTACCGGTTTTACTTCATATGATGAATAAGTTGGGATTGGGAAATTGAAATAAGTGATTACTTCGGAAAGGTTCGCAAATCCCGACTAGTTTGGATAAACCATAATTTGGTTTGAATTGGTATTAAAAAGAAGATTAAAGAATAAATTTAAAGAATTTATCTTTGGTAAAATTAATGGGATCCTTTCCTAAAGTATAACAATATTTGAATAAAGAAATATTCTGGATTGGAATGAGGTGTACATTGTGTTTATATAGCACTTGTTTATTATATACACGAGTTATTCGGAAAGGCCCGGTTTATACCCATTCTGAATTACTGATTCGACGATATGTCGAGGATGAAGACGGATGTTAAAGACCGGAGTCTTCACATCGTTTGGATAATTGCTGATGATCTTGATTGGGCTGTACACCCAAGAGGAGGGAATCAGTTTGTGATCGTCTAGACGTACTTGGAGATCGATGGATATGCGAGGAATCAGGTTCCTCCGGTTTCGCTCGGACCCAGAACGGACTTGTAAATGGACTATGTGTCTAACATTGGATTTTATTCTGTGTTGATCATCTCTATTAAATATATATCTTTTTGACGGCGGAGAATTTATTCTCTTGCTTAACGCCCTTCTGTAGGACATACGAGCTCAGAGGTTATATATCGATAGACATCAGTTGCATGGCGTGAATTGCCTGTGTGGCATGCTAAGATGCAAATGATCAAGGCTTCTGTTGAAAAGCAACGTCTTGTGGTTGATGATCAAAGCACGGCTTTAATACAGCGTAGCTTTGTGTAGCGTTAATTCGCGAGCCTCACACCCCAGTGTGAACCAGAAACAGGAAAGAACTGTAGGGAGGGCATGCGTTTCTTTCTAGTTAGGAGTGGTGTCAGTGGTTTTACACGCCCTGGCATTTTACTTATGTGGATGATAGATTGCGAGGCGCCTCGGTTATGTCGGTCGATCCGGGTTTGATGGAGTCATTTGGCTCATTGACGCCCCATAGGGCGGGGAAATGCATTGCTCAGGGTTTAAGTTTAATCCACATCGAGTGGACCGGCCCTGAAGATCCAAGGGTCACTCGAGGTCTGATCCTGAGACATGGGCTAGACCGTCTCGAAGCGGTAAGGACGATCCCTTGCCTTGGTTCACGGACGGAAATCCAACTTCCAATACGTTGCATTTCGGTTTTGATTGTAGAGCCTAGTATTGGCGATATGATATATGGTACCCATGCCGCCTAGAATTGATACATTTATATTTGAAGTTGTTTTATACGCTATGCACTTATAATAGTATCAAGTGATTTGTTTTAAACGTACCAAACATGTTTGGCTATTATAAGGGAAAACTCTATCCTCCGGCTTGCGTTGCATTGTGTGATAGGACCTGGGTCTTATAATAGCTTCATTTTTCCAAAAAGCATTGCGATGTTTTGTTATATGCACTGGTATTCTTGGGAGGAAACCTGTTCCGTGTTATACGGCGTGGTCCCTTGATTTACTTTATTTTAAAGTAAATTTTTAAATAACTGTTTTAGTTCTCATACCAGTCACATGACTGACCTGGAGTTTATTGTTTTAACATAAACTCTGGGTGCCCCTATTTTCTACACGGGCAGCTAGTAGTTTTGGTTTTGCAGATTTATATTCACCGGATCCTGGTTTACAGCTGGAATGATATCCGGAAAGCTTTGTATCTGTATATCTCCTTCAGTTGTGTTTTGTATTATTTTCCGCTGCTATGTAATGAATTGTAATCTCTGATATTTTATGATGTGTAATATTTATTCTTACTCTGTATATTCTTGTACTCTGATGGAATTGTTGTAATAAGCAATGAAATGTTCTTTTGTTTGTGTTCTGATTCGTCTTGTCCTCAGGGAAATCCGTTCTTCCTCTCCTCTTTAGAGATCGGGGAAGTATCGGGTCCTTACACCTTTATTTATATTATAATATAAAAGTATGTATAGTTGGGTATGTGCTGAAAACAGGTGCGCAGTGTCTAGAGGGTACGGTTCCTTAAGCACTAAGGAATAGGGTTGAGTTTTGTTTTCAAACATGGACAGCTGAGCGTGCACAAATAGGTTGAGTTTTCTTGTCACGTTAACGTATTTGCTAGGCTGGAATAGGGCTGTGCGGACCTTGTTTTACTTAAGTATAAAGTATATATATTTTATTTAATACACGGTTACTTTATTTTACCGCTAACCATTATTTATCATTAACCATTTAATATACGTACAAATTCATGCAAACTCCAAATGAAATAAAAATAGACATACCACTATGTCTCAACGTTCTGGTTCCAATTAAATTAATTTCGTTGGAAACGGACTCCGTTTGCATAACGTCGCTATTTTAAATTTATCGGTTCACCTTTAAACTACGCGTACCGATAAAATAACTCTGATTGGTTACCAACTGGAATTCTAGAAATAATTAGCTATACGTATTCCAATAAAATTCGTTTCGTAGTTTAATTCGATCGAGATCTCCCGTTACGCCCAAATATCTTTTAAAACGAATTAAATTTTATTAAACTAAACGATATAATTTATAAACGATTTTATAGCGACTATTTGAAAATTTGAATTGGACATAACTAACAAACTATAACACGAAATCTCCATTTTTCTCTTCCATTGGAAAATTACAATCAAATTGATCCGAATGATTCTTGTTTCACAGAATTCCGACTTATATATGATTCTGTATATTCAATTGAAGTTCAAAACTCAAATTACAAACTACCATGCTATTTCAAGCTCGATTTATATTTATATATAAATTAAACTTTTAAACTTCATTTTATAAATGAAATATATATTTTAAATCCATTTAAATTTCCAAATCGATATTTAAAATAATAAAATATATTAAATATCTGATTATAGAAAATACGGGACATTACAGGTTAAAATGAAAGGTAAAAGCTTCTTATTTGACCCAATAGAGGAGGATCACGTGGCTTATTCCACTAATGTCAGCATCACTGAAATTTGGCATAAGAGGCTCGGGTATTGTAATCTTGAAAGAAAGTTGAAAATGAAGAACAATAACATGATAAGAGCCCAACCAAATTTTGATGACCATATACCAAATTGTTATGCATGTCGATTTGCTAAACAAAATAGGATGTCATTTCCAAAATCAACCTAGAGGCCATCTCAAAAGCTACAACTAATTCACATTGATGTAGCTGGACCATTAAAAACACCATCACTACAAGGTAACATCTATTATATTGTTTTTATTGATGATTTCACACGGATGTGTTGGATTTTTTTCATGAAATATAAATCAGAAGTGGTTGTAGTCTTTTGGAAGTTTAAGAAAATGGTGGAAAACCAAAGTGGCTGCAAAATTCAAGCTGTGAGATAAGACAATGGAAAGGAGTATACCTCTGTAGGATTTGATCTGTTTTGTGAGGAAGCTGCCATTCAATATCAACTCACGGCTCACTACACTCCAGGACAAAATGGAGTTAGTGAAAAGAGAAATAGATATGTAATGGAGATGGCGTGATGTATGTTGCATAAAAAGAGCTGCCTAAGAAGTTTTGGGAAGAGGCTGCTAACATAGCAGTTATTTTGCAAAATTGACTTCCAACCAAAGTTTTAGAAAATAGAACTCCATTTGAAGCTTGGAATAGCTATAAACCTTCAGTAATTTTTTTGAAAGTGTTCGGTTGTGTATGTTTTGTTTATGTTCCCAAAATTAAGCGTGACAAACTCGATAATAAGGCAATTTCTGGATTCTTCATGGCTATAGTTCAGTTTCCAAAGACTACAAAGTCTATCATCCACAAACAGGAAATATTACAATTACCGGAGATGTACACTTGAATGAAGATGAGCAATGGGATTGGAAAAAATCACAAAATACAAATGAATTCTCACAAGATCAAACAAATAAGTCTTCTCAAAAGCAAACAACAAATCAGTGGCAAGATGAACTAGAAGACGATCTTCCTGTTAGAGGCACAACATCACTTACATATATCAGAGATGTAATGTGGCAATATATGAACCTGCTAGAGATGAAGAAACTCTCAAAGAGTCAAAATGGAAGAAAACAATAGAGGAGGAGATGTCAATAATTCAAAAGAATAAAACTTGGGAATTAATAGATAAACCTGAAGAAAGAAAAGTTATTGGAGTAAAGTTGGTGTATTGAACAAAGCTTAATGCGGATGGGTCTATCAACAATCATAAGACCAGGCTTGTAGTTAAGGGACATGCTCAAGTTTTCGATGTTGATTATTCTGACACGTTTTCTCCTATTTCTAGATTATACACAATTAGAATGCTATTTGCTATTGCAGCACAAAATGGGTGGAAGGTTTTTCATTTAGATGTGAAATCATCTTTTTTAAATGGAGTTCTACAAGAAAAAATATATGTTGAGCAGCCAAAAGGAATTATTATTCAAGGCAAAGTAGATAAAGTCTACTTGTTGAAAAAGGCACCCTATGGCTTAAAACAAGCACTTAGAGCTTGATACAACAAGGTAGATGATCACTTGCTAAGCCTAGGCTTCATCATAAGCTTGTATGAGGCCACTCTTTATGTTAAACAGAAGTGCAATGATATTCTTATAGTGTCACTTTACATTGATGATCTTTTCATAACAGGAAATAATGCAGGTTTGGTAGATGAATTCAAACAAGAATTGATGCTGGTATTTGAAATGACTGATCTTGGTCTTATGACTTACTTTCTTGGGATTGATGTGAAACAAAGTCAAAATGAAGTATTTATCTATCAAAAAAAAAATGTAAAAGAAATCTTGAAAAAATTTCAGATAAAGGAGTGCAAAGCAACAACACACCAATGAATTAAAAAAAGAAGCTGAAAAAGGATGATGGGACTAATAAAGTTGATGAGGGATATCTCAGAAGTTTAATTGGTTGTCTTATATGTCTTGCTGCAATATGACCTGATATTCTATTTGTTGTGAGTCCCTTATCTCGATATATGCATTGTGCTAGTAAAATGCATTTAACAACAGCAAAAAGAAAACTAAGATATATAAAAGGTATTGTCATTTGTGGTATCAAGTTTGGGAAATGTCAAATTTTCAAATTATATGTATTTTCAAATAGTGATTGGGTTGAGTCTGTTGATGATATGAAAGTACAATAGGATTTTGTTTCAGCATGGGGTCAGGAATTTTTTTCTTGGTGTTCAAAGAAGCTGGAGATTGTAGCACAATCTACTGCAAAGGCAGAATTTATCGGCGTAGCAGCAGTGAATCAAGTTCTTTGGTTGAAGAAAATTACGTGTGATATACACATGAAACAAAAAGATAACATAAAGATCATTATTGACAATCAAGCTTCAATAGCAATCTCTCACAATCAGGTGTTTCATGGGAAAACCAAGCAATTCAACGTCAAGATTTACTTTCTCAGAGAGACGCAAACAAATGGAGAAGTTAAGTTAGTTCACTGTAAATCTGAAGATCAGGTAGCAGATTTGTTTACAAAACCTCTTCCCGTAAGCATGTTTGAACTTCTAAGGGAAAAATTGGAATCTACAGTCTCTAAAGCAAGGAGGAGTGTTAGAATTGCTTCAGGACTGCTATCAGTGCAGTATGGACTATTTTATTTTATATGTTTTAATAATTTAGATACATTGTTGTCAATAAAAGATCCTATTCTTTAGCAGTGACAAAAGGATCGGTAGCTCAATTTTAGCAGTAACTTTCTATATTTCAGTTCGAATTTTTTGTTTCAATTTAAGATATGAAGCGTGTTATTAATAAAAAGGAAGATTTTTCTTTTGCTGGCTACAATTCTTCTCTGCAATATATAATATTTTTTTTCAGCCTTCAATGTTATAGGCAATGGCCACTGCTTAATTGCTTTAACCTTGTCGCTACTACTTTATTTGACATAATATGCCTCAAGTATTCAAGAAGTCCTTTGGCAAATGAGCACTTAAATGATTTCGTAACTAGTGAATTGTCCTTCAGCATCCATGAAGTCAACTGAAAATGCTACATATGTTAGACATTGTCTAGCTATAAATAAGTAGTCGTCAAAATATACAAGCACAAACTTTCTCACTTAGGATTTAAAAATGGTATTCACAAAAGAATGGAAAACAGAGTGTGACGGCCCGCCCCGCACCAACCGAGATTTACTCCAAAAATTTGCGCTGTACACATGTCCAATTAGCACGGAACGGTCGTCAGAAGAAAAGAAAGAAGATGAAGAATCAATAAAGAACCTGTAGTATGTCTCACAACGCATGGAATAAAATATAATCATAACATATACTTGACACAAAACAGGTGAAACAGTGCATAAGATGAAAACAAACTATCATAGCAGCGGAAAATCGAAATACAGCTTATGTTCCACAACATCATTATTACAACTTTTAAAACTGTCTCAAAAGCAAGATAAGGAAGGCACACTACTAATTCCCAAGTAGTGACCACCAACGACACAGGGAGAATATCTACATATATATCATACGTGGAAGCCTCCTGCTCGCCTCCGGATCAGCGACTCGTGCATCACCAGCTAACCTGTCTCTAGTCTGCTCGTTTAGGAGCACCCAGAGTAATAAGAAGAGACATAAAACTCTGGATCAGACAAAAGTCTGGTATGAGCGATAAGCAGCTAAACAGAACAATAACAGGTATACTAAACCATACCTGAACCTGGACCTACAACCAAAGAGTTAGCACTACGTACTGTACAACGCTCTAAGGTGCTACTAACATACGGTGTACAAGTATACGGGGGTGGGGGTGTGCATGTCATAGTGATGGCAAACAATCAAGCATAGCAACCATCCTCACATCTCTCACTCAGTGCGTAAAGCATACGATATCCACCACTTCGATCACCCAATACTTTGCTATGATCACTCTGCCCTATGAAGTCACAATGGCTTCACTGCACTGATCCATAGCCACTAATCCTTCGCTATGTCCACTTTACCCCACTCACCCCACTGCACTGGCTCATAGCCTTACTAATCCTTTACTATGTCCACTCTGCCCCATGGAGTCACAACGGCTCCACTGCCCTGGCTCATAGTCTTAATACGATCACTTTGCCCCTCGAGTCACGGTGACTCTACTGCACTGATACGTAGCCCATCATTCCTTTTCAGTGGTGAATCGAAGTTATGAATGTCGACAACTCCTTAGCACATGTCCCGCAGACCAATCATGAAGTGAACTCATTGGTTCCCAACTGGATCCTGAGCTCTAACTCCCATTTGGACTACCTTTGCATCTCGGGTTATTGGTCATCACCGGATCGGTCTTCATTCAGTTCATGATCATCATATAGGCTCGGGTTCATATTAGTTCATAGCACCCTCTCTAGATCGGTTCGGAACGGATGACCTTCTCCCATCGGTTCGGATCGGAGGACCTTCCTCCAACGGTTCGGATCAGATGACCTTCCTCCTGGCTTGGTGGAAAACTCCTTTGGTTCGGTCCTTCTCCCCAAGCACTCCGGATCGGGTCGGGTCTCTCGAGCTTCTCCATGGTGTATCGGTTTGGGTCGGAGTGACATGCAAGGGGCAGATAGGGTCGGGGTTCGGGTCCAGATCGTCTTGTGGATACAACAACTTGGAGGGCGGTTCGGTTCGGGCTCTTTTCTCCGATCCGATCCGGATCGGCCAAACTCCTGCACTTTTTCCAGCGACTGTTTACGCCATTCCACGGCGTTTTCGACCAATCTAACTATTCTAAACAATTACAATTCATACCAAACAGTCATAGGAACATATAACATCAACTACAAATATCAAAACAATATCTTGATAGGTTAAAATAGATCAAACATAGCCAAAACCCCATATTTTCCCTTAAGCGTGCTTAAGCAAAACTAATGATATAATTAGTAAAATTTAACCAAATTAACCCAAGTTTCTAATAGAGGTCTAAAACATTATTTAAGAATTTATAAATATTTTTCAGATTTTATTTACGTTTAAAAACGCTAATTAACACTAATCAACACTAATTAGCCATAATTAGTGTAAAAGCAAGCTAATCACTCACCTTAGCCATAAATAGACCTTAGATCTGAAATAAATCTCTGATATGGCATGAGTACCAATGTTAAACAGCAGCTCTAATCTTGATTTGGTGAAGATCTGCCTTGATTTGATGTTGCTAAGCTTAATCCTTGATTAAAAAGTGATTTGGAGGTGATTTAGAGGTTGGAGGCCATTTTTAGGGTTTCTAAGAGGTAAGTGGAGGCTAGAAAACTGAAATGGAATAAAACCCTAACTCTTTTCAGCCTCCTCATAACCCTAATCCCGAAATGGGTTATTGTCCCGTTCACTAATCTCCCTATTTGGCCCGGTTAAGCAGTTTTTCACTTTCCAAACCTTATTTCAGCCATTTCTCTTAAACAGTAAGTCCTTTTTCCACATGTGACCACTCTACGGAAAGGTAAACCAATATCTGAAGCCAATGGAAGTGGTTTCAGGTAAAAACTCCTTTCCAATCAAAAGTTATGTGATTCATAAAATAGATCATCCACAAAGGTATTAAAATCTTTGATGGTGAGGATATTCGAGCTCCTGTAATCTACACACAATCTCCAAGTTTCATCTTTTTTTCATGACCATAACTATGGTGAACAGTGAGCACTATTGCTGGGTCTGATCACTCCATAATCTAACATTTTTTGTATGATATTTTTTAATCCATTCTTTATGACATGTGGGAGTTCCTATAAGATTTGAGACAAACATGATTTGAACCATGTAATAGGTGTGTTTGGTGGCTTTGGGATCCATTAGGAGGTAAATTTGGCAATAGTTTGATGACTTGTAGAAATTGTTGTGGAATGTTGGCAATGCTTAGTTAGAATTAAGGTTTTTGATTTCATTTCTATGGTGCGTAATATCATAGTTCACTGCTCTTTAGTATATTCCCTGTTGAACCCTCTTTGAAAGCGATATCATCCAATGTCTTCATCCATTAAACTCACAACATAACTTGACAACCTTCAAAAGGAAGCAATAGATCTATTGGCATGATACACTCTTGGCATTTAAGTACAATCAGCCTATAAATTTCAAACACTTGGAGTCATTCCCCACTAGTTATCATCACCTCATAAGTTCTTGAATACATAGTCGATCAGGATATAAACTTGTATTCCTTAAATAAAACCATTTATAATAATTGTATGTAGGAAGGGTATTTCATACATTGCATGGAATGTAATAGCTAGCTTTTCTTCATACTGAATAGTTTCAGAAACTTCTTTATTGTTAGCATCCATGTCTTCATCATATACTTCTTCATTCCCCAAGTCCATAACTCCTTTAAGTATACAAACCTATTCATTATTGCATTGGTAACCAATATGCCACCTTTCACTGCACCCACGGCATAGATTTTTCCTTTTTTTGATTTCAATTATTTCTTTAGGCATTAGCCCCTTAATCCTGGCATGGTTTTCTAACGAGTTTCTGGTAGGATGACTTAAATTTTTGGGTGGTATAGATATGGTAAGTCTTGGTGGCAAAGGTTTGTAAGGGAAGGCTTGAAAGTAAGGGTTCGGTTTATTTTATTTCTTCGCATTGTTGTACTAATTCTCAAAGATTTTGGTCCTGCTACTGCCTCCTTGAAGTTTTTGGTTTATAGGAATCAACATCATAGCTTTGTCCATATACAAAATTTATCAAACACATAATTCGGGTGCGAAGCGATCAAGGAGAATTTGTAGTTGTTCAAATATGACAAGACTAGCTTACACAGTAGTTAGTTGTTTTAAATTTGCAACGGAACCTAATGATTTCCTCAATTCATGGGAACAAACATAATAACAATCTCCTCTTTGGAAATATTCCACAACTTGTAGTTTTTGACATTCATTTATACCATTTATATGCATCTTGCTTGAGATGGATTTTTTTTTCTTTTTTTGCACCCATTCAACTTTAGGTGCTTGATGATACCCAAAGAGTTGTCCCATTTGTTCCAACCATTCAATGAATATATGATCTCTCGAGTAGGTGAGGAATTCAAGTTTCGTGTATGCTGCAAGAGTTTGTAAGAAGATAGTATGACTGGTGATGGATCAAATTTTGGTTCATATTCAGAATAATTTCTTGGAGATATTCTCTAAAGTGGCATTACATATGACTGCGATTTTGACTGGTATATAAGGTCTGAAGGTGAACTTTGATTGTTCTTTAGGCCTTGCAATACTGCTTTATGTTCCAGAATTTTTTTATTTATAGGATCGATGGAATGGACAGATGCTTCTTGCCTGTCATCTTAAAAAGAATGAATACTCAGCGGTTCGGATAATATCTTTTATATCTACCATTGGGCTTGTGCTTTCAACCAATACTATGTATTATTATTAACGTGAATGGGCTGCGAAGCCTTGTACAGAATTATTACTGTTGCTTACAACATGTATATAAAGCATGGTATCACTTGTTTCGTTCATCAATCTATTCTATACAATTACAATCTTTCAAGAGAAATAAAAGTTAGAACATTTCTCTTGTATGGTATCAGAGCTCACAACCAAACGACAATATTATATAGAAAATTTTCATACCAAGAAAGCTTTTAAATCAATACAGGGAGTGAAGAAGGTGTTGTTTTTGCTTCTTAGAGAATTCTCATCATCGAAGACATACCTTCCATCACAAGTGCATGATTGTTCTTATCCTTCGTTGCCTCGCTATAAATTGATCAGAGAATACTCGCTTTCACACATTTCGGTTGCAACGTTGATTATCGAACCAGTGTCTTCATCCGATCAGTGTATTTCTCCAGTTTTTGGTTGCACAGAAAGTCAATATCGACTTCTTTCCATCCTAGAAACCATTTTCCGACCATCTATTGGTTTCTGGTTGTGGAGAAAGTATATACTATTGGTTTCTGGTTGTGGAGAAAGTATATACTATTGGTTTCTAGTTGTAGAGAATGTATATATATCAACTTTCTTGTCGTCCAAGAAACAATTTCCGATCATCAGCCATTCCTGATTCTATACTTTCACACCAAACATGGCAGGAAACAATGAAGCATTGAGTTTTTCCACATCCAGGGTTGAAGCTAGCAGTTCCACCACCAATTGCATCACCCTGATCAAGCCAAAAAGCAATGTAATCAATATCCCATTGGATGAAGATAACTATATGCTTTGGAAATATCAAGTCGCTACAGCATTAAGGGGATATGGCCTTCAAGAATATATCATAAGTACAGTTACTATTCCACTTGCTATGGTCATGGATAAAGATGGTAACCTTATTAATAATCAAGATTACATAATGCATAAAAAGCAAAACAGCCTACTTGCATCATGGCTGATATCATCTGGAAGTGCAAATTTATTATCTCAAATTATATGATGCACTACATCATATGAAATTTGGAATGCTATATAACAAATTTTCATTTCACAATCAGCATCAAGAATTATGCATTATCGTACTCGACTGCAATGTATTAAGAAAGATGGTATGTCACTGATTGTGTTTTTGACCAAAATTAAGACTCTATGTGATAGATTAGGATCAACAGGCCATAAAGTATCAGAAAATGAACAGGTTTTTTACATCACTAGTGGTTTAGATGATGATTATGAATCTGTTGTCACATTTATTGCATCACAAAGAGTTATTCTAGATCTGCAATATGTTCACTCGACTCTTCTTGTACACAAGGGAAGAATAGAGAAAAAAAATGTCTCAAACAGATTATTCAGTTAACTATGTTGCTACTTCCAAAGGCAAGAATGAGTCAAGAAACAATACTGGTCAAAATAACAACCAAGAACCCAACATCTACAGGGATAGTCAGCCCTAAAGTGTAAAGGCAGGGGCAGATGGAGTGGTAACAATTGTGTTAAGTGTTAAATATGTGAAAATTTTGGTCACATTGCTTGTAGATGATATTTCATATTTAATTCTAAATTTAATGTGGTAAGAAAAGGTCAGTCAAATCAAGCTAGACCTAATGTTAACATGGCACATATCGATCGACAAAGAAACATTTCAGAAGGCAACAAAGGACAAGCAAATAATGTTGATGATTCTACCAGGTCTAAAGATATAAATCTAGATGACTGGTATCTAGATTTAGGTGCGAAACTTAAATATTGGCAATAAAAGCTATTCAAGTACGCAAGCCATATGTATGGGGAATGGTGAAATGATAAGAATATCTCATATTGGTAATGGTTTAATCAATGGTAAGAGACAACTATATCTCAATAATTTATTACATGTTCCAAAATAAAGAAAAATTTACTTAGTGTCTCACAATTTGCCAATGATAATCACGTGTACTTTGTGTTTCACCACAAATATTGTGTTGTTAAGGACCTAATTGATGATAATGTATTACTACAGGGTAACATGGAAAATGGGCTATACATATTCAACAATTTCAAGACCAGAAATAACACATGTTATGGCAAACATTGTTACAATGTTGAATTTAATGCTAAGGACAATGTGAACCTTTTTAATATCTGGCATAGAAAGCTTGGCCATCTATAACAGCCCACATTTTACGTATCGGAAGATCGTAAAATATTTTTATTTTATTCTCTGAGGGCTGGATCATTCTCGTCTTTTGGTATGTTGCTTATGGGAATGTGAAACATGTCCGTAATTTTTACCAATTTTGATTGTGACCATTTTTTCCCCTGTCAGTCTTGTACAGGGTATAACTTTTGACTCAAGTCGAATCAGAGGGTGAGACATATGCCATCGGAAAGGAATCGATGATTTCCTTTCTTTAGAGTGGTTACGTTAAAAATTTGTCTCAACAGTTTGGGAGAAATTGATGTTTTAAGGTTTTCTAGTTGGTTGTCCAGATTTTGGGAGTCTAATGGGCTGATTTGGGGAAGGCCCATTAGTGGGATGATGGAATGGTATAAATTAGGGGTGAGGGATATGGGAAATAGTTTAGTTTCTCATTCTCCCATTTGGTGCCTTGTGTTCCCCTTTCCTCTAACTCCTTTCCACCATTAGAAATCATAATCCTAGGAGGGAAATAATTGATCTACACCATTGGAGGCTAGATCTACATCAATTGAGGCAAGGATTCATCAGATCAACGTGTTTGGTGTGAGGTGCTTGCTGTCCGGATTCTTATTTCATAAATTTTAGCTTGCTTTGGAGAATTGGTGAGTGATTCACATCTCTCACATAGATTCAATGAAGTATATGAGTGTTTGTCCATATTTTTCATCAAATTCAAGTGTCTTTCCATAAATCTATGCATTGGTAAGTCCATTTTCATATAAATCACCCTATGATCTGATTTAGCAAGTTTAGACATGTAATTTCTATGATATTTCATGTGAATGTGCAAGTTAGATCCATAGATTTGCTCATATGTACATGTCTGCTGATTTTGGTGAATTTTACATGTTTGTTGATGGAATTGTAATATTGGTGTTATTGTTGATTTCATATCAAGCTTGTAATCATATTGGATGTATTGGATGAGCTGGTTTCGTCGAACGAATTGTTTTGGCGAAGTTTTGGTCGAAATTGGAGTTGCATTGGAGAATGCAGGTTTTGGGTCGAACATGGGGGGTCAGACATGGTGGATCGTACATGGAGGGTCGGTCGAACCATGAGGAGGTTTTCTTGGAGGAAAATAAATGGCTGGGTTAGCCGAGCAGGTGGTCGTTCGAGCAAGTTGAGTCGAACAGGCTGGGTCGAGCAACATATGGGTTATGAACTAGTTCTGGTCGCACCATAATGTGGTCGGGTCGGTCACGTTTTGGGTCGAACAAACGTGGATCATGTCGGTCATGTCTTGGTGAGGTATTTGGATCAGTCGCGAAGGAGGGGTCGAGTAGAGTAGTCTGCTTGGTCATGTTGGGTCGAGCAGAGTGGTCTGGCCGGTCATGTTGGGTCGAGCAGAGCCTAGGTCGGTCGCACACGTTGGAGTCGGTCATACCAGGGGGGTTGGTCGCATAGCGTCATTTTCTGAAAAAGTACATTTTTTGGGTATGACCCGGGTTGGAAGAAAAGAGATTGAAAAAAAAATTGGGACAGCCCCCCGAACCCTACTCAAGCCGCAGCACAGTGATGTAATTTAGCTCGGTGATGGTGTGACTTCGAAGTAAACTCAAGTAGGGATATTTGAAGTATTGAATGTGTTCGTTGATCGGTGTAGAACAATAAATGGTATGACAACTCAAAGGTGTCCTGAGTGGGGTGATAATGCTATAGACTATATTGAACCTTATATTGAAGTTGTTTGGTTTGATGGT
Source organism: Allium sativum (assembly GCA_030737875.1). Taxonomy (NCBI): domain Eukaryota; kingdom Viridiplantae; phylum Streptophyta; class Magnoliopsida; order Asparagales; family Amaryllidaceae; genus Allium; species Allium sativum. The sequence goes on from CM060909.1 coordinate 1,028,657,867, forward strand.
GATGGTGGCTTCGATGAGAGTCAAGATGAGGATGTTCGAAGTGATGTGATTAGTTCGTTGTTTGTTGTATACAATGAATGCGGAAATGACTCAAGGATGTGTTAAGTTCATGTGAAAGAATGACTCAAGGATGTAATAAGTCCATGTGAAAGAATGGCTCAAGGATGTATTGAGTTCATGTGAAAGAATGACTCAAGGATGTATTGAGTTCGTGGTAATGGCTGCTCTAAGGTGTTATGAGCTTATGGATAGTTGCAAGGGATGATGATTAAAGATATGAAGGCCGAGGGATTATCGTGTCGTAGGTTCTAGCGGGCCCAAAACAGGGTATAATAGGGGCACCTAAAAGACCAGATGTAGATCGAGTACCCTGGGTATCATTGAAAAGTCCTAGGTACGTATCGATGCAAATGCGTACAGGGTTTTGCTAGGACCGAGGTCACCATTATCCCTTGACGGATGGCAGTATGGGCTAGTCGTACGATTACGATGGTTTCAAAGCACGATTGGTGGTGATAGCCAGAGTCAGTCATGAATGATTGGTTGTTCTGTTTGTACCATTTCACGTGGATTATTCAAATTTGAGGGAGATGTTCCTTGAGTGCTTGACTGATATTGTTGTAGGCCTCTAGGGAGGGTGCTTGAGGGATGTTAAACACGAATAGGATTAACTACGTGAGATCTAAGTAATCTGGATGTTATGAGTGTTATCGATGGTTGTTCTGATCGCCATGGATGAATTGTTGTTATCTTGGATGTTATGGGCTGTAAAGGCTATCACTATCCGATGTGGTGGAAGATGGGAGTTGAGTCCTTCTCTGGTGTTTGGTAGATTGGTTTTTAATCTGCCTACCCTCATATACTTTATTGATGAAGTTTGTTAGTTGTTTTATCGCTCACTAAGACTGTTGTTTGACTCAAGGTTTTATGTTTCCTCTTATTACCATAGTCTGTTCATCCATTTTTGGGTGGGTAGACTAGGTGGCAGCTGACAGGTGATAGCTTAGTAAAAGATGATGTAGCAGTTCGGAGGTGAGCAGGACGCTAGCGTACTATCTCCCTTACTATATAGTATTTGGATTTTCCGATGTTTGATATTCTTCTCTGAGTGATGTAGTGATGCAAATTTGTACATACATATGTTGATATTCTGGTGTATGGATATACTTCCTAGTAGTTTGGATATTTGAGATTTCTGCTCAAATATATGCTTCACCACTATTACTTGTATATATGTTCTATTATATTTTATCCTTGCGCTGTGAGATTTACGACATGTTCCGCTTGTGTTAACATACTAAATGATCATCCATAGCTGCCTGGCATACCTTTCAGCGCAATTTTCCTCTTGTTTAGTGCAGGGGTTGTGGGCGGTCGTCACACCTTCCTATGTTAAAACTGTAGAAAGGATATTGCATGATAATGAAATTGGTGTTGAAAAGTTACCTGATACATTCATTTGTTCTCACTGTCAAATAGGTAAGTGCCACAAATTGCCATTTATTGATTCTGAAACTGTTTACAATAACCCACTTGAACTAGTTGTAGTAGATATATAGGGACCTCTCCAATTAATACTGATCAAGGGTACATGTACTACCAATCTTTTGTGGATGCATATAGTAGATAATGTTGGATATTTTTTCTTAAAGAAAAATCGAAAGTATATAATGCAACAATTCAATTTATCAAATTTATTGAAAAAGAAATGGGGGTGAGTTTAAACCTTTAAAGAAATTTTTTGATGATAGAGGAATTAAACATAGAATAACTTGCCCAAACATGAAACACCCCACCTCCGTTAGGGTCACTCTCAAAGGGAATTCCCTAATTTTGGTGGAGGTTTATAAGTATAAGTGACAGATACACAAGACGAATATAAATACACATTTTTTTTTTTTGAACAGCGGAAAACAACAGCAATTTTTATTTCAACAAAATACGTGTTACACAAACCATGTCACAATTGTCTTACAATACTTCCAAAAACATTACATTTTCATAACTGTCTTGATTTCATTATTTAAAGAAGCATAAAAACATAAGTAAACTGCATATGTCCCATAATTACTGTCCAAAGCCATAGTCCAAAACGAAAGAGATCCAAGCAATACATTCTTTCTCTTCAAGCTGGATGTAAAAACCGGTCAAGCTGCGGTATTCCCTCCATGTGGACCTGGGGGAGGGGGGGGAAACGAAAGTAAAGAAGACGAAAGTAAAGTAGAGTCAGACATAAAGCCTGAGTAAGTCTAGGACTATTCAGTCTATGAATAAAGAATTGGGCATGATAAGTATAAACTGGAAATGGGAAAGTACCATAAACTAAGTTAAGTTGTCTAGAGTCGAATATACTATCATACCCCATATTAATCTCTGCACCCCTATAAACTAGTTCCCAACAGGCACCCCATAATCAGGGTGAAGTGATCCATTTCTAATGATCGGCTCCTACTCGCATAGTTACATGTGTCTTACGGCCCCCGATGTTGTAGTTACCTATGCTGGTCCCACCATGGGGTGTATCAAGTCCCATGGTGACGGCCCGACACAATTCTAGAATGCACAGGTATACTACTGGTGCCCAGTGCCTTATTTTTCTGCGCCGGAGTGTGTGCACGCCCGCACCCCGTTAGAACCTACACTGCTGCACCACCGCCGTCGATTTGACCTCTTACAGTCAACCCAGTAATCTTGCCCCACCCTGCCTAGTTCAGGGTATCCTGATACACCTTGAGGGTTACTGCTGAAAAGGGTACCTCGCTACTAGGTTTTCTATTTCTAGCCAACATGCTAAGTTGGTTAAGTGTTTTGTAAACCTAACCCTCAATCAGTCTGTATAGTTTAGCATGTTCCACTTTGATTAAGTATTAGTTCAATTTACTTAATCCTATCAATCCTGACTCAGCCTTAATTGTCTTATTAAAGCCTCGACCTCTCACATTAGACAGGTATTGTTGGGACTGCCTGTTGCCGGTTGGTTCCGGGAAGTCTTACGTCACAACTCAGTCTAACCTCGGGTCTTTATTGGTCTCAATGTTTAACCACCCACATTGGATAGGTATTGTTGTGACTACTGGACAGTCGGGCGGTTCCGGGAAGGTTTACATCACAACTCAATCCAACCTCGGTTTAAACACATCGTACTTTCTAAATTTACATATTTTGTCTCTTTTCTTTTTATATGTAAATATTTGCGGCCCATTATTCAAATTCATCTTTATTGGGTAAAATTAATTTATACCACTTAATTGTTTTCAAGGTCGTTGGCATGCGTCAAACATGCCAACACATATGTTTGTATTTTAACCCAAACGTCATTACCCCCGTTTTATACGTTCGCTACAATATAACATATGTTGGGTTTAACATTTAAACCCAACTTGGCCACATGAAAAAGGGGAGGCTTAGAACATGGTGTTTATATATTCTAAGTAACATCAAAAGGGGAGTGTGAACGCATGAACTTGCAACATAAGGATCTAATTAACATGAATCAGGCACTTGTGAACTTGCATTGTAATAGCATATAATCATGGCATAAACATACCTAAACATGAATCATGGTTTTTTTTAATCTATTCATATAATCATGGCATAAACATACCTAAACATGAATCATGGTTTTTAATCTATTCATATAAACTTGCAATTGGAATGTAAATCTAACTTAATTATGTGTCCCATATATTATCAGATGATTTTGATAACAACATAGGCCTAAAACATGTTTTCAATTAGGCATAACACCAAACATAGTTTAGTCATGTTCATAGAGTCAACACAAGTTTACTAAGATGCTTACTTTTGTCTCTAATACAAAAGTATGGTTTTACACTTGAATCATGATGCCAATTCCAACATAAATTCAAATGAGTCATAATACCCAAATGGATCCAACTACACTAAAAGTGATTATAAAAAATATACATCATGTTGGAATAATAGTGAACCATATACTTGCATGAATCTCAAATAAACCACCACAATCATATAGTCGTTAACTTTCAACATGAATCATATACTTGCAATTATCCAATAGGTGTTGTGATAAACTACCACAAACATAAAGTTGTTAACTTTCAACATGAATCACATACTTGCAAATATCCAATAGGTCTAACATCGTTATACCACAACATCCCAAATCGATTAGAATCATAGCAACATACAATTATGAATTATTATCACCACAAATTAAGTACAATTCTATTTCTCATTTTACACAAATCAAAACACAATTATTCATTCACATCGGAATAACACTCTACTTACAACGTATGACGAATCTTCAATTTAGGAATCTCAATTCTGAATTTGGAGATGCTATCCTTTGTTGTAGGCGTTGTTTTGATTTAATTGTCATTGCTTTAAGCTTTCTAATTGACTCCTAATCGTCTCTCAATTTTGATGGCTACTTCTAGTCTTTCCTCAGCAGCATGACGGTCTCATTCTAATTTTTATTTGTATGAATTAGGTGGAGTCTTAGGTCCTTTTTATAGAGTTTGTGAATTGATTAGAACCGTTGATGGAGCTTGGATTAATATTAGCCGTTCGTTTGAAGGAGAGACCAATCAGGAGTTGACACCTAGCCCTAGTGACAAGGCAAGGCTCAGAAATTCGGCCAAGCACAGACCAGGCCAGCCAGGGGGGCTGGGTTCGACCTGGCTCAGGGGCCAGGTCGACTCCCCAGTCGACCCCATGTCGACTTGGTAGTCGACCTGGGTGCCCCAGGTCGACTACCATTGGGCAGGAAAATTCCCGCCCTGGCCAATCTGGCCCGATTTTTGAAATTTGAATTGGTTTTCTGAGCTGTTTGAATTTTTAACTGAATTCTGAAGCTTCCGGAGGCCATATCTTCTTCATACGGAGTCCGTTTTACGCAAACTCGGACTCTATCCCAAGCAGAATTCCGAGACGAACACAATGGCGTATCCCGTTTCCCTTAATTCTTTGATTTGAAATTAATTATACTTTAATTTGTGAATTTCATTATTATAGAATACACGGGGTGTTACATTCTCCCCCACTTAAAAGGATATCATCCCCGAAATCTTCAAGTTCAGGAAGAATGCATATCCTAACATCCAAACGTCCATCTACTCATCCATCAAACACGAGCATCCATTGTCCTTAAAAGACTTCTAATGCTTCATGATCATATGCGAAGTGTGTGTACATGTACTTATCTAATGCAAAATCAGGCGGCCTACTGATTCAGTTGACCTCCTTAATGCAAATTATGTAAGTGTCATGAATCCATTATGTATGCAAATTTCCCTATTCATGATTCTACATGAGTGCACAATCATTCATATATAAATGCAACATCCATATGACAAGACATTAAACTTCAACCATATACGAATATAAATACATATATGCATATGCAATATGAAGTGACTGAGCCGATCTAAAACCTATATTGTGTGTGTATATGCAACCACGAGCAACCACTAGCAATCACTTGCAACCACTTGCAACCATCATCCATAACATGTTTCAATTACATGTTTTCATCCAAAGGGTTTCTACCTAAAAGATAAGGTCGAGGAGATATACCTAAAAAGATAGATAAAAGCGCAACTTAAGGAAAAAGAAAGATCAAAGATGTACCCTCGAAAAGAAAAGGGTATGCTGCGCGTATTCTAGCCTCAGTTTCCCAAGTCGCGTGTTCCTCGGCGTCGCTCCACTGAACTTTGACGAGCTTGACTTCGCGGTTGCGTAGCTTTCTCACTTCAGTTCCTAAGATGAGTGTTGGATTTTTCCTCACGGTTTCTTCACGTTCCACTTCAGCTTCCTTAAGGATATTTGGCTCTACCACTTCAGCAGATTCATGTAGACATTTTCGGAGGTGCGAAACATGAAAAACGTTTTGAACTCCGGCTAGTTTGTCAGGTAGCTCTAATCTATAGGCCATTTTCCCAATTTTCTCGATAATAGGAAACGGCCCTACGAATCTTGGTGCTAGCTTCCCTGTGGATCCAAAACGAACAACGTTCCTTAGAGGAGATACCTTCAGAAAAACTCTGTCCCCAACCTCAAACTCAAGGTCAGTCCTTCTCTTGTCTGCGTAGGATTTTTGTCTATCTTGGACTGTCTTCATTCTTTTCCATATTAAGTCTACTTTCTCTGAAGTCTCTCGGATCATATCTGGTCCAAGTATGAGCTTGTCAGTAGACTCCCACCAACAAGTGGGCGATCGGCACGGTCCTCCATATAAAGCTTCGAAGGGCGCCATTCCGATGGTGGCTTGGTAGCTGTTGTTGTAGGCAAATTCCACCAAAGGAAGATGGTCTTCCCACGTCCCTCCGAAGTCAAGGACGCACAGTCTTAAAAGGTCCTCCAAAACTCTGTTCACTCTTTCTGTCTGGACGTCGGTTTGGGGATAATAGGCTGTGCTCAAGCATAACTGTGTGCCTACCGCTTCCTGCAGACTCCGCCAAAACTCACTTGTGAAGATAGGGTCCCAGTCACTAACAATGCTGGAGGGTATTCCATGGAGTAGAACAATTTCCTTGAGATAAAGAGATGCTAGGGATGAGGCAGTTCTTTTACTCTTGACAGGTAAAAAGTGGGCGCTTTTAGTAAGCCTATCCACTGTTACCCAAATGCTAGTGTTGCCTCTTCTAGACCTAGGCAGCCCATCAGTGAAATCCATTGAGATGCTATCCCACTTCCACTACGGGACCTCTAGAGGATGGAGCAGACCGCCAGGCTTCTTCTGCTCCGCCTTAACCTGTTGGCAAATCACACACTTAGAAACGAAATCTTCCACGTCCTTCTTCATGCCGCTCCAAAAGAAAGTTCTCTTTATGTCCTTGTACATTTTATCTTTAAAAATGCTTCTTTAAATATTCTTTTTGGAAATGAATTTTTAAAACTTTTTATCTTATCTGGTAAACCTATGCTCTGATACCAAGTGAAACACCCCACCTCCGTTAGAGTCACTCTCAAAGGGAATGCCCTAATTTTGGTGGAGGTTTATAAGCATAACTCACAGATACACAAGACAGATATAAATACACATATTTTTTTGAATAGCGGAAAACAACAGCAATTTTTATTTCAACAAAATACGTGTTACACAAACCATGTCATAATTGTCTTACAATACTTCCAAAAACATTACATTTTCATAACTGTCTTGATTTCATTATTTAAAGAAGCATAAAAACATAAGTAAACTGCATATGTCCCATAATTGTTGTCCAAAGCCATAGTCCAAAACGAAAGAGATCCAAGCAATACATTCTTTCTCTTCAAGCTGGATGTAAAAATTGGTCAAGTTGCGGTATTCCCTCCCTGTGGACCTGAGGGGGGGGGGACGAAAGAAAAGAAGACGAAAGAAAAGTAGAGTCAGACATATAGCCTGAGTAAGTCTAGGACTATTCAGTCTATGAATAAAGAATTGGGCATGATAAGTATAAACTGGAAATGGGAAAGCACCATAAACTAAGTTAAGTTGTCTAGAGTCGAATATACTATCGTACCCCATATTAATCTCTGCACCCCTATAAACTAGTTCACAACAGGCACCCCATAATCAGGGTGAAGTGATCCATTTCTAATGATTGGCTACTACTCGCATAGTTACATGTGTCTTACGGCCCCCGATGATGTAGTTACCTATGCTGGTCCCACCATGGGGTGTATCAAGTCCCATGGTGGCGGCCCGACACAATTCTAGAATGCATAGGTATACTACTGGTGCCCAGTGCCTTATTTTTCTGCGCCGGAGTGTGTGCACGCCCGCACCCCGTTAGAACCTACACTACTGCACCACCGCCGTCGATTTGACCTCTTACAGTCAGCCCAGTAATCGTGCCCTACCCTACCTAGTTCAGGGTATCCTGATACACCTTGTAGGGTTACTACTGAAAAGGGTCCCCCGCTACTAGGTTTTCTATTTCTAGCCAACATGCTAAGTTGGTTAAGTGTTTTGTAAACCTAACCCCCAATCAGTCTGTATAGTTTAGCATGTTCCATTTTGATTAAGTATTAGTTCAATTTACTTAATCCTATCAATCCTGACTTAGCCTTAATTGTCTTATTAAAGCCTCGACCTCTCACATTAGACAGGTATTATTGTGACTGCCTGTTGCCGGTTGGTTCTGGGCAGTCTTACGTCACAACTCGGTCTAACCTCGGGTCTTTATTGGGCTCAATGTTTAACCACCCACATTGGATAGGTATTGTTGTGACTACTGAACAGCCGGGCGGTTCCGGGCAGGTTTACATCACAACTCAATCCAACCTCGGGTTAAACACATCGTATTTTCTAAATTTACATATTTTGTCTCTCTTTTTTTATATGTAAATATTTGCGGCCCATTATTCAAATTCATCTTTATTGGGTAAAATTAATTTATACCATTTAATTGTTTTCAAGGTCGTTGGCATGCGTCAAACATGCCAACACATATGTTTGTATTTTAACCCAAACGTCATTACCCCGTTTTATACGTTCGCTACAATATAACATATGTTGGGTTTAACATTTAAACCCAACTTAGCCACATGAAAAAGGGGAGGCTTAGAACATGGTGTTTATATATTCTAAGTAACATCAAAAGGGGAGTGTGAACGCATGAACTTGCAACATAACGATCTAATTAACATGAATTAGGCACTTGTGAACTTGCATTGTAATAGCATATAATCATGGCATATACACACCTAAACATGAATCACGGTTTTTTTTAATCTATTCATATAATCATGGCATAAACATACCTAAACATGAATCATGGTTTTTAATCTATTCATGTAAACTTGCAACTGGAATGTAAATCTAACTTAATTATGTGCCCCATATATTATCATATGATTTTGATAACAACATAGGCCTAAAACATGTTTTCAATTAGGCATAACACCCAACATAGTTTAGTCATGTTCATAGAGTCAACACAAGTTTACTAAGATGCTTACTTTTGTCTCTAATACAAAAGTATGGTTTTACACTTGAATCATGATGCCAATTCCAACATAAATTCATATGAGTCATAATACCCAAATGGATCCAACTACACTAAAAGTGATTATAAAAAATATACATCGTGTTGGCATAATAGTGAACCATATACTTGCATGAATCTCAAATAAACTACCACAATCATATAGTCGTTAACTTTCAACATGAATCATAAACTTGCAATTATCCAATAGGTGTTGTGATAAACTACCACAAACATAAAGTTGTTAACTTTCAACATGAATCACATACTTGCAAATATCCTATAGGTCTAACATCGTTATACCACAACATCCCAAATCGATTAGAATCATAGCAACATACAATTATGAATTATTATCACCACAAATTAAGTACAATTCCATTTCTCATTTTACACAAAACAAAATTATTCATTCACATCGGAATAGCACTCTACTTACAACGTATGACGAATCTTCAATTCAGGAATCTGAATTCTGAATTTGGAGATGCTATCCTTGTTGTAGGCGCTGTTTTGATTTAGTTGTCGTTGCTTTAAGCTTTCGAATTGCCTCCTAATCGTCTCTCAATTTTGACGGCTACTTCTAGTCTTTCCTCAGCAGCATGACAGTCTCATTCTAATTTTTATTTGTACGAATTAGGTGGAGTCTTAGGTCCTTTTTATAGAGTTTGTGAATTGATTAGAACCGTCGATGGAGCTTGGATTAATATTAGCCGTTCGTTTGAAGGAGAGACCAATCAGGAGCTGACACCTAGCCCTAGTGACAAGGCAAGGCTCAGAAATTCGGCCAAGCACAGACCAGGCTAGCCAGGGGGGCTGGGTTCGACCTGGCTCACGGGCCAGGTCGACTCCCCAGTCGACCCCCATGTTGACTTGGTAGTCGACCTAGGAGCCCCAGGTCGACTACCCAATCTACCTGGGTAGCCTAGGTCGACTACCCAGTCGACCTGGGTGATTTGGGCGGGAAAATTCCCGCCCTAGCCAATCTGGCCCGATTTTTGAAATTTGAATTGGTTTTCTGAGCTGTTTGAATTTTAAACTGAATTCTGAAACTTCCGGGAGCCATGTCTTCTTCATACGGAGTCCGTTTTACGCAAACTCAGACTCTATCCCAAGAAGAATTCCGAGACGAACGCAATGGCGTATCCCGTTTCCCTTAATTCTTTGATTTGAAATTAATTATACTTTAATTTGTGGATTTCACTGTTATTGAATACACGGGGTGTTACAAAAAACGTCTAAGCAAAATGGTCTAGTAGAGAGGAAACACACACGCATTATTGACACAGGCTTAATACTGATATCACAGGCATCTGTGCCACTCAAATTGTGGGCAGAGTTATTTGCCACATCAGAATATTTGATAAATAAAATGCCTACAAAATTTATAGAGGGAAAATGTCCACATGAAAAATTATATGGGACTAAACCAGATTACAATGCACTGAAAACTTTTAGGTGCTTGTTCTTTCCATATCTTAGGCCATACAATCAACATATACTCGGCCTAAGGTCCAGATCATGCACTTTTTCAGGATACCCAAATAATCAAAATGGGTACAGATGTCTAGACATTAATGACAGAGTTTATGTATCTAGACATGTCATATTTGATGAAGATGTTTTTCCTTTTGCAGAAAAGGATGTAAAAACTACCAGTAGAATCATCAAAACAACAAGCAACTTACAACCAAATGTGGTTCTAACTGACTAGCACAATAGAAAGCATACAGAAGATCAACATGGAGAACCAAGTGACTCCCACATAGTTGCTAGTATCAGATCAAGTTATAGTACAGATGATGAGAATGTGCAACCACAACAAGGTGAAACTAAAGATCCTATCAACAATACTAACAGTGGTGAAATCAATAATAGGAGTCAAAGGGATTCAAACAATAATAATAATGAAGCTACTGCAGTGAACACAAACAATCAAACCAGAGACAAATATGTTCATCACATGATGGCAAGAGCTAAACATGGCATTTTCAACCCAAAGCATACATCATATCTTTAGACAACAGAGAACCCAGTACATATGAGGAAGCTATCGGTAGTTTAAAGTGGAGGAATGCAATAAATGATGAATATAATGCTTTAATTAAGAATGTGACATGGACTCTTGTGCATCCACCTAAGCATAAGAATGTTATAGGGTGCAAGTGGACATATAAGTTGAAAAGAAATCCTGATGGAAGCATATCAAAATATAATGCCAAACTGGTAGCCAAAGGATATTCCCAGCAATTTGGGTTCGATTTTAGTGAAACATTTTTGCCAATATTAAAACACACAACCATCAGAGTGATAATGATAATTGCATTAGACAGAGGATGGAAAATCAAGCAACTAGATGTGTACAATTAATTCCTTAATGGTGAATTACAGGAAGACATGTATATGTAACAACCCACAGGATATAACAAAGCAGAAGTAAAGGGGCTTGTTTGCAAACTACACAAATTTATATATGGACTGAAGCAAGCCTCAAGGGTATGGCACGATAAGCTCAAAGAAACTTTTAATGGTTTAGGGTTCCACATGGCTAAATCAGACTGCTCACTTTACATAAAGATGAAAGATAAGATCACTACATATGTTCTAGTCTATGTAGAGGATATACTAATCAAAGGAAATGATGAGCATGAAATCAACAGTATTATTGTCTACCTCAACAAGAAGTTTTCAATTAGAGATCTGGGTGTTGCCAACTATTTTTTGAGCATTCATGTTAAACATTTATCCACATCTGAAATCATGTTATCACAGAAGAAGTACATTACTGAAATACTCGAGCATGCAAAATGGATAAAGCAAAGTCATTACCAACACCAATGACAAGCAATCTACGATTGTCAAAAAACAATGGTGAAGCAATTGAAAACATCAGGCTTTATAGAAGCATTGTGGGTGCACTACAATATGTGACAATAACAAGAGTTGAATTGTCTTTTAGTGTGCACAGGGTGTGCTATTCATGCAAAATCCTTTAAGTGAGCACTGAAAAGCAGTTAAACGTATTCTAAGGTACTTAACAGGAACCTAGATCATGGATTAGTGTTAAAATCAAGAAAAAATACAGACATACAAGCTTACATCGATGCAAATTGGCCTCTAACCCAGTTGATCGGATATCCACCTCTGGTTACTGTGTTTATTTGGGTTCGAACCCTATATCTTGGTGTTCGAAGAAGCAATTCATTACATCATGCTCAAGCACTGAAGCAGAGTATAGATCGGTCGCAAGCACCACAGTAGAGCTGATTTGGATAGGGTACTTACTTCAAGAGTTTGGCATAGATCTCAAGCATAAGATAATAATTTGGTGTGATAATCAGAGTGTGATTTCCTTATCAGCAAACCCAATTCAACATTCTCATACGAAAAACATAGAAATTGATTTGTATTTCGTACAAGAGAAAGTAGCTAAAGGGAAGTTGGAAGTTTGACATGTGCCTTCGTATTTTAAGAGAGCATACGTGTTTACAAAAGCTCTCTCTATAAAGAGCTTCGATAGATTTAAAGAGGAACTACGGATTTTTTGTGAAGAAGACGAAGAAAGGAGAGGCGGACAACGGTTCAGATAATATCTTTTATATCTACTATTAGGCTTGGGTTTCATCCAATACTGTGTATTATTATTAATGTAAATGGACTGCGCAACCTTATATAGAATTATTACTGTTTCCTACAACTTATATATAAAGGCATGGTATCACTTGTTTCGTTCATCAATTTACTCTGTACAATTACAATCTTTAAAGAGAAATAAAAGTAAAAACATTTCTCTTTTATGGCTCCGATACCAGTTCAATATAACTTTTTCTTTTTGTTGCAATATAGTGTTTGCTACGACAGAGTGAAGGTGATTAGAATGAAGTAATGGTGTTTAACGAAGGAAGTAGTAATGGAATTTGGTTTGAGAAGACTAAGCAGTAGGGTATTTAGGATAAATAGGTCTTTGATGATGATTTGCAATAGAATTCAAGAAATAGAGAAAGAAAAGCATAAGTGAATAAAAGAAAAAAAATGAACATATTCTCTTTGCGTGCATGTTAATACATAATATTTGATTATATACGTGTATATATATATATATATATATGTATATGTATATGTATATGTATGTATCAATTCAAAGTAATTCATTTTCGTTTCGGTGTTCACATGATTTTGAAATTTTGGTTCCATTTCGGAAATTCCTTTTTAGTTTTAGTTTACAAATTCTGTTACTTTTATAATTAATAATTTTTCAAGTCAGCTTAATGATTTTATACAAAGTCTATACTTACACTAAAAAAGTTATTATTGACACGAACTCAGTTTTAACTGTATATAACTAATTAATCTATGCTTTATCAATTGAATATAGGTTTATTGAATAAACTATTACACATTATTAGCCCAACATAGCCCAATCCAAATGAAAAGAATACACACAATACTCATCCTTCCTTTGCAGCTCTCTTACTTCATCGAAACCCATGCCTAATAATGTCTGGCATCCACCAAATTTTAAAGGAAAAAATACAATATTGAAGAAAAATCAAAATCAGTTATTCTAGAAACTTAATACAAATTCACATTAATACGCTGCTCGAAATTGATGATTTAAACTATGTAATTTTAAAAAATTTATTTTTTTCAATGCAATTTCAAACAACAAATTCCTCTTTTGATTTTTCTTCCTTGTTAAATCCTAAAACGGGATTTTAATGATTTCGGTCGGGTCCATGCCGGACCGAAACAGAAGTGCTGGTATTCCGGCATGCCGGCTGGAATTCAGTAACTTAATATACACACACAACCTTAGAGAATATCCAGTAACACTCAATTGCTCCTGTGAATTCTAAAGTCCGCCTTTATTTTGTTCCAAACAGTTCGTTTTTCTCTGAATATTCAGAGCAAAATTCGATTTCTGAATTAGTCTTGGGATTTGATTTAATCAGCGCCTAGAGATAAGGTGCTGCTTAAATCAGCGCCTAAGGAAGGGCATCGATTAAATCAGCGCCTTATCTTCGGGTGCTGATTAAATCAGCATGAGAAAATTCTCCCCAACACAACCTTTCAACATCTAGAACACGGTTGTATTTCACCTCCTAATGACTATAAAACGGTCATAGTCACCTCTAACGGCCATAACCTGGTCATATTATCCTTCAATGACTATAAAACAACAATGCATATTTGATTTATTTTACTAGTTTTGCCATTAGTTGTTAACTTTAGTTTCATTAGTACTAGTTGCTTATCAGTAACAATAACAAGTTGAAGCTAATGATTTTTCTCTTAATAAAGTACTAAATCATAATGACTACTTAAGTTCATACAGCCATAAAGACAACACAACTTCATACAACCGTACATAAACATAAAACTGCTAAGTCCAATTATCATTGTAGTGGTTCCATATATGGTTCATAAGATCTTTCCGTAGCCTATTATGCAGTCGCTCGTCTTTGAACGAAAGTTGGTGGTCTAAATGAATGTTGAAGACCTCTTCTGTTATACGGGTGTTGTCTCGGAATACATCTGGTGGTTAAGAAGCACCTTCATATTTGTAGTGTCATTTCCCTTCATTCATATCTCTTTCATCTTTAATGATCATGTTGTGTAGAACAATGCAGGAAAACATGATTGTAGACATTTTTTTTCTTAAACCAAAAACGATATGGATTACTGGTCATTGCAAATTTAGATCGTAGAACGCCAAAATCTCTTTCTACCTCTTTTCTTTATCCCTCCTGCATCGCAGCAGATTACGCTTGTTTTGGCATTAAGATATTTGGGCAAGTTTTAACAATGGAGCTCCATTTTAGATAAATGCCATCACCTAGGTAATAGCCATAATTGTAAGTATTTTGCTTAAGAGTAAATGTTACTGGAGGTACCTGACCTTGAGCAAGATCATTAAAGAGACGTGATCTTTTCATAACATTTAAGTCATTATTAGAACCCGACATTCCAAAGAAAGCATGACATATCCATAGATCGTACGAAGCTACGACTTCCAAAATGATGGTTGGTCTTCTTTCCTTGTCGTTGTAAGAACGCCTTGGAGAAATTCTTCCATTCCCAATGCATATAGTCAAGTTTTCCTAACATGTCCGTCCATCCCATGCTTTCATGCATTTCTCTGATGCGCACTATATTGGCTTCGCTCGAGGACCGTAAGTACTCTGTCCCATAGACATCCACCACAGATTGATAGAATTTTTCAAGTGTTTTAAGTCACATGCTTTCTGCAATTTGGTATGCATCGTCCAATGCTTCTACAAAAGTGCCATGAGATAACATTCTCATAGCGGCTGTCCTTTTTTGTTCACCAATAAGCCCCTATGTTTCGGAAGCATTTAGTTTGTAGTTAAAGTAGTTATTGTTTTGAATACCTTCCAAAATTCATAGAAATAGTTCTCTACTCATTTGGTATCTTCTTCGAAACATTTCTTCTCGGTAAGTGTACTTGACATTAAAGTAATCTTGCATAAGAAATTCATGGTATGTAGGTTGGTTACGATTTATATACTACCTTTCATAAACTGATCTACCTCTCTTTCTGGATGATGAACCATAAGCTTCTTGACATATGTTGATAACTTCTTATAGTTCTTCATCTTCCTTCTGAAGCATAGCTTTATCCTCAGAATCACCGTCAAAAGATAGCATGCACTCAAGAAACTATGATGAACTCATTTTTGTGTTTAATGTATTTTGATATGAGCTATTCCTTGTATTTTTACAGCCTTATATAAGAAATGGCTTGAAAACATCGTGACATGCCACATATCAAGTTATCACATTGATTTAGATTGATTGCGACAACTCATCTCATTGTCCCATGGCACATGGTATAGGTTGGAATCATTAGCACTAGAGACAAGGCAGTACATCACATGGTTTGACCAATTGTGACAGGTCATCAAGAATTCCTATGGCACATGATATAGATTGGAATCATTAGCGCTAGAGACATGAAAGTATATCACATGGTTTATGACCGATTGTGACAACCCATAATGTTGTCTCACGGCACATGGTATAGATTGGAATCATTAGCACTAGAGACAGGACAATACATTACATAGTTTATGATTGATTGTGATAACTCATCACTTTGTCCCATGGCACATGGTATAGATCGGAAACATTAGCACTAGAGGCAGCGTCCTGTCAATTTCATTCACTGTAACCATAATAGATTGTCTCCCAATGATCTAATCAATCAAGATTTTTTGTTATTTCTTTCTAATTGGCTTCTAAATGAGTTAAAAAGTATGGATTGTCCTCTTTATATTGCGTTAAAAAATGCGGGTCCTCTTCTGTTGAGTTAAATGAGAGTTCATGTTTGATAATTAAAATTGGCGTTATATTGAGTTAAAACATTCGGGTCGTCCTTTTTTATTATTTTTAGCGAATAAACCAAAATTACTTAAATCAAGCTCTTCGCTAGTGGTAGCTCGTAATTTTACGAAATGAATTTCAAATTAAAATATAAAATCAAAAAAACGTCAGAATCCTTCCAAATAAGATTCTTCAGGACTTATTCGAATAGAGCTTTCAAATGAATGCTACAACCTGTGATTTGGTCTTGTACACTATGAGATATGTATAACTTAAATTTTCAAAAAAAAATCATGGTTAGTTGTTTAATTGGCTAAATCAAATATTTTAAATTATAGAATTAAAAAGTAAAGGTCGTCCTCTGTTGAGATACATGAGAGTCCATAGTAGATAAATAAAATCGGCTTTATATTGAGTTAAATCATTCAGGTCATCCTCATTTTATTAACTTTTAACGAATGAACCAAAATTAATTAAATTGAGCATGATGCATAGTGGTAGGTCGTAATTTTATGAAACAAAATTCAAATTAATATATAAAATCAAAAAATGGTGGAATTTTTCCAAACAAGATTCTTCTGGACTTATTCAAATAGATCTTTCAAATGAATACCATAGCCTGTGATTTGGTCTTGTACATTATGAGTTATATATATATATGTATATATTAAATTTCCAAAAAAATCACGGTTAGCTTGTTTGTAAACCATACCTATTTAATTAAATAAATCGAATATTTTAAATTATGGTTTTAAAAGTATGAGGTCGCCCTCTGTTGAGTTAAACGAGTGCCCATATTAGATGAATAAAATTGGATTCATATTAAGTTAAAACATTCGAGTCGTCCCTTTTATTAATTTTTAATGAATAAACAAAAGCAATCTCGATAATCTCACGATATCGATCACAAGCTTCTGTAAACCTATGATGTGCTTTATGGATTTCAAAAGATGATCGTCTAGTGGGGCAATCGGGACGGTTATTATAAGCTTCTGTCACCATGTTCCAAACTCTTTATGGCTTAGACCCCCACCTGTACGTAGCATGATATTATGCTTGCGATCAACTTCAGGATATGCTATCACTTGAACATGTAACTCCAATGAAGAAAAATAACGATTGACATTTTTATTCAGTAAGTTATGTTTAAACCTATAGAAGAAAATGAACATTTATAAGATTCTAAATTTAAAAAGTATCAATTGCAATACATGTTGCTGCTAGTCGCATTCGGTGTCAGGAGAATCTGTGTAGCCATGTTACATAAAGAAAGTGGCTACAATGTCTAATCGCATTCAGTGTCAAGACAATTTGTGGAACCACTTAAAGAAAGTGGCTACAGTGTCCATTCGTATTCAGTGTCAAGATATAGACTACAACAACTTTATGTAAAGAAATTCAGTGTCAAGTCACATTTGGTGACTGTAGCTAACATTGCACGGTATTCTTTGCACTTGCCAGCATTCACTCATTTTACAAATGAACCGTTGAGTATTCTTTGCCTGCATTTACTTGCCAGGATTCACTTATAAATGCCAAAAAATGTGGGGTAAACTGATAAAAATGCTTCATATCCATCCTCATACAATTACACCAACATTCAGTCTGGACCATTAAATCCTAATCCACCTAGAGAACCGACTGAATGGTACATAGAAATGGAAGAGCGACATTACGAGAAATTACGACAAATAGGGCTTGATCAAAGGATGCATCAAATGCAAATTGACCATCAGCAACAACAACAATTTCTTCAACGTACCTAAAGATCACAAATTGTAATTCCTCCCACCAAAAATGCAGTTGAAGTGGACGAGGTACAATCTGCAAATATTTTATGTTTTTGTGGTTTTCAAGCACCACTACTTGTCGTCCGATATGGAAACGACACTGGTCGCAAATATTATCGTTGTCCGGTACATCCGAATGGATGTGAATTTGGATAGTGGGTAGACGAGCATTTTCCTTCCAAGGCTATTACCTATGCTTTGGAATTGGAAGAAGAAATCAGGAAGCTACGTAATCAAGTTAATGATCTTAATCAAGCAAATTACCGACTTCGAAATGGTTTAAATTCGAAGTTTTCGTATTTTATGTTATGCTGGTCAAAATTAGTTATAATCAATATAATCTTTATGTTTATTAGTAATTGTATCTCTACGGTTATTCTCCTTTCATGATGTATGGATGTCAAAAATGTAATTTGGTTTATCGGTTTAAAAGTAGATCTGTTTATTTAACCAGGTTGCTTGGAAAACACACATGATTACAACACGGTAACACAGTATGAAGAACCAAACGAAACATACAATGATCAACAACATATTACGGTCCGTCTAGCAATTTTGGTTACACGGATATTTTCTCGTAATAATACAAATCGTAATATTATAGTTCATAAACCATTGGACATTCTCTTAGTGCAACCCTTACCTCAACTCAGTAATTTTTATACAACTCAACACACACAACACATCCCAATTACTTGAGAATGCATGTATGCAACATACGATGGCATAAGCGTGCAGGCTACAAAGATCATCCACCTTAACATGTCCAATCACCTTCATCCTCTGATCATCTTCCAGTTTCTCTAGATTAACTATGGTGACCTACTCTAATGAACTTTTGCTAAAATTAGGGTTTCAACTGGTTTTAAATTGGTAAGCAAATTGAAGGCACTAACAAATTCCATTGCTTGTACGCGAATTTGTGTATCATTGAATAATTAAAATGCTTATTGTTTAATTATGATTTCGATTTTAATTACCAGATTAGGGTAGATGTTTCTAGTGACTTATAGAGTGGAATAAAAGGATATGAATTTCACTTTTATATAAGAACCATAAAGGGGAAATTTCCACTAAACCCTTTTTACCTCCATTTTTCCTTTTTAATAGTAACACTACATTAATACGCTAGTTTTATTTTGGCTTTGTAAGTAAATGTAAGTTACAACTTTAATTATTTTATTCGTATTTTGCTTCAAAATGTTAGCTTTTCTATATTTAGAATCATAGTTAAAAGAAATATCATAATTAATTAGAAAACCAATGCATGAGTTTTTAATTTTTTTTTACTGTTTTATGTTTTTCAAGCGACACATTTGTATAAAAAAAACTACAAACGGATGATACTTCTCAAAATTTACATGTCTGTTGTTAAATGTATGTTCCGAAATGCAATGTTTTACCCAAGCCAGGATTTGTTCTTCACGTAGAAATCAGAAGATTATAGTTTATCTACGTGTGAAAAAATTTGCACGTGCTAACTTTATTAAACCTCTTTTAAAAACAAATCTAAGTCTTTTTTGAAATTCCTCCATGATGCTCCACTCATCCATAATCCTCACAGAAATCATTAAATTCAACTGGTTTTAATCCACGACCATTTATTTATCTATTATCGATCAATATTTCTAAAATCGATGGTATTTCACTCTTCCAAATCTTCTTTGATTTTCATTTTTCCTCAGAATGATATATTTAATGCTCATGGTTTGGTAAGTTACCTTCTTACTCGTATATTGGTAGACCATGTTATTTCAGAACAGTGAGTTCAAATGTAAATGTGTTTATATTGATAGATGTTTATGGTTTTGCTACGTTTTCATTTCTCTTTCATCCTACTAATAATTTGTACGGGTTGATGTTCACGGTTTAGTTGTTATCTTCTAACTCATATATGCACACACATAAAGTGTTTGAAATAATGATCTAACTTCTAATGAGTTTATATGCCTTGACGCCCATGTTTTGGTTATTTTTTCCATTTTCATCATATTTTTGTGCATATAGACTATTTAAAATAATGATCCAACTCCCCCCTACCATTGTAGGTTTGAGAAAGAAACTAGAGAATTTGTTAATCACGACAATATTTGTTCTTCATGATACTTCTATGCATAAATTAATTTTACATTATCATTTTCTTAAGTAAAACGAGTTATAATTTTCAATCAGCATATGATTTAACAAAACTTACATTTGAAATGAAGTTAGTTTGGCATATATGAAAGAAATGTACATATATTTCTTGTACTAGAAAATGAGATGAAAATAAAATTTATACGCTCAACATTACTAGGAAGTCTACTTCCACAACATGTTAGGTACATAACTTTTGTTATCTTGATTATGCATAATAGGAGATAACTTAATATTTTGAGATACTACATATAAACAGAAAAAAACATTAACTTTATTTGATTTGATTCTTTGAACCCTGAAAGTATTGTATCATAAACAATAATTTTGACATGGGATATAAGGATGTGTTTAGTTTACTGTGACGTCCGGGAATTTCGCTTGATCCGAATCAGTCGTTAAACCGATCTAGACCGTTCGAAACCCCTGATCGTTTTGAGAACAGGACAAATTGGAACGCAAAACAGAAGAACATTTCATTGTTATTACAACAATTCCATCAGATACAAGAATATACAGAGTATAAATGAATAAATTACATTCGATAAATATCACAGATTACAATAAATTACATAGCAGCGGGAAATAATACAAAGCACAACTGAAGGTGATATACGGATACAGAGCTTTCCGGATATCATTCCAGCTGTAAACCAGGATCCTGTGAATATAAATCTGCAAAACCAAAACTACTAGCTGCCCGTGTCGAAAATAGGGGCACCCAGAGTTTAGGTTAAAACAATAAACTCCAGGTCAGTCATGTGACTGGTGTGAGAACTAAAACAGTTATTTAAAACTTTGCTTTAAAAGAGAGTAATTCAAGGGACCACGCCGTATAACACGGAACGGGTTTCCTCCCAAGAATACCAGTGCATAGAAAAGACAACGCAATGCTTTTTCGAAAAATGAAGCTATTATAAGACCCAGGTCCCATCACACAATGCAACGCAATCCGGAGGATAGGGTTTTCCCTTATAATAGCCAAACATGCTTGGTACGTTTAAAACAAATCATTTGATACTATAATAAGTGTATAGTGTCAAAACAATTTCAATCATAAATATCAATCATAGACAGCATAAGTGCTCCATACCACTATGTCGCCATACTAGGCTCTACAAATAAAGCCGAAATACACGTATTGGAAATTGGATTTTCATCATGAGTCGAGGCAATGGGCAAGCTCCTCTCCGCTTCGAGACACTCTAGCAAATGCTCAGGACTACGCACACTGGGTTACCCTTGGATCGGTTGGGCCGGTCCTCTCTTACGTTTGAGGATTGGCAATTCCTGAACACACGTTTCCCGGTCCTTACAGACCTAATATCGAGGCGCCTCATTCCAACAACCACAAAGGTGAAAAGTATATAAATGTCAGGGCTGGTAAGTCACTGACACTACCAAAGCTAGAAAGAAACATCGTGTTCTCCCAACGGTCCGTATCCCGTTTTTAACTCATACCGAGGTGTGAGGCTCAAGAATCCACGCTATACACAAAGCTATGCCACGTAGGTCGTGCTTTGATCATCAACCAGAAGACTTTGCTTTTCAACAGAAGCCTTGATCTATACAACTCAGCGTGCCACACAGGCAATTCATGCCATGCGATTGATGTCCATCGATATACAAACTCTGAGCTCGTATGTCTCAGAGAAGGGCGTTAAGCAAGAGAATAAATTCTCCGCCGCCAAACAGATGTATATTTAATAGAGATCAATCAACATAGAATGAAATCCAATGTCAAATACACAATCCATTTACAAGTTCGTTCTGGGTCTGAACGAAACCGGAGGCACTTTCCTCGCATATCCATCGATCTCTAAGTACGTCTGGACGACCACCAACTATTTCCATCCTCTTGGGTGTACAGCCCAATCAGGATCATCAGTAATTATCCAAACGATGTGAAGACTTCCCGTCTTCGACCATCGTCTTCATCTTCGACTTATCGTCGAATCGGTTATTCAGAATGGGTATAAACCCGGCCTTTCCGAACAACTCGCGTGTATTAAAAACAAATGTTGCACAAACACAACATACGCCTCATTCCAATTCATTAGTCAATAACCGTAAATCAGTAAGAGAGCAATTCCCCAAATATTAACCCCGAAGGCCGAAACCAACATCAGATCAATACCCAGAAAACCATTCTTCTTAACTAACCTACAGCTAGTTTCTAAATTTCACATTTTAGGGAAAGGTTCCCATTAATTTTATCCAAGATAAGTTCTTTAAAATTTATCCTTTAATCTTCCTTTGGATGTCATTTCAAACCAAATTATGGTTTTCCAAACTAGTCGAGATTAGCGAATCACATCGGAGAAATTATTTATTTTATTTCCCAATCCCAACCTATTCATCCCATGAAGCAAAACTGGTAATACTCCATATCTAACACCACGGTGTTATCGATAAAATTAATTACAATTTCACGTTCAAATCTAATTAAAGATTTAACTATCGCTTTAGAGCAAAACTGGTGATACTCCATTCTCGCTTATTTTCCAAATTTGATAATTTAGATTTTCAATGCACATTTCAATCTAATTGCAGATTCATTAAAACTCCTTTTACAGGGTTAAAGAACTAGTGTCATTTAAAACACAGTTCACGATAAACCCACAAATCAATTCTATTTAAAACCCGTTTCAAATCCAATTTATTTATTTAAAAATAAACGGGTTTAATTTTAGTTCAAAATTAGTTCATTTCGATAAAAATCTATTTTTATCTTTTCAAGTACGGAGTTTTTCACCCCAATTTTTCCCAAATCATTTCTTATGATTTTACACAAATTTCTACAATTTTTAATAATTTTATCAAGGCCCGTACAGTCGATTTCCATCAACGGCCATCGAACTGCACTTACAGCGACCTTTTCCAAATTTGATTTGGACGTATCTCCAAATCCTACCGTTAGATTTTAAATTTCTAATATTCGTTAGAAAGCTCTTTTCAATACGAACCCAACGGTTCCAGTTTTAGGAGAATCCGACGGTCGGATCTCCCGTAATGTCCATTCGAAGTCAATGGTCGAAATTCACGAACTGCCGCAGCGCGGCGCGTTTATTCAGGCCATTA
Source organism: Allium sativum (assembly GCA_030737875.1). Taxonomy (NCBI): domain Eukaryota; kingdom Viridiplantae; phylum Streptophyta; class Magnoliopsida; order Asparagales; family Amaryllidaceae; genus Allium; species Allium sativum. The sequence goes on from CM060909.1 coordinate 1,028,681,175, forward strand.
TATTTTATGTATAATATATATTTCACCAATTTCCTTTTAAAACGTATTTTATAAATCGTTTTAAATTCGTTTTCAAAACGATTTCAACTTCATATTCAAATTCAAATCCAAATTGAATCTTTCCTTATAAATTCGTTTTAAATTCATTTCAATTCAATTCAAATTTCAAATTCACTTCAATTCGAATTCATTTTCTATTCAATTCAATTCAAATTCATTTTCTATTCAGTTCAATTCGAATTCATTTTCTATTCAGTTCAATTCGAATTCATTTTCTATTCAGTTCAATTCGAATTCATTTTCTATTCAGTTCAATTCGAATTCATTTTCTATTCAGTTCAATTCGAATTCATTTTCTATTTAATTCAATTCGAATATTTCATATACATCGTTTTCATTTCATATATACATATTTTTTTTTCACTTTTCAATATATACGATATTTTCACTTTCAATATATACGATATTTTCACTTTCAATATATACGATATTTTCACTTTCAATATATACGATATTTTCACTTTCAATATATATGATATTTTCACTTTCAATATATATGATATTTTCAATTTCAATATATATATTTTCACTTTCAATATATATATTTTCACTGTGGAAATTTGGGGGGGAATTTTCTGTGCACGGATCGAGGAGACAGAGGAGTGAAGGAGGGCGCGAGGTTGCTCTGCAGAGAAGGGGGCTCGCCTCCTTGGTTGTCGTGCTCGAAAAGGGGAACCCGCGTAGCAGGAGGTAGCGCTCGCGACAGGGAGGGAATGGCGGAGGAGAGGGGGTCATCGACGTGGAGCGGAAGTGGCCGAGCGCGGCGCCTAGGGTTTCGTGGGCGATTTGGGGGATACGGCGTTCGATTGGAGAAGAGGCGATTTCTTGGGGGGGGGGGGGCTGTAGCGAAGCGGAGGACGGAGGGTGGGGTATGCCAGCGATGGCGGCGTTGGGTGGCTCCGACGACGGAGTCTGGAGGGCGGTCGACGAGATCATGTGGTTTTTTTTCTTTTTTCTTTTATAAATCGATTGAATTGGTCAACAGGGGGGGGCTGAGTGGTTAAGGAGGAGAAAAAGGATTTTTTTATTTTTTTTTTATTTATTTAATTTACCCATAAAGCAACTTCTTAATTCGAACTCGAAACGAGACCCACCGCTTGTCGTCCATAGCTAATTACCCCCATTCCGAACACAATGGGATATGTATCGTAAGCTGATTCGATCATTTCGATCAGTTTCCGTTAAAATCAACATATAACTCTATATATTGAATTTGAATGCGCATTTCAATTTACCGGGGTCACATACGAACTCTATAAATTGTAGAAAAATATTTTCTAGCTTCGTATTGACGATACGGTCCTAACAAAACTAATTTCGTCGAATTCTGAGACCGTTAGAAAAATGGCCATTTTCCAGTCGATTAAAATCAACTGAAAATGGTCAAACGCGTTTTCCATTGCCACGCTCACATATTGATTTGAAAAATTATGAAAATTGGAATCTAGCTATAACTTGACATCACGAACCCAACAAAAGTGGTTTCGTCGAAATCCGAGGTCGTTTGCAAAATGGCTATTTTTAAGGGCCAGAATTCCATAGCGACTATTCAGAATTTTCAACTGGACATATCTTTTGATTCCCGCTATGAAATTTTAATTTTTCGAATTCGTTGGAAAGATATTCTCAATTAGATCCCATTATTTTTGGTTTCACTAAAATCCGGTTTGTTTTGCACCCGGTACATTCAATTGAAGTTTGAAATCGAACTACCGCGCCATTTTCAATTCTATTTATAATTATATATAATTATTTATATTCTAACGACGACATATATAATATATACGTTCTAATTCCATTCAAAATAAATTTATCGTCGAAATTATTTAAAATAATCTATTTTAAATGTTCAAAATTCACTAAAATTGCCAAAACAAAAATTTTTAACTGGCTCGCATTTCCGAGTTATTACATTTACCTTTTTGGTTCTGAGTTTTTTTCCCATATAAAAGTGCAAATGACGCATGCATAGCATGAAAAATACTTTCTTAGAAAATAAAATTAACAAATGAAATGGAAAATGACCTTTTCTTATTTTTTATATTTTGAGAAAAATGGTAGAATGAGTGACAACTAATCCTTCTATCATTCCTCCACCTTCTACGTCGTCACCTTCATCTTCCTTCCATCTACTTTGTCATCTCTCCACTATTTTCATTTTCTGCAATTAATATTGAAAACGAAAACATAACAAAAATCAAAATCTAACTTTTTTCCAATAACTATTTACATTGAAGCATCATGTTTTTTCACTCGTCAAAGATGTGTTATGTAGCAAACTAAATGTATCACCATTTAAAGCTTCGTTAAACCTTAGCATGACACACTCAAATGACCGAAATCATGCAAAAATCTATATTATTTCGAGATTAAAGGAAACGACTATCAAACTAGAAAATTCATAAATGCAGTAAGTCTCTTGAATTCACAAACATCTAATTAAATTGGTCATTCCTAAGTGTCAAATTTGAACAATATGTTATGCCCATAAAATAGTTTAAACATAAGTGAGGTTTTTATTTTTTGGCAAAGCCGAGCGGTTTATAAGGTGATCGCAAACACCTTTTTATTAAAACCAATAATAAAAATACAACATAGTACAGGTGACTGTAGTTGACAGTCAGCTACATTCGATTTGTAAGGTGGACCGTCCACCACATACGGAGTTTATAGTGTTTCATCCACTCTACCTGACATGTTTAGTGCATTGAAGCTTGCTAAGTTAGTAGACTACAAGTTCCCTATTTCTCCACGCAGGGTGATAACATTTCATATACCTAACAATGACAGCTACAGGAAGAAGTTACATGACATAACCGCAAAAGATAAAAAGGACATAACAACAGCATTACGTAAGTCTCGAGCTTCATAACGGGGTGTACAGCAAGGAACCATGCACAATATTCCATGCGAGATCCTGAAGAAGTGGCTGATATCTAGAGAAAAGCCAAGAGTGAAGCTGGCGACAACAATCTCAACTACCTAGATTCCATAAAAATGACAAAAAACCAAACAACATACATTCCACGATAACACAGTCAACTGAAATCAATCCACTCAGGTAGGCAAAGATACCAACATACGACAACAAAGTTTAGCGCCTTAGCGTCTTATGTATTGCCATCGTCCGCGGTGAAATCCATCCAAGAAAGATCAAAAAAACAGACAAGGAAGTATGTCATAATGTGAGTAAACATATATCTGATAACCATGAGGAAGACAACCAAACACCAGATCAAACTTTCAACACGCAAAAACACAAATTTGAAGATAGTGAACCACGGAGAAGACGATAAACCGTAACAAACTCTGAACACATAGAAAGTACAGAGACCCATCACAGACGTATGTCGAAACGCAAAATCAATATACCTTAAAGAAATTGTTGTTCACCATGGTGATGCCACATCAGTTACGACCTTCCAGACCACGCAAGTCGACCAGTTGAAGATCTTATTAAAGTAATTGCCTGAAATCAACAGCCAGGAGGAGTAAGCGTCTTCATATTTGGATTCTGGAAGGGAGAGCGCTGATCTGATGAGGAAGAAGGATATACAGGAGCTCAGGTCCGATTACAAGTCAAAGCTAGATCTGGAAGTGGGAAATGTCGTAATCGCGGAACACCATGCAAGGCGAAAACAAGAAAAGGGTTTATGGAGACGAGAGAATCGAGTAAATAGAGCAGAGAAAAAGAGATGCAAGAAAGGAGGAGTAGGAAAATGGGTTTATTTTCTTGTCTCCATTTACAATGTTCCGTAGTACATGTTTGTTTTTTTAAAAATGAGGTTTTTATGGCGCTTAAACTATATATATGAGCATATCCACAGTTTTGAATTACTATTATGAATTCGGAACTACTGGATAAAAACCATCCCAATAGAGAACTTGGCCCTGAACATTCAGGCCAAATTTTAAGGACTAATTCAGGATTATGAATTTGTGACGGCCCGAAAATTCCCCCCTTTCGAATCAACAATAAACCACATAATTGTAGTAAAAAAAAACAATAAACCACACAAGTCCGATCCAAATGACAAAAATCATCGAGTAGCGTGGGGTTACGGCTAATAAGAACTGAAACATCACTACAATAACTTTACATCATAGTACGGAAATATCAGAGTACATTAATAAATATTATACACAACGAAAAATATAAAAAGACTTAGACACAGCTTTAAGCCTCCATCCAACACCTGCTATAAAATATCTACAAAACCAAAACTACTAGCTGTCTGTATGGAAAATATGGGCACTTAGAGTTTAGTGGAAAACAATAAACTCTGAGTCAGTCATGGGACAGGTGTGAGAATTAAAACAGTTACAGATCTTAATTTTAAAGTAAGATAAATCATGGGACCACGCCGGATAACAGGGAACGGGTTTTCTCCACATGAACACCAAATCATAAACAACTTGCAATACTTTTTGAAAATGAAGCTATTATAAGACTCAAGTTCCATTACACAATGCAACGCAAACCGGTGGAAAGATTCCTACCTTATAACACTACAACAAAAATACCCTATTACAACATCCATTTTACAATGGCATTGGCTTCCTATTGTAATATATTGCTATTATTACAAAAGTCCATTCATGCACATTGTAATAGATGCCCGATACAACATCCTTTTTACAATGAGCACTAATGGCCCATTGTAATAGAATGTTATTACAACGGTCAATCAAGTCCCTCGTAATAGATGTTAATTTTAAAATGTTCACAAAATTCCTGTTGTAATAAGTGATAATTATACAACGATCTTAAAATTCCTATTGTAAAAGTTGCTAATTTTACAACGATCATAATGACCGTTGTAATAAGTACTAATTTTACAATAGGAAAAAAATGCCGCGTGTAATAGCTTAATAGGTTATAATTTTACAATAGCCAAAAATATTCGTTGTAACCAATGCGAACTTTACGACGATCATAAAATGTCCATTGTAAATAATGTCTGTTGCGAATTTTCAATAATTGATAATTAATAATTATAATGCTTTTTAAAATTAATATTTGCAATTTTGTAATATTTAATAATTAATCATTGATTTATATTAATCAGACATTACTAATTACGGACTATAATTATATTACTAATTACTAATCATTAGTGATATAATATACTTTATTAATATTTAATAATTAACGATTGAGATTAAAAATTCATAACCAATAACTAATTATTATTTAATAATTTTTTAATTAAGTAATTAATAATTAATATTTTTTGACAAGGCTAATTAATATTTAAAAATTGAGAAGTAATATGTATTGTTTAGTACTTGGTATTTAATAATTAAGGAATAATATTTATTTTAGTATTAAATATTTCATAATTATAATTAATTATTATATTAAAAATATTTAGTATTTAAAACTATAATTTATAATAAGTACTAAATTATTTATAGTAATAATTAATATTTATTATTTAGTAATTAAAAATTGATAATTTATATTAAATTACTAAAGAATAAATAATTAATATTTACTATATATTTGATTAACCCCCTTTATTAAATAGTAATATTATATTTAACATTTATTTATGATTAACAAATAATAATTAATAATAGGCACATAATGATTAATACTTAATAATTATTATTCAATCATAATTAGCAAGTAATAAGTGACAATTAATAGCAAATAAATAAAAAGTATTATTTTCTTGTTGATTATCACTATTAAATAGTCTGTATCAAATAATTAATAATTAAGACTAATAATTAATAATTAATTAGTAATTAATATGATGAACATGTAATATTTATTATCTTGTACTTGATCTTTAATAATTAAATTAATATTTATGTTTTCTATTTTATGTTTTGTATTTCAAAAACTTAAAATTTTTAATAAGTAGATCTAATGTTTTTAAAAGTAGTTTTACTCGTTTGTTTAAGTTTTGATACCTTTATGAATTTAAAAAGTAATAATGGAACGCAAATATTTCATTATCATTTTATTTTGGTTTTATGTTTCGACTATTGATATGTTTTAATTATTTCATCTATATCCCTTGGAATAGCCGAATCATATTGATATGGGAAATACGTACTATTTCATTTTCAAATATCAATAAGGAAAATATCAAACATTAAGGTGGATCTGAATGCACGATAGCCGAAATAATATTTAGATATGAATATGGATATGAGATATGGTGGTATTGGGATGAATATTTGTCCTACTTGAAATGGAAAATGAAATACATATTATATTATAATTTAATATTTAATACATGTTCTATTTCCGTTAATTTGTCATACACAAATAAAACATCTAAGCCCGGCCCGATTCAATTATCCTTTCATAAGTCATTGTTGGTTGCTCCTCCAATCGCTATTTCTCATTGTCGGCTGTAAACCCTACAATCCCAATCCAAAAATTTCTTTGGCTTCTCACAAGCTTTCAGCTCATCAGGCAACCCATATTTGTTAATCGGATCGAAATTAATCCCCACCAGCCAATCTACAACATACCTTGAAAGACTTCGTGAACTGCTACTAAGTTGGATGCTCCATGATTGATCTAGAAGCGCAGCTAGAGTCAGTATAGTAAATTAAGGTGGATGGTATATGGATCTGAAGGAGCCGAGTTTGATAGGAGAAGGGCGTTGTGGGTGCACTGTTGTACGGCGGAGCGGTTGAGTTGTTCTCGAGGAGAAGCGTTAATGGTAGGCAACGTGTTAATGATAGACCTTGGACTTACATGTGCTTTGCGCCTCTTTCCTGTCTGTAATGGTGAAGGGAATAATTAGCCAAACTCGATTAAAGGTTTCTACCCAGTACCTATGGCATTTTATTGTACATGAATCCAACAATATTTTCTCCTATTTAAACATTTTTTTTTTTCAATTTCCACAAATAAATATAAGAAGTTATGTTATATCTATACTACTTTAGGTGAATTGTTAAGCAGTTTGAGACCGAGGTGGGAAATAATATTATACTAGATTTTGCCATAATGTGATTATGCATTGGCTTTTGGTATGAATTCATATTCATGTAATGGTTAGTGGTTGTCATAGCCATACGAGGACAACTCCAATGTACATGAGACGTGATCCTGTGGCTGCTAGTTCTGAGCTTATTCTCTCATTAAAAAGCATATGCAAAAATCCCTTGAATTTCTTAAATTATGATAAGCAATGTGGAAGTTTCACAAAGGAATCTCTTTTGGGATTGGTCTCCACCGTTGGAGAAATTTCTTGCCAAGTGCAAGCAACGTTGTTCCCATGCAGGCATAATACAATTTCACCTAGTCCATTATTTACTTAATTTTTATTATTTCACTATAAAAACACTTAATTGAATATTTTATTAATGTTTTATAAATTAGGTAAATTTCATCGTTGACATCATACATGTAGTAGTTGATATAGCAAGAGAAGCAATCATATATGAATATTCTAGCAGGTTAAACAAAATTTATGAAGAGGGAATGATTAATTACACCATCGAACACAAGGTTAATGAGAAAATAAATACTATGTCTATAATTGATCTTAAATTCCCCATGTTTTCTTAGCATATCTTGATTCACTTTTATTTCATCATAATGCAGAGGCAGCAAACTGTGACCTATAACTAAGTCTGTGACTTAATGGTGCAGCTAATTCAGCTCTTAATTAAATGAAAACTAACATTCAAAGGGATGTGCTCGTATTGATGAGTAGGGCATGACGCCATGGCAATGTCTCATGTAATCGAGGTTAAATTCCTGTACTTCATTTCATTTTATTTGTATCTTAGTGATATATTTTTCTGATATGAGGGAGGGTTGGGTTATTATTGAACTTGGTTGGCATGCTACCTGTTCGGTGCCGAGGAGGTGTTAGCCACTCTCCCGATGAATATGTATTGGATAATGATGTGTAGGCAGCTGGTTTAACACTGTCTGAATATATGAAGACCAATCTGACATTTATATAAGCCTTAAAAATTTCAGTGAACAGTATTCTGATCATAATATTTTCGTTGTAGCTTAAAGCTAAATTATCCTACTCCATTTAAACATAAATGTATTTTGCAAGTACCTTTATTTCGAATTTCAAAGTATGCGTTGTAGATTGAGCTGCAATTGTTTACAGGTGGGCATTGATAGAAGTTGTCCATTTATAAATCATATCATTTGGTTCTATAGAAATGGTTGATGATACCTCGTTAACTGCAAAATCAGTTAGATGTACAACATATCATTTAGTTTTGTAGAATGCACTTCCTCTATATGTGTAACAACCCGAATTCCGACAGGCCATTTTTTTTCCAAAATTCTAATCCTTCGAAACCTACGTTGGTTGCTCTGGCATCCTGCAGAAAAGACAGAGATATAAAATATATCAGAACTCAGAAAATATCTCACACCAGAATGGATAAATTATAATATAATCAATGTATAGCCTTACCGTAGTAATAATACTGCCTAACCAGTAGCCAAAGCTATCATATCTCTGCCACAAATCTTACATGCGAGTATGTTATGAGGAGGGTGTCAAAACACAAGTTCTGGTGACTGGATTTAAACTATACACTTTGGATAATCCTACATATACCGTTCAATCACATTTTTCCTATTTATTAGGTTACTTGGGTTAACAACACTCAAGGCTTACACGCACATCATGCCCATTTACTTCCTAGTGGATTAACCTAATACAGTATATATGTAGCTACCCCCATATTGAGGTACACCCCATGGTACCCCACTCGCACGGTCTCCACCGTAAAGCCACAGAAATGAAAGCAGTTCCTCATCCTACGCCGGACTGACGTACAGATCTCTATATAACAATGTTACATTCTGCATATACTAGTCATTACTATGCTACATAAGCGTACAGACTGCCACCTTCGATCGAATCAAATTCCATCAAAGATTAATGCCCTCAAGTCTACGATACACCACCCAGAGCAGACATGCATGTATCTAGACTTTCCCATATACGTATCATCAATCGTATTCGATGTCTTAACCGCACATAACCTCTAATGTGCACCGAGTTCCGTGGTAGGGCTGTACAAGAAACACGAAACTCGGTCAAGAGCTTTTCCATATCTGTATAGGCCCGCCTTTAAGGGCCTCAAAATATAGATATCCTTCAGGTCTATTTTTTATGGTGGCTATGGCCCCACCTCGGCCCCTCCCTTAGACTACAAGAGCTAAGAGACTTGCCCCTCATGAACAATCTAAACATCCAGTTGGCATCTCCCCTCAACCATCGTGCCTCGATTGTGAAAGGTAGATGGCATCTTGGGTTTAGCTCTAGTTATTCGCATTCCACTGGCTGCTGATGGCGGGTACCCGACGATCTACTACCTTTGTTGGTCCCGACCCGCCTCCCGTTGAGGCGATCACCGAATCACCCTAGTGTCACCTTGTCACAGCATTCTGACTACAAAGCTATTTTTGCAGTCAAGGCCCACCCACCTGGTAGTAACACGTAGACCCAACCTCTGTGAACACAGCCTAAACATCTACCACCGCACAGAGGACTACCAGTTGCACCTTACGTATCTCAGGAAGCCGTGTGCTTCCCCTTCCATCCCTTCGGAGCCGACAAAATAATCAGACAAACATGTACTCCCCTCGTGCCTCATGACACCATGATGATCTACCCCGTTGGGTTATTCACCCTCAAACATGCGGACTGGTCCAAGCGCCTCACTTTAATATGTTATTAGACCCTATGTCTAAACATTCTTTTATGCGCTTGCTTTACCTCATCGGGGTTCCATTTAACTTGGTTTTTCCAATTTACATTGACTTCCTATTTAAGTTACCAAGTTCCTCTTGCTTATTAAATTCGATCTTATAACTTAACCCATTTAAACCTATTAATAAGCCCACAACAAGTTATTCTCTAGATTGTTATCCAAGGTCTGTAATCCACAATCCCTTTATATTATTGTTTGATTTCATAGTTACCACAACATGTTCTACTTAATATTTAATTAAGTACATCTCAATTCACATGTTTTCTATTTAACACGTCGATTGTTATTTATGATCAAATATAACTTATTTCATTTCATAAGTTTTCCTCATTCTTTCTTATTTAATCATGATTCCATCTTATACTTTCACTACAAATCAATATTTCATACTTATTAACTTAGTTCTCTTAACTATGGTTTACTAGTAAGTTCCCTTTTCATAATTATAACTTATGTTGTCATTATCAGCATATCTCAGATTCTCGTTCTCACATATAACTTAATTTACAATTAAGTACAACTTATCTTATCACATAAGTTATTCCAATTTCCTTATTGTTTATTATAACCTAACCACTTGTTCCTAGGACAAGCCTACCTACTATATAACATTCTCATTAATGTAATTTATTTATAATAGGTTATTATCATTCCCCGTTCATTCCATTTCTTTTACTATTGTAATTATCTTTCATTCATTTCCTTATTCATTTCCATTAATTAAAATTAGTGCCATTTAATTCTATCCTTATATATATATATATATACATACATACATACATACATACATACATACATACATACTTATGTACTAGACCTCTCATGAACGACCGCCCATAACCCTGCACTAAACTAGAGGAATAACGCATTGAAAAGTTTTCTAGGAAGCTATGGACGATCATCAGAGTAGGTAACCAACATTAGAACTTGTCGTAAAACTCACAGCGCAAGGATGAAATATAATAGAACATATACAATAGGTAATAGTAGTGAAGCATCACATATCAAACTTCTGAAACTTTCTCAAAATCCTGGAAGGTTATCCAACCGATACCAAAGTCTGTACATAAGGCCTTATTACATCCCTCATAGAGCACTCAAACAGCGGATATAGAAATACTATATATTAATAAAACCGGTGCACCAGTCTCCTGCTCGCCTTCGCACAGCAGCATCGTCCTCACTAATCACCTATAATCTGCTACTTAGTCTGCCCTATCCACGACCGAATGAACAACCCAAGGTAATTAGAAGAGACGTAAAACCTTGAGTCAGACAATAGTATTAGTGAGCGGTAAAAAAACTAACAAACTTCAACAATAAAGTATATGAGAATGGATAGATAAACATACTAATCTACCCACCACACCAGAGAATAACTCAACCATATCTTCCCCACATCGGACAGTGGTATCCTTTACGATAAACAATTCAACCATTCATCCATGGAAACCAGAGCACCCATTCAATCATGGTAAAGTACTCATAACATCCAGATTATATGCATCTCATGTAGACCATCCCAATCGAATACAACATCTCTTAAGCACAAGCCCCAGAGGCCTAAACCAATATCAGACAAGCACTCAAGGAACATCTCCTTCGATGTTGGACAATCTACATGAGATGTTTCAAAAAAGCGAACAATCATCCATGACAGACTCTGGCTATCACCGCCAATCCTGCTTCGAAACCATCGTAAATCGTATGATGACCAAACCTTGCCATATGTCAAGGGCTAATGGTAACCCCAGTTCTAGCATAAACTCCATATGTCCAACCTTGACAATGTCCAACCATGACAACTTGGCCTTTCTACAAGAACCAGGGTACTCGACCAGCAAACTTCCGGTCTTTTAGGTGCCCCTATTGTACCCCTGCTTTGAGCCTACTAGAACTTACGACAACGATAATCTCTCGGCCTTCTCATAACTAGTCATCCAACCCGATGACCTTTCATAGCTCAAGCAACCTTCTTGAGCAACCATTATCCACCAAGCCACGACCTTTGAGTTGCCATCTTCTTCGTTGGTCTACACCGATCACCGAACACATTCAATACTTTGAATATTCTCACTTGAATTCTCCTCGAAGTTATCCCCAACGTCAGACCAAAGAAACATCAATCATAAGGTCCGAAACAGATCTATAGTATCACATCAACTTGCTAGAGAAAACAAACCACAACACTTATGTCATCCACTACAGCTTCTAAAACGCTGCTGAAATCATCACGATCGACCCTCATTTCCAGCTCGACCAACCCATACAACTCAGCTCGACCAACCCACCTTCTACATGGAGACCGACCCACTATTCTACCATTCCAGGCATCATGACCGACCCACTCAAACTATGCACAACCGACCCAAAATGAGACCGACCCAGTTGCTTCATGGAGGACCGAACCTGAAGTGCTCGACCCTGAAATGCTCAACCCCATACTCACTCGCTTGCTCGACCAACCCTGTACAAAGCTTGACCGTCCCAACCCGTTTCTTTTTCTCCAAGAAAACCTCCATATGGTTCGACCGACCCTCCATGACCAATCATGCCTTACTCGACCCAAAACTTGCACATCTCCATTTCAACTCCGATTTCAACCAAAACTTCGCCGATCAATACAATCGACGAAACTAACTCATCCAATTCATCCAATATGATCACAAGCATGATATTAAATCAACAACAACACCAATATGGCAATTCCATCAATAATTGTGTAAAATTTTACCAAAGTCACCATAAATGTACATATGATCAAAATCATGGATTTAACTTGCACATTCACATGAAATATCATAGAAATTACTTATCTAAACTTGCTAAATCAGATCATAAGGTGATTTACATGAAAATGGACTTATTAATGCATAGATCTATGGAAAAACACTTGCACTTGATGAGAAACATGAACAGACACTCGTATGCTTTATTGAATCCATGTGAAGATGCATATCACTCACTGATTCTCCAAAATAAGCTGAAATTGATGAAATAAGAATCCGGACAGCAAACACCTTGCACCAAACCTCTTGATCCGATGAACTATTGCTTCAATTGATGTAGATCTACCCTCTAGTGGTGTAGATCTATAATTTCCCTCCTTGGATTTTGATTTTTAAGGATGGAAAGGTGTTAGAGGAAGAAGGAGATCAAGGCCACCTAATGAGAGAATGAGGGAGTAAAACTATTTCCCATACCTCTCACCCTCTATTTATACCCTTCCAATATCCCACTGATGGGCCTTCCCAAATCAGTCCATTGTGGCTCTTCAAACCTGAACAACCAACTGAAAAGCCTTAAAACAGCGATTCCTCCCAAGCTGCTGAACCAAATCTTTAATGTAACCACTTTGTGAAAAGGCAATCATCAATTCGTTTCCCATGGCACAAGTCTCACCCTCTGATTCAACCTGATTCAAAAGTTATGCCCTATACAAGACAGATAGGGTCAAAATAGTCGCAAATAAAATTGGTAAAAGTTATGGACATGTCTCACATCCCTATATGCAACATATCAAAAGATGAGAATGATCCAACCCTCTGGGAATGAAATAAAAATATTTAATGATTCTCTGATACGTAAAATGCAGGCTGTTGCATTCTCCCTCCTTAAGAATTTCGCCCCCGAAATTCCAAGTAAACATACGAAACCAAAACAATTCTGCATGCCTATCATCCATGAGAAGCCAATTCTATCATCTAAACTAGCAATCATCAAGCCATGCATCCATAGCCTTATCCTAGCACGCAGAATTCTATCAAACAACAACAAGATACAACGATATAATGATGATACGATCAAAGGGTCCTACCGATGAAGAGTTCTAGATGAGTCGTCCTCATGCTCTCTTCCGTCTCCCATGTACAACAGTCATCATATTCACCTCATTGTACCTTGACTAGTTTAACCGTCTTCCTCCTAAGTTGTTTCGTGTCATCCCCCATAATACATAGTGGCTTGCGACCACTCGTAACTGCGGTCTCTACTTCAAGGTCTTCGTACTGCTCTGGAGTTACCACCACATTCGAATCATGCACAAACTTCCATAGAAATGACACATGGAACGCATTATGCATACTCGACATCTTCTCGGCTAACTCCAATCTATATGCGAGCTTTCCAATTCGCTCGACTATCGGAAATAGCCCAACGAACCTTGGAGCTAACTTTTCTTTACTTATGAATCGAACCACATGCTTTAATGGTGAAAACTTCATGAAAACATATCGCCAACATCGAATTCCAAATCTTTTCAACGTTTATCAGCATAACTCTTCTAAGGATCTTGGGCCGCCTTCATTCATTGTCGAATGATCTCTATACAATCTGAGGTCTCTCTAATCATCTATGGCCTAAGTATCAACTTATCTCCAGTTTCTAACCAACATGCTAGAGAATTGCACGATCTTCCATACAATGCCTCGTATGGTGCCATCCCAATGCTAGCCCGGTACCTGTTATTATATGCAAACTCAACTAGATGCAGATGGTCTTCCCATGATCCTCCGAAGTCTAACACATAAGCCCTAAAGAGAAATTCCAAAACTCAATTGACTCTCTCGGTTTGACCATCAGTTTGGGGATGGTAAGCCGTACTTAAACACAACCTGGTTTCCAAAGCTTCTAGCAAACCCTTCCAAATTCCATTCGTGAACAATGGATCTCGGTCACTCACTATGCTCTTTGGGATACCATGGAATCGAACTATGCATTTCATATAAATTTTAGCTAATTTCGTTGTTGTCCTAGTCGATCTAACAGGAATGAACCTTGCACTTTTGGTCAAGCGACCCACAATGACCCAAATCCCTTCGTTTCCTGGCCTCGTTCTAGGTAGTCCATCAATAAATTCATCGATATTTGCTCCCACTTCCATGTAGGAACTTCTAATGGCTGAAGCAAACCACTCGGCTTTTTCTATTCAACTTTCACCAACTGACAGTTCATGCACTTGGAAATGTACTTTCAAATATATCGCTTCATCCCCTCCTAGTAGTAAACTCGCTTCATATCCTGATACATCTTATTCCCACCGGGACGAATCGTCATCTTTGCATGATGAAATTCTCTCAGAACCTCATCTCTCAATCCGTCGATATCAGGATCTAGTAATCTCCCTTGCTTTCGAAGCCAACCTTCTCGATCAACCTCGAACTCTTTATCTTCAGGTTCCAGTTTCTGGATAAACTCGACAAGCTTTGCATCTCTCTTTTGGCTCTCGCCAATCCTTTCGATGGGAGTAGGTCTTATCGATAAGCTTGCCAACATTTCAGGTTCCAATTCACATCTTGGCCTGAAATCAAACCCCGCCAAGTACTCGAGGCTCTTCCCTTCTGAAAATATCACTTCCTACTTGTGTGTCTTCGACTCAACGCAGCTGTAACCTTTGCCAGGAGTATAGGCTATACCAAAATCATATGACGTCGGAAACTCTAACCATCTTTGTCGCCGAAAATTCAAATCTTTTTGGGAGAAAAGATACTTCAACGACTTGTGATCCATAAATAACTCAAATCGAACTCCTAATAGGTAATGTCTCCACATCTTCAGAGCAAAGACAATCACCACCAACTCCAAATCATGAGTTTGGTAATTCTTCTCATGCAGCTTTAGCTCTCGACTCGTGTAGGCCACAACCTTATCCTTCTCCATTAGCACTGCTCCAAGTCCAGTACCACATGCATCGGTGTACACAACCATCTCTTCATTCTCACTTTGAATGGTCAACACAGGAGCACTCATCAATCTCTATTTCAGGATCCTGAATGCTTGTTCACACTTTGCATCCCATGTAAACACTTATTTCTTCTTCGTTAATCCTATCAGCGGTACAGCTACCTTGGAAAAATCCTTGATAAACTGTCGGTAATATCCTGCCAACCCAAGAAAACTCCAAACATCTGTCGCATTGTTAGGCCTATCCAAGTCCTAGATTGCTGGAACTTTAGCGGGGCCAACTGCTATCCCATTTCCAGAAACAACATGGCCTAAGAACCTCACTTCACTCTTCCAGAAGTGACACTTTGAAAATTTAGCTCTCAACTGATGCTTTCGTAAGATTTCCAACACTACTCTCAAGTGTGTCTTGTGCTTTTCCTCATTCAGAGTGTAAACCAGAATGTCATCCACGAACACAAGCACGAACTTGTTCAGTGGATCTCTGAAAACCCTATTCATAAGATCCACAAAATACATTGGCGCGTTAGTCAACCCGAATAGAATCACCAACCATTCGAAGAAACCGGATGGTGTCCTAAAAGCAGTCTTTGGCATACTATCCTTAGCCACCCTCAACTGGTGAAATCACATCGCTAAATCCATTGAGAAAACACTTTGGCCTTATGAAGCTGATCGAACAAGTCATCAATGCTTGGCAACGGATACTTGTTCTTTTTAGTCACCTTGTTCAGCTCACAATAATCCACACACAATCTTAACGAGCTATCTGCCTTGGTTACAAACACGACCGGTGCACCCACTCGGATACACTCCTATGAATGAATCCTTTTCCCAAAAGGTCACGAACTGCACCTCCAACTCTCGTTGTTCCTTAGGCGACATCCGCGTAAGAGGCATAACGATTAGTCTAGCACCCTCGACCAAATCAATCCTAAACTCGATCTCATGATGCGGCGAAAACCCTTTGACCTTGTCAAAGACATCCTCATACTCATTAGCGATCAACATTGATGGAGGGTCTTCTTGTGCAATCCCAAGCGAATATAGATAACCCACAAAGACACCCTCTTCGCGCTTACATCTAATCAACACCTTCGGCCTTCCACATCCCGGACCCTCATCTCTAGCTTCTCGCAATTCACCCTTGCTGCATACCTCTTGAGCCAATCCATGCCCAACATGATCCCAAACCCAGCGAAGTTAAGAACAAAGCAATCACACACAAAAGAGCAACCATGACTCAACAACATTAGACCATGGCAAATCAGGCACAAACTGGACGAACCCCCAACTGGAATAGTCATGATCAATGGTCTATCACAAATCTCGGGTTCCAAACCCAAGCGACACACAAGCCCATTGCAAATGAATGAATGTGATGCTCCAGTATCAAAAGGAATACGAACTGAAACACCATTAACAGAAAGAGTACCTTGCACCACGACACCCTTTCCCTTCTCCTCTGCAGTAAGAGCTCTCGAAGAAGTTGGCACGACTTCCAAAGCATATGCCTTCACAACCTGCTTACCCCTAGCTGATTCTGGACAATCTTTCTTCTCATGCCTAGGCTTCCACACTTGAAGCACTTCTTCTCAGCTTTGGATTCTTGCATTAACTAGAAAAATGGTCTTTCTGTTAGCAGTTAAAGCAAACCACCTCACTCTTAGGCTTCTTTTTGCCATCCCTTACTTTCTACTGTTGCCGCTTCCTCTTCTTATTATTACCACCCTATTGTGATTTCTGAGCCTCTTTGGTTGCAGCGACAACATTTTCTTCCTTAGAAAACAAGCTCTCATGGCGAATAGCTTTTTCCATAATCTTCTCAAATGAATCGTCAAGATGATCCACCAAGGGCCTTCCAATATAGGTACCCAGACCCATAACAAACTTCTCGTTCTTCTGACAAGGTGTATCAATGTATGAACGAGCATACCTAGACAAGACTTCGAAATCAGAAATATAGTCAAGAACTAATCTTCCATTCTGCTTTAATTCTACGAACTTTTTGAAGAGAACGGACTTCTGAGTAGTGGAGATAAACTTTGCTTTAAACTTAGCTTGGAATTGCTCCCATAAAATCTCCTCTTCTGGAGTCTCAAGTGTGGCAGAATTCCACCACTCCATGGCCTTACCTTGCAACTGCCTTAATGCAAGCTTTCTCTTAATTGCATCCTCAATACCCAGTCCCCAATGATTCAGACACTTAAATCATCCACCTCAGAACCTCTTCAGCTGGCTCAGTTCCTTTAAATGATTTTCCCTCTAGAGATGTAAAGTTCTTGCACAGCTTTGTAAAATCTACGACTCTAGGAGCTCGCACACCTACATCTACCGTTGCTGCCACTAGAGCGGGTACCCTTCGCATAATTGCCTCTGCCATGGCTTCAAATATGGCCGGGTAGTTTGGTCCATCGCCATTTCCTCCTTCAGTATTAGCTCCCCTAGCAGCGTGTCTTGGTTCTTGTCTACTCAATCTAAATCTACAATTTAGAATAATTAGCCACTTCCAAGAAAAACTGCTAAAGCGATGCAACCGCTACTACTATATATGCTAATATATGTAGTAAGCATCCAACTGAAATCTACAAGTACGTCTCTCATACGTAATTACGTCTTAGGACTTTGGCTAAAATCATTGACCAGAGCTCTGATAACAAATGAGATGACCGCCTATAACCCTTGCATTAAAAAGAGGAATAATGCACTTAAAAGTTTGCCAGGCAGCTATGGAAGATCATCAGAGTAGGTAACCAACATCGGAATTTGTCGTAATACTCACAAAGCAAGGATAAAATATAATAGCACAATACAACAGGTAATAGTAGTGAAGCATCATATAGAAAACTTTTGAATCTTTCTTAACATCCTGAAAGGTTATCCAACTGGTACCAAAATTTGTATGTAAGGCCTCACTACAACCCTCAAATAGCACTCAAACAACGGAAATAGAAATACTAGATAGTAATAAAACTAGTACGCCAACCTCTTGGTCTCCTCCGCACAGCAGCATCGTCCTCACTAATCACCTATAACCTGCTACTTAATCTGCCCATCCACAACCATATGAATATCCCAAGGTAATAAGAAGAGACATAAAACCTTGAGCCAAACAATAATCTTAGTGAGTGATAAAACAGCTAACAAACTTCAACAACAAAGTGTATGAAAATGAATAGATAAACATACTAATCTATCCACCACACCAGAGAAGAACTCAACCACATCTTCCCTATAACGGACAGTGATAGCCTTTACGATAAACAATTCAACCATTCATCCATGGAAACCAGAGCACCCATTCAATCATGGTAAAGCACTCATAACATCCAGATTATATGCATCTCATGTAAACCATCCAAATCGAATTCAACATCTCTAAAGCACAAGCCCCAGAGGCCTAAACCAATATCAGACAAGCACTCAAGGATCATCTCCTTTGACGTTGGACAATCTACACAAGATGTTTCAAACAAAGCGACCAATCATCCATGACAGACTCAGGCTATCACCGCCAGTCTTGCTTCGAAACCATCGTAAATCATATGACGGGCAACCTTGCCATATGTCAAGGGCTACTAGTAAACCCAGTTCTAACATAAACTCCATATGTCCAACCTTGACAACTGGGCCTTTCTACAAGACCCAGGGTACTCGACCATCAACCTTTCAGTCTTTTAAGTGCCCCTATTGTACCCCTGCTTTGAGCCTGCTAGAACTTATGACAATGATAATCTCTCGGCTTTCTCATATATAGTCATCCAACCCGATGACCTTTCATAGCTCAAGCAACCTTCTTGAGCAACCATTATCCACCAACCCACGACCTTTGAGTTTCCATCTTCTTTGTTGGTCTACACCGATCAACGAACACATTCAACACTTCGAATATTCCCACTTGAATTCTCCTCGAAGTTATCCCCAACCTCAGACTAAAGAAACATCAATCATAAGGTCTGAAACAGATCTATAGTATCACATCAACTTTCTAAAGAAAACAAACCACAACACTTATGCCATCCACCACAGCGTCTAAAATGTTGATGAAATCATCACGATCGACCCTCATTCCAAGCTCGACTGACCCATATGGCATAGCTCAACCGACACATACGACTCAACTCGACCGACCCATATGACTCAGCTCGACCGACCTACCGTCTACGTGGAGACTGACGGACCCACTGATCCACCATTCCATGCATCATGACCGGCCCACTCAACTCTGCATGACCGACCCAAAAGGAGACCGACCCAATTGCTTCATGGAAGGCCGACCCTGAAGCGCTCGACCCTGAAATGCTCAACCCCATACTCACTCGCTTGCTCGACCGACCCGGACAAAGCTCGATCGACCCAACCCATTTCTTTTTCTCCAAGAAAACCTCCCTATGGTTCGATCAACCCACCATGACCGACCAAGCCTTGCTCGACCCAAAACCTGCACATCTCCATTTCAACTTCGATTTCGACCAAAACTTTGCCGATCAAAACAATTGACAAAACTAACTCATCCAGTATGACCGCAAGCATGATATGAAGTCAACAACATCACCAATATGGAAATTCCATCAATAATTGTGTAAAATTTCACCAAAATCACCATAAATGTACATATGAGCAAAATCATGTATTTAACTTACACATTCACATGAAATATCATAGAAATTACTTATCTAAACTTGCTAAATTAGTTCATAAGGTGATTTACATGAAAATGGACATAACAATGCATAGATCTATGGAAAAACACTTGCACTTGATGAAAAACATGAACAAATACTCATATGCTTTATTGAATCCATGTGAGAGATGCATATCACTCACCGATTCTCCGAAACAAGCTAAAATTGATGAAATAAGGATCTGGACAGCAAGCACCTCGCACCAACCCTCTTGATCTGATGAACTCTTGCTTCAATTGATGTAGATCTAGTTTCCAGTGGTGTAAATCTATGATTTTCCTCCTTGGATTTTGACTTTTAATGGTGGAAAGGTGTTAGAGGAAGGAGATAAAGGCCACCTAATGACAGAATGAGGGAGTAAAACTATTTCTCATACCTCTCACCCTCTATTTATACCCTTCCAATAGACCATTAATGTACCTTCCCATATCAGTCCATTATGGCTCTCCAAACCTGAACAGCCAACTGAAAACCTTAAAACAACGATTCCTCCCAAACTGCTGAACTAAATATTTAATGTAACCACTCTACGGAAAGACAATCATCATTTCCTTTCCCATGACACAGGTCTCACCCTCAGATTCGACCTGAGTCAAAAGTTATGCCATGTACAAGACTGACAGGGGAAAAATGGTCACAAATAATTGGTAAAAATTATGGATATGTCTCACATCCCCACAAGCAACATATCAAAAGATGAGAATGATCCAACCTCAGGGAATGAAAAAAATATATTTTACGATCCTCCGATACGTAAAATGCGAGCCGTTACATCTCACATTAAACCTACCACTTGTGGATGCTGGATTTGCCGGGCAGTTCCGAGCAGACTTCTTCCACAAGTTGGCTTAACCTCGTGTCTTAGCACCGTTACATGTTTTATTTACGCACTAGACCTCTCACGTTAAATTAACAACTTGTGGACGTTGGATTTGCCGGGCGGTTCCGGACAAACTTCTACCACAAGTTGAATTTAACCTTGTTTCTTGGTGCGTTACGATTTTATATTTACTGTAAATTTAGGCATACTATTCTTTTCGAGCCTTTACTGTAATCTATTTTACATGTCATTATATTAAACCCATTTTATGTCACATGTTCTTTCTAACATGCAATCGTTTAATCATGTAATTGTTAAAATCTAACAAGTTAACATGTCATTTTCTCAATTCTACAACTAATAATTCAAGTACATAATATGCCACAAGTGAATCATGTAATTACAACAGTAATCGCTACACATAATTTAACAAGTTTGCATTTCAATAGATGAACATTTCGCCATATTAAACGTTTCAACATATGAATTTTTCAACATATTAATATTTTAACATATTAATATTTCAACATGTCATATATGCATTTCATCAATTCACATTGTATAATAACGGGGAATGTTAAACAATAATATATCATTATCAAAAATGATATAACTTAAATCCACTCACCGAAATTTCTTTCCAATTCTTGAACCTGGTCCAGACCTAGCATTCTATGGTTTTTCCTAACTGGATTTAGAACCTAACAACCATGGATCCACAATTCTTACTAAAAGAAAAAGGGAAGAAAGAGGATGAAAATTGAATAGACCAGATCTAAGAATTTACCTTACTTCGCATATGATTCTGAACACCTTCTTATTAATTTTCATTCTTTTCCTCCAGGTCTTGATTTAGAATTTTCCTAAACTAATTATCTTATTTTTCTGAAGAGATTTGATGAGAAGTAAGAATGACAAAGCTTAGACGTTGTCTCAGAGAATGTGAGACTTAGGCTAGGCTTTGCTAGCCTATTTATAGGTATTCAGGATCTTATCGTATATGCAGCGTTGAGTCAGCATTTAACCTAGTTAAGAAAACAGTCTAGACACGCTAATGAATCTGGCCGAATCTCGAGGGTGTTGGCCCCCACCTATGGGTCCTACGTGATGTTTTGGCACAGAAATTTGATTTTCAAATGTTTGAATTTCTAGAATTATTTATCTGTTATATTCACATGTAATCTTCTTATGCATATACAAATCTTCTAATGACCATTTTACGTGTGTATATATATACACACACAACTTTTGTTTTATTTTCAAAATTCAAAAAGTGTTGCACTATTATTTGATTCTTGCCATATTTCTTTGATTGCAGCCTTATCTTGAACTTTATCTCTTGTGTGTGTGTACATGTATATATATATATATATATGTTGACACATGTATACGCGTATATTTACATATACATGTATACATTTTTCTACACTTCCTTATATGTATACCTTTCCTTTATGTGCGTTTATACATATTTTCTCCTATGAACACGTTTTATTTTAGTTATTCCCTTAAAACAAAAATATGATGGTAGTGGGGATCGAACTCTGTACCTCTTGTATGCAAGCCACATGCTCTAACCAACTGGACTACTAAGGTTATCACTAACAAGGCTTAGAACAATGGTAATTATTGCTCTCCTTTTACTTTTCTTTTTCATGTTTGCTACAATATTTCATTTAAACCATTGCATGAATCTTTTTCTTTTATTTCTCTTTTATTATTAATGCATAATCAGTGCATGCAACATATTTACACCTCATGCAACCACTACAACAGAACTGGCATTTTATAGTGGCCTACAGCCGCTATGAATAAGAACTATAGCGGTTCCATAATTGTTGTACATGAACATGTTATAAAAAAACTGCTAAATATTTATAACGCTTTATTTGCCACTATAAAAGAGCATGGTTTTATAGCACAAATTTGCCTTTATGTTACTTAAAGACAATAGCTCATCCTTACCGCTACTAAACATCTGAATCTGTATGAAAGTGGGAATCTTTCATAACACATTATAGCCGCTATAACATATTTATATTATAGTGGATATATGACGCTATTAAATTAACATGTTATAGTATTGCTAAAACCTTTACAACTCATATATGCCGCTATAAAATTCATAGAGCTATGCATATATATTACATTTCAATAATAGCAATCAAAACAAGTCTTCAAAACAATTTAAAAAGTAATGTAAGAATGAAAAAAATATAATAATCAACAAATACAATACATATTCATGATAACAAAATAAAGTATCAAATAACAAAAAATATTTTCAATCCATGAGTCACCAAATTCAATACATATGTTTTCAATTCCATATTGATGTCAATTTAAGTACACAAAAGACAAAACATGGTTCATATCTGAAGTTTACAAGTACCTGATGCATCAACATTAACATCAACTTCTCAAAGCCTTTCTTTTCCCATCAAATACTCCATGGATACTATGCAATCACCTGGTTCCAAAAAGACACATTTATAACTTCATGATAAACCTAAAGAAATAAAAAAATATTAGACAAACTACAATACTACATAAGAATCTTTCTCAATGATGAAAAAAGAAAAGAAATGCTGGAAATTGGTTTAAAGGCTTAATTCTGAGTTGTAGTACTCAAAAGTGCAATGTTTGTAGTTTATCTGAAAGATTTTGATTATTTAGCAAGAGCAAGGAAACTAGTTAAAAAGTGCAATCTACATTGAAAGTTATAGATTATAAACTACCCTAATTCATTTAACATTCCCGGAGTATGTTTTCTTTAGCTATAGTTGTTTGCTTCAGAAACACTTGATTCCACTTAAAGAAGTTATATACTGATGTATCATATTGTAGAAGCAAATGAGTCAGCTCCACCATAATAAAAGAGCATACCACATACTTCAGCAGAAAGAGTTGGGATTCCATGTCTGATGGATTTGTATCTCCCAAAAAATTTGCAGTTGAAATTGCTTTTGCATTTGAAAACCTCTGCCTAGCTTTATTGCTTTCCTAGACCAAAAAGTTCAAAAAAAGTTAATATGGAATTCAAAAAAAGTTTGGTTCATTCATGGTGAAGATCCTTAGATTTGCCCATCAATAATGATGAAGATAGCTTAAACATATAGAACTATGGTTCCTTCTCGATCTTTCCAGTTCATGTAGGAATCACTACCAAGAAATAAACCAATGCATAGTCTTCATGTACACTGCAGGGGCTTCTCAATCCGATTTTCAGTAATCCTAGAGCAATTCTTTCTCCATGCAAGTGTGTTCGAGCATCCGAGTGTAAAGCGGACAACTCTAGCATGGTAAAAGTTACTTGTAAGAGAGATATCCTAGAATTGATACAGGAGGAAGAAGCATTTTGTTTAAGGCGTAAAGGCCAAGCAGGCACTATAGTATGTGATATAGAGTTTCTCAAAGGAAAACATAATTTGATCTCAGCATTAAGACGCTATAGAAGCAAGCTCTCTAATTAATCTATATCCTTCAGGAAATATTTCTGAATAATGTAGAGAACATCACATTCAGCTTTGTTTTGTTTAAAAGGACAGTTCAATCCATTTTGGATTGTGATAATTTTACATCATCAAAGATTTTACTAGTTTTCAGACAATTTTTTTTCAAATTGCCATTTTGCTTATTCCTTGTATACAAATACAAAGCAAAGTAATAAACAAATAACATTTAATTTGACTTATGCTTGTGAAACATTTAGGTTACTTTCAATGTATCATTCTTTATCATTAATCGGTTATTTTTTATTAACTGTATCTACTAAGCATGCACACATTAGCATACTACAAGGGAAAAAAAAGGAGTAGAAGAAGAATTTTGTGAAACCTGTAACTCACCTTGCAAAACCCCAATCGCCAAAAACACCTCCTCCGCTGCCACTACCTTCCTCGACTCGCAACCCCATGACACCACTGATCTTCTCCTCCTCCGCCTAACTGTCCCCTTGCACTTTAAAGCTGCCCAAGCACACACGTCCAGCCAAGCCTCCTCGCAAGATTTTACCTGCTCCTTGCAAAAAAGTTAATATGAAGTTCATAAAAAGTTAATAATCAAAAAATCTGCATTTTGGTAACCTTGAGAACCGCGGTGAGGCTAAAATCATTCGCACTGCATATTGAAAAACCTAAGACATCAGCACATTTTTGTTAAAACAGAAGTAATAAAGGCCAAAAAGAAAAAGACATATAACCATTCATACCTATGTAGACTAATTAAGATGGAAAATAAACAACTAAAAATATTTTCTAATGATGATAGAATAATAAAAAACAAGAACTAAGAACCAAGGATATAATAAAGAGTGATTCAAATCCATACATCAGTATCACATGCAAGGTATTGGAAGTCGATTACATGAACACGCATGCAAGGTATTGGCAAGGAAGGATGCATTTCAAATATCCTGTTTCTAGGGCCTGTAAACTCGTTGGAGCTTCTTTTGCTGGTAGAACTGCTAATCTGGGAAACGCAGATGCACAATATGAACTTGGTTTTCATCTGCGAGTTGAGAATGATTATGTTCAGGAAGATCAAATACATCGGTAAACCTAGTTTTTGCAAATGATCTGAAACCATTTTCTTATATATAATTGACATACTCTGTATTTGCAAAATCTTTGTGGATATTTTTCTACATCATATTTATAATAGTTTGTATTGCATATTTACTAGTTGTCTGTAACACAATTAAAACGTAATAATTCACCTTCAGCCATTGAACAGTCCCATATGCCTTGGATTATTCTCAATTATAAGGAAAAAAAGTAATATTCTTCTCAGTTATAAGGTAATATTTTGAAGTACCTAGTGGACTATCATTTCTTGCACTGAAGTTCCTATTTTTTGAAGTACCTTATGATTTGAAGGTTGGGCATGCCGCATAGCTTCAGCCACTGCAGTACCTGGTGGACTATCAAGTCTTCCCCGAATAAATTTAACAGGAAAACCATCAACCACCTAAGTTAACATAATGCGCGAACTAGAAGGAAAAAAATTGAAAATTGCTAAAACTCATAACTTGAAGGAAATGTAAGGTGGAGATGTATACGCAGGAATATTTAATATCAAATGACGGTCAAAATGGAGAGTAATATGCCACATACAGACTTAATGCAATTATATTGTTCGTTAATGTAACAACATCATAATTTGCAACTCAATGTGGACTGAGTTGCTTCAATAATTAAGTTGGCTAAGTTACGACAACCTACTTCGGATTGAGTAAAAAAACACAGTTTTAAAATTTGGTGATTCAAGCCACTCAGTTTAAATTGAGTTAAGCAATATCTTCTGCCTTTTGTACTCAGACTCGTTATCATATTTTCTACATGAAACCAATTTCTAAACCCTGTTGCAACCAATTTTGGAAAGGAATAAAGTAATTTACAGAATGAAATCAGATGTTTCAATTAGCAAAGGGTGAGATGTAGCAACCAAGCTAAACATATTTATCAGTTCAACTGTATTATTTTATGTAACAAGAAATTTGTAATAACCCGGAAATCCGAGCCAATTTAAATTTTTTATTTTGGCAATTTTAAAGAATTTTGAATATTTAAAATGAATTATTTTAAATAATAGGGACGAGAAAGTTATTTTGAATAGAATTTGAATGTGTATATTTATTTGAATTGTCGTTAGAATATAAATATTTATTTATATTCATAAAAGGAATTGAAAATGGCGCGGTAGTTCGAAAATTCGATTTCAAAGTTCAAATGAATGTACCGGATGCAAAATAAACCGGATTTTAGTGAAACCAAAAATATTTGAATCTAATTGATAATATCTTTCCAACGAATCCGAAAAATCAAAATTTCATAGCGGGGATAAAAAGTTACGTCCAGTTGAAAATTCAGAATAGTCGCTATGGAATTCTGGCCCTTAAAAATGGAAATTTTGCAAACGACCTCGGTTTTCAACGAAACCACTTTTGTTGGATCCGTGATGTCAAGTTATTGCTAGATTCTAAAATTCATAATTTTTCGAATCAATATGTGAGTGTGGCAAAGGAAAACGCGTTTGGCCAGTTTCAGTTGATTTTAATCGACTAGAAAATGGCCATTTTTCAAACGATCTCGGAATTTGACGAAATTAGTTTCGTTAGGACCGTATCGTCAATACGAAGCTAGAAAATATTTTTCGGGAATTTTTAGAGTTCGTATGTGGCCCCGGTAAATTAAAATGTGGGTTCAAATTCAATATAGATTTATATTTTGATTTTGATGGAAACTGATCGAAACAGTCGAATCAGCCTATGATACATATCCCATTGTGTTCGGAATGGGGGTAATTAGCTATGGAGGACAGTCGGTGGACTTGATTTCGAGTTCAAACGGAAAGTCAACTTTAAGGAGAATAAAATAATTAAATAATTAAATTAATATATATATTATCTCTTTCCTTTATCACCCCCCTCCGGTCAGTTATTAGGTTAGAAAAAAAACCCCGCCACCGCGTTTCCCATCGCGCCACCGCCACGCTCGCGCCACCGCGCCTCCGACCAGCCGCCCCCACCTTCGGATCAGACGAGCAAACCCCCCTCCTTCGTTTGAATACCGCACACCCCCCTCCTTCGTTTGAAAACCGCACACCCCCCTCCTTCGTTCGAACACCACACACCCCCCTCCTTCGTTCGAATACCGCACACCCCCCTTAAACCCTAATCCCCAAAATCGAGGAAGGCCACCGCCTCCAGTGCCTTGCTCCCCCCCCTGCGCAGCCACACCCCGACTAACGGCCCTCTGCCACCACTGGAAGCCCGGCTCCCCTCCAACAAACCTAGCAACTCTCCTTCCTCTTTTAAAGGTGAGTTTTCTGATTTTATTTTATAAAAATCGGATTTTTACATTAGAGTTAGGATTTTTAAACGTATAGAGTTTGGATTTTTATAGTTCAAAAGATATGATAATATTTTTAAAAAAAATAGGAAAAAGGTATTATTTTTAGTGATAGAAAGGATATGATTTTTATTGACAAGAAGAATTGATTTTTACAAGTATAAAGATTATATTTTTAAAGTATAAAGATTATATTTTTAAAGTTAAAAATATTATATTTTTATATGTGGGAAGTTAGAATTTTTGTAAGAAGAAAGATGAGATTTTTATTTATATAAAGGCGAGATTTTTATTGGATAAAGATATGATTTCAATTATATAAAAATTCGAATTTTATATATGTAATAGCGGAATAAAATTTCGATTTTATTTATGTGATAGCAAGGTAAAAATATAATCTTTGTATGGGAAGTAGCATAGTTAAAAATATAATTTTTAACATATACCGCGTGAAACAGATCTCGTTGGAGACACGATGAAGATTTCCTACATTAGAAAAGTCGTGGTGTTTGGTTTAGCTAGTCGGTGAAAACTTCTCACTTTAAATCTTGTTTTTCTAGTTAAAATATATACTAGGATGCAGACGGTGCTTAGCAGCACCCGACACCCGTCGTCCACAAACCATGAATGACTTGTTTGTGTGATTATTTGTGTTGTGAAATTTGATTGTGTGATGTGGAATGAAATAAAATATTAAATAGTGGAAAATATTTTATAGTTAAAAATATAATTTTTAACGTGTATACGAAATAAATATTTATAAACAAATCGGACGATTTGTTTATATACACTGATTTGACTGATATTGATTGGGACAATAAATTTTACACATCGCCCAACTGCACAAATAAAATCTGGGTTTGTTGATTTGAAACCCCATACGGGTATTGGAATGATATTTGACGTACACTAATCCCGATTGTTTAGTTGTATGTCAATCGATGGGCTGACAGACTTCGTAAGCGTTAATTATTTATATTTAATGCTTATACAGTTGTGGGGTGCAATCTGGATGATGGTTTATTATCTATCGTTGCTGTTTATATACATGTGTTGTAGAAAACCCATATAATTAACATTATATGGTAATTTATTGGGCCTCATTCCAATATAGAAAATGAATTCATGTGTTGAATTGAAAATAAATTCATGTGTTGAATTGGAAAATATTCATGTGTTGAATAGAATAAACATTCATGTGTTGAATAAAAGCCGTGTTCGATAGATTGAAGCCATTTTGACGTAAACGATATTTATATCGATTTTATTCATTTTCCAATGAATATTGAAAGTGATTTTGAAATTCGAATTAAATTGAATAGATTTGAAATTCGAGTTAAATTGAATAGATTTGAAATTCGAATTAAATTGAATAGATTTGAAATTTGAATTAAATTGAAATTTGAATTAAATTGAAATCCGAATTAAATTGAAATTCGAATTAAATTGAAATTCAAATTAAATTGAAATTCGAATTAAATTGAAATGAATTGAAATTCGAGTTAAATTGAAATGAATTGAAATTCGAATTAAATTGAAACTGAATTGAAATCGATTTGAAATGAAATTAAAATGAATTTATATTGAAAATTTCAATCTTGATTTGAATTTGAAAAGGAAGTTGAAATCGTTTTGAAAACGAATTTAAAACGATTTATAAAATACGTTCTAAAAGGAAATCGACAAAGTATATATTATATATTATATATATATATATATAATATAATGGCCTGAATAGAACGCGCCGAGCCGTGTCAGTTCGCGAATTTCGACCACTGATTTCGAACGGGTATTACAGGAGATCCGACCGTCGAATTCTCCTAAAACCGGAACCTTGGGTTCGTATCGAAAAGAGCTTTCTAACGGATATTAGAAATTAGAAATCTAACGGTTGGATTTGGAATGGTTTCCAAATCAAATTTGGAAAAGGTCACTGTAAGTGCAGTTCGATGGCCGTTGATGGAAATCGACTGTACGGGCCTTGATAAAATTATTAAAAATAGTAATAATTTGTGTAAAATCATAAAAAATGATTTGTGAAGAACTGGGATGAAAAACCCCAAATTTGAAAAGATAAAAATAGATTTTTATCGAAATGAACTAGTTTTGAACTAGATTAATAATTTATTTATTTTTAAATAAATAAATTGGATTTGAAATGGTTTTGAAAATAACCAGAAATTTCCAATAATTGAATTGGAGTGGATTTGAATCGAAATTGTCTTTGGAATATTTCGATGTTGGATTTATTATACAGATATTGTTATGGAAATTTGAAAGATATATTAATATCGTTATTTCTAATACGATATTTGTTGGTCGTAGAATTTGATTTTGAATATAAGCCGATATATTTTCTATTCAGAGCCTTGTATATAATGTCAAATGTGATTTGGGTTTGTCGTGAATGGTATCTTCATTAACACTGTTCTTAAACCCAGTTGAGAAAAAGATTAAATCTTTTTTGTTTAGATTAAATGAAGTGTACCAATTAAACAGTATTTAATTGGAATTGAATTTGAATTGATTTTTGGGTTTATTGTGAACGGTGTTTGAAATAACACTTGTTCTTTAACCCGATAATTAATGGAATGTGATTTTGTGTTTTCTGTGAACCGTGTTTTAGAAGACATTGGTTCTTTAACCCATTTAAAGGCAGCATATTGATTTCTGTGAAGATTAAAACTAAGTGGGGTTTTAATGAATCTTTAATTAGATTGAAATGGTCGAGAATGGAGTATCACCAGTTTTGCTCTAGGCGATAGTTAAATCTTTAATTAGATTTGAACGTGAAATGGTAATTGAATTTACCGATAACACCGTGGTGTTAGATATGAAGTATGACCAGTTTTACTTCATGGGATGAATAGGTTGGGATTGGGTAATAAAATAAATGATTACTTCGGTGTGGTTCGCTAATCCCGACTAGTTTGAATTGATATTCAAAAGAAGATTAAAGAATAAACTTAAAAAAATTATCTTTGATAAAATTAATGGGAACCTTTCCCAAAGTATAAGAATATTTGAATAAAAGAATATTCTGAATTGGAATGAGGCGTATGTTGTGTTTGTGTAACACTTGTTTATTATATACGCGAGTTATTCAGAAAGACGGGTTTATTCTGAATAACTGATTCGACGTGGTGTCGAGGATGAAGACGGTGGTCGAAGACTGGAGGTCTTCACGTCATTTGGGTGATTACTGATGATCTTGATTGGGCCGTACAACCAAGAGGAAAGAATCAGTTAGTGATCGTCCAGACGTACATGGAGATCGATGGATATGCGGGGTACTAGGTGCCTCCGGTTTCATTCAAACCCAGAATGAACTTTTAAATGGACTGTGTGTCTGACATTGGATTTTATTATGTGTGATTGATTTCTATTAAATATATATCTGTTTGGCAGCGGAGAATTTGTTCTCTAGCTTAACGCCCTTCTCTGAGACGTACGAGCTCAGAGGTTATATATTGATGGATATCAAACGCATGGAGTGAATTGCCTATGTGGCATATTAAGATGCAAATGATCAAGGCTTCTGTTAAAAAGCAAAGTCTTGTGGGTGATGATCAAAGCACGGCCTGTGTGGCATGGCTTTGTGTAACGTTGATTCGCGAGCCTCGCACCCCGGTTGTGAACCAGAAACGGGAGAGGACCTCAGGGAGGGCATGCGTTTCCTTCTAGCCAAAAGTGGCGTCAGTGGTTTTACACGCCCTGACGAGTTTGACTTATGTGGTTGTTGCTGTCGCGAGGGGCCTCGGATATATCGGTTGATCTGGGACCGATGGAGTCATTGGACTCATTGACACCCCATAGGGTGAGGAAACACAGTGTTCAGGCATTTTAATCCACATCGGTGGACCGACCCTGACGATCCAAGGCTTGCCTGCGCGCTTGCCAGAGACACGGGCTAGAGCGTCTCAAATTCGGTGGAGGACGATCCCTTGCCTCGGTTCACAGATGGAAATCCAACTTCCAATACGTGACATGTGCAGTTTTGATTGTAGAGCCTAGTATGGCGACATTATGTATGGTACCCATGTCGTCTATGATTGATATTTATGATTGAAATTGTTTTGACACTATACACTTATAGTAATATCAAAATAATATGTTTTTAAATGTATCAAGCAGTCTTTGGCTATTATAAGGTAAAATCCTATCCTCCGGTTTGTGTTGCATTGTGTGATGGGACCTGGGTCTTATAATAGCTTCATTTTTCTTTATTTAGCATTGCGTTGTTGTTTTATGCACTGGTATTCTTGGGAGGAAACCCATTCCATGTTATACGGCGTGGTCCCTTGATTTACCTAACTTTAAAAATAAAGATTAATAACTGTTTTAGTTCTCACACCAGTCACATGACTGACTTGGAGTTTATTGTTTTAACCTAAACTCTGGGTGCCCTTATTTTGACACAGGCAGCTAGTAGTTTTGTTTTTGCAGATTTATATTCACAGGATCCTGATTTACAGCTGGAACGATACCCGGAAAGCTCTGTATCCGTGTATTATTTCTAGTTGTGTATGGTATTATTTTCCGCTGCTATGTAATGTATTGTAACCTCTGATATCTATCGAATGTATTTTATTCATTCATACTCTGTATATTCTTGTAATCTGATGAAATTGTTGTAATATACAATGAAATGTTCTTCTGTTTGCGTTCCGATGTGGCTTGTCCTCAACTCAATCCGTGATTTCCCGTAAGGGGGATTTCGGGTCGTTTTAGTTGGTATCAGAGCTTTGGTTTACAAAGCTCGAGAACAAGGCATATTAGAACCATATGAAAGAATTCATCAGAAATTGGATTCGTAATATCCAACGAGAATGACTCGTTAGAGATAGGATCAGTAGTATCCTAGAACGAGTGTGAAGAGTAGTGTTTTTGAAATAAAAGTGGAAACAAATTTTGTTTTGAAAAATTTAAATCAACTATTCGTATTTGATTATTTATTTTATATTATATTTAATTTGGACAATGCACTATATAAAGATGTTGCGTATACGTCTGATCCACGTGTATTTGAAGTTTTAATATACTGGATGGATATAGAATCACACTCTAGTCGCCCAGGGATGATATTGATAATTGTGATCACATTACCAGTATTTATATTCGAGTTTCGAAAGTGGGATTTCTATATATTTCCAATTGACTGGCGTGAGAACCAAAATTAGATAGGGCTTATTGTTGTGATTTGGCATCAAAAATCAGATTTTTGGACTATGTATCAAAATTATGTGATTGAAATGATAATCATCTAATTGATTGCTGGTTGTGTTGTTTGATTATTGTTTGATTAAGTAAATGTTGAACCTTTTGCCAAATTGAATCAAATAGTGAGTTGTATTGAATATTATCGCATATGCATGCATATATGTGTACTTACATTAAACAGGTCATAGCAAGGAGGCTAGAGAAGAGGAATAAAATTGTTTGCCTGACAAATAGGTACATGTTTATTGTATTTCTTGGGTTTGGATGATTTTATGAGCCGATTGGCTAGCCGCTTGGCTTTTTCTTTTGGATAGAAGAAGGCCATGGTAGGCTATATGAAATATCCGAAAGTTCCTGTTGCAGGGAAGGTTATGGTGAAACTTTTCGAAAATTTAGGGTGTTAGCCAAATTTTTAAAAATTTTGAAAAGTTCTTAGAAACTGAAAAGTTTAAGAACTTAAGCCGTAAAGAAAATAAGGAAAGTTGAGTTCATTAGTTAAACAACTT
This sequence comes from Allium sativum, assembly GCA_030737875.1. Lineage (NCBI taxonomy): Eukaryota > Viridiplantae > Streptophyta > Magnoliopsida > Asparagales > Amaryllidaceae > Allium > Allium sativum. The sequence goes on from CM060909.1 coordinate 1,028,714,725, forward strand.
TAGACTTCATTCCTTTTCGGGGACGAAAAGTTTTAAGTGGGGGAGGTTGTAATAACCCGAAAATCCGAGCCAATTTAAATTTTTTATTTTGGCAATTTTAATGAATTTTGAATAATTAAAATGAATTATTTAAATAATAGCGACGAGAAAGTTATTTTGAATAGAATTTGAACATGTATATTTATTTGAATCGTCGTTAGAATATAAATATTTATTTATATTTATAAAAGGATCTGAAAATGGCGCGGTAGTTTGAAAATTCGATTTCAAAGTTCAAATGAATGTACCGGGTGCAAAATAAACCGGATTTTAGTGAAACCAAAAATATTTGAATCTAATCGATAATATCTTTCCAACGAATCTGAAAAATCAAAATTTCATAGCAGGGATAAAATGTTACGTCCAGCTGAAAATTCAGAATAGTCGCTATGGAATTCTGGCCCTTAAAAATGGAAATTTTGCGAACGACCTCTATTTTTGACGAAACCACTTTTGTTGGATCCGTGATGTCAAGTTATTGCTAGGTTCCAAAATTCGTAATTTTTCAAATCAATATGTGAGCGTGGCAAAACAAAATGCATTTGGCCAGTTTTAGTTGATTTTAATCGACTGGAAAATGGCCATTTTTCAAACGATCTCGGAATTTGACGAAATTAGTTTTGTTAGGACCGTATCGTCAATACGAAGCTAGAAAATATTTTTCGGGAATTTTTAGAGTTCGTATGTGGCCCCGATAAATTAAAATGTGCGTTCAAATTCAATATATATATTTATGTTTTGATTTTGATGGAAACTGATCGAAGTTGTCGAATCAGCCTACGATACATATCCCATTGTGTTCGGAATAGGGGTAATTAGCTATGTACGACAGTCGGTGGACTTGATTTCGAGTTCAAATGGAAAGTCAACTTTAAGGAGAATAAAATAATTAAATAAATATATATTATCTCTTTCCTTTATCACCCCCTCCCCCCCTCCCCCCCAGTCAGTTATTAGGTTAGAAAAAAAAACTCCGTCGCCGCGTTTCCCATCGTGCCACCGCCACGCTCACGCCACACCGCCTCCGACCAGCCGCCCCCACCTCCGATCAGGCGAGCAAACCCCCCTCCTTCGTTCGAATACCACACACCCCCCTTCGTTCTAATACCGCACACCCCCCTCCTTCGTTCGAATACCGCACACCCCCCTCCTTCGTTTGAATACCGTACACCCCCTTAAACCCTAATCCCCCAAATCGAGGAAGGCCACCGCCTCCAGCGCCTTGCACCCCCCCCCCCCCATGCACAGCCACACCCCGACTAAAGGACCTCCGCCACCACTGGAAGCCCAGCTCCCCTCCGACAAACCTAGCAACCCTCCTTCCTCTTTTAAAGGTGAGTTTTCTGATTTTATTTCATAAAAATCAGATTTTTACATTATAGAGCTAGGATTTTTAAACGTACAGAGTTTGGATTTTTATAGTTCAAAAGATATGATAATATTTAAAAAAAAAAGTAGGAAAAAGGTATGATTTTTAGTGATAGAAAGGATATGATTTTTCTTGACCAGAAGAATTGATTTTTACAAGTATAAAGATTATATTTTTAAAGTTAAAAAGATTATATTTTTATAAGTGGGAAGTTAGAATTTTTGTAAGAAGAAAGATGAGATTTTTATTTATATAAAGGCGAGATTTTTATTGGATAAAGATTTGATTTTAATTATATAAAAATTCGATTTTTATATATGTAATAGCGGAATAAAATTTTGATTTTATTTGTGTGATAGCAAGGTAAAAATATATTCTTTGTATGGGAAGTAGCATAGTTAAAAATATAATTTTTAACATATACCGCATGAAATAGATCTCGTTGGAGACACGATGAAGATTTCCTACATTAGAAGAGTCGTGGCGTTTGGTTTAGCTAGTCGGTGAGAACTTCTCACTTTAAATATTGTTTTTCTAGTTAAAATATATACTAGGATGCAGACGGTGCTTAGCAGCACCCGACACCCGTCGTCCACAAACCATGGATGACTTGTTTGTGTGATTGTTTGTGTTGTGAAATTTGATTGTGTGATGTGGAATGAAATAAAATATTAAATAGTGGAAAATATTTTATAGTTAAAAATATAATTTTTAACGTGTATATGAAATAAATATTTATAAACAAATCGGACGATTTGTTTATATACACTGATTTGACTGATATTGATTGGACGATAAATTTTACACATCGCCCAACTGCACAAATAAAATCTGTGTTTATTGATTTGAAACCCCATACGGGTATTGGGATGATATTTGATGTACACTAATCCCGATTGTTTAGTTGTATGTCAATCGATGGGTTGACAAACTATGTAAGCGTTAATTATTTATATATAATGCTTGTGCAGTTGTGGGGTGCACTCTAGATGATGGTTGATTATTTATCGTTGCTGTTTATATACATGTGTTGTAGAAAATCCATATAATTAACATTATATGGTAATTGATTGGGCCTCATTCCAATATAGAAAATGAATTCATGTGTCGAATTGAATAATAAATTCATGTGTTGAATTGGAAAATATTCATGTGTTGTATAGAATAAACATTCATGTGTTGAATAAAAGCCGTGTTGGATAGATTGACGTCATTTTGACGTGAACGATATTTATATCGATTTTATTCATTTTTCAATGAATATTGAAAGTGATTTTGAAATTCGAATTAAATTGAATAGATTTGAAATTCAAATTAAATTGAATAGATTTGAAATTCGAATTAAATTAAATAGATTTGAAATTCGAATTAAATTGAAATTCGAATTAAATTGAAATTCGAATTAAATTGAAATTCAAATTAAATTGAAATTCGAATTAAATTGAAATGAATTGAAATTCGAGTTAAATTGAAATGAATTGAAATTCGAATTAAATTGAAATGAATCGAAATTCGAATTAAATTGAAATTGAATTGAAATCGATTTGAAATGAAATTAAAACGAATTTATATTGAAAAATTCAATCTTGATTTGAATTTGAAAAGGAAGTTGAAATCATTTTGAAAACGAATTTAAAAAGATTTATAAAAATACGTTCTAAAAGGAAATCGACGAAGTATATATTATATATATTATATGTATATATAATATAATGGCCTGAATAGAACGCGCCGCGCCAGTTCGCGGATTTCGACTATTGACTTCGAACGGATATTATGGGAGATCCGACCGTCAAATTCTCCTAAAACTGGAACTGTTGGGTTCGTATCGAAAAGATCTTTCCAACGGATATTAGAAATTAGAAATCTAATGGTTGGATTTGGAATTATATCCAAAATAAATTTGGAAAAGGTCGCTGTAAGTGCAGTTCGACGGCCGTTGATGGAAATCGACTGTACGGGCCTTGATAAAATTATTAAAAATAGTATTAATTTGTGTAAAATCATAAAAAATGATTTGTGAAGAACTGGGATGAAAAACCCCAAATTTGAAAAGATAAAAATAGATTTTTATCGAAATGAACTAGTTTTGAAATAGAATAATAATTTATTTATTTTTAAATAAATAAATTGGATTTGAAATGGTTTTGAAAATAACAAGAAATTTCCAATAATTGAATTGGAGTGGATTTGAATCGAAATTGTCTTTGGAATATTTTGATGTTGGATTTCGTGATTATACAGATATTGTTATGGAAATTTGAAAGATATATTTATATCGTTATTTCTAATACGATATTTGTTGGTCGTAGAATTTGATATTGAATATAAGCCGATATATTTTCTATTCAGAGCCTTGTATATAATATCAAATGTGATTTGGGTTTGTCGTGAATGGTGTCTTCATTAACACCGTTCTTGAACCCAGTCGAGAAAAAGATTAAATCTTTTTGTTTATATTTAATGAAGTGTACCAATTAAACAATATTTAATTGGAATTGAATTTGAATTGATTTTTGGGTTTATCGTGAATGGTGTTTTAAATAACACTTGTTCTTTAACCCGATAATTAATGGAATGTGATTTTGGGTTTTCCGTGAACCGTATTTTAGAAGACATTGGTTCTTTAACCCAGTTAAAGGCAAGATATTGATTTCTGTGAAGATTAAAACTAAGTGGGGTTTTAATGAATCTTTAACTAGATTGAAATGGTCGAGAATGGAGTATCACCAGTTTTGCTCTAGGCGATAGTTAAATCTTTAATTAGATTTGAACGTGAAATGGTAATTGAATTTACCGATAACACCGTGGTGTTAGATATGAAGTATGACCAGTTTTACTTCATGGGATGAATAGGTTGGGATTGGGAAATAAAATAAATGATTACTTCTTTGTGGTTCGCTAATCCCGACTAGTTTGAATTGATATTCAAAAGAAGATTAAAGAATAAATTTAAAGAATTTATCTTTGATAAAATTAATGGGAACCCTTCCCAAAGTATAAGAATATTTGAATAAAAGAATATTCTGAATTGGAATGAGGCGTATGTTGTGTTTGTGTAACACTTGTTTATTATATACGCGAGTTATTCAGAAAGACGGGTTTATCCCATTCTGAATAACTGATTCGACGTGGTGTCGAGGATGAAGACGGTGGTTGAAGACCGGAGGTCTTCACGTCGTTTGGTTGATTACTAATGATCTTGATTGGGCCGTACACACAAGAGGAGGGAATAAGTTAGTGATAGTATAGACGTACTTGGAGATCGATGGATATGCGGGCTACTAGGTGCCTCCGGCTTTGTTCAGACCCAGAACGAACTTGTAAATGAACCGTGTGTCTGACATTGGATTATATTCTGTGTGATTGATTTCCATTAAATATATATCTGTTTGGCGGCGGAGAATTTATTCTCTTGCTTAATGCCCTTATCTGAGACGTACGAGCTCAGAGGTTATATATTGATGGATATCAAACACATGGAGTGAATTGCCTGTATGGCATGCCTAAGTAGCAATTGATCAAGGCTTCTGTTGAAAAACAAAGTCTTGTGGTTGATTATCAAAGAATGGCCTGTGTGGCATAGCTTTGTGTAGCGTTGATTCACGAGCCTCACACCCCCGGTTGTGAACCAGAAACGGGAGAGGATATCAGGGAGGGCATGCATTTCCTTCTAACTAGAAGTGGCATCAGTGGTTTTGCACGCCCTAACGAGTTTAACTTATGCGGTTGTTGCTGTTGTGAGGCGCCTCGGATATATCGGTCGATCCGGGACCAATGGAGTCATTGGACTTATTAATACCCCATAGGGTGGGGAAACGCAGTGTTCAGGCATTTTAATCCACATCGGTGGACCGACCCTGACAATCAAAGGCTTGCCTGCGCGCTTGCCTGAGACACGGGCTAGAGCATCTCGAATTCGGTGAAGGACGATCACTTGCCTCGGTTCACAGATGGAAATCCAATTTCCAATATGTGAAATGTGTGATTTTGATTGTAGAGCCTAGTATGGCGAAATGATATATGGTACCCATGCCGTCTATGATTGATATTTATGATTGAAATTGTTTTGACACTATACACTTATAGTAATATCAAAATAATATGTTTTTAAACGTATCAAGCATTCTTTGGCTATTATAAGGTAAAACCCTATCCTCCGGTTTGTGTTGCATTGTGTGATGGGACCTGGGTCTTATAATAGCTTCATTTTCTATATTTAGCATTGCGTTGTTGTTTTATGCACTGGTATTCTTAGGAGGAAACCCGTTCCGTATTATACGGCGTCGTCCCTTGATTTACCTAAATTTAAAAATAAAGATTAATAACTGTTTTAGTTCTCACACCAGTCACATGACTGACCTGGAGTTTATTGTTTTAACCTAAACTCTGGGTGCCCTTATTTTGACACGGGCAGCTAATAGTTTTGGTTTTGCATATTTATATTCACAGGATCCTGATTTACAGCGGAACGATACCCAGAAAGCTCTGTATCCATGTATTACTTCTAGTTGTGTATTGTATTATTTTCCGCTGCTATGTAATGTATTATAACCTCTGATATCTATCAAATGTATTTTATTCATTCATACTCTATATATTCTTGTAATCTGATGAAATTGTTGTAATATACAATGAAATGTTCTTCTGTTTGCGTTTCGATGTGGCTTGTCCTCAACTTAATTCGTGATTTCCCGTAATGGGGATTTAGGGTCGTTTTAAAATTTGTCAGTGATAGTTAGATATCAGTCTACTTGTTTGAAATTGAATCATTAGAGCACTAAGCAAAAACGATAGTTTCTGTTATGAATTAGAATTGTAAGTAAAAAAACAAAACTGAAAATGACAAAAGTGAAAATGATTAAAACAATAAGTAAATATTAGTATATCGCACAAAAATGAGTTGTGCTGAACTGATAAATATGAGTTTTATCCTCGGCTTCAAACAGCAAATGGAAAACCATCAGCCTACCAAATCGCCAAACAACTAAACTAATCAAATATTCAATTCCCCTGCCAAATTGCTTCAACAACCATGCCTTGAACAGACTCCTTCAAGTCTCCACCAAGCACCAATAATCAATTTCCAAAACCCTACAGCGATTAACTACACAACTCAACAAATTCCCTAAACTATCTCAATGGTAACTTCACCTTAACCAAAAATCCTGCCTCCAATTGAGAATCATCAACCAAACACAATAGTCCAAGAAATCACTGCAATTAGTCAAACTCCTCTTATCTACCTTCGACATCCTTTGTCCACCATATTAATGTTAAAAATATAGGCATCTTATTTAGATGGCAAGAACTGAAAATAGCGACTGGAGGAGCAATTTCTTTGTACTTTGCAGCATTAGTATAGCAGAATTATCAAGGAATTGCAACTAGCACATGCTAATCTCATTCACTGACAAAAATATGTCAATACAAATAGTAGGATCCAAACTTATATTCCACTACATCTTCTATTAGCCAATCAGCTTGTACTTTCTCTCATGCTAGGGATAACCTCTTTTTGATGTTAAGGAATATAGTTTATAGTAGGCCTTTAGAAGAGTACAATAACTTTGTTGTAACACGAAGGTTTATAAAAATAAAATGAAGGATTATCAACCCTGTTATATATAAACATTGTAAAATTATCTAAATTGGAGATTGTTATATGTTTTGAAATTAAGCTTGAACTAATTAAAAGAAAAAAATGATTTTATTGATGTTAATTCAAGAGAGAATAAAACGAATTGATGCAATGTCCACATGTAACGCATGTATATATCTATACAGCAACACAGCCGAGAAAAAACAAATAAGTGTAATATATGCCTAAAGCATTATAAAGTAATGCATAATTCCTTTTTCTAATTTAGTATCAGCTAGTTGTCATAAAACGTGGTTGTTTAAAAAAAAAATTCTAATTGATGGAGATTGGTTTAAAATTGTAATCTATTGAAGTATGCGATATTATGTGTTAGATTGAAGAGGAAATTTCAGGTATTTCAGATATTTCAGATCTGGAGGAAATTTCAGGTATTTCAGATATTTCAGGTCTGGAGGAATTTTTGGTAATTTCGAATATTTTGGATCTAGAGGAAATTTCGGGAATTTCGGATCTGGAGGAACTTTCAGGAACTTCCATATACTTCTCTATGCCTATATAAGCCATCCTCTGGCTTTCAAAGGGCAAAAATCAAGAGCTTCAAGATTTGATAGAAATCAAGGGTTTGTTCTCAAGGGTTCAATTAGGGTTTATAACCTAATTGCAATTCTTCAATTCTATTCTACTCAAACTCTTTTCTATATTGAAATATAGTGTTCATTGGATCAATCTCTTGTATTCCTTTCATCGTGGTAATAAAATACTCTCTCCAAAGTGGATGTACACTAACAAGATGTTAGTGGAACCACTATAAATCCTTGTGTGATTTATTTTTGCTACTTTTGTCATTAGTTTCTTGCTTGTGATTGAGATTTGGATTGTTCGCAATTGGTTGATCATTATTTGGTGACTAGAGTTATTGGTTTCGGTTGTTTTTGCAAGTCTAACAACGATCTAGTCTTCTGCTATCGCTTATGGTTTAGATATTTGATTCAAGTGGTCTTCAATCGGATTAAGCACAATGGTTCCAACAGTTGGTATCATAGCAACTAGAGCTTGTTAAGTGTTTGTGAAAATGCCAGAAACGGATAATAGCTCAGTAAGTCCTTCAACTGGAAGTCTGAATAGTGTGGCGCCTTATGTACGGGGTTCGTATGCGGAATCGCATTCTCAATTGGTAATTGATTAGTGGAATGGTGATAATGACCTTGAGAAGTGACATGAAAGCGGTTCTTAGGTGGAATCGGGTACATCGAGTAGTATTTGATACCCACTTATTGCCAAAGGATATCTCAGATGTTCAGAGAGAGGGGAGATGGAGGAATAGGCTTACACTACTCTTCAACTTACTATATGGGAGTTTCCGAAAATAGTGGTGAGACTACCGCTAAAGGTATTTGAGACAAGTTGGAGGAATTGTATATGAGGAAGTCGCTCACTAACCATTTGATCTTGTTGCGGACGTTTTTCACCTTCAAGATGAAGGTGGGTAATTCGCTTAAGGCACACTTGAATGCCTTTGATGACTTGCTTATGAAGATGAAGGTCGTTGATTTGAAGATTGAGGAAGAGCAAAAGGCAATGATGTTATTGTGTTCATTGTCGGACCGCTATACGGGTTTCTCAAATAGTTTGATCTATAGCCGGGATACTTTGACTCTTGATGATGTCAAGATGGGTCTTCTTAGTGTGGAGTTGAGAAATAAAATGAAGGAGATGAGTGAGGGTAGTGTGGAGCTAGTAGTGGTCATGTGTTGTTTGTGGAGAAAGAAAAGAATGTGAAGAAAGGAAACCAGGGGCGTTCTAAATCAAGGAAGCCCGGTGGAAGAGGTAAACCGAAAGAGAGAAATGGAAAGTGCTTTATTTGCAAGAAACCAGGACACTGGAAAAATGAATGTCCGAACAAAGATAAGAAGTAAGTAGCATCTTCATCCGTAGCGGTGGAGAGTGGGGATGGTGAGATAGATGAGATTGCGTTGATGGTGGTAGCATCGGGTGTTTCGGGTAACGAATGGGTGCTCGATTTGGGTGCGTCATATCATTTGACGCCAAATAGAAATTGTTTTTCATCCTTTGAAGTCAAAGAGGGAAATGCAATTGCTATGGGAAATGTGCTATTTGCAATTCAATGGGAAGTGGCACCGTGCAAATAAGGATGTTTGATGGAGTTTTCTGCACGCTCATCAGTGTTCGCTATGTTCTGGGACATAGGAAGTAACTTATATCTTTGTGGCAATTGGATTCTCTAGGATGCAAGATCGCTATCCAGAAGGATTTCTTAAGGGTTTCGAAGGGGGCGCTTGTGGTTATGAACGGTGCTAGGACTCATCGTATATATTTGCTTCAAGGTGTGACCGTAGGAGGTGAGACTTGTATGGATGTTGATAGTTCTCTTGACTTGGATGCGACACGCTTGTGGAATTTTAGATTTGGTCATGTCTCAGAGAGGAGTTTGGATATTCTTCGGAAGCAGGAGATGATTGAGGGTGAGAGTTTCAATAAACTAGAGTTTTGCGAGGAATGTGTCATGGGGAAGCAAACAAGGGTATCATTCGATGAATGCAAACATGACTTAAAGGAGGTTCTTGAGTATGTTCATTTGGATGTTTGGGGACCGGCATCGGTTGCTTCTTTGGGTGGAGCTCATTATTACATTTTTTTTTTCATTAATGGTTTGTCTCGAAAGGTATGGGTGTATGTAATGATGGACAAGTCGGAGGCATTTGCTAAGTTCAAAGTGTGGAAGGCTCTTGTTAAGAATGAGAGTGGCAAGACTTTGAAAGTGTTAAGGACTGACAATGGCGGAAAATATGTTTACCCGGGAATTCTTGGAGTATTGTAAGCATCACGGAATCTGGAGACATTTTACTATACTGGGAGATCCGCAATCTAATGGAGTAGCGGAGAGAATGAACCAAACTCTACTTGAGAAAGCTCGATGCTTGAGATTGACATCGAGTTTGTCTAAGGATTTTGGGCCGGAGCTTTGTCAACCACGGTGCATATTGTGAATCGAATTCCATGCTCGGCCATTGATAAAAAAAATTCCAGAGGAAGTGTGGAAGGGGAAGAGTGTTGAATTGAGATATCTTCATTTGTTTTGGTGGTCCGGTTTATGTGCATGATCCGGGGAATGATAAGCTTGGAGCTAGAGCATTCAAGGGGGTCTTGCTTGGTTTCATGGACGTCGTGAAAGGCTATCGGATTTGGAATCCAAAAACGAAGAAGGTTGTTAATTCTCGTCATGTCACTTTTGATGAGTCAGACTTATTCAAGGAGAATGAGTGCTCATCGGATATTCCAGATTTGGTTCATGGTGAATCAAAGGAGAAGGAAGTTATTCCCATATTCCATCCAAGTGGTAGTAGAGTTAAAGAAGAAGCTCGTGGGGTTGAAGCAGTTAATGAAACATCACATAGTCCATATGGTTCCTCTAGTGATGTACATGATACTAGAGAAGTTTTGACTCAAGGTGGAGCCGAAAGGGGTTTGGGTGATAGTATTGCTACTCGGGTTGGTCGACGTGCAATAAGACCTCCCGAAAGATATGGTGATTAGAAATGCCTTAGCTTTTGTGATCATTTGGACTATGCTCTTAATGTAGTCCAAGATGAGCCGATGGACCTTGATGAAGTCATGGAGTCGAGAGAGAGCTCGAAATGGATTTGCTCCATGGAGGAAGAGATGCAATCATTGATAAAGAACCAAACTTGGGATTTGGTTCCACTTCCTAAAGGAAACCATGTTATATGGTGCAAATGGATTTACAAGGTGAAGGATGATGGAAGGTACAAATCAAGGTTAGTGGCAAAGGGGTTTGCACAAAGAAAAAGAAAGGAGTATGATGAAATTTTTGCACCAGTGATGCATCATACTTCTATCCAATTTTTACTAGACATAGTTGATATCCACGACTTGGAGTTAGAGCAACTTGATGTGAAAACTGCCTTCTTGCATGGAGACGTGGATGAAGACATCAACATAGAGCAACCGAATGGGTTTGTTGTAGATGGTAAGTCTAAAATGGTTTGCAAGTTGAAGAAACCACTATATAGGTTGAACCAATCACATAGACAATGGTACAAGAGATTCGATCATTTCATGCTTGAAAGTGGCTTCCATCGGAGCATCAAGGATGCTTGCGTATATTTCAAGAGGTTGGGAAATGATTGTTGTGTGTATTTACTCTTGTATGTTGATGATATGTTCATTGCTTCCAAAGATAAAAATGAAATCAACAAGTTGAAGATGCTTTTGAAATCGAAATTCGAAATGAAAGATCTTGGAGAAGCAAGGAAAATCTTGGGCATGTAAATTGAAAGGGACTGAAAGCATTTTGAGTTAAGATTAACTCAAAAGGAGTACATTAAGAAAGTGCTTTGCTGGTTTAGCATGGGGAATGCAAATGCGTTAAATACACCTTTACCTTTGCATATGAAGCTTTTGGATAAGGTATCACCTATCAGGGAGAAAGACAAGGCTTATATGGAAGAGTTTCCATATGCAAGTTCAGTTGGTAGTTTTATGTATGTCATTGTGTGTACAAGGACCGATATTGCAAATGCATCGGGGTAGTTAGTCGGTATATGGCAAATCCGGGAAAATAGCACTGGGAAGCCGTGAAGGCTGTATTGAGATATTTGAAAGGAACAACAATCTCATGGTCTTGTTTTTGGAGTTAGTGATGAGGGGAGTTGCAAGTTGGTTATTGTGACTCGGACTATGCCGGTGATAGGGATCGGAGAAAATCAACTTCCAGGCATCTCTTCACACTTGGCGGGACAACCATTAGTTAGAGATCGAGATTGCAAATCATAGTAGCTTATCCACTACGAAGGCGGAGTTAATTGCCGCGGTGGAAGCGACAAAGGAGGCACTCTATTTAAAGCGACTGTTGTGAGACTTGGGTTTCGAACATGAGAGTATCGATATTCAATTTTGTGACGACCCCAAACACTGTTCCATGGTGGCAAGGGTAATCTTTGGAATATAACACATAAATAGATAACAGCAGAACAGAAATAAATAAATACACCAGATAATGTACAATAGAATACACTGGATAAACATAATCATTAGAGTTACACAGTATACAGGATAATACTTAGTACAAAATATAGTTCAACTATACATAAATGTCTATAGCGGAAAACAAAACATAATATGTACAATAGGAGCTAAAGAACATAAAAAGAGATAAATGATAGAATCCATCTTCAACTCCAACTATCCAGAAAGAGCCTGGTAAAACCTAAATACAAGGCTGCCCATGTAGAAATAGGGGCACCCGAGTTTGCAAGTGAAACAAACTATGAGTCAGTCATGGTACTGGTATGAGAAATCTACTTAACTTACTTTAATATATGGCCAATCATAGGACCAAGCCACTTTCGCGGAATGGGTTCACTCCATTGGATTGCCGGTGCTTTAAAACAAGTAAATCTTTCAAACGTCGCAATGCTTTTTATAAAAATGAAGTCATTATAAGACTTAGTTCCTATCACACAATGCAACACAAACCGGAGGATAGAGTTTTACCTTATAATGGCCAAAATATGCTTGATACGAGAAAAACAAATCATTCGATATTATTGCTAGTGTATATATGTTTCAAAAACAATTTCAATCATAACTATCAATCATAGACGGCATGGGTGCCATATATCATGTCGCCATATATATGTACAATAAAACCGCACGGCGTCGTATTTGGAAATTGGATTTCCATCATGAACCAAGGCAAGGGATCATCCTTACCGAATTCGAGATGCTTTAGCCCGCCCCTCAGGCACGCGCGGAGGCAACCCTTGGATCGTTAGGGCCGGTCCACTTGATGTGGATTAAAATTCCTGAACACTGCGTTTCCCCGCCCTTTGGGGGCGTCACTGGTCATATCCGACCAAATCATTGGCTTGGAAGAGACTGAACTAACCGATGCCTCGCTTTCCAACATCCACATAAGTAAAATACCCGGGTGTGCAAAACCCTAAGCACCACTCCTAGCTAGAAGGAAATGCATGTCCTCCCTGAAGTCCTTCTCCCGTTTTTGGCTCATATCGGGGTGTGAGGCTTGCGAAACAACGCTAAACACAAAACTAGCTATTCAAAGTCATGCTTTGATCATCAACTACAAAGCTCTGCTTTTCAACAAAAGCTTTGATCATCTGCCACTTAGGCATGCCACACAGGCAATTCACTCTATGCGACTGATTTCTAATGATATATAACCTCTGAGCTTGTACGTCTCAGAGAAGGGCATTACGCAAGAGAATAAATTCTCCGCCGCCAAACAGATATATATTTAATAGAGATCAATCATCATAGAACAAAATCCATTGTTAGACACACAGTCCATTTACAAGTTCGTTCTAGGTCTAAACGAAACCAGAGGCACCTTATACCTCGCATATTCGTACAATCAACAAGTACGTCCGGACGGCTACCAATTCAGCCCCTTCAAGGTAGCTACTCCTATCATTAGCATCAGTAGCACCCCTCCATTCGACGTGAAGATCATCGGTCTGGCACCATCTCCATATCTTCGACTTCCAATCGTCGATCAATTATTTAAAATGAGAATTAACACGGCCTTTTCAAATAATTCACGTACATTTAGAATATCAAATCAATGCATTTCAATGGTTAAATTATTCGACATCAATAATTCTGTTCTTTAATGTAATTTTCTCGCCAAACACATTCAACCATCGAATATCAAATAAACCGAGCAAATTCAGTTTATTTCCATTCCATATCGTTTATAATATTTTATCATGATTTATCGCTATTTTTATTTATTTAAAAATAGCCAATTCACTCAAACTACGCTTCAGGCCATAACGCGGCCGTGGCGTTGTTTTTTCTTCAGAATTGATTTACATATATCTGAAAATATAACCGTTGGATCCTCACAAATTTTATATCATTAGAACGATCTTTTTAAAACGAATCCAACGGTTACAATTTTGGGAAAATCCAATGGTCGGATCTCCCGGTACAATCGTTTGAAGTTACGATTTCAAAATACGAACTGCAGCGTCGTTATTCGATTTATTTTATTTATATTTATATACATATAAATATAATCGATTTTGGCGCTATTTTTCTTCAGATTTGAATTAAACATTCCAGACAATTTAGCCGTTGGATCTTTACAAAGTTGGTGTCGTTGGAAAGATATTTCCAAAGCAAACCCAACGGTTTCGGTTTCGAGAAAATCCGATGGTCGGATCTCCCGCACTAATCGTTCGAAATCACGGTTTCAACATACGAACTGCAACTTCGTTATTTGATTTATTTTAATTATATATATATATATATATAACTCATTCTTCGAATTCAAAACCTTATTCACTTCATATATTTGATAAAAATGATATTTTTATCCAACAGATATTTATTTCCACACATCACTATTTTTAACAATTCATATATATAATAAAAATGTGATTTTTATTGTAAAACAATTTATTTCAAAACACAATTATTTTATACGGTTCATACATAAGGTAAAAATGTTATTTTTATCTTTCAAAGAATTTATTCAACACATGAATTTCTATTCAACACGTGAATATGGTTTCAACACATGAATATTTTCTATAGTTTATATATATAATAAAATGTGATTTTTATTGCAAAACAATTTATTTGAAAACACGATTATATTATATATTTCATATATAAGGTAAAAATGTTATTTTTGGTGTTAAAACAATTTATTTAAAACACTAATGTTTTATATAGTATATGCATATGAAAAATGTTATTTTTGTCCTTCAAATAATTTATTCAATACATGAACATCATTCAACACATGAATTTTATTCAACACATGAATTTCTACTCGACACATGAATTTCTATTCAACACATGAATATGGCTTCAACACATGAAAATAATTCTATAGTGTATATATATAATAAAAATGTGATTTTTATTGTTAAAACAATTTATTTAAAACATGAATAATTTATATAGTCTATATATGTGATAAAATGTTATTTTTATCTTTCAAAGAATTTATTCAACACATGAATTTCTATTCAACACATGAGTATCTATTCAACACATGAATATAGTTTCAACACATGAATATGGTTTCAACACATGAAAATAATTCTAACACATGAATATTATTGAAAATTTCGGCAGTATAACGGCAGGGTAGTTAAAACCGGCACCGTCCCATGTACGGCTCCTCACTCTACCTTAAAACCTCGCAGTTTTTGACAACGGGGATTTTAAATATCTAGTTCGTACGCAGACGAATTTTCCCATATACTAATCCTATTGGGATTTCAGCCACAATCAATCATTTCAAATCAACCATTCATGATATTCACCAAATTTCACATCTACCAATAATCCAAACAATATCACAACCAATATATACCGTCCATGGTCTGTGGACGAGGGGAGTGTGTGTGTGTATATATATATATATATATATATATATATTTGTATATAAATATATTTCGATTCCATTCCAATTCATTTCATTATCATTTCATCGCACATTTAATTTTTACAATGCATATATAATTTATACATCGAACATACAACTTATACAACGTTTATACATGAGGTGTACAATGCTTATATAACTCATACATCGACTATATAATTTATACATCGTCGTTTCCATATCATTTATAATTTAGAAATCTCACATTGGGTTCCACTCCACCAAAAATTGTAGAAGGCTCAGAAAAATATCCGGTCTCTTCTAGAATGTAGAAGACGTCCACATGAGTCCACTGTCTCTTGTTTCACAGGATTTCGATCACATAGCAAAAAGATATGATTTTTAGAAGTTTGCAACGCTTTTAATGTGGAAATCAGTTTAAATAATTAAACCCGTACCTCTCAGCAAAAGGTTCAAAACTAGGTTTTGATTTTGCGATCAAACGGTGTAACGGTTGGAGGATCGGAGGCGTGGAGAGATGCACGTGCGCCAGGAAGGGGGACCACTTCGGTGGCTCCTAGCGGTGGCGGCGGCGGTGGGAAGTCGTCCACTTCCCTGAGGTGATTCGCGAGCTATACGCCACGAAAAAATCCAATCTTTATATTGATGTGAAGATCGTGAAGAGCACTACAAAATTCTCCAAAGGGCCTTGGGTTTTTATCGAGTGGATTAAGAGAAAAAGAAGAGAGAAGGTGAGAAGGTATTTCCATCGTTCGCAGGAGTGGGTAGCGGGTTTTTTATCGGGGAGAGAGAAATGAAGTGATTGGTTGATATTTTTTTATTTATATATTTTAAAATCTCAAACACACCACTCCTCACATGCTAACTCCAATCCAAACCCAACGACTATCGTCCCTAGCTAAATACCCCCATTCTGAACCCAATGAGATATGTTTCGTAGGCCCATTCGACTGTTTCAGTCAGTTTCTCTTCAAATTAAAATATAAAACATTCAATATTTGATTTGAGCGTACATTTCAATTTGCCGTGACCATATACTGATCCCAAAAATTCCAGAAAAATAAATCTAGCTATGTTTTGACGATACGGTCCAAACAAAACTAGTTTCGCCGAATTCTGAGACCGTTTGAAAAATGGCCATTTTCTGATCGATCCAATTTAACAGAAATCGACCAAACACATTTTCCTTTGCCACGCTCACATATTAACTTCAAAAATTATGGAATTTGAAACCTATCAATAATTTGACATCCCAGATCTAATAAAAGTGGTTTCATCGAATTCTGAGGTCGTTTGCAAAATGGCTATTTTCACGGGCTAACCTTTCTGAAAATCCATTTGGCCATAACTTTTGACTCCCGCTACGAAACTTCGATTTTTCAGATTCGTTAAAAAGATATTCATAAATAGATTTAAATATTTTTGGTTTCACTAAAATCCATTTTATTTTGCACCCGGTACAGTCAGTCAAAGTTTGAATTCAAATTTAGAAATTGTCGCGCCATTTCAGGCCTTGTTTATAATTTAAAATAAATATGTTTATTTTCAAACATCGATTCAAACATACTTTTCATCGTCATCATTTAAAATAATTTATTTTAAATATTTAAAATCCACTAAAATAGCCAAATTAAAAATTTTAAATTGGTTCAGATTTTCTGGGTTGTTACAATCTCCCACACTTAAAAAATTTCATCCCCGAAAAGGAACGAAGTCGAAAGTTGTTTAATTAATCAACTCAACTTTCTTTCTGGCTTCCATTCTTCAACTTTTCAGTTTCTAAGAATTTTCAAATTCTTCAAAAATTTGGCTAACACCCTAAATTTTCGAAATTTTTTGCCATAACCTCCTTTGTACGGGGAGGGTTTGGAAATTTATTGGGCCGTATTAGGTATCCAATAAATCCTAATAAGTAGGCACATATTTATAGTGATATATTCCGGTGTCCACAGGGGAGTGTGTATAGATCATAACTCTAGAGAATAAATTCTCGTCACCCTATAAATGGTTTTTGTGCCTTAATGACCAGAGAGACGTGTTTATTGTCATCTCTAGACCCGTGTGGGTTTTTTTTTTTATTAATTTTGCAATTTACCGTTACATTTTTATATGGTCCATATCGGTCATCAGTTAAACCTGTAAAATATAGTCATCGCCATACAAGCCTCTCGCTCGTATGGTAAATCTTCAACCTCGTCACAAAAGCTCCAAATGCTTATGTAGTATATGATGAAGTATGCCTATCTTCAAGAAGTATGCCATGTAGTGTAGTTCAAAATTAATTGTTACTATCCTATGGAGACATTATTACACACAGAACAACCAGCACTCCGCATCCAATGGCATTCACAGGAGTTGATATAATAATAAAATTGTGCATCCAACTCATTAAGGTTTACCTATTTGTCGGGCACGCAAATAAATTCTTTACTCAACAGCTAATCCATTTACCTATTCAAACATGTATAATGCACATGTATATATTACTATCTATTTCTAAACCAGTTCAATGTGTGATTTAATTGCATAAATTTACCATCATTCTCTTATTGATTAAATTAACTATCATTCTAATAATTTAATTAATCAAATCCACAATCACACAACACAAACAACAATCAATTTGTTTTTAACTTTTCAAAAATATACCAATTAATTCATATACTCTTTTGAAAACATTCATACTATATAATTAAAAAGTTTACATTGTTGAACCATAGAATTTCTTCCTCTGTTTCTGCCACTCATTTTTCTATGTCTGCAAATGGCAGACAAAGTGTTAGGCCAACAGGAAAGATAGTATAAAACATAGAGACATATACTTGAATGTAAATGTGTCTATTGGGGTGTGTTTCATTCTGCTATACTCATACTAGGATATTACTGATCCTATCTGTAATGAGTTATTCGTCTTAGAACACTACTGGTTCTATCTCAGACGAGTTCGTTAATATGTTATATTCCAGAACTAAGCTTAACCAAAGCTCTGATACCACATTTGTGACGGCCCCAAACCCCGTTCCGTGGTGGCAAGGGTAATCTTTGGAATATAACAAATAAATAGATAACAGCGGAATAGAAATAAATAAATACACCAGATAATGTACAATGGAATACACTGGATAAACATAATCATAAGAGTTACACAGTATACAGGATCATACTTAGTACAAAATATAGTTCAGCTATACATAAATGTCTATAGTGGAAAACAAAACATAATATGTATAATAGGAGCTGAACAACATAAAAAGAGATAAATGATAGAATCAATCTTCAGCTCCAGCTATCCCGAAAGAGCCTGCTGAAACCTGATTACAAGGCTGCCCGTGCAGAAATAGGGTACCCGAGTTTGCAAGTGAAACAAACTACGAGTCAGTCATGGGACCGGTATGAGAAATCTACTTAACTTACTTTAATATATGGCCAATCACAGGACCACGCCACTTTCGTGGAACGGGTTCACTCCATTGGATTGCCAGTGCTTTAAAACAAGTAAATATTTCAAACATCGCAATGCTTTTTATAAAAATGAAGCCATTATAAGACTCTGTTCCCATCACATAATGCAAAACAAACCAGAGGATAGAGTTTTACCTTATAATGGCCAAAATATGCTTGATACGAGCAAAACAAATCATTTGATATTATTGCTAGTGTATATATGTTTCAAAAACAATTTCAATCATAACTATCAATCATCGACGGCTTGGGTGCCATATATCATGTCGCCATATATATATGTACAATCAAAACCGCATGGTGTCGTATTTGGAAATTGGATTTCCATCATGAACCAAGGCAAGGGATCGTCCTTACTGAATTTGAGACGCTTTAGCCCGCCTCTCAGGCAAGCGTGCAGGCAAGCCTTGGATCGTCAGGGTTAGTCCACTCGATGTGGATTAAAATTCCTGTACACTGTGTTTCCCCGCCCTATGGGGCGTCACTGGTCATATCCGACCAAATCATCGGCTCCGAAGAGACCGAGCTAACCGAGGCCTCCCTTTCCATCATCCACATGAGTAAAATACCCGGGCGTGCAAAACCCAAAGCACCACTCCTGGCTAGAAGGAAGCATATGTCCTCCCTGAAGTCTTTCTCCCGTTTCTGGCTCATACCGGGGTGTGAGGCTCGCGAAACAACGCTAAACACAAAGCTAGCTATTCAAAGCCCTGCTTTGATCATCAACCACAAAGCTCTGCTTTTCAACAAAAGCTTTGATTATTTGCCACTTAGACATGCCACACAGGCAATTCACTCCATGAGACTAATTTCTATCGATATATAACCTCTGAGCTTGTACATCTCAGAGAAGGGCGTTAAGCAAGAGAATAATTCTCCGCCGCCAAACAGATATATATTTAATGGAGATCAATCAACACAGAACAAAATCCAATGTCAGACGCACAGTCCATTTACAATTTCGTACTGGGTCTGAACGAAACCGGAGGCACCTTATACCTCGCATATCCGTACAATCAACAAGTACGTCAGGACGACTACCACTTCAGCCCCTTCAAGGTAGCTACTCCTATCATGAGCATCAGTAGCACCCCTCCATTCGACGTGAAGATCATTGGTCTTGCACCGTCTTCATATCTTCGACTTCCAATCGTCGATCAATTATTTGAAATGAAAATGAACTTGGCCTTTTCAAATAATTCACGTACATTTAGAATTCCAAATCAATTCATTTCAATGGTCAGATTATTCGACATCAATAATTCTGTTCTTTAATGTAATTTCCTCACCAAACACATTCAACCATCGAATATGAAATAAACCGAGAAAATTCAGTTTATTTCCATTCTATATCGTTTATAATATTTTATCATGATTTATCGCTATTTTTATATATTTAAAAATAGCCAATTCACTTAAAAGACGCTTCAGGCCATAACGCGGCCGTGGCGCTGTTTTTCTTCAGATTTGATTTTCACATATCTGAAAATCTAACAATTGGATCTTCACAAATTATATATCATTAGAAAGATCTTTTCAAAACGAATCCAACGGTTTCAGTTTTGGGAAAATCCGACGGTCGGATCTCCCGGTACAATCATTTGAAGTTACGATTTCAAAATACGAACTGCAGCGTCGTTATTCGATTTATTTAAATTATATATATATATAATCGATTCTAGCGCTATTTTTCTTCATATTTGAATTAAACATTCCAGACAATCCAACCGTTGGTTCTTTATAAAGTTGGTGTCGTTGGAAAGATATTTCCAAAGCGAACCCAATGGTTTCGATTTCGAGAAAATGCGATGGTCGGATCTCCCGCACTAATCGTTTGAAATCACGGTTTCAAAATAAAAACTGCAGCTTCATTATTCGATTTATTTTAATTATATTTATATATATAAATATAATTCATTCTTCCATTTCAAAACCCTATTCACTTCATATATTTGATATAAATGATATTTTTATCCAACAGATATTTATTTCCACACATCACTATTTTTAACAGTTCACATATATAATAAAAATGTGATTTTTATTGTAAAAAAAATTATTTAAAAACACGATTATTTCATATAGTTCATACATAAGGTAAAAATGTTATTTTTATCTTTCAAAGAATTTATTCAATACATGAATTTCTATTCAACACATGAATATGGTTTCAACACATGAATATTTTCTATAGTTTATATATATAATAAAAATGTGATTTTTATTGTAAAACAATTTATTTGAAAACACGATTATTTTATATATTTCATACATAAGGTAAAAATGTTATTTTCGGTGTTAAAACAATTTATTTAAAACATTAATATTTTATATAGTGTATACATATGAAAAATGTTATTTTTATCCTTCAAGTAATTTATTCAGTGCACAAACTTCATTCAACACATGAATTTTATTCAACACATGAATTTCTACTCGACACATGAATTTCTATTCAACACATGAATATGGCTTCAACACATGAAAATAATTCTATAATTTATATATATAATAAAAATGTGATTTTTATTGTTAAAACAATTTATTTAAAACACGAATAATTTATATAGTCTATATATGTGATAAAATGTTATTTTTATCTTTCAAAGAATTTATTCAACACATGAATTTCTATTCAACATATGAGTATCTATTCAACACATGAATATGGTTTCAACACATAAAAATAATTCTAACACATGAATATTATTGAAAATTTCGGCAGCATAACAGTAGGGTAGTTAAAACCGACACCGTCTCGAGTACGGCTCCTCGCTCTACCTTAAAACCTCACGGTTTTTAACAATGGGGATTTTCAATATCTAGTTCGTACGCAGACGAATTTTCCCATATACTAATCCTATTGGGATTTCAACCGCAATCAATCATTTCAAATCAACAATTCATGATATTCACTAAATTTCACATCAACCAATAATCCAAATAATATCACAACCAATATATATCGTCCATGGTATGTGGACGAGGGGAGTGTATATATATATATATATATTCATATATAAATATATTTCGGTTCCATTCCAATTCATTTCAGTATCATTTCTTCGCACATTTAATTTTTACAACGCATATATAACTTATACATCGAACAAACAACTTATACAACGTTTATACATGAGGTGTACAACGCTTATATAGCTCATACATCAACTATATAATTTATACATTGTCATTTCCATGTCGTTTATAATTCAGAAATCTCACATTGGGTTCCACTCCACCAAAAATTGTAGAAGGCTCAGAAAAATATCCGGCCTCATCTAGAATGTAGAAAACGTCCGCACGAGTCCACTATCTCTTGTTTCACTGGATTTCGATCACATAGCAAAAAGATATGATTTTTCGAAGTTTGCAACGCTTTTAAATGTGGAAATCAGTTTAAATAATTAAACCCGTACTCTCAAAAAAGGTTTTGATTTTGCGATCAAACGGTGTAACAGTTGGAGGATCGGAGGGTGCCATGTCGTAGGGCGTGGAGTGGCGCACGTGCGCCAGGAAGGGGGCCTACTTCGGTGGCTCCTAGCTGCGGCGGCGATGGGAAGTCGACCACTTCCCTGAGGTGATTCGCGAGCTACAGGCCACGAAAAAATACAATCTTTATATGAATGTGAAGATCGTGAGGAGCACTACAAAATTCTCCAAAGGGCCATGGGTTTTCATTGAGTGGATTAAGAGAAAAAGGAGAGAGAAGGTGAGAAGGTATTTTCGTCGTCCGCAGGAGGGGGTAGCGGGTTTTTTTATCGGGGAGAGAGAAGAGAAGTGATTGGCTGATATTTTTTTATTTATATATATTTAAAATCTCAAAAATACCCCTCCTCACATACTAACTCCAATCCAAACCCAACGACTGTCGTCCCTAGCTAAATAACCCCATTCTGAACCCAATGGGATATGTTTCGTAGGCCCATTTGACTACTTCAGTCAGTTTCTCTTCAAACTAAAATATAAAACATTCAATATTTGATTTGAACGTACATTTCAATTTGACGGGACCACATATTGATCCCAAAAATTCCAAAAAAATAAATCTAGCTATGTTTTAATGATACAGTCCAAACAAAACTGGTTTCGTCGAATTCTGAGACCGTTTGAAAAACGACCTTTTTTGGTCGATCCAATTTAACAAAAATCGACAAAACACATTTTCCTTTGCCACGCTCACATATTAACTTCAAAAATTATGGAATTTGAAACCTGTTAATAATTTGACATCCCGAATCCAACAAAAGTGGTTTCGTCGAATTCTGAGATCGTTTGAAAAATGGCTATTTTCACGGGCTATATAAATTCTATAGCGACCTTTCTGAAAATCCATTTGGCCATAACTTTTGACTCTCGCTACGAAACTTCGATTTTTCAGAATCATTAGAAAAATATTCATAAACATATTTAAATATTTTTATTTTCACTAAAATCCGTTTTATTTTGCATCCGATACAGTCAATCAAAGTTCAAATTCAAATTTTGAAACTGCCGTGCCATTTCAGTCCTTGTTTATAATTTAAAATAAATATATTTATTTTCAAACATCGATTCAAACATACTTTTCGTCGTTATTATTTAAAATAATTTATTTTAATTATTTAGAATCCACTAAAATAGCCAAATTAAAAATTTTAATTGGTTCAGATTTTCCGGGTTGCTACAAATGTGATAGCCAGAGTGTTATACCTTTGGCAGAAAATTTGGCATTTAGCTCACGGACCAAGCATATTGAAGTAAGAGAGTAATTTCTTGTAGCCATGGATGAGGGTAAGTTAGTATACCTTCGGAAAGTGCACACAAAGGATAATGCGGTGGATATGTTTACTAAAGCATTGCCAGTCGGGAAGTTCGAGCATTGCTCGAAATTAATTTGCTTGTTGAGTTTCTAGGTGCCATGGGGTGGCACAGTTGGAGAGAGTGGTTTGTTTGTTTGGAAAGGAATATCAGTAAGAGACTGGATATCTATCTTCATGGTAAGTACTCGTTTTCATTCCCGAGTACATTGTATTTTTGTGAGACTAGTTTAGGAGTTGGATGTTTCAACACTTCATTGACGGGTAGGGGCTATGCCTGAACTCGTTAGTGAAGTGCAATGGGCTGTGGCTATGCCAGAGTTCGTTGGGGGAAACATTCAAGCTTTCTTGGTTGAAGGTAAAAGGAAATGCTTGGGTGCATTAGGGTTTGTGATGGAGATGGATATAGTATCGAGGCGAAGTGTTGAAGTATGCGATACTATGTGTTAGATTGAAGAGAAAATTTCAGGTATTTCGGATCTAGAGGAAATTTCGGGTATATCGGATCTAGAGGAAATTTCGGGAATTTCGGATCTAGAGGAAATTTCGGGAATTTTGGATATTTCGGATCTGGTGGAAATTTCAGGTATTTCGGGACTAGAGGAAATTTCAGGAATTTCCAAATACTTCTTTATGCCTATATAAGCTATCCTCTGGTTTTCTAATGGCAAGAATCAAGAGCTTCAAGACTTGATAGAAATCAAGGGTTTATTCTCAAGGGTTTAATTATGGTTTATAACCTAATTGCAATTCTTCAATTCTATTCTATTCAAAATCTTTTCTATATTGAAATATAGTAATCATTTGATCAATCTCTTGTATTCCTTTCATCGTGGTAATAAAATACTCTCTCCAAAGTGGATGTACACTAACAAGATGTTAGTGGAACAACTATAAATCCTTGTGTGATTTATTTTTGCTACTTTTGTCATTAGTTTTTTGCTTGTGATTGAGATTTGGATTGTTCGTGATTGGTTGATCATTATTTGGTGACTAGAGTTATTTGTTTTTGCAAGTCTAATAAGGATCTAGTCTTCCGCTAGCGCTTATGATTTAGATATTTGATTCGAGTGGTCTTGAATCGGATTAATCACAATGGTTCCAACATAATCTATGGAAGCACATGTGAAATGGTATAAGCATTTATATGCCATAGAGATCACGATAAAATATTCATTCTATGCATGGTTTTTGAGACGTTGCTAGTGAATTGTTGTCATGTACCAAATAGCAATAACAAAGCAAAGGGCTGTACATAGCATAAAAAGGAAAATTAGCATAGATAATCATAATATAAATATATATTCCTAACTGATATAGCGTTACAGTGAGAATAAATCATTAAACTAAATTAATCTAAGGCAGCACAGGTATTTGCATAAGACATGTGGTCAAGGGACAATTTGTTATATTTTTTGCCTTCTTGCATTTGAAGTGGGTTACCCTTGTGTAACAACCTGCCTTTTTGATCGCTTCAAGTCGGTAGTTAAATCAACTTAAAATGCTCAAAAGATAGATTGTTATTTAGCTTATGGGTTTAACAGAATCAAACACAAAAATCACAATAATACAATTTCTCACAATGGAATAATTTAACATAAAATATCAGAGTTATACAAATTTTTGCACAGCGGAAGAATTAAAATACATTTTATAATAAAATAAATTCTACATAATTTTTGATTCGTAATGTGCACGTCTGCGTCTGCATGTGCTTCTATTCTTTGTGAGCTGAAATCTATAATCTGTAAAACACGGATTTGACCCGAGCATTTCATGCAAAACACAAAACACTCAAGTCAGGTTTAATATTTGTTCAAATAAATCAACTTCAATAAAATATTGAAATATAATAACTACTCCTAACAAAATCTTAAAGTATCAAACATAACAGTCATTAATGAGGCTCCAGGCTTGTTTTTTTCCAGCAAGGACAAGGGAATATATAGCAAGTTATATGCGATCAAATAGAGACAAATGTCCAAGCAAGAGCAAAATGTGGAAAAACAAAGTTTAAACTCATGTCTACAAGTGTTCAACATGTGCACTGTAAAATTATATCAAGGGGAAACAATATATGATAATATATGGCAGCATTAACATGCTGCAGCTTACTCCTATAGGATAGCAAGTCATTTATCAATGATATATTTTGCAAAGTGACAAATAAAAGAAGTGTGTCCCAATTTTATACTTTTATTTTAGAAATACAATGTCCAATGGCAGGTTAAAACGAGCTAAGCAATAGGTTAAGCTAAGAAAGATATGAGGTATCACAAAAACAGGTGCATAGGTTAGTACATAATTAGGCAAGCAAATAAGGCCGAAAATATATATTACATGCGAGTTATTTTTTCAAATATGTGCAGTACTAAAACATGCGAAGGTGGAATGTGGAAAATCTACGCACACACTTTATTTTAGACCGACAACCAGTAAAATGCCCAAATTTCAAACAATTGAAATACTTGAATAAAACTAATCGTGAGATAAACTCATATGTGAACCTGTCGTTGTGCCCAAATTTTAGTAAACTATGCACGGATCTAGTTTAAGGAAGCATGAAATATATACATTAAAACCTTTAGTTTGCAAGTTTATGGCACAACAACAGGATCACATATGAGTTTATCTCACGATTAATTTTATTCAAGTATTTCAATTGTTTGAATTTTGGGCGTTTTACTGGTTGTTAGTCTAAAATAAAGTGTATGTGAAGATTTTCCACATTCCACCTTTGCATGTTTTAGTACTGCACATATTTGACAAAATAACTCAAATGTTATATATATATATATATATATATATATATATATTCGGCCTTATTTGCTTGCCTAATTATGTTCTAACCTATGCGTCTGTTTTTGTGATATCTCTTATCTTTCTTAGCTTAACCTATTGCTAGGCTCGTTTTAACCTATCTTTGGACACTGTATATTTAAAAAAAAAGTAAATAATTGGGACACACTTCTTTTATTTTTCACTTTGCAACATATATCATTGATAAATGACTTGCCATCCTATCGGAATGAGCTGCAGCATGTTAATGCTGCCATATATTATCATATATTGTTTCTCCTTGATATAATTTTTCTACTGCACATGTTGAACACTGGTATACGTGAGTTTAACCCTTTTTTTTTCCACATTTTGCTCTTTCCTGGACATCTGTCTCTATTTGACCGCATATAACTTGCTATATATTCTCCTATCCTTGCTAGAAAAAAAATAAGCATGGAGCCTTGTTAATGACTGAAAATATATGTTTGATACTTTAAGATTTTGTTAGGAGTAGCTATTATATTTCAATATTTTATTGAAGTTGATTTACTTAAACAAATATTAATCCTGACCCGAGTGTTTTGTGTTTTACATGAAATTCTCGGGTCAGATTCGAGTGTTATAGATTATAGATTCAGCTCACAAAGAAGAGAGGCATGTGAAGACGCAGACGTGCGCACTATGAATTAAAAATTATGTAAAATTTATTTTATTATAAAATGTATTTTAATTCTTCCGCTGTGTAAACATTTGTATAACTTTGAAATTTTGTGTTAAATTATACTGTTGTAAGAAATTGTATTATGTGATTTTTGTATTTGAATTTGTTAAACCCGTGAGCTAAATAACAATTTGTATTTTGAGTGTTTTAAGTTGATTAAACTACCGACTTGAAGTGGTCAAAAAGGCAGGTCGTTTCTGTTGGTATCAGAGCTGGTTAGAGAATGTGATAGGGGGTTTTCGCCTTGTTGTTTGGTGGCGAGCAGGAGATTCTTGCCCCTACATGTCCCAATGAGAAGATTGGGTTGGTTGTTCCAGCCGAGTGGCTGGCTGTAAAATCAGTTTTGAGGTATCACTGTATGTCACGGTGGGAGGTTATCCCTCTGCCTGATGGTTGCAAATCCTAGGGTCGTTACACCTTGTAAGACTATTTGTGATGAGCTTGTATGTAACAACCCGGAAAATACGAGCCAATTTAAAAATTTTATTTGGTTATTTTAATGAATTTGGAGTAATTGAAATAATTTATTTCAATAAAATAACGTCTTAGAAATAGTGCGGTAGTTTAAAATTTTTAATCAGAATTTTGACTGAACGTACAGGATGCAAAATAAAATGGATTTTAGAGAAACCAAAAATATTTAAATTTGTTTAAGAATATATTTCTAATGAATCTGAAAAATCAAAATTTCACAGCGGGAATCAAAAGTTATGGCTAGTTGAATATTCAAAATGGTCGCTATAGAATAAATATGGCCCTTGAAAATAGACATTTTGCAAACGACCTCCGTTTTCGATGAAACCACTTTTGTTGGTTCCAGGATGTCAATTTATTTCTAGGTTTCAAATTCCATAATTTTTGGAATTAATATGTGAGTGTGGCAAAGGAAAATGAGTTTGGTTGATTTCAGTCAAGTTGGATCGACCAGAAAATGGCCATTTTTCAAACGGTCTCAGAATTCGACGAAATCAGTTTTGTTGGAACCGTATCGCCCCAACATAACTAGATAAAATTTTCGGGAATTTTAAGAATCAGTATGTGGCCCCGACAAATTAAAATGTACGTTCAAAACAGTATTTGAATGTTTAATATTTTTAATTTGAAGAATAACTGACTATAAAAGTCAAATGGGCCTATGAAACGTATTCCATTTTGTCCGGGGTGGGGTTATTTAGCTAGAGGCGACAGTTTTTGGGTTTGAATTGCAGTTCGTTTGGAAAAAACCCTAATTTTTGAATTAATATAAATATCGACCAATATAATTAATTCTTTCATTAATTAATTTTATAAAGATATTCAAAAAAAGCCCTTGTTATTATCCAGACCGAGGGCAGCTACCAGCTCCATCCTTCCCCATCATTTTTCGGCCAAACCGCTTCGAATCAGCCCCCGCCCCTTTGCAACTTTTTGAAGCTCTCCTCCTCCTCTTCAAATCTATATAAGTAGCATCACCTATCATTGCCCCATTGTCGAGCACGAGCTCCACAAACTCTGAGACTTCCGTTTGCCGCCGCTCCCGATTCTGACCATCGAGCTTCCCCCTCCGACCATCGACAATTGCGCCTCACCCCCCCCCCCCCCCCTCTTCGTCGTGGTGTAGCTCGATTACATCCACGTGCTTCAGATTTGAAGATATTTGCAACCCTAGATTCGAACTAATTCAGAAGGTAATGGCATGATGTTTATTTAAAGGACTATAACACTTATAAATGTTGCTATTTATGATTTTGGTATAAAAATCATATCTTTACCGTATGTTGACGAAATTCGATGAAACATGAGACATTGGGTTCGTAGCGACGTCATCTACATTCTAGAAGAAGCTAGAACATATTCCGAGCCTGCTTCAAATTTCAGAAGGATTAAAATCAATGTGAGACATCTTAATTCAATATGGAATGGAAATGCGCTATATAAATTATATGAGCGAAATATAAATTATATATGCGTTGTACACCTCATGTATGAGCGTTGTATAAGTTATATGAGTGATGTATAAATTATTCATGCGTTGTAAAAATCATATATGTATTGAAATGTAAATGAAATATATTTATATATGTATATACTCCCCCCATCCATAGACCATGGACGATATGAATTGATTGTGATTGACATGAAATTGATTTATAATGCGAATGGTTTAAAATTAGTTGAAATGCGAATGGTTGGAAATAATTGTTTGTGGTTGAAAGAAATTGTTTGTGGTTGAAACAATGGGAATTGTTGCAGAAAATTCATATGATATGAAATTGATCTTAGATCATTTAGATAAGCCCCTTATGGAATGCCGCGAGGCCTAAGGTAGTGCGAGGAGCCATACTCGGGACAGTGCCGGTTTTTAACCCCTACCGTTATGCTGCCGAAATTTTTAGTAATATCTATGTGTTTGAATTATTTTCATGTGACGAATAAATTGCTTAGATAATAAAAATCACATTTTTATTATTCGTATGAAGTATATGAAATATTCATGTGTTGAATAAATTCTTTGAAAGATAAAAATCACATTTTTATCATATATATGGACTATATTAAATACTAGTGTTTTAAATAAATTATTTTAACTTCAAAAATAACATTTTTATCTTATGTATGAAGTATATAAAATATTCATGTTTTAAATAAATTGTTTTAACGATAAAAACATCATTTTTATTATATGTATGAACTAATTAAAATATTCATATGTTGAAAAGGATTCATGTGTTGAATCAAAGGATTGAACAATAAAATTAACATTTTCTTGGGAATATGAAGTGCTAAAAACATTCATGTGTGGAACAAATATTCTGACCAATAAAAATATCGTTTTTATCATGTATATGACTCGTTAAAAGTACACATGTGTTGAAACATATTTTTGTTTGCCAAAAATATCATTTTTATCCTATATGTGATGTGTTAAAAATAACCATATGTTGAAACAAACATTTGCTTGCTAAAAATATTATTTTAGTTTAGTTCTGCATACATATATATATGTGTGTGTGTGTGTGTGTGTGTGTGTGTTGAACAGGAATATGGATTAGCTGATGAGTAAATAATATATTTGCATGCCCAACAAATAGGTAAGCCTTAAGGAGTTGGCCGCGCAATTTTATTATTATATAAACTCCTGTGAATGTCATTGGATGTGGAGTGCTGGTTGTTCTGTGTGAAATAACAAATGTCGCCATAAGATAGTAACAATTAATTTGGAACTACATTACATCGCATACTTCTTGAAGATAGCATACCCTATCATATACCACAAAAGCATTTGGAGCTTATGTGACGAGGTGGAAGATATACCATACAAGCGAGAGACTTGTATGGCGATGACTATATTTCATGTTGAACTGAAGACTGATATGGACTATATAAAATATAACGGTAAATTGCCAGATTAATAAAAACCCCACACGGGTCTGGAGATGACAATAAACACGTCTCTCTAGTCATTAAGGCACAAAAACAATTTATAGGGTGACGAGAATTTATTCTCCGGAGTTATGATATATACCCACTCCCCTGTGGACACCGGAATATGTCACTATAAATATGTGCATGCTTTTTAGGATTTATTTGGTGCCTAATACGGCCCAATAAATTTCCAAACCCCTCCCTGTACATAGGAGGTTATGGCAAAATTTTCTGAAATTTAAAGGCGTTAGTGAAATATTTGAAGTGAAAAACGATATGGAAATCGTCGAATGAACTATATTTATATATATATATATATATATATAAATTAAATAAACGAATCACGCAACTGCAGTTCATGCTTTGGAATCGTAAGTTTAAATGATTATATAGAGAAATCCGATCATCGGATTTCCATGAAACCGGAACCGTTGGGTGCACTTTGGAAAAATCATTCCAACAATATAAAGTTTGTTAAAATCCAATGGTTGGATTGTGTGAAATGTTGAATTCAAATATGAATAAAAACAGCACCGAATGAATTATATATATATATATATATATATATATATATATTAAATAAAATGAATAACGATGTTGTAGTTCGTATTTTGAAATTGTAACTTTAAACGATTATATCGAGAGATCCGGCCGTCGGAATCTCCCGAAACTAGAACCTCGGGTTCGCTTTGAAGAGATCTTTCCAACAGACTTAACTTCATTAAGATCCGATGGTTAGATTTTGAGAATTGTGTAAATTAATATTAGAGAAAAACAGCACCAGGGCCACGTTATGGCCTAAAAAGTCGTTTAATAAAATGGCGCTATTTTTAAATAAATAAAAATAGTGATATATCGTTATAAAATATTATAGGCGATATGGAATGGAAATAAACCGATTTTACTTGGTTTGCTTGTTATTTGATGGTTGAATGTGTTTGACATTAAAATTATATAAAGAACGTAAATGTGGATGTCGAATAATTTAACCATAGACAGAATTGATTTGAATTCTAATGTACGTGAATTATTTGAAAAGGCCGAGTAATTCTCATTTCAAATAATTGATCGATGAATAAATCTTGAAGATATGAAGATGGTGCAAGACCGGTGATCTTCACATCGTGTAGATTACTACTGATGCCTTTGAGATGGGTAGCTACCTTGACGAGGTTATAGTGGTAGTAGTCTGGACGTACTTGTTGATCGTCCGAATGTGCGAGGGCCTCTCTCAAGTATTGGACATACGAGAGCAGGAATAAGGTGCGTTTGTTTTCGTTCAGACCCAAAACTGACTTGTAAATGGATGTGTGTCTAACATTGGATTTTGTTAGTGTTGATTGATCTCCATTAAATATATATCTGTTTGGCGGCGGAGAATTTATTCTCTTGATTAATGCCCTTCTCTGAGACGTACGAGCTCAGAGGTTATATGTCGATAGAAATCAGTTGTATGGAGTGAATTGTTTGTGTGGCATGCAAAGATGCTAGTGACCAGGGCTTTTGTTGAAAAGCAGAGTCTTGTGGTTGATGATTAAAGCACGGGTTTAACATAGCGCAGCTTTGTGTATAGTGTTGATTCACGAGCCTCACACCTCGGTATGAGTTAAAAATGGGACAAGGACTGCAGGGAGTGCATGACGTTTCTTTCTAGCTATGGGTGGTGTCAGCGTTGTACTAGCCCTGACATTGTTGATTATTATACCTTTGTAGATGTTGGAATGCGAGGTGCCTCAGATATAACGATCTCTACGGAGCCGATAGATAGGTCCGATAGGACCAGGAAACGTGTGTTCAGGAATAAGAAATCCTCAAACATAAGAGAGGACCGGCCCTGAAGATCGAATGGCAACCCAGAGTGTGTAGTCATGGGGAATTTGCTAGAATGTCCCAAAGACCGTGAGGAGCTTGCCCCTTGCCTCGACTCATGATGGAATCCAAATTTCCAATATGAAATCATGGATTTGATTGTAACTTATATATGGCGACATAGTAGATGGTAGCTATGCCATCTAGGATTGATATTTATGATTGAATTTGCTTTTGAAACATATATGCACTTGTAATAATACCAAATGATTTTGCTTTACATGTATTAAGCATATTTTGGCCATTATAAGGTAAAACTCTATCCTCCGGTTTGCGTTGCATTGTATGATGGGACTTGGGTCTTATAATGGCTGCATTTTTATAAAAAGCATTGCATTGTTTAAATAATTTACCTTATTTAATGCACTAGCAATCACTGGAGTAAACCCGTTCCGCGAAAGTGGCATGGTCCTATGATTTGCCTTGATTATTGTTGTTTATCCTATTAAGTAGATTTCTCATACCAGTCCCATGACTGACTCGTAGTTTGTTTCACTTTGCAAACTCCGGTGCCTTTATTTTCACATGGGAAGCCTAGTGACAGGTGACAGGGTACATTTTGGCTTTCGCACTGCAGCATGGAGTGTACCTTTTGGCTTATACGGCGAGGACTTGACTGATAAGTATTTTGGCTATTTGATATTCCACCATTAGTACTTTATGTATATGATTCCGCTTATCACAATGTAGACATATTTACTTCTATTATATATCTATGATGTATATGTCCCAGTGATCTTGATGTGGACTGATCATTTCCTTTTATGCACTAAGTTGTATCCTACACTGTGCCACTTTGATGTTACATATTGTGATTCCGCTTTCATATTGATGTAAATTATTCTATTTTCTGTTTATGTTATTATCTGTTCTCTGCTAATGATGATTAATGTGTTATATTCCAATGATTATCCTTAATTCCGTGATACGGTGTTTTGAGATCGTCACAGGTGGTATTAGAGCTTTGGTTAATCTTAGTTCTTGAATTAAACACCTCGTCAAGATAGAATCAGTAGTGTTCTAAGGCGAGTAGCTCATTAGAGATAGGATTAGTAATACCCTAGAATGAGCTAAGCAGAATAGAAAAGTAACTTGATTAGTACATCATTAACTTTTCATATATTCTTCTGCTTTTACCATATCTTAAAATTATCATTTCTTTGAGCTTGACTCTTTTCTTGCTTATGCAGAACTGACTTAGATGACTACCCGAGCAGCTGCAGTTAGAGGTTGAGCAGGCCGAGGTGTAGGGCGGGGGAATACCGCCGTTGTCCCAAAGCCTTTGGTTTAGCCACCAGAACCCCCGTGACCGTTTGATTTAGACTGGGTGGGAAAGACATATAAGAATGTTGGAAGAAAGCCATTTTCGGGCACTGGTACTGCAATTGAAGTTTTGGGTTGGTTGAAAACTTGTGAGAAGATCTTCGGGGGCATGGGTCTTGAGGATCACATGAAAAGCTTTATGGGCAGTTGGCTATTGCAAGACGAGGCCCAACTGTGGTGGGACGCCATCACCTTGAATGAGGAAGAGGTAGTGATGACATGGAATGAATTCAAAACACTGTTCAAAGAGAAGTTCGTTCCAGAGCAAGAGATGGAGCGCTTGCACGATGAGTTTGCCAATCTCCAGCAGGGAGATTGCACTATGTAGGAATATCTTAACAGGTTTACTCAGCTATCCCGTTATGCTCCAAAGCTCATTCTGACAGTTAAGGCGAAGAATAAGAGGTTCATACATGGACTTCAGCGCAAGTACCAGAATAGGGCCATGAGCCACGTTATGCTTACATTCACCGACAGGGTGGATATGGTGTATAATTATGAGAGCTTAGACTTGAGGAACATGTAAGCAGATCGCGCAAAGAATCAAACAGGAAACAAGCACAAGACATCAGAAAGGCAGCCCGAATCAAGCAACACAACAACAAATGCCAAACCACAAACAAATAGGCTACCCAAGGGAAGTTGCTACAACTGTGGTCAAGCTGGCCATTACTCCAATGTATGCACCACTCCAAAGTCGCAGAAGACCAACCAACCCAGCTCGAGTCAGAACACCCGCAACCCTGTTGATTGCTTCAACTGCCACCAGAAGGGGAACATCAGAAGGAATTACCCTTTGCTGAAGAATGCTCAGGTTGCACATGTATATGACGGGGTGAACCCGCCAGCTGCTGCTCCGGGAGAAGGTAAACCCGATGTTTTGGGAGGTAACCTTATTATTAAAATATTCCTGTTTCCGTATTATTTGACAATGGCGCATCACAAAGTTTTATTGCAAGTAACACTATTAAAAAGTTAAAGTTAAATCTAAGGAAGCTTAAAGAATCGATTAGAGTTCATAATCCGACAGGTGGTTCTATTGTTCTCTGTTCATATTGTAAAGTGTCGGTCTCCTATTCTTGTTACAAGTTTTCTTTTGATCTGATCATCATGAACTTTTTCGAATTTGATATCATACTTAGACTGGATTGGTTAACCAAATACGAGGCCGAAGTAAGATGCACCGAAAGAGAAGTAAAGATTAAAACAAAGCTTATGCATATTACTATACCTTGTTGTGGCTCAGACTCAGATATAAAAGAGTTTTGGTCTGCGCTTGAGGTTACTTCCACCTTATTAGAAAACATTTCTATCGTTAAACATTATGCGGATGTGTTCGAAGAAGTCAATAACTTACCTCTGCAAAGAGAAATTGAATTCAGGATCGATCTAATTCCGAATGCCAGACCCGTAGAAGAATGACTCTAAAAGAAAAAGAAGAATTAGGTGATCAAACTCGTCAATTGCTATGGACGGGTCTGATCAGACCTACCTTTTCTAATTGGGGTGCAGCTATAGTGTTTGTTCCTAAGTCAAACGTTACTCTCCGATTGTGTGTTGATTACCAAGACGTCAACAAGCAGACGCTCAAGAACAAATATCCATTACCACGCATTAATGATTTAATAGATCAATTGAATGGAGCGCAAGTATTTTCTAGAATGGACCTAGCTACAGGCTTCGATCAACTAAGAATTGCAGAAGAATGTGTTCCTTTGACAGTTTTCAGAGGTCCAGACATATTTTATGAGTGATTAGTAATGCCGTTCGGCTTGTGGAACGCTCCATCTTACTTCATCGATTTAATGAATAGAGTGCTCAGAGGAGTCTTGAACAAATTTGTTTTGGTATTCATCGATGATATTTTAATCTACTCCAAGTCAGAAAGCGAGCATGAAAAACATTTAGAACAAATGTTAGGAATTCTGAGAAAGAATTTCTTCAAAGCTAAATTCTCTAAATGTATCTTCTGGCAATATGAAGTGAATTCCTTGGCCACGTCGTGTCAAAGAAAGGAATTTCTATGGATCCAAGCAAGATAACAACAATTCAAGACTGGAAGCAGTCTACTACACCCGCAAAAGTCCGAAGTTTTCTTGGATTAGCTAGTTATTATCGGAAATTAGTTAAGGATTTTTCGAAGATATTCGGTTCATTATCAAAGCTTACAAAGAAGAACGAAAGATTTAAGTGGACTCCAGAATGTGAGGAGGCTTTCCAGGAACTGAAATTAAAATTGACAACCGCTCCAGTATTAACAATTATCGATGACAATTAGGATTTGATGGTCTGGATGGATACTTCTAAGGAAGGTCTTGGTGCAGTATTAATGCAAAGAGGCCAAGTAGTCGCTTATGCTAGCCGTCAGTTGAAGCCGCATGAGAAGAATTATGCAATTAATGATCTTGAATTGTTAGCCATCGTGTTTGCTATGAAAATATGGAGACATTATCTATTGGGTGAGAAATTTGAATTATATACGGATCATCAGTCCTTGAAGTATTTGTTCACCCAAAAAGACTTGAATTTGAGACACAATGTTGGCTAGAATTTCTTGCAGCGTATGATCTAGATATTTTGTATATGCCGGGGAAAGCCAATGTGATAGCTGATGCGCTTAGCAGGAAGACTGCAATCATCGCCAATCTGATAACTACACCTTTGTTGATTGATAAGATCTCTGTTCTCCAGAAAGATGATGAATTTATTCAGAGGATAAGCAAGAGAATCAAGGAAGGTGAACCTACGAGCTTTCAGATTGATAACCAAGGAGTTTTGAGGTTGAAAGGCCGAATTTGCATCCTTAATATTTCTGAGCTCCGAAAAGAAGTGATGGATGAATATCACAATTCCAAACTTAGTATCCATCCGGGTGTAAGCAAAATGTATAATGACCTCAAACGCACATTCTGGTGGAGGGCAATGAAAAGAGACATTTTTATATATGTTAGCAGGTGCTCTACCTGCTAACTAGTCAAAAGAGACCAACAGAAAGTTGCCGGATTATTGCAACAGTTGGAAATTCCAAGTTGGAAGTGGGAACAGATTTCCATGGATTTCATAGATGGTGTACCCCGAATCATGAAAGGAAATGACAGTATTTGGGTGACCATAAATCACTTCACGAAGACCGCCCATTTCATACCTGTCAGGTCCAATAGAACTGCTCAAAGTCTAGCACAGATTTATTTCAGAGAAATTGTTAAGCTACATGGAGTGCCGATCGGCATAGTCAGTGATAGAGATCCAATATTTGCTAGCAAATTCTGAGAGGCATTTCAAGTACAACTGGGGACAAAGCTGAACCTGAGCACCGCATATCACCCTCAGACAGATGGCCAAACTGAGAGGGTGAACTGTATTTTAGAAGATTTATTGCGGGCTTGTATTATTGATTTTGGCTGATCATGGGAAGACCACCTGCATTTGGCTGAGTTCCCATATAACAATAGCTATCAAGCAAGCTTGAAAATGTCACAATTTGAAGCATTATACGGTAGACCGTGCAGATCTCCCGCATGTTGGGTAGAACCTGGCAATAGACTTGTTTTGGGACCCGATATGATTTGTGAAGCTTCAAACAAAGTTGATTTCATCAAGAAACGATTACAAACTGCTCAAAGCCGACAAAAGGCTTATGCAGATTCTAGAAGAAGAGATTTAGCATTTGCTGTTGGTAATTATGTTTATTTGAGAGTTTCTCTGATGAGAGGAGTAGTCCGATTCGGTAAAACTGGGAAGTTGGCACCCAGATTTATTGGTCCCTTTCCTATACTTGAACGAATTGGAACTCTTGCATATAGGGTTCAATTACCGAATTGGTTGCCTAGAGTACATAATGTGTTTCACGTATCTCAACTTAGAAAGCATGCTCATGATCCAGATCTTGTTGTAGAAGAAGCAGCGCAACAGGACTTGGAAATTACTACAGAATTAGCTGTCAGAAGGGAGCTGATAAAGATTATTGGAAAAGAAACTAAAGAGCTAAGGAACACGGAGGTTCATTTAGTTAAAGTGCAGTGGAGACTCTAGAGACTTTACTTGGGAGACAGAAGAAAGCATTAAGCAAGCTTATCCCAATTGCAGAGTGGACATCTCTGACTAACTTCGGTGCAAGGTACATTTACAATAATTTGCATTTCCGTTTTGTTTCCAACTTTACTGCTGTTTCCTTTTCGGGGACGAAAAGTTTTAAATGAGGGAGATTGAAACAACCCAGAAAATACGAGCCAATGTAAAAAAATTTAATTTGGTTATTTTAATGAATTTGGATTAATTGAAATAATTTATTTCAATAAAATAATGAGTTAGAAATAGTTCGCCAGTTTAAAATTTTGAATTCGAACTTTAACTGAACGTACAGGATGCAAAATAAAACAGATTTTAGCGAAACCAAAAATATTTAAATCTGTATAAGAATATCTTTCTAACGAGTCTGAAAAATTGAAATTTTAAAGCGGGAATCAAAAGTTAAGGCCAGTTGAATATTCAGAATGGCCGCTATAGAATAAATATAGCCCTTGAAAATAGACATTTTGCAAATGACCTCCATTTTCGACAAAACCACTTTTGTTGGATCCGAGATGTAAATTTATTGCTAGATTTCAAATTCCATAATTTTTGGAATTAATATGTGAGCGTGGAAAAGGAAAAGGAGTTTGGTTGATTTCAGTCAAATTGGATTGACC
This sequence comes from Allium sativum, assembly GCA_030737875.1. Taxonomy (NCBI): domain Eukaryota; kingdom Viridiplantae; phylum Streptophyta; class Magnoliopsida; order Asparagales; family Amaryllidaceae; genus Allium; species Allium sativum. The sequence goes on from CM060909.1 coordinate 1,028,753,208, forward strand.
AGAAAATGGCCATTTTAAAACGGTCTCAGAATTCGACGAAATCAGTTTTGTTGGGACCGTATCGTCCCAACATAACTAGATAAATTTTTCTGGAATTTTTAGAATCAATATGTGGCCCCAGCAAATTAAAATGTATGTTCAAAACAGAATTTGAATGTTTTATATTTTAATTTGAAGAATAACTGATTGTAACAGTCGAATGGGCCTACGAAACATACTTCATTGTGTCCGGGATTAGGGTATTTAGCTAGAGGCGACAGTCGTTGGGTTTGAATTGGAGTTCACATGGAAAAAAAAACCTAATTTTTGAATTAATATAAATATCGACCAATAGAATTAATTCTTTCATTAATTAATTTTATAAAAATATTCGAAAAAAACCCTCATTATTTTCCAGACCGACGGCGTCTACCAGCTCCATCCTTCCCGATCATTTTCCGATCGAACCGCTTCGAATTAGCCCCCGCCCCTTTGCAACTTTTTGAAGTTCTCCTCCTCCTCTTCAAATCTATATAAGGAGCATCACCTACTGTTCCTCCATCGTCGAGCACGAGCTCCATGAAGTTCGAGACTTCCGTTCGCTGCCACTTCTGGTTCTGACCATCGATGTAACGACCCAAGGATTTTCGGCCCTGAAAATCGACATAAATACCTTTACCGTAACTCATGTCGACCTTCCAAACACCAAAAACACTGGACGTTATTAGAAAGAATTCAGAGGGTGAGATAAGAGAGAAAGAAATATTAGAACAGGAGAAGAAGAACCAACATAACACAGAGTCTCACATCGTAGCAGAACAAAATATAATATGGAAATAATTTTATTGAGAGCTTGAAATAACTTACAATCATCAGAGTACATCAATTTATATGGACAGTTATAATAATCTGTCCTCATATACAACACACAGTGGCAAGATACTAGATCTGAACACCTTCAGCTCGTCTTTGAACTTCACAGCATTCGATAACCTGAACCTGTACATCCCGGGCTAACCCGAGCATTTACAAAACACCGCGTCAGTCTGGTGAACCAAAGTGAGATAAACTCACACAGTTTTAAGGTATCACACAACTTGATTTTACCGTTAAATCCTTTCGAAAGAAAAGGTAATCGTAAGACCAAATCCACACATAAATATGGATGGTTTTTACCTTACGATAACCCAAAACAGTTTTGAAATCAATATCTTGTCTGATATTATGATAATGTCTAAATACAAGTAATATCAAATCTAGTAGAACGCTTGCATCTCACGTTCTACATATATAGCATACAAACCAAACCGCAGGCGCTTATTAGAGATTGGATTCCAACCATGACAAGGTATGGGACCACCTGCCGATCGTGTATCTCTAGAGACGAATACACTGGGTTCATCAAGAACGTCTTGCAACCCGACCCACACATGACCGACCACTCATTTCGCTTGAGTGTATCGAATGTATATCACCAACGGTTGGGAGTTACCCACCGTCTTCCCGAAAAGGGACAGCATCGAAATAGATTAAAGAAGCAAATAAGATTTCCTCTAGATAGGTGATTATATACCCTAATGGGAGCGGCCCACATAGCCATGATGCCTGCCCGATTTTTGTCATTTCCCGGCTGTAAGGCTTGAGGTCAGAATTTAATTTGAAACATCTGATCGCCATTCACTTTGAATGCCACATCGTCAAATCCACTAGATATCACTAATTGACGTCTACAAAAATACTCTAGTTGTTAAGCTAAGAGAACCGTCGTCCTCCACCACCAACTATGGTACGTTTGAAGAAATCAACGTATGCGATCCTTTTGGAAATACTCTGTCAGACATCCGTCCATACAAGTCATCCAGGAATAGGATGAACCGAAGGCACTCTCCTACTGCATCTCATATAGGAATCACCCCATGGATCAGCAGCGAGTAGTCCTTGCAATCCACAGACTTCAACCACGAAAGATCCCCAGTATATCTCCGGGTCGAATCTTCCGTTTTATGAAGATCTATGGTCTTCAACACTCCATCTCGATCGTCATCTGACATCTTCTATAATTTCGTATTTGTTGGTCGGAATGGTTTTCTAATATAACTTCGATCCCGATCTTTCCGTACCGACAAACGCATAGGCCAAATTTGATAGTCGGTGATTTAACTATCAAATAAAACAATCATTCAACCATAAAATAGAATAGGATTTACTGTTCAGTATTCAGCATTACTTGGCTTTTAATTCAAATAATCAAAAACATCTTATCTCCCAATACTTGGAAACTTAGTATTTAAAAATTATCTATGAAAAATCTCTCAATTATCTTTCTGCTATTATTTGCAAAACATTGGCTAAAATATTATTTAAAAATCCAAAATAGAGAAATCAATCCAACTTATTATCCGTAAAACATTGTGAAATATATTTCATTTATTTACTTCACAGCTTCCAGTGTTTATTCTTATTGAATAAAACCAAATCTTACGTTTCCCTTCTGTTGTAATTCTCTTGTATTTCCTTTTGACTTTGGGATTCTCATTCTGCATGTGTATACCCCAATGTTTCACTAAACATTGCATTATTATTTCTTAAATGAAATAATAAACACTTATTGTCCTTTATATCATCACAACAAATATCATCTTCAGATAATTTCGAAGTCATTCAAGTTGGGGTATTTTAATTACCTCTCAGACCTTGATCAACAACGTCCTTATCTTCAGATAAATATAAGTCATGATTCAAAACCCAATATCTCATTCCAATATCAAATCAATTCTAATTAACTATCTACTTTACCCTTTTGGGAGTCTCTTTTCAAAATATAATTGATATTTCTTAATTCCTCGCTTAATTAATTTCATCACTTTTATAATCTTCCAATTTATTTAAATACTTTGTTCCCTAACTGGGTTATTATCCCAAACCCTATTACCTAATTCTTTTACCAAACTCAATTACAAATCCTTTTCCCCATCCCTTTTCCTTTCTGGGAAATCTCAAGGTCCAATTACCACCCTTAAGTATTTCTAATTCCCAATCAACTTCCTCACTTCTCATTCGCCTTATAAACTTTTTTTTAACATCTCAGGTCTGAATATAACTTCTTTATACCTTCATTTTTTCTTTACTTAATCCAGCCGTCAAGTAAACCGTTTATTTAAGCTATGAGTTCGCTTAAATCCCTTTATAACTCCATTGAGTTCAAGTATAAGACTTGTTCATAATCTCTTCTCAAAGTTTAATTATATTCTATTTCAAAATTAGTCACCTATCTAAATGTATCTCATTTAAGAGGTAACTCCATAACTTAAATAAATAATTCATTTCATCATTTACTACTGTAAATCAGTTAACTGCTTTATTTACTGAAATAAATAAAATATCTCTTTCAAAATCTTATTAAAATTTAATAATTTATTTATTTAGTTCATTTTTAACCAACTCATTTAAAAGTCGACCCTAGTTGGAACAAAACTTGGTTAACACAATTATTTATTTAATCACTTCTAGTTAACTCCTTCTTTAAATTAATCCATATTATAAAATATAACTTCTTTAATTGTTCTTAGAAACTATTAAATCGAATTCTTGACTGTTAGGATATTTTAATCTCATCTGCTTACATATTCTACTAACCTAAGTGCTTACTTTATCAAGACAATTTAAAAATAACTTATAACTCTTGAATAATAGAAATACTGATTTTCTTTTAAAATTGCTCCATTCAAAATAGTATATTAAAAAAACTAAAATAAATTTATAACCTCATAAAGGTCGACCCACTTGTTGATAAAAATCCATGATTGTCTAACAGAAAAAGTGCTACCAAATTTCTCAACCAATTTTGCCACTGGTTAAAACAAATCAAGTGTTGAATTTCAATTCAACGGTTATTGATCAAATCAATGGTCCAATCAAAACTAACAACCATCAATCAGCAAACAGAATGACACAAACAATTCAAACCATTTCAATCACGTTCATTTTATAAACGTGAACAAGTAAGGGAAATTAACTTTATTGAATTAGAACAAGGTTTGGTGATTTATTGGAATTAAATGTCCGTTTCCATTGATTAAATCAAAAATAAATATCTATAACTAGCAGATGGTCAACTACTAGAAATCAGAGCACACAGAAATAAAACCCAATTTATATGAAATATAAACGGGAAGAACTGAGTGAGGTTAACTCACTTTGATTGGTTTGGTCATAAATCGCTGGGTTTTAATTAAATTAAACAATGTTTAATTTAATCAAAAAATTTCCGTGCTTCTAGTCCTGACAGACACTGCTCCATCTCGATCTTCTCGTTTCTACGGTCCCAACGAACCTGATTTTGTTAAAATCCGTTAACGTACGAACGAGATATTGTAAAAACAAATTTATAAAGTAACTAAACTTTAAAACTTAAATTTAATTTATTTAAAGTGGGCCTTAACCCTTACCAGTTCGGCCCGCATCCCCCAAGCCCACTTATCCTCATCAAAACCCTATCTGACCCAAAAGTTTCCTTCAAACCCTCAAACAAACCCACCGCCTTCACAAAAACACGTCCTCCAGAAGATTCGATCATGGCAGACACCCTACCCGCCTCTCGCCTTTAAACCGACGCTGCCTCTTCCTAGAGCCATCGAATCCCACCGCGACGACCCTCACGACTTCGAAAGCCACCACGAACCACTTGAGGCTTCCAATCGAAGTTCTCCCGAACCCTAAGCCACGGTTCGAGCTGAACATCGGTGGATCCATCGGCTTATACAGATCCGAAGCGCAGGCACCTCCAAGCTAAGTATTTTAACTAATTTAATTTTTTTTTCTTCTATAAGTGTTTCGAACGATTTTTGTTCACTGTATTGTGCTGGAATTTGATGAAATACCCATGGACGACACCCCTATTTATAGTATAGTCAATTATAGATAGGATCAATGTCTTTCACAGCTCATCCTAGGGCTTCGGCTACCATATCTTTAGGCCATTGGGGTTTTTCTTCACATTTGCATACTGTGATGGAATTGTGTGATGTGTATTAATCACTGCATACTGGTTTTGTCGAGATTTGATGAGCTTAGTTAGATTTTTAGTACACTTCTGTTCACAGTGATTGGAATGGTGTAGGTTTCGGTGAGATAAGATCTATGACATGTTTATTTACTTCAGAGATTTAATCTGTATGTAAATCCTGTGTTAGAGTATAGCATAGTCCTTTTGTACCTGAAATCGACTGCCTATGTATACATTGGCAGTTTTTATCTAGATTTAATGGTCTGTAAACATATACATATTTCAGTTTTTCTCTTCCTGTTCATGTCCTATTTTCTTAGCCGCTCCAAAATCTATATAGATTTTATAATACCCTAATTTCTTTAGCGGTCTAGTTTCGATGTAAATATATACGTATATTTTTTTGTGTAGATTTAGTATATGCATCTGTCCATATTTGTTTCATATGTATACATAGATTTGATTTTGCAAATGTACAACTTATGCTTAGCTGTTCATATATATTTCTTTAGTTGTTTCCAAATCTTGTATGGATTTGATAGCATATATAGACCCCTATGTTTAGCTATATGGGTTTGATGTATACACATATTTGCTGCTTCTCCTGATTCCTTAGCTGTTAGCTATAACTATAGCTGTTTATTGTCAACCCCTATGATCTGATGTATGAATATATACATCTATTTAAAATACAGCCATGTATTGTACTTGTTTGAGCTGTTCATCCCCCTCTTCTTTGCTGTTAGATACCCTATTTTCTAGCCGTTCTAGCTGTTCATAAGATGTCATTGATTTTGAATATATATATATATTTGTCTATTTAGAATATTTGTCTGGTTAATATATACATACATATATATTTTTACTGATAGGTTCACTGTTTTCCTTGCAGTTCATGATCAAGGCAGAAGATCTCATTTTACTGTTCTGGAAAGGATCAAGACATGCGCAGGGGTTAAAAATGATGTTCCTTTTTTTTCCTTTTTTTCCTCTTTCTTTTTTTCTTTTCTTTCTTTTCAGACAAAACATGTACATGTTTGGCATTTGTACAAGTGTGATATGTACTTGAGGGATTTTAAACTAATAGATGTTATTTCGGCAATATGGATTATACTTAATGGATGCTTCCAATATATACTATAAGTGTTTTGATTTAGTCAATATGCTTGGCATTTATGATGAATGCGATTTGTTATTTTCATTTTTTATCATATATATGTATTCCTATTTTTTCATGAATGGATCATGGATCAACCCTGGTTTATATTATACAAGTATGATATGTATTCATTTTTTTTGGTCAAGACTAGTGAAAATTTGTTGGGTGTATATATATTGAAATTATGGTTGGTGTTTATATCGTACTTGAGTTTTGGGTTATTATATTAAATATCAATAAAGTTTTAAACAGTTAAGCTAACGATAATAAATTAATGTCATCATATTAATTAAACCATCTCCTCGATTTCCAAAAATATCGAATTTAAAACCCGAGTTTTAAGGTTCTGGGTTTAAATGACATCTCATATGTACATATAAACCTTTTAATAACTATAAATAAATTATACGCCCATATATTATTAAATAAACAAACTATATCTTGTAAATTCATTTAGAAATTATAAATTGATATTTAAATAAAATATGCTAAATATTTACCAGCAAAATTCGGGTCGTTACATTCCTTTCCCCTTAAAATAATTTTGTCCTCGAAATTGCTAAATAAGAGGTATGTTCCAATTCCGATTATTCTCCAAATAACTATGGAATTATTTTCAAAATTATAAGTTATAAAATTCATGAAGGATTCGTTAGCATCTCCGTTGCGTTGCTCAACCAAACCAACTGCAAACACCACTTTGGGCCTCACTTTGATCCAAGAAAACAAAAATCCAAACGAGTACCCACTCGGGGTAATAAAACAAATCACCAATCCACCTAATTAATGTTTACCTTTTTGTCGAACCACCCATCCCAAATTTCAAAGAAATTAGCGACCCTTTTTATTTTCAACTTAGCTCGATATACAATAACCATTATAGGGTTAAATCCTCCCAGTTCTATTTCAAATTTTATTTTATTCAAAGTCATTATATTGGATTCTATTATCTTCGTTTTCAAACTTATTTATCTTCTATTGAACTATTTGACGAATTTTGTTTAATCCACCTTACCAACAACCAATCAACAATGCACAATCCAATTAACCAAATCAAACAACTTTGATTTCCAAATTCCAAATCATAACTCTTAACCATGTTTATGTTCAAAATCCTATTCAGTTAACTATTTTCTTCTCTAATTTAGATATCTCCATTTCAAATTCAATTTTTAATTTCTATTTCAAACATTATCCATTATCTCTTTTCAATTCATATATGAAAAATTAGAGTTATATTAGACCATTTCAAATTCATAGTCTAATTCGAATTTGATTTAAATAAATCAACCTACTCAAAATCAATCAAAAACTTATTCTTTTTCTATACAAAATATAATATGGCCAAAATTATTTCATCTGACCACTTTATAAAACATTATTGTATCAGTTGCTAGTTTAAAATCGGACTAGTCAAATAACACAATATAAAAAAAAATATAGAATTTACAAATACGCTCTCATATATATATATATATACACACACACACTCAAACTCAATCTAGGGTGTTACTAACCCCATCTCTATTGAGTTATGCCACGGAGCCAAGGTTACTACTCAACCAATAGCTTTGATACCACTGAAACGACCCAAGGATTTTCGGCCCTGAAAATCGACATAAATACCTTTACCGTAACTCATGCCGACCTTCCAAACACCGAAAACACTTGACGTTATTAGAAAGAATTCAGAGGGTGAGAAAAGAGAGAAAGAAATATTAGAACAGAAGAAGAAAAACCAACATAACACAGAGTCTCACATCGCAGCGGAAAAAAATATAATATGGAAATAATTTTATTGAGAGCTTGAAATAACTTACAATTTTCAGAGTACATCAATTTATCTGGACAGTTATAATAATCTGTCCTCATATACAACACACAGCGGCAAGATACTAGATCTGAACACCTTCATCTCGTCTTTGAACTTCACAGCATTTGATAACCTGAACCTGTACATCCCGGACTAACCCGAGCATTTACAAAACACCGGGTCAGTCTGGTGAACCAGAGTGAGATAAACTTGCACAGTATTAAGGTATCACACAACTTGATTTTACCGTTCAAATCCTTTCGAAAGAAAAGGTAACCGTAACACCAAATCCACACATAAATATGGACGGTTTTTACCTAACGATAACCCAAAATAGTTTTGAAATCAATATCTTGTCTGATATTATGATAATGTCTAAATACAAGTAATATCAAATCTAGTAGAACGCTTGCATCTCACGCTCTACATATATAGTATACAAACAAAACCGCAAGCGCTTATTGGAGATTGGATTCCAACCATGACAAGGTATGGGACCACCTGCCGATCGTGTATCTCTAGAGACGAATACACTGGGTTCATCAAGAACGACTTGTAACCCGGCCCACACATGACCGACCACCCATTTTGCTTGAGTGTATCGAATGTATATCACCAACGATTGGGAGCTACCCACCGTCTTCCCGAAAAGGGACAGCATCGAAATAGATTAAAGAAGCAAATAAGATTTCCTCTAGATAGGTGATTATACACCCTAATGGGAGCGACCCACATAGCCATGCTGCCTGCCCGATTTTTTGTCACTTCCCGGCTGCGAGGCTTGAGGTCAGAATTTACTTTGAAACATCTGATCGCCATTCACTTTGAATGCTACATCGTCAAATCCACTAGATATCACTAATTGACGTTTACAAAAATACTCTAGTGGTTAAGCTAAGAGAACCGTCGTCCTCCACCACCAACTATGGTACGTTTGAAAAAATCAACGTACGGGATCCTTTTGGAAATACTCTGTCAGACATCCGTCCATAAAAGTCATCCAGGAACAGGATGAACCGAAGGCACTCTCCTCCTGCATCTCATATAGGAATCACCCCATGGATCAGTAGCAAGTAGTCCTTGCAATCCACAGACTTCAACCATGACAGATCCCCAGTATATCTCCGGGTGGAATCAGAGATTTTAAGTGGTTCTTCCGTTTTATGAAGATCTATGGTCTTCAATGCTCCATCTCGATCGTCATCTGACATCTTCTATAATTTCGTATTTGTTGGTCGGAATGGTTTTCGAATATAACTTCGATCCCGGTCTTTCCGTACCGACAAACGCATAGGCCAAATTTGATAGTCGGTGATTTAACTATCAAATAAACAAACATTCAACCATAAGATAGAATAGGATTTACTGTTCAGTATTCAGCATTACTTGGCTTTTAATTCAAATAATTAAAAACATCTTATCTCCCAATACTTGGAAACTTAGTATTTAAAAATTATCTTTGAAAAATCTCTCAATTATCTTTCTGCTATTATTTGCAAAACATTGGCTAAAGCATTATTTAAAAATACAAAATAGAGAAATCAATCCAACTTATTATCCGTAAAACATTGTGAAATATATTTCATTTATTTACTTCACAGCTTCCAGTGTTTATTCTTATTGAATAAAACCAAATCTTACGTTTCCCTTCTGTTGTAATTCTCTTATATTTCCTTTTGACTTTGGGATTCTCATTCTGCATGTGTATACCCCAATGTTTCACTAAACATTGCATTATTATTTCTTAAATGAAATAATAAACTCTTACTGTCCTTTATATCATCACAACAAATATCATCTTCAGATAATTTCGAAGTCGTTCAAGTTGGGGTATTTTAATTACCTCTCAGACCTTGATCAACAACATCCTTATCTTCAGATAAATATAAGTCATGATCCAAAACCCAATATCTCATTCCAATATCAAATCAATTCTAATTATCTATCTACTTTTCAAAATATAATTGATATTTCTTAATTCCTCGATTACTTAATTTAATCACTTTTATAATCTTCCAATGTATTTAAATACGTTGTTCCCTAACTGGGTTATTATCCCAAACCCTGTTACCTAATTCTTTTACCAAACTCAATTACAAATCCTTTTCCCCATCCCTTTTCCTTTCTTGGAAATCTCAAGGTCCAATTACCACCCTTAAGTATTTCTAATTCCCAATCAACTTCCTCACTTCTCATTCGCCTTATAAACTTTTTTTTAACATCTCAGGTTTAAATATAACTTCTTTATACCTTCATTTTTCTTTACTTAATCCAACCGTCAACTAAACCCTTTATTTAAGCTATGAGTTCGCTTAAATCCCTTTATAACTCCATTGAGTTCAAGTATAAGACTCGTTCATAATCTCTTCTCAAAGTTTAATTATATTCTATTTCAAAATTAGTCACCTATCTAAATGTATCTCATTTAAGAGGTAACTCCATAACTTAAATAAATAATTCATTTCATCATTTACTACTGTAAATCAGTTAACTGCTTTATTTACTGAAATAAATAAAATATCTCTTTCAAAATCTTATTAAAATTTAACAATTTATTTATTTAGTTCATTTTTAACCAACTCATTTAAAAGTCGACCTTAGTTGAAACAAAACTTGGTTAACACAATTATTTATTTAATCACTTCTAGTTAACTCCTTCTTTAAATTAATCCGTAGTATAAAAATATAACTTCTTTAATTGTTCTTAGAAACTATTAAATCGAATTCTCGACTGTTAGGATATTTTCATCTCATCTGCTTACATATTCTACTAACCTAAGTGCTTACTTTATCAAAACAATTTAAAAATAACTTATAACTCTTGAATAATAGAAATACTGATTCTCTTTTAAAATTTCTCTATTAGAAATAGTATATTAAAAAAATTAAAATAAATTTATAACCTCATAAAGGTCGACCCACTTGATGATAAAAATCCATGACTGTCTAACAGAAAAAGTGCTACCAAATTTCTCAACCAATTTTGCCACTGGTTAAAACAAATCAAGTGTTGAATTTCAATTCAACGGTTATTGATCAAATCAATGGTCCAATCAAAACTAACAACCATCAATCAGCAAACAGAATGACACAAACAATTCAAACCATTTCAATCACGTTCATTTTATAAACGTGAACAAGTAAGGGAAATTAACTTTATTGAATTAGAACAAGGTTTGGTGATTTACTGGATTTAAATGTCCGTTTCCATTGATTAAATCAAAAATAAATATCTATAACTAGCAGATGGTCAACTACTAGAAATCAGAGCACACAGAAATAAAACCCAATTTATATGAAATATAAACGGGAAGAACTGAGTGAGTTTAACTCACTTTGATTGGTTTGGTCATAAATCACTGGGTTTTAATTAAATTAACAGCGTTTAATTTAATCAAAAAATTTCCGTGCTTCCAGTCCTGACAGACACTGCTCCATCTCGATCTTCTCGTTTCTACGGTCCCAACGAACCTGATTTTGGTAAAATCCGTTAACGTACGAACGAGATATTGTAAAAACAAATTTATAAAGTAATTAAACTTTAAAACTTAAATTTAATTTATTTAAAGTGGGCCTTAACCCTTACCAGTTCGGCCCGCATCCCCCTAGCCCACTTATCCTCATCAAAACCCTATCTGACCTAAACGTTTCCTTCAAACCCTCAAACAAACCCACCGCCTTCACAAAAACACGTCCTCCGGAAGATTCGATCATGGGAAAAACCCTACATGCCTCTCGCCTTTAAACCGACGCTGCCTCTTCCTAGAGCCATCGAATCCCACCGCGACGACCCTCATGACTTCGAAAGCTACCAGGAACCACTTGAGGCTTCCAATCGAAGTTCTCCCGAACCCTAAGCCACGGTTCGAGCTGAACATCAGTGGATCCATCGGCTTATACAGATCCGAAGCGCAGGCACCTCCAAGCTAAGTATTTTAACTAATTTAATTTTTTTTCTTCTATAAGTGTTTCAAACGATTTTTGTTCACTGTATTGTGTTGGAATTTGATGAAATACCCATGGACGACCCCCCTATTTATAGTATAGTCAATTATAGATAGGATCAATGTCTTTCACTGCTCATCCTAGGGCTTCGGCTACCATATCTTTAGGCCATTGGGGTTTTTCTTCACATTTTCAAACTGTGATGGAATTGTGTGATGTGTATTAATCACTGCATACTGGTTTTGTCGAGATTTGATGAGCTTAGTTAGATTTTTAGTACACTTCTGTTCACAGTGATTGAAATGGTGTAGGTTTCGGTGAGATAGGATCCATGACATGTTTATTTACTTCAGAGACTTAATCTGCATGTAAATCCTGTGTTAGAGTATAACATAGTCCTTTTGTACCTGAAATCTACTGCCTATGTATACATTGGCAGTATTTATCTAGATTTAATGGTCTGTATACATACACATATTTCAGTTTTTCTCTTCCTGTTCATGTCCTATTTTCTTAGCTGCTCCAAAATCTATATAGATTTGATAATACCCTTATTTCTTTAGCAGTCTAGTTTCGATGTAAATATATACATATATTTTTTGTGTGTGTAGATTTAGTATATGCATCTGTCCAGATTTGTTTCATATGTATACATAGATTTGATTTTGCAAGTGTACAACTTATGCTTAGTTGTTCATATATATTTATTTAGCTGTTTCCAAATCTTGTATGGATTTGATAGCATATATAGACCCCTATGTTTAGCTATATAGGTTTGATGTATACACATATTCTTTGCTTCTCCTGATTCCTTAGCTGTTAGCTATAACTAAAGTTGTTTATTGTCAACCCCTATGATCTGATGTATGAATATATACATCTGTTTAAAATACAGCCGTGTATTGTACTGGTTTGAGTTGTTCATCCCCCTCTTCTTTGTTGTTACATACCCTATTTTTTAGTCGTTCTAGATGTTCATAAGCTGTCATTGATTTTGAATATATATATATATATATATTTGTCTATTTAGAATATTTGTCTGGTTAATATATACATATATATATATATATAAATATATATATTTACTGATAGGTTCACTGTTTTCCTTGCAGATCATGATCAAGGCAGAAGATCTCGTTTTACTGTTCTGGAAAGGATCAAGACATGCGCAGGGGTTAAAAATGATGTTCCTTTGTTTTCCTTTTTTTTCTCTTTCTTTTTTTCTTTTCTTTCTTTTCAGACAAAACATGTACATGTTTGGCATTTGTACAAGTGTGATATGTACTTAAGGGATTTTAAACTAATAGATATTATTTCGGCAATATGGATTATACTTAATGGATGCTTCCAATATATACTATAAGTGTTTTGATTTAGTCAATATGCTTGGCATTTATGATGAACGTGATTTGTTATTTTCAGTTTTTATCATATATATGTATTCCCATTTTTTCATGAATGGATCATGGATCAACCTTGGTTTATATTATACAAGTATGATATGTATTCGTTTTTTTTGTCGAAACTAGTGAAAATTTGTTGGGTGTATATATATTGAAATTATGGTTGGTGTTTATATCGTACTTGAGTTTTGGGTTATTATATTAAATCTCAATAAAGTTTTAAACAAAGCTAACGATAATAAATTAATGTCATCATATTAATTAAACCGTCTCCTCGATTTCCAAAAATATCGAATTTAAAACCCGACTTTTAAGGTTCTGGGTTTAAATGACATCTCATATGTAACGACCCGGAATTTTGGGGCAAATTTTAAAAATTTATTTTAACAAATTTTAATGAATTTAGAATATTTAAAATGATATATTTAAAATAATAGCTACAAAAAATTTATTTTAATTGAAGTTAAAATGAATAAATTTAATTTAAATATAAAAGGAGATAGAAATAGCGCTGCAGTTTGAAATTTTAATTTTAAACTTTAATTGAATGTACATGATTCAAAATAAATCCGATTTCAGTAAAACCAAAAATATTTGAATCTGTTTAATCATATCTTTCTAACGAATCTAAAAAATTGAAATTTCATATTAGAAATCAAAAGTTATGTCCAGTTTAAAAATTAGAAAAATCGCTATAGAATTTTTATATATATTTTAATATAGTATATTGGCCTTAAAATAGCCATTTTTCAAACGACCTCTGTTTTCAACGAAACCACTTTTGTTGGAACCAGAATGTCAAATTATTGCTAGGTTTCAATTTTCATAATTTTTTGAATTAATATGTGAGCGTGGCAAAGGAAAACGTGTTTTGTCAGTTTCAGTCAAATTTAATCGACTTGAAAATGGCCATTTTTCAAACAGTCTCAGAATTCGACGAAATTAGTCTTGTTAGAACTGTATCGTCAAAACTTAACTAGAAATAATTTTTGTAATTTTTAGAGTTAGTATGTGGCCCCGGTAATTTAAATTGTACGATCAAACTAATTAAATAAAGGACTATATTATTAAATTAAAGAATACAGGCTACAGACATTCATTTGGGCCTGCGGAACGTAGCCAGATGAGTCCAGAAAAGGGGTAATTTGGTAAGAACGACAGTCATTGGGCTGAAATCTGACAAAGTGGCTAGAAAGGCCTTTTTTAGGGATTAATAAATATTATAATAATATAAGTACACTTGGAAATGTCAAACCCGAAACCCGTAAACCCTTTTCAACACAGCCGCCAGAAAACCAAATCAAAGGCCATTGATGCTCCAATCTTCTTCCCCTTCTATCTCCTAAATCTCTCAATGATTTTCAAAAATCCAAACACCAGTTCGAAGAGCTCGGCGAGGACTTTAATACCAACGGTTAGGATGGGGTCTCATGATGTGTATAGGCCGAATTGGTTGCTCGAAGTCAGTGGGGTTGGGGCGGTTTTCCAGGCTACAGGTGGGGCCGAGTTCGGCGAGGACCGGGGAGCGAGGAGGCGACATCATGGCGGTGGTCGGGGGTATCTTGGATAGGGGTCCGACCAAGCCCAGTGGCGGCGGAGACGCGGTGCTCAAATTGGAGAAGTTCGGTGTTGGGTTCTGTTTTCCTGAGCGAGAGAACGATGATGAGGAAAGGATTAAGGGAAAGGTTAAACTAATCACTAATTAATTAATTTTTTAATTTGTATAATGTTTAAACAACGATAACTTTTGCAAACAGAGGCGAAATAGAACGAAACGAAAAGCATTGGACTCGCATGGATTAGATCTACGTTATGAAGCTGACTATAGTGGAAACCGAGCATGTTGAAAATTCAGGGAATTTTAGATCTGAATTAAAAAAAAGCAAGGTGAGGTTTCTATATTTAAAAATAATTAAAATAATAAATAATTCTGGTCATTTAAATCCCATATATGTTAATTTATTCGGATCTGCGATGTATGATATTTGTATTGTTGTTTATTGATTTGTATGATTGTGATGCTCATGCTTGGTTAGGATGTTTTTGTGTGAATGAAAATCCCATTTTCGATTTGAATATTTTTGTGTAAATGAAAAAAAACATTTTTGAATTGAAATTTGTTGTAAATAAAAAGAAACATTTTGTTTAGAAATGTTAAATATGAATTGAAATTTATAACAATCATATATTGATTTGATTTCTATGAAGATTCCATATCTAATGGAAGTCGATTTTGGGTTTATCGTGAACGGTGTTTTAAAATGACATTAGTTCTTTAACCCAGTTAAAGATAAGATTTATTTCTTAAATTTAAATAATGATTTTTGATATTTAAGACCAAATTGGGATTTTTAATAAAACTTTAAAAGTAAGATTTAAGAATAATTTAAAGAGTTTATCTTTGATAAAATAATGCGAGTATTTAATTAGAAGAATATTCTGAATTGGAATGATGCGTTGGATGTGTTTTTATAGTACTTGATTTTTTTAATTATAAAAATACGTGAATTATTCAGAAAGACCGGGTTTAACCCATTCCGAATAATTACTACGACGATGAAGAGTCGAAGATGAAGACAGTGGTTGAAGACCGACGATCTTCACGTCGAATGGATGTATTGCTACAGAGACCCCGACGGGAGTAGCTACCTTGAAGGGGCTTTAGTGGTGGCCGTCCGGACTATTGTTGATTGTTCGGATTTGGTTTTCGCTTAGACCCAGAGCATAAGCCAGTAAATGTATGCGTGTCTGACATTGGATTTCGTTCCATGTAAATTAAATTGCTTTTTATTAATGTATATCAGATTGGTGGTGGAGAATTTATTCTCTGCTTAACACCTTGGTATATATTAATAGTGATTGATTGCATGGCGTGAATTTTCAATGTGGCACGTCAAGATGCAAATGGTCAAGGCTTTTGTTGAAAAGCAGGGCCTTGTGGGATGATCAAAGTATAGCCTATTACGGCATAGCTTTGTGTATATCGTGACTTCGTGAGCTTCACACCCCAGTATGAGTCAAAAACGGGATATGGACCATAGGGAGTGCACACGTTTCTTTCTAGCTAGTGGTAGTGTCAATGCTTAAACTGGCTGACATTTTACTTATGTGGATGATGGATTTTGAGGCGCCTCGGATTTTTTTTTATAGGTCGTTAGTGGTCATACTATAGGTTCAAAGGAACTGGGAAACGTGTGTTCAGGCATAACCAATCCGCTGCCGATAGGCGGGGACCGGCCCTACCGCTCCAAGGGTTCACTACGGGGGAACCTGAGGAATTTGCTAGAGCGTCTCGAATCGGAGAGGAGCTTGCCCCTAGCCTCGACTCATGATGTAGATTCAATTTCCAATACGACCTTGCGGTTTTGATTGTAGAACTAGTATGGCGACATAGTAGGATCGGGTACTATGCCGTCTATGATTAATACATTATGATTGAAATAGTTTTGAAATATATATATATATATACCCATAGATATACACACTATTACTAAATCCGTTTTATCGTATCAAGCATCTCTTGACCATTATAAGGTAAAACCCTATCCTCCGGTTTGCATTGCATTGTGTGATGGGACTTGGGTCTTATAATGGTTTCATTTTTCTAAAAAGCATTGCGTTGTTTAACGTCTTACTTTATTTTATGCACTGGCAATCCAATGGATAAAACCCGTTCCGCTTTAGCGGCGTGGTCCTATGATTAGCCTTATTATTAGATAGTTGAGTTAAGATTTCTCATACCAATCCCATGACTGACCTGTAGTTTATTTCACTGGCAAACTCGGGTGCCCTTATTTTCCACACGGGCAGTCGAGTAGCTTTTTGCGGATACATTTACAAGATCCTGGCTTACAGCTGAAGCGGTATTCGGAAAGCTCTGTATCCGTGTATTCCTTTCAGTTGTGTACTTGTAATATTTTTCCGATGTTATTTAAATGTAATTTAAGTCTCTTATATTATTGTATTTCAATTGTGTAATAAGTATTCATACTCTGTGATTTTCTTGTACTCTGATGTAATTGTTGTAATCAACAATAAAATGTTCTTCAGTTTGTGCTCTGATGTGTGTTGTTCTCAAAGCCATCCAGTCTTTCCTTTACTGGGAAGTTTGGGTCATTACATTTGGTATCAGAGCTTTGGTTTACAGAGCTCGAGAACAAGACACATTAGAACCGAACGAAAGAATTCATCAGAGATTGGATTAGTAATATCCAATAAGAATAACTCGTTAGAGATAGGACCAGTAGTATCCTAAAACGAGTGTGAAGAGTATTATTTCCTTTAAAATAAATAAAAACAAATTTAGTTTTGAAAATTTTATCTTAAAATACGTATTTGAGTATATTATTATATTTTAATGTGGACAATCGAGTATATAAAGGTTTCGAATATACGAGTAATTAACAGATATTCGAAGTTTTAATATACTGGATAGATATAGAATCACATTCTAGTCGCCCGGAGATGATTCTGATGAGTGAGGCCTCATCATCAGAATTTATGTTTGAGTTTCGAAAGTGGTGTATCTATATATTTCCATTAACTAGTGTGAGAACCAAAACTAGATAGGGTTATTTGTTGTGATTTGCACTAAAAACATAATTTTTGATTATATATAAAAATTATATATGTTGGAAAAGTTAATCACTTAATTGATTGCTCGTTGTGATGTTTGATAATTAGTTTATCTAATTAAAATATTGGTATGATAGTTAATTTTACCAATATGAGATGGAAGAATAAATTTAACTAGATTTAATTTAATATTGAACTGAATTGGAAATCGAATAGAAATGAAAGTTGAATTGGTTAACTAAACAACTTTTAGCTACGTTCCTTTTCGAGGACGAAAAGATTTTAAGTGGAGGAGATTGTAAATACCTGGAATTTTGGGGCAAATTTAAAATTTTTATTTTAACAAATTTTAATGAATTTAGAATATTTAAAATGATTTATTTAAAATAATAGCGGCTAAAAATTTATTTTAATTGAAGTTAAAACGAATAAATTTAATATAAATATAAAAGGAGTTAGAAATAGCGCTGTAGTTTGAAAATTTAATTTTAAACTAAAATTGAATGTACATGATTCAAAATAAATCGGATTTCAGTAAAACCAAAAATATTTGAATCTGTAAAATCATATCTTTCTAACGAATATGAAAAATTGAAATTTCATATTAGAAATCAAAAGTTATGTCCAGTTTAAAAATTAGAAAAGTCGCTATAGAATTTTTATATATATTTTAATATAATATATTGGCCTTAAAATAGCCATTTTTTAAACGACCTCTGTTTTCAACGAAACCACTTTTGTTGGAACCGGAATGTCAAATTATTGCTAGGTTTCAATTTTCATAATTTTTCGAATTAATATGTGAGCATGGCAAAGGAAAACGTGTTTTGTCAGTTTCAGTCAAATTTAACTGACTTGAAAATGGCCATTTTCAAACAGTCTCAGAATTCGACGAAATTAGTCTTGTTAGAACCGTATTGTCAAAACGTAACTAGAAATAATTTTTCTGTAATTTTTAGAGTTAGTATGTGGTCCTGGTAATTTAAATTGTACGATCAAACTAATTAAATAAAGGAATATATTATTAAATTAAAGAATACATGCTACAGACATTCATTTGGGCTGCGGGATGTAGCCAGATGACTCCGGAATAGGGGTAATTGGGTAAGAACGACAGTCGTTGGGCTGAAATCTGACAAAGTGGCTAAAAAGGCCTTTTTTAGGGATTAATAAATATTATAATAATATAAATACACTTGAAATGTCAAAACCGAAACCCTAAAACCCTTTTCAACATAGCCGCCAGAAAACCAAATCAAAGGCCATCGATGCTCCAATCTTCTTCCCCTTCTAACTCCTAAATCTTTCAACGATTTTCAAAACTCCAAACACCAGTTCGAAGAGCTCGGCGAGGGCTTTAATACCAACGGTTAGGATGGGGTCTCATGATGTGTACAGGCCGAATTGGTTGCTCGAAGTCTGTGGGGTTGGGGTGGTTTTCGAGGCTGTAGGTGGGGCTGAGTTTGGCGAGTACCGGGGAGCGAGGAGGCGACATCATGGCGGTGGTCGGGGGTATCTTGGATCGGGGTCCGACCAAGCCCAGTGGCGGCGGAGACGCGGTGCTCAAATTGAAGAAGTTCGGTGTTGGGTTTTGTTTTCCTGAGCGAGAGAACGATGATGAGGAAAGGATTAAGGGAAAGGTTAAACTAATCACTAATTAATTAATTATTTAATTTGTATAATGTTTAAACAACGATAACTTTTGCAAACATAGACGAAATCGAACGAAACGAAAAGCGTTGGACTCGTATGGATTAGATCTACGTTATGAAGCCGACTAAAGTGGAAACCGAGCATGTTGAAAATTCAGGGAATTTCAGATCTGAATTAAAAAAAAGCAAGGTGAGGTTTCTATATTTAAAAATATTTAAAATAATAATTAATTCTCGTCATTTAAATCCCTTGTATGTTAATTTATTCCGATCTGCGATGTATGATATTTGTATTGTTGTTTGTTGATTTGTATGATTGTGATGCTCATGCTTGGTTAGGATGTTTTTGTGTGAATGAAAATCCCATTTTCGATTTGAATATTTTTGTGTAAATGAAAATAACATTTTTGAATTGAAATTTGTTGTAAATAAAAAGAAACATTTTGTTTAGAAATGTTAAATATGATAAAAAGGACAAAATTAACATTTTGGTTAATTAGATTATAAAGAACAAAATTAACATTTTTGGTTTTGTACATTTAAAAGAAATCAACAAAATCATATTTTGATTACGTATAAAGAAGTGAACAAAATCAATATTTTGATTACATAAAAAGGATTAGAACAATATGAAATGAAAATGTATATTTTTATACATTAAAAAGTATGAATTGAAAATGTATATTTTTATACATTAAAAAGTTATGAAATGAAAATGTATATTTTTTTTATACATTAAAAAGGATGAATTTGAAAATGTATATTTTTATACATTAAAAAGAATTTAGTAAAAATGGACATTTTTGTCACTTTAAAAGAATGAACATAAAGATGTACATTTTTGTTACATTAGAAGAATTGGAATAAAATATACATTTTTGTTAGGAAATGATGATTAGAGTAAAATCTACCTTTTTGCTATGTATATTAGAATAATAAGTACATTTCTGTTAGAAAATGTAAATTAAAATAAAAAGGATAATTCTTGATTTAAAAGAGTGAATTAAAAACATACATTTTTATGTAATATTATTCTCATAAGAAGAATAGGATCGAAGGATTGCATTTTTTACGTGATATTGAAAATAGACATTTTTGCTCATATAAAAAGATGAGACCAAAATAATCACTTTTGGTCATTAAATAGAGTTAAACCAAAATAAACATTTTTTGTGCATTAACAAGAGTTTATCTAGAATAATCATTTTTGGTCATTAAAAAGAGTTTAACCAAAATATAAATTTTTGTTATTACGAAGAGAGATTATATTTTGATCATTAAAAAGGGATTAAAGAAAATTAGCATTTTTGTTTACTTTAAAAGAATGAAGGCAAAAATAACATTTTTGTTTACTTTAAAGGATTAGACAAAATCATCATATTTTGTCACATTTAAAAGATTAGACAAAATTACCATATTTTGTACATTGAAAAAGAATTTGAAAAAATTACCATATTTTGTACATTGAATGAATTTGACAAAATGATCATTTTTGTACATTAAAAGGAATTAGACAAAATTTCAAAAAAAAAAATTCACTTTAGAAGGATTAGAATAAAAGAGACATTTTTGTCATTTTAAAAAGGATGAAGTAAAATATTCATTTTGTCATTAAAAATGAATGAGATCAAAAATATACTTTTGGTCAATAAATAAGAGTTAAGATTTTATTGTCATTCGTTAACAATAAAAGGGATTGAAATAAGAGATAAGATTTTATGGTCATTTGCTAACAATAATAAGAATGGGAATAAAAGACTAGAATTTTATTGTCATTTATTCACAATAAAAAGAATTGAGATGTTTGTTTATGATGTTGAAATGTTTGATGTGTTAAATATAATATTAGTATATTCCAACTGAATATTACACTTCCATTTACAAGTTACCTGACTTGTTTATGTGATTGGGACGATAATTTTTACACATCGCCCAAGTACACAAATAATTTATTATTTGTTTGTTGGATGAAACCCCACACGGGTGTTGGGATGATATTTGATCTACACTAGTCCCAATATTTAGTGTAGAATCCACTTTGGGTGTTATTTGGATTTTCGATAATTATTTATCATGCTTGTTGATTTCATGCAATATATGGTTGTTGATTGAGTCACATTCCAATGAAGAATATTCTAGAAAAGAATATTTTAGAAAATATCTTAGAAGAAGAATATTTTTTAGAAAAAGAATATATTCTAGAAAAATATATTTCTATTGAAATGAACTAGTTATTAACTAGGATCAATCATTAAATTTAGATTTAATGAAGTTTTCCAATTGGTTAATTATTTAATTGAAATTAAATTAAATAAATTGGATTTTGGGTTTGTCGTGAATAGTGTATTAAATAACACTGTTCTTAAACACCATATGAAAAGAATAATCTTTTAATTTAGATTATTAAAGTTTTCATTTATATTTAGTAATTGGAATAAGATGGAATGTGAGTTGGGTTCATTGTGAACTGTGTTTTTAAGCGACATTTGTTCTTTAACCCATGACCGTGAAAATATGATTTGGGATTTATAAGTCTTTATTAAGATTTAATGAAGATTTTTCTAAAGTAAAGTTTTCCAATTTAATATATTAAATTGGAATTGAATGGAATTCGAATTACTAGTGACCGAGATAAGCTTCTGTAAAAGAAGACTGATACTACATATGGAATTTAAAAGGCTTTGTCGTTATTCCATTTATATTATTTGTGGGATGCAGAAATTTATAACGATCATATATTGATTTGATTTCTGTGAAGATTCCATATCAAATGGAAGTCGATTTTGGGTTTATCCTGAACGGTGTTTTAAAATGACATTAGTTCTTTAACCCAGTTAAAGATAAGATTTATTTCTTAAATTTAAATAATGATTTTTGATATTTAAAACCAAATTGGGATTTTCAATAAAACTTTAAAAGTAAGATTTAAGAATAATTTAAAGAGTTTATCTCTGATAAAATAATGTGAATATTTAATTAGAAGAATATTCTGAATTGGAATGATGCGTTGGATGTGTTTTTATAGTACTTGATTTTTTTTAATTATAAAAATACGTGAATTATTCGGAAAGACTGGGTTTAACCCATTCCGAATAATTACTACGACGATGAAGAGTCGAATATGAAGACGGTGGTTGAAGACCGACGATCTTCACATCGAATGGATGTATTGTTACAGAGACCCTGATGGGAGTAGCTACCTTGAAGGGGCATCAGTGGTGGCCGTCCGAACTATTGTTGATTGTTCGGATTTGGGTTTCGCTCAGACCCAGAGCATAAGCTAGTAAATGGACGCGTGTCTGACATTGGATTTTGTACTATGTGAATTAAATTGATTTTTATTAATGTATATCAGATTGGTGGTGGAGAATTCATTCTCTGCTTAACACCCTGGTATATATTAATAGTGATTGATCGCATGGCGTGAATTTTCAATGTGGCACGCCAAGATGCAAATGATCAAGGCTTTTGTTGAAAACAGGGCTTTGTGGGATGATCAAAGTATAGCCTATTACAGCATAGCTTTGTGTATATCGTGACTTCGCGAGCCTCACACCCCGGTATGAGTCAAAAATGGGATATGGACCGTAGGGAGTGCACACGTTTCTTTCTAGCTAGTGGTAGTGTCAGTGCTTAAACTGGCTGGCATTTTACTTATGTGGATGATGGATTTTGAGGCGCCTCGGATTTTTTTTGTAGGCCGTTAGTGGTCATACTATAGGTTCAAAGGAACTTGGAAACGTGTGTTCAGGCATAACCAATCCACTGCCGATAGGCGGGGACCAGCCCTACCGCTCGAAGGGTTCACTACGGGGGATCCTGAGGCATTTGCTAGAGTGTCTCGAATCGTAGAGGAGCTTGCCCCTAGCCTCGAGTCATGATGGAGATTCAATTTCCAATACGACCTTGCGGTTTTGATTGTAGAACTTGTATTGCGACATAGTAGGATGGGGTACTATGCCGTCTATGATTAATACATTATGATTGAAATTGTTTTGATATATATATATATATATATATATATATACCCATAGATATACACACTAATACTAAATCCGTTTTATCGTATCAATCATCTCTTGACCATTATAAGGTAAAACCCTATCCTCCGGTTTGCGTTGCATTGTGTGATGGGACTTGGGTCTTATAATGGTTTCATTTTTCTAAAAAGCATTGCATTGTTTAGCGTCTTACTTTATTTTATGCATTGGCAATCCAATGGAGAAAACCCGTTCTGCGTTAGCGGAGTGGTCCTGTGATTAGCCTTATTATTAGATAGTTGAGTTAAGATTTCTCATAACAGTCCCATGACTGACCTGTAGTTTGTTTCACTGGCAAACTCGGGTGCCCTTATTTTCCACACGGGCAGTCGAGTAGCTTTTTGCAGATACATTTACAGGATCCTGGCTTACAGCTGAAGCGGTGTTCGGAAAGCTCTGTATCCGTGTATTCCTTTCAGTTGTGTATTTGTAATATTTTTCCGCTGCTATTTAAATGTAATTTAAATCTCTGATATTATTGTATTTCAATTGTGTAATAAGTATTCATACTCTTTGATTTTCTTGTACTCTGATGTAATTATTGTAATCAACAATAAAATGTTCTTCAGTTTGTGCTCTGATGTGTTGTTCTCAAAGCAATCCAGTCTTTCCTTTACTGGGAAGTTTGGGTCGTTTCATTTGGTATCGGAGCTTTGGTTTACAAAGCTCGAGAACAAGACACATTAGAACTGAACGAAAGAATTCATCAGAGATTTGATTAGTAATATCCAATAAGAATAACTCGTTAGAGATAGGATCAGTAGTGTCCTAGAACCAGTGTGAAGAGTATTATTTCCTTTAAAATAAATAAAAACAAATTTAGTTTTGAAAATTTTATCTTAAAATACGTATTTGAGTATATTATTATATTTTTAATGTGGACAATCGAGTATATAAAGGTTTCGAATATACGAGTAATTAACGGATATTCGAAGTTTTAATATACTGGATATATATAGAATCACACTCTAGTCGCCCGGAGATGATTCTGATGATTGAGGCCTCATCATCGGAATTTATGTTCGAGTTTCGAAAGTGGTGTATCTATATATTTCCATTAACTGGTGTGAGAACCTGTAATGACCCGCATTTTCTGCGATATATAATTTATTTATTTAATTATATAATTGGTGATTTAGAGAAGTTAATGATCGTTTAATTAAATAATGTTGAATATTTAATAAATAATTATAATATAATAATATATTATAATGTCAAAATAGTCGAAAATATTGAAATTCACAATATCGTGTGAATTGAATAGCATACGAGATTTGGTGGAGCTTCGATTCGAAATATAATAACGATTATATTGAATCGACGACAGTTGAACGCATAGTTTATAATATATTTATAAACGAGCTCGAAATGGCGCTGCAGTTCGCTATTTGGCGATTTGAACTTCAACTGAATATACAGGATTCGTTTTAAGACGGATTTCTATGAAACAAGAAACGTGTGGAGCTGGTGGAGTATATCTTTCTAGTGGAAGAGAAAAATCGGGATTTCGTCGTGTAGATTTTGATGTACGTCCAAATCAAATTTCAGAAAAGTCGCTGTATAATTCCTTTATAATTTGCGACGCTTTAAATACGTTATAAAAGGATTTTCGATATAAACTGAATACCGAGATAATCTGAAATCTGAAATATCAAACTGTATATTTTGATATGATATTCTGGAACTGTACGATATCATATGTGAAGATATACGATAACATAAATTTATTTATATTTAATTTAATAATATTTAAATATATTTATATATTTAAATGGGTCATCCAAAGCTTTAAAAATAACCACTTTTGCAAACGAAGTCGGAATTCGACGAAACTAATTTTGTTGGATCCGCAATGTCAAATAGTTGTTAGATTTCCAGTTTCGTGATTTTTAGAGGCACTGTGTGGCCGTACGGATTTTTAGAGTGAGAAACAGTCAGTATTTTGACAGTTAAAAATACGCTGTGTGAGCATACGGAGTCGGAATTCGATGAAACCAGTTTCGTTGGGACCGTAATGTCGAACTCTAGCTACATGTCCAGTTTCGTGATTTTGGGGCATCGTGTGTGATCACACGGATTTTTAGAAGTCAGAAACGAATATAAAAGATTAAATAAAATATTAAAATATTAATATAAAAATATCTAGATATTTGTGGGCCTTATAAATACACCACACCAACCTTTAAAACCTAATTCCTCTGGTCAAAGGAAATTTCCGCCGTATACTTTCCAACAGCAAACAAAAATCTAAAAAGAAAATCAAAGTAAAACTCAATAAATTACTTAAATCTCATATCTATGTTCATTGAAATCCTTGTGAAGAGAGCTTTCAGCCCATACTCTTTCTACCAAGTGCGACGCATTCTGTTCAGCTCGACATTGTTGAGCGCGACTCCTAGGGTTCCCATCGATTAATTTTTGGGGCACCAATTCGAGTGGTGGAGTTTGGATTTGGGTTTGTGGTGCTAAGGAGGGGCGGTTGTGTGATTTTGGGTGGATTTGGTAGTAAAAACTGTCGATGATTTGTGCTGAGGACGTCGGAAATGCCCCTCGACGCATTTTGATTTCCAAGACCGAGTTCAAGGGGAAGCGTATGGGAAGGAAGAGGGTTGAAAGGGGAGTTTGTTGGTGGTATTCTTGTTGAGGTCGGTGGAGAGAAGGAGGAGCCGTGGAGGGGTAAGCGTGGGCCGTGGGTGAAATCTGCTGTGAAACCATGGGAGCCGCGACCTGGTATGGTTGTGAGAGGTGAACGAAAGGCTGTTGAGGTTGAAGAGTTTGAGGCGGGTAGTTCAATGGTGGTTTGAGCTTTGGTTTTAGTGGAGGAAACTAGGAAGAAGGATGGGATCAAAAGGGGCAGATTTGGTTTACAGGAGCATCATCCTGTTAATGCTTCAGGGAAGAAAGAAAGCAAGAGGGGCGGGCCTGATTTGTTTAGTGGGCCGATGTTGGAGAGGTAAAGGCCCAATGGATTGAAACAAAATATATATTGGTTTGATTTAAGTTTAATAGCATATGAACTTGTAATTTCAATATTTAACTCATACAGAATCGGTTTTTCGAACGGTCGGATCCGATGGGATCGTATGGACGGACACTACACGATGAAGCTGACTGGAAGTCCATCCGAGCTCGTTACAATTTATTGCAAAATAAATTGTCCGTCTAAATCAAAGACAGTTAATCGTATTTAACGATAACAGTCCAATGTGAGTAAATCTCACCAACTCTAAAAAGTTTATAATTTCATGTTGTATCTTTAGAACTGTTAGAAATTTGTCTGATTTACTGTGTGTTGGTTGATTGATTGAACTGCTAGTCAGTTAGTTGAATTTCTATATTGATTCTGTTTATCAGAATATATCATATGGAACTGCAAGTGATGTTAATTTTATTGTGTAACATTTGTGGATGCAGGAGAACAGGTTGGAGGAATCCGACTGGATTCCTCAACAATTATTTTATTGTTTTTCATTTATTGTGTTATATGATGTGATATATAATCTGTTGTCGATTATACGTGTTTGGACGATGTTGATCATCGTGATTTGATATGTAGAATATCATAACATACCGGGATGTTGATAAGGAGATTTTCAAAGTGATATTGAAAACAGAATATTTATAAATTGGAATATTTATAAATAAGAGATATTTATAAATTTAAATATTTATAAATAAGGAATATTTATAAATTGGGATATGTATAAATAGGAGATATTTTAAAAAGGAAAATAAATTCAAAACATTTCTTTTTGAATGGAAAGGCCCGTGTGGCGAGTTTGGGGATTTTCCCGATGCTCCCGATACAAAGGAGGTTATGGCGAATTTTCCCGGGAATTTAAGGAGTTAGAATATTTTTAAGAATAAATCTGAAAAGGGAATATTTGCAAACCATTTGCAAATAGAATAAAATAGAGAAAGAAATATTTGTAAACCATTTACAAATAGAATTGAAAGGGGAAAATTTAGAAAATAAACAGAGTTAAATAAAAGGGAAATTGGTTTATAAAGGAAACCGTTATAAAAAGGAAAACGTTATTAAAAGGACATTTATAAAGTGAAGAACCGTTACTAATAGTAAATCTTTATAAATGAATAAACGTGTTAAAAAGGAGATCTTTTTAAAATGGATAGACGTTATAAAAAGGAGAAATCGAATATGGTATTCGAAGTTAGTTAATCGAATATAGACATTCGAAAGGAGAAATCGAATATGGTATTCGAAGTTAGTTAATCGAATATAGACATTCGAAAGGAGTTAATCGAATATAGACATTCGAAAGGAGTTAATCGAATATGGTATTCGAAGTTAGTTAATCGAATATAGACATTCGAAAAGGAGAAATCGAATATGGTATTCGAAGTTAGTTAATCGAATATGGTATTCGAAAGGAGAAATCGAATATGGTATTCGAAGTTAGTTAATCGAATATGGTATTCGAAAGGAGAAATCGAATATGGTATTCGAAGTTAGTTAATCAAATATAGACATTCGAAAGGAGTAAATCGAATATAGACATTCGAAAGGAGTTAATCGAATATGGTATTCGAAGTTAGTTAATCGAATATAGACATTCGAAAAGGAGAAATCGAATATGGTATTCGAAGTTAGTTAATCGAATATGGTATTCGAAGTTAGTTAATCGAATATGGTATTCGAAAGTTAGTTAATCGAATATGTTATTCGAAAGGGGTTAGTCAAGTCGAGTTAGTCAAATAGAGTTAACCAGTTAGAGTTAATCTGTTAGAGTTAACCAGTTAGAGTTAATCAGTTAGAGTTAACCAGTTAGAGTTAACCAGTTAGAGTTAACCAGTTAGAGTTAACCAGTTAGAGTTAATCAGTTAGAGTTAACCAGTTAGAGTTAATCAAATATAGTTATTTGAGACAGAGTTAGTCAAACATAGTATTCAGGGTAAGTTGCCATCTTGTACGTCTGCTAGCGTAATTCGCAGGGCTGTAAATAGCCTACGGCGGTCGGATGTTTCCTGAGGGAGTCAGGCGTAACCATTGTGATCGCTGCGATCTAGAGTCAAGCGAATGGAGTTTAATCTAATATTAGTTATTCGATAGGAGTTAATCGAGTTGATCGAGTTGAGAAATAAGTTAAATAAGTTGAGTTGATCGGGTGGTTCGACCAAGTTAGTCGAGCCTAGTTAATCGAATCGAATTGGTCGAACCAAGTAAGTCGAGTTAAGTTAGTCAAGTTAGTCGAGCCTAGTTAATCGAATCGAATTGGTCGAACCAAGTAAGTCGAGTTAGTCGAGTCAAGTTAAGTTAGTCGAGTTAAGTTCGTCGAGTTAAATAAATCGATGTTAGTTTCATCGAAAGGAGTTATCGATGTTAGTTTCATCGAAAGGAGTTATCGATGTTAGTTTCATCGAAAAGAGTTATCGATGTTAGTTTCATCGAAGGGAGTTATCGATTATAGTTTAATCGAAGTGAGATTTTCAAATATGAGATATTTGAAAAGGAAGAGTTATCGAATATTAGTTATTCGAAGAGAGTTATCGAATATTAGTTATTCGAAGAGAGATTATCGAATATCGTTTATTCGAGAAGGAGTTAATCGAATATAGGTTATTCGAAGAAGAGTTAATCAAATAGAGATTTCTCGAAGAGAGTTAATCGGCGAATTCGTTTATATCGAATTCGGGAAAGTACTTATACTTTCCAGTGTTTAAATAGAGATTTATTTATTTATAAATAAATGAGTGTTAGGTTAATTATTCACTAATAAGAATAGAAGTTATAATTAAAGTTAGATAATTCGAAAGTAGGGATTATAACGTTATCGTTATAACCAATGTTTTAAATATAGAAGTGGATTAGTAAAATTGAATCCAAGAAAGGCGTAAAGAAGTTGTTAAAGATTAAAAGATAAACTTTGACCATTTCGAAGTTATAACGTTGTTCAGTTAAGGTCTGAGAGGTAATTATACCCCAACTTGAGTGACTTCCTTCTTGACTAAGAAATGGTAAGGTTTGATCGTAAAGGAGTTTTGGAAATGTTTTCCAAACGAGAATCAGAAATGTTTTCTGATAAAAGAAAATAGCAAATGTTGAATATAGGGAAACAAGAGATAAGTAAATAAATGAACTAAAGAGATTAATGTTAAATGATGTTTGTTCGATATAATTTCCATTTGGAAATAATATCGTTGTTTGCACACTTGTTTTTCTTTGATAGTTAACTCACAGACTATCGAAGTTTTGACCATTTTAACGTTGTTAATATGGAGAGACCGGTTGGATTATTATCCATAGAACCACTCTGTATTGGCATAAGCGTCGCGAATCATATATGCCAAAGATAATTGAAGACGGAGTAAAATGCAAGGGCTGTTGTATAAGTCTTAGATAATAGTGACTAAGATGGATATATGGAATAGTGCCTTCGGTTTTTCCAGTCCCAGGACAACTTGTATGGACGAAGGTCTGACAGAGTATATCCAATGGATCGCGTAAGTTGATCTGTTCAAACGTATTCACGTTTGGTGGTGGAGGAATTCGTTTCTCTTAGCTGTATACCCGTGTTATTTTTGGATAAGTCAATTTGTGATTTGGCGGGTATGACGATGTGACATTTCTAAGTGAATGAAGATGGATGTCTGACATAGTATTTCCAAGATGGTCACGTACATTGATTTCTTCAACTATACCAAGAGTGGAAGCGGAGAAGGAAACTTCTTTTAGCTGACACGTAATGTATGGTTGTAGACGTCAATTAGTGATTCTGATGGATCTGACAATGTGGCATTCGAAGTGAATCTGATGTGATGATAAAGCGTAGCTTCTAGCCTCATCATCCGGTAATGACAGAAATCGGGCAGGCAGCATGGCTAAGTCGGTCGCACCGAAGTAGGGTGTATAATCACCTATCTAGTGAATATTCATTTGTTTTCTTAAATCTATCAATGCTGTCCCATATATATACGGGAACGGTTGCTGATCCCAACCGTTGGTGATATACATTCGATACACTCAAGCGAAATGAGTGGTCGGTCATGTGTGGCTGAGTTGCAGGATGTTCTTGTTGAACTCCAGTGTATCGTTCCTAGAGTACACTGATCAGAAGGTGGTTCCATACCTTGTCATAGTTGGAAATCCATTATCCAATACGTGCTTGCGATTTTGATTGTATACTATATATGTAGAACGTGAGATGAAAGCGTTTCTGCTAGTTGATATCTATTTGTACATAGACATTATTATAATATCAAAAGGTTTTTGATATAAAGATATTTTGGATTCTCATAAGGGAAAAACCCGTTCCGTTCTGCGGCGTGGTCTTATGAGATATCGTTTACTTGTTCATATACCTGTTTAAACTGTTTTACTCACACCAGTCCCATGACCGACCCGGAGTTTACTTTGTTGTTTTCCCTAAACTCTTGGGTGCCTAAATTTGTACGGGCAGTCAAGTAGTCGGGATTTACAGATATACTTGAAGAGCTGGAGCAGGAGGCTTCTGGATCATATAGCTATAGTTTATTTCCGCTGTGTTGTAAGTGTTGTACTCTGATAAGTGCTATTGTATACATAACTGTTATATTTCAAAGTTATGATATCTATTATATGTTATTCGTTCCGCTGTGAGGTTCGTGTTACTCTGATGTTGTGTTCTTCTTCTTCTTCTTCTTCTATTCTAAGTTTCTATCTTATCTATTCTCACCTTCTAATTTCTTTCATTAATTACCGGGATTTTTCGATGTTTTGGTTATCGACGTCGAGCTTACGTCGATAACCAAAGTCGCCAAAAATCCGGGTCGTTACAGTTGGTATCAGAGCTTAAGTTAAGAATTACTTGGCTCTGTGGCGTGACTCGGTAGAGATAGGGTTAGTAATACCCTAGATTGAGTTTGAGTGTATATATATACGAGTACGTATTTGTATTTGATATAAAAATGGTTTTATATTGTGGAGATTCATTGGCTGAGTTGTTTATGAGTTCTGGTCGATCAGTTTGATCCACTGTATCGGTAGGAGTAAATAAATACTTGAATACGATGGACCGACACAGTATGGATATGTAATATATTATCATATATTAGATATATTGGTTGTAATTATAATCGAATGAGATTATAAAGTGAAATGGTTATATATAACCAATCGGAATCATATAAGTAAAGTATATGAAATAAGATGAATTAAATATGAATTTAAATCAGATTTGGAATTAAAATAAGGAAATTTTAAGTTCCTGGGAGATTTTGAAATGTTTTCAAAATGGAAGTATTTAGTAATGGTTTTGAAAATGATATAGTATTGAAATCACTTGGGTCGCTGGAAAATAATTCCAATGATGACTGCGCAGTATCATCGGCGTGATTTTCGAGTTTCTAAGTGGTGGATTACTACCAAAGATTTTGATTTGAATTGTTTTGAGAAAACAAGTTGTTTAGAAGTTCAAAGTTTTGAATTGGTATTACGATTTCAAATTGATTTGAAATAAACCCAGGAATTTAAGTTCTAGAAATTAAAATTTAACTAATGAAGTTAAATAAAATGAGATGGTAAAAATAAATTGAAATTTAACTTGAACATAGTTAAATAGAATTGAATTGGATTAGAGAATAATCTGTTATGGAATTGGGTTGATGAGTTAAGAATTTGAAATTTGATATTGAGGTTCGAATAAAATTCGGTTTGGATTTGAGGATATGAACTGATTGGAATTTGATTGAGATAACACTGGTATATGCTGAGTTGATAGCATATGGAAGTGATAGAGTTGATATGCCCGACAAAAAGGTACCAGTTTATATTTGATATGAGTTTGAGATTTTGATGAGCCGAATTGGCAAACCGCTTGGCGTTTTGATTTTCTTTTGGGTTGGAGAAGGCCCAGAGAGGCGAGTTCTGGTTTTACCGATAGGGCTGTACAAAGGAAGTTATGGCGAAATTTTCCGAAAATTTAAAGTGTTAGAAAATTTTCAGAATTTTTGAAAATTTTAGTTAGTCGGAATGAATAAATATTTTAGTGATATTAATTGGTTTTGTTGAAATCAGAAATAAGGGGTAAACAAATCTTAGGAATTCCAATAGATAGGGCCGTCCTCTAACTTAGCAATTTCGAGGACGAAATTATTTTAAGTGGGGAAGAATGTAATGACTCGCATTTTCTGCGATATATAATTAATTTATTTGATTATATAATTGGTGATTTAGAGAAGTTAATGATCGTTTAATTAAATAATGTTGAATATTTAATAAATAATTATAAGATAATAATATATTATAATGTCAAAATAGTCGGAAATAGTGAAATTCACAATATCATGTGAATTGAATAGCATACGAGATTTGGTGGAGCTTCGATTCGAAATATAATAACGATTATATTGAATCGACGACAGTTGAACGCATAGTTTATAATATATTTATAAACGAGCTCGAAATGGCGCTGCAGTTCGCTATTTGGCGATTTGAACTTCAACTGAATATACAGGATTCGTTTTAAGCTGGATTTCTATGAAACAAGAAACGTGTGGAGCTGGTGGAGTATATCTTTCTAGTGGAAGAGAAAAATCGGGATTTCGTCGTGTAGATTTTGATGTACGACCAAATCAAATTTCAGAAAAGTCGCTGTAGAATTCCTTTATAATTTGCGACGCTTTATATACGTTATAAAAGGATTTTCGATATAAACTGAATACCGAGATAATCTGAAATCTGAAATATCAAACTGTATATTTTGATATGATATTCTGGAACCGTACGATATCATATGTGAAGATATACGATAATATAAATTTATTTATATTTAATTTAATAATATTTAAATATATTTATATATTTAAATGGGTCATCCAAAGCTTTAAAAATAACCACTTTTGCAAACGAAGTCGGAATTCGACGAAACTAATTTTGTTGGATCCGCAATGTCAAATAGTTGTTAGATTTCTAGTTTCGTGATTTTTAGAGGCACTGTGTGGCCGTACGGATTTTTAGAGTGAGAAACAGTCAGTATTTTGACAGTTAAAAATACGCTGTGTGAGCATACGGAGTCGGAATTCGATGAAACCAGTTTCGTTGGGACCGTAATGTCGAACTCTAGCTACAAGTCCAGTTTTGTGATTTTGGGACATCGTGTGTGATCACACGGATTTTTAGAAGTCAGAAACGAATATAAAAGATTAAATAAAATATTAAAATATTAATATAAAAATATCTAGATATTTGTGGGCCTTATAAATACACCACACCAACCTTTAAAACCTAATTCCTCTGGTCAAAGGAAATTTCCGCCGTATACTTTCCAACAGCAAACAAAAATCTAAAAAGAAAATCAAAGTAAAACTCAATAAATTACTTAAATCTCATATCTATGTTCATTGAAATCCTTGTGAAGAGAGCTTTCAGCCCATACTCGTTCTACCAAGTGCGACGCATTCTGTTCAGCTCGACATTGTTGAGCGCGACTCCTAGGGTTCCCATCGATTAATTTTTGTGGCACCAATTCGAGTGGTGGAGTTTGGATTTGGGTTTGTGGTGCTAAGGAGGGGCGGTTGTGTGATTTTGGGTGGATTTGGCAGTAAAAACTGTCGATGATTTGTGCTGAGGACGTCGAAAATGCCCCTCGACGCATTTTGATTTCCAAGACCAAGTTCAAGGGGAAGCGTATGGGAAGGAAGAGGGTTGAAAGGGGAGTTTGTTGGTGGTATTCTTGTTGAGGTCGGTGGAGAGAAGGAGGAGCCGTGGAGGGGTAAGCGTGGGCCGTGGGTGAAATCTGCTGTGAAACCATGGGAGCCGCGACCTGGTATGGTTGTGAGAGGTGAACGAAATGCTGTTGAGGTTGAAGAGTTTGAGGCGGGTAGTTCAATGGTGGTTTGAGCTTTGGTTTTAGTGGAGGAAACTAGGAAGAAGGATGGGATCAAAAGGGGCAGATTTGGTTTACAGGAGCATCATCCTGTTAATGCTTCAGGGAAGAAAGAAAGCAAGAGGGGCGGGCCTGATTTGTTTAGTGGGCCGACGTTGGAGAGGTAAAGGCCCAATGGATTGAAACAAAATATATATTGGTTTGATTTAAGTTTAATAGCATATGAACTTGTAATTTCAATATTTAACTCATAAAGAATCGGTTTTTCGAACGGTCGGATCCGATGGGATCGTATGGACGGACACTACACGATGAAGCTGACTGGAAGTCCATCCGAGCTCGTTACAATTTATTGCAAAATAAATTGTCTGTCTAAATCAAAGACAGTTAATCGTTTTTAACGATAACAGTCCAATGTGAGTAAATCTCACCAACTCTAAAAAGTTTATAATTTCATGTTGTATCTTTAGAACTGTTAGAAATTTGTCTGATTTACTGTGTGTTGGTTGATTGATTGAACTGCTAGTCAGTTAGTTGAATTTCTATATTGATTCTGTTTATCAGAATATATCATATGGAACTGCAAGTGATGTTAATTTTATTGTGTAACATTTGTGGATGAAGGAGAACAGGTTGGAGGAATCCGACTGGATTCCTCAACAATTATTTTATTGTTTTTCATATATTGTGTTATATGATGTGATATATAATCTGTTGTCGATTATATGTGTTTGGACGATGTTGATCATCGTGATTTGATATGTAGAATATCATAACATACCGGGATGTTGATAAGGAGATTTTCAAAGTGATATTGAAAACAGAATATTTATAAATTGGAATATTTATAAATAAGAGATATTTATAAATTTAAATATTTATAAATAAGGAATATTTATAAATTGGGATATTTATAAATAGGAGATATTTTAAAAAGGAAAATAAATTCAAAACATTTCTTTTTGAATGGAAAGGCCTGTGTGGCGAGTTTGGGGATTTTCCCGATGCTCCCAATACAAAGGAGGTTATGGCGAATTTTCCCGGGAATTTAAGGAGTTAGAATATTTTTAAGAATAAATCTGAAAAGGGAATATTTGCAAACCATTTGCAAATAGAATAAAATAGAGAAAGAAATATTTGTAAACCATTTACAAATAGAATTGAAAGGGGAATATTTAGAAAATAAATAGAGTTAAATAAAAGGGAAATTGGTTTATAAAGGAAACCGTTATAAAAAGGAAAACATTATTAAAAGGACATTTATAAAGTGAAGAACCGTTACTAATAGTAAATCTTTATAAATGAATAAACGTGTTAAAAAGGAGATCTTTTTAAAATGGATAGACGTTATAAAAAGGATAAATCGAATATGGTATTCGAAGTTAGTTAATCGAATATAGACATTCGAAAGGAGAAATCGAATATGGTATTCGAAGTTAGTTAATCGAATATAGACATTCGAAAGGAGTTAATCGAATATAGACATTCGAAAGGAGTTAATCGAATATGGTATTTGAAGTTAGTTAATCGAATATAGACATTCGAAAAGGAGAAATCGAATATGGTATTCGAAGTTAGTTAATCGAATATGGTATTCGAAAGGAGAAATCGAATATGGTATTCGAAGTTAGTTAATCGAATATGGTATTCGAAAGGAGAAATCAAATATGGTATTCGAAGTTAGTTAATCGAATATAGACATTCGAAAGGAGTAAATCGAATATAGACATTCGAAAGGAGTTAATCGAATATGGTATTCGAAGTTAGTTAATCGAATATAGACATTCGAAAAGGAGAAATCGAATATGGTATTCGAAGTTAGTTAATCGAATATGGTATTCGAAGTTAGTTAATCGAATATGGTATTCGAAAGTTAGTTAATCGAATATGTTATTCGAAAGGGGTTAGTCAAGTCGAGTTAGTCAAATAGAGTTAACCAGTTAGAGTTAATCAGTTAGAGTTAACCAGTTAGAGTTAATCAGTTAGAGTTAACCAGTTGGAGTTAACCAGTTAGAGTTAATCAGTTAGAGTTAACCAGTTAGAGTTAATCAGTTAGAGTTAACCAGTTAGAGTTAATCAGTTAGAGTTAACTAGTTAGAGTTAATCAAATATAGTTATTTGAGACAGAGTTAGTCAAACATAGTATTCAGGGTAAGTTGCCATCTTGTACGACTGCTAGCGTAATTCGCAGGGCTGTAAATAGCCTACGGCGGTCGGATGTTTCCTGAGGGAGTCAGGCGTAACCATTGTGATCGCTGCGATCTAGAGTCAAGCGAATGGAGATTAATCAAATATTAGTTATTCGATAGGAGTTGATCGAGTTGAGAAATAAGTTAAATAAGTTGAGTTGATCGGGTGGTTCGACCAAGTTAGTCGAGCCTAGTTAATCGAATCGAATTGGTCGAACCAAGTAAGTCGAGTTAAGTTAGTCAAGTTAGTCGAGCCTAGTTAATCGAATCGAATTGGTCGAACCAAGTAAGTCGAGTTAGTCGAGTCAAGTTAAGTTAGTCGAGTTAAGTTCGACGAGTTAAATAAATCGATGTTAGTTTCATCGAAAGGAGTTATCGATGTTAGTTTCATCGAAAGGAGTTATCGATGTTAGTTTCATCGAAAGGAGTTATCGATGTTAGTTTCATCGAAAAGAGTAATCGATGTTAGTTTCATCGAAGGGAGTTATCGATTATAGTTTAATCGAAGTGAGATTTTCAAATATGAGATATTTGAAAAGGAAGAGTTATCGAATATTAGTTATTCGAAGAGAGTTATCGAATATTAGTTATTCGAAGAGAGATTATCGAATATCGTTTATTCGTGAAGGAGTTAATCGAATATAGGTTATTCGAAGAAGAGTTAATCAAATAGAGATTTCTCGAAGAGAGTTAATCGGCGAATTCGTTTATATCGAATTCGGGAAAGTACTTATACTTTCCAGTGTTTAAATAGAGATTTATTTATTTATAAATAAATGAGTGTTAGGTTAATTATTCACTAATAAGAATAGAAGTTATAATTAAAGTTAGATAATTCGAAAGTAGGGATTATAACGTTATCGTTATAACCAATGTTTTAAATATAGAAGTGGATTAGTAAAATTGAATCCGAGAAAGGCGTAAAGAAGTTGTTAAAGATTAAAAGATAAACTTTGACCATTTCGAAGTTATAACGTTGTTCAGTTAAGGTCTGAGAGGTAATTATACCCCAACTTGAGTGACTTCCTTCTTGACTAAGAAATGGTAAGGTTTGATCGTAAAGGAGTTTTGGAAATGTTTTCTAAACGAGAATCAGAAATGTTTTCTGATAAAAGAAAATAGCAAATGTTGAATATAGGGAAACAAGAGATAAGTAAATAAATGAACTAAAGAGATTAATGTTAAATGATGTTTGTTCGATATAATTTCCATTTGGAAATAATATCGTTGTTTGCACACTTGTTTTTCTTTGATAGTTAACTCACAGACTATCGAAGTTTTGACCATTTTAACGTTGTTAATATGGAGAGACCGGTTGGATTATTATCCATAGAACCACTCTGTATTGGCATAAGCGTCGCGAATCATATATGCCAAAGATAATTGAAGACGGAGTAAAATGCAAGGGCTGTTGTATAAGTCTTAGATAACAGTGACTAAGATGGATATACGGAATAGTGCCTTCGGTTTGTCCAGTCCCAAGACAACTTGTATGGACGAAGGTCTGACAGAGTATATCCAATGGATCGCGTAAGTTGATCTGTTCAAACGTATTCACGTTTGGTGGCGGAGGAATTCGTTTCTCTTAGCTGTATACCCGTGTTATTTTTGGATAAGTCAATTTGTGATTTGGCGGGTATGACGATGTGACATTTCTAAGTGAATGAAGATGGATGTCTGACATAGTATTTCCAAGACGGTCACGTACATTGATTTCTTCAACTATACCAAGAGTGGAAGCGGAGAAGGAAACTTCTTTTAGCTGACACGTAATGTATGGTTCTAGACGTCAATTAGTGATTCTGATGGATCTGACAATGTGGCATTCGAAGTGAATCTGATGTGATGATAAAGCGTAGCTTCTAGCCTCATCATCCGGTAATGACAGAAATCGGGCAGGCAGCATGGCTAAGTCGGTCGCACCGAAGTAGGGTGTATAATCACCTATCTAGTGAATATTCATTTGTTTTCTTAAATCTATCAATGTTGTCCCATATATATACGGGAACGGTTGCTGATCCCAATCGTTGGTGATGTACATTCGATACACTCAAGCGAAATGAGTGGTCGGTCATGTGTGGCTGAGTTGCAGGATGTTCTTGTTGAACTCCAGTGTATCATTCCTAGAGTACACTGATCAGAAGGTGGTTCCATACCTTGTCATAGTTGGAAATCCATTATCCAATACGTGCTTGCGATTTTGATTGTGTACTATATATGTAGAACGTGAGATGAAAGCGTTTCTGCTAGTTGATATCTATTTGTACATAGACATTATTATAATATCAAAAGGTTTTTGATATAAAGATATTTTGGATTCTCATAAGGGAAAAACCCGTTCCGTTCTGCGGCATGGTCTTATGAGATATCGTTTACTTGTTCATATACCTGTTTAAACTGTTTTACTCACACCAGTCCCATGACTGACCCGGAGTTTACTTTGTTGTTTTCCCTAAACTCTTGGGTGCCTAAATTTGTACGGGCAGTCAAGTAGTCGGGATTTACAGATATACTTGAAGAGCTGGAGCAGGAGGCTTCTGGATCATATAGCTATAGTTTATTTCCGCTGTGTTGTAAGTGTTGTACTCTGATTAGTGCTATTGTGTACATAAATGTTATATTTCAAAGTTATGATATCTATTATATGTTATTCGTTCCGCTGTGAGGTTCGTGTTACTCTGATGTTGTGTTCTTCTTCTTCTTCTATTCTAAGTTTCTATCTTATCTATTCTCGCCTTCTAATTTCTTTCATTAATTACCGGGATTTTTCGATGTTTTGGTTATCGACGTCGAGCTTACGTCGATAACCAAAGTCGCCAAAAATCCGGGTCGTTACAGAACCAAAACTAGATAGGGTTATTTGTTGTGATTTGCACTAGAAACATAATTTTTGATTATATACAAAAATTATATATGTTTGAAAAGTTAATCACTTAATTGATTGCTCATTGTGATGTTTGATAATTAGTTTAACTAATTAAAATATTGGTATGATAGTTAATTTTACCAATATGAGATGGAAGAATAAATTTAACTAGATTTAATTTAATATTGAACTGAATTGGAAATCGATTAGAAATGAAAGTTGAATTGGTTAACTAAACAAATTTTAGCTTCGTTCCTTTTCGAGGATGAAAAGATTTTAAGTGGGGGAGATTGTAATGACCCGGAATTTTGGGGCAAATTTAAAATTTTTATTTTAACAAATTTTAATGAATTTAGAATATTTAAAATGATTTATTTAAAATAATAGTGGCTAAAAATTTATTTTAATTGAAGTTAAAATGAATAAATTTAATTTAAATATAATAGGAGTTAGAAATAGCGCTGCAGTTTGAAAATTTATTTTAAACTATAATTGAATATACATGATTCAAAATAAATCGGATTTCAGTAAAACCAAAAATATTTGAATTTGTTTAATCATATCTTTCTAACGAATCTGAAAAATTAAAATTTCATATTAGAAATCAAAAGTTATGTGCTGTTTAAAAATTAGAAAAGTCGCTATTGAATTTTTATATATATTTTAATATAATATATTGGCCTTAAAATAGACATTTTTCAAACGATCTCTGTTTTCAACGAAACCACTTTTGTTGGAACCGGAATGTCAAATTATTGCTAGGTTTCATTTTCCATAATTTTTTGAATTAATATGTGAGCGTGGCAAAGAAAAACATGTTTTATCAGTTTCAGTCAAATTTAATTGACTTGAAAATGACCATTTTTCAAACTATCTCAGAATTCGACGAAATTAGTCTTGTTAGAACCGTATTGTCAAAAAGTAACTAGAAATAATTTTTCTGTAATTTTTAGAGTTAGTACGTGGCCCCGGTAATTTAAATTGTACGATCAAACTAATTAAATAAAGGACTATATTGTTAAATTAAAGAATACAGGCTACAGACATTCATTTGGGCCTGCGGGACATAGCCAGATGAGTCCGGAATAGGGGTAACTGGGTAAGAACGATAGTCATTGGGCTGAAATCTGACAAAGTGGCTAAAAAAGCCTTTTTCAGGGATTAATAAATATTATAATAATATAAATACACTTGGAAATGTCAAAACCGAAACCCTAAAACCCTTTTCAACACAGCCGCCAGACCAAATCAAAGGCCATCGATGCTCCAATCTTCTTCCCCTTCTATCTCCTAAATCTCCCAACGATTTTCAAAGCTCCAAACACTAGTTCGAAGAGCTCGGCGAGGGCTTTAATACCAACGGTTAGGATGGGGTCTCATGATGTGTACAAGCCGAATTGTTGCTCGAAGTCATTGGGGTTGGGGCGGTTTTCGAGGCTGCAGGTGGGGCCGAGTTCGGCAAGGACCGAGGAGCGAGGAGGCGACATCATGGCGGTGGTCGGGGGTATCTTGGATCGGGGTCCGACCAAGCCCAGTGGCGGTGGAGACGCGGTGCTCAAATTGAAGAAGTTCAGTGTTGGGAACTGTTTTCCTGAGCAAGAGAACGATGATAAGGAAAGGATTAAGGGAAAGGTTGAACTAATCACTAATTAATTAATTATTTAATTTGTATAATGTTTAAACAACGATAACTTTTGCAAACAGACGCGAAATCGAACGAAACGAAAAGCGTTGGACTCGTATGGATTAGATCTACATTATGAAGCTGACTTGAGTGGAAACCGAGCATGTTGAAAATTCAGGGAATTTCTGATCTGAATTAAAAAAAAAGAAAGGTGAGGTTTCTATATTTAAAAATAATTAAAATTATAATTAATTCTCGTCATTTAAATCCCTTGTATGTTAATTTATTCAGATCTGCGATGTATGATATTTGTATTGTTGTTTATTGATTTGTATGATTGTGATGCTTATGCTTGGTTAGGATGTTTTTGTGTGAATGAAAATCCCATTTTCGATTTGAATATTTTTGTGTAAATGAAAATAACATTTTTGAATTGAAATTTGTTGTAAATAAAAAGAAACATTTTGTTTAGAAATGTTAAATATGATAAAAAGGACAAAATTAACATTTTGGTTAATTAGATTATAAAGAACAAAATTAACATTTTTGGTTTTGTACATTTAAAAGAAATCAACAAAATCAATATTTTGATTACATAAAAAGAAATAAAAAAAATCAATATTTTGATTACATAAAAAGGATTAGAACAATATGAAATGAAAATGTATATTTTTATACATTAAAAAGTATGAATTGAAAATGTATATTTTTATACATTAAAAAGTTATGAAATGAAAATGTATATTTTTTATACATTAAAAAGGATGAATTTGAAAATGTATATTTTTATACATTAAAAAGAATTTAGTAAAAATGGACATTTTTGTCACTTTAAAAGAATGAACATAAAGATGTACATTTTTGTTACATTAGAAGAATTGGAATAAAATATACATTTTTGTTAGGAAATGAAGAGTAGAGTAAAATATACCTTTTTGCTATGTATATTAGAATAATAAGTACATTTATGTTCGAAAACGTAAATTAAAATAAAAAGGGACATTCTTGTCATTTAAAAGAGTGAATTAAAAACATACATTTTTATGTAATATTATTCTCATTAGAAGAATAGAATCAAAGGATTGCATTTTTACGTGATATTGAAAATAGATATTTTTGTTCATATAAAAAGATGAGACCAAAATAATCAGTTTTGGTCATTAAATAGAGTTAAACCAAAATAAACATTTTTTGTGGATTAAAAAGAGTTTAACCAAAATAATCATTTTTGGTCATTAAAAAGAGTTTAACCAAAATATACATTTTTGTTATTATGAAGAGAGATTATATTTTGATCATTAAAAAGGGATTAAAGAAAATTATCATTTTTGTTTACTTTAAAAGAATGAAGACAAAAATAACATTTTTGTTTACTTTAAAGGATTAGACAAAATCATCATATTTTGTCACATTTAAAAGATTAGACAAAATTACCATATTTTGTACATTGAAAAAGAATTTGACAAAATTACCATATTTTGTACATTGAATGAATTTGACAAAATGATCATTTTTGTACATTAAAAGGAATTAGACAAAATTACAAACAAAAAAAATTCACTTTAGAAGGATTAGAATAAAAGAGACATTTTTGTCATTTTAAAAAGGATGAAGTAAAATATTCTTTTTGTCATTAAAAATGAATGAGATCAAAAATATACTTTTGGTCAATAAATAAGAGTTAAGATTTTATTGTCATTCGTTAACAATAAAAGGGATTGAAATAAGAGATAAGATTTTATGGTCATTTGCTAACAATAATAAGAATGGGAATAAAAGACCAGAATTTTATTGTCATTTATTCACAATAAAAAGAATTGAGATGTTTGTTTATGATGTTGAAATGTTTGATGTGTTAAATATAATATTAGTATATTCCAACTGAATATTACACTTCCATTTACAAGTTACCCGACTTGTTTATGTGATTGGGATGATAATTTTTACACATCGCCCAAGTGCACAAATAATTTATTATTTGTTTGTTGGATGAAACCCCACACGGGTGTTGGGATGATATTTGATCTACACTAGTCCCAATATTTAGTGTAGAATCCACTTTGGGTGTTATTTGGATGTTCGATAATTATTTATCATGCTTGTTGATTTCATGCAATATATGGTTGTTGATTGAGTCACATTCCAATGAAGAATATTCTAGAAAAGAATATTTTAGAAAATATCTTAGAAGAAGAATATATTTTAGAAAAAGAATATATTCTAGAAAAAAATATTTCTATTGAAATGAACTAGTTATTAACTAGGATCAATCATTAAATTTAGATTTAATGAAGTTTTCCAATTGGTTAATTATTTAATTGAAATTAAATTAAATAAATTGGATTTTGGGTTTGTCGTGAATAGTGTCTTAAATAACACTGTTCTTAAACACCATATGAAAAGAATAATCTTTTAATTTAGATAATTAAATTTTTCAGTTATATTTAGTAATTGGAATAAGATGGAATGTGAGTTGGGTTTATTGTGAACTGTGTTTTTAAGCGACATTTGTTATTTAACCCAACTGACAATGAAAATATGATTTGGGATTTATAAATCTTTATTAAGATTTAATGAAGATTTTTCCAAAGTAAAGTTTTCCAATTTAATATATTAAAATTGGAATTGAATGGAATTCGAATTACTAGTGACCGAGATAAGCTTCTGTAAAAGAAGACTGATACTACATATGAAATTTAAAAGGCCTTGCCGTTATTCCATTTATATTATTTGTCGGATGCAAAAATTTATAACGATCATATATTGATTTGATTTCTATGAAGATTCCATATCTAATGGAAGTCGATTTTGGGTTTATTGTGAAAAATGTTTTAAAATGACATTAGTTCTTTAACCCAGTTAAAGATAAGATTTATTTCTTAAATTTAAATAATGATTTTTGATATTTAAAACCGAATTGGGATTTTTAATAAAACTTTAAAAGTAAGATTTAAGAATAATTTAAAGAATTTATCTTTGATAAAATACTGTGAATATTTTATTAGAAGAATATTCTGAATTGGAATGAGGCGTTGGATGTGTTTTATAGTACTTGATTTTTTTTAATTATAAAAATACGTGAATTGTTCGGAAAGACCGGGTTTAACCCTTTCCGAATAATTACTACGAAGATGAAGAGTCGAAGATGAAGACGGTGGTTGAAGACCGACGATCTTCACATCGAATGGATGTATTGCTACAGAGACCCTGATGGGAGTAGCTACCTTGAAGGGGCATCAGTGGTGGCCGTCCGGACTATTGTTGATTGTTCGGATTTGGTTTTCGCTCAGACCCAGAGTATAAGCTAGTAAATGGATGCGTGTCTGACATTGGATTTCGTTCCATGTGAATTAAATTGATTTTTATTAATGTATCTCAGATTGGCGGTGGAGAATTTATTCTCTGTTTAACACCCTGGTATATATTAATAGTGATTGATCGCTTGGCATGAATTGTCAATGTGGCACGCCAAGATGCAAATGATCAGGGCTTTGGTTGAAAAGCAGGGCCTTGTGGGATGATCAAAGTATAGCCTATTACGGCATATCTTTGTGTATATCGTGACTTCGCGAGCCTCACACCCCGGTATGAGTCAAAAACGGGATATGGACCGTAGAGAGTGCACACGTTTCTTTCTAGCTAGTGGTAGTGTCAGTGCTTAAACTGGCTGGCATTTTACTTATGTGGATGATGGATTTTGAGGCGCCTCGGATTTTTTTTTATAGGTCGTTAGTGGTCATACTATAGGTTCAAAGGAACTGGGAAACGTGTGTTCAGGCATAACCAATCCACTGCCGATAGGCAGGGACTGGCCCTACCGCTCCAAGGGTTCAATGCGTGGGATCCTGAGGCATTTTTTAGAGTGTCTCGAATCGGAGAGGAGCTTGCCCCTAGCCTCGACTCATGATGGAGATT
This sequence comes from Allium sativum, assembly GCA_030737875.1. Classification (NCBI taxonomy): domain Eukaryota; kingdom Viridiplantae; phylum Streptophyta; class Magnoliopsida; order Asparagales; family Amaryllidaceae; genus Allium; species Allium sativum. Next base: position 1,028,798,196 of record CM060909.1, read on the forward strand.
CAATTTCCAATACGACCTTGCGGTTTTGATTGTAGAACTAGTATGGCGACATAGTAGGATGGGGTACTATGCCGTCTATGATTAATACATTATGATTGAAATTGTTTTGAAATGTATATATACCCGTAGATATACACACTAATACTAAATCTGTTTTATCGTATCAAGCATCTCTTGACCATTATAAGGTAAACCCTATCCTCCGGTTTGCGTTGCATTGTGTGATGGGACTTGGGTCTTATAATGGTTTCATTTTTCTAAAAAGCATTGCGTTGTTTAACGTCTTACTTTATTTTATGCACTGGCAATCCAATGGAGAAAACCCGTTCCGCGTTAGCGGCGTAGTCCTGTGATTAGCCTTATTATTAGAGAGTTGATTTAAGATTTCTCATACCAGTCCCATGACTGACCTGTAGTTTGTTTCACTGGCAAACTCGGGTGCCCTTATTTTCCACACGGGCAGTCGAGTAGCTTTTTGCAGATACATTTACAGGATCTTGGCTTACAGCTGAAGCGGTATTCGGAAAGCTCTGTATCCGTGTATTCCTTTCAGTTGTGTATTTGTAATTTTTTTTGCTGCTATTCAAATGTAATTTAAATCTCTGATATTATTGTATTTCAATTGTGTAATAAGTATTCATACTCTGTGATTTTCTTGTACTCTGATGTAATTGTTGTAATCAACAATAAAATGTTCTCCAGTTTGTGCTCTGATGTGTGTTGTTCTCAAAGCAATCCAGTCTTTCCTTTACTGGGAAGTTTGGGTCGTTTCATCATATGTACATATAAACCTTTTAATAACTATAAATAAATTATACGTCCATATATTATTAAATAAACAAACTATATCTTGTAAATTCATTTAGAAATTATAAATCGATATTTAAATAAAATATGCTAAATATTTACCAACCAAAATACGGGTCGTTACAATTGAGCTTCCCACTCTGACCATCGACAACTGCGCCTCACCCCCCTCTTCGTCGTGGTGTAGCTCGATTACATCCAAGTGCTTCAGATTTGAAGATATTTGCAACCCTAGATTCGAACTTATTCAGAAGGTAACGGCCTGATATTTATTTAAAGGGCTATAACACTTATAAATGTTGCTATTTATGATTTTGGTATAAAAACATATCTTTACCATATGTTGACGAAATTCGATGAAACATGAGACATCGGGCTCGTAGTGACATCATCTACATTCTAGAAGTAGCTAGAACGTATTCCGAGCCCGCTACAAATTTCAAAAGGATTAAAATCAATGTGGGACATCTTAATTAAATATGGAATCAAAATGCGTTGTATAAATTGTATGAGCGAAATATAAATAATATATGCATTGTACACCTCATGTATGAGCGATGTATAAATTATACATGCGTTGTAAAAATCATATATGTATTGAAATGGAAATGAAATATATTTATATACATATATATATACTCCCCTCGTCCACAGACCATGGACGATATGAATTGATTGTGATTGATGTGAAATTGATTGATAATGCAAATGGTTGAAAATTAGTTGAAATACGAATGGTTGAAAATAATTGTTTGTGGTTGAAAGAAATTATTTGTGGATGAAACAATGGGAATTGTTGTGGAAAATTCATATGATATGAAATTGATCTTAGATCATTTAGATAAGCGCCTTATGGAACGCCGCGAGGCCTAAGGTAGTGCAAGGAGTCGTACTCGGGACGGTGCCTGTTTTTAACCCCCTACCGTTATGCTGCCAAAATTTTCAGTAATATCTATGTGTTTGAATTATTTTCATGTATTAACTTATATTCATGTGTCGAATAAATTGCTTAGATAATAAAAATCACATTTTTATTATATGTATGAAGTATATGAAATATTCGTGTGTTGAATAACATTCATATGTTGAATAAATTCTTTGAAAGATAAAAATCACATTTTTATCATGTATATGGACTATATAAAACACTAGTGTTTTAAATAAATTATTTTAACTTCAAAAAACATATTTTTATCTTATGTATGAAGTATATAAAATATTCGTGTTTCAAATAAATTGTTTTAACGATAAAAACATCATTTTTATTATATGTATGAACTAATTAAAATATTCATATGTTGAAAAGGATTCATATGTTGAATGGAAGGATTGAACAATAAAATTAACATTTTATTGGGAATATGAAGTGCTAAAAACATTCATATATGGAATAAATATTTTGAATGATAAAAATATCATTTTTATCATGTATACGACTCGCTAAAAATACACATGTGTTGAAACATATTTTTGTTCACCAAAATATCATTTTTATCGTATGTATGATGTGTTAAAAATAACCGTGTGTTGAAACAAACATTTGTTCGCTAAAAATATTATTTTAGTTTAGTTCTGCATATATATGTATATATGTTGAACAGGAATATGGATTAGCTAATGAGTAAAGAATATATTTGAGTGCCCGACAAATAGGTAAGCCTTAATGAGTTGGCCGCGCAATTTTATTATTATATAAACTCATGTGAATGCCATTGGATGCGGAGTGCTGGTTGTTCTGTATGAAATAATAAACGTCGCCATAGGATAGTAACAATTAATTTTGAAATACATTACATGGCATACTTCTTGAAGATAGCATACCTTATCATATACCACATTAGCATTTGGAGCTTATGTGACGTGGTGGAAGATATACCATACAAGCGAGAGGCTTGTATGGCGATGACTATATTTCAGGTTGAATTGAAGACTGATATGGACTATATAAAATATAACTGTAAATTTCCAAATTAATAAAAACCACACACGGCTCGGGAGATGACAATACACACGTCTCTCTAGTCATTAAGACAAAAAAACCGTTTATAGGGTGATGAGAATTTATTCTCTGGAGTTATGATCTATACACACTCCCCTGTGGACACCGGAATATATCACTATAAGTATGTGTATGCTTTTTATGATTTATTGGGTGCCTAATACGACCCAATAAATTTCCAAATCCCTCCCCGTACAAAGGAGATTATGGCGAAATTTTCCGAAATTTAAAGGCGTTAGTGAAATATTTGAAGTGAAAAACGATATGGAAATCGCCGAATGAATTATATTTATATAAATATAAATATAAATTAAATAAACAAATCGGAATCTGCAGTTCATATTTTGGAATCGTAATTTTAAACAATTATGTAGAGAAATCCGACCATCGGATTTCCCCGAAACCAGAATCGTTGGGTTCGCTTTGGAAAACTCTTTCCAACGATATAAAGTTTGTTAAAATCCAACGGTTGGATTGTGTGAAATGTTTAATTCAGATCTGGATAAAAACAGCGGCAGAATGAATTAGATTTATATATATATATATAAATTAAATAAAACGAATAACGACGTGGCAGTTCGTATTTTGAAATCGTAACTTTAAACGATTATATCGAGAGATCTGACCGTCGAATTCTCCCGAAACTGGAACTGTCGGGTTCGCTTTGAGGAGATCTTTAACTTTGTTAAGATCCGACGGTTAGATTCTGAGAAATATATAAATTAAAATTAGAGAAATTCAGCATCAGGGCCACGTTATGGCCTGAAACTTCGTTTAATTAATTGGCATTATTTTTAAATAAATAAAAACAATGATATATCATTATAAAATATTATAGGCGATATGGAATGGAAATAAACCGATTTTACTTGGTTTGCTTGTTATTTGATGGTTGGATGTGTTTGACATTAAAATTATATAAAGAATGTAAATGTAGATGTCGAATAATTTAACCATGAACAAAGTTATTTTGAATTATAATATACGTGAATTATTTGAAAAGGCCAAATAATTCTCATTTCAAATAATTGATTAACGAATAAATGTCGAAGATATGAAGACGGTGCAAGACCGGTGATCTTCACATCGTGTAGATTACTACTGATGCCTTTGAGATGGGTAGCTCCCTTGACGAGGTTACAGTGGTAGTAGTCTGGACATACTTGTTGATCGTCCGGATGTGCGAGGGCCTCTCTCCTGTATTGGACATACGGGAGCAGGAATAAGGTGCCTCCGATTTCGTTCAGACCCAGAACGGACTTGTAAATGGATGTGTGTCTGACATTGGATTTTGTTCTGTGTTGATTGATCTCTATTAAATATATATCTGTTAGGCGGAGGAGAATTTATCCTCTTGCTTAACGTCCTTCTCTGAGACGTACGAGCTCAGAGGTTATATATCGACAGAAATTAGTCGCATAGAGTGAATTATCTGTGTGGCATGCAAAGATGCTAATGATCAAGGCTTTTATTTAAAACCAGAGTCTTGTGGTTGATGATCAAAGCACGGCTTTAATATGGCACAGCTTTGTGTATAGCGTTGATTCGCGAGCCTCACACCTCGGTATGAGTTAAAAACGGGATAAGGACTATAGGTAGTGCACGACGTTTCTTTCTAGCTATGGGTGGTGTTAGCGTTTTACTAGCCCTGACATTGTTGACTATTATACCTTTGTGGATGTTGGAATGAGAGGTGCCTCAGATATATCGGTCTCTACGAAGCCGATGGATAGGTCCGATAGGATCGGGAAACGTTTGAACCAATCCTCAAACGTAAGAGAGGACCGGCCCTGAAGATCCAAGGGCTACCCAGAGTGTGTAATCCTAGGCCATTTGCTAGAGTGTCCCGAAGCCAGTGAGGAGCTTACTCCTTGCCTCGACTCATGATGGAATCCAAATTTCCAATATGAAATCACGGATTTGATTGTAACTTATATATGGCTTCATAGTAGATGGTAGCTATGCGTCTAGGATTGATATTTATGATTGAATTTTCTTTTGAAACATATATGCACTAGTAATAATACCAAATGATTTTGCTTTACATGTATTAAGCATATTTTGGCCATTATAAGGTAAAGCTCTATCCTCTGGTTTGCGTTGCATTGTATGATGGGACTTGGGTCTTATAATGGCTGCATTTTAATAAAAAGCATTGCATTGTTTAAATAATTTACCTTATTTAATGCATTGGTAATCACTGGAGTAAACCCGTTCCGCGAAAGTGCATGGTTTTATGATTTGCCTTGATTATTGTTGTTTATCCAGTTAAGTAGATTTCTCATTCTAGTCCCATGACTGACTCGTAGTTTGTTTCACTTTGTAAACTCGGATGCCCTTATTTTCACACGGGAAGCCTAGTGACCGATGACAGGGTATATTTTGGCTTTCGCACTACAGCATGGAGTGCACCTTTGGCTTGTACGGCGAGGATTTGACTGCTTAGTATATTGGCTATTTGATATCCCTCCATTCGTACCTTATGTATATGATTCTGCTTATCATGATGTAGACAGATTTAATTCTATTATGTATCTATGATGTATATGTCCCAGTGATCTTGATGTAGACTAATCATTTCCTTTTATGCACTAAGTTGTAACCTACACTGTGCTACTCTGATGTTACATATTATGATTCCGCTATCATATTGATGTAAATTATTATATTTTCTGTTTATGCTATTATCTGTTCTCTGCTAATGATGATTAGTGTGTTATATTCCAATGATTATCCTTAATTCTGTGATACGGCGTTTTGAGATCGTCACATTATATGTAGGCCCTCCGCTAGACTAAGTTTGCAACACTGTATGTCCCCTTTTATATATTGATAATTTTGATAAATGCAACCAGTTTTCTTCTCAAGTTATGTGCTATTAACGCCCGAAAAGCAAAAAAAAACAGCTAATATTCTTTCAAATTCATATCTTCATAATTTTAATTCGTTCTTCCTTTATTTTCGGAAATAATTATTATTACTAACAAGTTTTTTCCATTTACTTATCTGCCCAATAGCTTCTCTAATATAAAATTAGTAAGAGTTAGCAGGATAAATATTGTCGGCTCTACTAAATTCCTTTTTATATGTCTCCTTAAATACTAGCCCAAATATGCATGTTGTTTTTCTAATGTTTTAACTTCTAACAGGAATATCTTGGCACCTATATAAATAAACCGATTTATATGTCCTGAATTTGATATTATTAAAGTTGACTGCTGCTATATACATTATTAGACTTAGTCCCTTATCTTCATTTTCTAACACCATGATACATAATTTATGAGAATGACAAAAGATAGAAATTAGTATGGATGCTTCTTAATCCGTACATGTCATATTGTGAGGTTAATGTCATGTTGTAGATTAAAATAATTAGTGTGCACGTTACAAACTGGCAATAGAAGCGATGTTTTACAAAAACAATTACATGGCAATATAGATACAAAAAAAAAAGGAAATGGAAATAATCTATTTAGTTACCTGCATTTGCTAAAAAAATTAAATTGTGAGGACTTTCCTTCTACAATAGGATAAGAATGAATCTTTATTCCACTTATCTTAACTGGATAATTTGCTTTCCTACCTGCATCATAGGATATAAGCAATCATGCAAAACTTCATCGTTACCTGTCCAATTGAATTTGAATGGCAAACGACATAACGCAACTAAATTAAGGAACTTTTTGACAAATGCAATTTCATTGATTTGTTTTTCAGAACCAAAAGAAAATATATTATAATAGATTTGTAATGAAAATTCCAGATATATAGAATGTGCTTTTGCTACAATGGTACGCCTTGGAATCAAACTCCAATGGCATCAATTAAACATGTTCAAAAAGAACCTAACATACAATAATCATTCCATATTACCGAAAGTTTAAGAAAGAGAAAGAAACAGTTGTGTCGGAGTTATATTCTGGGAGCAGGGGTCCTCCAAAATCTCTCTCATAATTCTCAAATTTTTACGAAATTGTTTACGAGTAAAGTAACAAATATCCAATATAACGGTCTTGACTTTCTACCAAAACCACCTCCACCTTAAAATCAGGGCATCTAAGCTTATCAATTGGCTAAATATCATCAGAAATAGATACCAAAACCATAATAAAACCATTTTATGACCAAAAACCCCTAAATTAGTTCAAAACAGCTTAGTCGCACAGAAATCCCAAATTTTAAAAGTATTTGGACCTACTGCAGAAATTAAAAGTTGTTTTCAGGAATGAATTCGAATTTCTCTTTGATGAAGTATTTTATTCACTTCCCAAACAAGGCAGGAATCGATGAAAATATGGTAGCTAAGGAAATAAGGAAAATACGGTTAAAACTAGGGCCTGTACGCAAATGAACATGTTCATTGCAACGTACAATTTACCTAGCATCTAAATTAACAAGCCATGTTCTTATTTAATTTAATCCAGGTGCAGAATATGGTCTGTAAAACCTTCTAGGTAGCCTAGCAAAAAAAAAATTGAAATGTATGTAACGAAACTTTGTTGGAAGATAACTTTAAAGTTATGAGCAAAAGTGATCAACAAACTTTTGAGGTACAAAAATTTGATCAAGCATCTGAATATATGTAAGGTATCAATGGCTTGGGTAATCATGCTACAATGCGCCAGCTTTTTTCCATTTGTTGAAGCATTCGTGTTTTTTGTCAGCGCCAAAATTTGTTAAATTTTTTTTATTCGCTAGGCATTTTGTACTACAGTGTACAACATCTATAAATATATATATACAGCTTTAGTACTCAGTACTGCCTAGTGGGAAAAATTGTATTTAACAAACTTGCAAGCTTTTGCATTCAGTGCAACCTAGCGAGAATAAAGCAGTATTTAACAAACTTAAATCATAAACTAATGAAATACATGCTTACATATTGAATCGACCAGTGCATATGTTCAGTTCAATCCTAAGATAGAGGGAGGTAGGAGGATCAAATGAAAATAGGAGAATTTAAAAAATAGAAACATTCGAAGAATTAAGAAGTGCAAAAGTCGGTAGCGAAAAAGGAAATGTGAAGTTTCCTTGAAATTGAATGGTGAAAGAAAGACTGTTGTAAATCATGAAAGAACCCGATCGCCCATGCCAAAATATAACTAAAACAGGATGCACAACTTAACTGAATTAATTGTTCACCTCGCCACAAGAATCAGATCGCCTTTACTCTACCATGAATCGGTTAACAGATCGCAATAGATTTTGTTGCTCGTCAGATCGCTTGAGAGCTAGATGCGGTATGGATTCTTAAGACAGACGAGGATAGGCGGAGTGGAATCGGCTATGGATCTGAGAACAGAAGCGCAATGATAGGGAAATGCAACCGGTATTAAACAAAATGAAGAGATTAGGGTTTCAGATATAGATTACTAAGGAGCGAACAACTATTGTAGTGAATGGCTGTGAAGATCGAAGTGGACAATTTTGATTAGGGTTATTTAGAGATAAAATTGAAGGGGATACGAAAAGATTGTATTTTGGAGAGGAAAACACGGATTAATTATTATTTTGGAGGGAAGATAAAATTTTAGAGCGAAGAGCATTACATAGCATCATATTAAACAAAATGAGTTAAAAACAAATGTTTAAAAATAAACAATAACACTTTGAAATAACGCATTGTTAAATGGCGTTATAAATAACATATTTTCTTGTAGTGAACCAATCCTTTCTTTCTTTTAATGCATGCATTACATTTTTATTTGCATTAATCTTTTCTTCTTTTTCAGTGCACATATTTATTTCATGTAATCACATATTATCTTTATTTTATTCTTCATATATATGTTTATGTCTATGCGTGTATATATATGTATACACATGCATACATATGCATTATTTAACTATGTGATTGTTACAAAATGCGGGGTGTTACAATATGCATAGCTGTATTTCAATTACAATAATCAAAAGTTATTTTCACTATTCCAAATGTGTATATTTTTGTTATCATGAATGGGAATGTTGGCTACAATTTTTATTTTAGAACCAATGTAGTGTATGGTTTTAATTTCTATTTTATTACTTGGTGTTAACTATAGTTTAGTTATTATAATGAATACGATCAAGTTTACAATTTCTGAAGTCAACTGACTACATCCAAGTTGTCTTAATTTCAGTTAAAAGATTCATGCATTAACCATATATCCTGTTATACAATTTTTTTTCTATAGCAAACATATTATAATTGATGTCTCAAAAGAGACGTATTGACTGTTATGCAGCTTGGAAAATATTGTTGCAACATTGAGAGCAGGAGCTGAATACGTAGGAGTCTCTATAAACAGTTGTGTGCTTGTTGATGGCTGTTAATATTGTGTCATAGGAGTGAGTGCATTGACATGCCTTGTATGGTTTTACAGAGTAAGTTGATTTTCCAAGTATATTTGATAATTGATATGTTCATTTTAGAAGCCACTGACATATAATTATTGCTTCTAATCCCTAAAAAAATTTCTCTTCTTAACAACTTAATGTAGCAAGTAGATCACTGTTACAGCATCACCAACCCATGGCTGACGTATTATCATTTAAAGCCACAACTTGCAGTACATTACATATTTCCATGTGTCATCGTATATAAATGTATGTAGTTATCCATTTTTTCCTTTCTGCATTTTCTTTTTCTAACAAATACCAACGACTTAAGTGAAATCATATTTTAGTTCTAATATCCATCAAGTAATTATAAATTGTTTCTTTTTCAGTTTATTGCGTTATTCTACTTCAGCAGGTAAGACAGACAATTGGACAAATTTTGGATTAGTCACTACAGATGAAGACATTGAGTGTGAGAGCGAGTGTAACCGACTGTATGTAGTGAGGCAATGCTTTTACTAATGAGTATTTTGTATAGTGATTTGTAAAAGAGAGAAATAAAATTATGTACTACTCAAATGTGTAATAAAATATTTGTTTGAATAGAATATCTATTCAAAATTAGAAATTCTATTTTAAATATTTTAATTCATGCAAATATTTTATATTATAATGGTCAGAACCTTTTAGAAGTTTCAATGTCTTACAATGGGCATTAGTTGTTGTTATAAAGCCAATTACAAAGACCAATGACCGTTGTAAAAATGTGACCTATTACAACATAGTCTAATACAACAGTCGCAATTTCCGTTACGAAAAGCATATTACAACGGGCATTACTCATTGTAAAAAGACTTTTTTACAATGAGCAATAACCGTTGTAAAAAGGTGATCTATTACAATGTGGCTTATTACAACGACCGTGAAGCCCGTTGTGAAAACTATATTACAACTGGAATTGCCTGTTGTAAAATGCTTGTTTTTTTGTAGTATAATAGCTAAACATGTTTGGTATGCTTTAAAACAAATATTTTTGGTAATATTACTAGTGCATAGCATCAGAATCACTTTCACAAATAAACGTATCAATCTTAGACGACATAATACACCATCCTATTATGTCACCATATAGGCATACAACTAAAATACGAAGTCTCGTGTTGTAAATTGGATTCCATCAATAAACCAAGGCAAAGGATCTTACTTATCCACATTCAGAACACTCTAGCAAATGTCCCAGGAGTCAAATATCGAGTCCTTTAGAGCGACTGAGCCGGTCAGCACTATACGTGGTTGATTAGAATCTTACATAAACATAATGTTCTATCAGTTGTATTTGATCGTCATTCGAGGCGCCTCTCCAACATCCATATAAGTAAATATGCCTGAGCTCCATACCATGGCATCATTATTCAGCTATAAGGGTACGTTAACCTGTATCTCAACCGTCCATCATCCTGTTTTCAGCTCATTTCGGGGTGTGAGGCCCTAGAGTCAATCCACAAAGCTCTGATTTACCATAGAAGCTTTGATCTATCTTCCCGCAGCACTTAGCAAGCCACATTGTAAATTCACAACATGTGATCGGTGTCTACTAGTATATAACCCTTTGAATACTGAAGTCTCAAAGGATGGTGTTAAGCAAAGAGAATAAATGCTTCGCCGCCAGTTGATATATCATTAATAGAAATCAGTCGGCTATGTTGTAAAGTATAACGTCAGACACATGTTCGTTTACAAGTCTATTCAAGGTTTGAACGAAATCGAAGGCACCTTGTTCCTCATCCAATTAAGGAGAAAGGCCCTTGCATATCCATACAATCAACTAGTACATTCAGACAACTTTCACTTAAAACCTCATCTTGGGTGTACACCCCAATCGAGACATCAACAATAATCCAAATGATGTGAAGATCATTGGTCTTCAACCACCGTCTTCAAGTATTTTTAATACTCGTCATATAGTTATTTAGATTGGATCGAACCTCGGTCATTCCGAATAACTCTCGCATCTTTCAAATCAATTAAGTTATACAAGATGTTCTAAATCTTTCAAACCAATTTTGATATATAAACATATCATAAGTCTCATTCCATTCAGAATATTCATTCACTCAAATTATTCTTTACATCAGGAATTACTCCCATTTAAATCTTATCAAAGATTTACATCATTTAAGCCATTATTTAAACCTTTCCTTAGAAATTGTTCCAATAGGTTATAACAATCTTATTTCACAACTTTAACTCAAATCGAGTTTTCAAAATCTTATTGGGATTATCAAACTTTATGAAAAGGTAATTTCTAAAATTGTAACCCCACGTCCATCCTATTTATCTCATGGAGCAAAACTAAGGGTACTCCATATCTAACACCCCGCGGGTTTTGGTAAGTTTAATCACCATCTTTTATTTCGAATCTAATTAAATATTTTACTACGACTAATCTTGGAAAATAATTTTTCCTTTACATAGGTTAAAGAGCAAACGTTATTTAAAACGTCGTTCACGACAGACCCAAAATCATACTTCCATTAGAAATGGAATCTTCACGGAAATCATATTAGTTTATAATCGATATAAATTCTCGTATCGGACTAATACTATAAGCGGAATAATGACAAAGCCTTTTAAATTCCTAAGATAGTACCCATCTTCATCCACAAAGACGCATCTTGATTATCAATAAATCGATTTTCATTCAATTCCAATTAAATTTATTAATTGGAAAACTCCACTTTGGAAAATGTCATTAACCTTAGTTAAAAGATTTATTTCATAATTTTATCTTCAACTTGGTTGAAGAACAGTGTTATTAAAGACACCACTCGCGACGAACCCCAAACCAATTGCTATTAGATATAAGAATTCAAACAGAATTTAGATCAACTTATATTCAATGCCTTTTCTCGTAATCAATGAATACCATAAGGGGAATAACCATCTTCCAAATTCCTCAGAATAGTAAACGTCTACACAACGGTAATCAATACCAAATATCCGCCGATTATTCCTATCCAAATCCACATCCCAATTAAATTTAGTTAAAAGGTTTCTCAAAACTCATCTTTCAAATCCAATAATTCAATATTTGGAAATATTAAGTTTATTTAACTTAATTTCACAAAACTTATTTTACCATTTTCAAACAATTAGGCTGAAAACACGAATATCCAAATATATATCGAAATTTCATATTTCTTTCCCAAATTACTTTAAAACTATTAATTACTATTTATCATATTTTTTCCATATTTTTAATAATTTAGAAATAATTCGTTTTATTAAAATCCATTTTCGGGTCATTAACGGCAATAACATTGTTTTTCTTCAAATTTGATTTGAACTTTTCTAAAGATCTAACTATTGGATTTTAAAACTTTACATATCATTGGAAAGCTCTTTTCATTATGAACCTAACGTTTTTCATTTTGGGAAAATCCGATAGTCGGGCCTCCCAATACGTCAGTTTGAAGTTAATGGTCGAAACTCGCTAACAGTCGCTGCACGATTCAAACCATACTATTATTTAAAATAAAATCTGTCGAATTAGCTCAAATATAATTTATAAATCATTCATAAAATTATTTAAAAATGATATCAATTCCTAACTCAAATTTTTATGAATATTTTATATTATCATAATATAATAAAATAATTATATTTTTCAAAATGTAGTATTTTGAAATCCAAACTTTTCTAACATCCATTATGAAAGTTAATAAGATTATTGGAACATTCCGTTCGAGTTAAAAATGTTGTTTATATACCTAAATCGAATTCAGTTTTTGAATTTACTATTCAAATTCTAATTTGAATTAAAAAAGCCATTTTCAATTCGAAACTCCTTCAAATCCATTTCAACCTTTTCAAATGTTGTTTGGAATCATGTTAACTATATTTCCAAATAGTTTTGGATATAAAAATTCTGTTTTCATTTTTATGTCTAATTTCATTTAAATGAATATAATATTCATTTAAAACCTCAATGGAACTCAACTCAATAAATTCTGAAATAATTTCAGATTTGTGATGTCAATGTTTGTAAACATTTATAATAACATCCATAGCAGTTATCAACCATCAATCAACAGTCATAAGTTAAGCTTTTATAAATTTCTATGCTTAAATATACAATAAACAATATCTATAAAACTGTACGTAACCGTCCATCATCCACGAAGCAACCACCACAATCATAGGCAATCCATATATAATCAGATAAGATTATAATAACTTATGAAATTAGTTTAGGGAGTTCTCAGCTTGACTTTTGATCAATATGATAACAATCGGTTTTTGGATTAAATTAAATGTGGGTTTAATTTAACCTAAAATTTCAACTTGCTTCAAATTTGACCAAATTGGTTTTGTTGTGAAGCACTCAACTCTACGATCGCAACAGATCTAGTTTCACACGATTCTAAGTTCATATGAGCAAGATATTACAGTTTGAACATTGAAGAATCGTTTAAATCAATTAATTAAATAATAACTTAACCTTTCTTCCCCAAAATGACACCACGTTTGACAACCCTCCCCCTTTCACGTCGTACCGTCGCTGGAGGCTGCCAAAGTTCGAGAGGAGCCCACCTTCGCTTGCACCATCGCGAAGCGCCCCTACCCATACCGGCGGTGACCGCCGCCCTCCCCTCATTTTCCAGAAAACGACCTCGAACGTCGGGATTGTAGGTTCTCTAGCAGCCGCCTCAGGCCACTAATGGCCGTGAAATTTGGATAACAGCTCCCCTACTCCACCTTCTTCATTTTTTCAGTTGGACCCATCACCTATCGTCGACCACATTGGCATAAAAAATTGAAAAGAGCTTCACTGCTCCATGAAACTTATGTTCTCCGATCATCTAAGAATCGCCGCCACCTCATGCCATTTTAGCTCGAAACCCCAACCACAAAATTGTACCCTGGTCTCCTACCTCCAACTTCCTAGTTGGGCACTTTGTCTAACTCTCGACGGTTTGGCCATGAATCACCAAAATCCGAAACTACCATGTTCACCTTAGATCTGAAATTCGGGAGAACTCCAACACCCGTTCGCACCAAAATTTTTACATTAAGTAGCCTTCACTCATTCATGTGGAAGATAAAAATTAAAACAAAGAGGAGGACTAAACTGCAAAATACACAAGGTTGAAATGGTTTGGGCTTGGGGGTGGAGATGGGGTATACTTATAGGGTAGATGTTATCTGGTAGGAGAAACTTCGGATAATTAGTTTATAAATTTATATTGACGCTATCTATTTTTTTCGTTTAAAAATTCGCACATGTACATATGAACACTGTCCAGGGTGAAAATTGATACACGCCTAAGGTTTGTCAGTACGACCCTATTGAAACTTGTTTCGTCGAATTACGAGTCTGTTTGCTCAAACGATGCTCGTTCAAGCTTAAATTATTGCATTATTATTACATCGAACGGTTTATCTGGCATGGTCACGTACTAACTTGTTTGGGGTGAAATTTGGAATCTTACAATAATTTACTATTCCAGATCCAGCAAATTTGGTTTCGTCAAAAACGGATGTCATTTGCATAATGGCTATTTTTAAGGCCTATGTAATATTATAATAATATTATAAAATTCCAAAATTATCCAATTTGATAATAGGTTAATTATTATTATCATATATATCCTAATGGGATTATATATAACTTCTAAGTCAATATTTACTAATTTCAAGTTAAACGACATCCGTATATTATATATAAACTCTGTTTATATATTTAGTAAATCAATAAAATATTAATTAATTCCATAGCGACTATTTAGAAATTTGATTTGGACATAACTTGCAATCTATACAACAAAATGTCGATTTTTCGGTTTCATTAGCAAGACATAGTTAAATAGATCCTATTGTTTCTTGTTTCGGTTCATTCTGACTTATATTGAATTCTATACAATCATTTAAAGTTCAAAAACGTAATATTACGAACTAACACGAACGTTACGAGCTTGTTTTTAATTATATTATAAGTTATTTGTTCCAACTTATTTTAATTCGAGTTATATAGATCCAAATTCGTTATTTCTTAAACTAAATTGTTTTTAAATATTTAATATCTATTAAATATTTCTTACTAAAATCCGGGTCATTACAGAATTGGTCCCGTGTGTCGATTTAATCAACGCCTAAACACTAGGCACTGATTTAATTAGCATGAGAACCAATCCATCCTCAACAGACCTACATTTCACCTCCAACCACTATAAAATAGTCATATTCCATGTACAACATCTATAAAACGGTCATATTCCAACTACAATGGCAATATTTTCATTCTTAAATTACCAACTTCCACACATACGAAATCACGACACAATTTCTCTTCCTTCCTTTCTATTAGTCTTAATATCACAAAAACATAATAATGTCTTCACTTTTTGGAGAATTTTCACATCCGACGATGCCTGAAAGCCATGTTTTCAAAGACATCACCCAGAATGACCAAGCCCATAACGACCAAGCTACTCCTCCGTGCAAACAATCAATCCTTTTATGGACAAGCGAGGAGGACTATGATTTATGCAACATATACTACCATTTTTTATAGGATTCAGTTATAGCCAATGACCAATCAGGCGAGGAGTTCTAGAAAATATAAAGAATACTTTCGACCATAAGCATCCTGAAAGCACACGAACGTTGTCGATGATTCAGGGTTGATTCGGAAAAATAAATCGTCAAATGTAGTTTTAAGAATCACAAGTTCATAAAATAAAGAAAGCAAATTCTAGTGGCATGGGAGGCAAGGATCATTTAGTATGTTTTCTATAATACATATGTTAGTGACGTAATAATTGTTATTTATGAATCTATTCCATTTTTTGTTGGTAGAAACGAATGACAAACGGTAAGTTCAAGAAGTTGTTCGCTTGATAAAATGAGGCAAAAAGACCACATTATTATTAGTTCTTGAAGAGTTGTGAGCTGCTTGCTAGTCAACGAAAATGGAACTCTAATACTTCCAAGAGCCTACGTGACGTTCAAACATATGCAAGGGGAAAGAACAAAGCTTCAAAATCCACTTATTCGTCTAGTCCTAGAGAGTCGTCGAGTAGAGATTCTCCATTTCATAGGAAAACCTACTTGTTGAATTTAGTCAAAGACAAGACGAAGATTATATATCATTAGAATTCAAAGCTACAAAGTGGAAGAAAAGGTTTGATGTTGTCGTGGATGCAAAAGTCAACGTCCTCCTTGAAATACATGAGCATAGACTTCAAGACAGAACTTTGCAAGCTGGGAAGAAAATAGAAGTAATGAGTAGGTTTGCTTATCTGGAACATCAGAAATTTCTAATTCAAATGCAAGAGTTAGCTGTCAGGCAACATCAATAGGCTATGGAACAACAAAGAGAGGAGAAAGAAATAATAGCCAAAGACTTGACTGGAATGGGTGACTATGAGAAGGAGCCATTACAAGAAAATCTACTGTCAGTTGCATAATATAGTTGAGTTTGGTAAATAACTACAACTGTTGCCATAAAAATATAAAATTGAAAAACACAAATGCTGCTACACTGGTCCCAACAACATTTTGGCTGATCTTTTACTTTCCCCGCTCTTTCTTTTCATTCATTAACTCTTCTTCAAGCCAAACCCTGAATTAGTTTCTCTCAAAGCGAAACAATAATGATTCTTTGATGTTGGCTCATTTTCAGCCTTAATGTTCATCCAATCTAACCATCATCCATGTCGCTTATTTCATGGTCACTGCTTGCTTCCCGACAACCAGATTCCACTAATCTATTTGGCTTTGCTATTGGATTTCTTCAGTGAGTATAAGTAATTTTTCCCTTTATTTGATGTTCATCAGTATTGGTTCATTTTTTAAGGACAAATGTATAGGTTCCTTGAGACGACCCGAACTTCCCCATGAAGGAAAGCCCGGATAGAATTGAGAACAAGACAAAATAGAACGCAGACTCATTGTTATTACAACAATTCCATCAGATTACAAGAATATACAAAGTATAAATGAATAAATATACATTCGAATAATATCAGAGATATAAATTACATTTAAATACATCGCAGCGGAAAAACAATACAAAACACAACTAGAAGTAATACACGGATACAGAGCTTTCCGAGCATCGTTCCAGCTGTAAATCAGGATCCTGTGAATATAAATCTGCAAAACCAAAACTACTAGCTGCCCGTGTGGAAAATAGGGGCACCCAGAGTTTAGGTTAAAACAATAAACTCCAAGTCAGTCATGGGACGGGTGTGAGAACTAAAACAGTTATTAATCTTTATTTTAAAGTTCGGTAAATCAAGGGATCACGCCGTATGACACGGAACGGGTTTCCTCCCAAGAATACCAGTGCATAAAACAAACAGAGCAATGCTAAATAAAGAAAAATGAAGCTATTATAAGACCCAGGTCCCATCACACAATGCAACGCAAGCCGGAGGATAGGGTTTTTACCTTATAATAGCCAAAGCATGCTTGATACGTTAAAAACACATTATTTGATACTATTATAAGTGTATAGTGTCAAAGCATTTTCAATCATAAATATCAATCATAGACGGCATGGGTACCATATATCATGTCTCCATACTAGTTCTACAATTAAAACCGCAATATCACGTATTGGAAATTGGATTTCCGTCATGAGTCGAGGCAAGGGGCAAGCTCCTCTCCGATTCGAGACACTCTAGCAAATGTCTCAGGACCCCACTAAGATCCTTGGATCTTCAGGGCCGGTCCTCTCTTACTTTTGAGGATTAGTTATTCCTGAGCACACGTTTCCCGGTCCTTACAGACCTATATCCGAGGCACCTCACATTCCAACAACCACACAGGTGAAAAGTATATAAATGTCAGAGCTGGTAGGTCACTGACACCACCCTAGCTAGAAAGAAACGTCATGCTCTCCCTGCAGTCACTATCCCGTTTTTGACTCATACCGAGGTGTAAGGCTCGCGAATTCACGTTATACACAAAGCTGCGCCACACAGGTCGTGCTTTGATCATCAACCACAAGACTTTGCTTTTCAACAGAAGCCTTGATCAGTTGCCACTTACGCGTGCCACACTGGCAATTCACTCCATGCGACTGATGTCCATCGATATACAACCTCTGAGCTCATACGTCTCAGAGAAGGGCGTTAAGCAAGATAATAAATTCTCCGCCGCCAAACAGATGTATATTTAATAGAGATCAATCAGCACAGAATAAAATCCAATGTCAGACACACAATCCATTTACAAGTTCGTTCTGGGTTTGAACGAAACCGGAGGCACTTTCCTCGCATATCCATCCATCTCCAAGTACGTCTGGACAATCACCAACTGTTTCCCTCATCTAGGGTGTACAGTCCATTCAAGATCATCAGTAATCACCCAAACGATGTGAAGACTTCCGGTCTTCTACCACCGTCTTCATCTTCGACATCTCGTCGAATCGGTTATTCAAAATGGGTATAAACCCGGCCTTTCTGAATAACCCACGTATATGTTAAACAAATGTTGCATAAACACAACAAACGCCTTATTCCAATTCAGAATATTCTTTTATTCACAAAATCACATTCTTAGGGAACGGTTCCCATTAATTTTATCAAAGATAAATCCTTCTAAATTTATTCTTTAATCTTCCTCTGGATATCATTTCAAACCATATTATGGTTTTCCAAACTAGTCGGGATTAGCGAACCACATCGAAGTAATTATTTATTTTATTTCCCAATCCCAACCTATTCATCCCCTGGAGCAAAACTGGTAATACTGCATATCTAACACCACGGTGTTATCGGTAAATATTAATTACCATTTCACGTTCAAATCTAATTAAAGATTTAACTATTGCTTTGGAGCAGAACTGGTGGTACTCCATTCTCGATCACTTTTCAGATTTGACAATTTAAATTATCAATTCGCTTTTCAATCTAATTAAAGATTCATTAAAACTCCACTTAGTTTTAATCTTCTTCAAAAATCAACATCCTGCCTTTAACTGGGTTAAAGAACCAATGTCATCTAAAACTCGATTCACGATAAACCCAAATCATATTTGATATTAAATACAAGGCTCTGAATAGAAAATAGTTCGGCTTATATTCAATATCAAATTCTGAAACCAACAAATATTGTATTGGAAATAACGATATGAATATATCTTTAAAATTCCCATAACAATATCTATATAATCACGGAATCCAATATCGAAATATTCCGAAGATAATTTCGACTCAACTCCAGTCCAATTCACATATTAGGAATATTGATTATTTTTAAAATCACTTTCAAATTCAATTTATTTATTTCCAAAAATAAATTGATTTTAATTCTAGCTCAAAACTAGTTCATTTCGACAAAAATATATTTTTATCCTTTCAGATGTGGAATTTTTCATCCCAGTTCTTTCTAATTCACATATTATGATTTTACACAAATTATTAATATTTTTAATAATTTTATCAAGGCCCGTACAGTCGATTTCCATCAACGGCCATCGAACTACACTTACAGCGACCTTTTCCAAATTTGATTTGGACATAATTCCAAATCCAACCGTTAGATTTCAAATTTCTAAGATTCATTGGAAAGATCTTTTCGATACGAACCCAACGGTTCCGGTTTTAGGAGAATCCGACGGTCGGATCTCCCATAACGTCAATTCGAAGTCAATGGTCGAAATTCACGAACTGTCGTGGCGCGGCGCGTTCTATTCAGGCCATTATATATATAATATATATATTATATATATTTCGTCGATTTCCTTTTAAAACGTATTTTATAAATAGTTTTAAATTCGTTTTCAAAACAATTTCAACTCTATATTCAATTTCAAATCAAAATTGAATATTTCACATCATTACTATATAAATGATAATATTTTCAAAACGTTATATTTTGAAATCACTTCTTTTCTATATTCATTATAAAAACGAATATAATCGATATAACTATCGTCCACGTCAAAATGGCGCAACTCTAATCAACACCGCTTTATATATTTCAATAAATTCGTTATTCTATTCAACAAATGAATATTTATTCCATTCAACACATGAATCTATATTTTTTCCAACACACGACTAATCTCAACACATGAGTACTGTCAACACACGACTATTTTTGTTATGTAATATATTTTATAAAATTTTGGTATCTATCGTTTGATTTTCAATTAGACTCCAACCGTAAAGTTGTTCTAATTTTAAATATGATAAAGATGTAAATTTTATTATTAAAATGTTTTACTCAACACATAAATAGTTCCAACACATGAACATCATCAATACATGGCTATTTTTATATTCAACACATGAATTTTCTTTTATAATATTCATTATTTTCCCGATTGGAATGAGGCCCAATCAATTACCATATAACGTTAATTATATGGATTTCATACGACACATGTATATAATAGCAACGATAAACAATCAACCATCATCCAAAGTGCACCAAACAACTGCATAAGCATCAAATATAAATAATTAACGCTTACACAGCCTGTCGACCGATCGATCGACATACAATTAAATAATTGGGATTAGTGTACGCCAAATATCATCCCAACACCCGTGTGGGGTTTCAAATCAACAAACATATATTTTTTATTTGTGCAGTTGGACGATGTGTAAAATTTATCATCCCAATCAATATCAGTCAAATCAGTGTATATAAACAAATCGGTCGATTTGTTTATAAATATTTATTTATTCACATTCACGTTAAAATTATATTTTTAACGATAATTAATTTATTTCAACTATCTACATTTTATTATCGCTTTCACATCAACATCACAAACAATTTCACAACACATCAAACAAGCATACAAGCCGTCCATGGTCTGTGGACGACGGGTGTCGGGTGCTGCTAAGCACCGTCTGCATCCTAGTATATATATATATATAACTAGAAAAAGAAATTTAAAGTGAGAAGTTATCACCAAAGCTATCCCAACTCCATGACTCTTCTAATGTAGGGAATCATCATTGTTCTCGCCTTTTGTCACTTTCGTTGCCCGTAGCCACTACATATATAAAAATCAAATTTTTATATTGTTGCTATGTATATAAAAATCATATTTTTATAATTACTCCATATGGATAAAAATTCTATTTTTACATCGCTATTATATAGATAAAAATTCTATTTTTACATCGCTACTATATAGATAAAAATTCTATTTTTACATCGCTACTATATAGATAAAAATTCTATTTTTACATCGCTACTATATAGATAAAATTTTTATTTTTATATCGATGTTCCTATAATAAAGATTATATTTTTATACTTCTACAATATAAAAGATTATATTTTTCTTCTTCTACAATATAAAAGATTATATTTTTCTTAGAGTAAACATCTAATCTTTATCGATTTTAAAAATCTAAACTTTCTATAACTAACAACCTCGTCTTTCTATATAAAAAAATCAGTTATTTTCTTTTATAAAAATCAGCTCTTTTCATACATTCAAAATATAAAAATTCCATTTTTATTACCTTGAAATTGCTTTATCTATAAATAAATAAAAAAGAAATAAAACAAAAATAAATCACCATAAATAAAAAGAAAGAAAGAGGCTCACTTTGTTTTAAGGAAGGAAGGGGGGCTGTGGGCTTTCGAATCAGAAGGGAAAGGAGGAGAGGAAGGTGCGGAGGAGGGGGAGGCGGAAGAAGAAGCAGCGGAGGCGGCAGCAGCAGGAGGCGGCGAGGAAGGCTAGGGCGTGGGGATGAAATCGAAGGGAAGAAGGAGGAAGAAGGAGAAGAAGCGGAGGAGGGAGGAGAAGGGGAAGAAGGGGGTGAGGGTGGCGCCATCCACGGCGGCGCGGTGGCGGCTCCGTCGGCTAGGGCACAACCCCTTTTTCCTTTTTTTTATTTTAAACTGAAAAGTGTCGGGGGAGGAAGAGAGAAGGTATGGGGTGGAGGGTGGTTAAATAATTTTATATTATTTTATTTTATTTTTATTTCAAATATGTTGACTTTTCATTCGACCTCCAAATGAGATCCACCGCCTATCGTCCCTAGCATTTTACCCCCATTCCGAACACAATGGGATATGTTTCGTAAGCCAGTTCGGCCGTAAAGATCAGTTTCCCTCAAAATCAACATATAACTCTATATATTGAATTTGAATGCGCATTTCAATTTACTGGGGCCACATACTAACTCGAAAAATTCTAGAAAAATATTTTCTAGCTTCGTATTGACGATACGGTCCTAACAAAACTAGTTCCGTCGAATTCTGAGACAGCTTGAAAAATGGCCATTTTCCAGTTGATTAAAATCAACTGAAACTAGTCAAACGCGTTTTCCTTTGCCACACTCACATATTGATTCGAAAAATTATGAAAATTGGAATCTAGAAATAATTTGACATCACGGATCCAACAAAACTGGTTTCGTCAAAATCCGAGGTCGTTTGCAAAATGGCTATTTTTAAGGGCCTGAATTCCATAACGACTATTCAGAATTTTCAACTGGACATATCTTTTGATTCTCACTATGAAATTTCAATTTTTCAGATTCGTTGGAAAGATATTCTCAAATAGATTCTAATATTTTTGGTTTCGCTAAAATCTGGTTTATTTTGCACCCGTTACGTTCAATTGAAGTTTGAAATCGAATTATCGAACTACCGTGCCATTTTCAATTCTATTTATAATTATATATAATTATTTATATTCTAACGACGATCTATATAAATATATACGTTCTATTTCTATTCAAAATAATTTGTTGTCGATATTATTTAAAATAATTCATTTTAAATAATCAAAATTCGCTAAAATTGCCAAAATAAAAATTTTAAATTGGCTCGCATTTCCGGGTTGTTACATTCCTGGTGCGTAGGTTATTGAAGAGCATCTTGTCCGGATTTGTATTGTATTTTCTAGAAGTCAAACCCCCAGAGGACATAATGTGATATCGTCTACATAATGCCATCAAATATCACAATTCCAAAAGGATTTTACTTGTATTTATTAGTGGTACTAAAGACTTATTTGCCTAGAAAACTATGGAGATAGGTGATGATGTTCTTGCTACTTATAAAAACCAAGGTGGTTTTGATTTACTTGGCCATACTGTTGATCGGATCAGAACAACCAAACAAGTGAATGCTACTATAACAGATTTCCTTGCTGTAATGATCCAGAATTTTTAACCAATTTAAAATTGGAATTTTAATTACTTAATTTGAATTTGACATACATATATATGGTTTAGAATATTTAATAATTTTGATAAGTTATATGATAGATTTTACTTGAATTATAAATGAGAATGATTATTAATAAGTTTGGATTTATTGATACTATTTGTCGTTACATCGGATTTATCAAACCATAACATGAATTAGTAGCGTTAGAACTAAGTGTTGTCCTTAGTTTTCATAGCATTTTAAAGGAAATGCTACCAATAGATCACTCTCCCTCCTTAAGACAAGTGTAAGGACACTTGTATTTTTGCATGCCTCCTTTCATGCATGGTTTCCACTTGTCTCCTTTTGTGTCTTTACCTCCTTACTCCTCCTTTCCAATATAAATAACTCTTGGCTTCACTTTTTATCATCCATTTTCATTTTTCCTATTTTCCTCCTTCTTAAGCTTATGGCCATGGTTTCCATAAGCTTATGGTCATGGTTTCCATGGCATAAGTCTTCCTCTTTTACACCACCACCTTGCCAAAGTTCGTCATCCTCCTCCTCCTCTTATGATAGAAGAGAGAGAGATATTAGTATATATATTTTGGTGAAGAAGACGTTGCGCCGAAATACTGTCTGATGGTTCGCTCAACTAGGCTCGCCTACCAGGAAATTTGGAAAGTTGTTTGGTGAGAACTCTTTAACCACAATTTATATATTTAATTAGTGCTTAGACAAATTTAAATATAGTGATGAATTATTAGTGGTTAATGATGATTGATTTTTGTTGTGATGGACGATGGATGCATAGTTTTGACCACACACACTATTAAGCGTTAGTGTTATAACACTTGTGCACAGATATGATTTATTTAATCATGTTGATGATGGTTGCTATAGATGTTTAAATGGTTGTTAATGTTGTTTTGCACACACTATGACACAAAAATTATGGTATCACATTGGTGATCGCGACAAATCTCCTTCGTAATTAGAAGCAATATTATTATTGAAATTGAAGGTTAATAATTAGAAAAGACACGTATGTATAAATTCTTATACATTGGTAAAGTTTCTTGAAATGAATAAATAAATACCGGAACATTCTAGGATGACAAAGAGGATAGTGTCTAGCCTTGGGTTTGGAAATAAAGTTTCGTGCTCTTCCTGGCTATCCCTAACTGATCTGACGAATGGGATGGTTAATTTGAATTTAGAAACGAATTGGAATTTGATTTATTAATTAAAAAAAATAAAAGTTGAATTTTAGATCCAAAATAATTTGGAAAGTAAATTTAAATAATTTTAAAAGGGTTATATAAGGATATAATGGTTTTCAAAGATATTTTGAAGTATCGTAGAATAATGGTTATTATGGTCGAAATAGAGCTTGTCGCATAGCGGCAATTTACGTATTTTAGATGCAAACTTTAAATGCTTATAACTTTTGCAATCTAAATCGGATTTCCCTGAAATGGAAAACGTTTGATTTCCATTAACAGGAACTTTCAAATGTGTGAAAGCATATTTTAAAATTCGAGTTATAATTTTCAAGTTATGTTTGAAACCGTTTTGGAAAAGGTCGTTGTAAGAACAATTGTTGACCATAACTATAAACAGCTATTTTTAAATGTTTAAAAATATGGAAAAAAATTGTAAAATTATTACAAATTTTGAAAAAGTTTTTTGAATTGTAAAGTTTAAGTTTGGCTAAGATAAACGATATTTTGATCAAAATAGTAAAGATAACTGTTTTGTAATGCTTTTGTAACACTTTTGAAATGCTATTGTAATGCTTCCTTCGAAAACAATCTATTTTGAAGTTTTAAACCGTAAACTATTTCCTGAACTATAAGTAGTAATTTGTGGAATGTTTTCAAAGTTTTAAAAGTATTAGAAATATTTTATATGGACTTAAATTGATATTAATATGAGTTTTCAATTTTAAATAATTGGATATGGTTGGAGATAAATCTTTGGATGTTTGATAATAATTCGATAGATGATGACTCTTACTATTTGAGGAATTCAAAAAGTAGTTCATTGTTATTCCGCTTATAGTGTGAGTCGGATACAGAGATTAATATTGAGGATAAGTTGATGGTATTTCTATCCAGATCTAATGTCAAAGAGTTGGATAAATCTTTTAATTAAGATATGGGTTTCCCAATTTGATTGGATAAGTTGGATAAAAATAATCTTCGGATATTTGATATGAAATTCTTTGGTGTAAGGGTATAATATTTGAGGAATTTGGAAGATATTATAATTATATCGTTATTCCACTTATAGTATTCGTTGATTATGAGAATTGATATCGAATATAAGTAGATACAGTCTCTGTGTAACTTATGTTCAATATTTATTGATTTGGGTTTTGTCGTGAATCATATCTTCAACAATACCGTTCTTGAAACCCAATGAGATTGAGTTGTGGAAATTCATATCGTAAATTGGGATTTAATCAAATCTTTGATTTGAGAAAATTAAAAATAAGAAATTAGGAACCAAGTATAATATTTTAGTTAAAATTATAGAATAGAATGTTGGAAAATCGATTTAATTGGAAACTATGGTTGAAATATGGATTAAAGAATTCTCAAAGGAAACTGGGTTTTGATAACGAGTTATCAAACGGAAAATTAATTAAGGCTTTGGGGCTAGATCATCTTTGATTTAAGGGATGTGTTTTAAAGAAGAAGGGTTAAATATGGATTTTGTTAAAGATAATTTGAGAGTAGGTTTAAAGAAATTTAATTTAACAAAATCTAAGATGGAAGGAGATTTGGTTAAAAGCCAGTGCGTTCCATAATTGTGTTTTAAAAATTACGCTTATTATTTGGGAAGACCGAGATCGTATATATGTCCGAAAACCATTCCAAGTAATAATATGGCGTTGTGGAGCAATTGAAGACGTTGAAGACGGTATTGAAAACCGGGACCCTTCATATCGTAAGGACGACTTGCGGAATGTCTCTAATGGGTAGCTCTCATTTGTAGATGGATTATATATCAGCTACGTGGCAAGAAGCCCAAACGTATGTGAAGGAAATTCGGATTGTTGTTTCATTCAGACCCAGAACGGACATTTATGGTGTAACGAACGGGAATTTTCGACTCCGAAATTCAACACAAAACTACCATTTTGACTATTCAGACATTGGAAATACCTGATCATTAATAGAAAGAAGTTAGAGGGTGAGAATAGATAAGATAGAAAATTAGAATAGAAGAAGAAGAAGAACAAAATCAGAGTAAACACAAATCTCACAGCGGAACGAACAAAATATAATATATAACATAACTTTGAAATAAAGCAGTATAATAACATTATCAGAGTACAACACTTACACACAATGGAAATAACAATAGCTATATAATCCTGAAGCTTCGTGCTTCAAGCTCCTCCAAGTATATCTGTAAAAACCTGAACTACTTGACTGCGCGTACAAATTTGGGCACCCAAGAGTTTAGGGGAAACAAAACAAAAATAAATTTTGGGTCAGTCATGGGACTGGTGTGAGTAAACTCAAATCATTTGGTTTAACATATCAAAATCCTTTTCAAAAGAAAAGATAATCGTAAGACCGATCCACACATAAAAACGGACGGTTTTTACCTTACGATAACTGAAAACACTTTCGAAATCAATACTTCTCTGATATTATAATAATGTCTAATCACAAGTAATTAGAATCTAGCAGAACGCTTACATCTCATGTTCCACATATATAGTATACAAACAAAACCGCGGGCGCTTATTGGAGATTGGATTCCAACTATGACAAGGTATGGGACCGCTTGCCGATAATGTTTCTCTAGAGGCAAATACACTGGGTTCAACAAGAACGTCTTGCAACCCGGCCCACACATGACCGACCACTCATTTCACTTGAGCGTATCGAATGTATATTACCAACGGTTGGGAGCTACCCACCGTCTTCCCGAAAAGGGACAGACCCGAATAGACAAAAGAATGAATTGGATTTTCTCTAGATAAGTGATATACACCCTAATGGGAGCGACCCACTTAGCCACGCAGCCTGCCCGATTTCTGTCATTTCCCGGTTGATGAGGCTTGAGGTCATTACGTATCTTTTGAAACACTTGACCACCATTCACTTTGAATGCCACATCGTCATACCCGTCAAATCACAAATTGATTTCTTCAAAAATACCACGGGTATGAAGCTAAGAGAAATGAATTCCTCCGCCACCAAATGTAAGTACATTTGAAGAGATCAACTTACGCGATCCGTTAGATATACTCCGTCAGACATTCGTCCATTCACATTTGTGCTGGGACTGGACAAACCGAAGGCACTATTCTGTAAACAGGATAGCCCTTGCATAACTCCGTCTTCAATATTTGATCGCAACGCTAACGTCCATACAGAGTGGTTTTCAGATAATGCATCTGATCCCGGTCTCTCCATATCGACGACGATAAAATGGTCAAAACTTCGATAGTCGGTGATTTAACTATCAAAGAAAAACAGGTGTGCAACCAACGATATTATTTCCAGATGGAAGTTCTATCGATCAATCAACATTCAACATTTATCTCCTTTAATTTAATTTATCATTAATTTATTCATTTACTCTTTTCTATATACTCAACATTTCTTATTTCCTAAATTTAGGAAATCTACGTCATCAATCATTGGAAAACATTTCCAATCTCTATTTCACGTATCACTATCATTCCAGTATTTCTTCTCATTAACATCTCAATTTCTATGATTAGAAAATATCTCTGATTATGTTTGGAAAATATTTCCAAAATTTATATATCTGATTTCAACAGATGTTTAAAATAAACATCACTAAGCCAATTTAAACCATTATACTCATTAACTAAATTCACTTAATCAATCTTCACTATCGAACCTTACCCATTCCTTAGTTAAAAACGAAGTCAATCAAGTAGGGGTATAATTTACCTCTCAGACCTTAACTGAACAACATTTCTAACGTCGAAATAGACAAAGCTCACCTTTCACATCTTTAACCACTTCCTTATGAAACTCTCGTATTCTTTTCACGAATCTTCTTCTTTTACAAAAATCTCTTGATTATAACAGTAGTGTTATAATTTTTTATTCTGAAATAAAATACTTAAATATAACTTTTCTCTACTAGTTTAAATTAAAAAAAATCTTTATAAGATAAATGAATCATGCTTTAAAAACCGGATAGAAATAGTACTTTCCCCCATTCGATATAATCGAATCCCAATGTATAATCCACTCTCGAATAATCACTATTCGATAACTCTCTTTCGAATAAACTATATTTGATTACTTTCTCTTTCGAATAACTATATTCGATTTAACTCTTTTCCGAATAACCATATTCGATTTATCTTTCTTTCAAATAAACTATATTCGATTAACTATCTCCTTCGCATAACTTATTCAATTTAACTCACTTCTCGAATTAACTATACGCGATAACTCTACTTCGAATAAGTGATATTCGATTAATTCCTTTTTATTAACTCTATTCAATTTACTAATACTTGACTAACTCGAACTTGATTAACTCCATTGAATAACTCTAATTCGATTTAACTCCAATCGATTAACTCTAATTGATTAACCATAATTGGTTAACTCTAACTGATTAACTTTAACTGGTTACTCTAATTTAACTAACTCGACTTATTCAACTCAACTCTAACTTGACTAAATTGACTTGATTAACTCCTATTGAATAACTAATACTTGACTTAACTCCATTCGCTTGACTCTAGATCGCAGAGATCACAATGGTTACGCCTGATTCCCTTAGGAAACATCCGAACGCCGTAGGCTATCTGCAGCCCTGCGAATTACGCTAGTAGTCGTACAAAATGGTAACTCATCTTGAATAACTATATTCAATCAACTCTAATCGAACAACTAATATTCAATTAATTCTAATTTGATTAACTCTATCTAATTAACTCTATGTTTATTCAGTTTCAAATATCGATGTTGAAATCGATTCTTACTTCTCTATATAAGTCTTGACTTATATATTCTATTTATACAATGATAAACATCTTATTTAATTTATAAAATATTATTTATAAATTTATCTTCTTACTTGATCTGTTAAAACAGATTCTATTTAAAACTTTTGCTTTAAATTCATAGCATGTTTTACCTGTGTGCGAAGCACGGGTTTAAATCTTTCAAATGTAAAATTCTCCTTTTATACAATTCTAGTCACTTTTCCAGTATCCCTTTTAAATCAATTTATTTAAAAAATAAATCCCTTTTTTGATAATTCTATTTAATCAATAAAATATTTTCTTTTTATATAAAACCCATTGATTTTATAAGTAATTCCTTTGATAATCTAACTATTCCTTTTTCTATTTGTTTTACTTTACATGCATTTCCCCTTTCATTCAATTTATTTTTCAAATAAATATCCCCTTTCAATTCTATTTGTAAATAGTTACAAATATTTCTTTTTCAATTCTATTTATAAATGTTTTACAGATATTTCTCTTCAATTCTGTCCATTTGATTAACAAATAAGATTTCCTTTTAATCTATTTATTTATAAATAAATATTTCCTTTTTATAAAATCTTTTGATTTTATAAATATTGAAATTTCCTTTTTAACACTCCAGTATTCCTTATGGTATTTTAATGTACCATATAACAATGATCGGTATCACTCCAACATACAAAATCAACAACAAATTTCATATTACATTTATAACACAATATATGAAAACAGTAAAATAAATGTTGAGGAACCTAGTTGGGTCCCTCCGACCTGTTTCCTTGCATCCACAGATGTTAAACAACAAAATTGACATCAATTTCATTTCACTATAAAATATTCTGCTAAACAGAATTAATATTTGATTAACGATTTATATTTATTTCGTTATCTATATTTCAATCAACTGACTAGCAGTTCAACCAAACAGCCAACACACAACAAACAACCATCATGTATAAATTCTAGAAAATATTATATAAAAATATAAACTGAGCAGAGTTAGTGAGATTACTCACATTGGATGGTGATCGTTAAATAACGACAATTGGTCATTGATTTGGTTTAGGCGTTTAATTCCACCATAAATCCAAAGGAGCTTCCATTCACTCCTGGTCAGTTCCTTGGCATAGCCACCGTCCATACGATCCCAACGGATCTTGTTTTACTGAATTCTAATATCATACGAGAGTTTTATGTATTTTTAAAGTTTATCTGCTAATTTAAAACTAAATAAGCAGAAAATTATTATTAAATGGCCCATACCCATTCACTACTGGCCCATTTCCCTCTTTAATCCCAAACCGTGAGTACTTCTTCTTCCCGAATGATTTCCGCTCCTTCTTCAAACCATTAACAGACTTCCCAGCGTCCGTTCTCCCACCACACATCATAATAAATCAAACAAATTCCTCCAAAGCAATCTCCTTCCAAAATTCTACAAACCTATGCCATTTTTGCTCAACTCGCACTCCATCCCTGAGTTGCGATTTCCAGGTTTTCACCGCCTCCTACAGAAATTCCAGCGACACTTCTTACTACGGGTTTTCCCCAAAATTTCCCAATAAGTGCCAAATCATCCGCCGAACACAACTACATAATCCATTAACCCCAATAATTACCACAACCGAAATGATTTCGAATCCTAGATTAATAATGTCAAAAAGCATCGGATGAAAAGGTGTTCGAACACTTCAAATTTGGTATTGGGATGGAGAGCAAGGCTAGAGGACTTCGAATATAGAAGATTTAAGATTTTATGGATTTTAATCGAATTTCTATGGAATTTCAAAGATCCAATTTACTGTTTATTTTTCTCCTGAGACTACGGCGCATGTTTTGACTAGAGGAAAATGAAGACTAGAGTTACAAGGTGTAAACGGGTTTTTATAGGATAGTGTTTATATTTTTTTTCTTCGATTTTATATTATTATTTATGCTATCGCTGCTTATATTTGTGTTTAAAAATTCCTGTAATCACGTACAATACCCAAAAATCACGAAAATTGACATGCAGCTACAGTTCGACATTACGGTCCCAACGAAACTGGTTTCGTCGAATTCCGACTCCGTTTGATCACACATCATATTTTTAACCGTCAAAATACTGACTGGTTTGCACATTAAAAGTCAGTATGGCCACATAATAACTCTAAATATCACGAAACTTGACAACTAATAATAATTTAGTATTGCGGATCCAACAAAATTAGTTTCATCGAAAACGAAGGCCGTTTGCAAAACTGACTATTTTTAAAGCTCTAAATAAACCCTTTTAAATATCAAATATATTTAAAAATAATTAAATTAAATATTTATAAATAAATATTATCGTATATATATATTCAAAATATAATACCATACAGCTCCAGAATATTCCTATATGAATTTCTAGCTCGATATTTCAAATCCCGATTAAATCGATATTCGATTTATAATGAAATTCCTTTTACATATTGTTATAAATTATATATGAATTCCATAACGACTTTTCTAAAATTTTATTTGGACATAAATCAAAATCTACACGACGAAATCCCGATTTTTCTCTTCCACTAGAAAAATATACTTCACCAGCTCCCAGCGTTTCTTGTTTCACAGAAATCCGATTTAAAAAGAACCATGTACATTCAGTTGAAGTTCAAATCGCCAAATAGCGAACTGCCACGCCATTTCAAGCTCGATTTGAATTATATTATAATTATACGTTCAAACTGCCGTTCAAATAATATATTCATTATTCTAATTTAATTCTAAACTGAATTAAATATCACCGATGATCCAATTCACACCATTTTGTGAATTCTACCATTTCTAACTATTTCAGAAATAAAATATATTATTATATGTGAAAACCCGTAACTTCCCCGTAAAGGAAAGCGTCGGATAGTTCGAGAACAAGCCACAACAGAACACATACAAAGAACATTTCATTGTATTTTACAACAGTGCATCAGATTACAAGAATATACAGAGTATAAATGAATATTACACAGAAATATCAGAGATTTAAATTACATTTAAATACATAGCAGTAGAAAATAATACAATACACAACTAGAAGAAGATATACGGATACAAAGCTTTCCGGATATCGTTCCAGCTGTAAACCAGGATCCTGTGAATATAAATCTGCAAAACAAAAACTACTAGCTGCCCGTGTCGAAAAATAGGGGCACCCAGAGTTTAGGTTAAAACAATAAACTCCAGGTCAGTCATGTGACTGGTGTGAGAACTAAAACAGTTATTAATCTTTATTTTAAATCATTAGGTAAATCAAGGGACCACGCCGTATAACACGGAACGGGTTTCCTCCCAAGAATACCAGTGCATAAAACAAACAGCGCAATTCTAAATAAAGAAAAATGAAGCTGTTATAAGACCCAGGTCCCATCACACAATGCAACGCAGCCGAGGATAGGGTTTTCCCTTATAACAGCCAAAGAATGCTTGATATGTTTAAAACAAATCATTTGATACGATTATAAGTGCATAGTGTATAAAACAACTTCAAATCATAAGTATCAATCATAGGCGACATGGGTACCATATATCATGTCGCCATACTAGGCTCTACAAATAAAACCGCAAATGTCACGTATTTGGAAATTGGATTTCCATCTATGAACCGAGGCAAAAGACAGTCCTCAACCGATTCGAGACGCTCTAGCCCGCCCCTCAGGAACAGCCGCAACTGCCCCTTGGATCGTCAGGGCCGGTCCACCGATGTGGATTATTATGCCTGAACACTACGTTTCCCCACCCTATGGGGTGTAAGTCTGGTCCGTCCGCCGACCAGAATGCATCGGTCGAAACCGATATAACCGAGGCGCCTCGCAACAGCAACAACCACATAAGTCAAACTCGTCAGGGCGTGTAAAACCACTGACGCCACTTCTAACTAGAAAGAAACGCAAGTCCTCCCTGAGGTCCGTCTCCCGTTTTTGGTTCATACCGGGTGTGAAACACGCGAGGTAAACGTTACACAAAGCTACGCCACAAAGTCCGTGCTTTGATCATCACCACAAGACTTTGCTTTTCAACAGAAGCCTCGATCAATTGCCACTTAGGCATGCCACACAGGCAATTCACTCCATGCGTTTGATATCCATCAATATATAACCCCTGAGCTCGTACGTCTCAGAGAAGGGCGTTAAGCAAGAGAATAAATTCTCCGCCGCCAAACAGATATATATTTAATAGAAATCAATCACACAGACTAAAATCCAATGTCAGACACACAGTCCATTTACAAGTCCGTTCTGGGGCTGAACGAAACCGGAGGCATCTAGTACCCCGCAAATCCATCGATCTCCAAGTACGTCTGGACGATCACCAACTGTTTCCATCTTCTTGGGTGTACAGCCCAATCAAGATCATCAGTAATCACCCCAAACGACGTGAAGACTTCTGGTCTTCGACCACCGTCTTCATCTTCGACACCACGTCGAATCAGTTGTTCAGAATGGGATAAACCCGGTCTTTCTGAATAACTCGCGTATATATTATAAAAGTGTTACACAAAATCCGGTAGGCTTTGCAACCATCCCTTCATCCCCCAAGCAGCAGGTAAAACCCACCGTGGCTCTCACATGGTCCCCCAGTTACTTGTTTTACGGCAACCCTCTCGAGTCTCGCGCCCACTGGCGAACCAACCCCCACCACAAGGGACATGTAGGGGTAAGAGTCTCCCGTTCGCCACCAAACTGCGAAGCGAGAACCCCCTATCACGACTGCAACAAGAACTGGTGATACTCCATTCTCGATCTTTTCAATCTATTTAAAGATTCATTAAAACTCCACTTAGTTTTAATCTTTAACTGGGTTAAAGAATCTGTGTCATTTAAAACACGGTTCACGATAAACCCAAAGTCACATTCATTAATTATCGGGTTAAAGAACGAGTGTTATTTAAAACACTGTTCACGATAAACCCAAAAATCAATATCAATTCAATTCCAATTAAATATTATTTAATTGGTACACTTCATTAAATCTAAATGAAAAGATTTAATCATTTCTCAACTGGGTTCAAGAACAGTGTTAGTGAGGACACCATTCACGACAAACCCAAATCACATTCGATATTCAATACAAGGCTCTGAATAGAAAATATATCGGCTTATATTCAATATCGAATTCTACGACTAACAAATGCCGTATTGGAAATAACGATATAAATATATATCTTTCAAATTACCATAACAACACCTGTATAATCACGAATTCCAACATCGAAATATTCCGAAGACAATTTAGATTCAAATCCCCTCCAATGCAATCATTGGATATTCTGGTTATTTTCAAAACCCTTTCAAATTCAATTTATTTATTTAAAAATAAATAGAATTATAATTCTAGTTCAAAACTAGTTCATTTCGATAAAAATCTATTTTTACCTTTTCAAATATGGAGTTTTTCATCCCAATCCTTTCTAAATCATTTCCTATGATTTTACACAAATTATTACTATTTTTAATAATTTTATCAAGGCCTGTACAGTCGATTTCCACCAATGGCCATCGAACTGCACTTACAGCGACCTTTTTCAAATTTGATTTGGACGTATCTCCAAATCCAACCGTTAGATTTCAAATTTCTAATATTCGTTAGAAAGCTCTTTTCGATACGAACCCAACGGTTCTGGTTTTAGGAGAATCCGATGGTCGGATCTCCCGTAATGTCCATTTGAAAGGAATGGTCGAAATTCACGAACTGCCGCGGCGCGGCGCGTTCTCTTCAGGCCATTATATTATATATATAATATATATAATATATATTTCGTCGATTTCTATTTAAAACGAATTATATAAATAGTTTTAAAATTCGTTTCAAAATCTATTTCAACTTCCATTTCAATTCAAAGCAAAATTGAATTCTTCTTTATAAATTCGTTTCAAAATTCATTTCTATTCAATTCAAATTTCAATTCAATTTGAATTCATTTCCATTTGCTTTCAATTCAATTTGAATTCGTTTTCAATTCAATTCATTTCGAAATCGTTTTCAATTCAATTCATTTCGAAATCGTTTTCAATTCAGTTCATTTCGAAATCGTTTTCAATTCAATTCATTTCGAAATCGTTTTCAATTCAATTCATTTCGAAATCGTTTTCAATTCAATTCATTTCAAAATCGTTTTCAATTTACTTTGAATTCGTTTTCAATTCACTTCATTTCGAAATCGTTTTCAATTCACTTCATTTCGAAATCGTTTTCAATTCACTTTGAATTCGTTTTCAATTCACTTCATTTCGAAATCGTTTTCAATTCACTTTGAATTCGTTTTCAATTCAATTCATTTCGAAATCGTTTTCAATTCACTTTGAATTCGTTTTCAATTCAATTCATTTCGAAATCGTTTTATATTCAATTCATTTCGAAATCGATATAAATATCGTTCACGTCAAAATGGCGTCAATCTAATCAACATGGCTTCATATATTGATATTTTCAAATATTCCATTTCAAATATTTCTATTTCAAATATTTCTATTTTAAAACTGGAATGAGGCCCAATCAATTACCATATAAAGTTAATTATATGGATTTTCATACAACACATGTATAATAGCATTGAAAAATAATCAACCATCAACCAAAGTGCACTACACTGTATAAGCATCAAATATAGATATCTAACGCTTATAACAGCCTGTCAATCGATCGATCGACATATTTAATCAATCAGGATGAGTGAACTTCAAATTTCATCCCAACACCCGTGTGGGGTTTCAAACAATCAAACACATATTTTATTTGTGCTGTTGGGCGATGTGTAAAATTTATCGACCCAATCAATGTCCTTCAAATAGGTGTACATAAACAAACCGTCGGGTTTGTAAATGAATATTTATTTTATTCACTTCACGTTAAAAATTATATTTTTAACGATAAAAACATTTTATTCCAACATATGAATTTCTATTCAGTTCATTCTTTAAATAAAGTGATATTTTTATTTTTCTAACTTATTTTAGAAAATTTCGGTGGCATAACGGCACGATACTAGAAACGGGACGAGGCCTGGCCTTATCCCCGGTCTAGTGAAGGCCCACACCATTCACACATCAATCAAAATCACCAAACAACCAAATTCAAATCAAATCATATAACTAATCTATGCAACCAAACAAACAAGTCCATGGTCTGTGGACGATTGTGTCGGGTGCTACTAAGCACCGTCTGCATCCTAGTATATATATATATATATATATATATATATATATATCTAGTAAAAGAAATTGAAAGGTGAGAAATTCTCACTTTATAGCTATCCTAGCTCCACGGCACTTCTTTTGCAGAATTCTTCGTCGTTCTCGCCTTTTTATCACCTTCGTTGCCCGTATTCACTACATATGTAAAAATCGAATTTTTACTTCGCTATTCAATATATAAAAATTGAATTTTTATTTCGAAGTTCAATATATAAAAATCATATTTTTATTCTACTATGTTGTATAGATAAAAATTATATTTAAAAATCGAATTTTTATTCCGTTATATAGATAAAGATTTTATTTTTATAACGCTATTCTCTATATAAAGATTTCGCCTTTTCTAAAACATGGACTTCGCTTTTTCAAATTTAAAGATTTCATCTTTATAAAAATCTCATTTTTATTTTTCTACACATATAAAGATGACATTTTTAATATCCCGATCATGTAAAAATTATATTTTTAACTCTTTACATAAACAAAAATCATATTTTGACATCACCTATATAGTAAAGACTATATTTTTAATACTTTAAAAGTATAAAAATCATATTTTTAATACTTTAAAAATATAAAAATCATATTTTTAATACTAAATAAAAATCTTATTTTTACTTCATTCAAAATCATACTTTCACATATGAGATTTACAACTAAAGTTCACATTTTTAAAATTCAGTTTTGCAGATAAAACTCTAAAGGAAAATAAAATAAAAACTATGTCATTTATAAGCAAAAATAAAATAAAACCAAGTATTATAATTAAACATTAAATAAAATAACATAGGATAATAAACTTACTGCTCAGATCGGAAGGAAGGGGGGGGTCGGTTGCGTCGGAATCAGCGGGGGGGGGGGGGGGGGGGGAAGCTGTGGGCCACGGCGGACTTCAGTGCGGCGGAGGAGGTCGGTGCTGGGGTTCTGGGAGGATTTGGTCAAGGGGGGGGTTCGGCCTTCAGTCGAGAGGGAGGGGATCTAGTTGGGGGGGGGGGGGAAGCTGACGTCGTGGAGGAGGCAAAGGGCGGAGGGAAGGTCGCGGCCTAGTGGGAGGGGGACGGCGGCGCCTGGCCAGGGCGGCGCGACGACCTACGTTGGGGGGGGGGGGTCGCGATTCCCTGAGCGGCGATTCTCTTTTTTTTTTTTCTTCGAGTTTGACCTGGGAGAGTGAGGGGAGAGAGAGGGTGTAGTGGGTTATATAATAATATATATATATTTAATTTATTTTAAATTCTAAAAGCAACTTTTAATTTCAACTCGAAATCGAACCCACCGCCTGTCGTCCATAGCGTTTTACCCCCATTCCGAACCCAATGGGATATGAATCGCAAGCTGATTTGATCGTTTCGATTAGTTTCCGTTGAATTTACATTTAAATCTCTATATTGAATTTTAAACGTACATTTCAAATTACCGGGGTTGCATACGAACTTTAAAAATTCCAGAAAAATATTTTCTAGCTTCGTATGGGTGATACGGTCCTAACAAAACTAGTTTCGTCGAATTCTGAGACCGTTAGAAAAATGGCCAATTTCCAGTCGATTTAAATTCAACCGAAACTGGTCAAACGCGTTTTCCTTTGCCACGCTCACATATTGATTCGAAAAATTATGAAATTTGAAACTTAGCAATAACTTCACATCCCGGACCCAACAAAACTGGTTTCGTCGAAATCCGAGGTCGTTTGCAAAATGTCCATTTTTAAGGGCCTGAATTCCATAGCGACTATTCAGAATTTTCAACTGGACATATCTTTTGATTCCCGTTATGAAATCTTGATTTTTCGGATTCGTTGGAAAGATATTCACAATTAGATCCCAATGTTTTTGGTTTCACTAAAATCCGGATTGTTTTGCACCTGGTACATTCAATTGAAGTTTGAAATCGAATTATCGAACTACCGCGCCATTTTCAATTCTATTTATAATTATATAAATATTTATATTATAACGACGACGCGTATAATATATACGTTCGCATTATATTCCAAATAAATTTTTCGTCGATTTTATTTAAAATAATTCATTTTAAATAATCAAAATTCGCTAAAATTGCCAAAATAAAAATTTTAAACTGGCCCAGATTTTCGGGTTATTACAATCTCCCCCACTTAAAACTTTTCGTCCCCGAAAAGGAACAAAGTCGAAAGTGGTTTGATCATTCAACTCTACGTTCGATCTGGTTTCCCTTCTCTAACTTTTCAGTTTCTGAGAATTTTCAAAATTTCAAAAATTTGGCTAACACCCTAAATTTTCGAAAAATTTCGCCATAACCTCCCCTGCACCGGGAGCATCGGGGAATTTCAAATAGCTTCCCCGGTCCTTCAGATCTCAAAAAGAAAAAGAAAAAGCCAAGCGGCTAGCCAATAGGCTCATAAAATCATCATCACCCAAACAAAACAGTAAATTATGTAGTAAACATGTACCTATTTGTCGGGCAAACAAATTTTATTCTCTGCTCTAGCCTCCTTGCTATGACCTGTTCAATATAAGTATATGTATATGCAAGCAAATGCGACCAACTTTCAATATAGTTCAATATTTGATTCAGTTAGGCATAATGGTTAAAAATTAGCAAACAAATAAACAAACAACCCAAACATCAATCAATTAGTGAATTAGAGTTTCAAATTCATAATTTTGATATCTATAAAGAAAATCACGTTTTGATGCCAAATCACAACAATGTATTCTAGCTATATTAGTTTTGGTTCTCACACCAGTCTAATGGAAATATATAGAAAATCACACCTTCGAAACTCGAACATAAATGTTGATGATGCGATCGCTATCATCAATATCATCTTCGGGCGACTAGAGTGTGATGCTATATCTATCCAATATATTAAAACTTTGAATATACGTTTGCAAGGCGTATATGCAAATTCTTTATATACCGAATTGTCCAAAATCAATATAAACAAATAATCAAATACGAATAGTTGATTTAAATTTTCAAAACAAAATTTGTTTTCATTTTAAAAATATACTCTTCACACTCGTTCTAGGATACTACTGATCCTATCTCTAACGAGTCATTCTCGTTGGATATTGCTAATCCAGTTTCTGATGAATTCTTTCGTATGGTTCTAATGTGCCTTGTTCTCTGAGCTTTGTAAACCAAAGCTCTGATACCAACTGTGAAAACCCGTAACTTCCCCGTAAAGGAAAGCGTCGGATAGTTCGAGAACAAGCCACAACAGAACACATACAGAAGAACATTTCATTGTATTTTACAATAGTGCATCAGATTACAAGAATATACAGAGTATAAATGAATATTACACAAAAATATCAGAGATTTAAATTACATTTAAATACATAGCAGCGGAAAATAATACAATACACAACTAGAAGAAGATATACGGATACAAAGCTTTCCGGATATCGTTCCAGCTGTAAACTAGGATCCTGTGAATATAAATCTGCAAAACCAAAACTACTAGCTGCCCGTGTCGAAAAATAGGGGCACCCAGAGTTTAGGTTAAAACAATAAACTCCAGGTCAGTCATGTGACTGGTGTGAGAACTAAAACAGTTATTAATCTTTATTTTAAATCATTAGGTAAATCAAGGGACCACGCCGTATAACACGGAACGGGTTTCCTCCCAAGAATACCAGTGCATAAAACAAACAGCGCAATGCTAAATAAAGAAAAATGAAGCTGTTATAAGACCCAGGTCCCATCACACAATGCAACGCAGCCGAGGATAGGGTTTTCCCTTATAACAGCCAAAGAATGCTTGATACGTTTAAAACAAATCATTTGATACGATTATAAGTGCATAGTGTATAAAACAACTTCAAATCATAAGTATCAATCATAGGCGACATGGGTACCATATATCATGTCGCCATACTAGGCTCTACAAATAAAACCGCAAATGTCACGTATTTGGAAATTGGATTTCCATCTATGAACCGAGGCAAAAGATAGTCCTCAACCGATTCGAGACGCTGTAGCCCGCCCCTCAGGAACAGCCGCAACTGCCCCTTGGATCGTCAGGGTCGGTCCACCGATGTGGATTATTATGCCTGAACACTACGTTTCCCCACCCTATGGGGTGTAAGTCTGGTCCGTCCGCCGACCAGAATGCATCGGCCGAAACCGATATAACCGAGGCGCCTCGCAACAGCAACAACCACATAAGTCAAACTCGTCAGGGCGTGTAAAACCACTGACGCCACTTCTAACTAGAAAGAAACGCAAGTCCTCCCTGAGGTCCGTCTCCCGTTTTTGGTTCATACCGGGTGTGAAACACGCGAGGTAAACGTTACACAAAGCTACGCCACAAAGGCCGTGCTTTGATCATCACCACAAGACTTTGCTTTTCAACAGAAGCCTCGATCAATTGCCACTTAGGCATGCCACACAGGCAATTCACTCCATGCGTTTGATATCCATCAATATATAACCCCTGAGCTCGTACGTCTCAGAGAAGGGCGTTAAGCAAGAGAATAAATTCTCCGCCGCCAAACAGATATATATTTAATAGAAATCAATCACACAGACTAAAATCCAATGTCAGACACACAGTCCATTTACAAGTCCGTTCTGGGGCTGAACGAAACCGGAGGCACCTAGTACCCCGCAAATCCATCGATCTCCAAGTACGTCTGGACGATCACCAACTGTTTCCATCTTCTTGGGTGTACAGCCCAATCAAGATCATCAGTAATCACCCCAAACGACGTGAAGACTTCTGGTCTTCGACCACCGTCTTCATCTTCGACACCACGTCGAATCAGTTGTTCAGAATGGGATAAACCCGGTCTTTCTGAATAACTCGCGTATATATTATAAAAGTGTTACACAAAATCCGGTAGGCTTTGCAACCATCCCTTCATCCCCCAAGCAGCAGGTAAAACCCACCGTGGCTCTCACATGGTCCCCCAGTTACTTGTTTTACGGCAACCCTCTCGAGTCTCGCGCCCACTGGCGAACCAACCCCCACC
Source organism: Allium sativum (assembly GCA_030737875.1). Classification (NCBI taxonomy): domain Eukaryota; kingdom Viridiplantae; phylum Streptophyta; class Magnoliopsida; order Asparagales; family Amaryllidaceae; genus Allium; species Allium sativum. The sequence continues at coordinate 1,028,839,638 of CM060909.1, forward strand.
ACAAGGGACATGTAGGGGTAAGAGTCTCCCGTTCGCCACCAAACTGCGAAGCGAGAACCCCATATCACGACTGCAACAAGAACCGGTGATACTCCATTCTCGATCTTTTCAATCTATTTAAAGATTCATTAAAACTCCACTTAGTTTTAATCTTTAACTAGGTTAAAGAATCCGTGTCATTTAAAACACGGTTCACGATAAACCCAAAGTCACATTCATTAATTATCGGGTTAAAGAACGAGTGTTATTTAAAACACTGTTCACGATAAACCCAAAAATCAATATCAATTCAATTCCAATTAAATATTATTTAATTGGTACACTTCATTAAATCTAAATGAAAAGATTTAATCATTTCTCAACTGGGTTCAAGAACAGTGTTAGTGAGGACACCATTCACGACAAACCCAAATCACATTCGATATTCAATACAAGGCTCTGAATAGAAAATATATCGGCTTATATTCAATATCGAATTCTACGACTAACAAATTCCGTATTGGAAATAACGATATAAATATATATCTTTCAAATTACCATAACAACACCTGTATAATCACGAATTCCAACATCGAAATATTCCGAAGACAATTTCGATTCAAATCCCCTCCAATGCAATCATTGGATATTCTGGTTATTTTCAAAACCCTTTCAAATTCAATTTATTTATTTAAAAATAAATAGAATTATAATTCTAGTTCAAAACTAGTTCATTTCGATAAAAATCTATTTTTATCTTTTCAAATATGGAGTTTTTCATCCCAATCCTTTCTAAATCATTTCCTATGATTTTACACAAATTATTACTATTTTTAATAATTTTATCAAGGCCCGTACAGTCGATTTCCACCAATGGCCATCGAACTGCACTTACAGCGACCTTTTTCAAATTTGATTTGGACGTATCTCCAAATCCAACCGTTAGATTTCAAATTTCTAATATTCGTTAGAAAGCTCTTTTCGATACGAACCCAACGTTTCCGGTTTTAGGAGAATCCGACGGTCGGATCTCCCGTATTGTCCATTTGAAATGAATGGTCGAAATTCACGAACTGCCGCGGCGCGGCGCGTTCTATTCAGGCCATTATATTATATATATATAATATATATAATATATATTTCGTCGATTTCTATTTAAAACGAATTATATAAATAGTTTTAAAATTCGTTTCAAAATCTATTTCAACTTCCATTTCAATTCAAAGCAAAATTGAATTCTTCTTTATAAATTCGTTTCAAAATTCATTTCTATTCAATTCAATTTGAATTCATTTCCATTTGCTTTCAATTCAATTTGAATTCGTTTTCAATTCATTTCGAAATCGTTTTCAATTCAATTCATTTCGAAATCGTTTTCAATTCAATTCATTTCGAAATCGTTTTCAATTCAATTCATTTCGAAATCGTTTTCAATTCAATTCATTTCGAAATCGTTTTCAATTCAATTCATTTCGAAATCGTTTTCAATTCAATTCATTTCAAAATCGTTTTCAATTTACTTTGAATTCGTTTTCAATTCACTTCATTTCGAAATCGTTTTCAATTCACTTCATTTCGAAATCGTTTTCAATTCACTTTGAATTCGTTTTCAATTCACTTCATTTCGAAATCGTTTTCAATTCACTTTGAATTCGTTTTCAATTCAATTCATTTCGAAATCGTTTTCAATTCACTTTGAATTCGTTTTCAATTCAATTCATTTCGAAATCGTTTTATATTCAATTCATTTCGAAATCGATATAAATATCGTTCACGTCAAAATGGCGTCAATCTAATCAACACGGCTTCATATATTGATATTTTCAAATATTCCATTTCGAATATTTCTATTTCAAATATTTCTATTTTAAAACTGGAATGAGGCCCAATCAATTACCATATAAAGTTAATTATATGGATTTTCATACAACACATGTATAATAGCATTGAAAAATAATCAACCATCAACCAAAGTGCACTACACTGTATAAGCATCAAATATAGATATCTAACGCTTATAACAGCCTGTCAATCGATCGATCGACATATTTAATCAATCAGGATGAGTGAACTTCAAATTTCATCCCAACACCCGTGTGGGGTTTCAAACAATCAAACACATATTTTATTTGTGTTGTTGGGCGATGTGTAAAATTTATCGACCCAATCAATGTCCTTCAAATAGGTGTACATAAACAAACCGTCGGGTTTATAAATGAATATTTATTTTATTCACTTCACGTTAAAAATTATATTTTTAACGATAAAAACATTTTATTCCAACAAATGAATTTCTATTCAGTTCATTCTTTAAATAAAGTGATATTTTTATTTTTCTAACTTATTTTAGAAAATTTCGGCGGCATAACGGCACGATACTAGAAACGGGACGAGGCCTGGCCTTATCCCCGGTCTAGTGAAGGCCCACACCATTCACACATCAATCAAAATCACCAAACAACCAAATTCAAATCAAATCATATAACTAATCTATGCAACCAAACAAACAAGTCCATGGTCTGTGGACGATTATGTCGCGTGCTACTAAGCACCGTCTGCATCCTAGTATATATATATATATATATATATATATATATGTATATATATATATATATATCTAGTAAAAGAAATTGAAAGGTGAGAAATTCTCACTTTATAGCTATCCTAGCTCCACGGCACTTCTTTTGCAGAATTCTTCGTCGTTCTCGCCTTTTTATCACCTTCGTTGCCCGTATTCACTACATATGTAAAAATCGAATTTTTACTTCGCTATTCAATATATAAAAATTGAATTTTTATTTCGAAGTTCAATATATAAAAATCATATTTTTATTCTACTATGTTGTATAGATAAAAATTATATTTAAAAATCGAATTTTTATTCCGTTATATAGATAAAGATTTTATTTTTATAACGCTATTCTCTATATAAAGATTTCGCCTTTTCTAAAACATGGACTTCGCTTTTTCAAATTTAAAGATTTCATCTTTATAAAAATCTCATTTTTATTTTTCTACACATATAAAGATGACATTTTTAATATCCCGATCATGTAAAAATTATATTTTTAACTCTTTACATAAACAAAAATCATATTTTGACATCACCTATATAGTAAAGACTATATTTTTAATACTTTAAAAATATAAAAATCATATTTTTAATACTTTAAAAATATAAAAATCATATTTTTAATACTAAATAAAAATCTTATTTTTACTTCATTCAAAATCATACTTTCACATATGAGATTTACAACTAAAGTTCACATTTTTAAAATTCAGTTTTGCAGATAAAACTCTAAAGGAAAATAAAATAAAAACTATGTCATTTATAAGCAAAAATAAAATAAAACCAAGTATTATAATTAAACATTAAATAAAATAACATAGGATAATAAACTTACTGCTCAGATCGGAAGGAAGGGGGGTCGGTTGCGTCGGAATCAGCGGGGGGGGGGGGGGGGGGGGGAAGCTGTGGGCCACGGCGGACTTCAGTGCGGCGGAGGAGGTCGGTGCTGGGGTTCTGGGAGGATTTGGTCAAGGGGGGGGGGGTTCGGCCTTCAGTCGAGAGGGAGGGGATCGAGTTGGGGGGGGGGGAAAGCTGACGTCGCGGAGGAGGCCAAGGGCGGAGGGAAGGTCGCGGCCTAGTGGGAGGGGGACGGCGGCGCCTGGCCAGGGCGGCGCGACGACCTACGTTGGGGGGGGTCGCGATTCCCTGAGCGGCGATTCTTTCTTTTTTTTTTCTTCGAGTTTGACCTGGGAGAGTGAGGGGAGAGAGAGGGTGTAGTGGGTTATATAATAATATATATATATTTAATTTATTTTAAATTCTAAAAGCAACTTTTAATTTCAACTCGAAATCGAACCCACCGCCTGTCGTCCATAGCGTTTTACCCCCATTCCGAACCCAATGGGATATGAATCGCAAGCTGATTTGATCTTTTCGATTAGTTTCCGTTGAATTTACATTTAAATTTCTATATTGAATTTTAAACGTACATTTCAAATTACCGGGGTTGCATACGAACTTTAAAAATTCCAGAAAAATATTTTCTAGCTTCGTATGGGTGATACGGTCCTAACAAAACTAGTTTCGTCGAATTCTGAGACCGTTAGAAAAATGGCCAATTTCCAGTCGATTTAAATTCAACCGAAACTGGTCAAACGCGTTTTCCTTTGCCACGCTCACATATTGATTCGAAAAATTATGAAATTTGAAACTTAGCAATAACTTCACATCCCGGACCCAACAAAACTGGTTTCGTCGAAATCCGAGGTCGTTTGCAAAATGTCCATTTTTAAGGGCTTGAATTCCATAGCGACTATTCAGAATTTTCAACTGGACATATCTTTTGATTCCCGTTATGAAATCTTGATTTTTCGGATTCGTTGGAAAGATATTCACAATTAGATCCCAATGTTTTTGGTTTCACTAAAATCCGGATTGTTTTGCACCCGGTACATTCAATTGAAGTTTGAAATCGAATTATCGAACTACCGCGCCATTTTCAATTCTATTTATAATTATATAAATATTTATATTATAACGACGACGCGTATAATATATACGTTCGCATTATATTCAAAATAAATTTTTCGTCGATTTTATTTAAAATAATTCATTTTAAATAATCAAAATTCGCTAAAATTGCCAAAATAAAAATTTTAAACTGGCCCAGATTTTCGGGTTATTACAATATATTATTTATTTATTTTAATTAATATTCAATATTATTTAATTAAATAACCATTTAATTCCCTAAATCACTATTTAAATAATTAAATAGATTAATTATATCGCTGAAAAATGCGGGTCGTTACATTCTTCCCCACTTAAAATAATTTCGTCCTCGAAATTGCCTAGGTAGGAAACAATCCCCATTTAGCTGGGTTAAAATTATTTGTTTACTTCCTAACTTCAGTTTCAACTATACATATAAACTTCAATTAAAATATTAATAAATTCTTACTAATGGAAATTTCCAAAAATCCTGAAAATTTTCTAACACCTTAGGTAGTGTTTGGTTTACCATTTTAAGTTTTGGGTTTTCGTCCATACAAAAATGTGCACAACGCATGTAAATTATGGAAAACAACAATTTTAGAAAACAAAGTTAACACACAAAATAAAAAACAACTTTTATCCATTTTTCATGTTTTAAGAAATGAGAGAAATATGGAGACCAAATCCTCATTTCATGATTGCTACATCCCCTCCGCGGTCCCCTCCATCTTGCTTTCATTCTACCATTCCTCCTTCTACACCTTTAAAGTTTCGTAATTAATTTTGAAAACTAAAAACCCAAAACTCATTTTTAACCAAACACACCCTTAACTTTTCGAAAATTTTTGCCAACACCTCCTTTGTACTGGTCAATAACTCAAACTCCAACTCGCCTCTCCAGGCCTTCTCCAATCCAAAAGAAAATCAAATAGCAAAGCGGCTTGCCAAATCGGCCCATAAATCACCAAATCCATAAAAATAATCGTGTACCTTTTTGTCGGGCATATCATTAAATCCTTTTATTCTACTGCCAATTCAGCATATACCAAAGTCATCCTAATCAATCTCTGATCAATTTATCCTCAACACAGCTATTCGCTTAAACAAGCCAATTACCATTTCAAACTCAAGTTCCATTCTCGATTCCAAATTCCTAACTCACCAATCCAATACCATTTCAGATTCTATCTCACAACTCAAAATCTTATTTTTACTTCATATATTATATTCCAATTAAATTTCCAGTTAATTGGTTTCAATTCAATTCATATTTGCTTTCACTGATTCCTGTTTAAATTTGTTTTTAATTCAGACAATCTTTTCCTAGGAGTTATGAATAACTTTGCTTTTCACAAAAAATCAAATATTTCCCTTTCGAGATTCAAAACAACTTTTTTTCCTCAAAACAATTCAACATCAAATCTTAGTAGTAATTCGTCACTTAGGACTCAAAAATGAACACTGGTGATGTGGCCAGCATCATCAGAGTTATTTCCCAGTGATCGAAGTGAGTTCAATACTATACCACTTTTCAAAACACATATTTAAACATTTCCATTCTGAAATCCATTTCAAATAACCTTCCAAGGTTTGTAAAACAAAATTTAAAATTTCCCAAGATCTTAAAATTTTCTTATATTTAACTCAAATCCATTTATGAACACTTTCCCAGTTTTCAGAATTTTAATTCCAATTCTGATTTAATTCATATTTAATTAATCTTCTTTTATATATTGCGAACTCAATTTGGTTATTTATATAACCAATTTCATTATAATCAACCAACACATCCAACATACTATAATCATTCGAATATAAATATTTTCTTTATATCGAAATATACTTTGGGTAAAATTATCTCATTTACCGTCTTTCAAAACATATTGTGTCGGTTTATCGTATTCAAGTGTTTGTTAACGCCTATCGATACAGTGGATCAAACTGATCGACCAGAATTCACAAACTACTCAACCAATAAATCTCCACAATATAAAACAATTTTATAAAATCTACAAATACGTTCACTCATATATATACACTCAAACTCAATCAAGGGCATTACTAACCCTATCTCTACTGAGTCATGACACAGAGCCAAGGTACTCACTTAACCCTCAGCTCTGATACCACTGTAACGAACTGGAATTTTCGACTCCGAAATTCAACACAAAACTACCATGTTGACTATTTAGACATTGGAAATACCTGATCATTAATAGAAAGAAGTTAGAGGGTGAGAATAGATAAGATAGAAAATTAGAATAGAAGAAGAAGAAGAACACAATCAGAGTAAACACGAATCTCACAGCGGAACGAACAAAATATAATATATAACATAACTTTGAAATAAAACAGTATAATAACATTATCAGAGTACAACACTTACACACAGCGGAAATAACAATAGCTATATAATCCTGAAGCCTCATGCTTCAAGCTCCTCCAAGTATATCTGTAAATACCTGAACTACTTGACTTCCCGTACAAATTTGGGCACCCAAGAGTTTAGGGGAAACAAAAAAATAATAAACTCTGGGTTAGTCATGTGACTGGTGTGAGTAAACTCAAATCATTTGGTTTAACTTATCAAAATCCTTATCAAAAGAAAAGATAATCGTAAGACCGATCCACACATAAACACGAACGGTTTTTACCTTACGATAACCCAAAACACTTTTGAAATCAATACTTCTCTGATATTATAATAATGTCTAATCACAAGTAATTAGAATCTAGCAGAACGCTTACATCTCACGTTCCACATATATAGTATACAAACAAAACCACGGGCGCTTATTGGAGAGTGGATTCCAACTATGACAAGATATGGGACCACTTTCCGATAGTGTATCTCTAGAGGCAAATACACTGGGTTCAACAAGAACGTCTTGCAACTCGGCCCACACATGATCGACCACTCGTTTCACTTGAGTGTATCGAATGTATATCACCAACGGTTGGGAGCTACCCACTGTCTTCCTAAAAAGGGACAGCATCGAATAGACAAAAGAATGAATTCGATTTTCTCTAGATAGGTGATATACACCCTAATGGGAGCGAACCACTTAGCCATGTTGCCTGCTCGATTTCTGTCATTTCCCGGTTGATGAGGCTTGAGGTCATTACGTATCTTTTGAAACACTTGACCACCATTCACTTTGAATGGTCATACCCGTCAAATCACAAATTGATTTCTTCAAAAATACCACGGGTATAAAGCTAAGAGAAACGAATTCCTCCGCCACCAAACGTAAGTATGTTTGAAGAGATCAACTTACGGGATCCGTTAGATATACTCCGTCAGACATTCGTCCATTCACGTTTGTCGTGGGACTGAACAAACCGAAGCCACTATTCTGTAAACAGGATAGGCCTTGCATAACTCCGTCTTTAATATTTGATCGCAACGCTAACGTCCATACAGAGTGGTTTTCAGATAATGCATCTGATCCCAGTCTCTCCGTATCGACGACGATAAAATGGTCAAAACTTCGATAGTCGGTGATTTAACTATCAAAGAAAAACAGGTGTGCGACCAACGATATTATTTCCAGATGGAAATTCTATCGATCAATCAACATTCAACATTTATCTCCTTTAATTTAATTTATCATTAATTTATTCATTTACTCTTTTCTATATACTCAACATTTCTTATTTCCTAAATTTAGGAAATCTACGTCATCAATCATTGGAAAACATTTCCAATCTCTGTTTCATGTATCACTGTCATTCCAGTATTTCTTCTCATTAACATCTCATTTTCTATGATTAGAAGATATCTCTGATTATGTTTGGAAAATATTTCCAAAATTTATACATTTGACTTCAACAGATGTTTAAAATAAATATCACTAAGCCAATTTAAAACATTATACTCATTAACTAATTCACATAATCAATCTTCACTATCGAACCTTACCCATTCCTTAGTTAAAAACGAAGTCAATCAAGTTGGGGTATAATTACCTCTCAGACCTTAACTGAACAACATTTCTAACCTCGAAATAGACAAAGTTCACCTTTCACATCTTTAACCACTTCCTTACGAAACTCTCGTATTCTTTTCATGAATCCCCTTCTTTTACAAAAATCTCTTGATTATAACAACAGTGTTATAATTCTTTATTCTGAAATAAAATATTTAAATATAACTTTTCTCTACTAGTTTAAATAATAAAAATAATTTCTTTATTAGATAAATGATCATGCTATAAAAACCGGAAAGGAATAGTACTTTCCCCCATTCGATATAATCGAATCCCAATGTATAATCCACTCTCTTATAATCACTATTCGATAACTCTCTTTCGAATAAACTATATTCGATTACTTTCTCTTTCGAATAACTATATTCGATTTAACTCTTTTCCGAATAACCATATTCGATTTATCTTTCTTTCGAATAAACGATTAACTATCTCCTTCGCATAACTTATTCAATTTAACTCACTTCTCGAATAAACTATATGCGATAACTCTACTTCGAATAGGTGATATTCGAACAATTCCTTTTTACTAATTCTATTCAATTTACTAATACTTGACTAACTTGAACTTGATTAACTCCATTGAATAACTCTAATTCGATTTAACTCCAATCGATTAAATCTAATTGATTAACCATAACTGGTTAAATTTAACTGATTACTCTAATTTAACTAACTCGACTTATTTAACTCAACTCTAACTTGACTAACTCGACTTGGTTAACTCCTATCGAATAACTAATACTTGACTTAACTCCATTCGCTTGACTCTAGATCGCAGCGATCACAATGGTTACGCCTTATTCCCTCAGGAAACATCCGACCGCCGTAGGCTATCTGCTGCCCTGCGAATTACGCTAGCAGTCGTACGAAATGGTAACTCATCTTGAAAAACTATATTTGATCAACTCTAATTGAACAAATAATATTCAATTAATTCTAATTTGATTAACTCTATCTAATTAACTCTATGTTTATTCAGTATCAAATATCGATGTTGAAATCGATTCTTACTTCTCTATATAAGTCCTGACTTATATATTCTATTTATACAACGATAAACATCTTATTTAATTTATAAAATATTATTTATAAATTTATCTTCTTACTTGATCTGTTAAAACAGATTTCTATTTAAAACTTTTGCTTTAAATTCATAGCAAGTTTTACCCGTGTGCAAAGCACGGGTTTAAATCTTTCAAATGTAAAATTCTCCTTTTATACAATTCTAATCACTTTTCCAGTATCCCTTTTAAGTCAATTTATTTACAAAATAAATCCCTTTTTGATAATTCTATTTAATCAATAAAATATTTTCTTTTTATATAAAACCCATTGATTTTATAAGTAATTCCTTTGATAATCTAACTATTCCTTTTTCTATTTGTTTTACTTTACATGCATTTCCTCTTTCATTCTATTTATTTTTCAAACAAATATCCCCTTTCAATTCTATTTGTAAATAGTTGCAAATATTTCTTTTTCAATTCTATTTATAAATGTTTTACAAATATTTCTCTTCAATTCTGTCCATTTGATTAACAAATAAGTATTCCTTTTTAATCTATTTATTTCTAACTAAATATATCCTTTTTATAAAATATTTTGATTTTATAAATATTGAAATTTCCTTTTTAACACTCCAGTATTCCTTATGGTATTTTAATGTACCATATAACAATGATCGGTATCACTCCAACATACAAAATCAACAACAGATTTCATATCACATCATATAACATAATATATGAAAACAGTAAAATAAATGTTGAGGAACCCAGTTGGGTCCCTCCGACCTGTTTCCTGCATCCACAGATGTTAAACGATAAAATTAACATCAATTTCATTTCACTATGAAATATTCTGCTAAACAGAATCAATATTTGATTAACGATTTATATTTATATCATTATCTATATTTTAATCAACTGACTAGCAGTTCAATCAAGCAGCCAACACACAGCAAACAACCATCATTTATAAATTCTATAAAATATTTTATAAAAATATAAACAGAGCAGAGTTAGTGAGATTACTCACATTGGACGGTGATCGTTAGATAACGATAATTGGTCATTGATTTGGTTCAGGCATTTAATTCCACCATAAATCCAAACGAGCTTCCATTCGCTCCCGATGAGTTCCATGGCGTAGCCACCGGCCATACGATCCCAACGGATCTCATTTTACTGAATTCTGAAATCATACGAGAGAGTTATGTATTTTTAAAGTTTATCTACTAATTTAAAACTAAATAAGCTGGAAATTATTATTAAATGGCCCATACCCATTCACTACTGGCCCATTTCCCTCTTTAAACCCAAACCGTGAGTACTTCTTCTTCCCGAACGATTTCCGCTCCTTCTTCAAGCCATTAACAGACTTCCCGACGTCCGTTTGCCCACCACACATCATAATAAATCAAACAAATTCCTCCAAAGCAATCTCCTTCCAAAACTCGACAAACCCATGCCATTTTTGCTCAACTCGCACTCCATCCCTGAGTCACGATTTCTGGGTTTTCACCGCCTCCTACAGAAATTCCAGCGACACTTCTTACTATGGGTTTTCCCCAGAATTTCCCAATAAGTGCCAAATCATCCGCCGAACACAACTACATACTCCGTTAACCCCAATAATCACCACAACCGAAATGATTTCGAACCCTAGATTAATACTGTCAAAAAGCATCGGATGAAAAGGTGTTCCAACACTTCAAATTTGGTACTGGGATGGAGAGCAAGGCTAGAGGACTACGTATATAGAAGATTTAAGATTTTATGGATTTTAATCGAATTTCTAAGGAATTTCAAAGATCCAATTTACTGTTTATTTTTCTCCTGAGGCTACGGCGCATGTTTTGACTAGGGGAAAATGAAGACTAGGGTTACAAGATGTAAACTGGTTTTTATAGGATAGTGTTTATATTTTTTTATTCGATTTTATATTATTATTTACGCAATCGCTGCTTATATTTTTGTTTAAAAATTCCTGTGATCACGTAGAATACCCAAAAATCACGAAAATTGACATGCAGCTACAGTTCGACATTACGGTCCCAAAGAAAATGGTTTCGTCGAATTCCGACTCCGTTTGATCACACAGCGTATTTTTAACCGTCAAAATACTGATTGGTTTGCACATTAAAAATCGGTACGGCCACACACTAACTCTAAAAATCACGAAACCTGACAACTAACAATAATTTAGTATTGCGGATCCAACAAAATTAGTTTCGTCGAAAACGAAGGTCGTTTGCAAAACTGGCTATTTTTAAAGCTCTAAATAAACCCTTTTAAATATTAAATATATTTAAAAATAATTAAATTAAATATTTATAAATAAATATTATCGTATATATATTCACAATATAATACCATACAGCTCCAGAATATTCCTATACGAATTTCTAGCTCGATATTTCAAATCCCGATTAAATCGATATTCGATTTATAATGAAATTCCTTTTATATATCGTTATAAATTATATATGAATTCCATAGCAACTTTTATGAAATTTGATTTGGACATAAATCAAAATCTACATGACGAAATCCCGATTTTTCTCTTCCACTAGAAAAATATACCTCACAAGCTCCTAGCGTTTCTTGTTTCACAGAAATCCGATTTAAAACGAACCCTGTACATTTAGTTGAAGTTCAAATAGCCAAATAGCGAACTGTCGCGCCATTTCAAGCTCGATTTGAATTATATTATAATTATACATTCAAACTGCCATTCAAATAATATATTCATTGTTCTAATTTAATTCTAAACTGAATTAAATATCACCGATGTTCCAATTCACACCATTTTGTGAATTCTACAATTTCTGACTATTTCAGAAATTAAATATATTATTATATTATTTATTTATTTTAATTAATATTCAATATTATTTAATTAAACGACCATTTAATTCCTTAAATCACTATTTAAATAATTAAATAGATTAATTATATCTCTGAAAAATGCGGGTCTTTACATATCGATTATGTGTTTGACATTGTAATTGACTGCGTAGCACTGATCTCTGTTAAATATATATTTGTTTGGTGGAGGAGAATTTATTCTCTCGCTTAACACCCTTCTCTAAGAAGTATGAGCTTAGATATTATATATCGACACAATTCAGTGATGCGTTGTGAATTTACAATGTGGCATACTTAAGTTATGTGGTGAGCTTTGGATGATCAAAGCATGGCTTATTTAAGCGTAGCTTTGTGTATATCATGATCTCGGCAAGCCTCACACCCCGGTAAATGGCCAAAATAGGAAGAAATGCAACAAGGTTATGGGGTGTAGTCTCCTTCTAGATAAAAGGTGTACTATGGTATGGAGCCCAGGTATTAACCTATGTGGTAAAAGCATCTACTTTTGTTGTTGTTGTTGGCGCGTGCTCGGAAAGGTCGGTAACGACCGGGAGATGACATACTCAGGCATACTCTAAGTTACCCGATTAAGGGTAACCCGACATTGTGTTGGCATGAGGAGCATCACTGTTGATCCTCGGACATCCCTATAGAGGTGTTCAAAATTCGGTTCGGAAGGAAGTTCCTTTGCCTAGTGATTGTTGGAAAACCAATCTCCACTACGAGCTCGTACGATTTTGATTGTATATTGTACGTCAATATAGTATATGGTACCTATGCTGGATAGGATTGATACGTTTACTTTCGGAAAAAAATTCGCACTATATTATAGCATTGAAAGAGGATTTTCACATATCAAGCATTTTTAACTACATAAGGAGAAACCTCGCCCATGTGTGTGTTTGCATTGTGTGTGTGCCACGAGACCTTATGTTAGTTTCATTTTTCAAAAAGTCATTGCAAATTTCTATGCACTGGTATTCACATGGAGTAAATCTATTCCGCATTAGCTGCGTGGTCCGGTGAATTACCTAACTTTAAAACAAACCCTAAAAACAAATGTTTTGAGTTTTCACAACAGTCCCATGACTGACTTGGAGTTTATTGTTCCTACACTAAACTCTAGGTGCCCATAATTTTTACATGGGCAACCTAATAGTTTGGTTTGCAGTTTAGACTTGGAGTGGTTGGAGCAGGATGTTGGTTTAGTTGGATCTATTATATGTTGGAGCATGCATATTCTTCCGCTGAGTTCAGTATCTTTTCCGCTGTGTAATCGATGTACTCTGATGTTTAACTGGTAACTCTGATGAAATATTATTGTAATGATAATGGAAAAGTTCTTTTTATTTTGTGCAAATGTATAAATACCCCTAACAATCCATCTTTATGAACGGATTAAGTTGATTTAATTACCGGCGAAAATCGAGCAAAAAGCTGGGTCGTTACATTTGGTATCAGAGCTTTGGTTTATACAAAGCTATGGGGTACGACACATTTGAACAAAAGGAAAGACTCGTCAGAGTTATAATATCTCATTAGAGACAGGGTTAGTAATTCCCTATAATGATATTTTATAGTATTATATTTGAGGGAGCGTATTTGAAAATATGAAATGAGTTTTGAAAATTTATATTTTAAGAAAGAAACATATTTTGGAAATATATGGTTAATTACAACCTAGATACTTAATCAAACGATTAAGGTTAAGTTTACATTTTGTGATTATAATTACACATAAAATAATTCCTATGGCATGGTAATTAAGCCTTTTCCATTGATTAGGAAAATGATCCGAGTACAAATGCCTTTTGGATTTAATATCACTATTGGGTAACATTTCGAAATAACGATAAACTTGGGTCAAATTTGTTAAGGTAACTAATCAATATGGTTAGAAATTAAAAATTAGAATTTGAGGTTTGTATTTGGTGTTTAGGTTGGACTGTCGAGTATAAGAAGATTTTGAATATACGCCTAGCTAACATATATACAACTCTTAAGGATACTAGATAGATTTAGAATCATACTCTAGTTACTTGAAGATGATTCTATTGATGACTGCAGCATCATCAATATGTATTTTCGAGTTTTGAAAGTGGGATAACTATATGATTCCGATTAAGACATCAACATATACTAAACCCATTTAGATAAGTGTTTGAAATTGTTTTGTAAATTGATGTGAACTTAAATAGAAAAGTGAAATTTTGATTGGGTTATAAGAATTATACCAGGTAAACTTGTTAGTAAGGGATAAGCCAGTAAAGAGTTTTGAGAAAGTTCATTTGTGATATATATATTAATTAAAAGGGGTTTTGTAAAGATGTATAATTTGAAAACTCAAATCAAAATTTTGAGAAAGAATTGGAAGTTACTTTGGAATTGATTTTGCAAGAATATATTTTGAATCTAAGGAAAAAGATATTTGAAAATATTTGGAAATTAAAAACTTGAGCACGGACATCTTTTGATTGGGATTTCTCAGTTTATTAAAAGACGTTTACACAAAGTTGTGATTTACATAAGCAATCCAAATACAGATAAAGCAGTTTGGGAAACGATTTAAAGGCTAAGTTGGAATTAATTAATCAGGATATTTTATAGTCCTTCCCAACTAATTAAATTTAAAATGCAAATATCTTTGATAATTCAGATTCACAATATGACTATAAGTTATTTGACGATATTTTGGTTAAAGACTATGGTGGTCAAAGATGTTAATAAAAATATATCTATATGGTTTCTCTAAAGTTTGATGGAAATAAGTTTTGTAACCTTGAATTTGGAATAATTAATAAGAATAGCAAAAACTATATAAGGAATTAAAATATCGAATTATCGACAATTTTGGACAGATGATAAGTTCTAAAGTACATTGTGGTTACAAAAAGGAACTTTTTAAGCAAGCATGAGTACCTTGTGAATTAAGTTTTGCAATTTGATTAAAGGATATTTGGCAAGCAGGAATAGTAAGAAGAAATTACCTAAACTGAAACATTTGGACAAGCTGAGTTCGGAGATAACCAAGTTTTTCGTGTATCGAATAATAGTAAATTTTGGAAACTAAAAAGGATCAAGTTTCATAATCATTGTATTTGCAAGATAAGATCTAAGAGAATAAACTTATAACTCTGAATTTTCTTGAAGGAGGTAAATGGTTGAGTATAAGTAATTGTCCCAGTAAATGATGAATCGAATATAATGGGTGACTAGAAGATATCGTTGGAGGACATGTAAATATGGTTATCCATAAATATGTGTTTAGAATATTCTACCCAGTATATCCATTATGAGAATGGGGAGCTTTGGTATAAAGAATTTTAATCTTGTGTCTGAAAATCTACGAGATGTAAAATGAGTAATTGTGATTCCCTTTCCTTTTCGAGGACGAAAAGTTTCAAGGGGGTGAATGTAACAATCCAGAACTTTTAACCAAATTAAAATTGGAATTTTTATTACTTAATTTGAATTTAAAATTGAATTTGACGTACATATATATAGTTTAGAATATTTAATAATTTTGATAAGTTATATTATAGATTTTAGTTGAATTATAAATGAGAATGATTATTAATAAGTTTGGATTTATTGATACTATTTGTCGTTTGATCGGATTTGTCAAACCATAACATGAATTAGCAGCGTTAGAACTAAGTGTTGCCCTTAGTTTTTATAGCATTTTAAAGGAAATGCTACCAAAAGATCACTTTCCCTCCTTAAGACAAGTGCAAGGACACGTGTATTTTTGCATGCCTCCTTTCATGCATGGTTTCCACTTGTCCCCTTGTGTGTCTTCACCTCCTTACTCCTCTTTTCCTATATAAGGAGATCTTTAATTCACTTTTTATCATCCATTTTCATTTTTCCTATCTTCCTTCTTCTTCTTAAGCTTATGGCCATGATTTCCACGGCATAAGTCTTCCTCTTTTCCAGCACCACCTTGCCAAAGTTTGTCATCCTCCTCCTCCTCTTCTTATGATAGAGAGAGAGATATTAGTATATATATTTTGGTGAAGAAAACGTAGCGCCGAAATACTGTCTAATGGTTCGCTTAACTAGGCTCGCTTTCCAGGAAATTTGGAAAGCTGTTTGGTGAGAACTCTTTAACCACAATTTATATATTTAATTAGTGGTTAGAATAATTTAAATATTGTAACGACCTGGCATTTTACCCGTCTCAAGTCGGTAATTAAACCAACTCAAAATATTCAAAATGACAGATTGTTATTGGCTTACACGGCTTAAACAGAATTTATGCAGAATCATATAGTACAAAATTTGCAGCAGAATAAAATTTAATATAAATATCAGAGTTTACATAGAGGAAAATAAATGAATTTGTACATAAATTTTAGACTAATAAAATTTTACACTTTATTGTTGTGCTTTGCGTGCGTGAGCGTCTCCACGTCCTTTCCAGTTTGCGAGCTGATATCCTTAAACCTGGAACACTTAGGTCCTGACCCGAGTGTCCCATGCAAAATACACAAAACACCTGAGTTAGGATTAAAATTATTTCAAGTAAGTCACTTGGTAATAAACACATAAATATAATTGTTAATCCTGATAAATTGTTAAATGATTCGAGTATCTAAATCAATGAAATGCCAAATTTCCTACCAAAGCGAATCGAATGGACGCATACCTCAAATAAGACGGGACAACAGAGGCGTAAAATAAACATATTTGGATTTGTAATAAAACCTGATAGCTTAACCGAACAGCATACATGCGGAAAGTTTACAGCTGTGTAAAGCAAAAATAGACACTTATGGATGTGGTAATTTCTTACAAGCATCCAATAGTTTATTCTCAAAGGATCTACGCAACACAAAAGGGCTAATGTAACACCCCACGTCCATTAATGTCACTCACAAAGGGAATGCATTAACTTCCATGGAGGTTTTAAGTGAATATAGAACAGAAAAATTACAACAAGACATATAATAAGTAGTACTTGGAAATCTAAAACTTTATTTCATTGTAGCGGAAATTAAACATGTTTGTTACATCATAAAATCATAAATCAGAGTCAAGTACAATATCCATCTTGATAAAACAAAATACATAATCTCAATACATAAATAGCCATTAAAGAAGATAACAAGCTAGACTTTACTTCAACGGTCCAAGCTTTCCAAAAGAGAGATAAAGCAATCCAATCAAACTCCGCTAGAGCTAGGTCCACCCTGAGGACCTGGTGGGGGGAAAAAGATAGAAATAGAGGGGGTCAGACATAAAGTCTGGCGAGTATGATAATTCTAACAATACTATTATCAAAATAATTAGACGGAGGCACAAGCTGGAAAATAAGGAAATGTCTATGAACTATTGAGTATGGAAGAGCAGATAAAGATAACGTTAAAGGCACACCTAATACTAACGAATAATTACTACACTGCACCACACCATTCACCCTAAAAGTTGATTCCACTTGCTTCACTTAGAAATTATATAGATAGCTTCGTGTACCCCTAGCTGACTACATAGGTGCCGCTTGCCCCTATCTCCGCTAGGTGTACCCCACTACCCACTTGCGATCGGCTCCCTGCTCGTAGATACCCGTGCTGGCCCCACAGTGGGGTGTATCACTCCCCTAAAGTGGCAACCCGATACAACTTGAGGATGCACGACTTATACCTACACGATGCAACAACGTCTTACCTACCAACCCGGGTCCACACACGCATATGAAACCCGTTGGACTTGTGTTGCCACCGCTAACCCGTTTGGCCTCTTATAGTCAAGCCCAGTATGCATGTCCCGTCCTCGACTTGGGTCGAGCCCACAAAGATATGTTTGGGTTACTGGTTGAAATGGGCTCCCTTTACTTACCACAAGCTATCCACCTAAGCTTGTCCCCACTAGTACATCTCACTTAACCCTCTTAGTCATGTTCATTCACATGTGTGTTTGGTTAAGTCTTACTAATCGTATTTCTAATGCCACTAAAGGCACCCACTAGATTCCTCATGCCACCCAAGGCACCTACTTAACACCCACTTCACATGTTTATCTGGTTAAGTATTTCTTAATTCATTCAGGCCATAACCTCATAAAGACCTCTCACATTAGACTGGCATTTATGGCAGCTGGATTTGCCGGGCGGGTCCGGGCAGTCTTACACCATAAAAGAGTCTAACCTCGTGTCTTTACAACAGTTATGCTTTAATTTGGGCCTAGGACCTCTCACATTGGGCTGACATTTGTGACTACTGGATTCGCCGGGCGGGTCCAGGCAGTTTTACGTCACAAACGAGTCCAACCTCGTGTCCTAAGCATTGATTATTACTTATAATCTTTTACCCCAGTTTTAATAATTTCCCTATTCAAATTATTAATTAATTCCAATTTTAATGATATCCATAATTGACTCAATTATGGCCATCCACTTATGGCATGCAAAATCATATCAATTGCACCCCAATTTCTTAATATTAAATCCTTAATATTGCCCCTACCCCACGTTATACGTTCGCTTATTCAATGCAAAATATTCGTTAGACTCGAATAGTCTAACTCATAGCACGAAGATAAATTATCACAACATATAGAAAAATAAAATAGATCTAATCATAATGGGGGTGAAACTTGCATAAAACTACACTTGTCATGGATCTAAAGGTGTCAACTTGTTTGGTTAAATGTCACAACTTACATAATATGATCATAACCCAAGTTCATGTATAAACTTGCATATGTGGTTTATGCAACATAATGATGGTGTGAACTAGCATCTAACACATAGAACTCACACATGTCATAGAATAATTCTAGATCTAAATAGATGTCATAATTCTAGATCTAAATAGATATCATACAATATGTGAGATTATACATACTAATAAATCTAAACTTGTATAGGTACATGTGATTTATCATGTGAATCATCATAGCCCAAATATATATAATCAACATCATGATTCATAAGCTAACTACAACATAATAACATCATGGCTTTGTAACATCGCAACTTAGCATAGAAACTTGCAACATATATAATATCATCATAGCATGATTTACAACATATAGGATATCATCATCACATAACATAAGATTTACAACATACATGATAGCATAAGGTTTACAACAACATATATGACAATTCACATCATTTTCTTATGATCCATATCACATCTTAATCTATTTAGTTTGCTAATAATCTTGTTAAGATCATCATACTCACAATTAGAGAAGAAAGAGAGTCTTGATTTGCTTTAGAGTTGAGTAGAATTAGAGTTTTGATTAGCTTTCTTCCTTCTTAGTTGGCGGCGGCTACACTAAGTTCCATGGCAATGGCATGACGGCAGCTATTCTATTTTTCATGTGATTTTAGAGTGAGAGACTACATAGGTATATGTAGAGTTTAGGATTTATTTTGACCGTCAGATCAACTCAAAACTAACCTGAACCGTTAAATTAGCCAACTCAGCCCTAAAGACACATCAGCAGCTCAAGATTGGGCTCTGCCAAAACCTGGCCGATTTGACCAGGTCGACACCCAAGTCGACTGCGTAGTCGACTTGGCCCTGGGGGTGTCGACTGCCCAGTCGACTCCCCAGTCGACCTGGGGTGCTGGGCGGGAAATTTCCCGCCTGGCCTGTTTGACTTCGAATTTTGAATTTTGAATTTTCTGAAACTTCTGATGGCCATATCTCCTTCATACGAAGTCCAAATCACGCAAACTCGGACTCTATTTCAACCAGAATTCCGAGACGAACACAATGGCGCAACCCGTTTCCCATAATTCTCACATTTGAGATTAGTTATTCTTTAATTTGTGAATGTTAATATTAACAGAATTACAGGGTGTTACATTCTCCCCTCCTTAAAGGATTTCGACCCCGAAATCTTCAAGTCAAGAAGAATGTATATCCTAACATCCAATCGTCCATCTACTCAACCATCAAACACCGGCATCCATTGTCCTTACAGACTTCTAATGCTTTCATGTTTAAATGCACAGTGTGTGTATATGTCCATATCTAATGCAAAATCAGGCGGTCCACTGATTCAGTTAACCTCCTTAATGCAAATCATGATAGTGCCATGCGTCCATTATGTATGCAAAAGTTCCTTAATGCTACATATTATCTCTATATGCGTGCACAATCATCATCTGAATGCAGCATCCATATGATAAAAAAAATCCTCATACATCCATTCTACTAAATACATCCATATATATGCAATATGAAGTGACTGAGCCGATCTAGTGCCTAATAGTGTGTGCATATGCGTCCACGAGCAACCACTAGCAAACACTTGCATCCACTTTGCATCCATCATACATAACATGTCTCAAACACATGTTTCAACCATAGGATTATCCTAACTAAAGGTCAAAGATATTAGCGAGAGGACATACTAAAGATAAGATAAGTACAAGCTAAGCGATAAGGGAGAAATTAAAAGACATACCCTAAAAAAGAAAAGGGTAAAATGAACGCATCTTCTCTTCTGTCTCCCAAGTAGCGTTGCTCTCATCATCTCCCCATTGCACTTTGACTAGTCTGACCTCTCGATTTCTCAGCTTCTTGATCTCCGACCCAAGAATGCGTGTAGGAGCTCATCGAATCGTCGCATCACGCTCTATCTCCACCTCTCTATGTATGTTCGGCTCTACCACCTCCGCGGTCTCGTGTAGGCACTTCCTCAAATGTGATATATGGAATACGTCGTGTACACCACTAAGTCTCTCAGGCAACTCCAATCTATACGCCATCTGTCCAATCTTCTCCTTAATAGGAAATGGCCCTACGAACCTTGGTGCTAATTTCCCAACGGACCGAAAGCGAACAACATTCCGTAATGGAGACACTTTGATAAAGACCATGTCCCCAACATCAAACTCAAGATCTGTACTCCTTTTGTCTGCATAAGATTTCTGCCTATCTTGCCCCGTCTTCATCCTCCTTCGAATCAAGTCGATCTTTTTTGAAGTCTCTCTAATCATATCGGGCCCAAGTAAGATCTTATCAGTAGATTCCCACCAACATGTAGGTGAACGACAAGGTCGTCTATAAAGAGCTTCGAAAGGTGCCATACCAATGCTAGATTGAAAACTGTTATTATATGCAAACTCCACCAACGGTAGATGCTCTTCCCACGTACCCCCAAAGTCTAGGATACATAGCCTCAAAAGGTCCTCTAGAATATGATTCACTCTCTCGGTCTGGCCGTCCGTCTGAGGATGATATGCGGTGCTCAAACATAACTGAGTCCCTACCGCTTCTTGTAAGCTCCTCCAAAATTCGCTAGTGAAGATAGGATCGCGGTCGCTTACTATGCTAGAAGGAACACCATGCAAACGAACTATCTCTCGGACGTATACAGAAGCTAACCATGGAGCAGTCCTCTTACTCTTCACGAGAATGAAATGGGCGCTTTTAGTAAGTCTATCTACTATAACCCAAATCCCCGTATTACCCTTCCTTGATCTTGGTAATCCATCCACAAAGTCCATCAAGACACTTTCCCATTTCCATAGTGGAACCTCCAATGGGTGAAGCAACCCACCGGGTTTCTTTTGCTCCGCTTTTACTTGTTGGCACACCAAGCATCTAGCGACATGCTCGGCCACATCCCTCTTTATACCGGCCCAAAATAAAACTCGCTTCATGTCTTTGTACATCTTATCCCCGCGGGGATGAATGGTCATCTTCGAACGATGTGCATCATCAAGAATAGTCTTCCTCAAGTCCTCTTCTCGTGGTACACAAAGTCTATTATCCCTACGTAACCAACCCTTATCATCTAGGGTATACCTACGGAGATGGCTTGATGACTCCCCTCTTTTGAGCTTCTCCACTAACTCAACCAACTGTGGGTCGTCTCGCTGTGCCTCACCAATCTGTCCCAAAAGCATAGGTCAGACCTCCAAGGATGCTATCAAACCGGGTACAAAGTCAATGGAAGGTCTAAAATCAAACATAGAGATGAATTCTAAGTTTCGCCGTTCAACAAACAACGGACTCAAGGTCAGCCTTTTCCTACTTAAGGCGTCTGCCACCACATTACCCTTGCCAGGGGTATATGCTATTTCGAAGTCGTAGGACGCTAAGAATTCCATCCACCTTTGTTGTCTTAAATTCAAGTCCTTCTGAGAGAATAAGT
The DNA here is from genome assembly GCA_030737875.1 of Allium sativum. Taxonomy (NCBI): domain Eukaryota; kingdom Viridiplantae; phylum Streptophyta; class Magnoliopsida; order Asparagales; family Amaryllidaceae; genus Allium; species Allium sativum. The sequence goes on from CM060909.1 coordinate 1,028,862,104, forward strand.
ATTTTAAAGATTTGTGGTCAGTGAATAATTCGAATTTCTCGCCAAGAAGATAATGGCACCAAGACTTAAGAACAAAAACAATTGCGGCCAACTCTAGGTCATGTGTAGGGTAATTTTTCTCATGCACCCTTAACTGCCTTCCACCATAGGCTATTACCCTTCCCTCTTGCATTAAGACTGCACCTAGTCCTGTCCCACAAGCATCGGTATAAACAGTAAATGGCTTACTCTCGTCTGGCAGCATTAAGATTGGAGCTGAGGTCAAAGCTCTCTTCAAACGTTGGAACGCATCATCACAATCTACGTCCCATGTGAAAACTAGGTTCTTCTTCGTCAAACGTGTTAATGGAGCTGATATCTTTGCGAAGTCTTTGATAAACTTCCTATAGTAACCAGCCAACCCCAAGAAACTCCTTACTTCGGTAGCATTTTTAGGGATCTTCTAATCTTGGATGGCCACCACCTTCGCGGGAACCACAACTATCCCTTCTTTGGAAACCACGTGCCCTCAGAATCACACTTCCTCTCTCTAGAAGTGACACTTAGTAAATTTAGCTTTAAGGTTATGCGCTCGTAGAGTCTCCAACACTTCCCTAAGATGTAGGGCATGCTCTTCTTCATTCTAAGAAAAGATCAAGATGTCGTCTACAAAGACCACCACGAATTTATTAAGGTGCTCCCTAAACACCCTACTCATCAAATCAACAAAGTATGCGGGGGCATTTGCCAAACCGAAGGGCATCACTAGCCATTCATAGAAACCGTCCGGAGTCCTAAAGGCATTCTTGTCTATGCTATCCTCGGCCACTCTCAACTGATGGAAACCAGTGGCTAAGTCCAACTGCGAAAACACTGAGGCGCCAACTAACTGATCGAAGAGATCTTCAATCCTCGGCAGTGGGTGTCTGTTCTTCTTAGTAAGCTTATTAAGTTCTCTATAGTCCACACACAGTCTAAGGACCCATCCACCTTCGTGGCAAATACTACTGGAGCACCCCACTCCGATATACTTCGTCTTATGAACCCCTTCTCAAGCAACTCCTTCACTTGCTTATTGAGTTCCCTCCTTTCACGAGGAGCCATGTGGCGTACTGGCAAAGATACTGGTTTTGCATTATCCACAAGATATATTCGAAAATCTATCTCCCGCTTCGGAGGCAAGCCCTTCACCTCCTCAAACACATCCGAGTATTCTCGGACTACTCTAACAGATCGTAGATTCTCCACAGACGCGTCAGGCGATTCTAGATAACTTAGCATAACAGAATTTATGGGATTACAAAAGATTTCGAGAGTGTTGCCAAGGTGAGTCATGAGCCTAACTACTCACCTTTCACAATCAAGAACGGCCCCATTTCTGGATAACCAATCCATTCCTAAAATTAGCCCATAGCCCGTGAAGCCCAAAACATAAGCATCACATCTAAACTCAACGCTAAGTATAGAAATTTTCAAATCCAAATATATCATGGACAAATAAGCTGAGCCCCCAATTCGATTCGAAACAACTAAGGGATCCTCTATTAAACTGATGTTTAAGTGCAGTGATTCAACTAATGATGTAGAGATAAACGAATGTGATGCGCTCGAATCGAATAAGGTACGGACAGGATGATCAAACAGAAAAACTAAGCTTTCAACAGAAAAGGGTTCTACCTTGTTCTTGCAGCGGTGGGACCGCGAGAGCCTGAACTTGTCCCCTTGCCTGCCTTGGTGCCATAAGAGCCAGCACCTGTCCTCCCGAGGTAGACCCTGCCCTCTACCCCTTCTTTGGGCAGTCCTTCACTAGATGTCCCGCTTCACCACAGTGAAAACAGCCAGTCTTCTTTTTCTTTCTGCAATCCTTGCTGAGATGGCCTGGTGTCCCATAGTTAAAGCATCTTTCCTTTCCTTTTCCATTATTGTCTTTACCACCCTTCTTTTTTTGCTGTTGTGGTTTCTTCTGATCCCCTTTCTTCTCAGGTGCCTTTTTAGCATTAGCGCCTTTCTCCTCGTGCATGAGTGTCATGTCTACTAGCTTCTCAAAGGTGGCCCCCATAGGGATGTGGGTCATAGCCAACCCCTGCAATGGCTCATTCAGGCCTTTAACGAACCTCAGAGTCGTCTTCTCCGGCGTGTTCACCAAGTCCAAGCCAAATCTTGCTAACTGGTTAAATTTGTTGACATATTCTTTCACTGATGAGCTTACTTGCTTTAATGTCAAGAACCTTTCCATATATAGGTTCTCTTCTGCCGTTGAGAGAAACTTTGCCTCAAACCTACGTCTGAAATCCGCCCAAGAATCAACAGGACGCTCCCCATTAGTGACCTCCCACCAAAACGAGGCCTCTCCCTTCATTAACCAAGCTGCTAATTTGACTTTCCTCCCTTCTTCTACTTGAAAGATTTCTAGCAATTCTTCCACCTCCTTAAGCCAATCTCTAGCTTCCACAAACGTTTCTAAACCTTGAAAAGGTTTTCCACCCATAGCCTTAAATTCCTTGCATGTCTTTGCAAAAGTATCAGCGTGAGGAGGGGGAGGAGGAGGAGCGGGTGCAACTGGTGGTGGAGGAACATTGGCTGGACCTGCAGCGGCCCTAGCCTCTAATAACCTCCTATACCATCCTGGTATCGTTACACCGTCCGGAAGGTTAAGATCTTCAGCCATGCTGAAACGAAAAAGGAAAGATTCAAAATGGAGAATTCGAAAGATAAAGATATATGGCTATTAGGTATTATGTTTTTCATAAAAACTTTCCTCTTTAAATTACTCATCAAGACATGTTTTTGAAAACACTCCTTCCAAAAATACTTTAGAAAAATAGTTTTTCTAAAAAAATTATCTTTTCTGGTAACCTTAAGCTCTGATACCACGTGTAACACCCCACGTCCATTAATGTCACTCACAAAGGGAATGCATTAACTTCCATGGAGGTTTTTAAGTGAATATAAAACAGAAAAATTACAACAAGACATATAATAAGTAGTACTTGGAAATCTAAAACTTTATTTCATTGCAGCGGAAATTAAACATGTTTGTTACATCATAAAACCATAAATCAGAGTCAAGTACAATATCCATCTTGATAAAACAAAATACATAATCCCATTACATAAATAGCCATTAAAGAAGATAACAAGCAGGACTTTACTTCAGCGATCCAAGCTTTCCAAAAGAGAGATAAAGCAATCCAATCAAACTCCGCAAGAGCTGGGCCCACCCTGAGGACCTGGTGGGGGGAAAAAGATAGAAATGGAGGGGGTCAGACATAAAGTATGGCGAGTATGATAATTCTAACAATACTATTATCAAAATAATTAGACTGAGGCACAAGCTGGAAAATAAGGAAATGTCTATGAACTATTGGGTATGGAAGAGCAGATAAAGATAACGTTAAAGGCACACCTAATACTAACGAATAATTACTACACTGCACCACACTAGTCACCCTAAAAGTTGATCCCACTTGCTTCACTTAGAAATTATATAAATAGCTTCGTGTACCCCTAGCTGACTACATAGGTGCCGCCTGCCCCTATCTCCGCTAGGTGTACCCCACTACCCACTTGCGATCGGCTCCCTACTCGTAGATACCCGTGCTGGCCCCACAGTGGGGTGTATCACTCCCCTAAAGTGGCAACCCGATACAACTTGAGGATGCACAACTTATACCTACACGATGCAACAACGTCTTACCTACCAACCCGGGTCCACACACGCATATGAAACCCGTTGGACTTGCGTTGCCACCGCTAACCCGTTTGGCCTCTTATAGTCAAGCCGATTATGCGTGTCCCGTCCTCGACTTGGATCGAGTCCACAAAGATACGTTTGGGTTACTGGTTGAAATGGGCCCCCTTTACTTACCACAAGCTATCCACCTAAGTTTGTCCCCACTGGTACATCCCACTTAACCATCTTAGTCATGTTCATTCACATGTGTGTTTGGTTAAGTCTTACTAATCGTATTTCAAATGCCACTAAAGGCACCCACTAGATTCCTCATGCCACCCAAGGCACCTACTTAACCCCCATGTCCCACTTCACATGTTTATCTGGTTAAGTATTTCTTAATTCATTCAGGCCATAACCTCATAAAGACCTCTCACATTAGACTGGCATTTATGGCAGCTGGATTTGCTGGGCGGGTCTGGGCAGTCTTACACCATAAAAGAGTCTAACCTCGTGTCTTTACAACTTTTATGCTTTAATTTAGGCCTAGGACCTCTCACATTGGGCTGACATTTGTGACTACTGGATTCGTCGGGCGGGTCCGAGCAGTTTTACGTCACAAAAGAGTCCAACCTCGTGTCCTAAGCATTGATTATTACTTATAATCTTTTACCCCAGTTTTAATAATTTCCCTATTCAAATTATTAATTAATTCCAATTTTAATGATGTCCATAATTGACTCAATTATGGCCATCCACTTATGGCATGCAAAATCATATCAGTTGCACCCGAATTTCTTAATATTAAATCCTTAATATTGCCCCTACCCCACGTTATACGTTCGCTTATTCAACGCAAAATATACGTTAGACTCGAATAGTCTAACTCATAGCACAACGATAAATTATCACAACATATAGACAAATAAAATAGATCTAATCATAATAGGGGTGAAACTTGCATAAAACTACACATGTCATGGATCTAAAGGTGTCAACTTGTTTGGTTAAATGTCACAACTTACATAATATGATCATAACCCAAGTTCATGTATAAACTTGCATATGTGGTTTATGCAACATAATGATGGTATGAACTAGCATCTAACACATAGAACTCAAACATGTCATAGCATAATTCTAGATCTAAATAGATGTCATAATTCTAGATCTAAATAGATGTCATACAATATGTGAGATTATACATACTAATAAATCTAAACTTGCATACGTACATGTGATTTATCATGTGAATCATCATAGCCCAAATATATATAATCAACATCATGATTCATAAGCTAACTACAACATAATAACATCATGGCTTTGTAACACTGCAACTTAGCATAGAAACTTGCAACATATATAATATTATCATAGCATGATTTACAACATATAGGATATCATCATCACATAACATAAGATTTACAACATATATGATAGCATAAGGTTTACAACAACATATATGACAATTCACATCATTTTCTTATGATCCATATCACAACTTAATCTAATTAGTTTGCTAGTAATCTTGTTAAGATCATCATACTCACAGTTAGAGAAGAAAGAGAGTCTTGATTTGCTTTAGAGTTGAGTAGAATTAGAGTTTTGACTAGCTTTCTTCCTTCTTAGTTGGCGGCGGCTACACTGAGTTCCATGGCGATGGCATGACGGCGGCTATTCTATTTTTCATGTGATTTTAGAGTGAGAGACTACCTAGGTATATATAGAGTTTAGGATTTATTTTGACCGTCAGATCAACTCAGAACTAACCTGAACCGTTAAATTAGCCAACTCAGCCCTAAAGACACATCAGCAGCTCAAGATTGGGCTTTGCCAAAACCTGGCCGACTTGACCAGGTCGACACCCAAGTCGACTGCGCAGTCGACCTGGTCCTGGGGGTGTCGACTGCCCAGTCGACTCCCCAGTCGACCTGGGGTGCTGGGCGGGAAATTTCCCGCCTGGCCTGTTTGACTTCGAATTTTAAATTTTGAATTTTCTGAAACTTCCGATGGCCATATCTCCTTCATATGAAGTCCAAATCACGCAAACTCGGACTCTATTTCAACCAGAATTCCGAGACAAACACAATGGCGCAACCCGTTTCCCACAATTCTCACGTCTGAGATTAGTTATTCTTTAATTTGTGAATATTAATATTAACAGAATTACGAGGTGTTACAGCTAACAATGACAGAAAAATGAATGGGTCGTGTTTGAATAGCGTAAAGTGGCTTTGTTCGCTTAATGAAATAAAAATCAAATTCCCAGCTAGAGAATACGTTTATGATTGGTTCCATGTAGTAAATTATATGTACAGATCGCCACGCCTATAAAGGGAAGAATAGGACTTCACAATGCAGACACCTTATCGGCCATGTTTTTTAAAAAAAAAACCTTACCAGAAGGAACCAAAATCCCAAAGGAAGGACAACAAGCGTGTGTTTTGCATGCTACAATAAGGTGTTAAAACAGCATTCATATGGTTCATGTGTGAGTGGACTGTTCAACATAATAAGGGCCAACCAAATGGAAGGAACGACGGTCTCTACATGGTGGAACCCAAAACGTACTTATTTATTTAGACGGTGCGCTGGAATATTAAACACCATAAGATCTGCAAGTCCTCCTATTTCACTAGTTTTGAATACAGGGTAAACAACTTGTTTATGAATCCAATGTTTCATACAAGTTATAAATGTTTTTGTCCTTCATTGATATTTTATAAAATCTCATTGCCTGGATTCTCGAATGCAGGGAATGGTTTCAACATAAATGAAAGACAGGGTGATGGCCGTGCATAAATAGCACAAAGTAATTAAATTTGGATAACTAAAGGACAGCAGGATATTTAAAAGCAAGCAACTATCAGGTGTACATATGTTTAAATCTAATATAAGGACATACATGCACAAAAGGGTGCAGCAGCAGTATGGCAATACAATGAGTAGTAAAGATATGAAAGGGTTCCATGTCCATACAGTCAGGTTGGAAACATTATAGAATCATGCATGTAATATTAATATACCCAGAAATTTGTGGTCATGGTACATACACAGGCGAAGCTCATTATAGGGGTGGTTCAAAGAATATGAGCATATCAAAATGTGTAAAAGTGGATAGAGTGATGTTGATGCTTCTTAAAAGGTAAAACTGGAAATCGCAAAGTCAAAGGGATGGTTTTTTTCCTTAAACATATGAACTAAGGTGCCCGTGTACGATCTGCACAACAAACTTCAGAGGCCAACTCAAAACAGGGCATATGAAGCCAGAAAACCGGTAAAATAATAATGTTTCAAGCTTAAAATATAGCATAGTTTAACGCATGCGAGAGGAGTAGGCTTAAATAGAGATTAACATGGTACCTAAGACGTTGTATGGCATAGCACGATCATTTTCTAATGTATAACATGCATGAAAAACATGCAACGTGTATAAAACCTCACAACAAGAAATCAACAAATTGAAATTAACCCAAAGGAGTCAATAAGAGAATAACAACCAACAGCCCACAATTAACTTTAGTGTGTATGCGAGGTGGCGACTCGAAATAACTTCAATCGCAAGCTATACTTACCTTTGGTCAGCGAGCTAGAAGTGGCGCAAGTCTGGAAAGCATGGGCGGTTCACTATTTAGTTGGCGATGACAACCCGCACGGGTTCAGGTGGCGCACCGGAAAGAGGTTGCAGCTGCGGACGGCAATGGAGCTGCTACCGTGGCGGTTGCGGCAGGGAAGAGAGGAACTAAACAAGTTCTGATGGAAAACAAATTAGTGGCGGAGGACCAATGATGCAGCGGTTTCAGTCATCCGGATGGACGGAGCTCAACATCGATTTGTGGAGGACCGCAGTTGGCGGAGGTTGCAGTAACCAGTGATGGCAGCTCAAGTTGGTCAACACCACTTACGGCCGCCATGGGTGGAGGCGCTGGTCTCGGAATGGGTTTCGGCTTTGAGGGAGATGGGAAGCAGGAATCAGTAGAAGAGAGAGGAATCACGACGGAAAGAAGAGGGCACGATTTCAGGGAACAACGGTGATCCTGGATTCAACTTTGGTGGCCATTATTTCGAATAGGGGATGGAAATAATTTGGGGATGGCTATTAATGAAATAAAGAGGAGGAAGCATTTGTTTTGTGGGGAATGACAGAGTGAAGGGTTCGCTTATTTTATAATGCAATAGTCGGAGACCAGTATCCAGGAAATCTCAGCGTATAATTGTTTACAGAGAAACAATGCCAGACGTAGTAATACATAGTAAAAAGGTACAAGTGGCAAATATATTCAGCACAAAATATTTGGGTGTCGCAGCCAAATCTTGAACAAGATTTTTCTCAGATATCATTTTTGGATCCAACGTTGGCTGAACCGGGAAATGGGTTTGAACGTTGCTGAACAAAAGGCATGGTTAAACGAATATTACCGAACAAACGACTTACGGTTGAAATGGACGACGCTGTTTACTTATTTTAACCGCGTTATAAATTCAATAATGACTAGCCGTAAAATAACGCTAAGGCAAAAATATGCGAATTTTATTTCATAATTTATTTCTTACTTTTAATTGTAGTACTAATAAAGCCACTTAAACATAAATTTTAAATTTAACATTTATTCAAACAAAATTAATCAGCGGTTTAAATTAAAACTTCAGCTTATGTTTTGAAATCCAATTTGCCTAGATAAATTATGTCTTATTTAAATTTCAACTTTAGAGTTTAAAGCAACAAAGAATATACTATATAAAAGCTAAGCTCAGAATTTAGTATCTTAGTAAATCCAAGTAAAATGATTAATTAAAAATGATTTAGAAAACATATATAAGGTAAGGCAGTAAAATTTAATTTGAATAAAATAAATACTTCAAGTATACAATAGATAAATCGAAATAAATAAAATAAGAATATAAACCAAAGAAAGTAAAATACCATGACTATTAAAATAAATAAATAAATCCAAAAGTAGGATATTAGGAATACAAAGAGCTAGAATACAACGAAGAATGCAAATAAAACCATAGACCGATTACTTAAATTCAAATTTTAATTTCGACAACCATTTACATTAAAACTAGATGGAAGAATACAAGGCTACAAGTGCAAATTTGTTAATAATGTCAAACCGTTTTATAGATTTACAAAAGGATTAAATCAAAGGTAAACTCATATTATACTCAAATAAATAAATTCCAAATCCAAGTACAAATATTCACATCAACAATAAACCTCAATTTAATTTAAAATTTAAGTATTCCAATAAATTCAGATTATCTAACAAATGTTAATAAATCAAATTACAAGATTTATACTTTAACGACGAAATTATTTCCAAAGTCAAATTTCAATATTCAAAGAAGTCCAAATTAATTAATGTTGTTAACAACGTTCGTTTTAACACGACATTCATATTTAATTACACTTGCAATAAAAGTCCAAATACAATGTCAAAATCTAAATATATTAATATATTTTTCCTTTTAACACTAAATCTTAATTTACTTTATATATTTGAATGCCAAAATTCCTGGATCGTTACAAATATAGTGATGAATTTTTAGTGGTTAATGATGGATACATAGTTTAGACCACACACACTATTAAGCGTTAGTGTTATAACGCTTGTGCACGGTTATGATTTATTTAATTATGTTGATGATGGTTGCTATGAATGTTTAAATGGTTATTGATGTTGTTTTGCACACACTATGACACACAACAATTATGGTATCACATTGGTGGTCAACAAATCTCCTTCGAAATTAGAAGCAATATTATTATGAAATTGAAGGTTAATAATTAGAAAAGACACATATGTATAAATTCATATACATTGATAAAGTTTCTTGAAATGAATAAATAAATACTGGAACATTCTAGGATGACAGAGAGGATAGTGTCTAGGCTTGGTTTTGGAAATAAAGTTTCCTACTCTCCCTAGCTATCCCTAACTGATTCGACGAATGGGATGGTTAATTTCAAGTTATTTGAATTTAGAAATGAATTGGAATTTGATTTATTAAGTAAAAAAAGTTGAACTTTAGATCCAAAATAAGTTGTAAAGTAAATTTAAATGATTTTAAAAGGGTTATGTAAGGATATAATGGTTTTCTAAGATATTTTGAAGTATCGTAGAATAATGGTTGTTATGGTCGAAATAGAGCTTGTCGCATTATGACAATTTACGAATTTTAGATGCAAACTTTAAACGCTTATAACTTTTGCAATCTAAATCGGATTTCCATGAAATGAAAAACGTTCGATTTCCATTAACAAGAACTTTCAAATGAGTGAAAACAGATTTTGAATTCGAGTTATAATTTTCAAATTATGTTTGAAACCGTTTTGTAAAAGGTCGTTGTAAGAACAATTGTTGACCAAAACTATAATCAGCTATTTTTATATGTTTTAAAATACGGAAAAAATTATAAAATCATTACAAATTATGAAAAGGTGTTTTGAATTATAAAGTTTAAGTTTGGCTAAGATAAACGATATTTTGATCAAAATAGTTAAGATAACTGTTTTGTAACGCTTTTGTAACACTTTTGAAATGTTGTTGTAACGCTTCCTTCGAAAACAATCTATTTTGAAGTTTTAAACCGTAAACAATTTTCCGAACAATAAGTAATGATTTGTGGAATGGTTTCAAAGTTTTAAAAGTATTAGAAATATTTTATATGGAATTTAAATTGATATTAATACAGTTTCCAATTTTAAAAAATTGGATATGGTTGGAGATAAATCTTCGGATGTTTGACATTAATTCGGTAGATGATGACTCTTACTATTTGAGGAATTTAAAAGGCTATTCACTGTTTTTCTGCTTATAGTGTGAGTTGGATAATGAGGATAAGTTGATGGTATTTCTATCCAGATCTAATGGCAAAGAGTTAGATAAATCTTTCAATTAAGATATGGGTTTCCCAATTTGATTGAGATAAGTTGGATAGAAATAATCTTTGGATATTTGATATGAAATTCTTTGGTGTAAACGTATACTATTTTGAGGAATTTGGAAGATATTATTATTGTATTGTTATTCCACTTATAGTATTAGTTGATTATGAGAATTGATATTGAATATAAGTAGATACAATCTCTGTGTAACTTATGTATCAATTGATTTGGGTTTTGTCGTGAATCATATCTTCAACAATATCATTCTTGAAACCCAATGAGATTGAATTATGGAAATTGATGTCGTAAATTGGGATTTAATCAAATCTTTGATTTGAGAAAATTAAAAAAAAAAAGAAATTGGGAACCAGGTATAATCTTTTAGTTAAGATTAAAGAATTGAATGTTGGAAAATTGATTTAATTGGAAACTATGGTTGAAATATGGATTAAACGGTTTTCAAAGGAAACTGGGTTTTGATAACGAGTTATCAACCGGAAAATTAGTTAAGGATTTAGGGCTAGATTATCTTTTATTTAAGGGATGTGTTTTAAAGAAAAAGGGTTAAATATGGATTTTATTAAAGATAATTTGAGAATGGCTTTAAAGAAATTTATTTAACAAAATCTAAGATGAAAGGAGATTTGGTTGAAAGCCTGTGCGTTCCATAATTGCGTTTTAAAAATTACACTTATTATTTGGGAAGACCGAGATCAGATTTATGTCCAAAAAACCATTCCAAGTAATAATAGATGTTGCGGAGCAATTAAAGATGGTATTGAAGACCGAGACCCTTCATATCGTAAGGACGACTTGTTGAGTGTCTCAAATGGGTAGTTCCCATTTGTAGATGGATTTTATATCAGCTAAGTGGCAAGAAGCCCAAACGTATATGAAGGAATTTCAGATTGTTGTTTCGTTCATACCCAAAACAGACATTTATGGATTGTGTGTCTGACATTGTAATTGACTGCTTAGCACTGATATCTATTAAATATATATATATATGTACGTATGTATACCTGTTTGGTGGTGGAGAATTTATTATCTTGCTTAACACCATTCTCTTAGACGTACGAGCTTAGAGGTTATATATCGATAGAATCGGTGATGCATTGTGAATGGATAATGTGGAAAACTCAAGTTATGTGGTGAGCTTTGGATGATCAAAGCATGGCTTATTTAAGCCTAGCTTTGTGTATATCGTGACCTCGGCAAGCCTCACACCCCGATAAATGGCTAAAACAGAAAGAAATGCAGCAAGGTTATGGGGTGTTGTCTCCTTCTAGATAAAAGGTGTACTATGGTATGGAGCCCAGGTATTAACCTATGTGGTAAAAGCATCTACTTTTGTGGTTGTTATTGGCGCGCGCTCGAAAAGATCGGTAACGACTGGGAGATGGCATACTCAGACGTACTCTAAATTACCCAGTTAAGAGGTAACCGGCCTTGTGTTGGCATGAGGAGTATCACTGTTGATCCTCGGACATCCCTCTAGAGTTGTTCAAAATTCGGTTCGAAAGGAAGTTCCTTTACCTAGTCATTGTTGGAAACCCAATCTCCGCTACGAGCCTGTACGATTTTGATTGTATACCATACGTCAATATAGTATATGGTACCTATGCTGGCGAGGATTGGTACATTTACTTTCGAAATTGTTTTCGCACTATATTATAGTATTGAAAGAGGATTTTTACATATCAAGCATTTTTGACTACATAAGGAGAATCCTCGCCCATGTGTGCGTTTGCATTGTGTGTGTGCCGCGAGACCTTATGTAAGTTTCATTTTTCAAAAATTTGCACTATGCACTGGTATTCACATGGTGTAAACCCGTTCCGCATTAGCTGCGTGGTCCTGTGAATTGCCTAACTTTAAAATAAACCCTAAAAAAAATTGTTTTGAGTTCTCACACCAGTGCCATCACTGACCTGGAGTTTATTGTTCCCACACCTAAATTATGTGTGCCCATAATTTTTACACGGGAAACCTAGTAGTTTGGTTTGCAGTTTAGACTTGGAGTGGTTGGAGCAGGATGCTAGTTTAGGTGGAGCTATTATATCTTGGAGCATGCATATTCTTCTGCTGATGTTAGTATCTTTTCTGCCGTGTAATCGATGTACTCTAATGTTTCTCCGGTAACTCTGATGTGATATTATTGTAATGATATTAGGAAAGTTTTTTTTTTATTTTGTGCAAATTTGTAAGTACCCGTAACAATCTGTCTTTATGAACGGTTTAAGTTGGTTTAATTACTGGCGAAAACTGGGCTAAAACCCGGGTAGTTGCCCTTGCTCTAAAATTGGACGACCTTGTCATTATTGGAGGAGTTACATCTAATACTGTTGTAGCTTATCTAGCAGAAATTTTTGCTGAATCAAGATGCCCAACAAAGATAGTTAGTGTCATGTTACACTATATGGAGATCTCAAAAATCAATTTATAGAGATGAATGTTGGATTTAATACACATGCAGGGTTAAAATTTGTGAGCAGTCCAAGCAAGAGCCGAACAAGACAAAATCATGGTGTTGTTCTCATCTCTGAAGGATAGTGAGTATTCCAAAATTATGTGTACTACTGTAGGAAATTCATAGTCTTCATCTTTAATATGTTTTCGTTGATAACATTTCCACTTAACTTTCACCTTGGACATCTGCACTCTTTAAATTTTTTCTTTCTTCATAAGGAAACGACTTCTTCTCCATTTTGAATCTGATGTGTCATCTCAGCTATCTCATATTGAGATGGAAAAACTACAAGATTATTTGGTGGAAGCAAAAATGAATAAGTGGATGAAAGAAGGTACATACAAGGGGAAGGAATTTAATGTTATTTTTCATTTCATTGGATATCAAGCTAGAGGAAATTTACCATCATAATTTGACTGTGATTGAGCTTACATCTTGGGAGACATCTGTTGTCTTATATTGGCTGCTGGGTTGAATGATTACATGGCTAGAATTACAAACTTAAAACTGTAAGTCAATAAATGGAGATGTGGTGCTACTCTAATAACAAAAATAATGACTGTAAAGTAGTATTATTGGGGTCCTAGAGCCACTCCTATTAAAAATCCTGCTCTTCATAATTCTACTATTGACTTGTGAGAAAAGATTATGAGTTGTTGAGACATAAAGCTTCATATTTTCTTATGGATGACATGTATAGAAACCCTGGCCCCATTCAGCTTGAAGGTCTAGGTGCTGATGCAAACCCCGTTACCTTATGCGTGGAAGACCTAAATTATATGGGTCAGATCAAAAAGCTTCAAGGATATCTCAATAAGGTGAAAATAATTGTTAAGTCTGGATGTTCATAGGGAATTATGAAAGCTTCTATAAGTTCTATGGCTTCAGTGTTCGATGGATTGAATATAATGTATGCACCATTTTTCAACTACCAACCTTCTCTTTAATTATTTGTTTCGGTACCTGAATGGTGAGCAAGTTTCATAAATTACGTGGCATACTACATTTTTGAAAATGGTGATTCATTGAGTGATTGTTATTTTATTTATATAAATACATAAATGAAATAACAATGCATAAGGGATGCCTATGTGGTCCATGTACAGAACTTTGTTTGAGCAATAAACTATTTTGGCAATTCTAATTAAATCAAGTGTATTTTTGTGAATAATATTCTTTGAAATATAAACTGATTGCAATTTACTTTTGATTATGCAGGTTGACATTACTATTTTTGGCCTTAATGATGAAAGAGGAAAGAAAAGTCATTCATAGTCACCATAGGTATGGGTACCTCTATAGTTAAAAATAAGTGAAAATTAGGCTCACAACCCTAAAAGGTTTGGAAATTAGGCTCACATCTAGTCAAACGCTTCATATAAATTACATCCTTATATTCCAAAAAATCATCAAAAAATCACGTAAAAAATAAAAAAATCACGTAAATTAAAATTAAATAAAACAAAAATCATTATCAAATTCACCCGTTAAAACCATTAAAAAACGCATCAAAAACAAAAAACAACAAAACAGCAGTATTATGCATCAAAAGATGCACTTATCTGTAAATAGTTGCATACATTTGTGCATATATTTTAGTTATGCATCAAACTGCAGCATAAATTGATGCATACATGTATGCGGTTAAACAACAATATATGCATCTATTCAATTCTAGCCTATTTTTTCAAGCATTCATGGTTTTCAAACATTGTTGCATACATTTTTGCACTTATACAGAATGAATGCATACATTCATTCACATAATCATAAGCCGCCATCCTTTTTAACTTTGTTGCATATTGTATGCATATATACAGAATAAATGCATACATGTATGCAACTACTCGTAACACATGCAGCTCAGTTCAACTTTATATGCGTACATGTATGCAACTATTACCAATATATGCATACATGTATGCATATATTCATCTAGATTTTGGATAAAAACGCTACATGAATATATATATATATACACACACACACACTCACACATGTATGCATAGATTTAGTAAATGCATAGATGTATGCAATTTTTTTCCATATTGCTTCTTGGAATATTTGTGATTTTTTGAATTTTTTTAAGTGATAAACGCATTTTTTTGGTGAAAAACACATAAGTGGCAAAATAGGGACCCGTTTTGAATCATAAAGTTGTACTAGATGTCGTTTACATTTTAAATAATATTAAGAACGTGTGGCTAAACTACCCTTTGTTGGATCTACTTCATAACAAATTCCCTAAAGCCAATGATTTTGGAAGTAAAGTCATTCCTGCTGCCACTAGCATTTGATTGCAGTAAGTTTAAAACTCCTTCATTGACATCTGCACATCAAATATTGTGCATCCATAAACCATTGACATTACTAAGAAAATAGTTTTGTACTATGTCAAATCCGTGTACATCTAAATTTTCCTTGTATGTGTTTGAGTGACTTAATCATCTCATATACTAGTGTACAAAAAGCTGTAATGTATTTTATCTATGTGAATATTATAGTATAACATTAAATTACTACATGTCAAAAGATAATTGATCTTGTACCATAATAATGTTTTATTATATATTCCATTGTGTTATTAACAAAGATATTTCATTTAAAACGAACAAAAATGCAGTTGGTGTCATTAGATGTGAATTCAAAAAAAATGCAGTTGGCGTTATTAGATGTGAATTCAAAAATTAAGTTAGGTTATCTTCTTAATTGTAGAAGTGCAACCTGCTTACTTCTAAGTGAATGTAGTGCAACTAGTATATATGCTCACCGTTAAATTTTCCTTTTACTAAGATAAAATCAGTTTTACTAAGAGTTTTAAACTTGTTTAAATTTCTATGACCAAGTATAAAAAAATGCTTTGCATAGCCCATCTATTGGAAATCCTTAAAAGTAGGAAAGTATGTATGACATCCTAAAAAGGTGACAACATCTTGCAAAGCATACTTCCAAATTGCTAGGATGCATGGGATCAGTAGGCTTTTGCTTTTACAGTGATGGCTTCTTCATCGAAAGTCTTATAGTGTTGGCTTCTTCATAATTTTGAATTTTTAAATAGCTGACCAAAAACTCAAGGTATCTCTCATTGCGGTCTTTCTCTAAAATAACCACAAGTTTTAGGGAATCATCGTCTTTAATGTATTTGAAAATGGAGAATGCAAAGCTTGTGCTCCATCACATCTTCCAGAACAATGGGAAAATATTTAGTTGTAATGCAGTAGTAATTATGCACTATATAACAGAGTTTAGTACACTTGTTACCAACATTACGGTTCCATACATTCCTAAGCATGTTTAAATTAGATTATAATAATTAAATCTACGTACCCAAGTTACATGTTAACGTCCACTTGATTTTATACATACGTGTTCATATATATAAATATACATATACATAAACACACGCTACATTCTCCGCATCTCCCAACAACTACTGTTTAACTATTTCAAGGCTTCCCCAAAGATGGGAGTTTGTTTTGGAGGTACTTTTAAATATCTTCTTTCCCAAAGGAAATTTTGCACCCAAACTTAATCTGTTAACCATGAAATGGATGTGCTATTTTTCTAACTATATGTACTATTATGACTCATCAGATAATGTTACTGAGTAGTTTAAGATTCTCTCCATATTGTTTTAGTAAAGTTAGTTTCATCTAAAATGTCATGAACTTAATTGTTTTAAACCTTCTTGTCAAGTTGTCATATTTGTTTGCTTTTTTGCATCTACCTACTTCTGTCTCTTTTAGCTTAAAGATCAAGTTATTTTGAACATATTGTGGTGCCAAATCAAATCAAACTTCTAGTTATTTATTGGGTTCTAAGATTTGCATCTATTACACAGATACCAGTTTCATTTTTCTTCCATATCCAGGTTTAGAATCAAATAGCTGGAAGAAACTCACATCTAATTAGTTTTATTCAATATTTGTGAATGGAGGCTCAAATAATGAAAAATTATGGAGAAAGCATAAGCAGGCAAGGGTCACTGTACAGCCCCATACGAAATGAAGTTGAGACCATTTGGGAGCTCCACTACATAGCATGAACCTCAATGACCTTTAAAGAAACATTGTATTTGATACCTAAATGATAAGATTCGATCTTAACCAGCAAGGGAAGATGGAATGAATCTGACATTGAGCAAGAAGATAGTTGAGGAATTACAGACAATTATACAGCAGGAGAAAAACATCCAAGGAAGAAGTATGGATAAAATGCCCAGAGAAATGACTTTGGATGTTTTTCTAGTAAAAGATGCAATGGCGGTCGAGGATGAAAATAGTAGTAGTTGAAGGGTTTGTACGATCAAATTGGCAGCGGTTTTCAATAAATTATAATCCTAATTACTGGATCCAAGCGTTAATTCAATAAATTGGGTAACCGTGTACCTTTTGTTACGGCGATGCCTCTATCAGTATCAACAAACATTGCCTTGAGATTGTCGAATGAAATTGAGGAAGAGAGAGATCAGAGGTACTAGCCAAATCATGAATTTTGGTTTTTCTCTTCTGTTTGGATTTTGATTTTTTTTGTCTAACAAAGAAGAAAGGGTCTGCCGCTTTTAAACAAATGAGATCCCTCAAAAGAGAATGAAAAATTCGGTATACCATTTCAAACAAATAAATTTCGACTATTTGATATATAATATTTGCTTAAGAATGGTTCTTTAATTTTTATAACTTTCTAATTACTATATTTTATTACAATGTTGGCAATAATTGTACTTATATTTTAAATTATAAACAACGAACAACATCTAGCAATACATTCATCGTTACCCAAGTTATAATAAAAATCAACGATTTGATACAGCTTTTTCTATGACCAGTGTATTAACGTAATTCAATCCTTTTAACCATTATATCCAAGGTTAAACCTAAGGCATGGAACATATCATCCTCTTTATAATTTAATCCTTTTATCATGATAGATGAGCAGATTATATAAAACAAATCAATATTTGAGCACGACCATGCATTTTATAATCATACTCAATCAAGAGGCCCATGAATATATCTACTTTTATTGTATAGTTAAATTCCATCTACCTCATTCATATTATTTAATTAATTTAAGATGTATTCGATAATCACATTTATCGTCTACTCGGCTAAAAGTAACTTTGGATGATATCAAAACACAAATATCCTCGAATAAAATATATAATGATTTAAGGTCTGAGAACCATTACATCATCGTCACTATGAGAATTACTTATGACACTATTAATCATGCTCCATGAAGTTTTCTCATGTTGGGTTTATCCAGTACACTATTCTCTAATACGTATTTATGTATTGACATCATTTCCATATATATCAATGATCAATGAGATATGATCATCAATCAATCAACATACTAGTCTCAATGTTTCGTTGTTGTACTATACACAATAAAACTTGACCAGGGACATTTGAGAATTATAATACTTATTATATTATATAATCTCATTTTCAAGTCACTTACTTGAAATTATATAATTCTTTATTATTATTCTAAGGACTTCTATTATGTTAATATTTATATTACGTAGTAAATATAACATAATAGAATCTTTTAATCAAAATAAAATATAACATCAACAATTTTATTAATCACATCAAATAGATTGCCTCTAGGGAACAAACTCTAACAATCCCCCACTTGCACTAGAGACAATCACTGATGTATTGTATACCCATGAAGCTAATGTTACTATCATTATCCTGCTGCAACAAAGCTGTGGTTAGTTGTCTGCAACACTATTATCTGTTGGTACTTTGCATATATTTATATATCCTCTATCAACAATTTCATTGATGAGATGGTATCGCCGAAATATGTGTTTGGATCAATGATGTGATCTAGGTTCCTTAGCCTAAGTAATGGACCCATTGTCGTAACAATAAAGATCTATTGGATCGACAATGGATGGAACAACATTAAGCTCAGTGACAAACTTATTAATCCAAATAGCCTCCTTAGCAGCTTCAGAAGCAGCAATGTA
This sequence comes from Allium sativum, assembly GCA_030737875.1. Taxonomy (NCBI): domain Eukaryota; kingdom Viridiplantae; phylum Streptophyta; class Magnoliopsida; order Asparagales; family Amaryllidaceae; genus Allium; species Allium sativum. The sequence goes on from CM060909.1 coordinate 1,028,881,107, forward strand.
TTCAGCCTCCATAGTCGAATCAACAAGTATTTCTTGCTTTGAACTTTTCTAGCTTATAACAGCACCGTTAAGGAAAAACACGTAGTTTGACTGTGACTTATAGTTATCTCTATCAGTTTGGAAATTAGCGTTGTGTAACCTTTTACCATTAATTCCTCTTCGCCCACATATATCAAGATTGTATCTTTAGTCTTTTTCACGTACTTAAGGATGTTCTTGATTGTTGTCTGATGACTTTCACCTGGATTAAATTGGAATCTATTTGTAATACTTAAAGCGTACGAGACATTCGGATGAGTACACAACATTGCATACATGATTGATTCAGTTGCCAAAGCATAGGGGAAACATTCTCATGTGTTCCTTATCGTCTCGGGATTTAGGACATTGAGTATTAGAGAGTGTTATACCATGTGACATGGGTACGTATCCTCTCTTTGCCTCTTGCATGCCAAATCCTTCTAGCACTTTGTCAATGTATGTACTTTGACTTAGGACAATCAACTTTCTTGATCTATCTCTATAGATCTTAATATTTAAGATATAGGTTTCCTCGCCCAAGTCTCCCATGGAGAAACTTTTTCCCAACCATGTATTTACCGCTTGTAGTTAACTAACATCATTCCTAATGAGTAATATGTCATCAACATAAAATACTATGAATATAATGTTACTCCCACTAGTTTTTCAAAAGACCACGAGAGTTCGTTCGAGTAATATGGAACTGAATGTATATGTAGAAGTGTTGATAATTTGAAATACTATACTTGATATAGTTTTACAATAAAAATTTAATGAGAAAAACTATATCAACTGATATCACGGATAAGAAGAGTAAATAAATATAAACAATACCAGGAATTTTTATACTAGTTCGGAGCACCGTCCTACCTCTGGAATTTTACTAAGCAATACCATCACTTCACCCGGAGGAATAGTCTTATCCACACCCGAGCAGCAGAACATGATTTTTCCTCAGTAGCCGAAGAGGACTTCTTGCACGAGCATCGGAATAGGACTTCACAAATACACTAGTAGTTTTGACTATATATGTGTTCTAAGTAATGGGGATCGCTCACACTTTGAACACACATTTCATGTAATCTTATCCTCAAATATAGAAAGTGTTTGTCGAGATTTTAAGGAATTAAATTGCTTTCGAATCAAGAAGTATGAATATGGAATCAAAGATTCAAGCGACTGAGATAGTTTTTAGAGCTTTTGAATGCATAAAATATAGAGAGATTAGAATCAGAAATTAAAATAAGAATTGATGATTTGGAAAGTGACATTGAAGTGTTTAAATAGTTTATTAAAAATGGTAATCATTTGCAAAGAGATTCAATCAAAAAGAGGCATCCATTTTTCTCTTGGATTTAGATCGAATCTCTTCATGAAAGGAAGTGTCTCTTTGCTGAAATATGACAGTTGGTTCGAATCGGCCAACTGGTAAAAAATTGACCAATCAACTGGTAATAATTTGATAGTGTGTGTATATATACACACACAAGTGTATGAACTGTGCACTTTTGTACATACCAGTCAATTGGTAATAAAATGACCAGTCGAGTCATCTTGTGCAAGAGTGCACAGTTTTCACTTGTACTAATAAACAATATGCCATCTTTCGTGAATTTACTTATTTGTTGATAGATTTTAACAAAATATAACATATCACTTTTCCTTGATCTACTCTTCTTTCTTGTCGTGAATCAAAAAATCATGATCTAACATTCTTCCTTTTTTTATTGATGACAGCCTTTTGCAGATAATATCAGAATGTAAGTTCCTTCCCTTAAATATGTGATATATAAATTTATGCTCCTGAATATGTGGCTATGATTTTTCCTGCATAAAGATAAAAAAAAGAAATAGCATAAAGATAGAAATACCAAACATACCACTAATAACATAAGTACATAATAGAACATGTTTTCAAGCCAATATAAAAAGTGTTCAAAAGCATAGGAGATTATTTAGTACAAGTCTCATAAGAGTTACAGAAATAATTATAACGAACTTACTACCATTTCACCCTTTCAAATAGTCTCAAATCTTGTGCTTTCTTCAGAGGTAGACTATGAAAGCTATCGCTGGTCTCTTGCTCGGATCTTGAATTGATGCCAAAGTTGAGGAAGAGCAAGAGATATTTTTCCATAATATCCCAAAATATGATTTAATTTTATTAAAAATATTATCAACCTTCTTATCCATTATTTTGAGACATGCTTCAAGAAGTTGTTGATTTTGGCAACTTGATCAATGCCCTAGAAGGTGTTACTAGCTTGCTAGGTTTAACCTTCTTTTTATTTGATTTCTTTGAAATGTCAGTTTTCTATACATATCCTAGTCCTTTCTTGCTAGATGCAAGTTAAGAATTTTCTGTAATTTTAGATAAATTCTCCCTACCTTTATTAAAATTATTGACATTCTTAGTAATATCATCTAATTTGACTTTGAGACTAGAATTATCTAATTCTACTATCTTAATCTTAGTTTCCAGCTCATGATTCTCAGAAATAAGTTGATTTTTCTTTTCTTTTTGAGTTTCAATTTCTTGACTCAATAAGGATAGTTGAGAATTTGCATTCGAAAGAGATTCTTGAAGATTTCTAATTTCATCTTCTAATATCCCTTTTTCATCTTTTAGCGTATCTCTTTCAAATTCTGCCTTTTTTGATCTTCATTAGCTTGTTTATATTTTCTTTTGGAATTATTCCTAGATTTTCATAATTCTGTATTTATTTCTACCATATCTTCAAAAGTAAAATCGCTAACTTTGTTTTCTTTGGCCATGAACCACCCACTAGCTTGTTCGTTATCGCTTTCACTATCACTTTCAGAGGATAAAGAATCTGAGTCATCCCAAGTGACAGAGAAAGCTCATTGTAACGACCCGGAAAATCTGAACCAATTTAAAAAATTTAAATTGGCTATTTTGGTGGATTTTAAATATTTAAAATAAATATTTTAAATAATAACGATGAAAAGTAAGTTTGAATCGACATTTGAAAACGAATATAATTAATTCTAATTATAAACTAGGCCTGAAATGGCGCGGTAGTTTCAAATTTTGAATTCAAACTTTGACTGATTGTATCGAGTGCAAAACAAAATGGATTTGAGTGAAACCAAAAATGTTTAAAAGTTGTTAGTGAATACCTTTCTAACAAATCTGAAAAATCGAAGTTTCATAGCGAGAAGCAAAAGTTATGGCCAAATGAATTTTCAGAAAGGTCGCTATGGAGTTTATATAGCCCGTGAAAATGGCCATTTTGCAAACGACCTCGGAATTTGACGAAACCACTTTTGTTGGATCCGGGATGTGAAGTTATTGGTAAGTTTCAAATTTCATAATTTTTGAAGCTAGTATGTGAGCGTGGCGAAGGAAAATGTGTTTTGGTCAATTAAAGTTAAATTGGATCGACCAGAAAAGGGCCATTTTGCAAACGGGCTCATAATTCTACAAAACCAGTTTTGTTGGGACTGTATCGTCAAAACATAGCTAGATTTATTTTTCTGGAATTTTTCGAATCAGTTTGTGGCCCTGGCAAATTGAAATGTACGTTCAAATCAAATATTGAATGTTTTATATTTTAATTTTAATGGAAACTGACTCAAACATTCGAATGGGCCTACGAAACATATCCCATTGTGTTCGGAATGGGAGTATTTAGCTAGGGGCGACAGTCGTTGGGTTTGAATTGAAGTTCGTTTGTAAAAACACTAATTTTTGAAATTATAAAACCATCGACCAATCAGAATTTTATATTCATTAAAAAAAACACGGAAACCCCCCCAGGCATCGCGATCGACGGCGGAACCCCTTTGTACCTTCTCTCCTCATTTTCTCCTCTGTCTCTCAACAGAATCGAGCGCCACCACCCACGTTTTGAAGCACATCCTCTCCTCTTCAAATCCTTAGCAACCCCACCCTCTATCATTCACCGTACCTCGAGTTTCGAGCCTAGGAAGATCCGGACTTTAAGCCACCACCATCAACGCCTGAGCCCACCGCACGTGACCCCACCACCACGCGCAGGTGCACCCCGCAGCCCTCTTCAACGCTGCATCGACGGATCCTCGCCTCGTTACACAGATTTGCTGAAAATCTAAAAGCTAGTTTGGAATATGTATGGAAAACATACAGCTTATTTATTTTGAACTGTTTTAACATTTAAAGGTGTTGCAAACTTATAAAAAAAATGTATCTTTTTCGTTTCTTGTCGAAATTCAGTGAAATACACGCCGAGACCGTGAGGACGTCTTCTACATTCTAGAAGAGACCGCATATTTTTCTGAGCCTTCTGCTATTTTTGGTGGAGTGGAACCCAAAATGAGATTTCTAATTTATAAACGATATGGAAAACGACGATGTATAAATTATATAGTCGATGTATGAGTTATATAAGCGTTGTACACCTCTTGTATAAGCGTTGTATAAGTTGTACGTTCGATATATAAGTTATATATGCATTGTAAAAATTATATATGTGTTGAAATAGAAGTGAAATTCTTATATAATATATATATATATATATATATATATATATACACGCCCCTCGTCCACAAACCATTGACGATATTTATTGGTTGTGATTGGTGTGAAAATTGGTTGATTACAAATGGTTGATTAGAATTGTTTGTGGTTGAAATTGATTGATTGTGGTTGAAAAATACCCGTTTGTGGTTGAGAAATATTTGGTTGAAACCACATAGGATTAGTTTGTGGAAATGAAAAAAATATACATGCCGCCTGCGTGCGAACTAGATACGTGATTCCCTATTGTCAAAAGCTGCGAGGCTTTAAGGTAGAGCGAGGAGCCGTACTAGGGACAGTCCCGGTTTTAACTACCCTGCCGTTATGCTGCCGAAATTTTGAATAATATTCATGTGTTAGAATTATTTTCCTGTGTTGAAACTATATTCGTTTGTTGAATAGAAAACCTTCATGTGTTGAATAGAAATTCATTCGTTGAATAGAAATTCATGTGTTGAATGGTATTCGTGTTTTGAATAAATTGTTTTAACAATAAAAATCACATTTCTACTCTATATATACAGACTATAGAAAAGCTTCATGTGTTGAATCGATATTCATTCGTTGAATAGCAATTCATGTGTTGAATGGTATTCGTGTTTTGAATAAATTGTTTTAACAATAAAAATCACATTTTTACTCTATATATACAAACTATAGAAAACCTTCATGTGTTGAATCGAAATTCATTCGTTGAATTGAAATTCATGTGTTGAATGGTATTCATGTTTTGAATAAATTGTTTTAACAATAAAAATCACATTTTTACTCTATATATACAAACTATAGAAAACCTTCATGTGTTGAATCAATATTCATTCGTTGAATAGAAATTCATGTGTTGAATTGTATTCATGTTTTGAATAAATTGTTTTAACAATAAAAATCAAATTTTTACTCTATATGTACAAACTATAGAAAACCTTCATGTGTTGAATCGAAATTCATTTGTTGAATTGAAATTCATGTGTTGAATGATATTCGTATTTTGAAAGAAATTGTTTTATAATAAAAATCCTATTTTTATCATCAATATGAACTATATAAAATAATCTTGTTTTGAAATAAATTGTTTTATAATAAAAATCATATTTTTATTACCTATATGAACTATATAAAATAATCGTGTTTTGAAATGAATTGTTTTACAATAAAAATCACATTTTTATTATATACATGAATTGTTAAAAATAGTGAATTTTTGAAATAGAAGACAGTTAGATAAAAATATCATTTTTATCAAATGTATGAAAATCATATAGTTTTGAAATCGAAGAGTCGATATATATATATATATATATATATATATATATATAGAATTGAAATATATCGAATAACGAAGCTGCAGTTCGTATTTTGAAACCATGATTTCAAATGATTAGTGCGGGAGATCCGACCATCGGATTTTCCCGAAATCGCAACCGTTGGGTTCGCTTTGGAAATATCTTTCCAATGGCACCAACATTGTAAAAATCCAACGGTTGGATTGTCTGGAATGTTTTATTCAAACCTGAAGAAAAACAGTGCCAGAATCGATTATATTTACATATATATATATATATATATATATATATATATATATATATAATTATATTAAATCGAATAACGATGCTGCAGTTCGTATTTTGAAATCGAAACTTCAAACGATTATACCGGGAGATCCGACCGTCGGATTTTCCCAAAACTGGAACCGTTGGAATCATTTTGAAAAGATCTTTCTAATGATGTAAATTTTGTGAAGATCCAACAGTTAGATTTTCAGATATGTGTAAATCAAATCTGAAGAAAAATAGCGCCACGGCCGCGTTATGGCCCGAAGCGTCGTTTTGAATAAATTGGCTATTTTAAAATAAATAAAAATAGCGATAAATCATTATAAAATATTATAAACAATATGGATGTGAAATTTAGAAACTAACTGAAGGTTGGCTAAGTCGGATGGTTTCCTGGGTGTTGATCTGATGTTGGTTTTGGCCTTCGGGGTTAATATTTGGGAAATCGTTCTCTTACTGATTTACGGTTAGTGACTAATGAACAAGAATATGGCGTATGTGTGTTTATGTTGCACTTGTTTATTATATACGCGAGTTGCTCAGAAAGACCGGGTCTATCCCATTCTGAATAACTGAATCGATGATAAGAAATCGAAGATGAAGATGGTGGTCGAAGACCGGAGATCTTCACCTCGTTTGGATGGTAACTGATTTCCTGATTGGGAGGCATCCCGAAATATTGATAATGAGTGGTGATCGTCTAGACGTACGTGGAGATCGATGGGTTTGCGAGGTATATAGTGCCTCCGGTTTCGTTCAGACCCAGAACGGACTTGCAAATGGACGATGTGTCTGACATTGGAATTTATTCTATGTGATTGATAGCCATCAGTTGCATGGTGTGAATTGCTTGTGTGGCATGCTAAGATGCAGTGATCAAGACTTCTGTTGAAAAGCAAAGTCTTGTGGTGATGATCAAAGCACCGCCTGTGTGGCGTAGCTTTGTGTATAACGTGAATTCGCGAGCCTCACACCCCAGTATGAACCAGAAACGGGAGAGGACCTCAGAGGGGACGTACGTTTTCTTTCTAGCTAGAAGTGGCTTCAGTGGTTTTACACGCCCTGACGAGTTTGACTTATGTGGTTGTTACTGTTGCGAGGTGCCTCGGTTAAATCGGACGATCCGGGTCCGATGGAGTCATTCATTGGCTCATTTACGCCCCCAATGGGCGGGGAAACGTAGTGTTCAGGCATTATAATCCACTCCATGTGGACCGGCCCTGTCGCTCCAAGGGTCGATGCGCTCTGACCCTGAGACATGGGTTAGATTGTCTCGAAGTCGGTAAGGACTATCTTTTGCCTTGGTTCATGACGGAAATCCAATTTCCAAATACGACATCGTGCGGTTTTGATTGTATATATATAAATATGGTGACATGATATATGGTACCCATGTCGTCTATGAATGATAGTTATGATTCGAAATTGTTTTTGAAACATGTAAACACTAGTAATAATATCAAATGCTTTTGTTTTATTCGTATCAAACATATTTTGGCCATTATAAGGTAAAACTCTATCCTCCGGTTTGCGTTGCATTGTGTGATGGGAACAGAGTCTTATAATGGCTTCATTTTTATAAAAAGCATTGCAATGTTTAAAAGAATTATTTGTTTTAAAGCACTGGCAATCCGATGGAGTAAACCCGTTCCACGAAAGTTGCGTGGTCCTGTGATTAGCCATATTATAAATGTGTTAAGTAGATTTCTCATACCATTCCCATGAATGACTCGTAGTTTGTTTCACTTTCAAACTCGGGTGCCCCTTCTTTCTACACGGGCAGCCTTGTGTTCGGGTTTAGCAGGCTTTTCTTGATAGCTGGAGCTGAAGATGGATTCTATCATTTATCTCTTTTTATGCTGTTCAGCTCCTATTGTACATATTATGTTTATTTCCGCTGTAGACATTTATGTACAGCTGAACTGTATTTGTACTAAGTATGATCTTGTATACTGTGTAACTCTTATGATTATGTTTATCCAGTATATTATTTGTTCATTATCTGGTGTATTTATTTATTTCTGTTCTGCTATTATCTTTTTATGTGTTATATTCCAAAGATTACCCTTGCCGCCGTCAGTACGGGGTTTGGGGTCGTCACAGCGTGGTATCAGAGCTTTGGTTAAGCTTAGTGCTGGAATATAACATATTAACGAACTCGTCAGAAATAGAACCAGTAGTGTTCTAGGACGGGTAACTCTATACAGATAGGATCAGTAATATCCTAGTATGAGTAAAGACGAATGAAATACACCCCACTAGACACATTTACATTTGAAGTATATGTTTCTGTGTTTTAAAATACCTTTTCTGTGACCTGACACATGATCTGCTATTTGCAGAAGTACTAGAAAATGAGTGTCAGAAACAGGAGAAATGCAGAACCCGATCTAGAGGCTCTATTAAAGAGATATCGAAATCTGGGCGGAGCACAGTTCTCGAGCAATGAATCTATGATTCAGACTCAAGCTTGGATGAGCTCTGCGGAAAGAATTTTTGAACGTATCCAGTTGAGAGATGACCAGAAAAGATTAGTGGCATCTTGGGCGCTCAAAGAAGAAGCTTTAATCTGGCGGCAAATAATCATTTAAGATAATCCAGAAGGTGATATCACCTGGGATAGATTCAAGGAGATTTTCCTAAAAATATTTACTCCTCCCGAAGTGACTGAGCGATTATGTGATGAATTCTCTTATTTGATACAAGGAGATATGACCATTTCAGAATATCATAAGAAATTCAACGAACTTTCTAACTTTGCACCTCATCTGATTCAAGATCCAAAGAGGAAGAATCTGAGATTTATTCATGGCCTGCAAAGAAAATATTAGAATAGTGTGATGAGGAATGTGAAGCTCCCTTTTTCAGAAATGATATATATGGCTTATCAGTATGAAGATCTCCATAAGAAGGGTATGTTGCGGGACGAAGAGGAAGTCAGTTCTAGTAACAAAGTAGATTATGTGATTGATAGTCCTGAGGTAAGTAAGAAACCCGGAGCCAAAAGAAAAAGGGCTAGATCTGAGAAAGAACTAGTAACGACAGCCGTATGCAATAACTGCCATAAGCAAGGGCATTTGCAAGGAAATTGCAGATCTTCAAAGAAACAAAGAAAGGAGGGGTATAAAGCCAATCAAAAGCAAAGGAAGAAGAGATTTAGATCTGATGAGGAGTTTCAAGAGAATAGGGAGTGCAAGAAATGCCATAAGACTGGTCATCTTGCAAAGGATTGCCCGCTCTTAAGCAAGACCGAAATAGTTCAGGTAAATGAAGTGGCAGAAACCTCAGCACCCTCAGCTAGTCAGGGAAGATCTGATGTTTTAGAAGGCACGCTTACTGTCAAAAACATTCCAGTCAAAGTACTGTTTAACACAAGCGCGTCACAAAGCTTTATTGCAAAGAATGCGGTCAAGAAGTTGGACTTGAAATTAAGGAAGCTCAGAGAACCCATCACTGTCCAAAATCTGGTTGGGGGTTCTCTCGATCTTAGCTGGATTTGTGCGGTACCTATCTCTTTTTCTTGTTATAAGTTCCCTACCATCTCTATCATCATGAATTTTACTGAATTCAATCTTATTCTGGGATTGGATTGGTTAACCAAATATGAGGCAGAGGTCAGATGCGCCGAGAGAGTTGTTAAGGCAAAGGCCCAATTAGGGAATTATATAACCATTCCCTGTGAAGGTCTGAATAATAATAGAAAAGACTTCTGGGCAGCTCTCGATGTCTCTGCAGCTCAAATAGAAAATATACCTATAGTCGCAGAGAATATTCCCAACCTCGTAAAAGATATTCCTATCGTCAAGAATTATGCGGATGTGTTCGAAGAAGTTGTTCGCTTACCCCCACATAGAGAAATTGATTTCAAAATTGCTTTAATTCCGAATGCAAGGCCAGTAGTTCACGCTATTCGAAGAATGTCCTTGAAAGAGAAAGAGGAATTAGACAATCAAACAAGACAGCTCGTATGGAAGGGTATGAACAGGCCTAGTTTCTCTGATTGGGGAGCAGCAGTGGTATTTGTCCCAAAATCTGACGGTACTCTACGGCTATGTGTGGATTATCGTGATTTGAACAATCAGACAATAAAGAATAAATATCCATCGCCGCAAATCGATGATTTATTGGATCGTCTGAATGGAGCACAAGTATTTTCAAGGATGGACCTAGCTACAGGCTTCCATCAACTTCGAATTGCCGAAGAATGTGTTCCTATAACAACATTCAGAGGTCCCGACTTATTCTATGAGTGGTTAGTAATGCCGTTCGGCTTATGTAATGCTCCAGCATACTTCGTCGATTTGATGAATCGAGTGTTCAGAGGAGTCCTGAATAAGTTTGTTCTAGTTTTCATCGACGATATTCTAATCTTCTCTAAATCAAAGCCCGAACATGAAAAGCATTTGGAACAGGTTCTAGAAATTCTGAGAAGGAATGTATTGAAAGCTAAACTATCCAAATGTATATTCTGGCAAGATGAAGTGAAGTTTCTTGGCCACGTCATATTGAAAGAAGGAATTGCTGTGGGTCCAAGTAAAATCACAGCTATTCAAAACTAGAAACAACCTAGTACTCCTACAGAGGTTCGCAGTTTTCTTGGATTGGCTAGTTATTACCGGAAGTTCGTTAAAAACTTTTCGAAGATATCTGGTCACTTAACGAAGCTTACAAAGAAGCACTCTAAATTCAAATGGACTCCAGAATGTGAGGAGGCTTTTGAAGAGCTAAAGTTAAGATTAACGACTGCTCCAGTGTTAACCATTATCGACAACAATCAGGATTTAAAAGTCTGGACAGATGCCTCTAGAGAAGGCCGGGTGCAGTACTAATGCAAAGAGGTCAAGTGATCGCTTATGCTAGCCGTCAGCTGAAGCCACATGAAAAGAACTACGTAACTCATGATCTTGAGTTGTTGGCTATAATATTCTCTTTGAAAATCTGGAGGTACTATCTTCTGGGCGAGAAATTTGAACTCTTTACAGATCACCAGTCGTTAAAGTATCTGTTCACCCAGAAAGACTTGAATCTAAGGCAGCAACGTTGGCTAGAGTTCCTTGCAGCATATGATTTTGAGATTCTATACACTCCAGGGAAAGCCAATGTCATGGCCGGTGCGTTAAGCCGAAAGAATGAAATGATCGCCAGTTTTATCATCACGACTTCATTGATAGATAAAATATCTGCTCTTCAGAAGGATGATCACTTCATTCAGAATATCAGAGAGACAATTCAAAAGGTCGAACCCTCGAGTTTCCAGGTTGATAATGAGGGGATTCTAAGGCTGAAAGGTCGAATTTGTGTTCCTAACATTGCTGAGCTCCGAAAGGAAGTACTGAATGAATGCCACAAGTCAAAACTTAGTATCCATCCGGGAGTAATCAAAATGTATAATGACATGAAATGCACTTTCTGGTGGAAGTTGATGAAGAGGGACATTTCTTTATATATTAGCCGATGCCATACTTGCCAACTAGTCAAGAGCGACCAACAGAAACTGGCTAGATTGTTGCAACCGCTGGACGTTCCAGGTTGGAAGTGGGAACATATTTCCATGGACTTCATAGATGGTTTGCCCAGAACCAGAAAAGGAAATGACAGTATTTGGGTGATCGTAGATCGCTTCACGAAGACCGCCCATTTCATACCTATCAGATCAAACAGAACTGCTCAGAGTTTGGCGTAGATATATTTCAAGGAAATTGTTAGACTGCACGGAGTGTCGATCAGTATAGTTAGTGATAGAGATCCAATATTCACTAGCAAATTTTGGGAGGCGTTCCAAGTAGAATTGGGAACAAAGCTGAACCTAAGCACCGCCTATCATCCTCAGACAGATGGTCAGACTGAGAGGGTGAATCGTATACTAGAAGATCTATTGCGGGCTTGTGTTCTAGATTTCGATGGATCATGGGAAGACCATCTGCATTTGGCTGAATTCTCATATAATAACAGCTACCAGGCGAGCCTGACAATGTCGCCATTCGAAGCATTATATGGTAGACCGTGCCGATCTCCTTCTTGTTGGGTTGAACCTGGAAATAGGCTTGTATTAGGGCCTGATATGATCCGAGAAACTGTCGACAAAGTCGATTTCGTTAAGAAACGATTACTCGCCGCTCAAAGCCGACAAAAGAGCTATGCCGATAGGAGAAGAAGAGATGTATCGTTTGCTGTTGGCGACTATGTATATTTGAAAGTATCGCCAATGAGAGGAGTTATCCAGTTCGGTAAAACCGGGAAATTAGCGCCCAGATTTATTGGTCCATTATCTATTCTTGAAAGGATTGGAACTCTAGCCTATAGAATTCAATTGCCTGATTGGTTCCTTGGAGTTCATGATGTATTTCACATATCTCAACTTCGAAAGCACGTTCATGATTCAGACTTGATCGTGGAAGAAGCAGCGCAACAGGATATTGAAATTACTCCAGAATTGGCTGTGAGAAGAGAGCCGCTAAAGATCATCGGCAAAGAAACCAAAGAGCTGAGGAACAAGAAGGTTCTCTTAGTCAAAGTGCAATGGAGTGGAGATCCGCGAGATTGTACTTGGGAAACTGAGGAGAGCATTCATAAAGCCTATCCTAAGTGTCTGGTGGATATCTCTGATTGACTTCGGTGCAAGGTACATTTACCATACTTTGCATTACCATTTAGTTCTCTACTTTGTTGTTATTTTCCTTTCATGGATGTAAACTTATAATTCTATAGTCTGAATTATTTTAAAAGAGTATATGAATTGATTAGGACATTTTTGAAAAGTAAAAAACAAATTGATTGTTGTTTGTGTTGTGTAATAGTAGATTTGATTAATTAAATTATTAAAACGATAGTTAATTTAATTAATAAGAGAATGAATGGTAGAATTTATTCGATTATATCACACATTGAACTGATTTAAAAATAGATAGAGATATATACATGTGCATTACATATGTTTGAACAGGTAAATGGATTAGCTGTTGAGTAAAGATTTTATTTGCGTGCCCGACAAATAGGTAAACCTTAATGAGTTGGATGCACAATTTTATTATTATATCAACTCCTGTGAATGCCATTGGATGCGGAGTGCTGGTTGTTCTGTGTGTAATCATAAACGTCGCCATAGGATAGTAACAATTAATTTTGAACTACATTACATGGCATACTTCTAGAAGATAGGCATACTTCATCATATACCACATAAGCATTTGGAGCTTGTGTGACGAGGTGGAAGATTTACCATACGAGTGAGAGGCTTGTATGGCGATGACTATATTTTACAGGTTGAACTGATGACTGATATGGACAATATAAAATTGTCACGATAAATTGCCAGATTAATAAAAAACCCCACACGGGTCTGGAGTTGACAATAATCACGTCTCTCTAGTCATTAGATATGGCACATGGATAATTTATTTCCCACACGGGACGAGGTGACGAGGATTTATCCTCTGGAGCAATTAAAAATACACACTCCCTCAGGCTTTGACAGGGTGACGAGAATTTATTCTCTGGAGTTATTATCTATACACGCTCCCCTGTAAACACCAGATTACATCACTACAAATATGTGTATGCTTTATAGGATTTATTGGGTACCTAATATGGTCCAATAAATTTCCAAACCCCTCCCCGTACAAAGGAGGTTATGGCGAAATTTTTCGAAAATTCCGGGTGTTAGCCAAAATTTTGAAGAATTTGAAAATTCTCAGAAACTGAAAAGTTGGAGAACGGAAGCCGGATTGAAAGTAGAGTTGATTAATCAAACCACTTTCGACTATGTTCCTTTTCGGGGATGAAAAGTTTTAAGTGGGGGAGATTGTAACGACCCGGAAAATCTGAACCAACTTAAAATTTTTAAATTGGCTATTTTGGTGGATTTTAAATATTTAAAATAAATATTTTAAATAATAATGATGAAAAGTAAGTTTGAATCGACATTTGAAAACAAATATAATTAATTCTAATTATAAACAAGGCCTGAAATGGCGCGGTAGTTTCAAAATTTGAATTCAAACTTTGACTGACTGTACCGGGTGCAAAACAAAACAGATTTGATTGAAACAAAAAATATTTAAATCTTTTAGTGAATACCTTTCTAACGAATCTGAAAAATCAAAGTTTCATAGCGGGAAGCAAAAGTTATGGCCAAATGAATTTTCAGAAAGGTCGCTATGGAGTTTATATAGCCCGTGAAAATGGCCATTTTGCAAACAACCTCAGAATTCGACGAAACCAATTTTGTTGGATCCGGGATGTGAAGTTATTGCTAAGTTTCAAATTTCATAATTTTTGAAGCTAGTATGTGAGCGTGGTGAAGGAAAACGTGTTTTGGTCAATTACAGTTAAATTGGATCGACCAGAAAAGGGCCATTTTGCAAACGGGCTCAGAATTCGACCAAACTAGTTTTGTTGGGACCGTATCATCAAAACATAGCTAGATTTATTTTTCTGGAATTATTCGAACCAGTTTGCGGCCCTGGCAAATTGAAATGTACGTTCAAATCAAATATTGAATGTTTTATATTTTAATTTGAATGGAAACTAACTCAAACATTCGAATGTGCCTACGAAACATATCCCATTGTGTTCGGAATGGGAGTATTTAGCTAAGGGCGATAGTCGTTGGCTTTGAATTGAAGTTTGTTTGTAAAAACCCTAATTTTTGAAATTATAAAACCAACGACCAATCAGAATTTTATATTCATTAAAAAAATAAATAAATAAAACACGGAAACCCCCAGGCATCGTGATCGACGGCGGAACCCCTTTGCTACTTCTCTCCTCTTTGTCTCCTCCGTCTCTCAACAGAATCGAGCGCCACCACCCACGTTTTGAAGCCCATCCTCTCCTCTTCAAATCCATAGCAACCCCACCCCCTATCGTTCACCGTACCTCGAGTTTCGAGCCCAGGAAGATCCGGACTTTAAGCCGCCGCCGTCAACGCCTGAGCCCACTGCACGTGACCCCACCACCACGCGCAGGTGCGCCCCGCAGCCCTCTTCAACGCTGCATCGCCCGATCCTCGCCTCGTTACATGGATTTGCTGAAAATCTAAAACCTAGTTTGGAATAGGTATGGAAAACATACGGCTTATTTATTTTGAACTGTTTTAACATTTAAAAGTGTTGCAAACTTATAAAAAATTGTATCTTTTTCGTTTCTTGTCGAAATTCAGTGAAATAAGAGATGTTGGGACCGTGAGGACGTCTTCTACATTCTAGAAGACACCGCATATTTTTCTGAGCCTTCTGCTATTTTTGGTGGTGCGGAACCCAAAGTGAGATTTCTAATTTATAAAAGATATGGAAAACGACGATGTATAAATTATATAGTCGATGTATGGGTTAAATTAGCGTTGTACACCTCTTGTATAAGCGTTGTATAAGTTGTACGTTCGATATATAAGTTATATATGCATTGTAAAAATTATATATGTGTTGAAATAGAAGTGAAATGCTTATATATAAATATATATATATATATATATATATATATATATACGCCCCTCGTCCACAAACCATGGACGGTATTTATTGGTTGTGATTGGTGTGAAAATTGATTGATTACGAATGGTTGATTAGAATTGATTGTGGTTGAAATTGATTGATTGTGGTTGAAAAATTCCCGTTTGTGGTTGAGAAATATTTGGTTGAAACCACATAGGATTAGTTTGTGGAAGTGAAAAAAATATACATGCCGCCTGCGTGCGAACTAGATGCATGATTCCCCATTGTCAAAAGCTGTGAGGCTTTAAGGTAGAGCGAGGAGCCGTACTAGGGACGGTCCCGGATTTATCTACTCTGCCGTTATGCTGCCGAAATTTTGAATAATATTCATGTGTTAGAATTATTTTCCTGTGTTGAAACTATATTCGTGTGTTGAATAGAAAACCTTCATGTGTTGAATAGAAATTCATGTGTTGAATGGTATTCGTGTTTTGAATAAATTGTTTTAACAATAAAAATCACATTTTTACTCTATATATACAAACTATAGAAAAGCTTCCTGTGTTGAATCGATATTCATTCGTTGAATAGAAATTCATGTGTTGAATGGTATTCGTGTTTTGAATAAATTGTTTTAACAATAAAAATCACATTTTTACTCTATATATACAAACTATAGAAAACCTTCATGTGTTGAATCGAAATTCATTCATTGAATTGAAATTCATGTGTTGAATGGTATTCGTGTTTTGAATAAATTGTTTTAACAATAAAAATCACATTTTTACTCTATATATACAAACTATAGAAAACCTTCATGTGTTGAATCGATATTCATTCGTTGAATAGAAATTCATGTGTTGAATGGTATTCGTGTTTTGAATAAATTGTTTTAATAATAAAAATCATATTTTTACTCTATATATACAAACTATAGAAAACCTTCATGTGTTGAATTGAAATTCATTCGTTGAATTGAAATTCATGTGTTGAATGGTATTCGTATTTTGAAAAAAATTGTTTTATAATAAAAATCCTATTTTTATCATCAATATGAACTATATAAAATAATATTGTTTTGAAATAAATTATTTTATAATAAAAAACATATTTTTATTACCTATATGAACTATATAAAATAATCGTGTTTTGAAATGAATTGTTTTACAATAAAAATCACGTTTTTATTATATACATGAATTGTTAAAAATAGTGAAGTGTTGAAATAGAAGACAGTTAGATAAAAATATCATTTTTATCAAATGCATGAAAATCATATAGTTTTGAAATCGAAGAGTCGATATATATATATATATATATATATATATATATATATATAAATAGAATTGAAATATATCGAATAACGAAGCTGCAGTTCGTATTCTGAAACCGTGATTTCAAACGATTAGTGCGGGAAGTCCGACCATCGGATTTTCCCGAAATCGCAACCGTTGGGTTCGCTTTGGAAATATCTTTCCAACGGCACCAACTTTGTAAAAATCCAATGGTTGGATTGTCTAGAATGTTTAATTCAAATCTGAAGAAAAACAGTGCCAGAATCGATTACATTTATATATATATATATATATATATATATATATATATATAATTATATTAAATCGAATAACGAAGTTGCAGTTCGTATTTTGAAATCGAAACTTCAAATGATTATACCGGGAGATCCGACTGTCGGATTTTCCCGAAACTGGAACCATTGGAATCGTTTTGAAAAGATCTTTCTTGTGATAACCCCAAACTTCCACAGAATGAAAGTAAGGAATGATCATTTGGAATACAACATAAATACAATAATACATATCACAGATACAACATAGCATAGGAAATTCATAGAGTGACAACATCATAGCAGCGGAAATATAATGTCATTAACCACAGAAAGTCCACAGTCAAAGAATTCTAAATTATTACATCAAGTTTGCAGAAAGAGAAATAAATTCCAACTCCAACTTAAACAACGTGAAATGAACCAAGTTTAATGTTTGGAATTAAAAAGAGAAAAATGCAATAGCATCGAATGATAGATGTCTTCAAGCTCCAAGTCATCACCTCTTCACAAAAGAAAATCCAAGGAAGATAATAAGCAGCTCCAAAGAAAAGACTCCAAGCGAAGAATAAACCTGTTTACTTGGCTGCCCGTGTAGAAAGGAGGGCACCCGAGTTTGCAAAAAGGTGGAAACAAACAACGGGTCAGTCGTGGGGCTGGTGTGAGAATTCTTAACTAATTAATCACTGTTAATAGGACAAATCCAAAGACCATGCCGCTAACGCGGAACGGGTTTGCTCTAATGGATTGCCATGCATAAAAGTGTCAGAAACAACAATTAAGTAAATCGTATAACAACGTTATGCTTTTGAGAAAAATGGAATCACCATAAGACCCAGGTCCCATCACACAATGCAACACAAACCAGAGGATAGGGTTTTACCTTATAGTGATTAAACATGCTAAATACGACAAATACGAGTATATTATTATTATTATTATTATATTAAAACATTTCAAAGTAAATGTATAAATCCTAGGAAGAATAGTATCCCATACTACTATGCCTCCATACTAGTAATACAATCAAATTCGTAGGGTCGTATTTGGAATTTGGTTTCCATCATGAGTCAAGGCTAGGGAGGAGCACTTACCGTTTCGAGACACTCTACCTAATGTCTCAGGATCCCCCGCAGTGAACCCTTGGATAGCTGCAGGGCCGGTCCACCATACGAGTTGCGGATTAGTTATTCCTGAACACACGTTTCTCAGTCCTATAGGACCTATCATCCGAGGCGCCTCATTCCATCATCCACATAAGTAAAATGTTGGGCCGTGTTAAAACCCAATCACCACTTCTAGCTAGAAAGAAACGTGCTGCTCTCCCTGCGTTCCCTTCTCCCGTTTTAGACTCCGCCGGTGTGTGAGGCTCGCGAAATCACGCTGTACAAAAAGCTATGCCTAAACAGGCTATGCTTTGATCGTCCCACAAGGCCTGCTTTTCAACAAAACCTTGATCCTATGCATCTTAGCATGCCACATCATCACTCCATATTGCACTACCAACCCTTTGAAGAAATATATGAACGGGTGTTAAGCAAGAGAAGAAATTCCCCGCCACCAAACTTCCATACATTCGGCAAAAGATCAATATCATGATATTTGATAGAGTATGATGTCAGACACACAATCCATTTATTAGCTTATGCTCTGGGTCTGAGCGAAAGCCAAACCCGTGAAATGAACACGTACGTTTGGGCAATGACCGTAACCCTTGAATTGGGAGCAAGTCAAATCAGGGCCTCGATCGTTGTCCATTCGAGGGAAGATTTACGGTCTTCATACGCCATCTTCACACTTCAAATAACGTCGTTTGATTATTTAGAATGAGAGAACTCGGACTTTCCAAATAATCCTCGTTTATATATATATATATATATATATATACATATATATATATATTTAAAATCCTTCGTACTTGCTGACGCCATTTTGTAATGATTACTTCCTATTTTAATTATTTAAAATAAATAAATTTTATATAACGACGCCTTAAGTCCATGGGCGACTATGGCGCTGCATTCAACCAATTTTTGTTTTTACATTTCTCAGAATCTAACCGTTGGATCTTAACGTAATATATATCGTTGGAAAGATTTTTCCAAGACGGTCGTAACGGTTTCAGTTTCAGGAAAATCCGACGGTCAGATCTTCTTGTATAGTCGTTTAAAGGTACGATTTCAAAACGCGAACTACCACGCCCCATTCGTTTAATTTTAATTATATTTATATATATGTATATAATCATTTAATCATAATAACGTCGTTTGATTAAAACAACGCTCTACACAACTACCGATCCTTACTAAATTTTAATTCATTTGAAAATGAAGATAATATTACCGCATCCTAAATTCATTCTTTACTTACATTGAAAATGTAAATTCCATCCTTTTTATTTACATAAAAAAAATGTAAATTTAATTCCTATGTAAATTCCTATTTTTTTTATTTACATGTAAAAATGTAAATTTTGACACATTCAAAATCCTACTTTTAAATTACATATAAAAATGTAGATTTCAACCTCAATGTACATTCTCATCTTAGTTACATAATAAAAATGTAATTTATATTTGCAGTGAATCCTATTCTAACTTTACATATAAAAATGTAAGTTTAATTACAATGCAAACTCTACTTCTAATTTACATTGTAAAAATATGATTTTTAATTACAATGCAAACTCTACTTTTCATTTACATCCTAAGATATATAACTTTAATTTCATGTCACAATCCTACACCTTATTTACATATAAAATGTAAATTTAATCTACATGTCAAATTCGTACATCTTATTTTATATATAAAATAAATAAATTTTATTTCTAATGTTCATTCTCATCCTATGTTACATTTATGAAAATGTGAATTCTATCATACAATGTAAATGCATCTTTTAGTTACATAGGAAAATGCAATTTTTATCCTACGGTGTAATTTCCTACATACACTACATATAAAAATGTAATATTTAACATACAATGTAAATTCATGTTTTAATTACATATAAAAATGTAATATTTAACATACAATGTGAATTCATGTTTTATTACATATAAAAATGTAAATTTTATCCTACGGTGTAATTCCCTATATAATTTACATATAAAAATGTAAATTTTAACATACAATGAAATTCACATGTTAATTACAAAGAAAAATGTAATTTTTAACATACAGTATAATTTACATATAAAAATGTAAATTTTAACATACGATGAAATTCACATGTTAATTACAAAGAAAAATGTAATTTTTAACATACGGATAATTTCCTATATAATTTCCATATAAAAATGTAAATTTTAACATACGATGAAATTCACATGTTAATTACAAAGAAAAATGTAATTTTTAACATACAGTATAATTTCCTATATAATTTACTTATAAAAATGTAAATTTTAACATACGATGAAATTCACATGTTAATTACAAAGAAATATGTAATTTTTAACATATGGCATAATTTCCTATATAATTTACATACAAAAATGTAAATTTTAACATACGATGAAATTCACATGTTAATTACAAAGAAAAATGTAATTTTTAACATACGGTGTAAATTCCTATTTAACTTACATATAAAAATGTAAATTTTAGCATACGATGAAATTCTCATGTTAATTACAAAGAAAAATGTAATTTTTAACATACGGTGTAAATTCCTATTTAATTTACATATAAAATGTAAATTTAAGCATACGATGAAATTCACATGTTAATTACAAAGAAAAATGTAATTTTTAACATACGGTGTAAATTCCTATTTAATTTACATATAAAAATGAAAATTTTAACATACGATGAAATTCACATGTAAATTACAAAGAAAAATGTATTTTTTAACATACGGCATAATTTCCTATATAATTTACGTATAAAAATGTAAATTTTAACATACGATGAAATTCACATGTTAATTACAAAGAAAATTTTAATTTTTAACATACGGTATAATTTCCTATATAATTTACATATAAAAATGTAAATTTTAACATACGATGAAATTCACATGTTAATTACAAAGAAAAATGTAATTTTTAACATACGGCATAATTTCCTATATAATTTACATATAAAAACGTAAATTTTAACGTACGATGAAATTCACATGTTAATTACAAAGAAAAATGTAATTTTTAACATACGGTGTAAATTCCTATTTAATTTACTTATAAAAATGTAAATTTTAGCATACGATGAAATTCACATGTTAATTACAAAGAAAAATGTAATTTTTAACATACGGTGTAAATTCCTATTTAATTTACATATAAAAATGTAAATTTTAGCATACGATGAAACTCACATGTTAATTACAAAGAAAAATGTAATTTTTAACATACGGTGTAAATTCCTATTTAATTTACATATAAAAATGTAAATTTTAACATACGATGAAATTCACGTGTTAATTACAAAGAAAAATGTAATTTTTAACATACGGTGTAAATTCCTATTTAATTTACATATAAAAATGTAAATTTTAACATACGATGAAATTCACATGTTAATTACAAAGAAAAATGTAATTTTTAACATACGGCATAATTTCCTATATAATTTACATATAAAAATGTAAATTTTAACATACGATGAAATTCACATGTTAATTACAAAGAAAAATGTAATTTTTAACATACAGTATAATTTCTTATATAATTTACATATAAAAATGTAAATTTTAACATACGATGAAATTTACATGTTAATTACAAAGAAAAATGCAATTTTTAACATACAGTATAATTTCTTATATAATTTACATATAAAAATGTAAATTTTAACATACGATGAAATTCACATGTTAATTACAAAGAAAAATATAATTTTTTCCACTATGCCAAATCTACTTTATTTTAACATTATAAAAATGTAAACTCCTTACATCGTAAATTCCTACTTTATTAACCTATATAAAAATGTAAATTTAATCTTATGTCAAATTCTACTTTATATTAACATTATAAAAATGTAAATTCCTACTTTAATCCACATTAAAATAATGTAAGTTGCATAACGATGTAAATTTCATAACGATGTGAATTCCTACCTTAATCCATATTAAAATAATGTAAATTACACAACGATGTAAATTTCATAACGATGTGCATTTCTTAACGATGTACAAGATGATATATTTATACATGATTCATATCCACAAGGCATACTTCAACAAATTAAACAAGGTTAAAAAAAAATCTAATTTTTCTTACCGATTTATAATTTAATTAACAGATCTATGATTAAAAATAACGGATCTAAAATCATAGCACCACAACAATTTGAATCCATAACCCATGGTAACATTCATCGCAAATTCAATTGTGTTTGACTTTCAATTTCACATAACGCAATGATAATAATAATTAAATTAAATAAATTTAATTAAAAATAAATTCTCACCTAGCTTGGATTTGAAATGAAGGTTCGGATTCAATCAGATCTCGTGTTCAAGGTCACGGCAGTTACGGATCTGAAAGATTCCAATTCGAAGTTCATACGAATAAATTAGAACTGACTTTTAACAACTGTCGCTGTAACGCTTAAAAGTGTGACAAAACTGAAATATTCATACCTTTATAATTTCAGAAAAGTTCAAAACTTTGATTTGCAAATTCGCGAGCTACGGTGAATGGATTGAGGCGCCATTTGTCGGAGATGGAAGGCCTAGGGGAGGCGCATCCACGCCGGGAGTATGGGGGGGTATGGTGGTCTGTGCTAGGGGCGGCGGCGGTTCGAAGGTCACGGGTTGGGGCTCGAAATTCGAGGGCTACAGGCTGTGAAATCGAGTGAAACTTGTCGGAGATTGGAGAGGAAGGGAAGAGCTTCAAAAAGTTCAACTACGGCTAAGTCTAATTGTGTGTGGATTAGTGGAAAATGGAGAGGAAAATTCAAATGGGGGGCGGCTATGGGTTCAACTGATCGGGGAAGAATGGTATGGTCCGTATTTATATAGTATACTGCGTATTTTTATTTTATTTATTTATTTAATTAATCCCAAAATTAGGATTTCTCCATACGATCACCAAACGGACCCCAACGACTGTCGAACAATAGGTTTTGACGTCATCTGAACGCAATGACGCTAGTGCCGAGGTCTAATTCTGAAGTTTATAGTGTGTTTTCTTTATTTTCAAATTAATTCTTTTATTTTTAATTCAAACGTACTTTCTAATTTTACTGAGGTCACATACGAAGTCAGAAAAATCCATAAAAAAATTTGGCTTTCTTATGACGATACGGTCCTAATAAAACTATTTCGTCGAATTCTGAGACTGTTTGAAAAATGGCTATTTTTCAGTCAATTAATTTTGACCGAAATTGACAAAACACAGTTTCTTTTGCCGCGCTCACATACTAGCTTCAAAAATCATGAAATTTGAAACCTAGCAATAATTTTACATCCCGGACCCAACAAAAGTGGTTTCGTCGAATTCCGAGGTCGTATGAAAAATGTCGATTTTCAAAGGCGATAGAATCTCTATAGCGACCTTTCTGAAAATTCATTCGGCCATAACTTTTGATTCCCGCTATAAAACTTCGATTTTTTGGATTCGTTAGAAAGATATTCATTAACAGATTTAAATATTTTTTGTTTCACAAAAATCCGGTTTATTCTGCATCCTGTGTAGTTAGTCAAAGTTCAAGTTTGACTTTTCAAACTACCGTCCTATTTCTAATTCTTTATGTATCTTAATTGAATATATTTGTATTAACTTTGCTCAAAATAAATTTCCATTCATTTTTATTTGATATAATTTATTTTAAATATTTAAACACCCTTAAAATCTCTAAAATGAAAATTTTAAATTGGCCCCAAATTCTGGGTTGTTACAATCTCCCCCGATTAAGAAGTTTCATCCTCGAAAAGAAAAAGGGAAGAATAGAAGGGTAGGAACCAACATAAAGAATAGAAAATATTTTAAGCGTACCTCAAAATAAAACTAATCGGGGGATATCCACTCTGCATTTGGGATAGGCTTGTTTGATACTCTCCTCGGTTTCGATAGTATTTTGCCTTCTTCTAGCTCTAGCAACAGCGGTACTCATTTCTAGTTAGTTCTGTACGATCAAGGAAGAGTCAGAACAACTATAATGGTGATTTGAAGAAATGATAAAGATAAAAAGGACGGATGATAAGATGATGATGGAATGACCGACTATTATGTATTCACATGAAATGTTCGCCATAGAATATTGTGATTCTATGTAAACGAATTATCATAAATATGTTATCTGATACCAACTGTGATAACCCTAAACATCCACAGAATGAAAGTAAGGAATGATCATTTGGAATACAACATAAATACAATAATACATATCACAGATACAACATAGCATAGGAAATTCATAGAGTAACAACATCATAGCAGCGGAAATATAATGTCATTAACCACAGAAAGTCCACAGTCATAGAATTCTAAATTATTACATCAAGTTTGCAGAAAGAGAAATAAATTCCAACTCCAACTTAAACAACGTGAAATGAACCAAGTTTAATGTTTGGAATTAAAAAGAGAAAAATGCAATAGCATCGAATGATAGATGTCTTCAAGCTCCAAGTCATCACCTCTTCACAAAAGAAAATCCAAGGAAGATAATAAGCAGCTCCAAAGAAAAGACTCCAAGCGAAGAATAAACCTGTTTACTTGGCTGCCCGTGTAGAAAGGAGGGCACCCGAGTTTGCAAAAAGGTGGAAACAAACAACGGGTCAGTCGTGGGACTGGTGTGAGAATTCTTAACTAATTAATCACTATTAATAGGACAAATCCAAAGACCATGCCGCTAACGCGGAACGGGTTTGCTCTAATGGACTGTCGTGCATAAAAGTTTCAGAAACAACAATTAAGTAAATCGTATAACAACGTTATGCTTTTGAGAAAAATGGAATCACCATAAGACCCAGGTCCCATCACACAACGCAACACAAACCAGAGGATAGGGTTTTACCTTATAGTGATTAAACATGCTAAATACGACAAATACGAGTTTAATATTATTATTAGTATATATTAAAACATTTCAAAGTAAATGTATAAATCCTAGGAAGAATAGTATCCCATACTACTATTCCTCCATACTAGTAATACAATCAAATTCGTAGGGTCGTATTTGGATTTTGGTTTCCGTCATGAGTCAAGACTAGGGAGGAGCTCCTACCGATTCGAGACACTCTAGCTAATGTCTCAGGATACCCCGCTGTGAACCCTTGGATAGATGCAGTGCCGGTCCACCATACGAGTTGCGGATTAGTTATTCCTGAACACACGTTTCCCAGTCTTATAGGACCTATCATCTGAGGCGCCTCATTCCATCATCCACATAAGTAAAATGTTGGGCCGTGTTAAAACTCAATCACCACTTCTAGCTGGAAAGAAACGTGCTGCTCTCCCTGTGTTCCCTTCTCCTATTTTAGACTCCGCCGGTGTGTGAGGCTCGCGAAGTCACGCTGTACACAAAGCTATGCCTAAACAAGCTATACTTTGATCGTCCCACAAGGCCTGCTTTTCAAGAAAACCTTGATCTTATGCATCTTAGCATGCCACATCATCACTCCATATCGCACTACTAACCCTTTGAAGAAATATATGAATGGGTGTTAAGCAAGAGAATAAATTCCCCGCCACCAAACATCCATACATTCGACAAAAGAACAATATCATGATATTTGATAGAGTATGATGTCAGACACACAATCCATTTATTAGCTTATGCTCTGGGTCAGAGCGAAAGCCAAACCCGTGAAATCAACACGTACGTTTGGGCAATGACCGTGATCCTTGAATTGGGAGCAAGTCAAATCAGGGCCTCGATCGTTGTCCATTCGAGGGAAGATTTACGGTCTTCATACGCCATCTTCATACTTCAATTAACGTCATTTGATTATTTAGAATGAGAGAACTCGGACTTTCTAAATAATCCTCGTTTATATATATATATATATATATATATATATATATATATTTAAAATCCTTCGTACTTGCTGACATCATTTTATAATGATTACTTCCTATTTTAATTATTTAAAATAATTAAATTTTATATAACGACGCCTTAAGTCCATGGGCGACTATGGCGCTGCATTCAACTAATTTTTATTTTTACATTTCTCAGAATCTAACCGTTGGATCTTAACGTAAAATATATCGTTGGAAAGATTTTTCCAAGACGGTCCTAACGGTTTCAGTTTCAAGAAAATCCGACGGTCGGATCTTCTTTTATAGTCGTTTAAAGGTACGATTTCAAAACGCGAACTACCACGCCCTATTCATTTAATTTTAATTATATTTATATATATATATATATATATACATATATATATATAATCATTTAATCGTAATAACGTCGTTTGATTAAAACAACGCTCTACACAACTACCGATCCTTACTAAATTTTAATTCATTTGAAAATGAAGATAATATTACCGCATCCTAAATTCATTCTTTACTTACATTGAAAATGTAAATTCCATCCTTTTTATTTACCTAAAAAAAATGTAAATTTAATTCCTATGTAAATTCCTATTATTTTTTTATTTACATGTAAAAATGAAAATTTTGATACATTCAAAATCCTACTTTTAAATTACATATAAAAATGTAGATTTCAACCTCAGTGTACATTCTCATCTTAGTTACATAATAAAAATGTAATTTATATTTGCAGTGAATCCTATTCTAAATTTACATATAAAAATGTAAGTTTAATTACAATGCAAACTCTACTTCTAATTTGCATTGTAAAATTATGATTTTTAATTACAATGCAAACTCTACTTTTCATTTACATCCTATGATATATAACTTTAATTTCATGTCACAATCCTACACCTTATTTACATATAAAATGTAAATTTAATCTACATGTCAAATTCCTACATCTTATTTTATATATAAAATAAATAAATTTTATTTCTAATGTTAATTCTCATCCTATGTTAAATATATAAAAATGTGAATTCTATCATACGATGTAAATGCATCTTTTAATTACATAGGAAAATGCAATTTTTATCCTACTGTGTAATTTCCTACATACAATACATATAAAAATGTAATATTTAACATACAATGTAAATTCATGTTTTAATTACATATAAAAATGTAATATTTAACATACAATGTAAATTCATGTTTTAATTACACATAAAAATGTAAATTTTATCCTACGGTGTAATTCCCAATATAATTTACATATAAAAATGTAAATTTTAACATATGATGTAATTCACATGTTAATTACAAAGAAAAATTTAATTTTTAACATACAGTTTAATTTCTTATATAATTTACATATAAAAATGTAAATTTTAACATACGATGAAATTCACATGTTAATTACAAAGAAAAATGTAATTTTTAACATACGGCATAATTTCCTATATAATTTACATATAAAATTGTAAATTTTAACATACGATGAAATTCACATGTTAATTACAAAGAAAAATGTAATTTTTAACATACAATATAATTTCCTATATAATTTACATATAAAAATGTAAATTTTAACATACGATGAAATTCACATGTTAATTACAAAGAAAAATGTAATTTTTAACATACGGCATAATTTCCTATATAATTTACATATAAAAACGTAAATTTTAGCATACGATGAAATTCACATGTTAATTACAATGAAAAATGTAATTTTTAACATACAGTGTAAATTCCTATTTAATTTACATATAAAAATGTAAATTTTAGCATACGATGAAATTCACATGTTAATTACAAAGAAAAATGTAATTTTTAACATACGGTGTAAATTCCTATTTAATTTATATATAAAAATGTAAATTCTAGCATACGATGAAATTCACATGTTAATTACAAAGAAAAATGTAATTTTTAACATACAGTGTAAATTCCTATTTAATTTACATATAAAAATTTAAATTTTAACATACGATGAAATTCACATGTTAATTACAAAGAAAAATGTAATTTTTGACTTACGGTGTAAATTCCTATTTAATTTACATATAAAAATGTAAATTTTAACATACGATGAAATTCACATGTAAATGACAAAGAAAAATGTATTTTTTAACATACGGCATAATTTCCTATATAATTTACGTATAAAAATGTAAATTTTAACATACGATGAAATTCACATGTTAATTACAAAGAAAATTTTAATTTTTAACATACGGTATAATTTCCTATATAATTTACATATAAAAATGTAAATTTTAACATACGATGAAATTCACATGTTAATTACAAAGAAAAATGTAATTTTTAACATACGGCATAATTTCCTATATAATTTACATATAAAAATGTAAATTTTAACGTACGATGAAATTCACATGTTAATTACAAAGAAAAATGTAATTTTTAACATACGGTGTAAATTCCTATTTAATTTACTTATAAAAATGTAAATTTTAGCATACGATGAAATTCACATGTTAATTACAAAGAAAAATGTAATTTTTAACATACGGTGTAAATTCCTATTTAATTTACATATAAAAATGTAAATTTTAGCATACGATGAAACTCACATGTTAATTACAAAGAAAAATGTAATTTTTAACATACGGTGTAAATTCCTATTTAATTTACATATAAAAATGTAAATTTTAACATACGATGAAATTCACATGTTAATTACAAAGAAAAATGTAATTTTTAACATACGGTGTAAATTCCTATTTAATTTACATATAAAAATGTAAATTTTAACATACGATGAAATTCACATGTTAATTACAAAGAAAAATGTAATTTTTAACATACGGCATAATTTCCTATATAATTTACATATAAAAATGTAAATTTTAACATACGATGAAATTCACATGTTAATTACAAAGAAAAATGTAATTTTTAACATACAGTATAATTTTTTATATAATTTACATATAAAAATGTAAATTTTAACATACGATGAAATTTACATGTTAATTACAAAGAAAAATGCAATTTTTAACATACAGTATAATTTCTTATATAATTTACATATAAAAATATAAATTTTAACATACGATGAAATTCACATGTTAATTACAAAGAAAAATATAATTTTTTCCACTATGCCAAATCTACTTTATTTTAACATTATAAAAATGTAAATTCCTTACATCGTAAATTCCTACTTTATTAACCTATATAAAAATGTAAATTTAATCTTATGTCAAATTCTACTTTATATTAACATTATAAAATGTAAATTCCTACTTTAATCCACATTAAAATAATGTAAGTTGCATAACGATGTAAATTTCATAACGACGTGAATTCCTACCTTAATCCATATTAAAATAATGTAAATTACACAACGATGTAAATTTCATAACGATGTGCATTTCTTAACGATGTACAAGATGATATATTTATACATGATTCATATCCACAAGGCATACTTCAACAAATTAAACAAGGTTAAAAAAAATCTAATTTTTCTTACCGATTTATAATTTAATTAACAGATCTATGATTAAAAATAACGGATCTAAAATCATAGCACCACAACAATTTGAATCCATAACCCATGGTAACATTCATCGCAAATTCAATTGTGTTTGACTTTCAATTTCACATAACGCAATGATAATAATAATTAAATTAAATAAATTTAATTAAAAATAAATTCTCACCTAGCTTGGATTTGAAATGAAGGTTCGGATTCAATCAGATCTCGTGTTCAAGGTCACGGCAGTTACGGATCTGAAAGATTCCAATTCGAAGTTCATACGAATAAATTAGAACTGACTTTTAACAACTGTCGCTGTAACGCTTAAAAGCGTGACAAAACTGAAATATTCATACCTTTATAATTTCAGAAAAGTTCAAAACTTTGATTTGCAAATTCGCGAGCTACGGTGAATGGATTGAGGCGCCGTTTGTCGGAGATGGAAGGCCTAGGGGAGGCGCATCCACGCCGGGAGTATGGGGGGGTATGGTGGTCTGTGCTAGGTGCGGCGGCGGTTCGAAGGTCACGGGTTGGGGCTCGAAATTCGAGGGCTACAGGCTGTGAAATCGAGTGAAACTTGTCGGAGATTGGAGAGGAAGGGAAGAGCTTCAAAAAGTTCAACTACGGCTAAGTCTAATTGTGTGTGGATTAGTGGAAAATGGAGAGGAAAATTCAAATGGGGGGCGGCTATGGGTTCAACTGATCGGGGAAGAAGACGATGGTATGGTCCGTATTTATATAGTATACTGCGTATTTTTATTTTATTTATTTATTTAATTAATCCCAAAATTAGGGTTTCTCCATACGATCACCAAACGGACCCCAACGACTGTCGAACAATAGGTTTTGACGTCATCTGAACGCAATGACGCTAGTGCCGAGGTCTAATTCTGAAGTTTATAGTGTGTTTTCTTTATTTTCAAATTAATTCTTTTATTTTTAATTCAAACGTACTTTCTAATTTTACTGAGGTCACATACGAAGTCAGAAAAATCCATAAAAAAATTTGGCTTTCTTATGACGATACGGTCCTAATAAAACTAATTTCGTCGAATTCTGAGACTGTTTGAAAAATGGCTATTTTTCAGTCAATTAATTTTGACCGAAATTGACAAAACACGGTTTCTTTTGCCGCGCTCACATACTAGCTTCAAAAATCATGAAAATTGAAACCTAGCAATAATTTTACATCCCGGACCCAACAAAAGTGGTTTCGTCGAATTCCGAGGTCGTATGAAAAATGTCGATTTTCAAAGGCGATAGAATCTCTATAGCGACCTTTCTGAAAATTCATTCGGCCATAACTTTTGATTCCCGCTATAAAACTTCGATTTTTTGGATTCGTTAGAAAGATATTCATTAACAGATTTAAATATTTTTTGTTTCACAAAAATCCGGTTTATTCTGCATCCTGTGTAGTTAGTCAAAGTTCAAGTTTGACTTTTCAAACTACCGTCCTATTTCTAATTCTTTATGTATCTTAATTGAATATATTTGTATTAACTTTGCTCAAAATAAATTTCCATTCATTTTTATTTGAAATAATTTATTTTAAATATTTAAACACCCCTAAAATCTCTAAAATGAAAATTTTAAATTGGCCCCAAATTCTGGGTTGTTACAATCTCCCCCGATTAAGAAGTTTCGTCCTCGAAAAGAAAAAGGGAAGAATAGAAGGGTAGGAACCAACATAAAGAATAGAAAATATTTTAAGCGTACCTCAAAATAAAACTAATCGGGGGATATCCACTCTGCATTTGGGATAGGCTTGTTTGATACTCTCCTCGGTTTCGATAGTATTTTGCCTTCTTCTAGCTCTAGCAACAGCGGTACTCATTTCTAGTTAGTTCTGTACGATCAAGGAAGAGTCAGAACAACTATAATGGTGATTTGAAGAAATGATAAAGATAAAAAGGACGGATGATAAGATGATGATGGAATGACCGACTATTATGTATTCACATGAAATGTTCGCCATAGAATATTGTGATTCTATGTAAACGAATTATCATAAATATGTTATCTGATACCAACTGTGATAACCCTAAACATCCACAGAATGAAAGTAAGGAATGATCATTTGGAATACAACATAAATACAATAATACATATCAAAGATACAATATAGCATAGGAAATTCATAGAGTAACAACATCATAGCAGCGGAAATATAATGTCATTAACCACAGAAAGTCCACAGTCACATAATTCTAAATTATTACATCAAGTTTGCAGAAAGAGAAATAAATTCCAACTCCAACTTAAACAACGTGAAATGAACCAAGTTTAATGTCTGGAATTAAAAAGAGAAAAATGCAATAGCAGCGAATGATATATGTCTTCAAGCTCCAAGTCATCACCTCTTCACAAAAGCAAGTCCAAGGAAGATAATAAGTAGCTCCAAAGAAAAGACTCCAAGCGAAGAATAAACCTGTTTACTTGGATGCCCGTGTAGAAAGGAGGGCATCCGAGTTTGCAAAAAGGCGGAAACAAACAATGGGTCAGTCAAGGGACTGGTGTGAGAATTCTTAACTAATTAATCACTATAATAGGACAAATCCGAAAACCACGCCGTTAACGCGGAACGAGTTTGCTCTAATGGATTGCCGTGCATAAAAGTGTCAAAAACAACAATTAAGTAAATCGTATAACAACGTTATGCTTTTGAGAAAAATGGAATCACTATAAGACCCAGGTCCTATCACACAATGCAACACAAACCAGAGGATAGGGTTTTACCTTATAGTGATTAAACATGCTAAATACGGCAAATACGAGTTTAATATTATTGTTAGTATATATTAAAACATTTCAAAGTAAATGTATAAGTCCTAGGAAGAATAGTATCCTATACTACTATGCCTCCATACTAGTAATACAATCAAATTCGTAGGGTTGTATTTGGATTTTGGTTTCCATCATGAGTCAAGGCTAGGGAGGAGCTCCTACCGATTCGAGACACTCTAGCTAAAGTAATAGGATCCCCCGCAGTGAACACTTGGATAGATGCAGGGCCGGTCTACCATACGAGTTGCGGATTAGTTATTCCTGAACACACGTTTCCCAGTCCTATAGGACCTATCATCCGAGGCGCCTCATTCCATCATCCACATAAGTAAAATGTTGGGCCTTGTTAAAACCCAATCACTACTTCTAGCTAAAAAGAAACGTGCTGCTCTCCCTGCGTTCCCTTCTCCCGTTTTAGACTCCGCTGGTGTGTGAGGCTCGCGAAGTCACGCTGTACACAAAGCTATGCCTAAACAGGCTATGCTTTGATCGTCCCACAAGGCCTGCTTTTCAACAAAACCTTGATCCTATGCATCTTAGCATGCCACATCATCACTCCATATCGCACTACGAACCCTTTGAAGAAATATATGAATGGGTGTTAAGCAAGAGAATAAATTCCCCGCCACCAAACATCCATACATTCGACAAAAGATCAATATCATGATATTTGATAGAGTATGATGTCAGACACACAATCCATTTATTAACTTATGCTCTGGGTCTGAGCGAAAGCCAAACCCGTGAAATCAACATGTACGTTTGGGTAATGACCGTGACCCTTGAATTGGGAGCAAGTCAAATCAGGGCCTCGATCGTTGTCCGTTCGAGGGAAGATTTACGGTCTTCATACGCCATCTTCATACTTCAATTAACGTCGTTTGACTAGTTAGAATGAGAGAACTCAGACTTTCCAAATAATCCTCGTTTATATATATATATATATATTTAAAATCCTTCGTACTTGCTGAGATCATTTTATAATGATTACTTCCTATTTTAATTATTTAAAATAATTGAATTTTATATGACGACGCCTTCATTCCATGGGCGACTATGGCACTGCATTCAACCAATTTTGATTTTTAAATTTCTCAGAATCTAACCGTTGGATCTTAACGTAATATATATCGTTGGAAAGATTTTTCCAAGACGGTCCTGACGGTTTCAGTTTCAAGAAAATCCGACGGTCGGATCTTCTTGTATAGTCGTTTAAAGGTACGATTTCAAAATGCGAACTACCACGCCCCATTCGTTTAATTTTAATTATATATATATATATATATGTATATAATCATTTAATCGTAATAACGTCGTTTGATTAAAACAACGCTCTACACAACTACCGATCCTTACTAAATTTTAATTCATTTGAAAATGAAGATAATATTACCGCATCCTAAATTCATTCTTTACTTACATTGAAAATGTAAATTCCATCCTTTTTATTTACATAACAAAAATGTAAATTTAATTCCTATGTAAATTCCTATTTTTTTTATTTACATGTAAAAATGTAAATTTTGATACATTCAAAATCCTACTTTTAAATTACATATAAAAATGTAGATTTCAACTTCAATGTTCATTCTCATCTTAGTTACATAATAAAAATGTAATTTATATTTGCAGTGAATCCTATTCTAAATTTACATATAAAAATGTAAGTTTAATTACAATGCAAACTCTACTTCTAATTTACATTGTAAAAATATGATTTTTAATTACAATGCAAACTCTACTTTTCATTTACATCCTAAGATATATAACTTTAATTTCATGTCACAATCCTACACCTTATTTACATATAAAACGTAAATTTAATCTACATGTCAAATTCCTACATCTTATTTTATATATAAAATAAATAAATTTTATTTCTAATGTTCATTTTCATCCTATGTTACATATATAAAAATGTGAATTCTATCATACGATGTAAATGCATCTTTTAATTACATAGGAAAATGCAATTTTTATCCTATGGTGTAATTTCCTACATACATTACATATAAAAATGTAATATTTAACATACAATGTAAATTCATATTTTAATTACATATAAAAATGTAATATTTAACATACAATGTAAATTCATGTTTTAATTACATATAAAAATGTAAATTTTATCCGACGGTGTAATTCCCTATATATTTTACATATAAAAATGTAAATTTTAACATATGGCGATATTCACATGTTAATTACAAAGAAAAATGTAATTTTTAACATACAGTATAATTTCTTATATAATTTAAATATAAAAATGTAAATTTTAACATACGATGAAATTCACATGTTAATTACAAAGAAAAATGTAATTTTTAACATACGGCATAATTTCTTATATAATTTACATATAAAAATGTAAAATTTAACATACGATGAAATTCACATGTTAATTACAAAGAAAAATGTAATTTTTAACATACAGTATAATTTCCTATATAATTTACATATAAAAATGTAAATTTTAACATACGATGAAATTCACATGTTAATAACAAAGATAAATGTAATTTTTAACATACGGCATAATTTCCTATACAATTTACATATAAAAATGTAAATTTTAACATAAAATGAAATTCACATGTTAATTACAAAGAAAAATGTAATTTTTAACATACGGTGTAAATTCCTATTTAATTTACATATAAAAATGTAAATTTTAGCATACGATGAAATTCACATGTTAATTACAAAGAAAAATGTAATTTTTAACATACGGTGTAAATTCCTATTTAATTTACATATAAAAATGTAAATTTTAGCATTCGATGAAATTCACATGTTAATTACAAAGAAAAATGTAATTTTTAACATACGGTGCAAATTCCTATTTAATTTACATATAAAAATGTAAATTTTAACATACGATGAAATTCACATATTAATTACAAAGAAAAATGTAATTTTTAACATACGGTGTAAATTTCTATTTAATTTACATATAAAAATGTAAATTTTAACATACGATGAAATTCACATGTTATTTATAAAGAAAAATGTAATTTTTAACATACGGCATAATTTCATACATAATTTACATATAAAAATGTAAATTTTAACATACGATGAAATTCACATGTTAATTACAAAGAAAAATGTAATTTTTAACATACAGTATAATTTCCTATATAATTTACATATAAAAATGTAAATTTTAACATACGATGAAATTCACATGTTAATAACAAAGATAAATGTAATTTTTAACATACGGCATAATTTCCTATACAATTTACATATAAAAATGTAAATTTTAACATAAAATGAAATTCACATGTTAATTACAAAGAAAAATGTAATTTTTAACATACGGTGTAAATTCCTATTTAATTTACATATAAAAATGTAAATTTTAGCATACGATGAAATTCACATGTTAATTACAAAGAAAAATGTAATTTTATGTAATTTTTAACATACGGTGCAAATTCCTATTTAATTTACATATAAAAATGTAAATTTTAACATACGATGAAATTCACATATTAATTACAAAGAAAAATGTAATTTTTAACATACGGTGTAAATTTCTATTTAATTTACATATAAAAATGTAAATTTTAACATACGATGAAATTCACATGTTAATTACAAAGAAAAATGTAATTTTTAACATACGGCATAATTTCATATATAATTTACATATAAAAATGTAAATTTTAACATACGATGAAATTCACATGTTAATTACAAAGAAAAATGTAATTTTTAACATACAGTATAATTTCTTATATAATTTACATATAAAAATGTAAATTTTAACATACGATGAAATTCACATGTTAATTACAAAGAAAAATGTAATTTTCCACTATGCCAAATCTAGTTTATTTTAACATTAGAAAAATGTAAATTCCTTACATCGTAAATTCCTACTTTATTAACCTATATAAAATGAAAATTTAATCTTATGTCAAATTCTACTTTATATTAACATTATAAAAATGTAAATTCCTACTTTAATCCACATTAAAATAATGTAAGTTGCATAACGATGTAAATTTCATAATGATGTGAATTCCTACTTTAATCCATATTAAAATAATGTAAATTACACAACGATGTAAATTTCATAACGATGTGCATTTCATAACGATGTACAAGATGATAAATTTATACATGATTCATATCCACAAGGCATACTTCAACAAAGTAAACAAGGAAAAAAAATCTAATTTTTCCTACCGATCTATAATTTAATTAACAGATCTATGATTAAAAATAACGGATCTAAAATCATAGCACCACAACAATTTGAATCCATAACCCATGGTAACATTCATCCCAAATTCAATTGTGTTTGACTTTCAATTTCACATAACGCAATGATAATAATAATTAAATTAATTTAATTAAAAATAAATTCTCACCTAGCTTGGATTTGAAATGAAGGTTCGGATTCAATCAGATCTCGTGTTCAAGGTCACGACATTTACGGATCTGAAAGATTCCAATTCGAAGTTCATACGAATAAATTAGAACTGACTTTTAACAACTGTAGCTGTAACGCTTAAAAGCGTGACAAAACTAAAATATTCATACCTTTATATTTTCAGAAAAGTTCAAAACTTTGATTTACAAATTCGCGAGCTACGGTGAATGGATTGAGGCGCCGTTTGTCGGAGATGGAAGGCCTAGGGGAGGCGCATCCACGCCAGGAGTATGGGGGGTGCGGCGGTCTGTGCTAGGCGCGGTGGCGGTTTGAAGGTCGCGGGTTGGGGCTCGAAATTCGAGGGCTACAGGCTGTGAAATCGAATGAAACTTGTCGGAGATTGGAGAGGAAGGGAAGAGCTTCAAAAAGTTCAACTATGGCTAAGTCTAATTGTGTGTGGATTAGTGGGAAAATGGAGAGGAAAATTCAAAGGGGGGGGGGGGGGGGCTATGGGTTCAACTGATCGGGGAAGAAGACGATGGTATGGTCCGTATTTATACAGTATACGGCGTATTTTTATTTTATTTATTTATTTAATCCCAAAATTAGGGTTTCTCCATACGATCACCAAACGGACCCCAACGACTGTCGAACAATAGGTTTTGACGTCATCTGAACGCAATGGCGCTAGTGCCGAGGTCTAATTCTGAAGTTTACAGTGTGTTTTCTTTATTTTCAAATTAATTCTTTTATTTTTAATTCGAACGTACTTTCTAATTTTACTGGGGTCACATACAAAGTTAGAAAAATCCAGAAAAATTATTTTTGGCTTTCTTATGACGATACGGTCCTAACAAAACTAATTTCGTCGAATTCCGAGACTGTTTAAAAAATGACTATTTTTCAGTCAATTAATTTTGACCGAAATTGACAAAACACAGTTTCTTTTGCCACGCTCACATACTAGCTTCAAAAATCATGAAATTTGAAACCTAGCAATAATTTTACATCTAGGACCCAACAAAAGTGGTTTCGTCGAATTCCGAGGTCGTATGCAAAATGTCGATTTTCAAGGGCGATATAATCTTTATAGCGACCTTTCTGAAAATTCATTTGGTCATAACTTTTGACTTGCGCTATGAAACTTCGATTTTTCAGATTCATTAGAAAGATATTCATTAACAGATTTAAATATTTTTTGTTTCACCAAAATCCGGTTTATTCTGCATCTTGTGTAGTTAGTCAAAGTTCAATTTTGACTTTTCAAACTACCGTCCAATTTCTAATTCTTTATGTAACTTAATTGAATATATTTGTATTAACTTTGCTCAAAATAAATTTCCATTCATTTTTATTTGAAATAATTTATTTTAAATATTTAAACACCCCTAAAATCTCTAAAATGAAAATTTTAAATTGGCCCCAAATTCTGGGTTGTTACAATTCTAATGATGTAAATTTTGTGAAGATCCAAAGGCTAGATTTTCAGATATGTGTAAATCAAATCTTAAGAAAAACACCGCCGCGGCCGCGTTATGGCCCGAAGCGTCGTTTTGATTAAATTGGCTATTTTAAAATAAATAAAAATAGCGATAAATCGTTATAAAATATTATAAACAATATGGATGTGAAATTTAGAAACTAACTGAAGGTTGGCTAAGTCGGATGGTTTCCTGGGTGTTGATCTGATGTTGGTTTCGGCCTTCAGGGTTAATATTTGGGAAATCGTTCTCTTACTGATTTATGGTTAGTGACTAATGAACTGGAATATGGCGTATGTGTGTTTGTGTTGCACTTGTTTATTATATACGCGAGTTGCTCAGAAAGACCGGGTCTATCCCATTCTGAGTAACTGAATCAACGATAAGAAATCGAAGATGAAGACGGTGGTCGAAGACCGAAGATCTTCACCTCGTTTGGATGGTAACTGATTTCCTGATTGGGAGGCATCCCGAAATATGGATAATGAGTGGTGATCGTCTAGACGTACGTGGAGATCGATGGGTTTGCGAGGTGTATAGTGCCTCCGGTTTCGTTCAGACCCAGAACGGACTTGCAAATGGACGATGTGTCTGACATTGGAAGTTATTCTGTGTGATTGATAGCCATCAGTTGCATAGTGTGAATTGCTTGTGTGGCATGCTAAGATGCAGTGATCAAGACTTCTGTTGAAAAGCAAAGTCTTGTGGTGATGATCAAAGCACCGCCTGTGTGGCGTAGCTTTGTATATAACGTGAATTCGCGAGCCTCACACCCCATTATGAACCAGAAACGGGAGAGGACCTCAGGGAGGACATGCGTTTCTTTCTAGCTAGAAGTGGCGTCTGTGGTTTTACACGCCCTGACGAGTTTGACTTATGTGATTGTTATTGTTGCGAGGCGCCTCGGTTAATTCGGACGATCCAGGTCCGATGGAGTCATTCGTTGGCTCATTTATGCCCCAAAGGGCGGGGAAACGTAGTGTTCAGGCATTATAATCCACTCCGTGTGGACCGGCCCTATCGCTCCAAGGGTCGATGCGCTCTGACCGTGAGACATGGGCTAGATTGTCTCGAAGTCGGTGAGGACTATCTTTTGCCTTGGTTCATGACGAAAATCCAATTTCCAAATACGACATCGTGTGGTTTTGATTGTATACACACACACACACACACATATATATATATATATATATATATATATATATATATATATATATGGCGACATGATATATGGTACCCATGCCGTCTATGATTGATAGTTATAATTTGAAATTGTTTTTGAAACATGTAAAGACTAGTAATAATATCAAATGCTTTTGTTTTATTCATATCAAACATATTTTGTCCATTATAAGGTAAAACCCTATCCTCCGGTTTGCGTTGCATTGTGTGATGGGAACCGAGTCTTATAATGGCTTCATTTTTATAAAAAGCATTGCGATGTTTAAAAGAATTATTTGTTTTAAAGCACTGGCAATCCGATGGAGTAAACCCGTTCCACGAAAGTGGCATGGTCCTATGACTAGCCATATTATAAATGTGTTAAGTAGATTTCTCATACCAGTCCCATGACTGACTTGTAGTTTGTTTCACTTTCAAACTCGGGTGCCCCTTCTTTCTACACGGGCATCCTTGTGTTCGGGTTTAGCAGGCTTTTCTGGATAGCTGGAGCTGAAGATGGATTTTATCATTTATCTCTTTTTATGTTGTTCAGCTTCTATTGTACATATTATGTTTATTTCCGCTGTAGACATTTATGTATAGCTGAACTGTATTTGTACTACGTATGATCCTGTATACTGTGTAACTCTGATGATTATATTTATCCAGTATATTATTTGTTCATCATCTAGTGTATTTATTTATTTCTGTTCTGCTATTATCTGTTTATGTGTTATATTCCAAAGATTACCCTTGCCGTCGTCAGTACGGGGTTTGGGGTCGTCACACTCATCTTTTGAATTTATCCTTCTTATTTTTGTTGCATACTCCTTCTTCCATTCCGGACAATCTTTTTGATAATGTCCTTTCTTGCAACAGTCGAACTATTTAATTGCTGATGAGGAGGCTTCGTTGTTATTTTTGAAAATTTTATTTTCGTTGTTCTTGATTCCTTTCTTGTATTTCAAAAACTTTCTAATTTTTTTAGCAATGAAAGCTAGATCTTCTTCATCTGAGTCTGGTTCATCCTTTTCAGAATGGAAAGCTAAGTTCTTTTTGTTGTGAATTAACTTCATATGACATTAGATTTCCTATTAACTCTTCACGTTTCATGGCTGAAAGATCGTTAGCTTCTTCAATAACCATGACCCTTCTTTCCCAATCTTCCATTAAAGAGCTTAGGATTTTCAATACTATATCAAAATCAGAATATTTTTCTCCTAAGCCTAATAATGAATGATAATTGTCTTGAAACCTATAGTAATATCATTAATATATTTATTTTCATTCATTTTGAAAATTTGAAATTTCCTTTTAAGCATGGATATCTTGCTTTGTTTAATCTTGTTTGTTCCTTCATGAGTTACTTTGAGTATTTGCCAAATCTCATTTGCAGTCTTGCACATACAAATTCGGGTAAACTCATTTCTACCTAAGTCACAATGCAACATATTCATAGCTTTAGCATTAGCAGTACAAGGTGTACATTCTTTTTGGGTAATATTCCAAGAATCAAAACTTTTGGCTTGCATATAAATTCTCATTCGAATTGCCTAGTAATTATAGTTCATGCCATTATAAATTGGAGGTCGTGCAGTGGACTGACCTTCTGCAAAACTTGTGTTTGTGTTAGTGCTAGTGCTATTTTCCATATTATCAAGTTAACAAATAATTATTTTATGGTTATAAGATGTCTTGCTTTGATACCAAATGAAAAGACAACTATAGTATGATTAAGTAATATGGAATAGAGTGTATATGCTGAAGTGTTGATAATTTGATATATAATACTTGATATAGTTATGCAAGTAAAAATTTAATGAGAAAAACTATATAAACTGATATCACAGACAAGCAGAGTAAATGCATTAAATAAAAATAAACAATACCATTTATACTAGTTCGGAGCACCGTCCTATGTCCAGTCCCAAACTCATTCTGAAATTTCACTAAGGAATACTCTCACTTCACCTAGAGGGATATAACACCTGAGCAGCAGAACATGATTTCTCCTCATCAACCGAAGAGGACTTCTTGCCTAAGCAGTGGAATAGGACTTCACAAACACAACAATAGTTTTTACTATATATGTGTTCTAAGTAACATGGATTAGTCACACTTTGAGCCACCCTTCCTATAATCTTATTCTCAAATATATGAAGTGCATGT
Organism: Allium sativum; assembly: GCA_030737875.1. Lineage (NCBI taxonomy): Eukaryota > Viridiplantae > Streptophyta > Magnoliopsida > Asparagales > Amaryllidaceae > Allium > Allium sativum. Next base: position 1,028,922,623 of record CM060909.1, read on the forward strand.
GGAGATTTGAAGTAGTAAATCTCTTTTGAATCAAAAAGTAAAAATAGGAATCAAAGATTCAAGTGACAAAGACAGATTTCGCGCAGAGCTTTTGAATGCACATATAATATAAAGAGATTAGAATTCAGAAACTAGAACAAGAGTTGGTGAATTCGAAAGTGATATTGAAGTGTTTAAATAGTGTATGAAAAGTAGTAATCATTTGTAAAGAGATTCAACCAAAAAGAGGCGTCCATTTTCTTGGATTTAGACTGAATCTCTTCATGAAAGGAAGTGTCTCTTCACTGAAATATGACAGTTGGTTTAAATCAATCAACTAGTAAAAATTTGACCAGTTAATTGGTAATAATTTGATCGTTTATACATACATATATATACATACATACATACATACATACATACATACATATATATATATGAATAAGTGCATGAATTGTGCACTCTTGTACATACCAGTCGACTGGTAATAAAATGACTAGTCAACTGGTCATGTGCATGAGTGCATAGTTTGCACTTATGCTAATATAAAATATGCAATCTTTTGTGAATTTTGTGTAAACTTATTTAAGTATAGATTTTTAATAAAATATAATACATCTAAGACTCAACTTAATAGATAATCATACATTGTGAGCTTGCATATTGCTTTTTCTTGATCTTCTCTTCTTTCCTGTCATGAATCAAAGACTCGTGATCAAATAATTTTTTTGCATACACAAGGTTCATCTTCATTCCTAATGAAGCCAAATCTTTGACTGTTCAATCAAAATGAAGATTCCAGCTCTGAGATGCTTGCTTTAATCCATAAATGGATCGTTGCACTTTACATACTTTTCTAGCATCCTTTGGAAAAAACCTTCAGGTTGTGTCATGTACACATCCTCGAAAAGATTCCCATTAAGGAATGCAGTTTTGACATCCATTTTCCAGATTTTGTAATCGTAAAAGGCTGAATTGCAAGCATAATAATGGACTTAACCATTACCAGTGGGGAGAAGGTTTTATAATAGTCAACTCCTTGAACTTGTTTGTAACCTTTTGCCACCAATCAACCTTTATGGGTTTGTATTTTACCATCCATGTCAGTTTTCTTCTTGAAAACCCACTTACACCCGATTGGTTTTAACCCGTCAGGCGGATCAACCAAAGTCCAAACCTGGTTGGTGACATTGTGTACATGGAATCCATTTCAGATTTCGTGGCTTCAAGCCAATTCTCGGATTCTAGTCCATTCATAGCCTCTTGGTAAGAAGTGAGCTCATCTTGGTCTATGAGCATTACGTCTCCTATTCGAGTCATAATAAATCTGAAATATCTATCATGCTCATGACGTATTCTATCATATCTACGAATTTTTTATGTAAATTGAGCAGGCTCAGTTTCCATAATAGTTTGTGGTTCTTGCTCAATTTCGAGTTCAGGTTCAATGTTATCTTGTGGTTCTCGAATTTCTTTGAGTTATACTTTATTTCCATCGGTACTTTCAGAGACTAGTTATCTTTCCAAAAAAATACTAGTTCGAGTAATAAACACTTTCTTCTCAGAAGGTTTGTAGAAATAATATCCTTTTGTTTCTTTTGGATATCCTACAAAATAAGACTTATCTAAATTAGTTCTAAGCTTGTCAGAAGCAAGACGTTTAACAAATGCCTCACATCCCAAATCTTCATAAAATACACACTGGGATTTTTTCCATTCCATATCTCGTATGGTGTCTTCAGAAGAGTTTTAGTGGGAACACGATTAAGTATGAATGCAGCCGGTTTAAGAAAATAACCCTAAAAACTTATTGGAAGATTTGTATGACCCATCATTGATTGTACCATATCTAATAAAGTGCGATTTCTCCTTTCGGACACACCATTCCATAGTGGTATTCCTAATGGAGTCAGTTGCGATACAATTTCGCACTCTTTTAGATAGTCATTAAATTCTTGGCTTCAATACTGTCCTCCTCGATCTGTTCAAAGAGTCTTTGTATTCTTTCCAAGTTGGTTTTAAACTTCATTCTTGAACTTTTCAAAGGATTCTGATGTGTATTTCATAACATACACATAACCATATCTACTGAAATCATAATTAAATGTAATGAAGTAATAAAACCTACCTCTAGTTGATGTACTCAATGGTCCACATACATTAATATGTATAAGGAACAGTACATCACTAGCCCGTTCACCGCGTCCAATAAAAGGTGCTTCGGTCATTTTACCTAATAAACAAGATTTGCATTCTTCATATGATTCAAAATCAAATGAATTCAATATTCCATCTTTATGGAATTTTGATATGCGTTCCTCATTTATATGGCCTAAGCTACAATGCCAAAGGTATATTGGATTTAAATCAATAGATTTAATCTGCTTAATATTTATGTTATAGACAGACACATCAAAGTTAAGAATATAAAGACCATTAACTAATTGTGCACTTCCATGAAATATTTCATTAAAATAAAATGAACTACATTCGTCTTTTATTACAAATGAAATTCCAAGCTTGATGGGAGTGGGATAGGAAGGGATGATACTTTATTGGCACTCAAACATGGAAATGTAATTGTGGGAGTGATAATATCACTGATAAGTAAGATACGCCAGTTGAGAGTGTCATTGATTTAGTTAGATAAAATGTCAACGAAAATCTAGTTAATCCAGTCGAGAGATAAATTAATATGGTAAATGACAGCACTGTGTCTAAATCTGTTGCATTATCTGATCCTAATGCTATTGGAGTCAAAGCAATTGAAGCTGAACCCTCACTTTATGACAATGTAGCTAATGTCTTGAGTACACAGTCATGTATGGAATTTCTTGATGCTCCAAAATATGAACTGGATTGAGAATCATAATGGATGTTGTTTTAATAAGGAAAAGGCATCACAGGTTGAGAAGCATGAGTCAACTGTTAGTTTTGATACTAAGGAATTCCATGCTGATATAAGGAACATATTGGATAAAATCAATGCTAATTTGGCAAGTGATGGAATTAGTGAACAGAAGTGTGAAAAACTTCAAACTATGCATAAAGACTTCATACAATTCAATTTGAGTAAAAATGAATTTAGTGCAAAGGATTTAGTGTAAATATCCTCCTTGTTGAAAAACGTTAAAACTGCCAATTTCTTTGGCAGCAAGCCTCCTGCTTCTCCATTCACTGCGAAAGACAATATCAGAGGTAAGTCGCCTCAATGCACATCCCCATACGATCACATTGATCCTCCTCCAGGTCATAAGGCTAGGCCTCTTTAAATACTAATTGAGAAAGCTACTTTTTCCTCTTGTATAAAAGCAAGACCAATTACGCCCATCACTAGAAGCATGGAGAAATAGATTATTAAGAATTTAAAACACAATGGGTAGTTCCTGCGATTCTACTGTAAGGCTTTTATGATGTTTTCAATGCAAATCTTTGTGTAATTTGTACCATGTAAGGTTGTTGATGTAATTTATTATGTAATTGTATCCTGTAATCTCTCTCTTCCCCGCATGGACGCTAATGGTTGATGTACACCCAATATATCACCTGATATAACTTGTATTTTATTTTTGTTTAATAAAAGAGTTTTATAGAACGCTATAAAAAACGATCGACATTGCCAAAAAAATCCAAGCTTGTCTAAAAAAGATACAAAAATAATATTTATTTTAATGGAAGGCACATAATAACATTCTTTTAATTCTAAAACTAAGCCAGTAGGTAAAGACAAGCGACAACTTCCTATGGCTAATGCAGCAATATTTGCTTCATTTGCCACTTGTAAGTCCACTTCTCCTTACGCCAAATTTCTACTCCTTTGCATTTCCTGCAAATTAACTCAAATATATGATCCACATCCAGTATCTAATACCTAAGATCTACAAATAGATAAATTGACAATTATAACATTTATACCTGATTCGGGTGAAGTCATACTTCCCTTATTCTTTTTCAAATCTTCTAAATAAGCATAATGATTGCATTTCCAATGACCTGGCTTTCCATAGTAGTGACAATCACCCTCTTTTGGAACCCCTCCTTTAGGCTTTAGTGCCTTTCTGAAATTGGTCTTAGCAGCAGTCTTCTTAAGCTGCTTTTTCTTGTGTTTACCCTTGGTTTTAGCATCCCCCTTTTGTACCATCATCATGGCAGCATGTTTCGCTTTCTTCATATTGTTTTCAGCAGTTCTTATTATGCTTAATAACTCATTCAATGGTTTTTCTATTTCATTCATAAGATAATTCATCATGAATTGAGAATAGTGACTATTCAATGATTATAAAACTAGACCGGTTTGGGCTTCAAGTGTTCATGGAAACCCCAACCTTTCAAGATACTCGATGAAACACCCCACCTCCGTTAGGGTCACTCTCAAAGGGAATGCCCTAATTTTGGTGGAGGTTTATAAGTATAAGTCACAGATATACAAGACAGATATAATAACACATATTTTTGAACAGCGGAAAACACAACCTTTATTTCATCAAAATACGTGTTACACAAACCATGCCATAATTGTCTTACAATACTTCCAAAATCATAACTGTCTTGATTACATTATTTAAAGAAGCATAAAGAAAACATAAATAATCTGCAAAAGTCCCCTAATTGCTGTCCAAAGCCATAGTCCAAAACGGAAAAGATCCAAGTAATACATTCTTTCTCTTCAAGCTGGATGTGAAAACTGGTCAAGCTGCGGTATTCCCTCCCTGAGAACCTGGGGTGGGGGGGGGGACGAAAGAAAAAGAGGCGAAAGGAAAAGGGTCAGTCATAAAGACTGAGTAAGTCCTAGTGACTTTCAGTGTAAAAACGGTTTTAAAACAACATGTCATGTATGAACTGGAACTAAACTTAAGAATGGGGTCAAGGTGGACAAGATAGACTAAGGTGATCATGATAAGTCAAGACAAGTCAAATAATGCATCATATGTTCAAGATTCGTTGCATCGACTATACTAGTATGCTAAGCCCAGGTCACAAGTTAATCATGAAATAAATCCCATGGCCCAATATCATGAAATGACCCTAAAACGGGGTCTGACCCAAGCACAGGGTCCTACGGAGCGCTTATCTAGTCGATCGGCTCCCTACAAGTTCTATCTCGTCAAGTGTCCGTGTCATACGGCTAATCACGAATGTAGTCACCTGTGCTGGGTCCACCTTCGGGTGTATCAGCCCTAGGGTGTCAACCCCTGACACGATTCAAGATGCACAGATAAATCTACTGATACCCAGTGTCTACCCCGGAATACGTGTACGACCGTAGTCCACCGAACCTACACTGGCGTACCCCACTGTCGTCGTTCACCTCTTACAATCAGCCCAGTAATCGTGCCCCACCCGGCCTAGCTCCAGGGTACCTTGATACATCTAGAGGGTTACTGCTGAAAAGGGTCGTGTCTAGCGTTTCGCCTAACAGATTAGGTCATGTAATTCGTGACCTAACCCGCCTAACCGATTAAGTCATGTGATTCGTGACTTAATCCTTTTCCAGTCTAGTCATGTCAAGGTGGTTAAGTATGTCATTTAAATTCGCAACTTAACCCGCCTACGTGTCATGCCAAGTTGGCTAAGTGTTGTCGTTTTCAAGTTCATGACTTAGCCCTACAAATCGTGTTCAAGTTGGTTAAGTTGTATTTTCATGTTCATGACTTAACCCTAATTGGCATTAATTGATTCGTTAATGCACCGAACCACTCACATTGGATCCTGTTGTTCGTAGCCACTGGATTTGCCGGGTAGGTTTACGCTACGAACTCAACCCAAGCTCGGGTTTCAAGCGCGATGTGACCAACTACCCACATTGGATCCTATTGTTTGTAGCAACTGGATTTGTCGGGCGGTTCCAGGCAGATTTACACTACAAACTCAACCCAACTTCGAGTTGGCCGCATTCTTGTTTTCTAAAGTCATGCCCATATTCTTAGCAGATTCGTGCTATTTCCACATCATGTTCATATGTCAACTTCGTGCCCAACTAAGGCATGTTTCAAGTCAAATTATGGCATGTTCAAGTCAAGTTTTCGTGCCATATTTCATGTTCTACTTATGCCAAATTTCACGGTTTATGATTATAATTAATTTAAGTTTTGCCTATTCTACCCAATCGTATCCCCAACGTATATAAACGTACTTCGTTCACAAGCATAAACAATTCAAGAGATAAAGGGGAATAACACCAAACATGTGATAGGCATATGTGACAATTCCAACATCACTTGCATAATAAACAGGCTATAACATATCACATGGTTTAAATACTAGCATGATGATAACTTGGCATAGTAATGGTTCCAACTTAGTTTAACATGATGATTTCATCATAGGCATAATAATCATTGCGGGCATAATAATTATTTTATTACAAACATGAAACATTAAAGGCATGGTAATCCTAATAGGCAAAGTGGATTCCAATTTAGCATTTTTAACATAACGATTCTCATCTAACATTATAGACATAATGATTCCAATTTAGCATTTTTTTAACATAATGATTCTCATCTAACATTATAGACATAGTGATTCCAATTTAGCATTTTTAACATAATGATTCTCATCTAACATTATAAACATAATGATTCCAATTTAGCATTTTTAACATAATGATTCTCATCTAACATTATAAACATAATGATTCCAACTTTTCATCATAACCTAGCAATTCCCAATTTTTCATTAATCATGATAGGTATATTAACATCACAGGCATAGTTCCATCAACAGTCATAGACATGGTTTAATTAGCATCATAGGCATGGTTTAATCAACATAAAGATTTCAATAAACATAGTGATTCCATGGACATGTATTAGTCCAACTTGCCATACAATTAAGCCCAAGTGATTCATAACAACATCAAAATCATGACAAGTTTATCTTGCAACGTTTCCATAGCAATATTCCCAAATTATAATTCAAAGTTAAACAATATAAACATGGATTAATAATGGTTCCTAAATCCGGTTTCAATTCATAGCATGTCCATGTTATTTTAGCGTTTTTGCCTAAAAAGTGACATAGAACTTACAATATGAAGCAAATAATCCAAATAAAAATCCCAAATCAAATAGCCCCAAATTCGTTGTCTAAAGCGTCGTAGTTGTTGTAGCTTCTTGTTGTAGCCTTCAAGAATCGTTCTTCGTCTTTTATAATTTTGTTCTTTGTATTTTTAATTTAAAGCTCTAGGTTTAATGGTGGCGGCATGAGGCTGAAATGAAATAGTATGATTTAGGCTAGGTCTTAGGTCCTTTTTATAGTGTTTGCAAGTTGATTTAGACCGTCGATGGAGCTTGATTCAATAATAGCCGTTCGTTTGAAGGAGAGACCAACCAGGAGCTAACACCTAGCCCTAGTGACAAGGCAAGGCTCAGAAATTCGACCAGGCCCTGGTCAGGCCAGCCAAGACCTGACAAGCAGGTCATTCTGACCTGGGCGCACTTGGCAGGTGCGCCAGGCTAAAAAATGTACTGGCGCACTTCCCAAGTGCGCCAGTTCATTTTTGTTCTGGCGCACTTCCCAAGTGCGCCAGTGCATTCTGACCCGTTTTCTGGTTTTTCGCCCAACTTCGTTCGTCCATATCTTCTTCATACGATATCCGTTTTACGTAAACTTGGACTCTATCTCAAGCAGAATTCCGAGACGAATGCAATAGCGTATCCCGTTTCCCTTAATTCTTTGATTTGAAATTAGTTATACTTCAATTTGTGAATTTCACCGTTATAGAATACACGGGGTGTTACATTCTCCCCCACTTAAAAGGATTTCGTCCCCGAAATCTTCAAGTTCAGGAAGAATGTATATCCTAAAATCCAAACATCCATCTACTCATCCATCAAACACGAGCATCCATTGTCCTTAAAAGACTTCTAATGCTTCATGATCATATGCGAAGTGTGTGTGTACATGTACTTATCTAATGCAAAATCAGTCGGTCTACTGATTCTGTTGACCTCCTTAATGCGAATCATGTAAGTGCCATGAATCCATTACGTATGCAAATTTTACTATTCATGATTCTACATGAGTGCACAATCATTCATACAAATGCAACATCCATATGACAACACACTAAACTTCATCCGTATACGAATAAATACATTTATGCATATGCAACATGAAAATGTATCTGAGCCGATCTAGTGCCTAATGTGTATTCATGCATCCACGAGCAACCACTTGCGACCACTTGCAACCATTTTGCAATCATAACTTGTTTCAATTACATGTTTACATCCAAAAAGATTCTACCTATGGTTCTCAAGATAGGATCGAGGAGAGAAACAAGATAAAACAAAGCATCTAGAAAAGTTAACGATGTACCGCCAGAAGGTCCGGTCTGCTTCTTAGGGCAGTCTTTGCTGATGTGTCCAGTCTCCCCACAATGAAAACATTCTCCTTGCTTTCTTTTCCTCTTTCTACAATCCTTGGCTATGTGCCCTTCAGTACCACAGAAATTGCATTTCCTTTTATCACGTGAGTTGTCGTTCTTGCCTCCTTTCTCGGAGTTTACCTTCTTATTCTGAGAATCGTTGGGCTTGACCTCTTTCTTCCCTTGAGAGTTTTCTGCCTTTGTCTCCTTCTTGCCCTTATCTTCTTCGTTCAACAATGCCATCTGCACCAACCTTTCATACGTAGCTCCCATGGGTATATGGGTCATGGCCAAACTGTGTAATGGCTCATTCAACCCCTTGACAAAGCGAAGAGCCTTCTTGTGCGGGGTGTTGACTAGGTCCAATCCGAACCTAGCCAGCTCATCGAATTGATTAACATACTCTTTGACTGTCATATTCCCTTGCTTAAGAAATAAAAAAATTTCCAACTGCAAACTCCTTTCAGCTTCTGAGAGAAATTTAGCCTCAAACCTTACCCTAAAGTCCTCCCATGTTTCCACTGGTCTTTCCGCATTAGTGACTTCCCACCAGTAGGAAGCCTCACCTTTAAGTAGCCATACTGCCAGTTGTACTTTCTGCCTATCTTCTACCTCAAAGATGATGAATAAGTCCTCGGTTTCCTTTAACCAATTCCTAGCTGCCACGAAGGACTCAGTTCCATGAAAGTCCTTTCCTCCCATAGCCTTAAAATCTTTACATATCTTAGCAAAGGTATTTCCCCACGGAGGAGGTGGAGGAAGAGGTGCTCTGCAGCTGGATGGTTTCCTGCAGCTGGGGGAGGAGGAACGGTAGGGCCTGGCTGAGTGGCCCTTGCTTCTAAGAATCATCTATACCAAAAAGGTATTGGTACACCCTCTGGCAAGTTAAGTTCTTCGGACATGCTGAAACAAAAAGGATAGATTCAAAACGAAGGATAAGAGATAGTACCTATGGCTTTGGGGGACTTTGCCTTTTTTTAAAAAAACTAAAATAATATTTTACCTTTTAAAAATGCTTCTTTAAATTTCCTTTTTGAAAATAAATTTTCAAAACTTTTTATCTTATCTGGTAAACCTATGCTCTGATACGAAGTGAAACACCCCACCTCCGTTAGGGTCACTCTCAAAGGGAATGCCCTAATTTTGGTGGAGGTTTATAAGTATAAGTCACTGATATACAAGGCAGATATAATAATACATATTTTTGAACAGCGGAAAACACAACCTTTATGTCATCAAAATACGTGTTACACAAACTATGCCATAATTGTCTTACAATACTTCCAAAATCATAACTGTCTTGATTACATTATTTAAAGAATCATAAAGAAAACATAAATAATCTGCAAAAGTCCCCTAATTGCTGTCCAAAGCCATAGTCCAAAACGGAAAAGATCCAAGCAATACATACTTTCTCTTCAAGCTAGATGTGAAAACTGGTCAAGCTGCGGTATTCCCTCCCTGAGAACCTGGGGGGGAAACGAAAGAAAAAGAGGCGAAAGGAAAAGGGTCAGTCATAAAGACTGAGTAAGTCCTAGTGACTTTCAGTGTAAAAACGGTTTTAAAACAACATGTCATGTATGAACTGGAACTAAACTTAAGAATGGGGTCAAGGTGGACAAGATAGACTAAGGTGATCATGATAAGTCAAGACAAGTCAAATAAAGCATCATATGTTCAAGATTCGTTGCATCGACTGTACTAGTATGCTAAGCCCAGGTCACAAGTTAATCACGAAATAAATCCCACGGCCCAATATCATGAAATGACCCTGAAACGGGGTCTGAACCAAGTACGGGGTCCTACGGAGCGCTTATCTAGTCGATCGGCTCCCTACAAGTTCTATCTCGTCAAGTGTCCGTGTCATACGGCTAATCACGAATGTAGTCACCTGTGCTGGGTCCACCTTCGGGTGTATCAGCCCTAGGGTGTCAACCCCTGACATGATTCAAGATGCACAGATAAATCTACTGATACCCAGTGTCTGCCTCGGAATACGTGCACGACCGTAGTCCACCGAACCTACACTGGCGTACCCCACTGCCGTCGTTCACCTCTTACAATCAGCCCAGTAATCGTGCCCCACCCGGCCTAGCCCCAGGGTACCTTGATACATCTAGAGGGTTACTGCTGAAAAGGGTCGTGTCTAGGGTTTCGCCTAACAGATTAGGTCATGTAATTCGTGACCTAACCCGCCTAACCGATTAAGTCATGTAATTCGTGACTTAATCCTTTTCCAGTCTAGTCATGTCAAGGTGGTTAAGTATGTCATTTAAATTCGCGACTTAACCCGCCTACGTGTCATGCCAAGTTGGCTAAGTGTTGTCGTTTTCAAGTTCATGACTTAGCCCTACAAATCGTGTTCAAGTTGGTTAAATTGTATTTTCATGTTCATGACTTAACCCTAATTGGCATTAATTGATTCGTTAATGCACCGAACCACTCACATTGGATCTTGTTGTTCGTAGCCACTGGATATGCCGGGCGGTTCCGGGCAGGTTTACGATACGAACTCAACCCAACCTCGGGTTTCAAGCGCGATGTGACCAACTACCCACATTGGATCCTATTGTTTGTAGCAACTGGATTTGCCGGGCGGTTCCGGGCAGATTTACACTACAAACTCAACCCAACCTCGAGTTGGCCACTTTCTTGTTTTCTAAAGTCATGCCCATATTCTTAGCAGATTCATGCTATTTCCACATCATGTTCATATGTCAACTTCGTGCCCAACTAAGGCATGTTTCAAGTCAAGTTATGGCATGTTCAAGTCAAGTTTTCGTGCCATATTTCATGTTCTACTTATGCCAAATTTCACGGTTTATGATTATAATTAATTCTAGTTTTGCCTATTCTACCCAATCGTATCCCCAACGTATATAAACGTACTTCGTTCACAAGCATAAACAATTCAAGAGATAAAGGGGAATAACACCAAACATGTGATAGGCATATGTGACAATTCCAACATCACTTGCATAATAAACAGGCTATAACATATCACATGGTTTCAATACTAGCATGATGATAACTTGGCATAGTAATGGTTCCAACTTAGTTTAACATGATGATTTCATCATAGGCATAATAATCATTGCGGGCATAATAATTATTTTATTACAAACATGAAACATTAAAGGCATGGTAATCCTAATAGGCATAGTGGATTCCAATTTAGCATTTTTAACATAACGATTCTCATCTAACATTATAGACATAATTATTCCAATTTAGCATTTTTTTTAACATAATGATTCTCATCTAACATTATAGACATAATGATTCCAATTTAGCATTTTTAACATAATGATTCTCATCTAACATTGTAAACATAATGATTCCAAGTTAGCATTTTTAACATAATGATTCTCATCTAACATTATAAACATAATGATTCCAACTTTTCATCATAACCTAGCAATTCCCAATTTTTCATTAATCATGATAGGTATATTAACATCACAGGCATAGTTCCATCAACAGTCATAGACATGGTTTAATTAGCATCATAGGCATGGTTTAATCAACATAAAGATTTCAATAAACATAGTGATTCCATGGACATGTATTAGTCCAACTTGCCATACAATTAAGCCCAAGTGATTCATAACAACATCAAAATCATGACAAGTTTATCTTGCAACGTTGCCATAGCAATATTCCCAAATTATAATTCAAAGTTAAACAATATAAACATGGATTAATAATGGTTCCTAAATCCGGTTTCAATTCATAGCATGTCCATGTTATTTTAGCGTTTTTGCCTAAAAAGTGACATAGAACTTACAATATGAAGCAAATAATCTAAATAAAAATCCCAAATCAAATAGCCCCAAATTCGTTGTCTAAAGCGTCGTAGTTGTTGTAGCTTCTAGTTGTAGCCTTCAAGAATTGTTCTTCGTCTTCTATAATTTTGTTCTTTGTATTTTTAATTTAAAGCTCTAGGTTTAATGGTGGCGGCATGAGGCTGAAATGAAATAGTATGATTTAGGCTAGGTCTTAGGTCCTTTTTATAGTGTTTGCAAGTTGATTTAGACCATCGATGGAGCTTGATTCAATAATAGCCGTTCGTTTGAAGGAGAGACCAACCAGGAGCTGACACCTAGCCCTAGTGACAAGGCAAGGCTCAGAAATTCGACTAGGCCCTGGTCAGGCCAGCCAAGACCTGACCAGCAGGTCATTCTGACCTGGGCGCACTTGGCAGGTGCGCCAGGCTAAAAAATGTACTGGCGCACTTCCCAAGTGCGCCAGTTCATTTTTGTTTTGGCGCACATCCCAAGTGCGCCAGTGCATTCTGACCCGTTTTCTGGTTTTTCGCCCAACTTCGTTCGTCCATATCTTCTTCATACGATATCCGTTTTACGCACGGACTCTATCTCAAGCAGAATTCCGAGACGAACGAAATAGCGTATCTCGTTTCCCTTAATTCTTTGATTTGAAATTAGCTATACTTCAATTTGTGAATTTCACCGTTATAGAATACACGGGGTGTTACACTCGACGTATCTAATCATTTTCAACACATGTGGACTAATGGCTTCCTTTTCTCCCATTTTGCAGTGATATAGTGCCTTGCTTATGTCATACTTTCTTATTGAGCATGCCCTTCTAACAATTTCTTAAGGTGCTCGATCATCTCAAATGCATCCATCAATTCATGTTGCTTCTAAAGCCCCGAAGTCATGATTGGAAGCTTGAGGAAATTGACATCAAGAGCATCATTTTGATGCTTCTTTTGGGCATTAATCTCTGCATGAGTTGCTATACTTGGTATTTCCTTTATAACAGGCTCATCTAGTACATAAAATTCCTTTCTTGTATGCCAATCTAGGAAATTAATTCCATTTAGTTTTTCCTTCTAATGGACGGACCATAGTGACAAATTGTTGGTGTTGCTTGCCATTTAATATCTATAGGAGATAATAAATAATAAAATAATGACAAATGATTTTGCAATGTATATATACAAATTTTGATAGTCAAAATTACAAGAACATTGCATATTTATACAAATATATAAATTAAGTTAAAATATGCTCCCACTCAGATCAACATCCCTCTATTTACATATACCCGTATACATATAATTAAGTGATCCAAGATCCATATCTAATCATGCATTGAGTTAGCTTTGTCTAATTTCCAAAACACAATCTTTTAGGTAGTCGTCTTATGTCAATTATATCATATATAATTCTTGGATAGCATGATAAACAATTTTGTTCATTTTGAATATTAAACATTTCATGCTCTATGTCTCTAAGACCATAATCTTATTATGGCAGCCTAGTTAAGTCAGATCCAAATATAAACAATTTGAGTATCACAATTACTCTATCGCATGAAACCATAATAAACAATGTGCTTATGCTTTAGCATAACCCACAACTATTGATTATGTAACTAATGAGTGTTATCCTTGAAAGACGTCACTATGACTTAATATAGATAATTAGTTTGAAGGGATTTTATAATTCGAAGTGGCAAATCATACCAGCGCCATTTATACATTTCAAAATATATGTATTTCACTTTGGTAATTTTAATTGCATATAGATGCAATAATATATATATATATATATAATATAAGTGCATATTAATTGAATGTAATATATAAGAAAAACATGCCTACTTTTGTCTTTTTGAACATTTAAAAATTCAGGTCACTAAAATTCTTTTGAACTAACATTTGCAGGCACAATATACATATACTTGAGTGCTAGATATGCAGATAGATCATTAGAAAAAGAATTTCACAGAGGCATGAATTGCAGTATTATACAAGTCCAGGCAGCGGTTAAAATTCAACTGTACCTTCATATAGTTTATCACATATACATTGAGTTATATTTTAGCATTAGAAACATGTGCATACACATAGGCATATACATAATCATTTAAACGACATGTTTCAGGGATTCTGTATACTACTATACAAACATTTCAGATAAAACATTGATATGTGTTGAGAATTAATAAATTTAAACACATTCAACATAGTATCCATGCTCAGAAAATTTTAGTATTAACACTACCTGCTAATGAATATATATATACTACGACACAATATGGTTGGAGCAAGCATTCAGTAATTCTCTACATACAATCAACACACACACACACATAGAGAGAGAGCATCAAAGCTAGGATTAAAAGTCAACCATTGCATGCACATACTATTCAGGTTATATACATATATACATACATATATATATATATATATATATATATATTATATATATATATACTGTATATAACATATGGCACTAGTTGCCTAATAAAGATTAACCCATTTCGATATATATATATATATATATATATATATATAAACACCAGATTTTAAAGATCAACTAAATGCCCACATGCATACATCATAAGAAGAATAAAAGGTATAAACATTATCTGCTCCTTGTTTATGTCAATCACACAACATATATATACAAACATTTCTAAGTACCATATTACAGCCTTTCATATAAAGTAGCAGTAGCAACATTTTGATTCAATGGACTATGCAACTACACATATCATTAGTATCCACATTTATGTTATTAATATATAAAAGTTAGTAGTATATTCTTATAATTATACATATTATTGTTCTCTGCTCACAACAGATATATGTATATCAGGGGTGCTAACTGATGAAAACACTTACGCATAACAGAGTGTGTATATGTATATACATTGCAGCTTTATTGTAGTGTCATTGTTGATCAAAACTTGCACTAGTAGAAGACTTAAAATACCAATTCATAACTTTTAGTTTGCAATAATACTTAATCAGCCCCCCCATTTTGAATCCTATATCCATATTCTTATTCATATACATATTATATTGGACATATAACTTAAGGTGTGAATACATATATATCTTTGATCAATACAGTTATTAATAAACATATACATATATATGTATGTATCTAAAAAATGATCAAATATGAACGTTGGTAGTTACAGCGGCACCTCTATCAGTGTTCATGAACATTTCCTTGAGAGCGTCGAATGAAATCGAGGAAGAGAGAGATAAGAGGTAGTAGCCAAATATCGAATTTCATTTTTATCTTTAGTTTGGATTTCGATTTTTTTATCTAACAAAGAAGAAAGGGTCGTCCCTTTTTAAAACAAATGAGATCCCTCGAAAGAAAAAGAAAATTTTGGTATACCATTTCGAACAAATAAATATCAACCATTTGATATATATATTATTTACTTAAGAATGGTTCTCCCTTTTTTATAATGTTCTAATTGTGTTACCCTATAGGTTATTACAATGTTGGCAATAATTTACCTTATATTTAAATTATAAACAATGATCGACATCTAGTAGTACATCGCTATTACCCAAGGTATAATAAAAAAATAATGATTCAATACAACCTTTTCTGTGACCAATGTACTAACATAATTCCATCCTTTTAACCATTATATCCAAGATTAAACTCGAGGCATGGAACATATCATCCTCTTCATAATTTAATCCTTTTATCTTGACAGTGAATAGATTATATAAAACAAATCAATATTTGAGCATGGCCATGCATTTTATAATTATACTCTATCAAGAGGCCCATGGATATCTCTACTACTATTGTACGGATAATTCCATCTAAATCATTCATATTATTTAATTGATTCGAGACGTATCCCATAATCATCTTTATCGTCTACTCGGTGAAAAGTAACTTTTGATGATATCAATACACAAATATCCTCGAATAAAATATATAATGATTTCAGATCTGAGAACCATTACATCACTGTCACTATGAGAATTACTTATGACACTATTAATCATGCTCCATGAAGTTTTCTCATGTTCGGTCTATCCAATACACTATTCTCAAATATGTATTTATGTATTGACATTAATATCACATATATTAATGATCAATAAGATACAATCATCAGTCAATCAACATAATAGTCTCAATGTTTCATTTTTGTTCTATACACAATAAAATTTGACTAGATAAATTTGAGAATTACAATACTTATTATATTATTAATCTCATGTTTGTATTACTATTCTAAGAACTTCTATTATGTTAATATTTATATTACACAATAAATATAACATAACAGAATCTTTAATTCAAAATAAATATAACATCATCAATGTAACTAATCACATAAAATAGATTTCCTCTAGGGCATAAACACTAACAGTAGATTCTACAAAAATGGTTATTTGGGCTTTGTGGAAGAGGAAACAACACTAGCAGTAACAACAATGCATTGGATGACACAAATAGCAGTTATGACTACAAATTAGGGTAGCAAAAGAAAGATTAAGGAAGGGTGACAAGGATAAGACCATTGAAAGGAGGCAAAAAGGTTGATAAAAAATCATGGGTCAGTTTCTCGATCACGAACTAGAAAGCAGGTTAGTTCGTTTAGTCTTCAATTCTTTTTTTTAATTTTTTTGTTAAACTTGACAATGTAAAACAGTTTAAAAATACTTAATTATTTGTTAGGCTTGTCATAATTTTATTAGGATTCATTCTTTTGAGTTTTTGGTTAAAGCCTTTAAAGGATGGCATGATTGAGTGAGCATCAAGCCGAAAGAGGAATATGCATGATCTGGACCATGACGACAGCATAACAACTAAAAAAATCATATGTGCAACCTATGTGTAATAAAATGTGTTGTTTTGCAATTTACTTGTCATTAAATTTTATAAAGAACAATCAAACAAATGAATAAACAAGTATTTTAGAAAGAATGAGTAGAAACAAAAGAAATCTTCTCAATAACCATTTTAGAAGTATTTGGATATAGGTTATGAGAAGATAATAAATCTCTTTGGGTTCATTTCATGAGTTTTTTTGGCTCTTGATTGACTTAACAACTTGTATAACCCAAATCCAAAATCAATCATGGAACATAATGGTTAGGTAGCCTCTCATAGTGTTGAGGAAACGAAACTTTATTTACGAACCCATAGTGATATAGTGAATGTGTTCTTTTGGCCAACAGGCATACACAAATGAGCGAGAGAAAAGGTTTCACTACTTAAAGAAGAGATTATGATTTTTAGGAAGAAGAATGTTAGATTCATCAAAATCTAGGCATTTTTTCTAATTTCATTCATATAATAAGCTATTCTAGTTAAAATTAGAACCAACATAATTAGAGTCGTTGAGAAGATATGGTAAGTTGGGAATATACTTTGCTTTTTGAACTGGGATTTATACCTATGGAAACTGATGGTGGCAAGTCATATTAAACTCAATGGTATCACTGGTATATCCATGTACGTAACACGATTTTCAATCAAGGTGTGTCAAAATCGAATTAGGGTCGTTGAAAAAGAGAACCAGATTCTATCGTAAAAGATGATGTAATAGTTCATATATCTTTCAACAACGGGAAAGGATGCAATTTTTTCTAGTTATTTGTGCATACATTGAAGGGTTGTCCCCAAATAAATTGAGAAGCATATTGTTCCTTTATAGAACCCTTCTCAGAATGGAAATAATTTACATGTTTCAGGTGCAAGCCTGCTTGTATGATGGATACCGAGATGATATTCACAACATCGCAACATTCTGCAATGCTAATATTGGGATAACTAAAAACGTAGTACCACATTTCGGATATTACCCCAAAAGCTAAAATTTATTTAATTATAGTATTGTATTAACTAAAATGATGACTTCAATTATTTATGCCAATGTAGTTTTTCTGACCTCTCGTCTTTGCTTTATACATAACCATGCTACTTACTACCAAAAAAGATGCTCGATGCTAATGTAATAGACTATGTGACTATTGAAGGATGTGTAAGGAAGGTGAGTAGCCCAGTTGTCTTCAGTTTATTTTTAGTTATTTCTATGATGTATATCCCCTTAATTAATTATGTTGGAGTCTACAATGGACAATACGGAAAATTAAGTCAAATTGTTTCACAACAGTTACATGGATGAAATGATTCCTTAGTGTTGCACGTATGATATTTTCCTTTAATTATTGGTTATTTTTTATATTTTTCCTACGTATGGCGGAAAAATACTTGTAAGGGAAGCATACCAAAAAAACATAAAGTGGAGATATGCGACTTGAATATGTGTGAGTACTCAGATAGTTACCTTTATATGAATCATACAATCCAGTGAATTTAACGAAGGATATTTGAACTTCTAACTTTTTGATTGGATAATATTCTAAACGAAAGAGGGGAGAATTACTGAAATGTATATAAGAGTTACTTTATTATAAAATAACCATCATAGAATCGCTCCTTATTCATGTCAAAAGTTTTATGCTTTATGGCGGAAGTTTACCTTAGGCATCATCCTTGATACACTTTTTATTTGAGTTCTGTTTTACAACATGCAGTGTGTGTTCTATACTTCTAATGTTATGCATTACTTGCTAATTATGTACTAGAACTGGCCACTAAATGATTTCTATATCCCATGACATTTCTATATACTAAAAAAAGGTTGTATGTTTTGTTTGTAGAATTTTCTAGATGAGAAGATTAATGAAACACACTGGTTGTCTTTTACGATAGAGGAGATAGAAACCCAACTAAATGAAGAGCAAAAAGAATGCAATAGCCAAGTACTATTTATTCTTTTCCATGCCATTTTTGGATGACCGCTGCTTATGGAATATGTAAGCTTTTGGATTTCTGTTTGCAAAATCATAGTATTGTATTTGAAACTTATGAAAATGGATGTAACATGTATTTAAAATTTGATATGAATACAAAATTGATATATATATATATATATATATATATATATATACACATATATGAAATTGTTTATATAAGATTGACATATACTCTGAAATTCAGCCCGTTTCAAACTAATATATAGTAAATTATATTTGTGTGTAAATTATAAGGATTTGTATGTAATTCTAGTTGTTGACCATTATACTTCTGTAAAGGTAATTAGCATTTTCAAAGTGAATTACAATTGCATTAATCGGAAAATAAACCATGAACAAGACTTAAACTATTATGTATTATAATATTTTATTCATACTAGTTGTGTGGACTTGTTTGTTAACGATTATGGTATGTGGATTCGCTTATTTTGTCTGAATACTATTATTGAAATGATTATGGATATCATACTTCATTACGCAGTTAATGTGTTTTTTTATTATTTGAATATAATGGTTATCGATTGAAAATGATACTTATGTGATTGATTATTGGTTTTAATATGGCTAATATATATAAGTGATTGCTGGAAATGACACAAATCATTAATAGTAAATAACAGCGAATAAAATGTGTTGTACATCAATTGATAAGTTTTAGTAGTGTTTTAGAGGTTCTATGGGGAAAAATATTTTAGCGGAAGTATTATAGTAGCATAAAAAAATGCTATAGAAAATAAAAAAGGGTGCAAGTACCACTTTGGTTGCATTTTAAGACGCTCCAAAAAACCTTTTGTAGGGTTTACGAAACGCTACCATGTGTTCATTTTTTGTAGCGTTTACTACAACGCAACTAAATCTTTTAGACTTTTAGTTGCATATCATGTCGTAGCATTTACCAAAATGCTACCAAAAGCTTTAGCAACGTTTTTTCAATGCTATGAAAGGCCTTTTCTGTTGTAGCGAATATTGGATGGGACTCAAAAAAAGATTCTTATGTCAAAGTTTCCTCAATTGTAGTTGCAAGAAAGTACCCTGAACGACAAAATGAACAAAAAATTGTTCCATAAGGACAACGGGGCAAAATTTTGTCCATAAGGACAAGTGTTAGTGTAAAGGGAGGAATTATAGTGTTCCCTTGAATTCCTCCCTTTACGCTAAATTTTTTCCTTGAGAATAAAAATTTCCCCCCTTGTCCTTATGGAACAATTTTTTGTTCCTTTTTTCCTTGAAGGTAAAAACCCCTTGTAGTTAGTTCTATAATTTCCTTTGTAGTATCTGCTTAATTATCGATGTAGTGGCTTTTTAATTTCCATTGTAGTAACTTATTTATTAAATTTTAATGAATAAACTAAAATTAATTTTATCAAGCTCGTTGCATTGTGGTAGTTCATAATATTACGAAACAAAGTTCGAATTAATATATAAAATTAATGGAAAGTCAGAATCTATCCGAGCAAGATTCTTCAAGACTTATTCGAATAGAGCATTCAAATGAATGTCACAGTTTGTGATTTGGTCTTGTACATTAAGAGATATGTGTAAATTAAATTTTCAAAAAATTTGTGGTTAGTTCATATAGTAACAATACCTAATTAATTAAGAAAGTCGAATATTTTAAATTATGGAGTTAAACAACACGGGTTGTCCTCTGCTGAGTTAAACAAGATTTCATGTTAGATAATTAAAATTTCGTTCATAATAAGTTAACACACTCAGGTCATCCTCTTTTTATTTAATTATAACAAATAAACTAAAATAAATTACATCGACCTCATCTCATTGTGGTAGTTCGTAATTTTACGAAACGAGGTTCAAATTAATATACAAAAGTCAAAGAAAAGTCGAAATCCATCCAAGCAAGATTCTTCAAGACTTATTTGAATAGAGCTTTCAAATGAGTGTCACAGCCTGTGATTTGGTCTTGTACATTAGGAGATATGTGTAAATTAAATTTTCAAAAAAATCGCAGTTACTTTGTGTAGTAACCATACCTAATTAATTAAGCAAGTCGAATATCTAAATTATAGAGTTATACAATACGGGTCGTCCTCTACTGAGTTAAACATGACTCCATGCTAGATAATTAAATTTTGATTCATAATGAGTTAACACATTCAAGTCGTCCTCTTTTTATTAAATTTAAACGAATAGACTAAAATTAATTATATCGTGTTCATTGTGTTGTGGTAGTTCGTAATTTTATGAAATGAAGTTCAAGTTAATATATAAAATCAAAGAAAAGTCAGAATCCATCTAAGCAAGATTCTTCAAGACAAATTCGAATAGAGATTTCAAATAAATGTCACAGTCTGTGATTTGGTCTTATACATTAGGAGATATGTGTAAATTAAATTTTCAAAAAAATCGTGGCTAGTTCGTGTAGTAACCATACCTAATTAATTAAGCAAGTCGAATATTTTAAACTATGGAGTTTCATCCTTTGCAGAATTTAACAAGACTTCATGTTAGATGATTAAAATTTGGTTCATAATGAGTTAACACATTCAATCGTCCTCTTTTATTAAATTTCAATAAATAAAATAAAATAAATTACATCGAGCTAGTCTCATTGTGATAGTTCGTAATTTTATGAAACGAGGTTCAAATAGTATATAAAGCCAAAAAAAAGTCGAATTCTATCCAAGAAAGTTTCTTCAAGACTTATTTGAATAGAGATTTCAAATGAATGTCACTGTCTGTGATTCAGTCTCGTACATTAGGAGATATGTGTAAATTAAATTATCAAAAAAATCGCGATTAGTTCATGTAGTAACCAGACCTAATTAATTAAGAAACTCGAATAATTTAAATTATAGAGTTAAGCAATACGGGTCGTCCTCTACTAAGTTAAACATGATTCCATGTTAGATAATTAAAATTTGGTTCATAATGAGTTAACAGATTAGGTCGTCCTCTTTTTATTAATTTTTAATGAATAAACTAAAATTAATTATATCGAGCTCGTCTATTATGGTAGTTTGTAATTATAGAAACGAAGTTCAAATTAATATAACAAACCAAAGAAAAGTCGTGGTCTATGATTTTAGTTAAGCAAGATTCTTCAAGACTTATTCGAATAGAGTTTTCAAATGAATGTCATAGTCTGTGATTTGGTCTTGTACACTATGAGATGTGTGTAAATTAAATTTTCAAAAAAATCGTGGCTAGTTTGTGTAGTAACCATACCTAATTACTTAAGCAAGTCGAATGTTTTAAACTATGGAGTTAAACAGTACGAGTCATCCTCTCTGAGTTAAACAAGATTCCATGTTAGATAATTAAAACTTGGTTCATAATGAGTTAAAACATTAGGTAGCCCTCTTTTAATAAATTTTAACGAATAAACTAAAATTAATATCATCAAGCTTGTCGCGTTGTGGTAGTTCATAATGAGTTAAAAAATGCATTATGAGTATGATGTAGCAAGAGGAAACATACAATAATCAACAACACATAACATTATATAATACAACAGTCAACATGAATCCACAAAACAACATATAATACAGTACAACATGACAAATACATATATACTTCATGAAATCATGTGTGTAATAGATGGTAATCATAGATCCACAACAGCACCATCGTCGTTGTCCTCCTCACCATCATCATCCTCGTACACGTCATCATCGTCGTCGTCATCACCTCCACCACGTTCAGCATCTCCACCTCTACCTCCTAAATCTTTGTACCACCGCATCCTAATGCATCCGATCGAGCATGTAGCTAATCGATCCGAGCCTGCATCTGACCTTGAATCGTATACATTTTTCCCTGCATTGTCTGCATCTCCACCTGGTGCTGCTGACTCAATGTCTGCAAATGTAGTAGCACAATATGCTAAATAGCGGCTATATGTCATCTATGCTGGTCCGGACCATGTGAATACTATAATACAAGACCATTACACTCACATTATATTTCTTAAATACATACAAGCAACTAATAATACAAGTATCTAAATTAACTCATAAGGAAGGTGTAACGACCCAGAAAATCTGAACCAATTTAAAAATTTTAAATTGGCTAAAATAATGGATTTTAAATATTTAAAATAAATATTTTAAATAATGGCGATGAAAACTGAGTTGAATCGACATTTGAAAACGAATATAATTAATTATAATTATATATAGAATTGAAAATAGTGCGGTAGTTCGATAATTTGATTTCAAACTTCAATTGAATATACCGGGTGCAAAACAATCCGGATTTTAGTGAAACCAAAAATAATGGAATCTAATTGGTAATATCTTTCTAACGAATCCGACCAATCGAAATTTGATAGCGGGAATCAAAAGATATGTCCAGTTGAAAATTCTGAATAGTCGCTATAGAATTCAGGCCCTTAAAAATGGACATTTTGCAAATGACCTCGAATTTCGACGAAACCACTTTTGTTGGATCCGCAGTGTCAAGTTATTGCTAGGTTTCAAATTTCATAATTTTTCGAATCAATATGTGAGCGTGGCAAAAGAAAACGCGTTTGACCAGTTTCCGTTGATTTTAATCGACTGGAAATTGGCCATTTTTCAAACGGTCTCAGAATTCGACGAAACTAGTTTTGTTAGGACCGTATCGTCAATACGAAGCTAGAAAATATTTTTCTGGAATTTTTCTAGTCAGTATGTGGCCCCGGTAATTTGAAATGTACGTTTAAAATTCAATATAGTGATATAAATGTAAATTCAACGGAAACTGATTGTAACGATCAAATCAGCTTGCGATACATATCCCATTGTGTTCGGAATGGGGGTAAAACGGTATGGACGACAGGCGGTGGGCCTCGTTTCGAGGTCGTATGTAAAAGTCAACCTTTTTGCAAAAATATAAATAATTAAATAAAAAAATAAAATAATATAATTCCCCCCTTCATCTCCTCTGCCCCCCCCCGTTCATTTCAGTTTCAAAAGGAAAAAAAAAACCCTAGCGCTATCGCCAGCCCCCCCCCTCGAGCGAACGCCGCCGACGAAGACCTCGCCCCCCTCCATCGATCGAAGACCCCGCTCCTCCCTCCATCGCGAGCGAAACCCGAGCCGCCACCTCGAAGCCAGAAGCTGCCACCACCGTTCGAAACCCTGAGCGCCACCTCCAGCTCCGTCGATCTGCGAAACCCCCCCCCCCCTGTAAGTTTTTTTCTTGTTTGTTTAATTTATTTTTATGTATTTAAAAACTGATTTTTATATAAAGTTAAAACTGATTTTGTTTAAAGGTAAAAACTGTTTTTTTGAGGTTTAAAAATTGATTTTTAAACAGGTTTTGAAACTATTTTTTTTAAAGGAACAACTGATTTTAAAAGCATTTTAAAACTGATTTTTAATAGAAGTAAAAACTGATTTTAAAAGGAAGTAAAAACTGATTTTTGAAAGAGTTTAAAACTGATTTTATTTTAAACTTTAAAAAGGAAAAGATTTGAACTTGGAAAAAAAAATAAAGATCATATTTTTAAAATAGAAAAGACGGAATTTTTATTAAGTAAAAGAAGTAAGATATGAAAATTTATATTTTTAAAGCAATAAAAATATAATTTTTACATCATAGAAATATTAAAAATATAATCTTTATATATTGAATAGCGAAGTCAAAATTCGATTTTTATATATTGAATAACATAGTAAAAATTCGATTTTTACATATGTAGAGAATACGGGCAACAAAGCGACAAAAAGAGAGATTGGCGAAGATTTTATGCAAGGAAGAGTCGTAGTATTGGATAGCTATTGGTGAGATTTCTGATTTAAAAATATTATATATGTGAGAAATGAAAGTGAATAGCTATATATAAATTGCTATATATATATATATATATATATATACGCCCCTCGTCCACAAACCATGGACGATATTTATTGATTGAAATTGTTGTGAAAATTGATTGATAGCGAATGATTGTTTGGGATTGTTTGTGATTGATATTGGATGATTGTGGTTGAAAAATACCCATTTGTGGTTGTGAAATATTTGGTTGAAACCACATAGGATTAGTTTATGGAAATGAAATAAATATATATATGCCGCCTGCGTGCGAACTAGATGCATGATCCCCATTGTCAAAAACCGCGAGGTTTTAAGGTAGAGCGAGGAGCCGTACTAGGGACGGTGCCGGTTTAACTACCCTGCCGTTATGCTGCCGAAATTTTGAATAATATTCGTGTGTTTGAATTATTTTCATTTGCTTAAACTATATTTATTCATTCTATAGAAAACATTCATGTGTTGAATTGATATTCATTCGTTGATTAGAAATTCATGTGTTGAATGGTATTCATATTTTGAAATAAATTGTTCGATAATAAAAATCACATCTTTATCTATATATAGAAACTATAGAAAACATTCATGTGTTGAATTGATATTCATTCGTTGATTAGAAATTCATGTGTTGAATGGTATTCATATTTTGAAATAAATTGTTCGATAATAAAAATCACATTTTTATCTATATATAGAAACTATAGAAAACATTCATGTGTTGAATTGATATTCATTCGTTGATTAGAAATTCATGTGTTGAATGGTATTCATATTTTGAAATAAATTGTTCGATAATAAAAATCACATTTTTATCTATATATAGAAACTATAGAAAACATTCATGTGTTAAATTGATATTCATTCGTTGATTAGAAATTCATGTGTTGAATGGTATTCATATTTTGAAATAAATTGTTCGATAATAAAAATCACATCTTTATCTATATATAGAAACTATAGAAAACATTCATGTGTTGAATTGATATTCATTCGTTGATTAGAAATTCATGTGTTGAATGGTATTCATATTTTGAAATAAATTGTTCGATAATAAAAATCACATTTTTATCTATATATAGAAACTATAGAAAACATTCATGTGTTGAATTGATATTCATTCGTTGATTAGAAATTCATGTGTTGAATGGTATTCATATTTTGAAATAAATTGTTCGATAATAAAAATCACATTTTTATCTATATATAAAAACTATAGAAACATTCATGTGTTGAATTGATATTCATTCGGTGATTAGAAATTCATGTGTTGAATGGTATTCATATTTTGAAATAAATTGTTTGATGATAAAAATCCTATTTTATCACCAACTTGAACTATATAGAAAAATAGTGTTTTAAAATGAATTGTCTTACAATAAAAATCACATTTTTATTGTATGCATAAATCGTTGAAGTGTGAAGTGTTAAAAATAGCCACTTGTTCAAAATAAACATATATGAGTTGAAATATTCATTAATTAGCTAATGAAATGATTTGCACCTATTTATGTAACATTAGAATGAATGGTGTTTTTGAACCAAATAGAAATCAAATATGAAGTCGAATAGAAAATGATAAATGATAAGAACTGTGTATATATGTACATACATATTCATTGAACAGGTTATAGCAAAGGGGCTAGAGAAGAGGAATAAAATTTTGTGCCCGACAAATAGGTACACATTTACTGCTTTGTTTGGGTGATGATTTTATGAGCCTGTTGGCTAGCCGCTTGGCTTTTTCTTTTTCTTTTTGAGATTAGAAGGACCGGGAAAGCTATTTGCGATTTCCCGATGCTCCCGGTGCAGGGGAGGTTATGGCGAAATTTTCCAAAATTTTAAGGTGTTAGAAAAATATTTGAAGTGAAAACGATATGGAAATCATTGAATGAACTATATTTATATAAATATAAATAAAATTAAAACGAAACGAGGCCGTGCAGTTCGTATTTTGAAACCGTGATTTCAAACGACTAGTGCGGGAAATCCGACCATTGGATTTTCCCGAAACCTCAACCGTCGGGTTCGCCTTGGAAATATCTTCCCAACGGCACCAACTTTGTAAAAATCCAACGGTTGGATTGTCTGGAATGTTTAATTCAAATTTGAAGAAAAACAGCGCCAGAATCGATTATATTTATATATATATATATAAATATAATTATATTTAATCGAATAACGACGCTGCAGTTCGTAATTTGAAATCGAAAATTCAAACGATTGTACCGGGAGATCCGACCGTCGGATTTTCCCGAAACTGGAACCGTTGGATTCGTTTTGAAAAGACCTTTCTAATGATGTAAATTTTGTGAAGATCCAACAGTTAGATTTTCAGATATGTGTAAATCAAATCCGAAGAAAAACAGCGCCACGGCCGCGTTATGGCCCGAAGCGTCGTTTTGAATATATGGGCTATTTTAAAATAAATAAAAATAGCGATAAATCGTCATAAAATATTATAAACGATATGGAATGGAAATAAACTGAATTTGCTCGATTTATGTGGCTTTTGATGGTTGAATGTGTTTGGTGTGAAAATTACATTAAAGGACAATATTGGTGTTGTCGAATAAGTTAACCATTGAAATAAATTGATTTGAAATTCTAAATATACGTGAATTATTTGAAAAGGCCGAGTTAATTCTCATTTCAAATAATTGATTGACGATTGAAAGTCGAAGATGAAGACGATGGTCGAAGACCGGAGATCTTCACCTCGTTTGGATGGTAACCGAGGTCCTGATTGGGAGGCATCCCGAAATATGGATAATGAGTGGTGATCGTCCAGACGTACGTGTTGATCGAAGGGTTTGCGAGGTATTTAGTGCCTCCGGTTTCGTTCAGACCCAGAACGGACTTGTAAATGGACTGTGTGTCTGACATATGATTTATTCTGTGTGGCATGCTAAGATGCAGTGATCAGGGCTTCTGTTGAAAAGCAAAGTCTTGTGGTGATGATCAAAGCATCGCCTGTGTGGCGTAGCTTTGTGTATAACGTGAATTCGCGAGCCTCACACCCCGGTATGAACCTAAAACGGGAGAAGGACCTCAGGGAGGGCCTACGTTTCCTCCTAGCTAAAAGTGGCGTCAGTGGTTTTACACGCCCTGACGAGTTTGACTTATGTGGTTGTTGCTGTTGCGAGGCGCCTCGGTTAGATCGGACGATCCGGGTCCGATGGAGTCATTCGTTGGCTCGCTTACGCCCCAAAGGGCGGCGAAACGTAGTGCTCAGGTATAATAATCCACATCGGTGGACCGGCCCTGTCGCTCCAAGGCTTGCCTGCGCGCTTGCCTGAGACTCGGGCTAGGCAGTCTCGAATTCGGTAAGGACTATCTTTTGCCTTGGTTCATGACGGAAATCCAATTTCCAAATACGTGACGATGCGATATTGATTGTATACCTATATATGGCGACATAGTGGTATGGGGCATTAATGCCGTCTATGATTAATAGTTATGATTTGAAATTGTTTTCAAAACATATAAACACTAGCAATAATATCAAATGCCTTTGTTTTATTCGTATCAAGCATATTTTGGCCGTTATAAGGTAAAACTCTATCCTCCGGTTTGCGTTGCATTGTGTGATGGGAACTGAGTCTTATAATGGCTTCATTTTTATAAAAAGCATAGCGATGTTTAAAAGAAAGATTTGTTTTAAAGCACTGGCAATCCAATGGAGTAAACCCGTTCCACGAAAGTGGCGTGGTCCTGTGATTAGCCAAATAATATATGTGTTGAGTAGATTTCTCATACCAGTCCCATGACTGACTCGTAGTTTGTTTCACTCTCAAACTCGGGTGCCCCTTTTCCTACACGGGCAGCCTTGTATTCAGGTTTAGCTGGTTCCTTTTTCTGGATAGCTGGAGCTGAAGATGGATTCTATCATTTATTTCTTTTTATGCTGTTTAGCTCCTATTGTACATATTTTGTTTATTTCCGCTGTAGACATTTATGTATAGCTGAACTGTATTTGTACTAAGTAAGATCATGTAAAACTGTGTAACTCTGATGATTACTTTTATCCAGTATATTTTGTTGTTCATTCTGGTGTATTTATTTAATTCTGTTCTGCTATTTTCTGTTTCTGTGTTATATTCCAAAGATAGCCCTGTTTCCGTCTGAACGGGAATTCAGGTCGTCTCAACGTGGTATCAGAGCTTTGGTTAAGCTTAGTTCTGGAATATAACATTTGAACGAACTCGTCAGAAATAGAACCAGTAGTGTTCTAGGACGGGTAACTCAATACAGATAGGATCAGCAATATCCTTGTATGAGTAGCAGAATCAGAACAACTCGTTAGAGATGGGGTCAGAAGTGCCTCAGAACGAGTCGAGAGTAATATGTTTTTAAATAACGTATTTGTGATTATATTTATATATAGTCTGGTTTTAGAAATATAATTTTTGAATATATAAAAGATATATATTTGAAAAGTTAAAAAGGTTAAAAACAATTGGATTGGTTGTAGTGTTGTGTGATCGTAGATTTATCAAACCACTTTCGACTTTGTTCCTTTTCGGGGACGAAAAGTTTTAAGTGGGGGAGATTGTAACGACCCAGAAAATCTGAACCAATTTAAAATTTTTAAATTGGCTAAAATAATGGATTTTAAATATTTAAAATAAATATTTTAAATAATGGCGATGAAAACTGAGTTGAATCGACATTTGAAAACGAATATAATTAATTATAATTATATATAGAATTGAAAATAGTGCGGTAGTTCGATAATTCGATTTCAAACTTCAATTGAATATACCGGGTGCAAAACAATCCGGATTTTAGTGAAACCAAAAATAATGGAATCTAATTGGTAATATCTTTCTAACGAATCCGACCAATCGAAATTTGATAGCGGGAATCAAAAGATATGTCCAGTTGAAAATTCTGAATAGTCGCTATAGAATTCAGGCCCTTAAAAATGGACATTTTGCAAATGACCTCGGATTTCGACGAAACCACTTTTGTTGGATCCGCAGTGTCAAGTTATTGCTAGGTTTCAAATTTCATAATTTTTCGAATCAATATGTGAGCGTGGCAAAAGAAAACGCGTTTGACCAGTTTCCGTTGATTTTAATCGACTGGAAATTGGCCATTTTTCAAACGGTCTCAGAATTCGACGAAACTAGTTTTGTTAGGACCGTATCGTCAATACGAAGCTAGAAAATATTTTTCTGGAATTGTTCTAGTCAGTATGTGGCCCCGGTAATTTGAAATGTACGTTTAAAATTCAATATAGTGATATAAATGTAAATTCAACGGAAACTGATTGTAACGATCAAATCAGCTTGCGATACATATCCCATTGTGTTCGGAATGGGGGTAAAACGCTATGGACGACAGGCGGTGGGCCTCGTTTCGAGGTCGTATGTAAAAGTCAACCTTTTTGCAAAAATATAAATAATTAAATAAAAAAATAAAATAATATAATTCCCCCCTTCATCTCCTCTGCCCCCCCCCCCCGTTCATTTCAGTTTCAAAACGAAAAAAAAAAAAAACCTAGCGCTATCGCTAGCCCCCCCCCTCGAGCGAACGCCGCCGACGAAGACCTCGCCCCCCTCCATCGATCGAAGACCCCGCTCCTCCCTCCATCGCGAGCGAAACCCGAGCCGCCACCTCGAAGCCAGAAGCTGCCACCACCGTTCGAAACCCCGAGCGCCACCTCCAGCTCCGTCGATCTGCGAAACCGCCCCCCTTGTAAGTTTTTTTCTTGTTTGTTTAATTTATTTTTATGTATTTAAAAACTGATTTTTATATAAAGTTAAAACTGATTTTGTTTAAAGGTAAAAACTGTTTTTTTTTAGGTTTAAAAATTGAATTTTAAACAGGTTTTAAAACTATTTTTTTTTAAAGGAACAACTGATTTTAAAAGCATTTTAAAACTGATTTTTAATAGAAGTAAAACTGATTTTAAAAGGAAGTAAAAACTGATTTTCGAAAGAGTTTAAAACTGATTTTATTTTAAACTTTAAAAAGGAAAAGATTTGAACTTGGAAAAAAAATAAAGATCATATTTTTAAAATAGAAAAGACGGAATTTTTATTAAGTAAAAGAAGTAAGATATGAAAATTTATATTTTTAAAGCAATAAAAATATAATTTTTACATCATAGAAATATTAAAAATATAATCTTTATATATTGAATAGCGAAGTCAAAATTCGATTTTTATATATTGAATAACATAGTAAAAATTCGATTTTTACATATGTAGAGAATACGGGCAACAAAGCGACAAAAAGAGAGATTGGCGAAGATTTTATGCAAGGAAGAGTCGTAGTATTGGATAGCTATTGGTGAGATTTCTGATTTAAAAATATTATATATGTGAGAAATGAAAGTGAATAGCTATATATAAATTGCTATATATATATATATATATATATATATATATATATACGCCCCTCGTCCACAAACCATGGACGATATTTATTGATTGAAATTGTTGTGAAAATTGATTGATAGCGAATGATTGTTTGGGATTGTTTGTGATTGATATTGGATGATTGTGGTTGAAAAATACCCATTTGTGGTTGTGAAATATTTGGTTGAAACCACATAGGATTAGTTTGTGGAAATGAAATAAATATATACATGCCGCCTGCGTGCGAACTAGATGCATGATCCCCATTGTCAAAAACCGCGAGGTTTTAAGGTAGAGCGAGGAGCCGTACTAGGGACGGTGCCGGTTTAACTACCCTGCCGTTATGCTGCCGAAATTTTGAATAATATTCGTGTGTTTGAATTATTTTCATTTGCTTAAACTATATTTATTCATTCTATAGAAAACATTCATGTGTTGAATTGATATTCATTCGTTGATTAGAAATTCATGTGTTGAATGGTATTCATATTTTGAAATAAATTGTTCGATAATAAAAATCACATCTTTATCTATATATAGAAACTATAGAAAACATTCATGTGTTGAATTGATATTCATTCGTTGATTAGAAATTCATGTGTTGAATGGTATTCATATTTTGAAATAAATTGTTCGATAATAAAAATCACATTTTTATCTATATATAGAAACTATAGAAAACATTCATGTGTTGAATTGATATTCATTCGTTGATTAGAAATTCATGTGTTGAATGGTATTCATATTTTGAAATAAATTGTTCGATAATAAAAATCACATTTTTATCTATATATAAAAACTATAGAAACATTCATGTGTTGAATTGATATTCATTCGGTGATTAGAAATTCATGTGTTGAATGGTATTCATATTTTGAAATAAATTGTTTGATGATAAAAATCCTATTTTATCACCAACTTGAACTATATAGAAAAATAGTGTTTTGAAATGAATTGTCTTACAATAAAAATCACATTTTTATTGTATGCATAAATCGTTGAAGTGTGAAGTGTTAAAAATAGCCACTTGTTCAAAATAAACATATATGAGTTGAAATATTCATTAATTAGCTAATGAAATGATTTGCACCTATTTATGTAACATTAGAATGAATGGTGTTTTTAAACCAAATAGAAATCAAATATGAAGTCGAATAGAAAATGATAAATGATAAGAACTGTGTATATATGTACATACATATTCATTGAACAGGTTATAGCAAAGGGGCTAGAGAAGAGGAATAAAATTTTGTGCCCGACAAATAGGTACACATTTACTGCTTTGTTTGGGTGATGATTTTATGAGCCTGTTGGCTAGCCGCTTGGCTTTTTCTTTTTCTTTTTGAGATTAGAAGGACCGGGAAAGCTATTTGCGATTTCCCGATGCTCCCGGTGCAGGGGAGGTTATGGCGAAATTTTCCAAAATTTTAAGGTGTTAGAAAAATATTTGAAGTGAAAACGATATGGAAATCATTGAATGAACTATATTTATATAAATATATAAATATAAATAAAATTAAAACGAAACAAGGCCGTGCAGTTCGTATTTTGAAACCGTGATTTCAAACGACTAGTGCGGGAAATCCGACCATTGGATTTTCCCGAAACCTCAACCGTCGGGTTCGCCTTGGAAATATCTTCCCAACGGCACCAACTTTGTAAAAATCCAACGGTTGGATTGTCTGGAATGTTTAATTCAAATTTGAAGAAAAACAGCGCCAGAATCGATTATATTTATATATATATATATAAATATAATTATATTTAATCGAATAACGACGCTGCAGTTCGTAATTTGAAATCGAAAATTCAAACGATTGTACCGGGAGATCCGACCGTCGGATTTTCCCGAAACTGGAACCGTTGGATTCGTTTTGAAAACACCTTTCTAATGATGTAAATTTTGTGAAGATCCAACGGTTAGATTTTCAGATATGTGTAAATCAAATCCGAAGAAAAACAGCGCCACGGCCGCGTTATGGCCCGAAGCGTCGTTTTGAATATATGGGCTATTTTAAAATAAATAAAAATAGCGATAAATCGTCATAAAATATTATAAACGATATGGAATGGAAATAAACTGAATTTGCTCGATTTATGTGGCTTTTGATGGTTGAATGTGTTTGGTGTGAAAATTACATTAAAGGACAATATTGGTGTTGTCGAATAAGTTAACCATTGAAATAAATTGATTTGAAATTCTAAATATACGTGAATTATTTGAAAAGGCCGAGTTAATTCTCATTTCAAATAATTGATCGACGATTGAAAGTCGAAGATGAAGACGATGGTCGAAGACCGGAGATCTTCACCTCGTTTGGATGGTAACCGAGGTCCTGATTGGGAGGCATCCCGAAATATGGATAATGAGTGGTGATCGTCCAGACGTACGTGTTGATCGAAGGGTTTGCGAGGTATTTAGTGCCTCCGGTTTCGTTCAGACCCAGAACGGACTTGTAAATGGACTGTGTGTCTGACATATGATTTATTCTGTGTGGCATGCTAAGATGCAGTGATCAGGGCTTCTGTTGAAAAGCAAAGTCTTGTGGTGATGATCAAAGCACCGCCTGTGTGGCGTAGCTTTGTGTATAACGTGAATTCGCGAGCCTCACACCCCGGTATGAACCTAAAACGGGAGAAGGACCTCAGGGAGGGCCTACGTTTCCTCCTAGCTAAAAGTGGCGTCAGTGGTTTTACACGCCCTGACGAGTTTGACTTATGTGGTTGTTGCTGTTGCGAGGCGCCTCGGTTAGATCGGACGATCCGGGTCCGATGGAGTCATTCGTTGGCTCGCTTACGCCCCAAAGGGCGGCGAAACGTAGTGCTCAGGTATAATAATCCACATCGGTGGACCGGCCATGTCGCTCCAAGGCTTGCCTGCGCGCTTGCCTGAGACTCGGGCTAGGCAGTCTCGAATTCGGTAAGGACTATCTTTTGCCTTGGTTCATGACGGAAATCCAATTTCCAAATACGTGACGATGCGATTTTGATTGTATACCTATATATGGCGACATAGTGGTATGGGGCATTAATGCCGTCTATGATTAATAGTTATGATTTGAAATTGTTTTAAAAACATATAAACACTAGCAATAATATCAAATGCCTTTGTTTTATTCGTATCAAGCATATTTTGGCCGTTATAAGGTAAAACTCTATCCTCCGGTTTGCGTTGCATTGTGTGATGGGAACTGAGTCTTATAATGGCTTCATTTTTATAAAAAGCATAGCGATGTTTAAAAGAAAGATTTGTTTTAAAGCACTGGCAATCCAATGGAGTAAACCCGTTCCACGAAAGTGGCGTGGTCCTGTGATTAGCCAAATTATATATGTGTTGAGTAGATTTCTCATACCAGTCCCATGACTGACTCGTAGTTTGTTTCACTCTCAAACTCGGGTGCCCCTTTTTCTACACGGGCAGCCTTGTATTCAGGTTTAGCTGGTTCCTTTTTCTGGATAGCTGGAGCTGAAGATGGATTCTATAATTTATTTCTTTTTATGCTGTTCAGCTCCTATTGTACATATTTTGTTTATTTCCGCTGTAGACATTTATGTATAGCTGAACTGTATTTGTACTAAGTAAGATCCTGTAAAACTGTGTAACTCTGATGATTACTTTTATCCAGTATATTTTGTTGTTCATTCTGGTGTATTTATTTAATTCTGTTCTGCTATTTTCTGTTTCTGTGTTATATTCCAAAGATAGCCCTGTTTCCGTCTGAACGGGAATTCGGGTCGTCTCAGAAGGTACAGTCCCTGGGTGGGGATACTAGCAACAAGCGCATCAGGTGGATAAACAATAAGCTGCGCAATCAAAGTACTGCTCAGATCTTATGCTCTAAAAGCATCATCAAGAGCATAATCCATAGGATGCTCGGAGTACAGTGATGGGATGAGATCAAAAGTAACTGGTGGATGATGAAATCTACTGGTAGCCACAAATGGACCTGCGTGATCGGAGTTTACACCCCGACTGTAATCTAGTGAGAAGTAGCACCGAGGTGCAAATCTATCCCAATAAATATCAAAATCATCTTTCGGTATGAAATAAGTCTACGTATCTACACAGCCCGTCTCTCTAAGACCATATATGTACTATCTACTAATTGTACGACGCCTCCCGAACATATCATCACATGATAGTGGATCTCCGGGTACACGCAGCTCACCTATGCCTTGAACATTACATTGGTCTCCCAAGTACCAAATAGGAAGATAAGCTAATGGGAGTAGAACAACACGACGAAGAGACAAACGATAAGCAATGGAGATGGGATGTGCATCATGGAGCTGACCAGCCTAAGTAAGAGCTATCCAATAAGAGGCCCACAGTGCTCGCAAAATGTTGGCCTTGCACCTCAAGTCTACCTAATATTCGGCCTACATAAAGTCGCATCTAACACCGGTAGGGTTAAGCGCAACTACCTAGGTACTCTCCCATCGACACATGATATGAGTCAGTAACATCATTGGCAGTCTCAACAATGCACGGATGCATGTTGGCTGTGTTCTCATAATACCAGCATGGCAATATGTACCAGAAAACAAACATCTAAGCAGCGATTACAGCGTTTATGATGCGCTTACAGCGATTATAAAGCGTTTATGATGCAGCATTTATAAAGCATTATGAAAAAATGTTTTAGACTCAAAACATCGATTATAGTGTTTATGATGCGTTGTGAAAATTTCTGGGTAGTTTATAATGGTTTAGACTCAAAACAGCCATTACAGCATTTCTGGTTTGCTGTGAAAAGTTCTGGGCCATTATAAATAAAACAGAGAAAAGACAGCATTTCAGAAATGCTATGAATTTCAAAAATTTAGATTTTTGACCATTTTTTTAGGAAAATATTTGATATTATTTCTCTATAATAAATATAGTTTTTGACTCCAAATTTTCTATAGTACGAAGTTGTCTTAGTCTACTTAATTACCACAAAAAAGAAACTCTTAAAATCAATTATCAATTTAATATACAAAATTCAACAATACGAGGCACTTTCAACGTGTCCATTTTGGGCAGATTTTTACCTGACTTTACATCCAGTTTTCAGGTACATAAAAGATCGAATTAGAAAAAGTGACCGGCTTGAAAGTTGTAGGCCTTCGAATTAGCTTTCCAGAACATTAAAGAAACCAAATTTGCATTAATAAATGTAGATGTTATGGTCAGAACACCGAACGTCATTTTCATAGGTTCGAGCTCTATCATTCATTCGCAATTTTCACAACTTTTCTTTAAAGTATGAAATTAATACCTGTACTCAAATAGTTTTTTTTTCACCTTAGAATTGTATCTTGAACTCGTATTTATTCTCTTGGGTTCTACTAAACTTCTCTTTTTTATCTTACATTCTTTTTGTTTTGGGAATGTATGAAAAGAAATGAAGATTTCCACCCTTTTAATATCATTATTCAAGGCTAATTTAGTAATTTGGTTTTGGACACTTATCCCCCTTATCCTTATGCAAGCTTTAGGATGTGGACACATGCCTCCTTAGGTGTATTAAGATGTTTCTACACATGGAGACCTAATTTTTTTATGTGTCTTTATCTCCTTAAATTTCAAGACATGTACACAGTTCATTTGATGACACGTGTCCTTATCATTTCATCTACTTATCATATTTTATAATATACATACATATACCATTTATTTTTAGATATAAGATATGTATATACATATACCATTTGTTTTTATATATAAGATATGCATATACATATGTGTTTTCTTCCACTGCAAAGACATGCACATGATGTTCTAAATACTTTCAATAAGCTAAACATTGTTTATCGACAAAACGGTTTTCGGTCACATTACTAGTATTTCTTCAACTACTTATCTTTGTAACCAAAAATTCAACAACATGTTTTCTCCTCATTATTTATTATTTATAAAGGGATTTAACAAGGTTATAAAACCATTTTTTAATAATAATAAATCCAAGATTTAAATATCTGAATAATCTCAATATTCAAATTTTTGTTACTTAAAGTTTTGGACTGTTATAACGCGCATGTACAAAACTCTCAGTAGTACAAAATGGCTTGCCTCCCATTGCACAGAAGTCCTTACAAAGCTTAGAAAAGTTGACTACAGGAGGAGGAGGTGAAGGTGGAGCTACCGCGGCTGCATTTGGGGGAGGGACATTTTCTTACACTCCAACAGGTGTCGTAGCTTCTACGTACATACGAAACCATGTTGGAATGTGAATGCCCTTGGGAAAATTAGAATCCCCAGACATGCTGAAAAAGGATGCAAGAAGAATTCAGAAAGGGAATCGAAGGAATATTGTAAATGACTTGAGAGGATATGTTTTCAAAAATTGTTTTTTTATTTGAAAATCCTTTATTTTGAAAACGCTTTTCAAAAAAATTCTATGATCTTGTAACCTTAGGCTCTGATACCAAATGTGACACCCATGTCCAATAATGTCACTCATATGAGAATGCGTTAATTTTCATGAAGCGTAATAGGTAAATAGTGACTAAAATTCACAAGACAGAATGTAAAATACAACGGAAAATTTAAAACTTTTCTTTCAATTTAAAACATGTCATTACATCTCAAATGCTAAAACCATAATCATCTATCTCAATAATATCATAGTACAAAAACCATAAACAATATCCCTCAAGTGCCATAACAATAAACTGAAGTAAATACATGAAAATGAGAGCTATCCAAGTTCAAACAAAATCACGATCTCAACTATTGACCACTCCCACTTTGAGAACCTAAGGGGGAGAAAGGAAGAGGAAGAAGGGAAACAATAATAGGTCAGACATAAAGTTTGGCAAGTTCTAGTGGTTTTTAGCATAAGCATATGATAAGAGGTGTCAAGACAGATAAATAATACTGGACGAGAAAGTACAGTAAAATATACGTATGATGTAAACGAGATATCAAAGCAAGACAAAGGTAAATTAAACTTCTCACTCATATTCCAAGAATCAAGTTATTGCATCAATTACTAGTATTAACAGGATTAGGTGTTACCCTAATTACTACCCATGTGATTGACTCCCTGTTACTCGAATATCCTGTAGCACTCCCGACAGTAGGGTGTATCAGTCCCTATCCCAACAACTTATAAGACACAGACCTATTCGTTAGTATTACAACATCTTAGTTTCCCCTAATCAGACCCATGCACGCTCATGACCCGATCAGAACGCGCCCATACCCACCTTCCACCTTTAAACTACTTACAATCCGGATCAGTAAAGCATTCCATAGCGCCTACGTAGTCGAGTCCCCTCCTAAGATACCAACAAGGATACTGATTGATACGGGTTCCGCACAACTTGACACAAGGCACCCCCTCGGCATGTCCCCCCAAGGAACTAGGATTTAAGAGTCCCAAAACCTGATACAAACAACTAGACGTGAGACCTCTTAGCTTGTTAATTAACAGGTTTAACTTAGCAGGTTTAAGTTCATTAATAAGCATGGTTGTAAATGACATTTATCCAAAATTTTATTTTGTGTACAACCCATCCCCAAAACTAAGTACCTGCCCAGAGGTATATATATATAGACTACAGTAACCTAATTTACTTAATTTTACATCTGATATTCATACTTTCTTACATGTTATACTAAATATTAGATTAAGTCCAGTCCTATCAGACTAACATGTTGCATATTCTTCATTTAATATAATTAACCCAAATTTACAGTCAAGGTTCCCAATTTACAATATGACCAAATTACTCCATTTTAATGTCATTATTAAGTTATTCCAATTTATATCATTTATACGCAATCCAACGGTAATGGCCTAGGCTCTTGATAGCCTAGGCTCAGCATAAATAAAAGGAAAAAAAAGGAAAAACGGATCTTAAACTGAATAAAAAGGCATATAAAATACTTTAAATAAATAAAAGATAGAAGTATACATGAACATATAATAACAGAAATAGGTGATTTATCAATAAGAGAACAACATTTAAGAAACAATTTATAAGTACTAATTATTTTAGATTCAATAATTTACTATCAAAATCCTTTTAACATAATTGTTCTAAAAATAACTTGAACTCACAATGGTTGGACTGAAAAGAAAAATATCTTTTTTGTATGTATATGTTTATGTAGAAGAAAGCCCACTTTTAGATTTGTTGTTGTAGAGTAATCATAATTATCCTTGCTAATTTATGTTTGGGTAGCACCTCAGCATCTCCATGTTTTATTCAGAAAAAGGTTTGGAGGAAGAAGAAGGAAGAATAGATTTGTTTATAGAAAACAATGAGGCTGTAAGCTTTAATATAGATTACCTAGGATAATCCCTTACCATTAGATTTTAGGTTTTCCAATCCAACCGTATACGCAATGCTGACCCAGCGAATGAACTTGGTTAAGAATTTAGTCCAAAAATGAACTGAGGAATCTGTTTCAGCTCATAGGTGGGTCGACCCACTCTTACCTGTGTCGACCCCTAGGACGACTCGCCTTAGACGTGGGTCGACCCATGGGTTGCCTAAGATAATTAGGTTGCCTTAGACGTGTCTCAGCTCATAGGATAATTAGGTCGCCTAGTTATCATTGCTCCAGAGTGCTTTTTATTATTTTTGTTAATATATAATCTATGTATATTTTCATGAAATCTTCTTAAGTCTGTAACTTCTTTATATTAACTCTGATTTAAGAAAATTAAGAGTCTAAACCAAAATTTTGCACTAGATACAAAGGTAAAGTATGTTTTACCTAATTATGAATACTTAATTAAGTAATATCTGTTTTATTATCCTTGTTGTATAATTATAGTGTATTTAAATTATGGGGTGCTACAATGAAAGAGATGTATGATGGAACATTGGAAAGGCATTAGAAGAAGATGAGGAATTTCTTACCGAGGTTGGAAAGGTGAGGAACGAGTAAATCTGCAAGTGACATGAATCAAACTACATGAATTAACATAACAACATCTGGACTTGGAGTAGGCAAAGTTGAAGCAAATCCCTTGCAAGTAAACATTTGATACTTAGGCGTAATGCTAGAATCAACACTGAAATTAATGCTAGAGTTGATGCTTGGACTAATGTTGGAGTCACTATAGAAATTTCAAGGATAAGAGGAAATGAAGTGGGAAATGCAGATCTAAATAATAAAAGGCCACAGGTGGAATAATGCATATAAAAATTATCTAAGAGAAATAATGATCAAGATGGATAGAGGCATGAAGAGTATGTACCTAATTTTATGCTAGGAGTGCCCCATAGGACTGAGGGTAGGATGTTGTAGTTGATAGATTGCATTTACCAAACAACTTGAACCAGATGGATGAGATGGTTAGAAGGATAAACCACCAGACTACAACATGAAATGTATTAATAAGAATCTTTTCACTGTTAATATCTGAAATGCTAGAAAACACCTGATTTCAAGATTATAGTAATAGACACTTATAATGGAAAATCTTATCCAATCATTCATTTGTTGCAATATATTCAACATATAGAAGTGCTTTGAGCATCGGAAGAGGTAATGGAACATGCTTTTAGCTTCTTAATGTGATTAGAAAGGTGGAAAATAGATCAATTCGTTAATGGAATGAGCTAATGGATAGATTTCTGAGGAAATTTAGTGTGCATATATTTAGATCAAAGAATGTGATGATATTGTTTAGAATGAAATAAAGGCTGAAAGAGAGCCTTAGGATTACCTGATGAGATTCAATGCGAAGGTTGTTTTAATCGATAGGACGAATACATCAATCATTTTGATGGAAATAATTTCAAAAGTAGATAAGAAAAAAACAGATTTCAAGGTGGCTTCGGAGAGAGATTCATCATTGGATATGAAAAAGTAATATTATGAGGTTGAGAGATATTTGGAACAAGAGGACACTGAAGTTGAGGAGACTGACTTGTTTGAGGAAATCAACATTGAGGAAGGTAGAAGATCACCAAAAGCTAAGTCCTAAAAAAGAAGAAGGCAGAGGATGATAGATCAGACTCCAGGTAAGTTAACAGACTATGGCGAGAATTTAAGGAAATAAGTTCACATCTTACATGAAACTGAACAAGATTCTAGAGTGGACCTAATTAGACACCAGGAACATCTCCCCTACCGGAAGCCGATGAGAAGGGAACCCATGGATTGTGAGTGGAACTTTGGAAAACATTGCATATTTCATGGTCTAGATTGACATAAGACAAATGATTATAGGCAATTGAAGGACTCGATTAAAAGCGACCAGCTTCAATAATAAGATAGGAATTCAACTATGGTGGTATAGGCGGAGCTACCATTACCTATAGCCATAAATAACCAAGGATTTGGTTCACAACTCCTAACGCCATAATCAGAATGGACTAGGTGCAGGTTCGTCTCACACTCCCTCAATATGCACTTTGCTTTTATCTACTTTTAACAATAAGGATAGTAACCTCAGACCTCTTATATGTATGTGAGACATGGAGATTATTAGGTATGCTATGAGTTAGATGACAAGAGGGATTATCTAGGTTTTATGCTTGTTTTAGTTTGATTTGAATAATTAGAAGGAAATATAAATCCAACGAAAGGTGATAACGTATCTACTATAATGTCGGGATCAATTTACTTCCATTGGGTCCTACCGGATAAGTGGATTGAGTCGCAGCAAGGATTGTACTTTGTCCCGTCGGAGTTCTTCGAGATCGGAGAAGGCAAGAAGAGGGCTTCTTCTTTGGACTTCCATTAGATCGACCTACTATCGACGAGTGCTATGGATAAGTGAAAATTTAGGCTCAATAAAGATCACCCTAATTCCTACTGGAAGATGTGAAGGACCAAAGAGTAAGGAGTAGAATGATTTACCGGATAGTGATTGGATAGAACTACTCACCGTCAAGTCCCTTTCGGCCGCGAGGGACTGGATTTGACTTGGAAAGGGATCAACGATAGGACATAATCAACTCAAAGAGGCTACATGGAGAAAGGGTACAGAGATAGACCATAGGTTGGCATGGGGATGATATGAACTGGTCTGCTCAAAATGATAACAAGCTTATTGGCATGAAGAGACCATGATCTCCCCTAAACTAAAACTCAACAACAATCCGGAGATATTATCCCCCTCATAATTAAACATAATAGCCCAGAAAGACTTCCAGAATAAAGATTGAACTCAAAACAACCTAGAGAGCTTGTTTGACTGTAACTTGGTTTAGCTTGACGGTACAGATATACCGTAACTCGATTTGGACATAAAATAGCCTGATTGGATGCAATCCACTTGAACATATTTGAACAAACCTAAAAGTTGGTGATTTGGATTTGAGAATTGAATACTGGAGATCTCAATTAGTTTTTTTGAAGGAATTGCCTTGAAATGAACTCATACTGAAAACCTATCTTGAGTGATTTGGTAAGAGACTTTGAGCAGGATTAAGTCTACGTTGACATAGCCGAAAAGATTTTCCTTTGAGTGAGACTAGGGATTTAATCTTGAATGACTTATCTTGAGTGGAATGGACTCTTGATTGGCTTACTTTGAGCAAGATTGACTCTTCGTCGAGATAACTAATTGGTTTTATCTTGTGCAAGCTCGATTTTTGGTCAGTTTTCCTTGAGCATGATTGATCTTTGGTCGGTTTTCTATGAGTTACATTGTGTCTTGTCTGGTTGGCCAGAATAGCTTGTCCTTAAGCAAACTCATTCCGCTTATCCCAAAGGCCTTTCATTGGGTGGGTTAAGTCAATTCAGCCCAAGTACTTTACCTTGGGTAGATTCGATCGGCTTTGCCTCGAACAGATTTGGTTGACCTTGCTTAAAGATATTACCTTAAGTATATTTATTTGGTTTTGCCTTAAGCTGGTTTGATCAACTTAGGCAGGCAGTTTTGGAGGTTACATGCTGATAAGACAAGGATTCAGACTGAAAAGCGGAGAGCTTCATCCCGAATAACCAAAGATCTTTGCTTAGATTATGCTTGGATTAATCAAAG
This sequence comes from Allium sativum, assembly GCA_030737875.1. NCBI lineage: Eukaryota > Viridiplantae > Streptophyta > Magnoliopsida > Asparagales > Amaryllidaceae > Allium > Allium sativum. Next base: position 1,028,965,658 of record CM060909.1, read on the forward strand.
GATTTGACATTACCTCAGACTAGGCGAAGAGCACAACTATTGGAATTTAGATAAGGGATTAGATGGGAAAGCGACCAAAGTACCCAATTTTCAGACTTGGAACATTTGGCCTAGTTCTTATCCAAATCATGACTTTCACCCAAAAGGCATACCTTAGAAGCAAATGTTTAATCACTTTTAGACGAAAACAACTCTAACTAGACTTAAAAGATTCAAATGATATCAGACTGGATCAAAATTGATAGAAGCACTTAGGAAACACAAAAACACGAAATGGATATTTTTGGAAAAGATAAGGAAAAAAGTATTAGTCGACAAAAACTCACTCCATGTGAGTCAGCGCCAACTCATATCGGAAACATGCATGGATGGTGCGACTCTTATTCAGCATGGTGCACTCCCAACTCTTCTATAATGCACATATAAAGTTTCGTATGGTTTGGATAAGTATTAAGAAAGTTACGGAAGATTCTTTCTTGAATTAGATGAACTTGAACGGATCATGTAGACGGGCGATCAAACTAACTTGGCATGACTCAAGATTGAATAAGCCATCTCAACATAAAGATAGGAAGATGAATCAAAAGAGCAAAACAAAAATAGTTTAAATTTTGGACTTGGAACTGACTCATCCCCTATGAGTCGGTACCGAGTCTTAATTATGGATCATATCAGTTGGTAACTTTGTAAGATGACTCAGCTTTGCAAATGGACTTCTGTACAACTCAACTTTTATCGCAACACCTAATGAATTCATACCAAGTGTTCTACCCTTGGAAGGAGGATCAAATCTTAGAGGAGACACCATTACTCCACTAGATAGCTGACTCCTTTCACTTGTTATCTCTTTAAAAAATTCTCTAACACTAGTAACCTAGATCTAGGCGCTACTAGTTAAGATTCGAGGAGATGTAAATAGCAAGATAATGAATAAAAAGGTTGAAGTGAAGCATGCCGAAATTAGCCAAATTCCTAAAAAAACCGGGTCTCTATTATTGTTTTATGCATTATGCTAGATATTTCTTCTAAGATTTATGCCTGATTTATTTGGATTGCCTTTTAGGATGGTGCTTTCACAATTATTTGAGGTTAATTTCATTTTCAATGCTAACACTTACTGTATTGTTTTTATATAATTTCTTTAACCTTAATTTACAACATTGTAGCTAGACAACATGTTTGGTTGAGTTGATAAAACTGGGAAAAATGTGATGACCCCAAGCTTCCGTAGTACGAAAGCAAGGACAATCATTAGAATATAACATATTTACAACAACAACAGATCTCAGATAGTAGCATAACACATAAATCATTGCAGTGGAAATAGAATTGTCATCAACATCAGAACATCAGAGTGGCACAGTTACAAGATACAACTCAGCATATAAAGTCTCAGCGAATAGAAAATAAATCCAAAACTCCATCAAGTACATCATAAATAAAGGATGTCCAACTGTCTCAAAGTAGAAATAAAAGATAAAAACGTTCTTCATCTCTTTACATAAGCATACTCCAATCCAGCATATGTCCAATATAACCTGAATCTATCACTTGGCTGCCCATGTGAAAAGGAGGGCACCCGAGTTTGCAAAGTGAAACAAACTACGAGTCAGTCATGGGACTGGTATGAGAAATCTTTCCTAACTTATCTAACAATATGGCTAATCACAGGACCACGCCACTAACGCGGACGGGTTTACTCCATTGGATTGCTAGTGCATAGAATAATTAAATTTTTATTCAAAACAATGCAATGCTTTTTAGAAAAACGAAATCATTATAAGACTCAAGTCCCATCACACAATGCAACGCAAACTGGAGGATAGAGTTTTATCTTATAATGATCCAACATTCTTGCTACGTAGAAAATAATATTTTAATATTATTACTAGTGTCTAACCAATTTTAAAATACTTCAAATTAAATATATCAATCCTAGACGACATAACTACCATATACTCTGTCGCCATATATAAATTTACAATCAAAATAGTAATGTCGTAGTGGAAATTGGGTTTCCATCATGAGTCAAGGCTAGAGACGATCCCCTTACTGATTCGAGACACTCTAGCAAATGTCTCAGGATCACACCTATGGGAAACCCTTGGATCCTCCAAGGTCGGTCCACAGATACTTTAGTAGATTAGTTATGCATGAACACACGTTTCCCGGTCCTGTTGAACCTATCAATTGGTCACTATCGACCAATATATCCGAGACCTCGTAATCCATCATCCACATAAGTAAAAATGTCTGGGCACCATACTATGACACCGCTTCTAGCTAGAAAGAAACGCATGCACTCCTTGGGTCCCTTATCCCGTTTTTGACTCCTAACGGGGTGTGAGGCTCGCGAAGTATCGTTGTAGACAAAGATATGCCTAAATAGGTCGTGCTTTGATCTTCAACCACAAGGCTCTGCTTTTCAACAAAAGCCTTGATCATTTGCATCTTGGCATGCCACATTGACAATCCACGCCATGCGATCGATAACTACTAATATATAACCTCTAAGCTCGTGCGTCTCAGAGAAGGGTGTTAAGCAAGAGAATAAATTCTCCACCACTAACAGATATATATTAAATAGAAATCAAATTACACGGAATGAAATCCAATGTCAGACACATTTCCATTTACAAGTCCATTCTGAGTCTGAACAAAACTGGAGACACCTTATTCCTCGTCCCGTATGTCCAATACGGAAGAGAGGCGCTCGCTTATCCGGACAATCAACAAGTACGTCTGGACAACTACCACTTTAACCATTTACTGGGAGCTACCCAATGTCGGACATCAGTAGTCATCCATTTGATGTGAAAATCGCCGGTCTTCAATCACCATCTTCAAAATCTTCGATTCAATCATCGTATAATTATTTGAAATGAGATTGAACTCGGTCTTTTCAAATAATTCTCGCATATATATAATTTAAACCATTTCATATCGTTAATATTATTTTATAACGATTTATCGCTATTTTTATTTATATAAAATAGCTAAATTTAATTTAATGACGCTTCAGGTCAATAGGCGGCCTTGGCGCTGTTTTTACCCAAATTTGATTAACACATTTCTCGAAATCTGAAAATTGGATTTTAACAAAATTTATATCGTTGGAAAGATCTTCCCAAAGCAGTCCTAAAGGTTACAGTTTTGGGAAAATCCGACGGTCGGATCTTTCAGTATAATCGTTTAAAGTTATGATTCTGAAATGTAAACTACCGCGCGTGATTCGTTTAATATATAATTTATAGTTTTCGGGGATGAAATTCGTTTAAAAGGGAAGGAATGTAACGTCACGCATTTTTATCGGTCTGTATTTGAATATTTAAATCAGTTTAAATATTGAATTCGTAATATAAGTGGATTTATATATTAATTAAAATGAAGTTGAATGTATAAAAAAATATTAAATATAATCGAGCCCGTAATATCGCAGCAGTTCGTAATTTAACGTTCTGAAATTAAACTGAGTGTACAGGATCCATTATTAGTCGGATTTCTTTGAAACAAGAAATGTTGGAATCCGTTGAAATATATTTTTCTAACGGAAGTGGAAATTGGAGATTTCGTCATATAGACTATAAGATATCTCCAAATCAAATTTTCAAATAGTCGCTATAGAATCGTCCATCGACTGTAACGGTTTATTTGAAATAACTGCATACTGGATTCAAATTTAGACAAGGTTCTTTTGAGACGTAGTGATAATTTAATTTTTGGAATTTTACTATAATTTTTAATTAATTAAATACGCAACTTTTTATTTGGAGTATTTTGCACCCTATATCAGTATTTCGGGGTTTCACAATATGAGTTAACCTACCGATGTTATTATATTTTTGGGATCGTGGCACGTCACTGGATACAACCATAATCTTATTTCTGTCCACAATAGCTCGGACATTAACGTAATTTTTCGTAATGCGGTACACTTGAATTTAAAAACATAAAGTATACACACTTTAAAAAACTAAAGATTAGACATTACTTAGCTCAAAGTGTCAATGCTAATGAAAAGAAATGCCTTACCTACCACTTCACACAAAGTTATCCGGGCATTTAACAATGTATAAACGTTATCTCTTTTATTTAAAGCAAGCTCCAGTCTTTGTCAATTTAATGAACTTGGACTTTGGGACCTTACCGCTCATGCACTACGTTGAAACTGCAAAGGCTACTGTGTACTAATTGAAATGACTCTCTTCCTATCCCTTTTTCTTGGGTTTTTTTCATATAAACCCATCGTAAACCTTCATCCCTAGAGAACAAACAAAGTCATTGCCATTCCCAGAAAACAAAACGTATACAAACCATACTGTGACTGTACCCTATTCTTCTTCTATGGCCGTACTCTATACTACTTTGCTTAAATCTTAAGTCTTCCCATCACTAGTCCATTTAATAATATATGTTCATACGTTTGTAGCCTTACCTACTAAACTTCATGACTAAGGAAACGCAGCTACTCTAAAACATTAACTACAAGGCTATTGAAAGGGACGACGATCTTATTCTCTATCTATAATCCTACCGTACCCCATCCTTTCACTATTCCATCGCATAGACCAAAACGGCTATACTCTCCTATTACTTCACACCAAAGAAAAACTGTAGAAAGCACACCCTACCCTATATTACAATGACTTAAGCGCTAAGAATCTTCACTATTATAAATACATACAGTCTGCACTAATGTTCTCTTCTTCACGAGAATAAAGTTTGAAGCTTTTACATGGCTTCATAAGGTTTAAAACAAAACGATCTTACGTCAATAATATGAAGGCAATCATGCGGGTATTTGTTGGAGAGTTTCAAAGCTGGAGGGATGCACAAAGTGGAGTCAGTTGCAGTATTTTGATGAAGTCTGATCCTTCAGGGAAGAGAGGGGATAATGGAAAGGGGTGTGATATTTTTGAGATGGTGAAAACTGTGTATGGGGTTTGATAAACGTGAACAAAGTGAAGGGGAGGTACAAAAGGGCTTGTATGAATCATGTATGGGAGGAGGACGCATAAGAGTGTAGAAGTGAAGTTCTGGGTATGTTAGAGAGAAGTTGCAGTGCTTTCTTTTGCAGTGAGAGAACATGGAGGAGTCGAAACAAAGGCGCAGACATGAATCGAAAATGCGTGAAGATTGAGGTAGGGTATGTTGTTGGTGTCTTTAGTTTTGAAACTATAGGGTGTGGGGAGTGCAGATTGATGGAAAAGGAAGGAGGCTGTTGAACTGTAAAAGGGGACGGTGAGGGTTAGTTCAAGAAATGGGAAGTGAGTGGTTAAAATACTAGGCATGTTTAAATAAGTATGAGTGAACAAGAACTAAAGCTTGCATTCTAATTTATTGAGATGGAGGAAGATTCTATATGCTCCAACAGTAAACACAAAGTGCAAATAACATTGTCTTTTCACTAGACCTGCACAACAATAATGTGACACAAGCGGCATATAAGCTTTTACACGCTTAAAGTACCCACGAAGAAATGAAACCACCAGAACTAGCTATCAGACGTTCTTGTCTATGTAACACTTGGAAGACTACGGTGGTAAAACCTCAGATTCAAAGCTGACCATTTCTACTATACATCATAAAACACCTGGACAGACCAACTGACCTCCAGTTGAAGAAATGTGAATCCGATAGCCATCGACATCGTTTTGTTATTTCATCTTCCAGATGAGACCAATTTCTTATTGTCTTCATTCAATGTTTCTGATGACTGAATCAATGAATGTAAGGGTCTCGAATGAAGTTTAGACAGGTCGACACTTGGATTAGGGGTATAGACTACATACTGGAGTTCGTTTGGAGCAATTTGGAGCTTGTTTGCATTTATTGCAGGATTGAACGCCGGGTTTAAACAACTGACACAAATCGTTATTTAACGGTTAACGCGCCAAGGTAAGTAAATTCACTAACTCTGATCTATTTTAAAATATTCTAATTACATTTTAAATAGTGGTTGAATGATGTGTGATGGTCGTTAGATAGATTACAGTTTAATTGGTTAAATTATACATCATTGCATATATGTACATCATTAGCTGGATATAATTCCTGTTGATTATAATATTCCATATTTTGGAATTTATGTTGATTGTGTTGACTAACATCGATGGATGCAGGAAACCGGTTGGAGGAATCCAACCGGATTCCACAAATATTTATATGTATTATTTGTTTTTATATTATCCATATATGCACTGTTTGAACCCAAATGACATTAAAAACCTGTGTGAATATTGATGGTTGAATGGAAATTCGACGTTATTTGGATTAAATCAATAAATAATATCGATTAAGAAAGTGGCAGCACCGACCGTAAACCCATCTCTTTGTAAAAGTTGATTTGCCTGTAGGCGAATCAACAAAGTTAAAAGAATTATATTTTTATAATTAAAGCGAAGTTTTAAATTATAATAGACGTTCTATTATAAACTGGTATTTTATGGTTCGTTTTATAAAGTAAATATAAACAATTATTTGATAAGTTATAAAGCTGTAATTATCCTACGAGTAAATATTGGATAATTATCTTAAAGACAATCGGTTAAAGAATATTATTGGATTAATTATATCAATCAAAAGAAGAGAAGTAATTAAATTCAGTTAACAAATTAACTAATGGTTTGAAGTTGATTAAATCAACTGATATTTGAAATTGATTTTTAGATTAATTGGTCTTCAATTAATCTAATGAAAATAGTTTAGAAATAAATTAATCAAAGTTAATAAGATTTACCTACCTTTTTAATGAATGAAGTTTAAATAATTATTTGAACTAGTATAATTAGTATTGTCCATTAATAATGAAGTAAATTGTTTTATTTCAGCAAATGATTAAGTTAACCGCTATTTAATGAATTTCAGGATAGTGAGTTTATGATGAGATGTTTACCGGAATTAGGTATAATAATTCGAATAGAAAGGAAATGGTCAAAAGACGAAGAGCGTTATTGATGTTTGATAAGAGAAGTTTTAAATGGATTTGTATAAGGAAGATGAAGCGAAGAGTTAATGACTAATGTAAACAATTATAAACAACAGAGTTTTCAAAATAAGGATATGGCGGTCATAAAACCATATTTAAAATAAAACAAGAAATACGGTTTAATTGATATTATTAGTATTAAGGAGTTTAGAGTTACGGATTTATATCAGTTCTACAGTAAGAACGTTGTCGATCAAGGTCTGAGAGGTAAACAAAATACCCCAACTTGAACGACCCCACTATTATCGACGGATGATATTAGTTTGTAACGGACAGAGACCTCGAGATTAGTTATAAAAAGTGGAATATTACAGTGTATTGCATTAGCTATAAAAGGGGGAATATTACAGCGTATTGCATTAGTATAAAAGGGGAAATATTACAGCGTATTGCAAGTTAAAACTATAACGATAAATTTATGTTGTTGACCAATATTAAGCGTGATTTTTATAGCACTATTCCCTAGGAGATGGAAACAATTTGGTTTGAAATCCACTTATTCTAAAGTAATAAGTAACGATTTTTGTCCAAAAAAAAAAAAATAGGAGTGTTATGTCTAGTTGGGAACAAAGACGAATAATTGAGATTTAATATATTCCCCGTAGTAAATGGAAACATTCAAAGTTTGGAAATTGATAAAAACAACATTATGATAAATTATGTCGTTCGACATTGGTTTTAAGTCAAATAAGAAACGTGGGAAAGAGGGGAATGTTTTAGAACATTAATAACATATATTCTGAAATAGGGGAAAACAAGAGTTAAAATAACTAGAAATGTTTTCCAAGAAATGTGAAGGGTTAAACGGGTTTGGGGGAATATCTGGGAAGATATGGGAAACTGGAAATTTAATGTAAAATAAAAGGGCCAGTGATTGTGTAATGTTTAGTTGTATATTTTAATGGATATTTTGTTTTTACTTCGATAGTTAAATAACCGACTATCGAAGTGTTTGGACCGTCATTCTCGATACGGAGAGACCAGTTGGATATATTATCCGAAAACCACTCCATATAGGCATAAGCGCTGCGAGTTAGATTATGCTGAAGATAATTGAAGATGGAGTGAAATACAAGGGTCGTTCTATTCTAGAATGATGTTTTCTGATTGTCCAGTCCCAGGACAACTTGTATGGACGAGTGTCTGACGGAGTATACCTAACAAATCACGTACGACTGATCTCTTAAAGGTATTACGTCTAGTGGCGAAGGAATCCGTTCCTCTTAGCTTTTTATACCCGTGATATTTTTGGAAATCGATCAGTGAATTGATGGGTTTGACGATGTGGCATTCAAGGTGAATGGTGATCAGATGTTCTGAAGATAGATGTAGCCTCTAGCCTCACAACCAGGAAATGACAAAAATAGGGCAGGCAACATGGCCATGTGGGTCATTCCCATTATGGTGTATTGTCACCATCTAGAGAAAATTTGTATTTGTTCATCTTTTGTTTCTTTATCTTCGGATAATGGTTATATGGGCCCAACCGTAGGTGGCAATATATTCGATGCACTCAAGAGAAATAAGTGGTCGGTCATATGTGCGCCGGGTTGCAAGATGTTCTTGTTGAACCCCAGTGTATCCCCTCTAGAGTACACTGATCGGGAGATGGTCCCATACCTTGTCATAGTTGGAATCCAATCTTCAATAAGCTCCCTACGGTTTTTGATTTAATTTTATGTATGTGGAGCGTGAGATGCAAGCGTTCTGCCATTTGATTATTTATTCGATTAGACATTATTATAATATCACTGGATTTTGATATCAAAAATGGTTTGGTTATAGTAAGGTAAAAACCGTCCGTGTTTATGTGTGGGCTGGTCTTACTATTACCCTTTTGTTTCAAAAGGATTTTCAAAGTTAAATAATATGATTAGATTTTACTCACACCAGTCCCATGACTGACCCAGAGTTTATTTTGGTTTGTTCCCTAAACTCTTGGGTGCTTAAATTTGTATGGGCAGTCGAGTGTTTTCAGGATTTTGCAGATTCACTTGGAGGAGCTCAAAGCAGGAGGCTCCACCGTTAGTTATGTAGAGATTATATCCACTGTAATGTATATGAGTTTTACTCTGACATGGTATGTATATACAAATTCAGATTTTTATTTCAAAGTGCTATATAATATATTTTATTCGTTCCGCTGTGAGATTCGTGTTTACTCTGATACTGTTTAGATTCTGATGTTCTTCTTCTATTCTATTAGTTCTATATTATCTTTCTCATCCTCTTATTTCTTTCTATTAAAGAAATGTATTTTTGTGCACTTTGAGTTGAATGTATAGGATATTAGTCAGCTCAAATTGGTACGGATTTACGAGCCTTTACAGTTGGTATCAGAGCTTAAGGTTAAGTAATTACCTTGGCTCTGTGGCGTGACTCAATAGAGATGGGGTTAGTGATACCCTAGATTGAGTATGAGTGTATGTATATGAGCACGTATTTGTAAATTAGTATAAAAACAGTTTTATATCGTGTTGACAGGTCAGTCGAGTGGTTTATAAATTCTGGTCGAAACATTAATGCAAACTGTGTCGATAGGTGTTTCTAAACTCTTGAACAGAGTAATTTGACACAGTATGTTTCGAAAAGAGGGCAAATAAAATAATTTTACCCAAAAATATATTTTGATATAAAGAAAGCATATATATTGGAATTATCTAATATATATTGAAAGTATTGATCGTTATTATGATCAAATAAGATTTATAATTGAGTTGGTTATATAAATAACCAATCGAAATATTATATAAGTATAATATGCATAATCAGATGAACTGAATCTAAATTTAAAACCAGAATTGAAGTAAAACTCTAGAAACTTGGAAAAGAGTAAGAAATAATGTTTGGATTAAATATATGGGGATTTTAAAATCCTGGGAGATTTGAATTTGTTTTCCAAGTACTTTGAAAGATATTTTGAAGTAAAATTCAAAATGGAAGTGTTTTAAAGTAATATAGTATTGATCTCACTTTGATGGCTGGAAAATAAATTCTGATGATGACAGCCACATCATCAGTATTCATTTTCGAGTTTCTAAGTGACGGATTACTATCAAAGATTTTTGGATTATTTTGAGGAACAAGTTGTTTTAAAAAAAAATCATATGTTTTGAATTTCTATTATTATATGTAGTATATATGATTTCAAACTAATTTGAAATAAAAAACCCCAGGAATTTGAATTTCGGAATTAAAATTTTACTTATGAAGTAAATAAATAGAAATTTAACTAAGTCAAATAAAATTGGTTTGGATTAGAGATAATCTAGAATGGAATTGAATTGATGAATTAAGAGTTGGAATTGAGTTTGGAATCGGAGTGTGAATGAAGTTATATGTGGATGATGTGGTTCAAGGATAATTTTAATGGAAATCGAGTGGAAACGAAGTGGTATATGCTGATTGGACAGCAGATAGAAGAGATAGAGTGGGATGCCAGACAAAATGGTTGTTTGAATTTATTTTGGACTGGAGAAGGCCCAGAGAGGCAAATTGTAGTAGTACCGATTGAGCCGTGCAGAGGAGATGCTGGCAAAATTTATCGGAAATTTAAGATGATAAAAGATTTTCTAAACTTTGAAAATAAGTGGAAATAAATTAATATTTTAATTAATTGATCACGTTGAGCCAGAAGTTAAGAAATAATACACAGATGATTTTTAACGGAAGTAATAGAGATCATAGCATTTTTCTACCTTAGTAATTTCGGGGATGAAATTCGTTTAAGGGGGAAGGAATGTAACGTCCCGCATTTTTATCGGTCTGTATTTGAATATTTAAATTAGTTTAAATATTGAATTCGTAGTAAAAGTGGATTTATATATTAATTAAAACGAATTTGAATGTATAAAAAAATATTAAATATAATCGAGCCCGTGATATCGCGACAGTTCGTAATTTAACGTTCTGAACTTCAACTGAGTGTACAAGATCCATTATTAGTCGGATTTCTTTGAAACAAGAAATGTTGGAATTTGTTAAATATATTTTTCTAATAGAAGTGGAAATTAGAGATTTCGTCATACAGATTGTAAGATATCTCCAAACCAAATTTTCAAATAGTCGCTATGGAATCGTTCATCGACCGTAACGGTTTATTTGAAATAACTACATACTGGATTCGAATTTAGACAAGGTTCTTTTGAGACGTAGTGATAATTTAAATTTTAGAATTTTACTATAATTTTTAATTAATTAAATACGCAACTTTTTATTTGGAGTATTTTGCACCCTGTATCAGTATTTCCGGGTTTCACAATATGAGTTAACCTACCGTTGTTATTATATTTTTGGGATTGTGGCACCTCACTGGATACGGCCATAATCTTATTTCTATCAATAACAGCTCGGACATTAACGTAATTTTTCGTAACGTGGTACACTTGGATTTAAAAACACAAAGTATACACAGGTTAGAAAACTAAAGATTAGACATTACTTAGCTCGAAGTGTTAACGCTAATGAAAGTAAATGCCTTACCTACCACTTCACACAAAGTTATCCGGACATTTAAAGATGTATAAACATTCAATCTCTTTTACTTAAAGTAATGTAACACCCCTAAGTCCCACATCGTGGAAGCCTGTGTGAAGTGGGTACTTATATAGTAGAGCCCATCTCTTACTAACGCCGAGGCCTTTTGAGGAACAAAACTCCACACCTATACGGTGGCTAAGTTGGGGACAATATCTTACGTGAACGGAGATGCGGGTTGTTACAGTGGTATCAGAGCCAATACTCAGCCGGATTTGTGGCTCCTATGTGGACCACGACGCCTGGGTGAGGTGTTTGTGAGCCAACGGGGATGTTGGGCTCTGTAAGAGGGGAGAATGTAACACCCCTAAGTCCCACATCGTGGAAGCCTGTGTGAAGTGGGTACTTATATAGTAGAGCCCATCTCTTACTAACACCGAGGCCTAGTGAATGGAAAACCCTTCAGTTGAGAGGTGGCAAAGTAGGGACAATATCGGTGTTAATAGGGAGGTTGGCTCAGCCAGTGTGGCAATGCCATGTGTTGGCGGATCTCAAAACTTAGTCGAGGCCTTTTGAAGAACAAAACCCCACACCTATACGGTGTCTAAGTTGGGGACAATATCTTGCGTAAACGGAGGTTCTGTTTGTTACAAGCAAGCTCTAGTCTTTGTCAATTTAATGAACTTGGACTTTGGGACTTACCGCTCATGCACTACGTTGAAACTACAAAGGCTACTGTGTACTAATTGAAATGACTCTCTTCCTATCCCTTTTTCTTCGTTTTTTTATATACACCCATCGTAAACCTTCATCCCTAGAGAACAAACAAAGTCATTGCCATTCCCAGAAAACAAAACGTATACAAACCATACTGTGACTGTACCCTATTCTTCTTCTGTGGCCCTACTCTATACTACTTTTCTTAAATCTTAAGGCTTCCCATCATTGGTCCATTTAATAATATATGTTCATACATTTGCAGCCTTACCTACTAAACTTCATGACTACGGAAACGCAACTACTCTAAAACATTATCCACATGGCTATTGAAAGGGACGACGATCTTATTCTCTATCTATAATCCTACAGTACCCCATCCTTTCACTATTCCATTGCACAGACCTATATGGATATACTCTCCTATTACTTCACACCAAAGAAAAACTGTAGAAAGCACACCCTACCCTATATTACAATGACTTAAGCGCTAAGGATCTTCACTATTATAAATACATATAGTCTGCACTAGTGTTCTCTTCTTCACGAGAAAAAAGTTTGATGCTTTTACATGGCTTCATAAGGTTTAAAACAAAACGATCTTACATCAATAATATGAAGGAAATCATGCGGGTATTTGTTAGAGAGTTTCAAAGCTGGAGGGATGCACGAAGTGGAGTCAATTGCAGTATTTTGATGAAGTCCGATCCTTCAAGGGAGAGAGGGGATAATGGAAAGGGGTGTTATATTTTTGAGATGGTGAAAACCGTGTTTGGGGTTTGACAAACGTGAACAAAGTTAAGGGGAGGTACAAAAGGGCTTGCATGAATCATGAATGGGAGGAGGACGCATAGGAGTGTAGAAGTGAAGTTCTGGGTATGTTAAAGAGAAGTTGCGGTGCTTTCTTTTGCAGTGAGAGAACATGGAGGAGTCAAAACAAAGGCGCAGAAATGAATCGAAAATGCATGAAGATTGAAAGTAGGGTATGCTGTTGGTGTCTTTAGTTTTGAAACTATAGGGTGTGGGGAATGCGGATTGATGGAAAAGGAAGGAGGCTGTTGAACTGTAAAAGGGGACGGTGAGGGTTAGTTCAAGAAATGGGAAGTGAGTGGTTTAAAAACTAGGCATGTTTAAATAAGTGTGAGTGAACAAGAACTAAAGCTTGCGTTCTAATTTAATGAGATGGTGGAAGATTCTATATGCTCCAACAGTAAACAAAAAGTGCAAATAACATTGTCCTTTCACAATACTTGCACAACAATATTGTGACACAAGCGGCGTACAAGCTTTTACACGCTTAAAGTACCCACGAAGAAATGCAACCACCAAAACTAGCTATTAGACGTTCTTGTCTATGTAACACTTGGAAGACTATGGTGGTAAAACCTCAGATTCAAAGCCGACCATTTCTACTATACATCATAAAACACCTGGACAGACCAACTGACCTCCAGTTGAAGAAATGTGAATCCGATAGCCATCGGCATCGTTTTGTTATTTCATCTTCCAGATGAGATCAATTTCTTATTGTATTCATTCAACGTTTCTGATGAATGAATCAATGAATGTAAGGGTCTCGAATGAAGTTCAGACAGGTCGACACTTGGATTAGAGGTATAGACTACATACTGGAGTTCGTTTGGAGAAATTTGAAGCTCGTTTGTATTTATGGTAGGATTGAACGTCGGGTTTAAACAACTGACGCAAATCGTTATTTAACGGTTAACGTGCCAAGGTGAGTAAATTCACTAACTCTGATCTATTTTAAAATATTCTAATTATATTTTAAATAGTGGTTGAATGTTGTGTGATAGTCGTTAGATAGATTATAGTTTAATTGGTTAAATTATATATCGTTGCATATATGTACATCATTAACTGGATATAAATCCTATTGATTATAATATTCCATATCCTGGAATTTATGTTGATTGTGTTGACTAACATCAGTGGATGCATGAAACCGGTTGGAGAAATCCAACCGGATTCCTCAAATATTTGTATGTATTGTTTGTTTTGTATTATTCGTATATGCACTATTTTAACCCAAATGACATTAAAACCCTGTGTGGATATTGATGATTGAATGGAAATTCAACGTTATTTGGAATAAATCAATAAACAATATCGATTAAGAAAGTGGCAGCACCGACCGTAAACCCATCTCTTTGTAAAAAGTTGATTTGCCTGTAGGCGAATTAACGAAGTTAAAAGAATTAAATTTTTATAACTAAAGCGAAGTTTTAAATTATAATAGATGTTCTATTATTAACTGGTATCTTATGGTTCGTTTTATAAAGTAAATATAAACAATTTTGATAAGTTATAAAGCTGTAATTATCCTACGAGTAAATATTGGATAATTATCTTAAAGACAATCGGTTAAAGAATATTATTAGATTAATTATATCAATCTAATGAAGAGAAGTAATTAAAATCAATTAACAAATTAACTAATGGTTTGAAGTTGATTAAATCAACTGTTATTTGAAATTGATTTTTAGATTAATTGGTCTTCAATTAATCTAATGAAAATAGTTTAGAAATAAATTAATCAAAGTTAATAAGATTTAATTACCTTTTTAATGAATGAAGTTTAAATAATTATTTGAACTAGTATAATTAGTAGTGTCCATTAATAATGAAGTAAATTGTTTTATTTCAGCAAATGATCAAGTTAATCAATATTTAATGAATTTCAAGATAGTGAGTTTATGATGAGATGTTTACCATAATTGGGTATAATAATTCGAATAAAAAGGAAATGGTCAAAAGACGAAGAGCGTTATTGATGTTTGATAAGAGTAGTTTTAAATGGATTTGTATAAGGTAGATGAAGCGAAGAGCTAATGACTAATGTAAACAATTATAAACAACAGAATTTTCAAAATAAGGATATGGCGTCATAAAATCATATTTAAAATAAAGCAAGAAATACGGTTTAATTGATATTATTAGTAATAAGAAGTTTAGAGTTACAGACTTATATCTGTTCTACGGTAAGAACGTTGTCGATCAAGTTCTGAAAGGTAAATAAAATATCCCAACTTGAACGACCCTACTAATATCGAGGGAAGATATTAGTTTGTAACAGACAGAGACGTCGAGATTAGTTATAAAAAGGGGAATATTACAGCGTATTGCATTAGCTATAAAAGGGGGAATATTACAGCGTATTGCATTAGCTATAAAAGGGGGGAATATTACAGCGTATTGCATTAGTATAAAAGGGGGAATATTACAGCGTATTGCAAGTTAAAACTATAACGATAAATTTACGTTGTTGACCAAGCTTAAGCGTGATTTTTATAGCACTATTCCCTAGGAAATGAAAATAGTTTGGTTTGAAATCCACTTATTCCAAAGTAATAAGTAACGATGTTTGTCCAAAAAATATAGGAGTGTTATGTTGGGTTGGGAACAAAGACGAATAATTGAGATTTAATATATTCCCCGTAATAAATGGAAATATTCAAAGTTTGGAAATTGATAAAAACAACATTATGATAAATTATGTCGTTCGACATTGGTTTTAAGTCAAATAAGAAATATGGGAAAGAGGGGAATGTTTTCGAACGTTAATATCATATATTTTGAAATAGGGGAAAACAAGAGTTTAAATAACTAGAAATGTTTTCCAAGAAATGTGAAGGGTTAAACGGGTTTTGGGGAAATATCTGGGAAGATATGGGAAACTGGAAATTTAATGTAAAATAAAAGGGCCAGTGATTGTGTAATGTTTAGTTGTACATTTGAATGGATGTTATGTTTTTTTACTTCGATAGTTAAATAACCGACTATCGAAGTGTTTGGACCGTCGTTGTCGATACGGAGGGACCGGTTGGATATATTACCTGAAAACAACTCTGTATAGGCATAAGCGCTGTGAGTTAGATTATGCTGAAGATAACTTAAGACGGAGTGAAATACAAGGGTTGTTCTGTTCTAGAATTATGTTTTCTGATTGTCCAGTCCGAGGACAACTTGTATGGACGAGTGTTTGATAGAGTATACCTAACAAATCACGTACGATTGAACTCTAAAAGGTATTATGTCTGGTGGCGGAGGAATTCGTTCCTCTTAGCTTTTTATACCCGTGATATTTTTGGAAATCGATCAGTGAATTGACGGGTTTGATGATGTGGCATTCAAAGTGAATGGTGATCAGATGTTCTGAAGATAGATGTAGCCTCTAGCCTCACAACCAGGAAATGAAAAAAATCGGGCAAGCAACATGGCTATGTGGGTCATTCCCATTAGGGTGTATTGTCACCATCTAGAAAAAATTCGTATTTGTTCTTCTTTCGTTTCTGTATCTTCGGATAATGGTTATATGGGCCCAACCATAGGTGGAAATATATTCGATACACTCAAGAGAAATGAGTGATCGGTCATGTGTGGGCCGGGTTGCAAGATGTTCTTGTTGAACCCCAGTGTGTCCCTTCTAGAGTACACTGATCGGGAGGTGGTCTCATAACTTGTCATAGTTGGAATCCAATCTCCAATATGTGCCCTGCGGTTTTTGATTTTATATTATTTATGTGGAGCGTGAGATGCAAGCGTTCTGCTATTTGATTATTTATTTGATTAGACATTATTATAATATCACTGGATTTTGATATCAAAAATGGTTTGGTTATACTAAGGTTAAAACTGTCCGTGTTTATGTGTGGGCTGGTCTTACTATTACCCTTTTGTTTCAAAAGGATTTTTCAAAGTTAAGTAATATGATTAGAGTTTACTCACACTAGTCCCATGAGTGACCCAGAGTTTATTTTGTTTTGTTTTCCCTAAACTCTTGGGTGCCCAAATTTGTACGGGCAGTCAAGTGTTTCAGGATTTTGCAGATTCACTTGGAGGAGCTCTATGACGGCCCGCCCTGCACCAGCCGGCATTTCCTCCGAAAGTGCGCTGTACACATGCCCAACTAGCACAGAACGGTCACTAAAGGAAGGAAAAAAGAGAATGAACTAATCAAAAACCTATAGAATATCTCAAAGCGCAGGGAAAAAAAATATAATAATAATGTACTTGACATAAAACAGGTGAGACCGTGCATAAGCCGATAACTAAAACCAACATCAACATCAGAGCAGCGGAAATCCAAATATAGCTTATTACAACTTTCCAAATTACTGTCTCTAAACAAAAGAAAGAAATATACGCTACTCATGCACAAAGTAGTGACCGCAGCAACACAGGGAGAATATCTATATATGTATCATACGTGGAAGCCTCCTGCTCGTCTCCGGTACAACTACTCGTGCATCACCAGCTAACCTGTCTCTAGTCTGCTCGTGAGAGCACCCAGAGTAATAAGAAGAGACATAATACTCTGGGTTAGACAAAAAGTCTGGTATGAGCAATAAGCAGCAAAACAAAACAATAACAGGTATAATCCAATCATACCTGAACCTGCAACCAAAGAGTTAGCACTACATACCGTACAATACTCTAAGGTACCACTAACATAAGTGTAAAGAAATACGGGGTGGGGTGTGCATGTCATGGTGATGGCAAACAATCAAGCATAACAACCATCCTCGCATCTCTTGCTTAGTGCGTAAAGCATACGATATCCACTACCTTAGTCACTGAATCCTTTGGGCCATGACGGAATCCAATCCCGTAAAACTATCACTACAAGCCCACTATCTGTCTCTCAGTGGTGGACCAAAGTTATGAATACTGACAACCCCTTTGCACACGTCCCGCAGCAAAGTCCAACTCATGAAGTGGACTCGTTGGTTCCCTTCTGGATCCTGAGTTTTACGTCCTATTTGGACTTCCTTTGCATCTCGGATTTTGGTCGAATTGGAGTTGGTCTTCAAAAGAGTCGTCACAATGAGGTAAAAGTATACGTCTGGTTCGGTTCGGTTCGGTAGTCCCGACCCGGTTCGGTTCGGTGATCCTGGCCCATGCCTTGATCAGTGCTCCACTCCTCCTCGGTTCGGTCCTCCAGCTCTGGTTCGGTTCGGTGGTTGCTCCCTCCTAGATGTCCCGATCTGATCCCCTTCCCTTCATAAGCCCGATCCGGTCCCCCTTTGGTCTCTCCGATCTGATCCCCTCTTGGTCTCCCCGATCCTATCCCCTACCTAACTCCAACTCTAAGCAAATGGCCTTCCTTCTCGCCAAGGCTTCTTTAGTGCAAAGTTCCGATCCGGTTCGGCTTCTCTGCCCAGTCCACCATCCTATCCGATCCTCCTATCCCGATCCGATCCGTAACCCTACACATTTTCCTGCAAATTTTCCAACGGCTGTTTTATGCCATACGACGGCGTTTTTGACCAATCTAACACTTCTAAGCAATCACAAAGCATACCATACAGTCATAGCAACATGTATAATCATTCACAAACACCAAAACAATAATTTGGTAGGTTAAAACGGATCAAACATAGCCAAAATCCCATATTTTCCCTTAAACATGTTTAAGCAAATCTAATGATATGATTAGCGAAACTTAACCAAATTAACCCAAACTTCTAACAGAGGTCTAAAACATCATTTCAGAATTTATAAATATTTTTTCGGATTTTTAACATGTATAAATTCGCTAATTATCACTAATTACCTATAATTAGCTGTAATTAGTGAGAAACCTTGTAAATCACTCACCTTGGCCACAAATGAACTTTAGATCTGAAATAATCTACTGTTATGGCACTGTTCCCAATGCAACACAGCAGCTCTAACCTTGCTTTGGCGCTATTCCTCCATAATTTGATGTAGTTTAAGTCAAAACTTGATTAAGAAGTGATTAGAGGCGTTTTTAGATGTTGGAGGCTATTATTAGGTTGAAGAGAGGGTTTGTGGCGACTGGAAAATGAGTGAAAAACCAAAATCCTAACCCTAGCAGCCCTTAAATACCTTTAATCCCGAAATCCCCCATTGGGCCTAGCTGTTAATCACCCGGTTAAGGCCAATTAGGCTGTTTTTCATCATCTGAAACTTGTTTCAGCCATATCTCCCAAACGATGAGTACGTTTGGCAAATGTGACCACTCTACGGAATTGTAAACCAACATCCGGAGCCAATGGAAGTGGTTTTCGGTAAAAATTCCTTTCCAGTCAAAAGTTATGGCCAAAACAGTATTGGATAGGGGCAAAACGATCATTTAAAAATCGGCAAAAATCATGAACATGGGAAATGACCCCAATAGTTGTCTCCCAAAGTTACATGACCGTATGACTTCTTATGTGAAAGAAATAAATATCCTACGATTCTGCGATGCGTAGAATGCGGGTCGTTACACTCTCCCTCCCTTAAGAAATTTCGTCCCCGAAATTCCTTAACCCAAAACATACAGAGGATCCCGCATGCCTACCAGCCACAAACAGCAATCAAACATGCAAAACAAACAGAACCAATCTGTCCTAGTATGCGGTTTACTAACAAGGGAAGAATCATCACCGCTAAAATCTTACCAGGCAAAGAGCTTTGGATATGACTTTCTTATGTCATCCTCTACTTCCCAAGTACAATCGTTCTCTCGCCATTGAT
The DNA here is from genome assembly GCA_030737875.1 of Allium sativum. Taxonomy (NCBI): domain Eukaryota; kingdom Viridiplantae; phylum Streptophyta; class Magnoliopsida; order Asparagales; family Amaryllidaceae; genus Allium; species Allium sativum. The sequence continues at coordinate 1,028,985,342 of CM060909.1, forward strand.
TCCCATCTCTACCCTAGGGGTGATTTCCAATAGAGTAGGATCGTCCCTCTGACTGGAACCGATCCACTTAATCTAGATCGATCTAATCGTCAAGCTTACTAGCGTTTCTGAATCTAATTCACACTTAGGTCTGAAGTCATATCCCGTGATATACTCTAGTTGCTTCCATTCCAGAAAAATAGCATCTAAACTGGCATGTCTCCTACCCAATGCATCAGCTATCGCACCCAGTCCAGCACTATGGCATCCGTCTATACAGTCATCTTCTTAGGTAATCCAACCCTATACGCCAAATTTTCAACTACATTCCAAATGTCCTTTCAAGTCCAACTTGAGTCCTTCCTACATTCGTACTGCACGTCCAACGTACATTCACCTCCTAGAGGCAAACTAGACCCATCCAATGAACCTAGGTACTCCCCTTATACTCGTACTGCACGTCCAACGTACATTCACCTTCTAAAGGTGAGCTAGACTCATCCAATGAATCTAGGTACTCTACCTTCCAGTCCAAGTCCAACTTGAAGCTCCTATATCTGCTGAATCTCCAAGGTCAACGGACGCTCCACAATGCCCAACATACTTCAAGTCTAACGTAAAGTATGTTTCACCCGTCATATCACCATGATCAACGAACTTATACTATTTCCATTCAACAGGATCCTAAAGGTGGTACTCAAGAGAAGAAAGGTAGGAACAAACACAATAACCATAACATTCATCAAACAAATCCTATCTATCACCTGCTAAAGCCATGAATACATCGATACCTGTATGTCTGGTCCAACCAACATCAATAAATAATGGAAGCCCTGCCTCCAAACGGACTACCGTACGTCTAACGTACGTTTATCCTCCAAGGATAACTAGATCACGTCCAACGGATCCAAGGTAAGTGGACGTCCCTAGATACCCCTGCTTTTAGTCCGCCTGAAACATTCAAGTCCCACCCAAGTCTATCCATTATCTTGCTGCCCTCTCGAGTCCAACTCGAGCCATTCCAATTCCTTGCAGCCTTCTCGAGTCCAACTCGAGTCAATCTATTACCCATAAACTCAGACCAAGTCTTGAGTATCCATTACCTACAAACCCTAGTCCAACGTGAGTCGTCTCCCTATTCGTTGCATTTCCAAGATCAACGAACACATCCTATTTCTTCAAAGTTCTACTACCCAAAGAGAACATCAGTATAGGGTCCTAAACAATCCATTACTTTGTATCTTTCTCGAGTCTCACTCGAGTCATCTCATAACCCCATCGAGTCTAACTCGGGGTAGTCCATACCATCGAATAGTCTTATCCTGTCACAGCTGCCCATCACTTCTCGAGTAAACCAAGATATCATCCAATGAAGAATCGCAACAACTATTTATCTCTCATGCAAACCATCGTAATCGAACTCGACATTCCCCAAGCACAAGCCCCAAAGGCCTAAACCAATATCAAACAAGCACCCAAGGAACATCTCCTCCGAATTCGGACAATCCACGTGAGGTGATACTAGCAAAACAACTGAGCACTGGAGCACTCATTTGCCTCCCAGAGACAACTAGAACTTATTACAACGATAACCTCTCAGCTTCCTTAAATCCAGTTATTATCGCCATCTCTAGGTAGGTACCTAATACCACCCTATTCCTTTAGAGTAGATCGACTCCCCAAAATAATGCTAAACCCAGTAAAGCCCAAAACAAAGTAATCACAAACATACATCCATGACTCGATAAGACCACGTTACGGCAAGTCATATTAAGGCTAGTCGAACCACCAATCGGGTTCGCCACTACTAAAGGTCTATCGACTAACTCAGGTTTGTCAAACAAAACTCGATCAAAAACATCTTAAATAGAAAGCATACCTCGAATAACGACACCTTTTTTCCTTCTGCGCCACAGTTGGGGCATTCGACGAAGAAGGAACAGCATTGATAGCATATGCTTTCACAATATGCTTCTCCCTAGGAGGTTGTGGACATTCATTCTTGTGATGTCCCGCTTGGCCACAATTAAAGCACTTCCTTTCCCCAGGCTTTTCTCGACAATCTCTGGCATAGTGGCCCTTCTTGCCATAGCTAAAGCACTTGCCATCTTTCTTATTTTTCTTATTCTGACCATCCATGGTTTGGTCTTGTTTCCTCTTATTCTGGGAATTATTCTTGCCTCCATCGCCTACTTGCGGCTTTGGCTCCTCTGCAGATGCAATAGCGACCTCAGTGTTGGGCTTAGTGTAAAGACTCTCTGACCTTAATGCCTTTCCTACAATCGATTCAAACGTCTCATCGATGTGGTTTATAAGCCTTTCCCCCAAGTACCCATCTAAACTAGTAATGAACTTCTCATTCTTCTTCTCGGCAGTATTTATAAGGGATAATTCGTATTTCGATAAAGTATCGAACTCAGCAATATACTCCGAGACTGCCCTACTATTCTTCTTAAGCTCCAAGAACTACCTAAACAATTCTGACTTCTGAGCAGCTGGGATAAACTTATCACTGAAACGAGTTCTAAACTGATCCCAAGCGACTTGATCCTCTGGAGTGGCCGCCTTAATAGCATTCCACCAATTCATTGCCCGTCCTTACAGCTGATAGGATGCTAGCCTTCTCTTCATCGCATCCTCGATACCCAAGTCTTCGAAGATACGTTCACAGCTATCCAACCAATCCTGAACATTCGTAGCCGATTCCGTTCCATGGAACGGCTTCCCACCAAGACTAGTATAATCCTTATTCAGCTTGGCGAAATAGGCCCTAGGTGCCTGCACTATTGGACCACCACCATTACCAGCATTGGGAGCTGCCCTCTGAACATCCCTAAGCATTTCTCTCATGAGGCCAGTAAATATCGTCCTCATTTCAGCAGCATTCCCATTATTGGTTCCTCTACTGGTACCCCTTGCGTCTCGGCTCATCGTTTAATCTGCACATAGAAAACGATTAACCATCCTCTTTGTGGTGTCAGTGCAGTGCGACTTCATCCTTAGCTATACTAATATAATATATATATAGCTTTTGAAAACCAAAATAATCACAAATACGCGCTCTCATATACATATTATCTCTCCCTGGTGTCTTTCCCTAGGTTAACTACGCAACCTAGAGCTCTGATACCAAGTGTGACGGCCCGCCCCGCACCAGCCGGAATTTCCTCCGAAAGTGCATTGTGCACATGCCCAACTAGCACAGAATGGTCGTCAAAGGAAGGAAAGAAGAGAATGAACTAATCAAAAACCTGTAAAATGTCTCATAGCGTAGGGAACAAAATATAATAAAAATGTACTTGACATAAAACAGGCGAGACAGTGCATAAGCCTATAACTAAAACCAACATCAACATCAGAGCAGCGGAAATACAAATACAGCTTATTACAACTTTCCAAATTACTGTCTCTAAACAAAATAAAGAAAGATACACTACTCATGCCCAAAGTAGTGACTGCAGCAACACAGGGAGAATATCTATATATGTATCATACGTGGAAGCCTCCTGCTCGTCTCTGGTACAGCTACTCGTGCATCACCAGCTAACCTGTCTCTAGTCTTCTCGTGAGAGTACCTAGAGTAATAAGAAGAGACATAAAACTCTGGGCAGACAAAAAGTCTGGTATGAGCAATAAGCAGCAAAACAAAACAATAACAGGTATAACCCAATCATACGTGAACCTGGACCTGCAACCAAAGAGTTAGTACTACATACCGTACAATACTCTAAGGTGCCACTAACATAGGTGCAAAGAAATACGGGGTGGGGTGTGCATGTCATGGTGATGGCAAACAATCAAGCATAGCAACCATCCTCACATCTCTCGCTCAGTGCGTAAAGCATATGATATCCACTACCATGGTCACCTAATCCTTTGGGCCATGACGGAATCCAATCCTGTAAAACTATCACTACAAGCCCACTATCCGTCTCTCAGTGGTGGACCAAAGTTATGAATACCGACAACCCCTTTGCACACGTCCCGCAGCAAAGCCCAACTCATGAAGTGGACTTGTTGGTTCCCTTCTGGATCATGAGTTCTACTTACTATTTGGACTTCCTTTGCATCTTGGATTTTGGTCGAATTGGAGTTGGTCTTCAAAAGAGTCGTCACAATGAGGTAAAAGTATACGTCTGGTTCGGTTCAGTAGTCCCGACCCGGTTCGGTGATCCTGGCTCATGCCTTGATCAGTGCTCCACTCCTCCTTGGTTAGGTCCTCCAGCTCTGGTTCGGTTTGGTGGTTGCTCCCTCCTAGATGTCCCGATCCGATCTCCTTCCCTTCATAAGCCCGATCCGGTCCCCCTTTGGTCTCTCTGATCCCCTCTTGGTCTCCCCGATCTGATCCCCTACCCAACTCCAACTCTAAGCAAATGGCCTTCCTTCTCGCCAAGGCTCCTTTAGTGCAAAGTTCCGATCCGGTTCAGCTTCTCTTCCCGGTCCACCATCCGATCCGATCCGATCCGATCCGATCCTCCTATCCCGATCCGATCCGAAACCCTGCACATTTTCATGCAACTTTTCCTGCAGCTGTTTTACGCCATAGACGGAGTTTTCGACCAATCTAACACTTCTAGGCAATCACAAAGCATACCATACAGTCATAGCAACATGTATAATCATTCAAAAACACCAAATCAATAATTTGGTAGGTTAAAACGGATCAAATATAGCCAAAATCCCATATTTTCCCTTAAACATGTTTAAGCAAATCTAATGATACGATTAGCGAAACTTAACCAAATTAACCCAAACTTCTAACAAAGGTCTAAAACATCATTTCATAGTTTATAAATATTTTTCCAGATTTTTAACATGTATAAATTCGCTAATTATCACTAATTACCCATAATTAGCCGTAATTAGTGAGAAACCTTGCAAATCACTCACCTTGACCACAAATGAACTTTAGATCTAAAATAATCTACTGTTATGGCGCTGCTCCCAATGCAACACAGCAGCTCTAGCCTTGCTTTGGCGCTGTTCCTCCTTAATTTGATGTAGTTTAAGTCAAAACTTGATTAAGAAGTGATTAGAGGCGTTTTTAGATGTTGGAGGCCATTGTTAGGTTGAAGAGAGGGTTTGTGGCGGCTGGAAAATGAGTAAAAAACCGAAATCCTAACCGTAGCAGCCTTAAATACTTCTAATCCCAAAATCCCCCATTACGCCTAGCTGTTAATCACCCGGTTAAGCCCAATTAAGCTGTTTTTCATCATCTGAAACTTGTTTCAGCCATATCTCCCAAACGATGAGTACGTTTGGCTATTGTGACCACTCTACGGAATTGTAAACCATCATCTGGATCCAATGGAAGTGGTTTCAGGTCAAAATTTCTTTCCAGTCAAAAGTTATGGCCAAAACAGTATTGGCTAGGGGTAAAACGGTAATTTAAAAATCGGCAAAAATCATGAACATGGGAAATGACCCCGATAGTCGTCTCCCAAAGTTACATGACCATACGACTTCGTATGTGAAAGAAATAAATATACTATGATCCTGCGATGCGTAGAATGCGGGTTGTTACAAGCTCGAAGCAGGAGGCTCCACCATTAGTTATGTAGAGATTATTTCCACTGTAATGTGTATGAGTTGTACTCTGATATTGTATGTATATACAAATTCAGATTTGTATTTCAAAGTGTTATATAATATATTTTATTCGTTCTGCTGTGAGATTCGTGTTTACTCTGAAACTGTTTAGATTCTGATGTTCTTCTTCTTCTATTCTATTAGTTCTATCTTATCTTTCTCATCATCATATTTCTTTCTATTAAAGATCTGTATTTTCGTGCACTTTGAGTTGAATGTGTAGGATATTAGTCAGCTTAAATTGGTACGGATTTACGGGCCTTTACATAATGTATGTTTTGACAATAAAAATGATTCTTTAGTTAACATACAAATTCGGTTGTTTGTTTGACAATAAAAACGATTCTCTAATTAACATGCAAATTCTAATGTATGTTGTGACAATAAAAATGGTTCTTTAATTAACATACAAATTCTAATGTATGTTTTGACCATAAAAATGATTCTTTAATTAACATGCAAATTCTAATGTATGTTTTGACAATAAAAATGATTCTTTAATTAACATGCAAAATCTAATGTATGTTTTGAGAATAAAAATGATTCTTTCATTAACATGCAAATTCTAATGTATGTTTTGATAATAAAAATGATTATTTAATTAACATGCAAATTCTAATGTATGTTTTGACAATAAAAACGATTCTTTAATTAACATACAAATTCTAATATATGTTTCGACAATAAAAATGATTCTTTAATAAACATAAAATTCTATTTCAACAAATGCATAAAAATTGATACATTCATTTTTGTTGACAATTCTATTTCAACAAAATGATTAAAAAGTGATTCATTCATTTTGTTGACAATTCTATTTCAACAAAATGATTAAAAAGTGATTTATTCATTTTGTTTAAAGTTCCATTTTAACAAAATGAAAAAAGTGATAATTTCATTTTGTTAACAATTTTATTTTAACAAAATGAACATCATTTTGTCTAAAATTCCATTTTAACAAAATGAACAAAAGTAATCCATTTTACAAAAATGTTATTTTGTTTTAACTCAAATCTCCTTAACAAAAAATGTAATTTTTGTTTTAACACAAATCTATTTAACAAAAATGTAATTTTTGTTTTAACTCAAATCTCCTTAATAAAAAATGTAATTTTTGTTTTAACTCTTATCTAATAATAAAAATGTAATTTTTGCTTTTAACCATCATATTTGACAAAATGCAAATTTTTGTTTTAACTATTATATTTTGACAAAAATGTATATTTTGTTACAACTAATTTATTTTGATAGAAGTGTTCATTTTTGTTTTCAGCTAATCTATTTTGACAAAATGTTCATTTTTGTTCAACTATTCTAATTTAACAAAATGTTCAATTTTGTTTTCAACTAATCTATTTTGACAAAATGTTCATTCTTGTTCAACTATTCTAATTTGACAAAATGTTCGTTTTTATTCAACTATTCTAATTTAACAAAAATGTAGATTTTTTTTCAACAATTATATTTTGACAAAAATGTAAATTCTGTTTCAACTATTCAAATTCAACAAATGTATATTTTTGTTCAACAATTATATTTGACAAAAAATTATATTTTGTTTCAACCATTATGTTTTGACAAAAATGTACATTTTGTTTTCAACCATTATGTTTTGACAAAAATGTAAATTTTATCTGTTAGATCCAAAATTGGCTCTAACACCCAAACGAGTAATGATTCTACTGAAATGAAATAAAAAATGGAGAAAACACACAATTTATAGTGGTTCGGCGTTAAATAGCCTACGTCCACTTTCTACTCTTTGAATTGATGTCTTGAATGCAAGTACAACAATGATTTTCACTCAATTCTCACTTATACAATACATGGATTCACTCAATTTCCTTCACAATATGATTCAGAAAATGATTGAAATCTGAATAAGTTGATGAAATTTGGATAGTATAGGAGTTTGAGTTCTGAAAATGCTAAAAGATCCCTTGAAATGAGCCTTGGAGGTGTATTTATAGGTGGAAAATGCCTCTGAAGTGGCTCCGGGTCGGGTACACGTGGTCTCCATCCCATTATTGTCGGGTTCAAATGGAATATGGTGGCAACAGCGCATCGGATTAGTGGCAAACGTGGGGAGAACGTGGGTAAACCGCTCGGGTCTTGAGGAAACACGGGTTGTAACCGCTGCTACTTCAATTCTCTGGGTTCGGATCGGAAGTATTACAAATTAAGGGAGCGGATCGGGCTTACCCGAACCGATCCGATTTGGCCTGCGCTCCTTCCATCTCTGCTCTGCGCTATGCTGTCTCTACCAAGGAAATCTGATCCAACTTAACTAAAAAACTGTAACACCCCGTAATTCTGTTAATATTAATGCCACAAATTTAAGAATAACTAATTACATATTTGAGAATTAAGGGAAACGGGTTTCGCGGTTGCGTTCGTCTCGGAAAAATACGCGAAATAGAGTCTGAAATTTCGAAAATCGGAGTCAGTATGACCGAGATATGGCCTTCAGAAGTTTCACGAAAAATCAGAAAAACGAAACAGATTTCAAAAATGCAGAAAACGAGCCAGGCGGGAAAACTCCTGCCCAGACCAGGTCGACCTAGGGGTCGACCTGGGGGTCGACCTGGAGGGGACCAGGTCGACTTGGGTGCTAGGGTCGACCTAGGAGTCGACCCCCCCTGGTCGAGCCAGGTCGGCCTGGGTGCACCTGGATGGGTTTTTGGGCTGTTTTGGTGAGCCTGTGACGAATTCTGACGGTTCTGATCTATTTTAGGGTTTATCTAAAGGCCTAAAACAACTAAACACACCTATAAATACATCCTAAGACCTAGCCTCCTCTACACACAATTCTATTCTGCTTCTTCTCTGTCTCTGTTCTAAATAAAAATAAAAATGGCGTCGCTACTCTGCTAGAATCAAAACTAGAAGCCAATCAACATCATCCTGAATTCAAATTTGAGATAAAAGCTTCTGCAACAATTCTGTAACAACTAAAGTTCTTTCTTTAATCCAATCAATGCAAGTACAGTTATTTTCTGCTATAAACATTTATTATAATTCTGATATGCTTTTAAATCTGAATCTGAGATTGTATATCTGCCAGATCTGTTTTTCTGTGACTGTTCTGTATCCCTTTCTGCTTCCTTTCTGTTTCTATAGCCAGGCTACCACGAGCCTGTGCCTAATCTCATAAGAGATTAACGTATGAACGCAAATTTTGGGACAAATAATGAATGATGCGAAATTTGACAAGACTGAATTGAACGTATGACTTTAGATCTGAGGCATAAAATATATTGACATATGACTTGGGATTGGATGCATGAATTTGACTGTAAACATATAATTTATATATGTTGTATGCATAGTGTACGTTGTAATCTAGATCTGTAACTAATTAGAGAAATGAACATATGTTATTTAGATCTGTAATTAATTAGAAAAATAAGCATATGTTGTAAACTAGTTTTAGACCTATGCATATTCTATGATAAAAGAAGAAGAGGAACCATTGTAAGATTACATATGATTTGAGACTTTGGACAAAATGCATATAAAAGTCAAGATCTAATTTTTAGAAGATATGATTTAAAGATTTAGATTGTTGGGTATAGTTTGCATAATGATTCATGACTTAAAAAGAAGAAGATATGGAAACTTAGGTGTAAAGATTTACATTAATTAGGATATCTATTATTGTGATTACACCTAAATAGGGATTTTTGGATATATGGCATGCATTAAAATTAATGGTTATATTTGGTATAATTTATATGTGAATCTTCTGTAAAATGCTAGTTTAACAAAAATTGGAACATATGTTATATGGCAAATTATGTCCATATTCTGCGCTTATGCAAACATGGAGTATATGTTCATATTGTGAATCATGACAATTATGTAGGCATATGAATTTAGGCCAATTTATGATTAGGCAAGGCATGTAAATAGAACCTTTAGAAATATTAAATTTGCTAAATCTGCTAATTTGCCAAGTTGCCTAAACTGCTAGTTTTGTTATATTGCCTAGACTGCTAATTAGATTGAAGTGCCTAATCTGTTAAATTTGTCGGTTGAAATGCCTAACCTGTTATATGCCAAAATCTGCTAAGTTGCTAAATCTGTTAAATCCATTAAGTCATATAATCTGGAAAATCTGTTATCTGCTAAAATCTGTTATCTGCTGTGTTGATATAATCATCCTGTTATTGATATAATCTGAATTGGCATATATATATATTGGGCGTGCGCATAAACGGTAAATTATTAATTAATTGGCCGCAAAGATAAACGTGACTAACTCGAGGTTAGAATGAGTTTGCGGCGTAATTCTGCCCGGAACTGCCCGGCACATCCAGTGGCTGCAAACAATAGGTTCTAATGTGAGAAGTTAGTCATAACCTGCTTAAGACACGAGGTTAGGTCTGGCTTGTGGCAGAAGTCTGCCCGGAACCGCCCGGCACATCCAGCGGCCACAAGCTAGCGACCTAATGTGAGAGGTCTGGGCATTAATAATTAATTAATGCAAATCTAAGATAAGAATGACGTCTAAAACGTATTGGGGGAAAATAGGGTTAAACCAACTGGATTAATAGGTGTAGTAAACCCGTCCATGAATCGGTAGGCCCAATAAAAAGTTAGACAAATCTGAAAAATCTGTACATCTGATCTGTTAGTCTGAAAACTTGTTAACTTAATCTGTGAACTAGTAAATCTGAATTCTGTATGTCTGAACTTGTAAACAAGTTAATCTGAGATCTGTTAGTCGGGGGACACAAGGTTAGGAGGGTAATTACTTGTGTCATCTGTTATTTGGGACCCATATTAGTCAGTAACCCTTTCTGGTATCAAAACTTTGACCCAACAGTAGGTAGGGTCCGGGCACGCTTACTGAACTAATTATAAGTGGTTCATTCTGATAATGGCGAGGGGTGTTGATGGTGCGTTCCAACCGGGTCATGTGCGTGCATGGATCCCGGTCTGCCTCTGAGGATGTAAGACGCCGTGACATCTGTAAATAGGTCTGTGCCAATTGGTTGTCACTTTAGGGAGTGATACACCCTACTATGGGGCCGACAAAGGATATTTATGTATTAGGGAGCCGATCGCTTGGGGTAGGGTTTTATGGTACACTTAGTTCTGTCTGTTTCTGTTGGTACCGTCTGTTTCTGTTGGGTGGTAACACCTGTCTGTTTCAGTGTGGTACCGTCTGTTCGGGTGGTAAAGGCCCATTACTAGTGTACACCTAATTCTACATTCTGTTTCCGTAGGGATTAATCTGTTTCTGCTTCTGTCTGTTTCTGATCGGGTAGTAAAGGCCCATTATTAGCATTCTGTTTCGGTTAAAGTATTCTGTACCCGTTCCTGCTTCAATTTAGACATTAGGGTGACACCTAATTCTGCTATACTAGTATTAGTGCAGAGAAGTGTAAAACAATAGTTTATGTCATTCTGTTTTTCTGTTATATCTGCTACATCTGTTACAGTTATCTCACATCCAGTTTTATGTTCATATCATATTATTATTATCTGTTCATATGCTGAAAGTCACTGGACTTGCCAGACTTTTTGTCTGACCCTTGTTGTTTCACCTCCTTTCTTCCATTTCCCCCCCAGGTTATCCAAGGAGGGAATACTTTAGCTTGATCCGGATTTCTCTTTGCTTGAAGTGCTTAAAGTATGGCTTGGCTCTGTATAGCTTCTGTTCCATGGGGATTATGATTTTAAACCATGCATTTTGAAGGCTTTTGTACAAGACTGATATTTTGTACTTGAATTTTGAGATTTGAAAGGATGTAACCATATTAATTTCTGTTTCCGCTGTAATAAAGTTAAAATTTTGCAAGTACTGTTTTATCTGTCTTGTAAGTTTCTGTTCTGTTTACTAAAATGCTCCACCAAAGTTAAGGCATTCCCTTTGTGAGTGACCTTAACGGAGGTGGGGTGTTACAAAAACATTCTTCATTCTTTTTATCTTTCAATCTTTGTCTGGCATAATTCACAAAGTAGGCTAATATTTTGCCCCCTCAAAGGACGCTTCTATTGAAGATGGAACGTGCTTTGACATTATTTGCTCACTAGTCTTTGAATTTGAACTATTGAATAGTCACTTCCATTCGTTCGTTGGGACGTGTTGTATCATGAAGTCATGTCTCTTGTTGCCTATAAATACACCAAAAAGTTCACGGATTCCCTTCTTCGTTCCAAACAGTTTTGAGAACTTTGAATTTCGTCCAGCAACTCCTCCAGGTAAGCTCTTCGTTTATTTTTATTTTCCTTTAAATTCATTTCGTATGCTAAGTCAGGGTGCGTGATTCCATCTGGGTTTGGTCTCCGATCCGAACGGCTTTTCTCACACTTCATTATCATTGAACGAATGGGCTAAATTCTCGTATTGTCCAGTACTCCGGTCCGATAGGAATGACGTGTTAGGAATATTAAGAGTCGTTCCAGCTTTATATAGATTCACTTTCCATCCCCTTCCTCCTTCTTTCCTTCACTGTCGTCGTCTTCTAATTTTTGCAAAAGAGAAAAAAAAACTAATTTCTGAAAAATCAAAATTCTCTTTGATTCTCGAAATAATCATATAGGTAGGTTTCAAAAATCCATTTAATTCCCTTTTAATCGATTTCGATTCAAGTTCGTGGATAATTTGGACGATTTGAGTATGGTTCTTAACTGACCTTAACGCCATGACTCTCTCCCCTCCCCCTCGCCATCATTGTTAATGGCCTTATCTCCATATCGAGGTAATAATAGAGGGGCTTTAGGAGTTAAGGTTGAACGCATCAGCATGTAAGTGCTTGGCTTTGATTCAGTTTTGGGCATGAGATTGGGTTCGGTGTTGGTTAAGGAAGAAAGAAGATGAAGAAGAAGAAGAGGGAAAAGTCTGGGAGGTGAAGAGGTATAAGAGTAAAGAGGAGAGGGGGTTCCAACTGACCGGATCGGGTCGGAGTGAAAAATAAAAATGATGAAAATGAGGTGTGTCCAACCGGTTCGGGTCAGAGTGATAGACATGGTCATGGAAGTATATGGGCACTCGGACCGATCCGGATCACGAAGAGTACCAACCTCCGAACCGAACCAATATGCTCGAGATACATTAACTTCTACTTTGGACCACACATGATCCTGCCCCCGGTCCGAACCCTTTCCTTTGTGGGTGCCAGATGCGAACCCCAAAATATATACATCCGAACCGAACTGAAACCATCCAATTCAATGCTTAAAAAATGTCCGACTTGCTCAATCAATGCTTGCCTTGACTTACAACTTAATGAACAGTTAGGATAGTTCCTTATGAACATGAGCAAATATTTAAGACTATTCTGAACATTATTGTTTCGCCAAACCTTTGCATTATGCTCTTATGTGTTTACTTTGCATCCTTTGCACACATAGCATACACTTTAGTTCACACACGTGCACGGTGGGATACGGGCAACTTTACTCTAACTTATGTTATTGCTTCTTCAGTAGTTTAGCGACCATGGCAGAGAGACGTTCGTCTAGGTTAGCAGAAAACAGAGAAGTGGCAGAAACTTTCGAGAAACTCACTCTTGATGTCATATCCTCTCCCTCAGACCCTGAATGGGATGATGAAGGCCCAGATTATGAAGTGGAAGCACGAAATAGTGAAATATCTTCTGATAGTGAAGATTCTCTTGGTGATGAAGAGGAAGGAGGGATAGGATATGATCGTGCTCCCGATGAGTTTGAAACTGCCACTATATTGGAGTTACCCAAAGATTCTGTTGAGTCGACGATCGATGATGATAGACTCGTCCGTATATGTCTAAAGCATGGAATATTAAAAAGAGATACCTTGGTGCCATCGAAAACAGATCGCCCCCACAATCCATCGGAAGGATTTATGGCAATTACCCGATTGATGTGTCTAGTTTGGGCAATTCCGCCGTTTCCGCCTTTTGTCGACGATTTTCTGAGATAGAAGCGGATTGCCCCAATGCAATTACATCCCAACTCTTATGCTTATTTATACACCTTATATATAGCATACAAAGAAGTTTTAGGTATAGATCCTACCTTCGATGATGTCCACTTTTTTTTATAATTTTAAGCATCGGACTCAAGAAACTCCCTCCTTCTCATATTTTGAATCAGTCCCGAAAAGGAAAATTATTACTGTTCCATTTAGCAGCAAGGCTGGCGATTCTAAACTTGAATGGTTTTATATCAGACAGCGGCCGGTGTAACACCCCACACCAGCTAAGGTCACTCACAAAGGGAATGCCTTAGCTTCGGTGGAGTATTTAAGTGAATATAGAACTGAAAAATTACAACAAGACAGATATAAGTAATACTTGAAATTTAAAACATCATTTCATTGCAGCAGAAGGTAAACATGTTTGGTTACATCTCAAAAACCAACAAGAGTCAAGTACAAAATATCCATCTCGTTAAAACATAAGTACATAATCCCACTACATACTAATAGCCATAATAGAAAAGATAACCGAGCTTTTCTTCAAGAGTCCAAGCTCCAAAAGATAGATAAAGCAATCTGATCAAAGCCCACCAGTGCTAGGCCCACTCTGAGAACCTGAGGGTTGGGGAAAAAGATAAAAACAACGGGGTCAGACATAAGTCTGAGTGAGCCCTATAACCTTAACAATACAATCATTAAAGTAATTAGGGTATGATATAAACCTGGTACGGTACGACTGGGGATAAATGACTACACTAAGCAGCCAACTAGACTTAGGATAAACTAAGATAACGGTAAAGACGCGCCTATCCACCTAAGGATAAATACTACACTGCACCACCCCAGACCTACCCACCCAAGGGTAATTCCTACACTGCACAACACCAGTTCTACCCACCCAAGGGTAATTCCTACTTAAAGGTTGATCCCACTAAGTGTACTTAGTAATTTTTAATAGTAGTTTCGTGTACCCCTAGCTGACTACATAGGTGCCGTCTGCCCCTATCTCCACTAGGTGTACCCACAACTTAGTAATTTTATTAGTAGTCTCGTGTACCCCTAGCTGTCTACATAGGTGGCGTCTGCCCCTATCTCCACTAGGTGTACCCACTACTCCCCAAGCGATCGGCTCCCTAACGTAGATACCCGTGCTGGCCCCACAGTGGGGTGTATCACTCCCCAAAGTGGCAACCCGATAATCAATGGTGCACGGCTTATACCTACACGATGCAACAACGTCTTACCTACCAGCCCGGGTCCACACACGCATATGAAACCCGTTGGACTTGCGTTGCCACCGCTACCCCGTTTTGGCCTCTTATAGTCAAGCCCAGTACGCGTGTCCCGTCCTCGACATGGGTCGAGCCCAATAAGATACATATGGGTTACTGGTTGAAATGGGCCTCCACAAGCTACTACTTAAGCTTGTCATTTTATCTAGTGCATACCACTTAACCCTTTTTAATAATCATGTCCACTTACAGGTTAAGTCATCTAATCATATATCAATTGCCACTCAAGGCACCCACTAGATTTCCCCATGCCACCCAAGGCACTTACTTGATTTCCACATGCCACCCAAGGCACTTACTTAACCCTTTAATCATGTTTAATTACATGTTCCACTTTGGTTAAGTATTTTAATCTTATCTTCCATTGCCACCCAAGGAAACCACTAGATTTTCCCCATGCCACCCAAGGCACTTACTTAACCCTTTAATCATGTTTAACTACATGTCCCACTTTGGTTAAGTATTTTAATCTTTTCTTTCATTTCCACCCAAGGCAACCACTAGATTTTCCCCATGCCACCCAAGGCACTTACTTAACCCTTTAATCATGTTTAATTACATGTTCCACTTTGGTTAAGTATTCTAATCGTATTTTCTATTGCCACCCAAGGCAACCACTAGATTTTTACACATGCCACCCAAGGCACCCACTTAACCCCTCATGTCCCTCTACATGCTAATATGGTTAAGTGTTTCTTAATTGATTAAGAACGTAACCGTTGTAAAGACCTCTCACATTAAACTATCTTTTATGGCAGCTGGATTTGCCGGTCGGGTCCGGGGAGCCTTACGCCATAACCGAGTCTAACCTCGTGTCTATACACTTGTCACGTATTTAGTTTGTGCCTAAGACCTCTCACATTGGGCCAATCATTTGTAGCCGCTGGATTTGCCGGTCGGTTCCGGGCAGTCTTATGCTACAAAAGGGTCCAACCTCGTGTCTTAGTCGATTAATTACACCTAATTAATCACCCCCATATTTCGAATTAATTTTCCCTAATTTATTCCAATTTTAACGATGTACATAATTGACTCAATTATGTCCATCTACTTTATGGTATGCATAATCATACCAACTTCACACCATTTCATTAACATGTATATTAACCCCATCGTTCCCCACGTAATTCGCGAACATGACATAAAAGGGAAGATTCATCACAAATACAATGGGTTCAACTTGCATAACATCCACATGGGTTTAAAGGTGTCAAAATGCATATAGCATCAACCCAACTAGCATAAATAATCAACCCAAACTTGCATGAATCACATATGTCATAAGGAGGTTAACTTGCATAGGTTATTTATGTCATACAAAGGGGTAAACTTGCATATGTATATATGACATACAAAGGGGTTAACTTGCATATGTATGCATATCATACTAAGGTGTAAACTTGCACATGTTACTTGCATATAATCAAACACCAACTTGCATAACATGTCATATATGAACTTGCATATAATCATACACCAAACTTGCATAACATATCATGTATGAACTAGCGTATAATCATACAC
The DNA here is from genome assembly GCA_030737875.1 of Allium sativum. Taxonomy (NCBI): domain Eukaryota; kingdom Viridiplantae; phylum Streptophyta; class Magnoliopsida; order Asparagales; family Amaryllidaceae; genus Allium; species Allium sativum. The sequence goes on from CM060909.1 coordinate 1,029,001,635, forward strand.
CAAACTTGCATAACATGTCATATATGAACTTGCATATAATCATACACCAAACTTGCATAACATACATGTATGAACTAGCATATAATCATACACCAAACTTGCATAACATATCATGTATGAACTTGCATATAATCATACACCAAACTTGCATAACATATCATGTATGAACTAGCATATAATCATACACCAAACTTGCATAACATATCATGTATGAACTTGCATATAATCATACACCAAACTTGCATAACATATCATGTATGAACTAGCATATAATCATACACCAAACTTGCCTAACATGGTGTCATAATGGATCAATGTTTCTCATATTACTTGCATATCTTGCATAACATCATAAACACATAGCATATGGCTTGCATAACTTGCATAACACCACAAACACATAGCATATGACTTGCATAACATCATAATCACATAGCATATGACTTGCATAACATGCATAACATCATTAACACATAGCATATAACATGCATAACATCATTAACACATAGCATATGACTTGCATAACATGCATTGATCCACATTCATAGCCATAACCTCATTATATCCTATCATAATCATTTCAACAATTGGTCAATAAGGCTATAGAAAACTCACAACTTGTTAATTAGCACTCCTAAGAAGAAGATTAAGTTGCTAGAGTTGATTAGAGATTGATTTGAGAAGCCATCTTCCTCTTTAGATTGATGGAGGCTCCTTCAAGTTGCATTTTGACGGCATAACGGTGTTGTAACTATTTTTAATATGAATTAGGGTAGTCTTAGGGTGTATTTATAGATTAGTTAGGTGTTTTAGGCCCTTAGATTAACCCTAAATCAGATTAGAGCCGTCAGATCACGTCCTAGCCACCAAAACACAGCCCAAAAGACAAGCTGGTGCACCCAGGTCACCTGGGCTCGACCAGGGAGGTCGACCCTAGGGTCGACTCCCCAGTCGACCTGGTGGGCAGGTCGACTCCCCAGTTGACCCCCAGGTCGACCCCCTGGGTTCTGGCAGGATTTTTCCCGCCACTTCTGAAATTTGAAATTTCTGTTTTTAAATCTGTTTTTAAATTTTCTGAAACTTCTTCGGGCCATATCTGGGTCATACGGACTCCGATTTTCGAAAACTAGGACTCTATTTCGCGTATTTTTCCGAGACGAACGCAATGGCATAGCCCTTTTCCCTTGATTCAGATTTTAAAATTTAATTCTGCCCTGTTTTATACTATAGCAAGTTATTCAACATGCGGGGTGTTACATTCTCCCCTACTTAAAGGATTTCTTCCTCGAAATCTCTAAGTCAAGAAGAACGTATCCTACCATCCAAACAACCATCTACTCAAACCATCAAACACTGGCATCCATTGTCCTTAGAGTTTCTAATGCTGTATGAACATATGCAAAGAGTGTGTGTATATGTTCCCTGTCTAATGCAAAATTAGGCGGTCTACTAATTCAGTTGACCTCCTTAATGCAAACCATGATAGTGCCATGCATCCAATATGTATGCAAAAGAACCCTATCGACACACACTATCTCTACATGAGTGCACAATCATTCACCAAAATGCATCATCCATGTGATAACACAACCATTATACATCCATTAATATAGCTACCTACACACAATTATATGCAATATGCAATATGAAGTGACTGAGCCGATCTAGTGCCTAGAGTGTGTGTATATGCATCCACGAGCAACCACTAGCAACCACTTGCATCCACACGCATCCATCAATCATAACATGTCTCAAACACATGTTTCAACCATAGGTTTACCCTATCTAAAGGTCAAAGGTACTAATGAGAGGACATACTAAAGATAAGATAAGCACTAGACAAACGATAAAGGAGAAGTTTAAAGGACATACCCTCAAAAAGGAATGGGTACAATGAACGCATCTTCGCTTCTGTCTCCCAAGTAGCATTACTCTCATCTTCTCCCCTTGGCACTTTGACTAGTCGAACCTCTCTGTTTCCCAACTTCCTAATCTCTGACCCAAGGATGCGGGTAGGAGCTCGTCGAATAATCGCATCAAGCTCTACCTTTACTTCCCTAAGCAGGCTCGGCTCTACCACCTCTGTGGTCTCATGTAGGCACTTCCTTAAATGTGACACATGGAATACGTCCTGTTCCCTATGCAACTAAATTACCTCTCGAAGATAAACCGAAGCTAGACATGGAACAGTCCTCTTGCTCTTCACGGGTATGAAATGGGCGCTCTTAGTAAGTCTATCTACCACAACCCAAATTCCCGTATTACCCTTCCTCGATCTTGGTAACCCATCAATAAAATCCATCGAGACACTATCCCACTTCCATTGCGGAACTTCCAATGGGTGAAGCAACCCACCGGGTTTCTTTTGCTCCGCTTTCACTTGTTGGCACACCAAGCATCTAGCGACATACTCGGCCACATCTTTCTTCATATCGGCCCAAAAGAAAACTCGCTTCATGTCTTGGTACATCTTGTCCCCACCAGAATAAATGGTCATCCTAGAACGGTGCGCATCATCAAGAATAGCCTTCCTTAAACCCTCGTCTTTCGGTACACAAAGTCTACCATCTCTACGCAAGCACCCCCTATCGTCTAGGGTGTACCTACTCAAATGGTTGGACGACTCCCCCCCTTATGAGCCTCTCTATCAACTCAACCAACTGTGGGTCGTCCTTCTATGCCTCGCCAATCCGCCCCCAAAAGAGTAGGTCTGACCTCCAAGGATGCTAGCAAACCGGGTATAAAGTCAACGGAAGGTCTGAAATCAAACATCGAGATAAATTCCAAGCTTCGTTGTTCCACGAACAATGGACTCAAGGACAACCTTTTTCTACTCAAGGCGTCCGCCACCACGTTACCCTTGCCAGGGGTATACGCTAACTCGAAATCATAGGATGCTAAGAACTCCATCCACCTTTGTTGTCTCAAGTTCAAATCCTTCTGAGAAAACAAGTACTTCAATGATTTGTGGTCAGTGAACAATTTGAATCTCTCACCAAGAAGATAATGGCGCCAAATCTTAAGCGCAAAAACAATAGCGGCCAACTCTAAATCATGGGTAGGGTAATTTTTCTCATGTGCTCTCAACTTCCTTCCACCATAGGCTATTACCCTTCCCTCTTGCATTAAGACTGCGCCCAGTCCTGTCCCACAAGCATCGGTATAGACAACAAATGGCTTACTCCCATCTGGCAACACTAAGACTGGAGCTGTGGTTAAAGCTCTCTTTAACCGTCGGAACGCATCATCACAATCTACGTCCCATACGAAGACTAGATTCTTCTTCGTCAAGCGAGTTAATGGGGCTGATATCTTCGCGAAGTCCTTGATAAACTTCCTATAGTAGCCAGCCAACCCCAAGAAACTCCTCACCTCGGTAGCATTCTTCGGAACCTTCCAATCTTGAATAGATACTACCTTCGCGGGATCCACAGCTATCCCTTGCTTGGAGACCACGTGCCCCAAGAACCGCACTTCCTTCCTCCAGAAGTGACATTTAGAGAATTTAGCCTTAAGGCTATGCGCTCGAAGAGTCTCCAACACTTCCCTAAGATGTAGGGCATGCTCTTCTTCACTCTTAGAAAAGACTAAGATGTCATCCACAAAGACCACCACGAACTTATTAAGAAACTCCCTGAACACCCTACTCATCAAATCAACAAAATATGCAGGGGCGTTCATCAAACCAAATGGCATCACGAGCCACTCATAGAAACCATCCGGAGTCCTAAAGGCGGTATTGTCTATGCTATCCTCAGCCACCCTCAACTGATGAAACCCTGTGGCCAAGTCCAACTGAGAAAATACTGAAGCGCCAACCAACTGATCAAAAAGATCATCAATCCTCGGCAATGGGTGTCTATTCTTCTTTGTGAGCTTGTTGAGTTCTCTATAGTCTACACAAAGTCTGAGGGACCCATCCGCCTTCGTAGCAAAAACTACTGGAGCACCCCACTCCGATATACTTCGTCTTATGAACCCCTTCTCAAGCAACTCCCCTACTTGCTTATGGAGTTCCCTCCTCTCACGAGGAGCCATGTGGCGCATTGGTAAAGATACAGGTTTAGCATTATCCACTAGATATATTCGGAAGTCTATCTCCCGCCTCGGAGGTAAGCCCTTCACCTCCTCAAACACATCCGAGTATTCCCGGACCACTCTAACATATTGCAAACTCTCGACCGAAGCGTCAAGCGATTCAAGATAACTTAGCATAACAGAATCCATGGGATTACAAGAAATCTCGAGAGTGTTACCCAAGCGGGTCATGAGCCTAACAACTCTCCTTTCGCAATCAAGAACGGCACCATTACTGGATAACCAGTCCATGCCCAAAATCAACCCATAGCCCGTGAAGCCCAAAACAAAAGCATCACATCTAAACTCAATGCTAAGTATAGAAATCTTCAAACCCAAACATATCATGGACAAATAAGTGGATCCCCCAATTGGGTTTGAAACAACCAAGGGATCATCTACTAGACTGGTGTCTAAGTGTAGTGACTCAACTAATGATGATGAGATAAACGAATGCGATGCGCCAGAATCAAACAATGTACGGACAGTGTAACACCCCACCTCCGCCAGTACCACTCTTGCAAGTGCACTGACTTTGGAGGGGCGTTTGAACCAGGTAAACATGCAAAATGATATATCAAGGCAGAACAAGAACATATGTATATATGTAAACAGAGTAAATAACATAGATAAAACAGCGGAAGATTTAAACCATTTCAAAACAATCTGGTACAACATAATATCAATTTTCCCAATAAACAAGTCTAGATAAAACAACATCATCTGAAAACAGAAATACATAAGTGCTATCCCCAAAATACGTGAGAACCATAGCTAGCTTCATGTAGAAAGCGTACATGTACTGAAATCCCACAAGCAAGTAATCCAAAATCCAAGCTAGGCTCCTGTATTCCCTCCCTGAGAACCTGGGGGGGGGGGGGGACGGAAGAAAAAGAGGCGGAAGAAAACAGGTCAGTCAAAAAGACTGAGTAAGCCCTACTACAGTCAATGTAAACTGATAAAGTTAACTGGTATGGGCAGCAAGGGATGAACATAAGGATAACAACATACTAGCATGATGATTAACTATCAAGGTAGATAAAGGTGTCATCGCATAATCAGGATTAAGGTTTTGCACCACAGGTGTACTAGTAAACTAACATGACTTGAATAAACGAGTATTGATCTCTTGGCCCAAGCTTTGGCCCAATAACATGAAGTGACCCCAATACGAGGTCCAAAGTGTAAACAAGAAGTGATCCCCAGGCCCAAGTTTGGCCCAACATCATGAATGACCTAAATCAAGGTCCAACTAGCACGGTCTAGTCGATCGGCTCCCTAAAGCCTAACTCGTCAAGTGTATGTGTCATACGGCCCAACTACGAAGTGTAGCTAAACTGTGCTAGGTCCACCCTAGGGTGTATCAAGTCCTAGGATGTCAACCACCGACACAAACCAAGCACGCACAGTTTAAACCTACTGGTGCCCGTGCCTGCTTTTTCAACTCCGGACCATGTGCACGATCATGGCCCGCCTGAACCCACACCGGCGCACCTACTCAGCCGTCGTTTGGTCGCTTACATGGCATCCCAGTAATCGTGCCCCTCTCTAGCCTAGTCCCTAGGGTGTCATGATACAACTAAGAGGGTTACTGGTGCAAAGGACCACGCAACTAGGGTTTCCTTAATGGGTTAACGTGGTTAACCCAACTCATTCAAGTACCAAGTTGGTTAAGTGTACCCAAGGTTCATGACTTAACCCTACCAACCCATCGTGTTTTCATTGGTTAAGTATTCCAGCGGTCCATGACTTAACCCTAATCACAAGGCATTAATTAATTAATGCGCCTTAACCTCTCACATTAGACTTTGTTGTGGTTACTAGTTAAGCCGGCGGGTCCGGGTAGCTTTACACCACAACTTGGTCTAACCTCGGGTTCAAGGTACAACATGACCAACTTCTCACATTGGGTCCTATTATTTGTAGCAACTAGTTAAGCCGGTTGGTTCCGGGTAGGTTTACGCTACAAACTCAACCCAACCTCGAGTTGGTCACACTTATCTTTTCTAAGTGTCATGTCCACCATGTTTCCAAAACACATTACAAGTTTTTCAAGCAATTGGGTAGACCTAACTTAATAGGTAAATTCCCAATGGGTAGACCTAACTTAATAGGTAAATTCCCAAGCTTACGTTTTTATGTCTTTTAAGTTTACCCAACCCCAAACGCAATCCCATCGCTTACATATCGCAATATCGCATAAAGGATAGAAAGAGGGAACTTGGCATAATCATGACATAGAGGTGTTGGAGCCACAAGTTAAACATGGTGGCATATGGGACAAAGATGTGATCATAAACTTGCATATCTTGTTATCAACTTGCAAAATATTCATAAGCATGCATAACATCATTTTAACTTGCATAGTGTTCATATGCATACATAACATGGTTTCAACTTGCATAAAGTTCATATGCATGCATAACATCATTTTAACTTGCATAGTGTTCATATGCATACATAACATGGTTTCAACTTGCATAAAGTTCATATGCATGCATAACATCATTTTAACTTGCATAGTGTTCATATGCATGCATAACATGGTTTCAACTTGCATAAAGTTCATATGCATGCATAACATCATTTTAACTTGCATAGTGTTCATATGCATACATAACATGGTTTCAACTTGCATATTACAACATGATAAACTTGCATATCAACTTACATAACATATGACAACTTGCATATCAATCTTGCATACAAAACTTGCATGACACATCATAGGAAACTTGCATAACACATCATAGAAAACTTGCATATCATACATTTAACTTAAAAGTTCAAGTATGAAAGGAATAGGGCTTACTATGCTTATGCGGACTCAAATGAGTTTAGCAAATGTAAGAAACCCCTTATGCAACTAATTAAACCCCAAAAATGCAAGCAAACTTGATCAAAACTCTCCCTTTAAGATGCCAATAGAGAAACAAGACTTGAATGCAAGCTAATGATGATCATACAAGTCTAAAAACACTTGTATGCATGGAAAATCACTTAGGAATTGATTTAGGAATTGTATGAAGAGGGTGGAGGCCATGAGAGGTTTGATTTTGACATAGTTTAGTTGCTAGAATGAATGATTTAGGGTAGGTTAGGGTCTTATTTATAGATTAGGCAAGTGTTTTAGGCCCTTAGATTAACCCTAAATTAGATTAGGACCCTTAGATTTCGGAGCCTTCCAGAAACCAGCCCTAAGACCAAGCCAAAACCCCAAACTGGTGCACCCAACCACAGAACTCTCTAGAAACTGTGCAGGTTTCCTGTCCCGACATGGGCGCACTTCCCAAGTGCGCCAGTGTATTTTTGTGCTGGCGCACTTCCCAAGTGCGCCAGTGCATTTTTGTGCTGGCGCACTTCACAAGTGCGCTAGTGCATTTCTGGCCTGTTTCGGGTTTTTCTACATAACTTCGTTCGTCCATATCTTCTTCATACGGACTCCGATTTTCGAAAACTCGGACTCTATTTCGCGTATTTTTCCGAGACGAACGCAATGGCATAGCCCGTTTCCCTTGATTCAGATTTTAGAATTAAATTCTGCCTCAATTTATGTTATAACAGGTTATTGAAAATACGGGTTGTTACATTCTCCCCTCCTTAAAGGATTTCGTCCCCGAAATCTTCAAGTTAGGAAGAACGTATCCTACCATCCAACATCCATCTACTCAAAACATCATCCACGAGCAATCATTGTCCTTACAAGATTCTAAATGTTGGATGAACATATGCAAAGGTGTGTGTATATGTACTTATCTAATGCGAATATCATCAATGCAAATTATGTTAGTGAAATGAATCCATATGTATGCAATTCCTAACATAATGTATATCATCTATATGTGTGCACATAACATACACCCATATGCAACATCCATGTGATAACACACAATTTTCATCCATGAATAAGCATAAACACTCATGCATATGCAATATGAGGAGTGTGTGAGCCGATCTAGTGCCTAATCGTGTATAATGCATCCACGAGTAACCACTTGCAAACACTTGCATCCACTTGCAACCATCAAGCATAACATGTTTCAAACACATGTTTCAACCAAAGGGTTTCTACCTAAGATTCTCATGACAAGATTAACACGATAAACTAGATAAACAAGACAAACATGGATAGCAAAAGATGTGCTAAAGAGATCGGGAGGATAAGCAAGATATACTCCTTTTGGATTACAAGAAATCCTTTCCTAACCCAACCCATATTCCATAAAAGCCCAAAAGGTTTAGTCAACCTAACGAACCCCCTTCAAACCCTGACATGTATTACTAACCAATAAGCCATACCTCCCGACAGAAGTAGGACCGAAAATGGGACCGAGAGGATATGCATAAAAAGATAGTATGCGAGTAAGTTCCACAGGAAAACAAGGATCAAGGATATGCTCTTAAAAAGAGATATGATGCGCGTATCTAGCATTCAGTCTTCTAAGTCACATTTCCTTGACTTAACTCCACTGTGCTTTGACCGTCTTTTTCTTACTCTTCTATCATTCTTGGATTAAACATAACCATGACCTCATGGATTCGTGCAAGCTCTCCAAAATTCACTAGTGAATCCTGGATCTCGTCTACTTACTATAAAGTATTCCACGCAGCAGAACTTTTCTTGGAAATACCAATCCATGTTGCCAATTGCTCTTACCAACAGGATTTTCTATAACTCATGCTTGAACGAAATGGGTCATCCGCCTGCGAATGGTAGGCTGTACTTAGATTCAGTTGCTTGCCCATGACTTCCCGTAGACTATCTCAAAACTCGACTGGTGAAGATTGAGTCGTGGTTACCAACTATACTTTACGGAACCTCGTGCAACCGCTTTATTTCTTGAAAGTAAACTGTTGTTAGCTATGATGCAATCCTTTCGCTCTTTACCGGAGCGAAATGAGCACTCTTCGTGAGTCTACCTACTATGTCCCACATGCTCGTATTCCCTTTACCTTGATTTAGGCAGTCCATCCACGAAATCCTTCGTGATGCTTTACTACTTCCATTGCGGGGACCTCCAATGGATGTAATAGCCCACCGGTCTTTTTATGACTTGGCCTTTAACCTGTTGGCCCCACATGCACCTTGGGACAAACTCGGCCACTTCCCTGTGTAATGTGCATCTTCAAGAGCCTTCTTTCTCTCATTGCGTCCTAGCTATCCCTTGTCATCTATAGCGAGGTGTCTTAACATCTCGCCTCGAATCAACTTGTCCATGATCTCGACTAACTGCGGGTCTTCTTTCTGTAAAGTCCCTACTTGATCCAGAAGGGTAGGTCTAAGCTCAAGGGAAGCTAAATAACTAATTAAACTGAGAGAACTTCTTACTTCAATTGTCCTCGTCGGAGCTTTCCGGTCTTGAACCGCGACCATTTTAGCGGGATCCACCGCTAAGCCTTGCTTAGAAACTATGTGCCCAAGAAATCTAACTCCTTTTTCTCCAAAATGACATTTGGAGGACTTGGCTTTCAACTGATGCGCTCCGAGCGTATCCATCACCTCCACGAGATGCCTTGCGTGCTCTTCCTTATCCTTAGAGAAGATCAGAATATCATCTCCGAAGACCACGACAAACTTGTTCAAGAACTCCCTGAACATCCTACTCATCAAGGCCACGAAATATGCGGGTGCATTAGTCAAACCGAATGGCATGACCAGCCATTCTAAGAATCTATCTGGAGTTCTGAACGCAGCTTTGTCTATACTATCCTCAGCTACTCTGAGCTGATAGAATCCAGTAGCAAGATCAAGAGAGAATAGATGTTCCTACAAGCTGATCAATCGGATCATCGATCCTTGGTAATGGTTGTCTATTCTTCTTGTTCAACCCACGATAATCAACACACGGGCGAAGCGAACTATCCACATTAGTAGCGAATACTACTAGAGCACCTTCCTCGGAAATGCTTCATCGAATGGAGTTCTTCTCAAGCAACTCCTTCACTTGCTTACTTAGCTCCCGTCTCACGGGACCATGTGCCTTACCGGCCACATAACTGGCTTGGCATTATCAACCAGATAAATGCGGAAATCTATCTCTCGTTTAGGGGTAACCCCCTTCACTTCACCCAAGATATCAGGATATTCTCGAGCCACCCTCACCGATTACAAACTATCGATAGACGAGTCGAGGGATTTAAGATAACAAAACATGACGAGACTCATAGGGTTACTAGAAATTCCTAGGGTATTACCGAGGTGAGTCATGAGCCTCACAACCCTATGCTCAAAAATCAAGAATGGCTCCAAAACTGGACAACCAATCCATGGTCAAAATCAACTCATACCCCATGAAACCGAGAATACAAGCATCACACGAGAACTCTACACTAGAGATAGAGTTTTTCAAATCCACGTAGATAATAGACAAGTGGGCGAAAACCCCAATTGGATTTGAACCACACACGGGATCATAAACTAGACTAGTACTCAGGTGCAAACTTTCAACTAGATCAGATGAAATAAGCTATGCGATGCACCAAAATCAAACAAGGTACGAACAGGAAAATCAGAAATGTATACAAGGCTTTCAACAGAAATACTACCTCGATCGGGAACTGGAGCAGCATTGAGAGCATGAACTTTCCCTCTCGAAGGTCCAGCACGCTGAGTCTGACCCTGGCCTTGCCCTTGCTTCTTCGGGCAATCCTTACTGAAATGTCCAGTCTCACCGCAGAAAAAGCATTCACCATTATTCCTTTTTCTCTTCCGACAATCCTTACTAAGATGCCCAACTGAACCGCAATAATGGCACTTCCTCTTGTTGTTCTTGCCCTTGTTCTTGTTCTTATTGCCTTGACTGTTCTGACCGCTTGGATTACCCTGATTTCCTTTCCACTGGGAATCAGTCTTCTTGGCTTGAGTATCATTCATCTTGATCTCCTCCTTGTCACTCCTACTCTCTTCATTAAGTAGGGCCATATTCACCAAACTCTCGAAAGTTGCCCCCAAGGGTATATGAGTCATGGCCAAACCATGTAATGGCTCGTTTAATCCTAGAGCAAAGTATAGGGCCTTCTTCTGAGCTGTGTTAACTAAGTCTAAACCGACCTGAGCCAGTTGATTAAACTGATCTATGTATTCCCTAATAGTCATGTCCCCTTGCCTCAGTGATAGGAACCTTAGTCCAAACTTTCCCCGAAAGTCTTCCCAAGTCTCAATTGGCCTAGTAACGGTGGTGACCACCCACCAACGTGCAGCTTCTTCCTTTAACAACCACACTGCTAATAAAACCTTCCTACGGTCATCTATATTAAAGAAGGTAAAAAGATCTTCGGTTTCTTTCAACCAATTTCTGGCCTCTACATATGTCTCGGTTCCAATGAAATTCTTGCCACCCATTGCTTTGAAATCTTTACAAGTCTTTGCGAAGTCAACCTGAGGATGTTGAGGGGGAGGAGGAAGAGAAACCTCAGCGACAAGAGGAGGAACATTAACTACCGGAGGAGGAGGAGCATATGCGGGGCCGGCTTCGGTCGCCCTAGCCTCCAAAAGTCTCCTATACCAAACAGGTACGTGTACTCCCACCGGAATGGCAAAGTTATCGGCCATACTGAAAACGAAGAAAAAGATAGATTCAGAATGGAGAAAAACGAAGGGATTTTTCTAGTGGCTTTTTGGGGAATAGCCTTTAAAATAAACTAGACTTTTCTTTGGAAAATACTTTATACTTAGTTTTGAAAATAGTTTTCCAAAAGTTTTCTAAAAAAAACCTTTTTGTTCCTTCTCGTAAACCATATGCTCTGATACCAAATGTAACACCCCACCTCCGCCAGTACCACTCTTGCAAGTGCACTGACTTTGGAGGGGCGTTTGAACCAGGTAAACATGCAAAATGATATATCAAGGCAGAACAAGAACATATGTATATATGTAAACAGAGTAAATAACATAGATAAAACAGCGGAAGATTTAAACCATTTCAAAACAATCTGGTACAACATAATATCAATTTTCCCAATAAACAAGTCTAGATAAAACAACATCATCTGAAAACAGAAATACATAAGTGCTATCCCCAAAATACGTGAGAACCATCGCTAGCTTCATGTAGAAAGCGTACATGTACTGAAATCCCACAAGCAAGTAATCCAAAATCCAAGCTAGGCTCCTGTATTCCCTCCCTGAGAACCTGGGGGGGAAACGGAAGAAAAAGAGGCGGAAGAAAACAGGTCAGTCAAAAAGACCGAGTAAGCCCTACTACAGTCAATGTAAACTGATAAAGTTAACTGGTATGGGCAGCAAGGGATGAACATAAGGATAACAACATACTAGCATGATGATTAACTATCAAGGTAGATAAAGGTGTCATCGCATAATCAGGATTAAGGTTTTGCACCACAGGTATACTAGTAAACTAACATGACTTGAATAAACGAGTATTGATCTCTTGGCCCAAGCTTTGGCCCAATAACATGAAGTGACCTCAATACGAGGTCCAAAGTGTAAACAAGAAGTGATCCCCAGGCCCAAGTTTGGCCCAACATCATGAATGACCTAAATCAAGGTCCAACTAGCACGGTCTAGTCGATCGGCTCCCTAAAGCCTAACTCGTCAAGTGTATGTGTCATACGGCCCAACTACGAAGTGTAGCTAAACTGTGCTAGGTCCACCCTAGGGTGTATCAAGTCCTAGGACGTCAACCACCGACACAAACCAAGCACGCACAGTTTAAACCTACTGGTGCCCGTGCCTGCTTTTTCAACTCCGGACCATGTGCACGATCATGGCCCGCCTGAACCCACACCGGCGCACCTACTCAGCCGTCGTTTGGTCGCTTACATGGCATCCCAGTAATCGTGCCCCTCCCTAGTCTAGTCCCTAGGGTGTCATGATACAACTAAGAGGGTTACTGGTGCAAAGGACCACGCAACTAGGGTTTCCTTAATGGGTTAACGTGGTTAACCCAACTCATTCAAGTACCAAGTTGGTTAAGTGTACCAAAGGTTCATGACTTAACCCTACCAACCCATCGTGTTTTCATTGGTTAAGTATTCCAGCGGTCCATGACTTAACCCTAATCACAAGGCATTAATTAATTAATGCGCCTTAACCTCTCACATTAGACTTTGTTGTGGTTACTAGTTAAGCCGGCGGGTCCGGGTAGCTTTACACCACAACTTGGTCTAACCTCGGGTTCAAGGTACAACATGACCAACTTCTCACATTGGGTCCTATTGTTTGTAGCAACTAGTTAAGCCGGTCGGTTCCGGGTAGGTTTACGCTACAAACTCAATCCAACCTCGAGTTGGTCACGCTTATCTTTTCTAAGTGTCATGTCCACCATGTTTCCAAAACACATTACAAGTTTTTCAAGCAATTGGGTAGACCTAACTTAATAGGTAAATTCCCAATGGGTAGACCTAACTTAATAGGTAAATTCCCAAGCTTACGTTTTTATGTCTTTTAAGTTTACCCAACCCCAAACGCAATCCCATCGCTTACATATCGCAATATCGCATAAAGGATAGAAAGAGGGAACTTGGCATAATCATGACATAGAGGTGTTGGAGCCACAAGTTAAACATGGTGGCATATGGGACAAAGATGTGATCATAAACTTGCATATCTTGTTATCAACTTGCAAAATATTCATAAGCATGCATAACATCATTTTAACTTGCATAGTGTTCATATGCATACATAACATGGTTTCAACTTGCATAAAGTTCATATGCATGCATAACATCATTTTAACTTGCATAGTGTTCATATGCATACATAACATGGTTTCAACTTGCATAAAGTTCATATGCATGCATAACATCATTTTAACTTGCATAGTGTTCATATGCATGCATAACATGGTTTCAACTTGCATAAAGTTAATATGCATGCATAACATCATTTTAACTTGCATAGTGTTCATATGCATACATAACATGGTTTCAACTTGCATATTACAACATGATAAACTTGCATATCAACTTACATAACATATGACAACTTGCATATCAATCTTGCATATGAAACTTGCATGACACATCATAGGAAACTTGCATAACACATCATAGAAAACTTGCATATCATACATTTAACTTAAAAGTTCAAGTATGAAAGGAATAGGGCTTACTATGCTTATGCGGACTCAAATGAGTTTAGCAAATGTAAGAAACCCCTTATGCAACTAATTAAACCCCAAAAATACAAGCAAACTTGATCAAAACTCTCCCTTTAAGATGCCAATAGAGAAACAAGACTTGAATGCAAGCTAATGATGATCATACAAGTCTAAAAACACTTGTATGCATGGAAAATCACTTAGGAATTGATTTAGGAATTGTATGAAGAGGGTGGAGGCCATGAGAGGTTTGATTTTGACATAGTTTAGTTGCTAGAATGAATGATTTAGGGTAGGTTAGGGTCTTATTTATAGATTAGGCAAGTGTTTTAGGCCCTTAGATTAACCCTAAATTAGATTGGGACCCTTAGATTTCGGAGCCTTCCAGAAACCAGCCCTAAGACCAAGCCAAAACCCCAAACTGGTGCACCCAACCACAGAACTCTCTAGAAACTGTGCAGGTTTCCTGTCCCGACATGGGCGCACTTCCCAAGTGCGCCAGTGTATTTTTGTGCTGGCGCACTTCACAAGTGCGCCAGTGCATTTTTGTGCTGGCGCACTTCACAAGTGCGCCAGTGCATTTCTGGCCTGTTTCGGGTTTTTCTGCCTAACTTCGTTCGTCCATATCTTCTTCATTCGGACTCCGATTTTCGAAAACTCGGACTCTATTTCGCGTATTTTTCCGAGACGAACGCAATGGCATAACCCGTTTCCCTTGATTCAGATTTTAGAATTAAATTCTGCCTCAATTTATGTTATAACAGGTTATTGAAAATACGGGTTGTTACAGACAGGATGATCAAATAGAAAAACCAGACTTTCAACGGAAATAGTTCTACCTCTTTCCTGAATCGGTGGAACCGCGAGAGCCTGAACTTGCCCCCTTGCCTGATCCGGTGCCATAAGAGCTTGCACCTGTCCTCCTGAGGTAGATCCCGTCCTTTGCCCCTTCTTAGGGCAATCCTTCACTAGATGCCCTGCTTCACCACAGTGGTAGCAGCCATTCTTCTTCTTCTTCCGACAATCTTTGCTTATGTGGCCTAGTATCCCGCAATTGAAGCACTTCTTCTTCCCCTTGCCACCGTTGCCTTTCTTTCAAAAACTTTTCTCTTTAAAGACATGTTTTTGAAAATACTTCTTCCGAAAATGTTTTTAGAAAAATAGTTTTCTAAAAATTTTATCTGTTCTGGTAACCTTAAGCTCTGATACCACGTGTAACACCCCACACCAGCTAAGGTCACTCACAAAGGGAATGCCTTAGCTTCGGTGGAGTATTTAAGTGAATATAGAACTGAAAAATTACAACAAGACAGATATAAGTAATACTTGAAATTTAAAACATCATTTCATTGCAGCAGAAGGTAAACATGTTTGGTTACATCTCAAAAACCAACAAGAGTCAAGTACAAAATATCCATCTCGTTAAAACATAAGTACATAATCCCACTACATACTAATAGCCATAATAGAGAAGATAACTGAGCTTTTCTTCAAGAGTCCAAGCTCCAAAAGATAGATAAAGCAATCTGATCAAAGCCCACTAGTGCTAGGCCAACTCTGAGAACCTGAGGGTTGGGGAAAAAGATAAAAACAACGGGATCAGGCATAAGTCTGAGTGAGCCCTATAACCTTAACAATACAATCATTAAAGTAATTAGGGTATGATATAAACCTGGTACGGTACGACTGGGGATAAATGACTACACTAAGCAGCCAACTAGACTTAGGATAAACTAAGATAACGGTAAAGACGCGCCTATCCACCTAAGGATAAATACTACACTGCACCACTCCAGACCTACCCACCCAAGGGTAATTCCTACACTGCACCACACCAGTTCTACCCACCCAAGGGTAATTCCTACTTAAAGGTTGATCCCACTAAGTGTACTTAGTAATTTTTAATAGTAGTTTCGTGTACCCCTAGCTGACTACATAGGTGCCGTCTGCCCCTATCTCCACTAGGTGTACCCACAACTTAGTAATTTTATTAGTAGTCTCGTGTACCCCTAGTTGTCTACATAGGTGTCGTCTGCCCCTATCTCCACTAGGTGTACCCACTACTCCCCAAGCGATCGGCTCCCTAACGTAGATACCCGTGCTGGCCCCACAGTGGGGTGTATCACTCCCCAAAGTGGCAACCCGATAATCAATGGTGCACGGCTTATACCTACACGATGCAACAACGTCTTACCTACAGCCCGGGTCCACACACGCATATGAAACCCGTTGGACTTGTGTTGCCACCGCTACCCCGTTTTGGCCTCTTATAGTCAAGCCCAGTATGCGTGTCCCGTCCTCGACATGGGTCGAGCCCAATACGATACATATGGGTTACTGGTTGAAATGGGCCCCTACTAGCTACTACTTAAGCTTGTCATTTTATCTAGTGCATCCCACTTAACCCTTTTTAATAATCATGTCCACTTACAGGTTAAGTCATCTAATCATATATCAATTGCCACTCAAGGCACCCACTAGATTTCCCCATGCCACCCAAGGCTCTTACTTGATTTCCACATGCCACCCAAGGCACTTACTTAACCCTTTAATCATGTTTAATTACATGTTCCACTTTGGTTAAGTATTTTAATCTTATCTTCCATTGCCACCCAAGGCAACCACTAGATTTTCCCCATGCCACCCAAGGCACTTACTTAACCCTTTAATCATGTTTAACTACATGTCCCACTTTGGTTAAGTATTTTAATCTTTTCTTTCATTGCCACCCAAGGCAACCACTAGATTTTCCCCATGCCACCCAAGGCACTTACTTAACCCTTTAATCATGTTTAATTACATGTTCCACTTTGGTTAAGTATTCTAATCGTATTTTCTATTGCCACCCAAGGCAACCACTAGATTTTTCCACATGCCACCCAAGGCACCCACTTAACCCCTCATGTCCCTCTACATGCTAATATGGTTAAGTGTTTCTTAATTGATTAAGAACGTAACCGTTGTAAAGACCTCTCACATTAAACTATCTTTTATGGCAGCTGGATTTGCCGGTCGGGTCCGGGCAGCCTTACGCCATAACCGAGTCTAACCTCGTGTCTATACACTTGTCACGTATTTAGTTTTTGCCTAAGACCTCTCACATTGGGCCAATCATTTGTAGCCGCTGGATTTTCCGGTCGGTTCCGGGCAGTCTTATGCTACAAAAGGGTCCAACCTCGTGTCTTAGTCGATTAATTACACCTAATTAATCACCCCCATATTTCGAATTAATTTTCCCTAATTAATTCCAATTTTAACGATGTACATAATTGACTCAATTATGTCCATCTACTTTATGGTATGCATAATCATACCAACTTCACACCATTTCATTAACATGTATATTAACCCCATCGTTCCCCACGTAATTCGCGAACATGACATAAAAGGGAAGATTCATCACAAATACAATGGGTTCAACTTGCATAACATCCACATGGGTTTAAAGGTGTCAACATGCATATAGCATCAACCCAACTAGCATAAATAATCAACCCAAACTTGCATGAATCACATATGTCATAAGGAGGTTAACTTGCATAGGTTATTTATGTCATACAAAGGGGTAAACTTGCATATGTATATATGACATACAAAGGGGTTAACTTGCATATGTATGCATATCATACTAAGGTGTAAACTTGCACATGTTACTTGCATATAATCAAACACCAACTTGCATAACATGTCATATATGAACTTGCATATAATCATACACCAAACTTGCATAACATATCATGTATGAACTAGCATATAATCATACACCAAACTTGCATAACATGTCATATATGAACTTGCATATAATCATACACCAAACTTGCATAACATATCATGTATGAACTAGCATATAATCATACACCAAACTTGCATAACATATCATGTATGAACTTGCATATAATCATACACCAAACTTGCATAACATATCATGTATGAACTAGCATATAATCATACACCAAACTTGCATAACATATCATGTATGAACTTGCATATAATCATACACCAAACTTGCATAA
The DNA here is from genome assembly GCA_030737875.1 of Allium sativum. Lineage (NCBI taxonomy): Eukaryota > Viridiplantae > Streptophyta > Magnoliopsida > Asparagales > Amaryllidaceae > Allium > Allium sativum. The sequence continues at coordinate 1,029,019,786 of CM060909.1, forward strand.
CATATCATGTATGAACTATCATATAATCATACACCAAACTTGCCTAACATGGTGTCATATTGGATCAATGTTTCTCATATGACTTGCATATCTTGCATAACATCATAAACACATAGAATATGGCTTGCATAACTTGCATAACACCACAAACACATAGCATATGACTTGCATAACAACATAATCACATAGCATATGACTTGCATAACATGCATAACATCATTAACACATAGCATATAACTTGCATAACATGCATAACATCATTAACACATTGCATATGACTTGCATAACATGCATTGATCCACATTCATAGCCATAACCTCATTATATCCTATCATAATCATTTCAACAATTGGTCATTAAGGCTATAGAAAACTCACAACTTGTTGATTAGCACTCCTAAGAAGAAGATTAAGTTGCTAGAGTTGATTAGAGATTGATTTGAGAAGCCATCTTCCTCTTTAGATTGATGGAGGCTCCTTCAAGTTGCATTTTGACGGCATAACGGTGTTGTAACTATTTTTAGTATGAATTTGGGTAGTCTTAGGGTGTATTTATAGATTAGTTAGGTGTTTTAGGCCCTTAGATTAACCCTAAATCAGATTAGAGCCGTCAGATCACGTCCTAGCCACCAAAACACAGCCCAAAGGACAAGCTGGTGCACCCAGGTCACCTGGGCTCGACCAGGGAGGTCGACCCCCAGGTCGACCCTAGGGTCGACTCCCCAGTCGACCTGGTGGGCAGGTCGACTCCCCAGTCGACCCCCAGGTCGACCCCCTGGGTTCTGGCGGATTTTTCCCGCCACTTCTGAAATTTGAAATTTCTGTTTTTAAATCTGTTTTTAAATTTTCTGAAACTTCTTCGGGCCATATCTGGGTCATACGGACTCCGATTTTCGAAAACTCGGACTCTATTTCGCGTATTTTTCCGAGACGAACGCAATGGCAAAGCCAGTTTCCCCTGATTCAGAATTTAAAATTTAATTCTGCCCTGTTTTATACTATAGCAAGTTATTCAACATGCGGGGTGTTATAGCCGAGGTGTGCCAAGAGATGGACCAAATCAAGTAAAGCACCGACTTTTTAGATTTTAATTTTAAATCCTCATACCAACACATTAATTTTCTTTCTTTTTCATTCGCAGTTGGTAACCCAAAGCAGATATCGGATCAATTATACTTTGATTATTTGCATCGGCTTCTCAATGGCGATTAAAAGTTCCTAACCATCGATGAAGTTCTTAAGGATGAGTATTTCCATCATCACGGTTTACTATCTATTACCCGTAGTATAGGTCATGGGACAGGTCCATATGTGTACATACCTCCGGTCGACATTATTCCTAAAACGGGCGAGGGCTCGAAAGGTCCAATAATACCTCTTCGGACTCCACCTTCTCCATCCTCAACTCAGGACGATGAGTTAGCCAACATAGCTGAAAAGCACAGAGAAGGGTATACCGTCCCTGATGACGCTATTTCTCCTGAGAAGTCAACATCCCCTAAAGAGCTACCAATAGATGCTTCTCAAGGAGATGCTCCTACTACCGACGATTCCACATTTAAGGGTTTAAGAAATCTTCCCCTGCCTGAAACTATCTATACTTCAGAGGGCTTTGGCACGAATCCTTTAACCTTCACTTCTTCATAGGAGACTACTCCCGTGAAGGCCAAAGAGCCCACTTATCCTAGTCTGGCTTCAGACTCGGGTTTGTTGGGGGGAACAACACTTAGGATGCGCATAACACAATAGCACCGCACATCATAGCACCCATGTCTTATGTGAGCATTGATTATGAACTCCTCTTATATTGTTGTGTAGGTACAATGTTTCGCCCTTACTATGAAGTTAGGAAAATTCGCCATAACATGTCTAGACCTCCTTCCGACCCCGAGCATGATCGCTGTGAGAGCCGGGGCAGAGACGACAGAAGGCCTCATGATTCTCGTCGACCACACACCTCATGCTCTTGTTCTCATGTCCAATCGGATCCAAACAGGTATAAGAGCCACTAGAGTCGTCGTAGGGAAGACACATCCCAATCCAAAGATCGAACTTCTCCCCAAGACAAATATAATCGATAAAAAAGTCCAGCGAAATACACCGATTCACGAGACAAGCACAAAGCTTCTGAGAAGCGATCTGGAAAAGGCGATGCAGCCATCGTCCCTGCTAAGCGGAAACACATTGAACTATCATACTGCAAACCCCCCCACCACTGGGTGCTGATTCCAAAACTAAACTGGCATATCTGAAGAAGCAGTTCCCAGATAACTACTTTGAGAATCTAACTTTCTTACCCGCACTTGGGCCCATTTCTTCAAAGTCGGAAGATGAGGCTAAGGCAAAGATTGACGCAGTTGAGAAAAAAATACTTGGAGATATACAAGTATTCACGCAATCTCTCCAGAATCATTCGGGCCTTAATTACAGACGTTGATGCAATGAAGAAGGCTGCAGATTCCGATGAGAATATTTTGAAAAATCTGGAGAAGGACTTGGAAGATACACATGCTCAACTTGTCATTGCTCAACGAGATGCCAACAACTTCAAACAGCAATTTGAGGAATTACAAAAGCATTATCATGACTTGCTGGAATCTCACAGTCAATAATGTTTGGAGTTGAAGAAACAAGCGGAAGATGCAAAGTCAAACACTGTCAAAATGCAACTGGCTTTTAATACTCTTGAGCAAGAAAAGGCTGAGTTAGCGAGGAAGAATGCCGAGCTGGAGAAACGAAATGCTGACATGGAGTCCAAGTTAATGGAAGTTGAGACTAGGGCTACCTTGGCTGAGGGGAATGTGGGTAGCGCTATTAAGTCTGCCGAAGAAACTCATAAACAGCTATCAGAGGCTCAAGAAGATTTGCATGGCTTTGGCGAACTAATGATTGAATTCTTTACACACATAATATGCCGCCGAAACATCTCTTGGATCGAAGACTTTCCGACTACCTTAGTTCACGTATGGAGTCAAATCACCGAATGGGAAAAAAATAAACTTAAGGTAGACTTCGTTGATGAAGACAAACTCATGGAGAAGTATCCAAGAGATGATGAACCGGCACGTCTGGCCTAGGGGCGTCGCTTTATTGCTGCTGCCATGGAGGAGGAGAAACGCCTGGCCAAACAAAAGAATATACTTGAAGTTGGTTCTTCTTATGCTACTGCCGAAGCTACTGGAGTCGAGGGATATTATCCCAAGAATCCAGGAATTCCTAGAGCGTCTCTTTTATCTCCTATACCCGAATCAGCGTCAGAGACGGTAGCCGCCCCAATTGAGAAATCATCAGAAGGTATTTCCACATTTTCACCCCAATTCGTCAAGGTCGTCTCCACCTTTCATCACATCATTAGGCAGTCGATCGATGATTCTTTATTTTCTCCTAAGTTGATAACTGTTGCTTCTCATTCTGTAGGTGCTGAACCAGCCGAGAAGATCGATGAGCCTCAGGGAACCACCATTGGGGAAGAATCCATGAAAAAGGCTCAGGGAGGACAGGATGAGGCTACCATCGTCGAATCCGGAGGGGGAGCTGAAACGCCTAAGGCCGACACTTCTCATGATGACGAAATGATAGATGCTTTGAAGGACGACGATGGTAATGAGGGTCATGAAGAAGATCCTGATGTTGTTATAACTGGGGATTCGAAAAATGCTGATGACATGACTTTGGCTTAAATGAAAGCCGAACAAGACAAGCGCATGCAGCTAAAAGCCGAGGAATTAAACCCCGAAAGCTTTAAGCCCCTTGCAGTGGTGGATCCTGGATCAAAGTTAGTTGTCAAGCTTTCAACTAGGTCAATTATAGAAGAGCTTGCTAAAAAATCTTCTCTTGATTCCAGTGTTCCGACTCCTGGGAAGAAATCTACTGATTCTGGTACTTCAACTACAGAAAAGAAGAGGCCAAAGCGTCTCATGTCTGTTGCTGAAAAAGAAGCTAGAAATGCTCTTAAGGATGCCAAAAAAATCCAAGTCTGCTCCAAAGCCCAAGTGATAATGCGCTTTGTTTTATTTTATTTTAATATTCCACTGGTCCGCTATTATTGTAGTGAGTGCGGCCCTCGCATCTTTTTCTTAGCCTTCCTGTATAAACTCACATGTTTGTGAATAAAGTGGTTTGTTCCCTGCAATGTCTGATATTCGTAAATTTAACATTTAGGTAAAAATGCAAATGAATAGCATGTCATATCACAGATATATAATAAAGTCATTATTAAGGGGAACATGTATAGATATATATGCCCCCAATCAATCTTGGATAACTAATTAAGACTTACTCAAGATTGATTAAATTCAAAATTCAGCTGCCCCCGATTCTCTGACGAGGCCATATTCTTTTCGCCATTGATGCTTATTCTTTTTAGCATCTTTATACTCTCCTGTCTCATAACCAGGGTAGAGTATTATTGAGGCGGTCTCTTATCGAGGTGCACCTTCACGCCTCAAGCGACGTCATCTTCCCGTCCTTTATACTCTCTCTTGTTTCATGATAGTTAGAATGTCATCATCCCATTCTTTGCATCTTATCATGCAAACGGTCATTTTATTTGCTCCTGCACATAGGTTATCTCCAATTTTTGAAATTCAATTTAATGTTTTGTGTTTCATTGTCATGACAGAGTAATGGTTGAAGATATAAATAATGCAAGAAAATAAATGACACACGATATTTTTACAGTGGTTCAGCTAAGTCGTAGCCTGCATCCACTTCATAATCCTTTGTTCATATAGACAAATATTTTAAGGCAATTCATTCCTTTTTACAGAGCTTATAAAAACAAAAAGGAAGACATTTCATATTTAGCTCAGGTATCGTCGTAAGTGCTCAGCCTTTCAAGCTCTGGGAATCTCTTCACCGTCCACGGTCGTTAGCTTGAATGCTCCTGTATCAAGATTCCATTGGATGGTGTATGGCCCTTCCCATTTTGGACCCAATTAGGTTGAAGACGGGAAGACTCGTTTCAATACTAAGTCTCCTGGTTCAAAGGTTTTGAAGCGAACTTTCCGGTCATAATAACGTGCTACTTGATGTCGATGTCTTGAGGCACGCAAGTCTGCTTCATCTCTTTTTTCTTCAACCATATCAAGGGACTCTAGGAGGAGTGTTCTATTTGTCATCGGGTCATAGTATGTGGCTCGATGAGAAGGGACTTCCAATTCTACCGGGATTACTGCTTCTGACCCAAAGGAAAGTGAATAGGGAGTATTCCCAGTGGCTTCTTAAAGGTTGTCCTGAAGGTCCACAAAGCTAGTGGCAACTCATCTACCCTCTTGGCTTTGGGCCGCTCCAACCGCTTCTTGAGAATAGATTTAATGACCTTGTTTATTGTTTCGACCTAGCCATTTGACTGCGGGTGAGCTACAATAGTGTACCATTTATCAATCTTGTACTTCTGGCAGAAGTTTCTGAATTCGACGCTGTCAAATTGTGTCCCATTATAAGTTATGATGGCCTTCGGTATCCAAAATCGACAGATAATGTTTCTGACCACAAAATTGATCACCTTTCTTGCTGTGATCGTTGTTAAAGGTTCAGCTTCCACCCATTTCGTGAAATAGTCCACGACGACGATCGCGTACTTTGCTCCCCCTCTGGCAATAGGTAACACTCCAATAATATCAATCCCCCACATGGCAAACGGCCATGGGCTTACCATCGACTTGAGCTGAGTCGGAGGCGCTCTGGGAATCTTGGCAAATCATTGACATCTGTCGCAGCGTCGTGAATAACCAGCCGCGTCTTTATTCCCGGTAGGCCAAAAATATCCATACTGTAATACTTTCTTTGCTAGGGTTTGGCCCCTGGTGTGGTCCCCACAATCACCTTCATGTACTTCTTGCAGTACACGTTTGATGTCGTCGTGTGAGATACACAGTAGTAGGGGCAATGAAAACCCCTAGCGATAAAGGACGTCGTCCTGTAAAACGTATCTTGCATCCTTACGTCTTACAGCTCGTCTTTCGCTCTTCTTCAACGGGAGCATTCCATTCTTGAGAAAATTCTTGATCGGTGTCATCCATGATTCTCTCTCTGGATCAACTTCCAAGGCTAGTTCCACTTCCATCAGGTCGAAACTCGGTGATACTAAAACCTCTATCGGAAAGTTTCTTTGGGATTATCAGAACTTGCTAGCTTTTCCAACCGATCTTCTTTCTGATTTTCTATTCTTGGAATATGCGTTATGCTATAATGCTCCAACTACCCAGCAACTCCTTTACCTTTTTGAGATAAGTAACGAGTCGAGGCCCTTTAGCAATAAATTCCTCCCGAACCTGGCATACAACTACATTGGAATCTAAACATATATCCAGTGTCTTCACCCCCAGTTCTTTGGCGAGTTTCAGCCCGGCAATCAGGGCTTCATACTCGGAATCGTTATTGGTGGCAGCAAACTCTAATCGCAATGCATAGTAAATAGATTGTCCTTCAGGAGTTATTAAAACAACTACGGCGCCGGACCTTCTTTCATTTTTTGCTCCATCCGTATATAGCTTCCACGGACTAAGCTCTAACTCTTAGTCCAAAGTAACCACCTTGTCACCCACCATTTCCTCTTCGGGAATTGTGAATTCGGCTATAAAGTTGGCCAATGCCTGCCCTCTTATTGATTTCCGTGGCTAAAAATTTAAATCGAATTGACTCAGCTCGATGTTCCATTTAAGTAACCGCCCCGATGCTTCGGGTTTTTGCAACACTTGTCTTAAAGGTTGATCGGCATATACAACTATCAGGTGAGCCTAAAAGTAATGACGAAGTTTGCGGGAAGAAATCAGGAGGCTATAAGCAAGTTTTTCTATATTTGGATAATTACGTTCTACAGCAGCTAGCTTCTTGCTCACGTAATATACAGGCCTCTGGACTTTATCCTCTTCACGTACCAATGCTGTATTGACGACATGAGATGATACCGCTAGGTAGACAAACAAATCCTCATGTTCCACTTGTTTTGATAATATTGGAGGCTTTTCTAATAAGTCTAATAAATTATAGAAAGCCTCTACACAGTTAGGGGTTCACTCAAAATTTCGTTTTCCTCGTTTTATCAGATCGAAGAAAGGTACACTCTTTTCTGTGGCTTTGGAGATAAACCAGCTCAATGCAGCAACTTTTCCGGCTAGGCTTTGAACATCCTTGAACTTTCGTGGTTCTTCTATATTCCTTATTGCTGCTGTTTGACTAGGATTTATCTCAATTCCTCGAGAACTCCCGATAAAACAAAGGAATTTTACAGATGCGACCCCAAATGAGCATTTTAGGGGGTTTAACTTCATTCCATACCTTCGAAGAATATCAAACATTTCAGCTAAGTCTCTTGTATGGTCGGAAGATTGTTTAGATTTCACAAGCATGTCATCCACGTAAACCTCCATGGTTTTCCCGATTTGATTATAGAACATGCGGTTGACCAAACACTGGTACGTGGCTCCTGCATTTTTTAATCCAAATGGCATTACCACATAACAATATAACCCCAAGTCTGTGATGAAACTTGTATGCTCGTGATCTGGTATGTGCATGGGTATTTGATTGTACCCCGAATAGGCATCCATAAAGGATAAAAGCTCGTGTCCAGCCATCGAGTCTACTAGCTGATCAATTCTGGGAAGAGGAAAGCTATCCTTCGGGCAAGCCTTGTTCAAATCAGAGAAGTCGATACATGTACGCCACTTCCCGTTAGATTTTTTGACCAGGACAGGATTTGTTATCCAGTCGGGATATTTCGAATCCTTAATGAATCCATTATCCTTTAATTTCTCTACCTCTTCTTTCAAAATTGTTGACCGCTCTGGGCCTAACATTCGTCTCTTCTTGTTTAACCGGTAGGTGATTTAGATTAATGCATAAAGAGTGGCTCATAATGGCAGGCAAAATCCCACACATGTCAGCGTGAGTCCAGGCAAACACATCCAGATTTTCCCTTAAGAAATCAGCTAACTCTTTCGCTCGAACTGGATCTAGTTGTGAGCCGATCTTTAGTACTTTTGTCGAATCTGTCTCATCAATAGGTATATCTATTGTTATCCCGTTGGGAGTCGCCTTTCTATCCCTGGATTCTCTATCCTCTATGGGATCTATATCCTCAAGCACATCTAAGGGCGACTCTCTTGGGGCTGGACCCCTTAATTGCTATGTTGAGTTTTCCTTCGAAGGGGGAGGATCGTCCTTAGTTTCTATATTCAACCCCTTCATTAGCATCTTCAATTCCGTCATGTAACAAGCTCGTCCAGTAGCTTGATCGCCTCTCATCACCCAAATTCCTTCGTCGGTCGAGAATTTAAGTAGCAAGCACCAAGGTGCAATACAAGCCCTAAACTCGAAAAGAGCCGATCGGCCTAGGAAAGCATTGTAGGGTGACTCTATATCCAAAACTACAAATGGCAGGATCCTCACTCTCTAGCGATCTCCCCGTCCTAATGTTACCGGTAATTTTGCGTAGCCCGTTGGAGCCGTCGATGCGCCATTGAAGCCACGTATCCATCCTTCGCAGGGCTTTAGATCTTTTGCTTCAAGTCTCATTTATTCAAAAGCTTTCTTGAAGAGGATATTGACCGAGCTCCCGTTGTCCACCAACACTTTATGGACTAAAGTAGGGCTGATGGTCGTGATAATTACCAGTGGATCTTCAGTTGGGGATTGAACTCCGAAATCATCTCTACTACGGAATATGACGTCGTCTGACATCGTCTGACATCGTCTTTTGTTGTTTTACTGGAGTAATTTCTACGAGGTTACTGCATTCTCCTACCTCAAAATGCTTGGCGGCATTGACGTACTTATCCGTCGCTTTGAAACTACAACCAGCTAGATGGGGTCCGCCTATAATGGTATTGATAACAATCCCCTTGCCTTTCTGCTGGGCTGTGGGTTTTGAAGTAGGCTGGTTTTGGTTCGGGGCTTGTCCCCCTTGCCCTCGGTCCCTTGGGACAACCTTGTACTCTTCTAACTTCCCTTCCAGCCGCAATCTTTCAACTATATCTCTCAAATGACGGCATTCGTTGGTGGAATGACCGTGGGTTCCATGGAACAAACAAAACTTTCACGTTGCGTTCTCTTTTTTAGTGGAGTCTCTGGGTGGTGGTTTTTTGTATTGCAGTATGATATATGTGTAAAAATAAATGTTTTCCAAGGTATCATTCAATGGCGAATAGTTTTCCAAAGTTTGGAATCGAGGTCTTTTGCTGGAATTGTTCCCTCGGTTCCAACTCCTCCTATTGTCGTTTCCATTCTTGTTGTGGTTACCTCCGTTCTGGTTGCCGACGTTCACTTCAAACTTTCCTGAACTGTCACCAGATTGTTTCACAGCAACGTTACTTTGGACACCTTCCCTTGAGGCCCCTTCGGACTTTCTCTTCCTAATTGCATGAGCTTCTTCTCGTCTTAAGCTAATTTAGTTTTTTCGTATAACAATTCCTTAGTGGGGGCGGTTTCCCGGATAGATAATCCCCAAATTCTGTGTCCGGGTCAACTCCTTCTATTAAAGCCATCAGAATAGTGGGTTCATGAGGGTCACTAACTTCGTTGACGGCCAGGTTGAAACGGTCCAAATATGATTTCAGAGATTGTCCTGGATCATGTTTAATCCTTGACAACTCTATGACGTTTTTGGATTTGCGGACGTGAAGTCGAAACTGGCTCATAAAGCGCTCACTTAATTCTGTGAAGTTTGACACTGACCGTGGAGGGAGTCGGGTGAACCACATCAATGTCACGTCTTCTAGGTAAATTGGAAAGGCCTTGCATTTTATAGCATCTGGAGCTGCTTCGGCATTCATGAACCATGTGTACCACATCAGATGTTGTCCCAGGTCCGTTCTCCTTGAATATCGATCCATTTGTGGCAAGTTGAATCGCCGAGGGAACCGGAAATCCAACATATCATCTGTGAAGGGGGTATGACTTCGCTCAATTCCCCAGTCCTCATTAGTGTATCATCGGCTTTTGGACATAATCTGACGCACCATTTCCCGTACATCGGCATTTGTTAATGTCTGCACAGGTTCTCTAGGTCTTATATTCGGATTACCTCTGGGTTCCCGATTAGAGGATAACCTCCTGTTTCTAGCGGCGTTTGCTCTACATTGCACCCTACGCTCCCAGTCGATCTCAGGAGGAAGGGGCTGAAGAAGTTGTTGTTGCATAGGACTAGTAATGTTAGGATCCCTGGGTAAAATGTGGGATCCACGCATGGGCAACAGCATAGGCTCTTTCAAGCTTGGGTCATCAGGCCCTAACACACGAGCACAGTATTCGCGGGATCCTAAAGATCCAAAAGTTAGCTGATCAAGATTCTGAGGTCGCTCAAGCGGCCTTCTTTCATGAGGACGTCCCTCATCTGAAGAAGATGAATAATCTGCAGCAAGGCGACGTGTTGGGGAAGGTGTTTTTTGTCTCCGAAGCTCCTTGAGTTCCCTACTCATGGTGATCATGTTCTCTTGCATGTGAAGATTGTCACGTTTATGGGCTTTCAATTCCTCCTTAGTACTCTGGATCATTTCAAGAAAGCGTGAAAAATCTCCTTGCGTGACGGGTGCAGATGGGTCATGCTGATCATTGGTCATAGCGGCCGGAATCGGAGCATTGGCAGGAGCTCTAGTAGAAGTTCCAACTTCACTTTGATTCAGGTCAGATCGGAGCACAATGATATAGCCAGACCGGTTCGGATGGGGAGAGTGGGTGGCTTCAACATCGCTGGATCGGATCGGGGTCATCGGTTCGGATCGGTCCTTCCTGACGGAGGGGCCTGCTCCAGAATCTTGACCACGCGACCTCATCATAACCATTGTTTGCTGATCTTCGTTCACTTCATTCGCTCGATTACTTTGGATTTCTTTGCCATTTCCTTTGGCCATAATTTCCAATTCTTCAGTGATTAACCAACAGGTACTTAAAGATGTCAAAAACGGAGGATTAACTTCTTTGAACTTTGAAGGTCCAAACAGTAGAATGATAATCCCAAAAAGCGGAGAATTCAAAAAGTTCTCAGTGGAAGCACCAAAATGTTAGATCCAAAATTGGCTCTAACACCCAAATGAGTAATGATTCTACTGAAATGAAATCAAAAAAATGGTGAAAACACACAATTTATAGTAGTTCGGCGTTAAATAGCCTAGGTCCACTTTCTACTCTTTGAATTGATGTCTTGAATGCAAGTACAACAATGATTTTTACTCAATTCTCACTTATACAACACATGGACTCACTCATTTTCCTTCATAATATGATTCAAGAAATGATTGTAATCTGAATAAGTTGATGAAATTCGGATAGTAAAGGAGTTTGAGTTCTGAAAATGCCAAAAGATCCCATTAAATGAGTCTTGGAGGTGCATTTATAGGTGGAAAATGCCTCTGAAGTGGCTCCAGGTCAGGTACACGTGGCCTCTATCCTATTATTGTCGGGTTCAGATGGAATACGGTAGCAACAACGCATCAGATTAGTAGCAAACGTGGGGAGAACGTAGGTATAACCGCTCCGGGTCTTGAGGAAACACGGGTTGTAACCGCTGCTACTTCAATCCTCTGGGTTCAGATCGGAAGTTTTACAAATTAGGGGAGCGGATCGGGGTTACCCGAATCGATCCGATTTGGCCTGCGCTCCTTCTATCTCTGCTCTGCGTTGTGCTGTCTCTACCAAGGAAATCCGATCCAATCCTACTTGACTAAAAAACATTCTTCGTTCTTTTTATCTTTCAATCTTTGTGTAGCCTAGTTCACAAAGTAGGCTAACATGATCCAGTAATTATATTTTGACAAAAATGATAATTTTAATTCCACTATTCTAATTTGACAAAAATGGTAAATTTTGATTCAACTATTGTAATTTAAAAAAATGATGATTTTTGTTTAACTCAATTCTAATTAACAAAAATGTTAATTTTTGATTAACACAATTCTAATTAACAAAATTGTTAATTTTTGATTAACTCAATTCTAATTAAAAAAATGTTAATTTTTGATTCAACTAATCTAATAAACAAAAATGATAATTTTTGTTTAACACAATTCTAATTAACAAAATTGTTAATTTTTGATTCAACTAATCTAATAAACAAAAATGATAATTTTTTTAACACAATTCTAATTAATAAAATGTTAATTTTTGATTCAACTAATCTAATAAACAAAAAGATAATTTTTTTGTTTAACACAATTCTAATTAAGAAAAATGATCAAGCCAACAGATCTACATAACACACCAATCACAGATCAAATCACATATGATAATCAGCAGAATATTACAACATATGAGTAATACCACAATTATGATTAATTAATTTTAATTATATATAAAAAAGTAGAATTTCTCACAGTACTTTTAATTCTGAATAATTCAGAATTGAATTTTTGTCCAAAACCTGATCTGCTCATAATCCGTTCTAATCAGTCCAAAAATGTTGATCTCGGACTCAAAATCGCAGCGGTTCTGAAATCGTTCAATTCCGAGTTCGCATGTGTTATTTATGAATTAATTTAGGTAGATAACATTTTTAAATTAATTAATTAATTAATAAAAAGGGAATATACCCCTTTCTTCCTCAATCAGAAACAAGGCCACACCCTTTTGGTATTAGTTCCAAACTAGGTTAAGGTTTTTCACGCAACATAGTACACTGGAGAACGATCGGGCGACACCACGCAGAGGGGCTTCGAGGCGCGTGTCAAGGGGTGGAGTCGCGGTTAAGTGCGACAGCGCTTGGCAATCACAGTGGCGGCGTGAAAGTGCCCACTTCGGGGTCACAAGATCCGAATGGATGTGAAGCTTGTGAAATTCTCCTAAATAAAGTCAAAAGAAGGAGGAAGTTTTATTGTATGGATTGAAAGAAATTAGTGGAGGAAGAAGAGAGTGTTTCTGACCACTGAAATGGGGGGTGGCGACTGTAAAATAAGAGTTAGGGTTTGAATAGGAGAGTGTTTCTGACCACTGAAATATAAGAAGTTAGTGGAGGAAGAAGAGAGTGTTTCTGACCACTGAAATGGGGGGTGGCGACTGTAAAATAAGAGTTAGGGTTTGAATAGGAGATATTTGTAATAAAATAATAATAAATCTCTTAATTACTAGTTTAGTCCCATTAACCCTTTTCAGCTCTAATTTCAGCCCAACGAAAGTTGTTCTTACCCAAATGCCCCCGTTCCAGACACAATGGGCTAGGTCCCATCAGCTTTGTCGATCATTTTCAATTTTTTTTCTTCAATTTAAAATTTAAATCATTTATTTATTTAATTCGATCGTACATTTAAATTCACCGGGGCCACATACGGACTACGAAAATTCCCAAAAAATAAATCTAGCTATGTTTTGACGATATGGTCCTAACAAAATTAATTTTGTCAAATTTGGAGACCATTTGAAAAATGTTCCTTTTAACGGTCGATTAATTCAACAGAAATTATCGAACACAGTTTAATTTACCACGCTCACATATTAAATCCAAAAATTATGGAAAGTAAATTTAGCAATAATTTGATATTCCGGATCTAAAAAAAATGATTTCATCGAAAACAGAGGTTGTTTGCATAATGGCCATTTATACGGGCAATAAATTATATTAAATTCCATAGCGACTATTCTGAATATTCAACTGGCCATAACTTTTTATTCCCGCTATGAAATTTCAATTTTTCAGATTCCTTAGAAAGATATAATTAAATAGATTTAAATATTTCTGGATTTACTAAAATCTGATTTATTTTGGATCTTGTACATTCAGTCAAAGTTTAAATTCAAATTTCCAAACTACCGTGCTATTTCTAACTCCTTTTAAAATTAAAATAAATATATTTGTTCTAACTTCGATTTAAATAAAATTCTAAATCGTTATTATTTAAAATAAATTATTTTAACTATTCAAAATTCATTAAAATAGCCAAAACAAAAAATTTAAATTGGTTCTGATTTTTCGGGTTGTTACAATCTCCCACACTTAAAAACTTTTCGTCCTCGAAAAGGAAACAATAGTAAAGTAGGAAACAAAATGGAAAACGTAAAATATTGTAAATGTACCTCAACACAAGAGTTACTCGGAGATGTTCGTTCTGCACTTGGGATAAGCCTGTTTGATGTTATCCTCAGTCTCCCATGTACAGTCTCTAGGATCCCTGCTCCACTGCACTTTGACTAAGTGGATTTTCTTGTTCCTCAGAACTCGGGTCTCTTTGCCAACAATTTTCACTGGCTCCCTCCTTATTGCTAAGCTCAAGTTAATCTCCAAATCTTGTTGTGTTGCTTCCTCCACAATCAAGTCTGGATCATGTACATGCTTCCGGAGTTGAGATACATGGAATACATCATGCACCCCTGGCAACACGTCAGGCAACTGCACCCTATAAGCGAGAGTTCCAATCCTTTTGAGAATTGGAAATGGACCAATGAATCCCGGCGCTAACTTCCCAGTCTTCCCAAAACGAATTACACCTCTCAATGGGGAAACCCTCAAGTACACATAATCACCAATAGAGAATTCTAAACCCCTTCTTTGTGAGTCTGCATGGCTCTTCTATCGGCTCTGAGCAGCTAGTAGTTGCTTGTTAATGAAATAAACTTTATCTAAAGCTTCACGAATCATGTCGGGTCCCAATACTAACTGATTGCGTGGTTCCACCTAACATGCGGGAGATCTGCATAGCCTGCCATATAATGCTTCAAATGGCGACATTTGCAAGCTTCTTGGTAACTGTTATTATAGGAGAACTCAAATAAGTGCAAGTAATCTTCCCAAGACCCGCCAAAATCAAGAATGCATGCTCGCAACAAGTCTTCTAATATACGGTTCACCCTCTAAGTCTCACCATCTGTTGAGGATGATAAGCAGTGCTCAAATTCAACTTTTTCCCTAGCTCTTCTTGGAATGCTTCCTAGAATTTACTAGCAAATATCGGATCACGATCACTAATAATGCTACAAGGAACTTCATGTAGTCTGACAATCTCTCTGAAATAAAGCTGCGCCAGACTTCGAGCTGTTCTATTAGATCGGACAGGAATAAAATGAGCGGTCTTCATGAAACGATCTACAATCACCCATATACTGTCATTGCCTTTTCTGGTTCAGGGCAAGCCATCAATGAAATCCATAGAAATTTTGTCCTACTTCCAACTTGGAACCTCTAGTGGTTGCAACAATCCTGCGAGCTTCTGTTTATCGCTTTTGACTTGTTGACAGGTGGAACATCTAGCAACATATATAGAAATGTCCCTCTTCATAGATCTCCACCAAAATGTGCGCTTGAGGTCATGATACATCTTGCTCACCCCTGGATGAATACTAAGCTTAGATTTGTGACATTCATCCATTACTTCCTTTCTGAGCTCAGGAAGGTTCGGAACACAAATTCGGCCTAACAGTCTCAGAACCCCTTTGTTGTCAATCTGGAAACTCGTGGGTTCGCCTTCCCGAAATCTCTTGCTAATTCTCTAAATAAATTCATCATTCTTCTGAAGAGCAAAGATCTTATCAATCAAGGAAGGTTTAATAATGAGATTGGTGATGATAAGATTCGCGCTGGCCGCATTCTTTATGTTGAGCGCATCGGCTACAACATTGGCTTTCCTTGGAGTTTATAAGATGTCCAGATCATAGGTCGCAAGAAATTCTAACCAACGTTGTTGCCTCAAATTCAAGTCCCTTTGGGTGAACAGATACTTCAAGGATTTATGATCGGTATATAATTTGAACTTCTCACCAAAAAGATAGTGTCGCCATATCTTTAAAGCAAATACGATGGCCATCAACTCAAGATCATGAATGGGGTATCTCTTCTCATGCGGTTTCAACTGACGGGTAGCATATGCAACTACTTTTCCTCTTTGCATTAACACCGCACCAATACCCTCAATACAAGCATCAGTATAGACTGTCAAATCTTGGTTGCCATCAATAATGGTCAACACAAGAGCAGTGGTCAACCTTAGTTTCAGCTCTTGGAAAGCTGCCTCACATTCGGGTGTCCAAATAAACTTTGTATGCTTCTTGGTAAGCTTAGTCAATGGACAAGATAACTTCGAAAAATCTTTAAAGAATTTCCAATAATAACCAGCTAATCCTAAGAAACTTTGGACTTCTGTAGGATTGTTAGGCTGCTTCCAATCTTGGATGACTGAGATCTTGCCTGGGTCTACTGAAATGCCTTTCTTTGATACAACATGACCGAGGAATTTCACTTCTTCTTGCCAGAATATGCATTTACAGAATTTTGCTTTCAACACATTCTTTCTTAGAATTTCCAAAACTTCTTTCAGTTACTTTTCATGTTAAGCAGTGGATTTATAAAAGATTAAGATATCGTCGATGAAAACCAGCACAAATTTATTCAAGACATCGTGGAATACTTATCGACAAAGTAGGCAGAAGCATTACATAAGCCAAACGAATTTACTAGCCATTCATAGAATAAGTTTGACCCTCTGAAAGTTGCCAAAGGAACATATTCTTCGGCGATGCGCAATTGATGGAAACCTGTAGCTAGGTCCATCCTAGAGAATATTTATGCTCCATTCAAGTGGTCCAACAGATCATCAATATGCGGCAACGGATACTTGTTTTCCAACGTTTACTTATTGAGGTCACGGTAGTCCACACATAGTCTGAGGGTACCGTATAACTTTGGGACAAACACCACTGCTGCACCCCAATTTGAGAAGCTATGCCTGATCAGACCCTTCCACGAAAGCTGTTTAGTTTGATTGCTCAGCTCCTCTTTTTCTTTCAGCGTCATTCTCTGAATAGGATGCACAACTGGCCTTGCATTCGAAACTAAGTCAATCCTGAAGTCGATTTCTCGGCGCGGAGGTAAGTTATCAACTTCTTCAAACACATCCGCATAATCTTTGACAATAGCGATATTCTCAATAGAAGTAGGAGTGACTTCTAGAGAAGACCAAAATTCTTTCCAATCAGTTGTGTTGAGCCGTGACATAGTATAATAATATCTCCGAGCTTCGTTTTAACTTTGATAATTCTTTCGGCACATCTAACCTCGGCCTCATGTTTTGTTAACCAGTTTAACCCAAGAATAATATAGAATTCAGAAAAATTCATCATGATCAGATTAAAAGGAAACCGGTAAAAAGAATAGGAGATGGGCACTTTGCAGAACAACCCGAGAACAAGACAGCCTCCTATCGGATTATGGACACTAATTGATTCTTTAAGATTTCTTGTTTTCAAATTTAACTTTTTAATTGTGTCACTAGAAATGAAACTTCGTGATGCACCAGTGTCAAATAATACGGTAACAAGAATATTCTTAATGGTAAGAGTACTTTCCAAGACATCGGGTTTACCAGCTCCTTCGGAAGAAGCTGGTGCAGCCGCTCCATCGTATACATGAGCTACCTCGGATTTCTTCAACAGAGGAAAATTTCTGATAAAATGCCCCGTCTTATGGTAGTTAAAGCACTCCTGAGCATTCCGAGGATTTTGACCTCGATTCTGACTGGGTCCAGACTCATTCTACTTTGGGCTTTTTGGAGCTCGGCATTCGTAGTCAAAATGTCCCATCTTCTGGTAGTTAAAGCATCTCACCTTGGCCTTCTTACTTCCTTATGGCTTGGCGGCTGAAGAGTTGCTCGCCTCTGGTTTCTTGTCAGCCTGCTTCCTCTTGTTGTTATTTTGATTCTTCTCCCGATCTTGCTATGAATTCTTGTCATTTTCTTTATATCGGCAAGCCATCTCGACCATCTCATTAAATGGAAGCTTAATGTGTGTTGTCACTCTGTTCAGATACTTCCTGGAAATGCCATTAATGAATCTCTTATTCTTCTGGAAGGGGTCCTGAATTAATTCAGGAGCATAGCGTGAAAGCGCTTCAAACTTCCGCACATACTCAAAAATAGTCTTATCTCCTTGTTGCAAGCTGGCAAACTGATCGTAAAGCCGCTCTACTTCTTAATTTCTCGTTAAAGAGCTCCTTAAATTTTGTCCAAGACATGTGGCCTCATTATTTCCAATTATGACAGTCTCCCACCAATTTTGAGCCTCATCCTTCAATAGCCACGATGCCATAAAACACTTGCGGTGGTCTTCATGTTCTAAGCCTCCAAATATCTTCTCGCAATTTTTGAGCCATGCCTGAGCTTTTGTTACCGTCTCTCAGCCTGTGAACGACACACCACATAAATTCCTAAACTTCTTGGCTACCTTATCCAGGTCAAAAGGCTGTCGGGGTGGAGGTGGTGGTGTTACATCCTCGGGAGTGGGCTGCTCCTAAGCAGTGGGGGTTTCACCCCTTCCCGGTCCTCTAGCTCCTCTTCTGCCTCGGGCACTGATCTAGTGCTCATTTTCAGTTAGTTCTGTGCCATCAAGGAAAGAGTCAGGCCAACAGAAATGAAAATTTTAAAGGAAAGGTAAAATTAAGGACATATGGAAAGATGATTGATGTAATGACTGATTAATATGTGCTATTCTGCTGTGCTCATTCTAGGACATTACCAATCCTATCTCTAATGAGCTACACGCCTTAGAATACTGCTGATTCTATCAAGACGAATTGTTTTAAATATGTCATACTCCAAAGCTAAGGTTAACCTTTAGCTCTGATACCAACTGTGATGACCCCAAACTTCTGCAGTACGAAAGCAAGAATAATCATTGGAATATAACATATTTACAATAATAGTAGATCTCAGATAATAGAATAATACATAAATCACTGCAGTGAAATAGAAAAGTCATCAACATCACAACATCAGAACATCAGAGTGGCACAGTTATAGGATAGAACTCAGTATATAAAGTCTCAGCGAATAGAAAATAAGTCCAAAACTCCATCAAGTACATCATAAATAAAGGATGTCTAAATGTCTCAAAGTAGAAATAAAAGATAAAAATGTTCTTCATCTCCTTCCATAAGCATACTCCAATCCAACATATGTCCAATATAACCTGAACTTGTCACTTGGCTACCCGTGTGAAAAAGAGGGCACCCAAGTTTGCAAAGTGAAACAAACTACGAGTCAGTCGTGGGACTGGTATGAGAAATCTTTCCTAACTTATCTAACAATATGGCTAATCACAGGATCACGCCACTAACACCGAATGGGTTTACTCCATTGGATTGCCAGGGCATAGATTAAATAAATTTTTATTCAAAACAATGCAATGCTTTTTAGAAAAATGAAATCATTATAAGACTCAAGTCCCATCACACAATGCAACGCAAACCCGAGGATAGAGTTTTACCTTATAATGATCAAACATGCTTGCTACATAAAAAATAATATTTTAATATTATTATTAGTGTCTAACCAGTTTTAAAATACTTTAAAATAAATGTATCAATCCTATATAGCATAGCTACCATATACTATGTCGCCATATATAAGTTTACAATCAAAACCGTAATGTCGTATTGGAAATTGGGTTTCCATCATGAGTCAAGGCTAGGGACGATCTCCTTACTGATTCGAGAGACTCTAGAAAATGTCTCAGGATCACACCTACGGGCAAACCTTGGATCCTCCAAGGCCGGTCCACAAATACTTTAGTGGATTAGTTATGCCTGAACCTACGTTTCCCGGTCCTATTGAACCTATCAATTGGTCACTATCGACCAATATATCCGAGGCCTCGTAATCCATCATCCACATAAGTAAAAATGTCTGGGCTTTATACCATGACACCGCTTCTAGCTAGAAAGAAACGCATGCACTTCTTGGGTCCCTTATCCCGTTTTTGACGACTACCGAGGTGTGAGGCTCGCGAAGTATCACTGTACATAAAGCTTTGCCTAAATAGGTTGTACTTTGATCATCAACCACAAGGCTCTGCTTTTCAACAAAAGCCTTGACCATTTGCATCTTGGCATGTCACATTGACAATCCACGCCATGCGATCGATAACTACCAATATATAACCTCTGAGCTCGTGCATCTCAGAGAAGGGTGTTAAGCAAGAGAATAAATTCTCCGCCACCAGCAGATATATATTAAATAGAAATCAATTTACATGGAATGAAATCCAATGTCTGACACATATCCATTTACAAGTCCGTTCTGGGTTTGAATGAAACCAGAGACACCTTATTCCTCGTCCCGTATGTCCAATACAGAAGAGAGGCGCTCGCTTATCCGAACAATCAACAAGTACGTCCGGACAACTACCACTTTAACCCTTTACTGGGAGCTACCTAATGCCAGGCATCAGTAGTCATACATTCGATGTGAAGATCGTCGGTTTTCAATCACCGTCTTCAAAATATTCGATTCAATCGTCGTATAATTATTTGAAATGAGATTGAACTCGGTCTTTTTAAATAATTCTCGCATATGTATAATTCAAAACTTTTCATATCGGTAACATTATTTTATAATGATTTATCGCTAACTTTATTTATATAAAATAGCCAAACTTAATTTAACGACGCTTCGGGTCAATAGGCAGCCCTTGCGTTGTTTTTACCCAAATTTAATTTACATGTTTCTTGAAATCTAACCGTTGGATTTTGACAAAATTTATATCATTGGAAAGATCTTCCCAAAGCGGCCTAACGGTTCCAGTTTTGGGAAAATCCGACGGTCGGATATTTCGGTATAATCATTTAAAGTTACGATTCCGAAGCGCAAACTACCTCGTGCGATTTGTTTAGTTTTAATTTATATATATATATATATATATATATATATATATATATATAGTTATATATAAATTAAATTACTCGACGATTCAACTAACGTGGTTAACACGCCGAATAAAAGAATGCTTCATTGGCCTATCATATCTACATGTTCATAATGTCAAATATACTGTATTTTATTTACATGACACTTCAGTTAGTGATAAATAAAAAGATAATTTTTATTTTTATTTCTATTTTTTTACTTTAACAAAAAAAAAGAAATATTTTATTTGTATATAGTTTTAATGTATGTTTGACAATAAAATGATTCTTTAATTAACATACAAATTCTATTGTATGTTTGACAATAAAAATGATTCTTTAATTAACATGCAAATTCTAATGTATGTTGTGACAATAAAAATGATTCTTTAATTAACATACAAATTCTAATGTATGTTTTGACAATAAAAACGATTCTTTAATTAACATGCAAATTCTAATGTATGTTTTGACAATAAAAATGATTCTTTAATTAACATGCAACTTCTAATGTATGTTTTGACAATAAAAATGATTCTATAATTAACATACAAATTCTAATGTATGTTTTGATAATAAAAACGATTCTTTAATTGACATACAAATTCTATTTCAACAAATGCATAAAAAGTGATACATTCATTTTTGTTGACAATTCTATTTCAACACAATGTTTAAAAAGCGAACACTCATTTTGTTGATAATTCTATTTCAACAAAATGATTAAAAAGTGATTTATTCATTTTGTTTAAAGTTCCATTTTAACAAAATGAACAAAAGTGATAATCTCATTTTGTTAACAATTCTATTTTAACAAAATGAACAAAAGTGATAATTTCGTTTTGTCTAAAATTCCATTTTAACAAAATGTACAAAAGTAATCTATTTTACAAAAACACTATTTTGTTATTTTGTTTTAACTCAAATTCCCTTAACAAAAAATTTAATTTTTGTTTTAACACAAATCTATTTAACAAAAATGTAAATTTTGTTTTAACTCAAATCTCCTTAACAAAAAATGTAATTTTTTTTAAACTCTTATCTAATTAATAAAAATGTAATTTTTGCTTTCAACCATCATATTTGACCAAAAGTAAATTTTTGATTTAACTATTATATTTTGACAAGGGATTTTTAGACACAAGGACAAAGTCAACCAAAAATTTATCCATAAGGACAAGAGCATAAAATTTTAGCCTCAAGGACAATCCTTAGTGTAAAGGGAGGAATTCAGGGACGCACTATAATTTCATACTTTAAACTTAACTTTGTCCTTATGGCTAATATTTTTGCCTTTTGTCCTTTTGGCTAATTTTTTTATTCATTTTGTCCTTCACAATATTTTGCTATTTTGACAAAAATGTATATTTTGTTACAACTAATCTATTTTGAAAAAATGTTCATTTTTGTTTCCAACTAATCTATTTTGAAAAATGTTCATTTTTGTTCAACTATTCTAATTTGACAAAATGTTCATTTTTGTTTTCAACTAATCTATTTTGACAAAATGTTCATTTTTGTTCAACTATTCTAATTTGACAAAATATTCATTTTTATTCAACTATTCTAATTTAACAAAAATGTATGTTTTTGTTCAACAATTATATTTTGACAAAAATGTAAATTTTGTTTCAGCTATTCAAATTTGGCAAAATGTATATTTTTGTTCAACAATTATATTTTGACAAAAATGTATATTTTGTTTCAACCATTATGTTTTGACAAAAATGTATATTTTGTTTTCAACCATTATGTTTTGAAAAAAACGTAAATTTTGATCCAATAATTATATTTTGACAAGAATGATAATTTTAATTCCACTATTCTAATTCGACAAAATGATAATTTTTTATTCAACTATTCTAATTAACAAAAATGATGATTTTTGTTTAACTCAATTCTAATTAACAAAAATGATAATTTTTTATTAACACAATTCTAATTAACAAAAATGTTAATTTTCGATTTCACTAATCTAATTAACAAAAATGATAATTTTTGTTTAACAGAATTCTAGTTAACAAAAATGTTAATTTTTGATTCAACTAATCTAATAAAGAAAATGACAATTTTTGTTTAACACAATTCTAATCAACAAAAATGTTAATTTTTGATTCAACTAATCTAATAAATAAAAATGATAATTTTTTTCAACACAATTCTAATTAACAAAATGTTAATTTTTGATTCAACTAATCTAATAAACAAAAATGATAATTTTTGTTTAAACAATTCTAGTTAACAAAAATGATCAAGTCAACGGATCTACATAACACACCAATCACAGATCAAATCACATATGATAATCAGCAGAATATTACAGCGTATATGATTAATTAATTTTAATTATATATATAAAAAAAGTAGAATTCCTCATAGTGCTTTTAATTCTGAATAATTCAGAATTGAATTTTTGTCCAAAACCTGTTCTGCTCTGAATTTGTTCTAATCAGTCCAGAAATGTAGATCTCGGACTCACGATCGCAGCGGTTCTGAAATCGTTCAATTCCAAGTTCGTATGCATTAGTTACGAATTAATTTAGGTAGATAACATTTTTAAATAAATTAATTAAATAATAAAAAGGGAATATACCCCTTTCTTCCTCAATCAGACACAAGGCCGCACCTTTTTGGTATTAGCTCCAAACCGGGTTAAGTTTTTTCACGCAACATAATACACCGAAGAACGATCGGGCAACACCACGCAGAGGGGCTTCGAGGCACGCGTCAAGGGGTGGAGTCGCGGTTGGGTGCGGCGGCGCCTAGCAGTCACGTCGGCGGCGCGAACGTGCCCACTTCGGGGTGCTAGTGCTCCTTCAATTCGCGACGACAGGTCACAAGATCCGTATGGATGTGAAGCTTGTGAAATTCCCTTCAATAAAGTCAAAAGAAGGAGGAAGTTTTATTGTATGGATTGAAAGAAATTAGTGGAGGAAGAAGAGAGTGTTTCTGGCCATTGAAAGGGGGGCAGTGACTGTAGAATAAGGGTTAGGGTTTGAATAGAAGATATTTATAATAAAATAATAATAAATCTCTTATAAACCAAATGAAATTTAAAAATTAAAATATTAATAAAATATTCACTTATAAATCAAAATCTTAATCCATTCTCCCTATTTTGTTATCATCAAAAGGATACAGAAATTAAAATAGTGATGAAAAATTGACTAGAAATATAAATCAGCTTAAGAAAGAGAATGTTTATCATAAATATCAATCAAACAAAAATCATAATATTATAAGAACGAGAAGCAACTTTCACATTGTAGAATGATGGATTTACGATGAATTTTATAAAATGGAGAGAGTTAAAAAAACATATGATTTTCAATTATTTTCAAATAGAATTTTCTTTTTAAAAAATTGAGTACAAACCAGTGGCAGATTTGGACTACAATTATATATTCAAATTAAGTGACGCAATAAAATGATCTAAAATCCCAATAGTTATCAATCAACAAATCATAATATATCATAAAATATTAACACTTTTCAAAAATTAGAAAACGGATTGATAGGTTGATTTTTAGACACCAACGAGAATTTCATATATATATATATATATATATATTTTCTTTTATTTTTATTTTCATTTAAGAGCACACTGGCCACACATAACCAGATCTTGGATTTTTAAATGAGGTCAGCTGCAACTTAAATTATAAGTAATCTCTTAACCATGCATGACCAGATATTGGATTTTTAAATGAGGTTAGAGAAACACTTATGTATATTATAAATTTATCGTTTTCCCTTTAAAAAAACTCCTCGGTATATAAGACCAAAATGGATGATAGACATGTGGTAGGTATAAAAATGATTGTAAATTATTTTTCTAAATTAATCATATTATGAAATATACTCAACTATACCAGAATTTTTGAAAATTTTCAATTATCTCTTTTTCTGGAAAATGATACACACACATTCCCATCACAAATTTTGATACATTATGTTCATTAAGATGATTTCATAAAAAAATATTAAACTCTCCACATTAATATAATATAATGATGGATGACAGAAGGATAAGAGTAAAAGAAGATGTTCATGAAATAAGCGCCAATCCGAAGATATTATAAAAATTATTCAAACATCATGAGAGTTTAAATAGAATCTCCTCTTGTTGTGAAATATACAGTGGTCACAACTCATTACAATTTCAAAAATCTGTAATGACCCGTATTCTACACATCATAGGATTGTAGAATATTTATTTCTTTCCCATGTGAAGTCGTATGGTCATGTAACTTTGGGAAACATCCATTAGACTCATTTCCCCATGCTTATGATTTTTGTCGATTTTTAAATGACCATTTTGCCCCTATTTGATACTGTTTTGGCCATAACTTTTGATTGGAAAGGAATTTTGACCTGAAACCACTTCCATTGGATTCGTTTGGTGGTTTACCTTTCCGTAGAGTGGTCATAATAGCCAAACGGACTTACCGTTTGGGAGATATGGCTGAAACAAAGTTTGGAGGTTGAAAAACTGCTTAACCGGGCCAAATCGGGTGATTAGTGAGTAGGCCCATAATCCATTTCGGGATTAGGGTTATGGGAAGGCTAAAATGAGATAGAGGATCATTCCATTTCAGTTTTCTAGCCTCCACTTATCACCAAGGATCCATAAAAATGGCCTCCAACCTCTAAATCACCTCCAAATCATCTTTTGGTCAAGGATTAAGCTTAGCAACCCCTAATCAAGGAAGATCTACACCAAATCAACATTGGAGCTGCTGTTTGGCATTGAGATTCACATCAAATCAGAGCTTTATTTCATATCTTAGTTTATTTTGTGGCTAAGGTGAGTGATTTGCATAGTTTTACACTAATTATGGCTAGTTAAGGGTAATTAGTGTTAATTAGCGAATTTAAGCATGATAAAATTCGGGAGAAATGTTCATAAATTCTTAAATGATGTTTTAGACCTCTGATATGAATTTGGGTTAATTTGGTTAAGTTTTGTTAATCCTATCATTAGTTTCACCTAAACATGCTTAAGGGGAAATATGGGGCTTTGGGTATGTTTGATCCATTCTAACCTATCATATTGATGTTTTGGTGTTTGTGGTTGATTATGTATGTTGCTATGACTGTATGAAATGCTTTATGATTGGTTTCAATAGTTAGAATGGTCGAAAACGTCGTCGAATGGCTTAAACACTAGCTGGAACAGTTTCAGAAAACAGTGCAGGGTTCGGATCGAATATGGGGCTCGGATCGGATATGTTGAACTGAGCAAGGAATCTGATCGGATCGGAACCCAACACTTGGGAAAAGTGGCAAAAAGGAAGGCCACGCTAGCTGAACTGGGATCGGATCGGATTAGGGAGTAGGGATCGGAGCGGATAGAGGAGGATGGATCGGATCGACGCACGTAGAGGATGACGAGACGGATCGGAGCGGAAGCATGAACTGGAGGAGGAGAAACGCCCGACCCGAACCGAGGAGAAACACCCGACCCGAACCGCACCAGAGGAATACCCGACCCGAACCGCACCAGAAGGAGACTCGACCCGAACAAATGGAGAATACCCAACCCGAACCGATGGCTTGAGAAGGAACCCGACCCGACCCAGTATTGACCAATAACCCGAGATGCAAAGGTAGTCCGATATGGGAAGTTAGAGCTTAGGATCCAGTTGGGAACCAATGAGTTCACTTCATGGTTGGGCTTTGCTGCGGGACGTATGCTAAGGAGTTGTCGATATTCATAACTTCGATTCACCACTAAAAATGAATGATGGCTACTTATCAGTGCAGTAGGGTCATTATGACCTGAGGGGCAAGGTGATGGTAGCAAGACTACGTTATCAGTGCAGTAGGGTCATTATGACCCGAGGGGCAAGGTGATGCGTAGTAAGACTATGAGCCAGCGCAGATGGGGTGAACAACTCCATGGGGAAAGTGGACATAGTAAGGATTGGTAGGGCTATGAGCCAGCGCAGATGGGGTGAATAACTCCATGGGGCAAGTGGACATAGCGAGGAATTAGTGGCTACGTTATCAGTGCAGTGAAGTCATTTATGACTTCATGGGGCAGAGTGATCGTAGCAAGGTATGTTGGGTGATCGAAGTGGTGAATATCGTATGCTTTATGCATTGAGTGAGAGATGTGAGGATGGATGCTATGCTTGATTGTTTGCCATCATTATGACATGCACACCTCCCCCACCTCCGTATCTTTGCACTGTTTGATATGGTACCTTAGAGTGTTGTACAGTATGTAGTGCTAACTCTTTGGTTGCAGGTCCAGGTTCAGGTATGTTTTAGTCTACCTGTTATTGTTCACTTTAGATGCTTATCGCTCATACCAGGCTTTATGTCTGACCTAGAGTTTTATGTCTCCTCTTATTACTCAGGGTGCTCACACGAGCAGACTAGAGACAGGTTAGCTGGTGATGCACGAGTAGCTGATTCGGAGGCGGGCAGGAGGCTTCCACGTATGATATATATATATACACATTCTCCGTGTGTCGTTGGTGGTCGCTACTTGGGCATTAGTAGTGTACCTCCTTTATCTTACTTTTGCTTTGAGACAGTTTGAAAGTTGTAATAAGCTGTATTCTGAATTTCCGCTGCTATGATGTTTAGTTCTGATTTTCAGCTTATGCACTGTCTCTCCTGTTTTATGTCAAGTATGTTATTATTATATTTTGTTCTATGCGCTGTGAGACATTCTACAGGTTCTTTGTATGTTCAATTCCTTCTTCCTTTTCCCTCTCACGACCCGTTCCGTGCTAACTGGACATGTGTACAGCG
This sequence comes from Allium sativum, assembly GCA_030737875.1. Taxonomy (NCBI): domain Eukaryota; kingdom Viridiplantae; phylum Streptophyta; class Magnoliopsida; order Asparagales; family Amaryllidaceae; genus Allium; species Allium sativum. The sequence goes on from CM060909.1 coordinate 1,029,047,146, forward strand.
CACTTTTGGAGTAAATGTCAGTTGGTGCGGGGCGGGCCGTCACAAAATCTGATGATAATTTTGATATATTCTAAATACATATCAATATGGTTATTGATTTCATTTTCTGAATAAATAATCAATAAATGATTTCAAAATTGAAAATCAATTACAAGAGGGATTCAGAATGATCTATACAAGATGAGAAAAATAAATAAATCAAATGAATATAAAAACACTTCTAGAATTGATATCACTTGGAGTTCCTAATCACCCATAGTGGCATACCAATAAATTTCAAACAAAAATATCCAATTACCAAGTCCAAGCAGTCAAATCTAACAATTCAGTTCCATTTATCAGAGTGCTAGAATAAATAGATGATACCAAAACAAGCAGTTGTCTAAAAACATTTACAAATCAATTCCTTCTATCAGAGCAGCACAACAATCAATTTCAAAGTTGATTTGTCTAGAGAATTTTTAACAATTATTTCTAACAAGAACAAAAGACGATTCATGATCCAAGATCAAAAATACACTTTACTTGAAATCACTTGAAGGAATGTGTAAATCTCCAAATTCAATGGATCGATCACACCAGAATATAAATTTCAAATCGAAGTTGTGTGTGAGAAGTCAGTGTTGTTTAAGAGGTTCTTGGAACTCAAGCAGAACGGAAGGGCAGTTTCTGATTATATTGCTGTGTTCGACACTTTGTCGAAGTATGGACTGTCTCTTATCGATACTCCTGAGAAGAAGAATGAGAAGTTCATTACTGGTTTGGATGGGTACTTGGGGGAAGGGCTTATCAACCACATCGATAAGACTTTTGAATTGATCGTGGGGAAAGCTTTGAGATCAGAGAGTCTTTACCCTAATTCAAAGACTGAGGCTGCATCTGCAGAAGGGCCGAAGCCGCAAGCAGGCGGTGGAGGCAAGAATAACTCTCAGAATAAGAGGAAGCAAGACCAATCTAAAGGTGGCCAGAAAAAGAGCAAGAAGGATGTTGAGTGCTTCAGCTGTGGAAAGAAAGGCCATTATGCTAAAGAATGTCGGGCCAAGCCAGCGGAAAGGAAGTGCTACAACTGTGGTCAAGTGGGACATCATAAGGATAAGTGTCCGCAACCTCTTAAGGTGAAGCAGATTGTGAAAGCATATGCTATTGATGCTGTTCCTTCTTCGTCGAATGCCCCAACTGCGGCGGAGAAAGGAAAGAATGTTGTTATTCAAGGTATGCTTTCTATTTATGATGTACCAGTTCGAGTTTTGTTTGATACTGGGGCTTCCCGTTCCTTCATATCTAGTGACCTGGTAGATAGGTTGGGACTGGAACCCGAGATAGTCGTTAGACCATTGGTTGTGACGAACCCGATTGGTGGTTCGACTAGCCTTAGTATGATTTGCAGGAATTTGGTCTTATCGAGTCATGGATGTATGTTTGTATGTGATTGCTTTGTTTTGGGCTTTACTGGGTATGGCATTATATTGGGAGTCGATTGGCTCCAAAGATACGGGGTGGTGGTAGACTGTGAGGGCTTTTTGGTGACAGTGAGGGCGGATGATGGGCGGAGGGTAGTGTTTGGTAGCCTACCTAGTGATGGGGTTATGGCTAGTTTTGTAAATTCCCTCGACATCCCGCAGGATGAGTTGTCAGATGTGCCCGTGGTTGGCCAGTATCCGGACGTCTTCGAGGAGGTGACCGGGCTTCCACCACACCGAGAGATTGAGTTCCGTATTGATTTAGTGAAAGATGCCAGACCTATAGTGATGCCACTTCGTCGTATGGCACCAAAGGAGCAGCGAGAGCTCGGGGTGCAAGTCAGCAATCTTTTGAAGAAGGGATTTATTAGAAGGAGTGTCTCCGAGTGGGGAGCACCAGTTGTGTTTGCCACTAAGGCAGATGGTTCCCTTCGTTTGTGTGTGGACTATCGCGAGTTGAATAAGGTGATGAGGAAGAATAAGTATCCTCTACCACGGATAGATGATTTGTTTGATCAGCTGGAAGGAGCTAGAGTGTTCTCCTAGTTGGACCTCGCGACAGGATTTCATCAGCTACGAGTAGCGGATGAGAGTGTTCCGAAAACGGCATTTAGGACGCCATCAGGATTCTATGAGTGGTTGGTCATGCCGTTTGGATTGACCAATGCACCAGCCTATTTTGTGGATCTTATGAATCGAGTATTCAGAGATCAGTTGAATAAGTTTGTTCTTGTGTTCATGGATGATATCCTTGTTTATTCAAGGACAGAGGAGGAACACAAGGGACACTTGAGGATAGTGATGGAGGTGTTGAAGAAACACCAATTGAAAGCGAAATTCTCTAAGTGTCATTTTTGGAGAAGGGAAGTGAGATTCTTGGGTCATGTTGTTTCAGAGAGTGGTATTGCCGTGGACCCTGCGAAGGTGGGTACGGTACAGGATTGACCTACGCCCAAGAATGCAACGGATGTAAGAAGTTTCTTGGGATTAGCTGGATATTATCGTAAGTTTATCCAGGACTTCTCCAAGATTGCAGCACCGTTGACTCAGTTGACTAAGAAGAATCAGTCCTTCGTCTGGGACGGAGTGTGTGAGGATGCCTTCAAGAGTCTAAAAGAGAGGTTGACGCGTGCGCCAGTATTAGTCATTCCTAAAGGGAATGAAGAGATGACGGTATACACAGATGCTTGTGGTACCGGACTGGGTGCAGTATTGATGCAAGGAGGTAAGGTTGTAGCTTATGCTAGTCGACAGCTAAAGCCGCATGAGGAGAAGTATCCTACCCATGATTTGGAATTAGCAGCAATTGTGTTTGCGCTGAAGATGTGGAGACACTATCTCTTGGGAGAAAGATTTGAGTTGTTTACCGATCATAAATCGTTAAAGTATCTCTTCTCTCAGAAAGATCTGAATCTCCGTCAGCAGAGATGGTTAGAGTTCTTGGCTTCATATGATTTTGATATCGCATATACACCTGGGAAGGGTAATGCGGTAGCCGATGCCTTGAGTAGGAGACATGCCAGCTTAGGGGCAATGTTTCTTGAGTGGAAGAAACTGGAGTATATCGCGGGGTTTGATTTCAGACCAAAGTGCGAATTGGATCCAGTCATGCTAGCTAGTTTGACGATCAGACCCACTTAGATAGAGCGGATTTGTTCCAGCCAGAGGGACGATCCTAACCTATTGGAAATCATCTCCAAGTTAGAGATGGGTATCGATGAGGAGATGAATGTGTATGGGCTTGATCGAGATGGATGGCTACGAAAGAATGGAAGACTAGTTGTGCCCAACGTGAATGGTTTGAGGGATGAAGTGCTTAGGGAATGTCATCACTCAAAACTGACTATACATCCCGGTGGTAATAAGATGTACTGAGACATGAGACAGACTTACTACTGGGAAGGGATGAAAAGAGACGTTGGGAAGTTTATATCCAAATGCATGAATTGCCAGCTAGTTAAAGCCGAGCAAAAGAAGCCTAGTGGATTGTTGCAACCATTAGAAATTCCTGAATGGAAATGGGAGCAAGTCTTGATGGATTTCATCGATGGTTTACCAAGGACTAGATCGGGATATGATAGCATTTGGGTAATTGTGGATCGATTGACTAAGAGCGCAAGATTTATACCATTCAAATCGACCAGGACGGCAGCCAAGTTGGCAGAATTGTATATGAAGAGGGTAGTGAGATTTCATGGAGTACCCAAAAGCATTGTGAGTGACCGAGACCCGTTGTTCACTAGTGGGTTTTGGAAGAGCTTACAAGAGGCTCTAGGGTCAGGATTACATCTCAGTACCGCATATCATCCTCAGACCGATGGTCAGACGGAGAGGGTGAATCGTATATTGGAAGATCTCTTGAGAGCTTGTATATTGGATTTTGGTGGATCATGGGATGACCATTTTCATCTAGTAGAGTTTGCATATAATAATAGCTACCAATACAGTATCGGTATGGCTCCATATGAAGCTTTGTACGGAAGACCGTGCAACTCACCATCATGTTGGATAGAGACTGGCGAGAAGTTTGTGCTTGGACCAGATGTGGTGGGGAAACTTCAGATAAGATTAAGGTCATTCAACAATGAATGAAAGCTGCTCAAGATAGGCAGAAGAGTTATGCCGATAAGAGGAGAAGAGACTTGAAATTCTCCGTTGGTGACTTGGTGTTCGTCAAGATCTCTCCGTTAAAGAGCGTGATTCGATTTGGCAGGAGAGGCAAGTTGGCACCAAGATTTGTTGGACCATTCCCTGTTCTTGAACTAGTCGGGAATTTGGCATATAGAGTTGGCTTACCAGAGAGAATGGCGGGAGTTCACAGTGTGTTTCATGTTTCCCAACTAAGGAAGTTCGTTCACGACTCAAATATGACTATTTCACCTGATCAGTTAGAGGACTTCGAAGTAGAACCCGAGGCGGTTGGGAACCGCAAGCCGATTCGTATTGTGGGGCACGATACGAAGCAACTTCGAAGGAAGGCGGTGAAGCTAGTCAAGGTTCAGTGGGGCGAGGACGAGAATGATTGTACTTGGGAGACAGAGGAGGGTATTAGGAAGGCATATCCAGAACTCTTTACTTGGTAAGATTTACTTTACGATTTAGTTATTCCGCATGCTAGGATAGACTTATTTTGCATGTTTGATTGTTGTTTTATGGTTGATAGGCATGCGGGACCTTTGTGTATGTTTTGATTAGGGAATTTCGGGGGCAAAATTTCTTAAGGGGGGGAGAGTGTAATGACCCGTATTCTACACATCATAGGATTGTAGAATATTTATTTCTTTCCCATGTGAAGTCGTATGGTCATGTAACTTTGGGAAACATCCATTAGACTCATTTCCCCATGCTTATGATTTTTGTCGATTTTTAAATGGCCATTTTGCCCCTAGTTGGTACTGTTTTGGCCATAACTTTTGATTGGAAAGGAATTTTGACCTGAAACCACTTCCATTGGATTTGTTTGGTGGTTTACCTTTCCGTAGAGTGGTCATAATAGCCAAACGGACTTACCGTTTGGGAGATATGGCTGAAACAAAGTTTGGAGGTTGAAAAACTGCTTAACCGGGCCAAATCGGGTGATTAGTGAGTAGGCCCATAACCCATTTCGGGATTAAGGTTATGGGAAGGCTGAAATGAGATAGAGGATCATTCCATTTCAGTTTTCTAGCCTCCACTTATCACCAAGGATCCCTAAAAATGGCCTCCAACCTCTAAATCACCTCCAAATCATCTTTTGGTCAAGGATTAAGCTTAGCAACCCCTAATCAAGGAAGATCTACACCAAATCAACATTGGAGCTGCTGTTTGGCATTGAGATTCACATCAAATCAGAGCTTTATTTCATATCTTAGTTTATTTTGTGGCTAAGGTGAGTGATTTGCATAGTTTTACACTAATTATGGCTAGTTAAGGGTAATTAGTGTTAATTAGCGAATTTAAGCATGATAAAATTCGGGAGAAATGTTCATAAATTCTTAAATGATGTTTTAGACCTCTGATATGAATTTGGGTTAATTTGGTTAAGTTTTGTTAATCCTATCATTAGTTTCACCTAAACATGCTTAAGGGGAAATATGGGGTTTTGGGTATGTTTGATCCATTCTAACCTATCATATTGATGTTTTGGTGTTTGTGGTTGATTATGTATGTTGCTATGACTGTATGAAATGCTTTATGATTGGTTTCAATAGTTAGAATGGTCGAAAACGTTGTCGAATGGCGTAAACACTAGCTGGAACAGTTTCAGAAAACAGTGCAGGGTTCGGATCGGATCGAATATGGGGCTCGGATCGGATATGTTGAACTGAGCAAGGAATCTGATCGGATCGGAACCCAACACTTGGGAAAAGTGGCAAAAAGTAAGGCCACGCTAGCTGAACTGGGATCGGATCGGATTAGGGAGTAGGGATCGGAGCGGATAGAGGAGGATGGATCGGATCGACGCACGTAGAGGATGACGAGACGGATCGGAGCGGAAGCATGAACTGGAGGAGGAGAAACGCCCGACCCGAACCGAGGAGAAACACCCGACCCGAACCGCACCAGAGGAATACCCGACCCGAACCGCACCAGAAGGAGACTCGACCCGAACAAATGGAGAATACCCGACCCGAACCGATGGCTTGAGAAGGAACCCGACCCGACCCAGTATTGACCAATAACCCGAGATGCAAAGGTAGTCCGATATGGGAAGTTAGAGCTTAGGATCTAGTTGGGAACCAATGAGTTCACTTCATGGTTGGGCTTTGCTGCGGGACGTATGCTAAGGAGTTGTCGATATTCATAACTTCGATTCACCACTAAAAATGAATGATGGCTACTTATCAGTGCAGTAGGGTCATTATGACCTGAGGGGCAAGGTGATGGTAGCAAGACTACGTTATCAGTGCAGTAGGGTCATTATGACCCGAGGGGCAAGGTGATGCGTAGTAAGACTATGAGCCAGCGCAGATGGGGTGAACAACTCCATGGGGAAAGTGGACATAGTAAGGATTGGTAGGGCTATGAGCCAGCGCAGATGGGGTGAATAACTCCATGGGGCAAGTGGACATAGCGAGGAATTAGTGGCTACGTTATCAGTGCAGTGAAGTCATTTATGACTTCATGGGGCAGAGTGATCGTAGCAAGGTATGTTGGGTGATCGAAGTGGTGAATATCGTATGCTTTATGCACTGAGTGAGAGATGTGAGGATGGATGCTATGCTTGATTGTTTGCCATCATTATGACATGCACACCTCCCCCACCTCCGTATCTTTACACTGTTTGATATGGTACCTTAGAGTGTTGTACAGTATGTAGTGCTAACTCTTTGGTTGCAGGTCCAGGTTCAGGTATGTTTTAGTCTACCTGTTATTGTTCACTTTAGATGCTTATCGCTCATACCAGGCTTTATGTCTGACCTAGAGTTTTATGTCTCCTCTTATTACTCAGGGTGCTCACACGAGCAGACTAGAGACAGGTTAGCTGGTGATGCGCGAGTAGCTGATTCGGAGGCGGGCAGGAGGCTTCCACGTATGATATATATATACACATTCTCCGTGTGTCGTTGGTGGTCGCTACTTGGGCATTAGTAGTGTACCTCCTTTATCTTACTTTTGCTTTGAGACAGTTTGAAAGTTGTAATAAGCTGTATTCTGAATTTCCGCTGCTATGATGTTTAGTTCTGATTTTCAGCTTATGCACTGTCTCTCCTGTTTTATGTCAAGTATGTTATTATTATATTTTGTTCTATGCGCTGTGAGACATTCTACAGGTTCTTTGTATGTTCAATTCCTTCTTCCTTTTCCCTCTCACGACCCGTTCCGTGCTAACTGGACATGTGTACAGCGCACTTTTGGAGTAAATGTCAGTTGGTGCGGGGCGGGCCGTCACAAAATCTGATGATAATTTTGATATATTCTAAATACATATCAATATGGTTATTGATTTCATTTTCTGAATAAATAATCAATAAATGATTTCAAAATTGAAAATCAATTACAAGAGGGATTCAGAATGATCTATACAAGATGAGAAAAATAAATAAATCAAATGAATATAAAAACACTTCTAGAATTGATATCACTTGGAGTTCCTAATCACCCATAATGGCATACCAATAAATTTCAAACAAAAATATCCAATTACCAAGTCCAAGCAGTCAAATCTAACAATTCAGTTCCATTTATCAGAGTGCTAGAATAAATAGATGATACCAAAACAAGCAGTTGTCTAAAAACATTTACAAATCAATTCCTTCTATCAGAGCAGCACAACAATCAATTTCAAAGTTGATTTGTCTAGAGAATTTTTAACAATTATTTCTAACAAGAACAAAAGACGATTCATGATCCAAGATCAAAAATACACTTTACTTGAAATCACTTGAAGGAATGTGTAAATCTCCAAATTCAATGGATCGATCACACCAGAATATAAATTTCAAATCGAAGTTGTGTGTGAGATTCAATAAATCAACAATTTCAAACAATCGGATATTCAAGCCAAATGATCATGAAATAAAAGTGAGTTTCAAGATGTAACACAATGATTGATTCAAAAAGACTTTCAATTCACAATAATCAATCCAAATGTTTTTCAGTTCTGAAATATCCAAGCTAATCCAAAAACCAATGAAATTATCACAACTAAAAAATAATAGTGTGCTATAATGAGTATAATTTCTTAAGTCTTTCCAAAACTCAAAACAGCAGAGATGTGTGAGATTTCATTAGTATTTCGGATCTTCAAAGATTTAGAATTTAAAATAATAGCGTTCAAGATATGATAAGAATGCTTCAGCACTGTTAAAAATTCAGAAATTAAAAAACAAACTTCAAAATAATTGCAGAAATTTACAATTTTGAATTCAAGATCTGGAAATTATCAAAACATAGAGTTTTATATAAATGAAACGAAATTCTAGAAAAATAAGAATTCTGCAATTTGAAGTTAAGAAGCACAACAAGAAAAATATGTGGTAGTGACAAATCAAAACAGCATAAACAAAATGAGAATAAAAGAAGGAGTAGGAGGAATAAAAAAACATAATATATAAAAAAAAAGAATAAAAACAAAAAACTTGAGTCTAGAGATCAAACCTGAATTTTAGTAGATGATGTTGCTCCTCTAACATATATCAAATAGCTTCAGTTCAGTTATGGAACAAACTTAATTCTTCTAAAAGGTCGTTCCTCAGCCAGCCTCTGGTACTTAAGTGTTTAGAGGGTCGAGTGGTATACCAAAATTTGTAAAACCACTCTGAACTGTGTTCATGACTTTAGATAACCAAGCTTGTTTGTATAACAATCCATCAGAATTTATCAAAGTACCTTACGGGACCGAAATCTGTTTAAATTTGACTAAACTGGTTTTATTTCCTTTTGGGATCCAAGATTGTTTAAATGGTCTATTACCAAACAAATTCTCATTTCGTTTATGATTCAATCCTTTGAAATTATCAATTCGATTCTTTTCAAAGCAATTTGAAGGATCATTAAATTCATTTGAATTCTATTTTTCAAACTCATTAATTTTTCCTAAACCGAGTCCATTTCTATCACCAAAAGAAAATTGATTTTTGAAAAACATATTCAAATATTTTTCTCTAGCTGAAAAATGCTTTAAACTCAATTCGAGATCATTGATTTTGGATTTGAGATCGCCATTTTCTTTCATCAGATATGAACAATGATTAATGCTGCTCTTTCTCCTTTCAGCATCATTTTGTTTCAAAAGCAAGTTTTCGTTTTCAAGCAATTTGATTTTGGTTTTGGATTCGGAGATCTCAGATTCAAATCATTTTTGTTTTTCAGACTCAAGTTTTTCAAATTTCTTGAATTTCTCTATTTCACTTTCTAGCTCTTTCAAAATCAAATCAGTTTTCAATAAACTTTCATTTTCAATAATTTCATGTTTGTTATTTTTGATAGCCTTAAAAACATTAAATTCCTTTTGCAAAAAATTGTTTGTACTTTTTAGCTCAATCTTTTTGTCTTTTAAAATCAGAATTTCCTCTCCAAGCTTTTGAATATTTTTATTGAGACAAACGAGATCAGTTTTCAATTTTAAACAGTTTTTACAATCAGAATTTTCAAATTTCCTGACATTTTTAAGTTTTGATTCCAAAGTATTATTTTTGATGATCAACTCTAGTTGTTCAGATTTCAGAGTTTTGTGTTTCCATTGGAGTTTATCAATAGATTTAGCTAAATCAGTACACATGTAAACTAAATCTTCATAAGAGAAATTTCCTGTCTCATCGTTTATTGAGTCTCCATTATCTGATCTATCTAAATTTTCATTTATTTCTCCTTCCAAGCATAGATCTGAACCTAAGTTGGCATTTTGGGGTTTTGAGCGGCTATCTTCTTTTCGTCTACTGAGAGTACTCCATATTTACTGTGGATTAAAGCAATGGGAGACAAGTTATATTGGTCATCATCAAAATATGAATATACAATATGTGTAGCATGAAAATTAAATCCAATGTCATTCCTATCTACCATATTATACCCATTAGTAATAATATCCCAACATTTAATATTAACAGATTTTAAATAGGATTCCGTTTCTGATTTCCAATTTAAAAAATCTGTACCATTAAAAATAGTTGGAATACGACTAGACTGACCCTCACTGGATTGACAACTAGAAACCATGACTCTAGAGTTAAAGAAAAAACCTCGCTCTAATACTACTTGTTGGATCTAGATTAACCCTAGAGGGGGTGAATAGGGTTTGTTGAGTTTTACAAGATATTAAAAGTTATCACACCACAAATTTCAATAGGGAATATAAATGCAAAAATAAAATGACATAGATTTTACCCATCTTCAGCAAACCCTGCCTACTGCTGCATTTCCACGATTTCTACTAGGTAATAAAATAGATCCCACTTACAAAATCCTATAAACTTGCAAATCCTGCTCTTATTCTAATCCTATGCTCAAAACCCTAGTCTGATCTTTATCCTAAGATCATATTTTCCGTGAATTATAAAGGATTAATTATCAAGAATAATACGAAGTTTAACATGTCTTCCCATAATAATCCTAAGTCTGGATTATTTCTGAATAATCTGGAGTTTGGGGGTTGTCTTCCCATATTGATCCTGATGACCAAATGACGTGTTATTTTGGGATAAATATGGGAAGACACCCCAAACTTCGGATTAATATGGGAAGACATTAAGTAAATGGGACTAATATGGGAAGACACCCCCCAAACTATAGATTATTCAGAAATAATCCAAACTTGGGATTATTATGGTATGACACGTTAAACTTCGGATTATTCTTGATAATTAATCCAATTATAAACCCATAACCTGTAAACCCTAACTATAAATCCTATAACTAGTAAACCCCTAGTTTTACAAAGAAAACTAGAAAACCCCTAGTTTTACAAACAAACTAGAAAACCCCTTATTTTACATAAAAACTAGAAAACCATTGAGACGGTTACAAAAGAAAAAAAACAATACAATATAAAAGAAAAGAAAACCCTAGTTTATAAACTAAGCGAAATATTGGTCAGCCCTTATATTTTTGCTTAAAACCTTGGCTCCTCTTTTATACTTCAATGTTGGTCGATCAAAAATAATTAGGGTTTCCCCCCAAATCAAATCACGATTTCAAAAATAATTGATTTAGAAATTTTCTCTAAAGCTTCAAATGTATGATGCTTGGCTTGTCGGTCTAATTAGGTTGCTTGTGATCGGAAAAAAAAATATGAGTAATTCAAATTGATTTTTTTTTTCTTCTGCTCTTTGATTCCGTTACTATTGTTTTCGATGATTTGCCTACGATGAATCGATTATTATATATATGGTTATACGAACCCTAAAGACATTCTCTGATTTCACGGATGACTTGGTTTGATTGCTTGCGTGATTTGTAATGTCCCGTATTTTTGGCGGTCAAATATTTAATTTAATTTATTATTTTAAATATTTATTTGGAGTTTTAAATGATTTAAAATATATAATTCATTTATAAAACGAACTTTAAACATTAAATTTATATATAATATAAAACGAGCTCGAAATGGCGCGGCAGTTCGTATTATTGAGTTTCGAACTTCGATTGAATATACAAAATCCATTTTAAGTCGGAATTCTGTGAAACAAGAAACGTTTTGATCTAGTTGATAATAATTTTCATATGAAAGAGAAAAATCCATATTTCGTGTTATAGATTGTTAGTTATGTCCAATTAAAATTTTAAAATAGTCGTTATGGAAATCTTTATTAAAATATAACGTTTATTTAATATATTTAAAACGGTTTTAATATAATTCAGATACCGTATAACTCAAAATTGACGATATTGAGTTGTGTAAATTATATATAGAGTTATATAAATAGTATGTTTGGATATATATGATAAAAATAATTTATTATGAATTATTTGAATTAATTTGGAATTTAAATGATATTTTATTCGATATTATTTAAGCGTTAAAAATAGCCATCTTTGCAAACGGTCTCAGTTTTCGATGAAATTAGTTTCATTGGAACCGTATCGTTAAATTATTGTAAGAAAATCAAACTTCGTGGCAAACCGATATCATATGTGACTTCGGTGGCTAAAAACATCTCTGTTTCTATTTAATTGTTTAGACTATTTAGACAGGGGTAACTTTTAATGAATAAACGACTGGTCAAACTAACTCCAAATTTAGTGAAACAAGATTCATTGGATCCGTTAGAAAGAGGTCTAGTAAAATGTCAAGGCCATATATTTATTGGATTTTTTCTGTAATTATAGGAATTTTAAAAGCTTGCTTTTTCATCGATAATTATAAAGGACTTTTCACAAACGACCTCGGAATTCGACGAAACCTCTCCAAATCGGGTCCATAATATATTTTTTATGCTAGGATTACCTTATTTTGTCAAAAAAAAAGACCGTATAAGCTTTTTTTAGGTTGTTACTTCGTCGCGAAGTTTGGTTGAATTAATAAATAATATTTTCTATCTCATTTCCTATATAAAAGGGGTTGAAACCCTAAAATTTCAGTGATCCTTTTCTGCGTAGTCAAAGGGTTTGTAGCCGCCACTTTCTAAAATCAAGGGCTGTAAACGTTCACGTTCTTCCTCCACATTCATTCGATCTGCTCAATATTATTGAAGCTTCCCAACTACGAAAACATCAGTCTGTTCGAGCTCAACAGAGTGGTAGGCGGCGATCTCCTCTGATTAATCACGGTGGACCAAATCACGGTTGGAAGCAGCATGTTCTTTGAGGATTTGATGACAGGCGAAAGAAATGGGGACGATGGGACACTTGGGGATCGACGCCAAGGCTGAAGCGCGTCTGGTGGTGATGTTAGATCAACCGCCGGTCATCGGGAGGAGGCGCGGCTATTGGAGTTTGGGGTCGAAGTCGCGTTTTGCTGTGTGGTTTTGGATGAATCAGGCCGACTGACGTTGTGATCATGGGGTATTAAAAGGGACGTGCATGAAAACATATAAGAAGTGGAGCATCCTGGAACGCCTTTTGCATAAGCAAACGAAGTGGACAAAGGAAGAAGATACGGTCTGTTGACAGTGATTCAAGGTGCTGAACAAAAGCTAAGTGAGCCAGAAGTTAAAAGCAACTTGTAAAGCAGTATGGGCAAGATCTGGACGTAAGGGAGAAACAACAATATCAAAACAGTAACTTTAAAGTAATTAATATATTAAGCATAGGTTAGTAATTAATTATTAGGAGACAAGTAAGAATTTAAGTAATTTAATTTAAACCATGTTATATACCGTAAGTATTACCTACACGGAGCGAACAAAAGTGTCCAGCCCGTGTTAATTTACACTTTATTAATTTATTTAAAATATGGTTAAGGAAATTAGTTATTTAATTAATATAACTTAAGATTTATTTAGTGATAAAGGAGAATTAGCGGTAGCCGGGCTGAATTCTGTTTTAGCAAAGTGATTTTGATGGCCTTGTTATATAAAGAAAAGTAATTAGTTTATATTAAAATTTAATTAAGAAATTGTTTAATTTAATTTAATTTTTTTCAAAACTAAAACTCGTATAACTTTTTATTAGGTCAACGAAATGGAACAAAACAAGTTACATTGAAATCATGATAAGGAGATCTACATTCTGGAACTGTGTTGGACAGAGACGGAGATGGCCAAAGTTTACAGTTGAATTAAACGTTGTTTATTTTAATTATAAATGAACCAATTTGACGATAAATCAGATCAAGGTGAGTTAAACTCACTCAGTTATCCCACTTATATTTTTTATAAGTTGGGTTTTTATTTTTGTATGTTATGGTTGCTAATAGTTGATTTTTGGTTGTTTATATATTCATATATTGAATGAATTTCTGAAATTAAACATTGTTTAATTTTAGTGAAACACCAAATCGTTATTTTAACGATTGGAACCAATGGAAATAACTTACCTTATTGGTCACATTTATAAAATAAACGTGTTTAATTGTTTGGATTGTTTTGTTAATTTGGTGATGTTAAATAGTCGTTGTTTACTATTATCGAGATTATCAGTTAAATTGAATTGAATGATATTATTTTAAATAATTGATGTGAATACAAGGAAGAACAAGTTGGAGGAATCCAACCGGATTCCTCAAATAAATTTTTTATTTTCATATTTCAATTATATGAAATGTTTAACCTATATGATTTAATGGTTGACTTGATCATTGATTGTTGAATCTAAATTCAGCAATTGTTTTGTTAGTAACCAATGGGTGCATATGGCCTACAAATTAATTGTCTTATAAATATCGATTTACCGTCAGGCGAATCGATATAAATGAACTTATAAAATTTATTTTATAACTGAAGATAGATTTTTAGTTCTATTGTTTGAGCAGATTAATAAACAAGAGAGTAGAAAATTTACCTAACAGTTAAGAATTGAATAATTGTTTTAAAGCAACAATTAAATGGAATTATATAAATTAATTATATTATTAATTAATTTAAAGGAATGAATAATTGGAACCAGTTAATGAAATAACTGTGTTTGGATTGAATAAGTCAACCATTTAAAGTGAGAGTAATTATTAATTAGTTTCTCTGAATTAATCTAAGGAAATGGTTTAACGAATATTGTTTTAATTTTAATAAGATTTTAAAAAAGGAATTTATTATTTAATTTAGTTAATAAAGAAATTAACAACTACTACAGTAGTTAATGATTGAAGTAAATTATTATTTTTAATAATAATTTATAAGATTATTTTTTAATTCAAATTCACTTAAAAAGTAAACGAAGTGGAAATGAAATTTAATGGAATTATGAAAAGAGTTATGAGTGGGTTTTATATTTAAAACTCTAGTTTTTATAATAAGGTTATAAAATGGATTTTAAGCGAATACGATGGCTTAAATTTAATGTTTACTTAATAATTAAATTAAGTAAAAGGAAATCGAGAATAAAAGAGTTTATATTAAACCAAAATTTTATAAACGATGTTTATAAAAGAGATGAGGTGTTGAAGTATTAATTAATGATGCTTAATAATGGAATTAAGAGAATGAATGGAACTAAAATAAGATTTTCAAAACGGGAAATAGAGAAAAGGGGTTGTTAGAAGTGAATTTAGTAAAGAAAATAATCGAAGTTTGGAACAAAGTCCGAGCTATAAAATGAATTGTTAAAGGAGTAGAAGTTAAAGTTGATATTTTAGTAAGAAATTACTTAATCAAAGAATCAAGGAATAATGATTATATTTGAGAAGGAGATTTCTAAGGTAAGAAGGTTTTATATAACCATATTTTAAATAAAATAGTTAAATATGATTTGTTTTGATATTAGAATAAATATCGGTTTTTGAATTACAACTCAATTCCATCTTAAGGTAAGAACATTGTTAATCTAGGTCTGAGAGGTAATTAAAATACCCCAACTAGTACGAGTTCAGGATTAATTGATATAATTTTAGTTGTAATGGTAAAGAGGTGTAATAATTTATTATTTCCATTAGAGAAATAATAATGCGGCATTATTGGTGAAAATGTAAAGAATATGTAATAAGAATTCCGAAGTAAAGGAAATTAAAAAGGATTTGATGATACAAAGGATGTTTCCAAAGTTAAAGAAAATTAAAGGGGATTGCGTGAAATTATAACGATATTTTCGAGTGAAAAGGAAATATAAAGTTGAGTTTTAAAATAGGTTTATTCAATAAGAATAAGCAGTGGTTATTGTTTCAAATAATGAAACAAAGTGGTTTCGTAACGTTAATTTACGAGTAATAAGTTGAATTAATTTCCCAATTATAGATAATGAAGAATGATGGAGCAAATGTTTTAAATGGAAATTGAGTATAGTTATAAGATATATTTTTCTAAGTATTAAAATGAAATGGTCTTGAGAATCAATAGTATGTTAAAATAAGAAGTAAATACATGATTTTAACCACCACATATATATTGATTGGTTCAACCATAAATCCCCATTTTTGTACCAAAATCTGTCGTGTGTGAAGTACGTGTCTGAGGTTTTAATTAACCATACGTTAATTATTTTTAATTAAAAAGGCCAAGTGATACTGAATACTGAACCACTGAACTCGCTTTATTTCCATGATTGAAAAAACTGTTTTATTTTGACAGTTAAATAGCCAACTATCAAATTTGGCCAATACGATCGTTGGTATTGAAAGACCGAGATCGAATTTATACTCGAAAACCGTTCCAACCAACAAATACGTGAAGATATCAGAAGATGATCGAGATGGAGCATTGAAGACCGTAGATCTTTCATAAACGGAAGAACTACTAATAATCTCTGGTTTAGCGGCCAGAGATATATTATGATTCTGTCATGGTTGAAATCTACGGATTGCAAGGACTCCTCGCTACTGGTCCATAGGGTGATACCTAGGATGTGGTAGGAGGGTACCTTCGGTTCATCATGTTCCTGGATGACTTGTATGGACGAGTGTCTAACATAATATTTCCATAGGGATTACGTATGTTAATTTCTTCAAACGTACTACAGTTGTGGTGGAGAAAGGCCTTCTCTTAACAACTAAAGTATTTTTGTGGACGTCAATTAGTGATATCCAACGGATCTGACGATGTGACATTCAAAGTGGATAGAGATGTGCTGTTTTGAAGGATGAACTTAACCTCTAGCCTCATCAACCGGGAAATGGCATAAAACCAGGTAGGTCGCATGGCTATGCGGGTCGCACCCATCAAAAGGGTATATCATTACCTGATCTGGTGAAATTAAATTCCTTCGGTTGTCCCTTTTTATTTTTAATTTTATTTTTATTTTTTATGTATGCTATCGATTCGGTTGGTTGGCCCCCAATCGTGGTAATGATATATTTGGTACTCTCAAGCGAAGTGAGGTGCCGGTCATGTTTAGCCTGGGTTGCAAGATGTTCTTGTTGAACCCTAATGTATTCGTCTTCAGAGGTACATTGTCGGGAAGGTGGTCCCATACCTTGCTAGGAAATCATTCTCCAATAAGCGCCCGCGGTTTTGATTGTATACTATGTACGTAGAGCGTGAGATGCAAGCGTTCTGCTAGATTGATATTTATTTGTATTTAGACATTATAATAATATCAGAAAAGATATTGATTTCAAAAATGTTTTGGATTATCGTAAGGTAAAAATCGTCCGTATTTATGTGTGGATTTGGTCTTACAATTATCCCTTTCTTTCAAAAGGATTTTGACTTTAAAATCAACTTGTGTGATACCTATAACCTTAGTGCGTTTTTCTCACTCTGGTTCACCAAACTGACCTGTCGTTTGTATTGCTCGGGTTAGACCGGACATGTTCAGATTACTGGATGCTGCGAAGTCCAGAGACGAGCTGGATGTATTTAGACGAATGATATTATATAATATATTTTGCGTTGTGTGGTTGTATATGAGAACGGATTATTATAACTGTCCAGATGTGTTGATGTACTCTGACGATTGTAAGTTTTAAATTTTCAAGCTCTCAGTAAAGATTATTTCTATATTATATTTTATTCCACAGCGGTGTGAGACTCTGTTTCTGATGTGTTTCTTCTTCTTCTGTTCTAATATTTATTTTTTATCTCACCCTTTGATTTCTTTCTAATAGCTATCTTCTTTTCTGTATAATTTGAGTTGACATGGTTGATAAATGTCGGCTTAAACTATACTAAAAAGTGGGTCGTTACATGATTGATTGGTAAATAGCCGTGAACCCCCGAATGATTTTCTGCCCAAATATTGATTGCATGATATATCTGGAAAGTTTATTATGTGATTGATAACCTAGAAACAATTCGAATTGATTTCTTGCCATGAATGTGATTGTATTTCTGGAAATGTAAAAATCTGTTTCTTGCCGAAAAATGATTCTCTTGCTAAAAAACTGCATGCTGATTTCTAGAAAAAATATATTGCCGATTGGAATGATTTCAGGAACCAATTTCCTTGGATTATCAAATCAGTTTCTAGAAATAATTTAAATCGCTTTCTTGCCTTGAATTATTTCTCTGATTTATGGAAACATTAAAAAATAACTTGCCAAATTTACGTAATCCAAAACTGGAGATAATTCCTGGCTTTGTCTCGATATAATATGGAAAGATTTTGAACACTTGAATGCTTGGGTGATTTCAAGAAATTCTTGAATTCTGATTGTTCCACTTGCCAAAAATGTACAATTCTATTTCATTCGAATAACTTGAAAGAAATTTCTTGGCCTATATATGTGCATCTAAAAATTGGAAACATATTGAATTGCAAAAATTATTTCTATCCCAAACATTTATTCCCTGATATGTTGAATGATCCCTTGCCATGTTTTTTGCATGCTGTGTTAGCTTCGTATATCACTTAAGCTTGAAACATTGTTGTACCATGCATATACATATACGTGTATTTCTATTTTATGCACGCTAGCTTATTGTACTATCCATGCACACTTGCATGTATTTGCTGCTATGTCGAGTTTTGTGCTTCCTGATTTTACATTATCTTTTCACCCTGGGCTTGTTCATGTTGAGTTGATTCATGCCACTGCTTGCATCTTTAAGCCTTGTTCTCGAGCCATGCACCTTCTCGAGTTTGTGTTCCATGTATTTTGTTGCATGAATCTTGACACCCATGTTTTGTGACCATGACCAAGTGATGCACTGTCCTGTATTTGTGCACAATAGTCAAGTACATGAACGCTGTCTTGTGTCATATTGCAATGCATTTGTGTTCATTTGTAATCCTTCATACTTGAACTTGTGCCATAGCATGTATAAACTTAAACATGTTTTCATTGTTCATCACTTTTGTATATGGCATGCTGTCTTGTGTTGCTTCATGTTTGTTGTTGCCATTATATACTGCCTTCACCATATATGTCGCTTGGTTCACTTGTATGTTGATACCCATACATATATATACACAAAACATTTGTGTGTGTATATATATATGTGTGTGTATGTGTGTGTGTGTGTGTCTTGAAAATACATTGGCACCCATTGTTATATTTAAAATGTTGTGCATGCATTTGTTTTTGTGAACCTGAAATTGGACCTGGCTTTAGATTGTGCATGCATATGTCGTTTATGTATATCTATGCTTGTCTATATAGTTTTTTTCTTTAAATAAAAGGAAATATATAGCATAACAAAAGGGAGAATCTAGCCATTCTCCAACGGCTTACAAAAATGGTTCCTACTATCAGCTGAAACCGCGCACACACACGAACAAGAAAAACAAAATACAGAAAAACCACAAAAGAGCAAATGGAGCAAATGAAGTCCAGGAGGGATGGTCCATCGATAAAGGCTACTCCTTGATCCTAGAAGATGACAAGGATCCCAAAAACCTAGGTGGAAAGAGCTGGTGGAGAAGCTCAAAACATATCCAATATCTCGAATAGCTACCAAAGCCCCGGATGATCTAGCGGTCCGACCAAGGAGTAGAGAATCAACCCGCACATAGCACCTAACAGATCCTGCCCAGCAACCTATACAACAAGACCTGAACAACTAGCAAACAATGTTAGTACCGGGGGAGGGTGTATAGGAAGATAAGGACCACAAAAGCACACTAACCACCCAAAACAGAAATTAGCCTATACCTTGTCTAGGGGTGGTTGTTAGTGTTGAAACATCAAATTTAACAGCCAATCTCCTAGACCGGGATCCTATCACACCTCTGAACGGCCTACCCCAAAATGCTTGGAAAACATCATTCCTAATTTTCCAGATGATGGTCTAAGGGTCCATAGCCTCTTCATCAAAGATTGCCTTGTTCCGCGTGCACCAGACGTGCCAACAAATCAAACAAGGAATCAGATGAAAGAGGCTCGCGTGAAGACTTTTACTTGAGATGCCAGTCCACCAGAATCTTCGAAAGTCTTCAAACGAGTTTGCATTACAACGACAACCTAGCAGAATTCCGAAGTAATTCCAAACAAACCTAGCACAAACCCTAGAAATCAACAAGTGAATGGAGGTTTTGGTACTGCCAACTCTGCAACACCTGCATCTGGAAACGACCGGGATACCGATTCTCTTAATATTCTCATCCATTAGAAAACCATTATGTATGGTTTTCCACATAAATAGAGACACCTTTGGTGGAATACCGACATTCCAAATAAAAGAGAAAAGAGGTAGTTTAGGCGTCAGATTTCGCACAAAATTCCACGCATTAGAAAGCGAGAAGGGATTACCATCCCAAGAAGTACCCCCGGCATGAGCATCTGATAAGGCCTTCATGGATTGCATTCGTTTCCACGTCTCACTAGCATAGGACGGAATACCAGAGTAATGTGTACTTGCCAACCTTCAGTACTTGGCATGAAGGAACGTAGCCCAAAGGGAGTTGTTCACTTCAAACCACACCCAAAGCTTGCACGCAAAGGCCACACAAACGTCTTGAGGGTTACGGAGTCCTAGGCCTCCCTCGCTTTTGGGATGACAGATAACGCTCCAGGAGATCCAAAGATGACGAGAAATGTTTTCCTTTGATCCCAGAAGAAAGAGGACACTAGGGAACGATACAAGCGGAAAAAAGAAGCCGTGGGAGTCATACCAGCAAAGATATGAGATCCCATGGAGTCTAGGACATACTTAATGAGAACAAGCCTACCAGCCTGAAAAAATAGGATAGCATTCCATTTAAGGATCTTCCCCCTAACTTTGTTAGTAATAGGATCGAAAATGCATTGAGCTTCCTTCCTCGATATAAAACAATGCCCAGGTAAGGAAGAGGAAGCGAGGCCAACTTAAAGCCAGAATAAGACTTGATCCAAGCAGCTCTAGTAGCCATAAGATCTTTCGCGGGAACGAAGCAGCTTTTGGAAGAGTTAACGAGTTGCCCCGAGCATCGCTCATACTGCCGAATGAGGCCCAAGTGGCCTTGAAAAGACTGACGACTTCCATTAGTAAAAATGATGATGTCATCAGTAAAGGAAAGAGAAGAGATAAGAGGGCATTCCTTGGGGATGCCGAATCTATGAATCTTCCCATCAATCATAAGGGAGTGCAAGCCCCGAATAAAAGCCTCGGCGACAAGGACAAATAGAGTTGGGGAGAGGGGTCTCCCTGACGAAGTCCTCTCCCAGACCTGAAAAAACCGGTGGTCGATCCGTTGATGAGAACGGAGAACCAGCAGTTGGATATAAGCCAATAAACAACATCAATAAGGGGCTCCGGAAAACTGAAAGCCCGAAGGATCTTGATGATGAAGAACCATGACATGTGATCATAAGCCTTAGCCATATCCAGCTTGACAACTACATTATACCCACGGACCTTCCTATCGAGGTGGGAAATCAGCTCTTGTGCTAAAAGGATGTTATCAGTGATTAAACGTCCTTTTACAAATCCAGCCTGGGAGGAAGAGATAAGATGCTAAAGAAAAAGAGCTAATTTAGAGGTTAGAACCTTCGAAATAACTTTGTTAGAGAAATTACATAAACTAATAGGCCGAAAGTCATAACAAGATGTAGGGTAGTCACATTTGGGGATGAGGATCAGGTTGGTTGAAGTCCACCCCGTGGGGAGTTCTTCACTAGAAAAGAAGGACTGAATGGAAAGACAAAAGTCATGTTGGATGATAGGCCAAACACTTCTGCAGAAAATCCCATTGTAACCATCAGGCCTAGGAGCACTGTCCTTGCTAAGAGCGAATACGCAAGCACGTGTTTCTTCTGAGGTAGGAGGAGCGGCAAGATCCGAGCTATCAGATGGGAGGATCAGCCGAGGAATGAAGGCAATAAGGGAAGGATCAGTCACTAAGACGGAAGGAGTGCTAAGGAAAGACTAGAAGTGGGATGGAATAGTATCTTTGACCTCTGCAGGAGAGGAGGTCAAAGATGAATCTGGGCCGAGAATCTGAGAAATGGTGAGATGCCTATTCTTCTTATGAATAAAGGAGTAAAAAAAACTAGAGTTCGAATTGCCTTCAACAATCCATTTGATCCTGGCTTTTTGGTGCATGAATAGTGAAACACCCCACTTCCGTTAAGGTCACTCACAAAGGGAATGCCTTAACTTTGGTGGAGGTTTATAAGTAAAAGTCACAGATAAACACAAGACAGATATAAATACACATATTTTAAACAGAGGAAAACAAACAGGCTTTTATTTCATCAATACGTGTTCATACAAAATATTTCCATAATTGTCTCAAAATACTTCCAACATTACAACCTCATTACTGTCTTGATTATTAAAGAAGCATAAAACACAAATAAAGTAACAAAAATCCCCATAGTGATATCCAAAGCCATAATCCGAGCAAAAGAGATCCAAACCATACATCTACGGTCTTGAAGCTTGCAAAGAGTCTAACTAAGCTGGGTTGTTTCCTCCCTGTGGACCCATGGGGGGAAACGAAAGAAAAGAAGACGAAAAGAAAATAGAGTCAGACATAAAGCCTGAGTAAATCTAGTGACTCTTCTGTATGTGAATAAGAAAAAGGGCATGATAGATATAAACTGAAAACAGGAAAGCGTCACAAGCTAAGGAAGTGTCGTTTAGAATCGAATGTACTATTGCACCCACGCTATATCTCTGCACCTACTTGTATTATCTTAACTATTACCCCATGCTGAGGGTGAAGCGATCCCATTTCTAAAGATGCACCCTATGCTGAGGGTAAGTGATCACCTTATTTTAAAGATCGGCTCCTACTCGCAAAATCATCTATGTCTTACGGCCCCCAGAAATTGTAGATACCTATGCTGGCCCCACCATGGGGTGTATCAAGACCCATGGTGGCGACCCGACCCAAACCTTAGAATGCATAGGTTATACTACTGGTGCCCCCAGTGCCATGTTTGTCTGCTCCGAAGTGTGTGCACGCCCGCACTCCATTAGAACCCACACTGTTGCACCCACCGCCGTCGCTTTGACCGCTTACAATCAGCCCAGTAATCATGCCCCACCCTGCCTAGTTTCAGGGTACCATGATACCTAATTGGGTTACTACTGAAATGGGTCCCCGTTACTAGGGTTTTCTTGTCAAACATGCTAAGTGGTTAAGTGTCTGTATTTACCTAACCCCACCCATCAATTTCATTAACATGTTGAATTGGTTATGTGTTTTAGTTAACTTAACCCTACCATCTGTCCTTAGACTTTTAAAGCACCGACCACTCACATTAGACAGATATTTTTACGGTTATTGGATGTGCCGGTCGGTTCGGGGCAGATTTACACCATAACTCGGTCTAACCTCGGGTCCTTATTGGGCTTCATGCTTAACCATCCACATTGGATAGGTATTGTTGTGACTACTGGACAGTCGGGTGAGTCCGGGTAGGTTTACGTCACAACTCAATCCAACCTCGGGTTTAGCATACCGTGTTTTCTAAATTTACATATTTTATCACTTCCCAATTTATATGTAAATGCCATGTCCTTTATTCTTGGGTATAAAAATTCATACCGCTTAAATGTCATTGTCGTTGACATGTGCCAAACATGCCAACATATATTTTTCATGTTTTACACCCAACGTTATTACTCCCGTTTGTACGTTCGCAACATTATAACAAATGTTGGGCTCGACACAATTCAGCCCAACTTTATAAACGTGAGAAAAGGGGAAATCAAGAACATGTAATATTTTACAATACATAAAGGTGTGTGGCGCATGAACTTACAATTTAGCGATTCAACTAACATAAATTATGGGTTATGTGAACTTGCATTCAAATTAGAGTAACTAAGTAGGTGTCATATGAAATAGCATAGTTTGGGCTTATACAAACTTGGGTTTAAACATGTTTAACTTGGCATAATGTCAACCACAAAACTAACATGTTATATGTTCACCAAAATGTCCAATTTTAACATCTAATCATATAGCCTATTTCAACATGAAACTTGCGTAGTTTATGTAACCCAAACGGTACTTAGCATAGATCCAATTATACTTGCAAATAAACATAAGAATGTGTTCTCATAGGTTTTGAGTCATGTAGGCATAAAAGGTCTCAAATCTAGAACATATTTACATAAGCTTTAACTTAGACTTAGGGAATGTATATAATCCATGCCATCGACATAAACATAAAGGGATCAATTACTAGTTTTTGCCGCAACTTGCAAGTGCTATTATTTTCATATACAAATGTCGAATAGGCTTGCATCAATCAATTTATGCCACAAATATCAATACACAAGTCATGACAGAATATTACAAAACACAGAATTCATATCATTATTATATAATAACACAATTCTATTTTCATTTACATCGAATCACGTCACAGTTTTATTCATATTCTGAAAGATAACTATACTTACAACGAATGCAGAATCTTGAGTTCTGGATTCTGAGTTCTGAAATTGAGATGCGTTCCTTTGGATAGATTAACGTTGCGTTGATTAATTTGATTAAGCTTTAGTTCTCTTCTTAATTTGATTCGTCTCTAAGCTCCTCTCTCTTGACGGCTACGCTCAATTCCTTCCTGGCAGCATGACGAATCTAATCATATTTTTTTTGTGAATTTTAGTTGATACTTAGGGTGTATATACAGATTTTTAGATTTTTTTTGAGCCGTCAGATGAAGAAAGGAGGAATCTAGACCATACAAAGTCCAAAGAGCCAATCCAAAGGTGACATGTCAGCCCTATTGACACACTGAGTAACAGAAATTTGAGCTAGAGCCAGACCCAGCCAGCTAGGTCGACCAGGTAGGTCGACTGGCAGGTCGACACTATGGTCGACCTGGGGGTGACCAGGTCGACATCATGGTCGACCCTATGGTCGACCTAGTCCCTGGGCGGGAATTTTCCCGCCCAGCCCAATTTGAGCTTATTTTTCGAATTTTGAACTTGAAACCGAGCTATTTGAATTTTAAATTTTATTCTGAAACTTCCGAAGGTCATAACTCCTTCATACGGAGTCCGATTCACGCAAACTCGGACTCTATCTCAAGCAGAATTCCGAGACCAACGCAATGGCATAACCCGTTTCCCTTAATTCTTTTATTTAGAATTAATTACACTTTAATTTGTGAATCTTAATGTTATAGAATTCACGGGGTGTTACAAATAGGCTAGTTGGGCTATCACCCACTCCTCCTTATTGGCGGAAGAGAGTGCATCACCAAAAGCCACTTCCACAAGAACAAGGGTTTCTTCAGCAGCTCTGACGCGATCATAAATGTTCTTGGAAACAAGCCGATTCCACATCTTGAAACACTTTAGCTTGCGAGAAAACACAACACATGGGGAACCGCTCAATGGGGAGATCCAAGATTTTTCCATAAGGCTGTGAAAGTAGAGATGAGATCTCCATATACTCTGGAACCTAAAGGAGGACGGACCAGAAAACGAAAGGGAGGTGCAGGAAAGAAGCATAGGGGCATGGTTGGAGAAAGTGCAATGAAGGCGAGAGACGGAGTATGATAAGGCAGACTAAACCAGCCTTCCGAAGCGAAGACCCTGTTTAGCCTCGAGAGTATCCGGTTGGGACCTTCCTCGTTGTTACACCAGGTGAATGTGGAGCTAGTAAAGGATACTTCTGCAAGACCCGAGAAGATAATGAAAGTGTTGAAATCCGTTATCGCCAGGCGGTTAACAGCAATTCCTCCTCGTTTCTCTGTTTGGCTAGCTACTTCGTTGAAGTCGCCACCCACCACCGGTATAGAGAAACCTAAGCCGGAAGAGAGAGGTAATTGGCCCAAAGAGCTTGCCTATCTAACCTGTCGCACTTAACATAAACCGCCGAGAACAAGAAAGATGAGGAGAAGGAGGAAGATGAATAAGCTACGGAAAGAAGCTGGTCCAGGTCGAACAGAGGCTGAACAACAAGGTCTTCGGACCATAGGATCCAAATCTTGTGGGACACGTTGTTTTTGGCACCGCCAAAGCCGAGGAACAACATAAACTTGGTTATCGCTTCCGGACCCATCATAGGTTCTAGAAGTGCTACCAACCAAACAGAATGCTTCTTGACAATGCGCTTGAGTATCGCCAGAGACTCATCATTGCCAATACCACGAACATCCCAGAAGAGGAAGTTCGCCATCAAAACCTGGAAAAAAGCGGAAAAGCCAACAAAGGGGAGGTGACTACACCCACCCCCAGCCTCAACTATGATAATGGTGTGTCGAGTAGATCTAACGATCTGCTCGGACGCAGCTATAGAGCGTAGGGGTGAGCAAAGAATAGAAATAAAACCAATACCAAAACCGAATAAAACCGAAACCAAAAATCAAAAACCCAAACCGTGCTAATATTTTGGTTTCAGTTTTAGGTCCAAACCGAACCGAAAAAAAACAAATTGAACTGAATTATAAAATGTTGCACATTGTCTCTTGCTGCAAGTTGTTTCATGTTATATATATACACACACTGGCCATTGCTTCACTCATTTGATTTAGCTGACTACAGGATTAGGAGTAGACTAATATAAAATGTCCATTTCTTGTTTTTGTAGATTTTTGGATGTTTTGAATTGAAGATGAATGTTGAGGTACTAGTAGACTATTTTCTAGAATTCCAACTAGTCTGATGTAGTGTGGTTCACTAGGGTGCTCCTGCTCATTTCCTTTTTTTCTTGTATTGGGCTTAGAGCTAGCCAGCTTATCATTGTACTACTTTGGATGACTTATAGTCTATTAGTTTGCACTCTGTACCATGTGTCTCAATACACTCGGTTGAAACAATTTATTTTAATTTCTTTTATGGTTGTTTAAATTTATAATATTTTTTGTTTAAATCGGTTTTAAAACAGAAATCGAACTGATAAAAACCGAAACCGAGGTTTTGAAACTGAAACCGATGCTTCGGTTATGGTTTCGATTACCGATTTTTAAAACCGAGATCTTTCGGTTTTGGTTTCGGTTTTACCCCAAAACCAAACCGAACCATGGTTTGCTCACCCCTAATAGAGCGTGTGAGAATGCTGCGAAGGGTGTGTGCGGTCGAACGCCTACGACGCCCAGAGGGATGACTAGTCGTTATGGGAGAAGAAACACCGAACGAGCCGATAACAGCAGACGAGGATAAGCTGGGACGATGCGGACAAGAATTCTTAGTAAGACGAGAAAGTAGACCGTTAATGGTCGTTATTTCTACCTTACTAAGCAAAGGATAAGAAAAAAGGGAGGGTGACAAACTAGAGGACGACACTAAAGAATAAGGGATGAAACGGAAAGAGAAGGGTAAGGGGATGTGGAGTTGCCCATCTGAGGCAACACCGATTGCTCTAAGAACTGTACCGATGTTGGGCTGTAATGAGGTTGACTATCCGGATTTATAGACAGAGTTCTGAAACCAACAAACCAATCCCGACTCCGAAGACAAGAGAGGAATGGACAATAATAAAGCGGTAGCAAGTAGGTGTACATGTAGTAGCCATGTAGCGAGAAGCGGATGCTCTTGCTAAATGGTAACTACATGTGCCAAACCTATTGTATCGCAGATGGATAGATAAAGACCCAAAAGCCGACGAACAAGTGAAAGCATCTGATGGAACGGACACGAACAGAACAAGCCGAGCCCACCGAAGCACTACCGACCGATGAAACCAACCAAATAGCCATCCCAGCATGGCTAATATCCAACAAGCGCAAAGGCATCCCGCATGGGACGACTGCGGAAACGTAAAACCAATAGAAGTATACCCGAGAAACCTAAAAGAGGCAACAAACAAGAGGCGACCATCTGCAATAAAAATATGGAGCGAAAAAACACAAGATCCATCAACGGAAAGCACAACAAGGTACTTAACTAGCACCGACCAATCCCTAAACCTCACACATGACAAGGCACGACCACATTCGAATGAAGTGTACCTGTGCCAGGGAGTTTGCACAAAAACGTGACCGAGCTCAATATAACACAATCACAATGCACAGAAGAGCGCACACAATGAGGGGGGACAGGTGGAACCGAGCTACATAACCGAAACTGATCAAGCACAAATAACAAAGAAGGGGATATATACTCAGATAAACCATTGTGAAAAAAGACAGAAGAAAATATACATACCTTACTGGCAATTTGGGCATTAATATTGATGTTTTTATTGCCAACAAAAGCCATCTAACCAATAGTAGAACCAGTGCCACCAATAATTGGAGCAGCAATCTAACCCTCAACCAGGCCTATGTTACCACTATCTCGCAGCGTTACCACGCTAGACGAGAAAAACTCTAGCTTGCTAGTAATCGTTGCAACAAGAATGATGCTACTATTGCCGACAATAGTGGGACAAGAATCTACCTAATTTGCCTCTCGCAAGACCGAGGCAATAGCATCTACACAATCCAAACCAACAGAGCCATCATCTGGTTACATCGCCACGCCAAGAGGCGATGTCTCTGGCTGCAACCGAGCCTCCATCCGCAGTCGTCTCTGTTGCACACCACAAACTAGTTCCAAGAGATGCTCTAACACAGAGAACACGTTAGAAAGAGCAAAAGCAGGGGAAGACTGAGATCCAACCATAGACAGAACCATACAACAAACTGGAAATCTTGTGTCAGAGATAGGCTGCGCCTTTCTCCCCTACCTCGAACGATGTGTATTATGTCGTCGTTGATTTGGAGGATCCGGTTGTGCAGCATTGACTCGAAGACAAGGTTTCACCAAAACTGCGCACTACTTAGTCAAGGAAGGGGTGATCAAATTCCCTCCGATGAACCGGTCAGCTGATATTAATTTGCCAAATCCGGGGCAAAAAACTCCTCCGTAGGCAACAAATCCAACATGAAAGCCATGGTCTGCAACAATCGGAGCAGAGGCCGAAGACTTGAAGTACAAACTTGGTACAAAGTGGGTGGTTAAATCCCTCTTACCAAGTGTGGCTTTCGAAATGGGCCTAGCAATCGACGTCGCGGCAGAATCTTGGTTGAGAGCAGATCCACAAGGAGGCGAGGAGCTGACCAGAGTTGAACGATAAAGCGATTCCAGTTCAAGAAACTGACCCTCCACAATAAGAAATCTATTCCTTAGGAGGTTCGTGAATGAGGAAAATGAATACAGGTGAACCTCAATCGAAGAAAAACCAGTAATCATCATTGCTATAGGGCTAGCCGAGACAGACAAAATCGATTTGGCAATCGCTTCAAAATTAGGGAACTGGCCGATAAAAGACCCCGTAACCACAAAAGCCCCTTCTGAGAGAGACGGTTCCATAGAATAGAAAGAAAGCTCAAGAAGAGCCATGCGAATACAGATCTATGAGTAATAAGAAAGAATCCAGTTGACCATGTAGTTGTTGACTTGAACTTGTCATTATTCACATTTGACCATTTTTGAAAGCACCATGTACAATCTACATGAACCATAATGGTAGAGCTGTTGTATGCATCCTAAATGCATCATTTCCAGCTTGTTTTTGTATGTTCTGTCCATTGACTTGTGTCGTGTATACATGCTTGTATATATACACACAATTATGTATATGTATATGTGTGTTTGCCTCATGGCATTTGAACTTGCCACTTGTACATTTCATCATTGGAAGTGTTGATTGCTAATCCATGTTGCTTGCCACTTCTTGTGCATGGTTTGATCTTCCTGAACCAAGAATGTGCCACTCCATGCAGCTGTGAATGTGCATGCTCAACAATGTTTATATATACACACACAAATTTGTGTGTGTATATATATACACATGTATGTATGCATATATGTGAGTGGCTTTGTTATGCATATCAAACTTGATATATTTATCTCTGTTGTCTCAATGAATGACCATATTTCCCCTACATAGAAAATATGCGTATATACATACGCATGTATGTATATAAATGTATCGTGCACGTGCAGTTTATATATGTGAGCACTAGAAATACTGTCTACCTTATGTTATTTATAGTGAATATCACAAGCTATCTAGACACAGATGGATATATATACACACACACACACACATATATTAGATCAAGTCATAAAATATGATAAGAAGCACAACAAAATTTTGAGGCAAATAAAAAATTAAAATAAATTTATATTTGCTAGAATTCAATATTGTTTTGTTCAAGTTTACTGTGCGTGTTTCTGTTACATGTAAGTAGATGACTGGACTGACAGAAAAGCAGACAGAAGACAATGTAAAGATAAAGCGAATCTGTATAAAAAATTGTGTTAATGTATGTATAACAATGAGAGTGAATGTAAATGAGTGATAGAGTTAAATGTAACTGAGTCTGAGAGTTGTAATGAGGAACAGTGTATATAAGTTTGAAAATTGTATTACAGTGAGATGTACTAATAGTGGAGTTATGAAATCTATACTATTCAAATGTTGAAATGAGATATTATATATAAATAAAATACTGTTTGAATATTTAAATTCTTGTGCAGTAGAATTCTATTTAAATATAAATATTTAATTTTGTCTGTGATGTAGTAGAATAGCACAATTGCAAATACATTTATAATATATATATATATATATATTTGTTATTATCAAACAGAAATCATAGTACTGTTATATACAACATGCCTTTCTAAGAATATATCTTTCCTAAGGCTATCAGGAAATGCACAATCTCTGGGAATTTGTAGTTCATATGAGAGATAAACTCATTTGGATTCATTTTAAGTAATTGAAATTGATTAGTTAACATAGAAATCTTGGTCTGCTTAACTTTGCTTATGCCATCACAAATTACTTGAAAAGTTTTCAGGTTTCATATGCAGACTTACAAACAGACTGTAATAACCTGGAATTTCTGAGCCAATTTAAAATTCTTATTTTAGCTATTTTAATGGGTTTTGAATATTTAAATTGATTTATTTTAAATAATAATGACTGAAAATTTATTTAAATCGAAGTTAGAACGAATAAATTTATTTTAATTATAAAATGAGCCTAAAATGGTGCGGTAGTTTGAAAATTCGATTTTTAATTTCAATTAAATATACATAATTGAATATAAGTCAGAATTTGATGAAACAAGAAACGTTGGAATCTGTTTAATAATATCTTTCTAACGAGGGTAAGAAACTGAGATTTAACTTTATAAATTGTAAGTTATGGTCATTTTAAAATTCAAAATAGTCGATATGGAATTTATATATATTTTAATATAATATATAGCCCTTAAAAATAGCCATTTTGCAAACGGCCTCCGTTTTCAACAAAACCACTTTTGTTGGATCTGGAATATCAAATTATTGTTAGATTCAAAATTTCATAACTTTTGGAATTAATATGTGAGTGTGATGAATTTAAATGTGTTTTGTAATTCTAGTTTGAATTTAATCGACTGGAAAATGGTCATTTTTCAAACGATCTCCAAATTCGACGAAATTAGTTTTATTAGGACCATATCGTCAAAACATAGCTAGATTTATTTTTCTATAATTTTTAGAGTCAGTATGTGGCTCCGGTAAATTAAACTGTACGTTCAAATTCAATATTGATCGTTATATTAATTTATATTTTAATTTTGATAAAAACTGATTGAAATGATAGAATTGGTTACGAAACATATCCCATTGGGTCCTGAATGGGGGTATTTGTCAAGGGAAGACAGTCGTTGGGGATCATTTGGAGTTCGGATGAGCAAATTCATATTTAAGAAATAAAGGAATTATAATATTATTATAATATATATATATATATATAACGTTTGAAAACCTAACCCTAGCCTCATAATTTTTTACGCCGCCATTCAGAACAGACGGATGAAATCGTTCGATAAATTTTTCCTTAAAAGTTTTGAATCCACGCGGAATCAATTAAAAATCATAAAATGAAAATCGTGAAGCAAAGTTCCATCTTCAGAATGGTATGGGTTTGATGAACTTTGATTGTGCGATTTACTCAATTTCTGGGCCCAATGATCCGTCGTTCGGATAGGGTTTCACCACCGTAGGCGGCTGCGAGCTTCACGAGGTCAAGGGAGAGGGAAGCGGTGGCGAAGGGCTGTCGATGGGTCACTGGCGATGGGGTTCCGGCGTGGCGAGGTGTTGGTGATTTCGAACCCTAGGTGGCGGCTCAACTCAAAATCGTCCAGGCAGAGAATAACGAATGTGGAAGAAGGTTTAAAAGTTAATTATGTTAATTAATATTTAATTAACTTACTTAATTACATCTTAAAATGTTTAAAGTTTAAAATACCATAACTTTTTATCTGCTAATCAGAATTCAGCAAAACAAAGTTCGTTGAAACACTGAAGGGGAGATCTACAACATGAAACTAACCAGAATAGAAACGGAGCTACATGAAATTTTTGATAAAATTAAATATCCAGTTTGATTTTATTAAAATAAAATCCTTCAAATAAAGAATGACGGAGTGGAACCCAAAGGGAGAATTCTCTCACTGAAATTTCGTATAGTTATTTAATTTATTTTGTAACTGTAAATATATAAAAATTTCCAGTATAGATTTTTATCTATTGTATGGAGTTCAACACTCGAATTCACACAAATCACATAAATTGGAAGCGATGTATGGATATTACCGAAACTTGGATTTCATACTCCGTGAATGGCCACTTATGGCGCCGTAAATGGCATTGGGTAGTTGAGTATTTATTTATATGGATGATGTGTTGAATTGATGTGTTATGATTGTGACTGTGATTTTGAAATGTTTGGTATGCTAGAAAACTAATTATAAAAATTTTGTGATATATACAATGGACCAAAAGTATTCATTTATTTATTAAACAGTGAAAATTGTTTAATTAGAAAAATAATTTAGACCGAATCAGATTTAGTTAAACTTATTAACCAATAATTTATTTAAATTGATCGTTGTTGTTTGAAACCCCACATGGGTATTGGGATGATATTTGACATATACTAATCCCAATATATAAATATATGTCAATAGATGGGTTGACAAACTATGATGAGGGTTATTTATTTATTTTAATGCTCATACAGTTGTGGAATGCACTCTGGATGGTGTTTGAATGGTTAATTATTATTTATCATTATTGTTGAATACATGCGATGTTTGAAATCCATATAACTGAAATTATATAGTAATTGATTGAGTCGCATTCCGATTCAGAATATAATGAATATTTTAAAACAATATTCAATAAAGAATCAAAATAAGATTTTGATGTCCGATTTTGGATGGACACGAAAATATATAAAAATATGAAGCTGGATTAAGAATAGAAATGCCATTTTAACTCGAACAGGTTTATTAATCGATTTTATTCATTTTGTAATGAATATGGAAAAGAAATATATTCAAAATCTGATATTTTAAAATATTATAAATTTAAAATTATAATGATATAGAATATTCAATTTTGATTTAAAATTGAAAATGTAGTTGAAATCATTTTAAAATAAATTTATAAACGATTTATAAAATACATTTTAAATGGAAATCGACGATATACATTATATATATATATATATATATATTTAATGGCCTAAACAGAACGCGCCGCGCAGCTATCGTTCACGAATTCAACGATTAACTTCAAACTGGCATAACGGGATATCCGACCATTGGATTCTCTTAAACCAGAACCGTTGGGTTCATATCGAAAAGAGCTTTCCAATGAATATAAGGGATTTGAAATCTAACGGTTAGATTTGGAAATATGTCCAAATCAATTTCAGAAAAAGTCGTTATGGATTAGTTCGGTGGCCGTTATTGGAAATTGATTGTAAAGGCCTTAATAAAATTATTAAAAATATGGAAAAATTATGTAAAATCATAGTAACTGATTTGGAAAGATTTTGGGTGAAAAATTCCAAGTTTGAAAAGATAAAAATATATTTTTATCGAAATGAACTGGTTATTAACTAGAATAATAATCTAATGTTTTTAAATAAATAAATTAGATTTGAAAAAAGGATTTTAAAATAACCCGAATTTTCCAATGAATGAATTGGAGTGGATTTGAGTGAAAATAATCTTCGGAATATTTCATTATTGGATTTCGTGATTATACGGATATTGTTGAGGAATTTGGAAGATACAGATATCATTATTCTCAATACGACATCCGTTACTTTCAGAATTTGATACTGAATATAAGCCGATATTATTTTCTATTCAACGCCTTGTATTTAATATAAAATTGGATTTTGGGTTTGTCGTGAATGGTGTCTTAAATAACACTGTTCTTAAACCCAGTTGAGAAAAGAATAAATCTTTTAATTAAGTTTTGGAGAAGTTTACTAATTAATTAATATTTAATTGGAATTGAAATGAAAGTTCATCGTGGGTTTAACATGAACTGTGTTTTAAACAGCATTTGTTCTATAACCCAATTAACAGTGAAAATATGATTTGGAATTTATAATTCTTTTTATTAAGATTTAATGCAAAATTTCCAAAGTTTTCAAATTTAATATATTAAATTGGCATTGAATGGAATTCGATTTGGTAACAATCGAGATGAGCTTTTGGAAAAGAAGTTTGTTACTATTTCTGGAATTTAGAAGGCCTTGCCGCTTTTCCATTTATAGTATTGATTTGATACAGAAATTTATACCGATCATATATTGATCTGTTTTCCGTGAAGATTCCATAGTTAATGGAAATTGATTTGGGTTTATCGTGAACTATGTTTTAAATGACGTTGGTTATTTAACCATTTATAAGTGGTCATCGTACAGTTCATTGTAGTATTTGTATTATATTGAGATGTATCAGCGTATATGTAAATGTATGTATATTTGCAACTGTTCTGTGGTGGTATGGATATCCATTTAGATGCGGTATTTTGTTCTGATAGATCCATTGCCATCTATAGCTTGTTTTAGTTGTTTATTGAATATGTTGATCAACTTAAGTTGTTCAAAAAAGATAGCAATTGTCAACATGCCCAGTAGATAGTTAAGACAAAGTTATAGTCGGTTGCCCCCAACAAGCCATATTCTCCGCATTAGCAGATGGAATTACTTTGTAATTCTCTTTGTTAATGTGGGTCTTAGGGTGGGGTGTTACAACATGGTATCTTTTTATCAAAATGAACTAGTTATTGACCAGAATAATAATCCAATGTTTTTAAATAAATAAATTGGATTTGGAAAAGGGGTTTTAAATTAACCAAAATTTTCCAATAAATGAATTGGGATGGATTTGAGTGGAAATAATCTTCGGAAATTTCGTTATTGGATTCCGTGATTATACGGATATTGTTGAGGAATTTGAAAGATACAAATATCGTTATTCCCAATAGGATATCCGTTAGTTTTAGAATTTGATATTGAATATAAGCCGATATTATTTTCTATTCAACGCCTTGTATTTAATATCAAATTGGATTTTGGGTTTGTCGCAAATGGTGTTTTAAATAACACTGTTCTTAAACCCAGATGAGAAAAGAATAAATCTTTTAATTAATATTTGGAAAAGTTTACTAATTAATTAATATTTAATTGGAATTGAAATGAAAGTCAATTGTGGGTTTATCGTGAACTATGTTTTAAATGACATTTGTTCTTTAACCCAATTAACAATGGAAATATGATTTGGAATTTATAAATCTTTTTATTAAGATTTTGGAAATTTTCGAAAGAAAAGTTTCCAATTTAATATATTAAATAGGGATTGAAAGGAATTCTATTTGGTAATAATCTAGATGAGCTTCTGTAAAAGAAGACCGTTACTATTTATTGAATTTAGAAGGCCTTGCCGCTATTCCATTTACAATATTGATTTAATATGCAAATTTATTCCGATTATATATTGATCTGTTTTCCTTGAAGATTCCATAGTTAATAGAAGTTGATTTAGGTTTATCGTGAACTATGTATTAAATGACATTGGTTCTTTAACCCAGTTAAAAGACAAAATTAATTTCTTAAAAGTTGAATAATCATAAAGTAATGACTTGTGATATTAAAACCAAGTTGGAGTTTTAATAAATCTTTAAATAGATTAAAATGAGAATGGGATAATTAAATTTGTCGAGTTTAAGAAATGACCGAGAATGGAGTACCGCTAGTTTTACTCCAAGCGATAGTTAAATCTTTAATTAGATTTAAATGGGAAATGGAAATTAAATTTACCGATAACACAGTGGTGTTAGATATGGAGTGCTACCAGTTTTGCTCCATGGGATGAATAGGTAGGGATTAGAAAAATAATAAATGGTTACTTCGGTAAGGCTCGATCCAAAGGAAGATTAAAGAATTTATTTTTGATAAAATTAATGGGAAACTTTCCCTAAAGAAGTGATTATTTGAATAAAAGAATATTCTGAATTGGAATGAGGCGTATGATGTTTTTTATAGCACTTGATTATTGATTATAAAATATGCTAGTTATTCGGAAAGACCGGGTTTATCCCATTCTGAATAACTGATACGACTAACAGTCGACGATGAAGATGGTGGTTGAAGACCGGAGATCTTCACATAGTATGGATGATTACTGATGTCTTGATTGGGCTATACACCCAAGACAAGGTAATAAGTGGTGATCGTCTAGATGTACTTGGAGAACGAATGGATATGCAAGGAGCTCTCTTCTGTATTGGACTATGGAACGAGGAATAAGGTGCCTCCTGTAACAACCCGGAAAATCCGAGCCAATTTAAAAATTTTATTTTGGCGATTTTATTGAATTTTGAATATTTAAAATAAATTATTTTAAATGATAACGACGAGGAATTTATTTTGAATAGAAGTAGAACGTATATATTTATTTGAATCGTCGTTAGAATATAAATATTTATTTCTAATTATAAAAGGAATTGAAAATGGTGCAATAGTTTGAAAATTCGATTTCAACTTTCAAATGAATGTACAGGATTCAAAATAAACCGGATTTTAGCGAAACCAAAAATATTAGAATCTATTTGAAAATAACTTTCCAACGAATCTGAAAAATCAAAATTTCATAGCGGGAATCAAAAGTTATGCCCAGTTGAAAACTGAGAATAATCGCTATTGAATTATAGCCCTTAAAAATAGCAATTTTGCATACGGATGAGTTTGGACTCAAAACCACTTCCATTGAGTTCAAAATGACGTTTACAACTCCAAAAAGTATAAGCTTCGATATATTCCGAGATCCGGAGTAGTGGCAATTGGCTGGGGTTTTTGGTTAGTAATACATAGCCCTTAAAAAGTGAAATTTTGCATATGAGCTCAGAATTCGACGAGATAAATTTTTCTGGATTCATAATGATAAATCATTGTTCATTTCCAAACGGCGCGTAAAACGGAGTTAGTATGTGGTTGTGCGAGCTAAAACAGTTCAGGGTAAAACAGGCAGTCATTTTACAAAGGAATGTTATTGATACTAGCTCAGAATTTAATTCCGTTTTTTTCTGGATTCCTATCGTCTAATAATTGTTAAATCCAAAAGGGCATGATTTTTGGGGTTAGCGTGTGAGCGTGCAAGAAGAAATGGTGTGCCAAAATCGCATTTTTAGAGCTTATCTGAGCATTTTTGAGAATTTTAACGGACGGTCAATAAAATCGGAATTCGACGAAACTTGTTTCGTTGGACCCGTCTTCACGTCTACTACCTCGTGTCCGAAACCCACGGCAATCGGAGATCATTTTCATTCGGACGATACGCGAGAAACTAGCATATAATCACCTTCCCTACTTTTCTATTTCATAATTTCACTCTCTTCCTCTTCAAAAAGATCAAAAATGGAGACCTCCTCCCCAAACCCGCTGTCGGCCCTCCTCCGCCGCCACCACTAGCTCCGGCCGCCACAACCTACCTCCGGCCACTCCCTCTCCTCCTCCTCCTTCTCCTCCTCCTCTCTCTCTCTCTTGTTTTGTGAACCCTAGCCTAAGACACCACCAAATCCGCCACCATGGGCCCCACCGCCGCCACCCACCAGCGCCCTCCCCACCTCCAATCAGGCCCAGCGCCGCCCCTTGGCCACCCAACTTCGGCCGTGGGCCCCTCCTCAAAAATCACATTTTTCACAAATTTCCCGTTTTGCAAATAACACATTGTCACTATTTCGCAAATAACTCGCAAACTGTGCATTTTTAGCCAAGACTCTGCTAGTCCAAAGTCGAAGAGCACTCTCTCCTCTTCGATTTGGCTATATGGAAGTCATATTTTGGATTGCGGAGCTGTCCAGAAAACGCGTCCGAAGTCGAAAGACCTGCTGCTGTTTTTGGCGATTTCCGGCGAATTGGTGCAGTTTTGGAAGAAAGTCCCCTAGACCAAAGTTGTCTGGAATGGCCGTTTAGGCTAGTGACAAAGTTTGGTGAAGTTTGGAGGCCGTATCCAAGTTCTAGAGTCAATGAGGCAAATTCGAGTGCGGAGAACGAAAAAAGCGAGCGCGGCGACAAGGATTTTCTACATTAGAAGAATCTTGATGAATTGGTTTAGCTTACGGGTGAGAACTTCTCACTTTAAATTTCATTTTCTAGTTAAAATATATACTAGGATGCGGACGGTGTTTAGTAGCACCCGACACCCGTCGTCCACAAACCGTGGACGACTTGTTTGTTTGCTTGTTTGGTGGTTGGTTAGAATATTTGTTTGAATTTGGTTGTTTGGGTGAAATGGAATTGATTAGATGGGTATGTGAATGGCGTAGGCCATTATTAGACTGGGGATAAGGCTAGGCCTTATCCCGTTTCTAGTATCGTGCCGTTATGCCATCGAAATTTTCTAAAATATGTTAGAAAAATAAAAATATCATTTTATTGAATAACTGAATTGAATAGAATATTCATAGGTTGAATAAAATATTTTGGTCATTAAAAATATAATTTTTAACGTGTATATGAATAAATATCCATTTACAAATCAGACGATTTGCTTATGTACACCCGTTTAACTGATATTGATTGGGATGATAAATTTTACACATCGCCCAACTGCACAAATAAAAATCTATGTTTGTTGACTGAAACCCCACACGGGTATTAGGATGATATTTGGCGTACACTAATCCCGATTGTTTAGTTGTATGTCTATCAATAGGTTGACAGACAGTTGTGTAGTGCACTTTGGATAATGGTTGATTAGTTATCATTGCTATTATGTACATGTGTTGTATGGAATCCATATAATTAACATTATATGATAATTGATTGGGCCTCATTCCAATTTGGAAAATAAAGAAAATTATAAAATAAAGATTCATGTGTTGAATAATACAAAAATAGTCATGTGTTGACAATACTCATGTGTTGAGAATATTCATGTGTTGAAAAATATATATTTATGTGTTGAAGAAAATATTCACTTGTTGAATAGAATAACGAAGTTATTGAAATATATAAAGCCGTGTTGAGTAGATATGCACCATTTTGACGCGAACGATATTTATATCGATTATATTCATTTTTATAATGAATATAGAAAAGGAAGTGATTTCAAAATATTATCATTTATATATTAATGATATAGAATATTCAATTTTGATTTAAAATTGAATATAAAGTTGAACTTGTTTTGAAAACGAATTTAAAACGATTTATAAAATACGTATAGAATTGAAATCAGTGAACTATATAATATATATATATATTATATATATTAAATGGCCTGAATAGAACGCACCGCGGCAGTTCGCGAATTTCCACCATTGACTTCGAATTGACGTTTCGGGAAATCCGACCGTCGGATTCTCCTAAAACCGGAACCATTGGGTTCGTATCGGAAAGAGCTTTCCAATGAATATTAGAAATTTGAAATCTAATGGTTGGATTTGGAATTATGTCCAAATCAAATTTGGAAAAGGTCGCTGTAAGTACAGTTCAGTGGCCGTTATTGAAAACCGACTGTACGGGCCTTGATAAAATTATTAAAAATATTAATAATTTGTGTAAAATCATAATATATGAATTGGAAAGAACTAGGTTGAAAAATTCCACATTTGAAAGGATAAAAATATATTTTTATCGAAATGAACTAGTTTTGAACTAGATTTGAAATGGTTTTGAAAATAATCAGAATTTCCAATATACCAATTGGAATGGATTTGAATCGAAATTATCTTTGGAATATTTCGATGTTGAATTTCGTGATTATACAGATGTGGTTGTGGAAATTTGAAAAATGTATTTATATCGTTATTTCTAATACGATATTTGTTGGTTTCAGAATTTGATATTGAATATAAGCCGATACATTTTCTATTCAGAGCCTTGTATTTAATATCAAATGGGATTTTGGGTTCGTCGTGAATGGTGTCTTAAATAACACTGTTCTTGAACCCAGTTTAGAAAAGAATAAATCTTTTAATTAAGATTTAGTGAAATTGTCCAGTTAATTAGTATTTAATTGGAATTGAATTTAAATTGATTTTTGGGGCTTATCGTGAGCAGTGTTTTGAATGACACTTGTTCTTTAACCCGTTTAACAATAGAATGTGATTTTGGGTTTATCGTGAACCGTGTTCAGATGACATTAGTTCTTTAACCCGGTTAAAAGCATTATATTGATTTTTGAGAAGATTAAAACTAAGTGGAGTTTTAACGAATCTTTAATTAGATTGAAATGATCGAGAATGGAGTATCACCAGCTTTGCTCCAAAGCGATAGTTAAATCTTTAATTAGATTTGAACATGAAATGGTAATTAATATTTACCGATAACACTGTGGTGTTAGATATGGAGTATTGCCAGTTTTTGCTCCATGGGATGAATATGTTGGGATTGGAAAATAAAATAAATGATTACTTCGGTGTGGCTCGCTGATCCCGACTAGTTTGGAAAACCTTAACACGGTTTGAAATGATATCCAAAGGAAGATTAAAGAATAAATTTAGAAAAATTTATCTTTGATAAAATTAATGGGAACCTTTCCCTAAGAATGTGAATATTTGAATAAAAGATTATTCTGAATTGGAATGAGGCGTATGTTGTGTTTGTGTAACACTTGTTTACTATATACGCGGGTTATTCGGAAAGGCCGGGTTTATACCCATTCCGAATAACCGATTCGACGATAAGTCGAAGATGAAGACGGTGGTTGAAGACCGGAGGTTCTCACATCATTTGGATGATTATTGATGATCTTGATTGGGTTGTACACCCAAGAGGAGGGAATCAGGTTGTGATCGTCCAGACGTACTTGGAGATCGATGGATATGCGAGGAATAAGATTCCTCCGGTTTCGTTCAGACCCAGAACGAACTTGTAAATGGACTGTGTGTCTGACATTGGATTTTATTCTGTTTGATTGATTTCTATTAAATATATATCTATTTGGCGGTGGACAATTTATTCTCTTGCTTAACGCCCTTCTCTGAGACGTACGAGCTTAGAGGTTATATATTGATGGATATCAATCGCATGGCATGAATTGCCTGTGTGGCATGCCTAAGTGGAAAATGATCAAGGCTTCTATTGAAAAGCAAAGTCTTGTGGTTGATGATCAAAGCATGGTCTGTGTGGCATAGCTTTGTGTATAGCGTTAATATGCGAGCCTCACACCTCGGTATGAGTCAGAAACGGGATAAAAACCCAAGGAGTGCACGACGTTTCTTTCTAGATATGGGTGATGTCAGTGACCTACCAGCCCTGACATTTATATACTTTTTACCTGTGTGGTTGTTGGATGTGAGGCGCCTCGGATATAGGTCCTACAGGACCGGGAAACGTGTGTTCAGGAATTGCCAATCCTCGAAAGTAAGAGAGGACCGTCCTTGGAGGATCCAAGGATCGTTGTGTGTGGTCCTGGGACATTTTCTATAGTGTCTCGAATGGAGAGGAGCTTGTCCCTTTCATTTACTCATGATGGAATCCAATTTCCAATACGTGATAATTCAGTTTTATTTGTAGAACCTAGTATGGCGACATAGTAGATGGTAGTTATGCCGCCTATGATTGATACTTATGATTGAAACTGTTTTGACACTTTACACTTATAATAATATCAAAATAATTTGTTTTTAAACATATCAAGCATTCTTTTGCTATTATAAGGTAAAACTCTATCCTCCGGCTTGTGTTGCATTATGCGATGGGACTTGGGCCTTATAATAGCTTCATTTTTCTTTATTTAGCATTGCGCTGTTTGTTTTATGCACTGGTATTCTTGGGAGGAAACTCGTTCCGTGTTATATAGTGTGGTCCCTTGATTTACCTAACTTTAAAAATAAAGATTAATAACTGTTTTAGTTCTCACTGACCTAGAGTTTATTGTTTTAACCTAAACTCTGGGTGCCCTTATTTTCCACACGGGCAGCTAGTAGTTTTGGTTTTGCAGATTTATATTCACAGGATCCTGGTTTACAGCTGGAATGATATTCGGAAAGCTCTGTATCCATATATCGCCTTCAGTTTTTTTTGTATTATTTTTCTGCTGCTATGTATTTAAATGTGATTTAAATCTCTGATGTTTGTCGAATGTATGTTTATTCATACTGTATATTCTTGTACTCTGATGGAATTGTTGTAATAAACAATGAAATGTTCTTCTGTTTGTGTTCTGATTGGTCTTGTCCTCAAAGCAATCCACGATTTCGTTGTCGGGGAAGTTCGGGTTGTTACACGGTGGTATCGGAGCTTTGGTTTACAGAGATCGAGAACAAGACACGTTAGAACCAAATGAAAGAATTCATCAGAGATTGGACAAGTAATATCCAATAAGAATGACTCGTTAGAGATGGAATCAGTAGTATCCTAGAACGAGTGTGAAGAGTATATTTTTAAAATGAAAACAAATTTTGTTTTGAAGTTTAAACCATTTTGTATGTATTTGAATATTTTATTTGTATTGAATTTGGACAATCGAGTA
The DNA here is from genome assembly GCA_030737875.1 of Allium sativum. Taxonomy (NCBI): domain Eukaryota; kingdom Viridiplantae; phylum Streptophyta; class Magnoliopsida; order Asparagales; family Amaryllidaceae; genus Allium; species Allium sativum. The sequence continues at coordinate 1,029,089,650 of CM060909.1, forward strand.
TATAAAGATTTAGCGTATACGCATCATGAACGTATATTCGAAGTTTTAATATACCGGATAGATATAGAATCGCACTCTAGTCGCCCGGAGACGATCCTGATGATAGTCTAGACATCATCAGCATTTGTGTTTGAGTTTCAAAAAGTGGGATATCTATATATTTCCATCAGAATGGTGTGAGAACCAAAACAAGATAGGTTTATTGTTGTGATTTGGCATCAAAAATATGATTTTCTGTATATATATCAAAAATTATGAATTTGAAATGTTAATTCACTAATTGACTGCTTGTTGTATTGTTTGAGTGTTGGTTTGATTAATTAAAATTTTAAACCATTATGCCAAATTGAACCGAATATTGAACTGTATTGAAAAATGATTACAATTGCATGCATATACATGTATATCCATTGAACAGGTCATAGCAAGGAGGTTAGAGCAGAAGAATAAAATTGTTTGCCCGACAAATAGGTACATGTTTACAAATTTATTGGGTTTGGATGATTTTATGAGCTGATTGGCTAGCCGCTTGGCTGTTTCTTTTTCTTTTGGACTGGTGAGGGCCATGGGAGGCTATTTGAAATATCCCGAAGCTCCCGATGCAGGGGAGGTTATGGTGAAATTTTTCGAAAATTTAGGGTGTTAGCCAAATTTTTGAAAAATTTGAAAAGTTCGTAGAAACTGAAATGTTGAAGAACTTAAGACGTAATGAAAATAATGAAAATAATGAAAATTGAGTTGGTTTGTTAAACAACTTTCAGCTTCGTTCCTTTTCGGGGACGAAAAGTTTTAACTAGGGGAGATTGTAACAACCCGGAAAATCCGAGCCAATTAAATTTTTTTATTTTAGCGATTTTATTGAATTTTGAATATTTAAAATGAAATATTTTAAATGATAACGACGAGAAATTTATTTTGAATAGAAGTAGAACGTATATATTTATTTGAATCGTCGTTAGAATATAAATATTTATTTTTAATTATAAAAGGAATTGAAAATGGCACTGTAGTTTGAAAATTCGATTTCAAATTTCAAATGAATGCACAGGATTCAAAATAAATCGAATTTTAGCGAAACCAAAAATATTAGAATCTATTTGAAAATATCTTTCCAACGAATCCGAAAAATCAAAATTTCATAGTGGGAATCAAAAGTTATGCCCAGTTGAAAATTGAGAATAGTCGCTATGGAAATATAGCCCTTAAAAATAGCAATTTTTCATATGGATGAATTTGGACTCGAAATCACTTCCATTGAGTTCAAAATGTCGTTTACTCCATAAAGTATAAGCTTCGATATATTCCGAGATCCGGAATAGTGGCGATTGGCTGGGGGCTTTGGTTAGTGAAACACCCCACCTCCGTTAGGGTCACTCTCAAAGGGAATGCCCTAATTTTGGTGGAGGTTTATAAGTATAAGTCACAGATATACAAGACAGATATAAGAACACATATTTGTAAACAGCGGAAAAACAACAACTTTGATTTCATAAAAGCAAATACGTGTTACAACAACAACACCATGATTGTCTTACATCCTTTCCAAAAACATAACATAACACTTTCATAATCTGTCTTGATTACATTATTTAAAGAAGCATAAAGAAAACATAGATAAACTGCAAAAGCCCCATAGTGGTTGTCCAAAGCCATAGTTCAAAACGAAAAGGTCCAAGCAATACATTTCTCCTCTTCAAGCTGGATGTTAAGGCTGGTCAAGCTGCAGTGTTCCCTCCCTGTGGACCTGGGGGGGGGGGGGAACGGAAGAAAAGAAGACGAAAGAAAAGTAGAGTCAGACATAAAGCCTGAGTAAGTCTAGGACTATTCTGTCTATGAATAAAGAACTGGGTATGATAAGTATAAACAAGAAGTTGGAAAGCACTATAAACTTGGTTAAGTTGTCTAGGGTCGAATATACTATCGTACCCCATGTTAATCTCTGAACCCATATAAACTAGTTTCCAACTGGCACCCCATAATCAGGGTGAAGTGATCCATTCTATGATGATCGGCTCCTACTCGCATAGTTACATGTGTCTTACGGCCCCCGATGTTGTAGTTACCTATGCTGGTCCCACCATGGGGTGTATCAAGTCCCATGGCAGCGGCCCGACACAACCTTAGAATGCACAGGTATGCTACTGGTGCCCAGTGCTTTATTTTTCTGCGCCGGAGTGTGTGCACGCCCGCACCCCGTTAGAACCTACACTGCTACACCACCGCCGTCGATTTGACCTCTTACAATCAGCCCAGTAATCGTGCCCCACCCTGCCTAGTTTCAGGGTATCATGATACACCTTCTAGGGTTACTGCTGAAAAGGGTCCCCCGTTACTAGGTTTTCTATCTCTAGCCAACATGCTAAGTTGGTTAAGTGTTTTCTAACCTAACCCCCCGCCAGTCCGTTTAGTTTAGCATGTTCCATTTTGATTAAGTCTTTAGTTCACTTAATCCTAACAATCCTGACTCAGCCTTAATTGTCTTATTAAAGCCTTGACCTCTCACATTAGACAGGTATTGTTGTGGCTGCCTGTTGCCGGTTGGTTCCGGGCAGTCTTACGCCACAACTCAGTCTAACCTCGGGTCCTTATTGGGCTCCATGTTTAACCTCCCACATTGGATAGGTATTGTTGTGACTACTGGACAGCCGGGCGGTTCCGGGCAGGTTTACATCACAACTCAATCCAACCTCGGGTTAAACACATCGTATGTTCTACATTTACATATTTTGTCTTTCTTCTTTATTTTCTTATATGTAAATATTTGCGGCCCATTACTAAGTTAATGGTGTAAAGGTTACACCAATCATGGGCCCAACCCATACTTGAATTTGGGCCCCTTTTATATTTTCATTTATTAATAAATTTGGCCCAACGCTATTTTCCCCCGTTTAATACGTTCGTTTATCATAATATATGTTGGGCTTAGGCTTTTAAGCCCAACTTAGCCATGAGAAAAAGGGGAGGCTTAAAGCGTGATTACATACACAAAAAGGGGAATGTGAACGCATGAACTTGCAACATAACGTTGGAACTACAAAACAGAAACTGGTGTACTTGCATAGTAGCATAAGTGACATGAATCAAAGCATGTAAACTTGTAGTTAAGCCAAGAATCTAAATTGGATATCATTATTGACACATAGTCTTAACTACAACATAGACCTATATTTTTATTTAGGCATAATGTCAAACATAAGCAAATCATGTTCATAAGATTACTACATATTTACAAAGGTGCTTACTTTTGTTACTAACACAAAAGTATAGTTCAACTTAATCATGATTTTAAATCTATTCACATAACCATGGCATAAATATTTCTAACATGAAATCATGATTTTTACTTTAGTCATGCAAACTTGCAAAGGGGATTTTGAATCTAACCTAGCTATGTACCACATATGTCATCATATAATTCTTGTTAACAATATAGACCTAACATGGATTTCAATTATGCAAAATATCAATCATAGCCTAGTCATATTCATAAGTTTGCCAAGAGGTTTTCTAGTACAAAAGTATGGCTTAATACATAGATCATGATGCCAAATTTTCAACATAATTTCATATGGATTATAATAACCCAAATTTGCTCCAATTATGCACAAAATGATTTTTGTACAAAAATATACATTATGATGGCATAGTAGCAAAACCTCAAACTTGCATGAATTCAATTAAACAACTATATACATGTAACTTTAACATGAATTACATATTTTGAGAATACCCAAACGTATACTTGCATAAAACTACCGCAAACATGTAGTTTTTATAATGAATAACATACTTTGCGAATATCCAATCGTTATACAATATTCCAAATCGATAAGAATCATAGTAATGCATAAATATGAATTATTTATCACCACAATCAAGTATACAAACCAACACAGTTATTTGTTCATACCAAAATAATACTCTACTTACAATTGTGTGACGAATTCTCCAATTTAGGAATTTGGAGATGCGATTCCTTGTTGATTTGATTTGATTAAGTTGCTTTATGCTTTTAGAATTTGCCTCCTAATCCTCTCTCCAATTGGTGGCTACTCTTAGTCGTTCCTCAGCAACATGATGGCCTTGTTCTTATTTTTGAATGAATAGATTAGGTTGAGTCTAGGGTCATTTTTATAGGGGTTATGAACTGATTAGGACCATCGATGTTGCTTGGATTGATCGTAGCCTTTCATTCGAAAGAGAGACCAATTAGAGCCTGCCACCTAGCCCTAATGACAAAGCAGACTTCTGAAAATCGACCAACATAGAATAGGCCAGCCAGGTTGTGCTGGGTTCGACCTGGCTCTGGACCAGGTCGACAGCCCTGTCGACCTGGCTAGACCAGGTCGACAGCCCAGTCGACCTGGGTGTCTTAGGCGGGAATTTTCCCGCCCTGGCCAATTGGGCCCGATTTTGGAATTTAAACTTGTTTTTCTGAGCTGTTTTATTCTGTTCGAATTTTAAACTTAATTCAGAAACTTCCGAAGGCCATATCTTCTTCATACGGACTCCGTTTTTCGAAAACTCGGACTCTATTTCGCATATTTTTCCGAGACGAACGCAATGGCGTATCCCGTTTCCCATAGTTCTTTGATTTGAAATTAATTATACTTTAATTTGTGAATTTCACAGTTATAGAATTCGCGGGGTGTTACATTCTCCCCCACTTAAAAGGATTTCGTCCCCGAAATCTTCAAGTTAGGAGGAATGTATATCCTAACATCCAATCATCCATCTACTCATCCATCAAACACGAGCATCCATTGTCCTTAAAAGACTTCTAATGCTTCATGATCATATGCGAAGTGTGTGTGTACATGTACTTATCAAATGCAAAATAAGGCGGTCTACTGATTCAGTTGACCTCCTTAATGCGAATTATGTAAGTGCCATGAATCCATTATGTATGCAAATTTTCCTATTCATGATTCTACATGAGTGCACAATCATTCAATACAAATGCAACATCCATATGACAACACATTAGAGTTCAACCATATACGAATGCAAACATATATGCATATGCAATATGAAGTGACTGAGCCGATCTAAAACCTAGATTGTGTGTGTATATGCAACCACGAGAAACCACTAGCAATCACTTGCAACCACTCGCAACCATCATCCATAACATGTTTCAATTACATGTTTCCATCCAAAGGGTTTCTACCTAAAAGATAAGGTCGAGGAAATATACCTAAAAAGATAGATAAAAGCGCAACTTAAGGAAAAGGAAAGATCAAGGATGTACCCTCGAACAGAAAAGGGTAGGCAGTGCGTATTCTAGCTTCAGTTTCCCAAGTCGCGTCTCCCTCGGCGTCGCTCCACTGAACTTTGACGAGCTTGACTTCGCGGTTGCGTAGCTTCTTCACTTCCGTTCCTAATATGCGGGTTGGAACTTTTCTTATGGTTGCTTCGCATTCCACTTCGGCCTCTTCGAGGATATTTGGCTCTACCACCTCAGCCGACTCATGTAGACACTTTCGGAGATGTGAAACGTGAAAAACGTTGTGGACTCCAGCCAACTTCTCGGGTAGCTCTAATCTATAGGCCATTTTCCCAATTTTCTCGATGATAGGGAATGGCCCTACGAACCTTGGTGCCAGTTTTCCTGTGGTTCCAAAACGAACAACATTCCTTAGCGGTGATACCTTGAGAAAAACTCTGTCTCCAACCTCAAATTCAAGGTCGGTCCTTCTCTTGTCGGCATAGGACTTTTGTCTGTCTTGGGCCGTCTTCATCCTTCTTCGTATTAAGTCTACTTTCTCTGAAGTCTCTCGGATCATATCTGGTTCAAGTATGAGCTTATCCGTAGACTCCCACCAACAAGTGGGCGATCGGCACGGTCTTCCATATAAAGCTTCGAAGGGCGCCATTCCGATGGTTGCTTGATAGCTGTTGTTGTAGGCAAATTCCACTAAAGGAAGGTGGTCTTCCCATGTCCCTCCGAAGTCGAGGACGCATAGCCTTAAAAGGTCTTCCAAAACTCTGTTCACTCTCTCTGTTTGGCCGTCGGTTTGGGGATGATAGGCTGTGCTCAAGCATAACTGCGTTCCTACTGCTTCTTGCAGACTCCGCCAAAACTCACTGGTGAAGATGGGGTCTCGGTCACTAACAATGCTAGATGGTATTCCATGGAGTCGAACGATTTCCTTGAGGTAAAGTGATGCTAGGGATGAGGCAGTTCTTTTACTTTTGACAGGTAAAAAGTGGGCGCTTTTAGTAAGCCTATCCACTATTACCCAAATGCTAGTGTTGCCTCTCCTAGACCTAGGCAGCCCATCGATGAAGTCCATTGAGATGCTATCCCACTTCCACTGCGGGACCTCCAGAGGATGTAGTAGTCCGCCAGGCTTTTTCTGTTCCGCCTTAACCTGTTGGCACACCATACACTTAGAAACGAACTCTGCCACGTCCTTTTTCATGCCGCTCCAGAAGAAAGTCCTTTTTATATCTTTGTACATTTTATCTCCGCCTGGATGTATCGTCATCTTGGAGTGATGTGCTTCCTCGAGAACCTTCTTTACTAAATCTTTTGTCTGTGGGACGCATAGTCTTCCGTCTCGCCTTAGCAAACCCTTATCGTCGATGGAGTATCTGTTGAGGTGACTTGAAGTCTCACCCCTAATTAGCCTATCAATTGTTTCCATAAGCTGAGGGTCTTCGCGTTGTGCTGTCCCTACTGAATCCACTAAAGTTGGGCGCACTTCGAGAGATGCTAGCAAGCCTGGTACGAAATCGGAGGAAGGCCTAAAGTCGAAGCTGGCTATAAACTCTAGGCTTTGTCTTTCAACAAACAACGGGCTTAGGGTCAATTTCTTTCGGCTCAACGCGTCTGCCACTACGTTGCCTTTGCCCGGAGTGTAGGAGATTTCGAAATCGTATGAGGCAAGAAACTACATCCATCTTTGTTGCCTCAAGTTAAGATCCTTCTGCGAGAAAAGATATTTCAATGATTTATGGTCAGTGTAAAGTTCGAACTTCTCACCTAGGAGATAGTGTCGCCAAGACTTGAGTGCAAAGACGATGGCGGCTAACTCAAGATCGTGGGTTGGGTAGTTCTTTTCGTGCACTTTCAACTGCCTCCCGCCATAAGCAACTACCCTTCCTTCTTGCATTAAGACGGCGCCTAGCCCTGTCCCACATGCATCCGTATAAACAGTGAACATTTTGCTCCCATCTGGTAGCGTCAAAACGGGGGCTGTTGTGAGAGCCCTTTTCAGTCGTTGGAAAGCAAACTCGCAATCCAAGTCCCAATTGAACACTAGATTCTTCTTAGTCAATTTCGTGAGCGGAGCTGAGATTTTTGCAAAATCCCTTATGAATTTTCGATAGAAACCTGCTAGTCCTAGAAAGCTTCGGACCTCAGTCGCATTCCTTGGTGTCTTCCAATCCTGTACCGCAACTACCTTAGCAGGGTCCACCGCTAACCCTTGTTTGGATACTATGTGCCCAAGGAACCTCACCTCTTCTCTCCAAAAGTGGCATTTGGAGAATTTGGCTTTTAGTTGATGGACTCGCAAAGTTTCCATGATTGCCCTTAAGTGCTGAGCATGTTCCTCTTCACTTTTTGAGAAGATAAGGATATCATCTACGAAGACCACTACGAATTTGTTGAGGAAATCTCTGAATACCCTACTCATCAGGTCCACGAAGTAAGCAGGTGCATTTGTCAAGCCGAAAGGCATGACAAGCCATTCAAAGAAGCCGTCTAGGGTTCTGAATGTCGTTTTATCGATGCTATCTTCAGCCACCCTTAGCTGATGAAAACCGGTTGCTAAATCGAGTTGGGAGAAAACAGACGCCCCTACAAGCTGGTCAAACAAATCGTCAATTCTATCGAGAGGGTGCCTATTCTTTTTCGTTAGCTTGTTGAGCTCCCTATAGTCAACACATAGACGGAGTGAACCATCCGCCTTTGTAGCGAACACCACTGGAGCGCCCCATTCTGAAATGCTCCTCCTAATGAACCCCTTTTCTAGAAGCTCTTTAATCTGTTTACTGAGCTCTTTCCTTTCTCGTGGAGCCATGTGTCTAACGGGTAACGCAACGGGCTTTGCATTATCTACAAGATATATGCGGAAGTCTATTTCCCGCTTCGGAGGCAAGCCCTTCACCTCCTCGAAGACATCCGGATATTCCCGGACCACTTTAACTGATTGCAAATTTTCAACAGAGGCATCTAGCGATTCAAGATAACTAAGCATAACTGCATACGAGGGATTACAAGAAATTTCCAAAGTATTACCGAGCTGGGTTAGGAGCCTAACAACCCTTTTCTCACAATCAAGGATGGCCCCATTACTGGATAGCCAATCCATACCCAAAATCAAACCATAACCCGAAAAGCCCAAAACAAAGGCACTACGTTGAAATTCTACACTTAGAATAGAAATTTTCAATCCCAAACAGATCATAGACAAATGAGCTGGGCCCCCAATTGGGTTTGAAACAATTAAGGGGTCCTCTACCATACTAGTTTTTAGGTGCAGAGATTCTACTAAAGCAGACGAGATAAAGGAGTGTGATGCGCCAGAATCAAATAAAGTGCGAACGGGGTGATCATAAAGATAAACTACACTTTCTACAGAAGTATTTATACCTCGCTGTTGCAGAGGTGGCGCTTCCAGCACATGAACCTGTGCCCCTGGGGTGGATCCAGCCCTCTGCCCCTGTCCTCGTTTCTTTGGGCAGTCCTTAGCCCTGTGGCCTGTCTCACCGCAAGAAAAGCACCCACCATTATCCTTGGCCTTCTTTTTCCGGCAGTCCTTAACTAAGTGCCCCCACTTTGCCACAGAAATTGCACTTCCTCTTATCTTTGTTGCCTTTCCCGCCCTTCTTAAAGTCTGTCTTCTTAGGCTGCAAACCCTCTTTCTTCCCTTGAGAGCTTTCTGCCTTTGTCTCCTTCTTGCCTTTGTCCTTTTCATTCAGCAATGCCATTTGCACCAATCTTTCATACGTGGCTCCCATGGGTATATGGGTCATGGCCAAACTGTGTAATGGCTCATTCGACCCTTTGACAAAACGGAGAGCCTTCTTGTGCGGGGTGTTGACTAGGTCAAGCCCAAACCTAGCCAGCTCATCGAACTGATTCACATACTCTCTGACTGTCTTGTCCCCTTGCTTAAGAAATAAGAATTTTTCCAACTGCAAACTTCTTTCCGCATCTGAGAGAAATTTAGTCTCAAACCTTGCCCTAAAGTCCTCCCATGTCTCCACTGGTCTTTCAGCATTAGTGACTTCCCACCAGTAGGAAGCCTCGCCCTTCAATAGCCACACTGCCAATTGTACTTTTTGTCTATCCTCTACCTCAAAGATGATGAATAGGTCCTCAGTTTCTTTCAGCCAATTTCTAGCTGCCACGAAGGACTCAGTTCCATGGAAATCCTTTCCTCCCATAGCTTTAAAATCTTTACATATCTTAGCAAACGTGTTTCCCCGTGGAGGAGGTAGAGGAAAAGGTGCCGCTGCAGCTGGATGATTTCCGGCCGCTGGGGGAGGAGGAACGGTAGGACCTGGCTGAGTGGCTCTTGCTTCTAAGAACCGTCTAAACCAACCAGGTATTGGCACCCCTTATGGCAAGTTAAGGTCTTCGGACATGCTGAAACAAAAAGGATAGATTCAAAACGAAGGATAAGAGATAGTACCTATGGCTTTGGGGAGTGGACTTTGCCTTTTAGAATAAAATAATATTTTTCTTTTAAAAATGCTTCTTTAAATTTCCTTTTTTAAAATAAATTTTTAGAACTTTTTATCTTATCTGGTAAACCTATGCTCTGATACCAAGTGAAACACCCCACCTCCGTTAGGGTCACTCTCAAAGGGAATGCCCTAATTTTGGTGGAGGTTTATAAGTATAAGTCACAGATATACAAGACAGATATAAGAACACATATTTGTAAACAGCGGAAAAACAACAACTTTGATTTCATAAAAGCAAATACGTGTTACAACAACAACACCATGATTGTCTTACATCCTTTCCAAAAACATAACATAACACTTTCATAATCTGTCTTGATTACATTATTTAAAGAAGCATAAAGAAAACATAGATAAACTGCAAAAGCCCCATAGTGGTTGTCCAAAGCCATAGTTCAAAACGAAAAGGTCCAAGCAATACATTTCTCCTCTTCAAGCTGGATGTTAAGGCTGGTCAAGCTGCAGTGTTCCCTCCCTGTGGACCTGGGGGGGGGGAATGGAAGAAAAGAAGACGAAAGAAAAGTAGAGTCAGACATAAAGCCTGAGTAAGTCTAGGACTATTCTGTTTATGAATAAAGAACTGGGTATGATAAGTATAAACAAGAAGTGGGAAAGCACTATAAACTTGGTTAAGTTGTCTAGGGTCGAATATACTATCGTACCCCATGTTAATCTCTGAACCCATATAAACTAGTTTCCAACTGGCACCCCATAATCAGGGTGAAGTGATCCATTCTATGATGATCGGCTCCTACTCGCATAGTTACATGTGTCTTACGGCCCCCGATGTTGTAGTTACCTATGCTGGTCCCACCATGGGGTGTATCAAGTCCCATGGCAGCGGCCCGACACAACCTTAGAATGCACAGGTATGCTACTGGTGCCCAGTGCTTTATTTTTCTGCGCCGGAGTATGTGCACGCCCGCACCCCGTTAGAACCTACACTGCTACACCACCGCCGTCGATTTGACCTCTTACAATCAGCCCGGTAATCGTGCCCCACCCTGCCTAGTTTCAGGGTATCATGATACACCTTCTAGGGTTACTGCTGAAAAGGGTCCCCCGTTACTAGGTTTTCTATCTCTAGCCAACATGCTAAGTTGGTTAAGTGTTTTCTAACCTAACCCCCCGCCAGTCCGTTTAGTTTAGCATGTTCCATTTTGATTAAGTCTTTAGTTCACTTAATCCTAACAATCCTGACTCAGCCTTAATTGTCTTATTAAAGCCTTGACCTCTCACATTAGACAGGTATTGTTGTGGCTGCCTGTTGCCGGTTGGTTCCGGGCAGTCTTACGCCACAACTCAGTCTAACCTCGGGTCCTTATTGGGCTCCATGTTTAACCTCCCACATTGGATAGGTATTGTTGTGACTACTGGACAGCCGGGCGGTTCCGGGCAGGTTTACATCACAACTCAATCCAACCTCGGGTTAAACACATCGTATGTTCTACATTTACATATTTTGTCTTTCTTCTTTATTTTCTTATATGTAAATATTTGCGGCCCATTACTAAGTTAATGGTGTAAAGGTTACACCAATCATGGGCCCAACCCATACTTGAATTTGGGCCCCTTTTATATTTTCATTTATTAATAAATTTGGCCCAACGCTATTTTCCCCCGTTTAATACGTTCGTTTATCATAATATATGTTGGGCTTAGGCTTTTAAGCCTAACTTAGCCATAAGAAAAAGGGGAGGCTTAAAGCGTGATTACATACACAAAAAGGGGAATGTGAATGCATGAACTTGCAACATAACGTTGGAACTACAAAACAGAAACTGGTGTACTTGCATAGTAGCATAAGTGACATGAATCAAAGCATGTAAACTTGTAGTTAAGCCAAGAACCTAAATTGGATATCATTATTGACACATAGTCTTAACTACAACATAGACCTATATTTTTATTTAGGCATAATGTCAAACATAAGCAAATCATGTTCATAAGATTACTACATATTTACAAAGGTGCTTACTTTTGTTACTAACACAAAAGTATAGTTCAACTTAATCATGATTTTAAATCTATTCACATAACCATGGCATAAATATTTCTAACATGAAATCATGATTTTTACTTTAGTCATGCAAACTTGCAAAGGGGATTTTGAATCTAACCTAGCTATGTACCACATATGTCATCATATAATTCTTGTTAACAATATAGACCTAACATGGATTTCAATTATGCAAAATATCAATCATAGCCTAGTCATATTCATAAGTTTGCCAAGAGGTTTTCTAGTACAAAAGTATGGCTTAATACATAGATCATGATGCCAAATTTTCAACATAATTTCATATGGATTATAATAACCCAAATTTGCTCCAATTATGCACAAAATGATTTTTGTACAAAAATATACATTATGATGGCATAGTAGCAAAACCTCAAACTTGCATGAATTCAATTAAACAACTATATACATGTAACTTCAACATGAATTACATATTTTGAGAATATCCAAACGTATACTTGCATAAAACTACCGCAAACATGTAGTTTTTATAATGAATAACATACTTTGCGAATATCCAATCGTTATACAATATTCCAAATCGATAAGAATCATAGTAACGCATAAATATGAATTATTTATCACCACAATCAAGTATACAAACCAACACAGTTATTTGTTCATACCAAAATAATACTCTACTTACAATTGTGTGACGAATTCTCCAATTTAGGAATTTGGAGATGCGATTCCTTGTTGATTTGATTTGATTAAGTTGCTTTATGCTTTTAGAATTTGCCTCCTAATCCTCTCTCCAATTGGTGGCTACTCTTAGTCGTTCCTCAGCAACATGATGGCCTTGTTCTTATTTTTGAATGAATAGATTAGGTTGAGTCTAGGGTCATTTTTATAGGGGTTATGAACTGATTAGGACCATCGATGTTGCTTGGATTGATCGTAGCCTTTCATTCGAAAGAGAGACCAATTAGAGCCTGCCACCTAGCCCTAATGACAAAGCAGACTTCTGAAAATCGACCAACATAGAATAGGCCAGCCAGGTTGAGCTGGGTTCGACCTGGCTCTGGACCAGGTCGACAGCCCTGTCGACAGCCCAGTCGACCTGGGTGTCTTAGGCGGGAATTTTCCCGCCCTGGCCAATTGGGCCCGATTTTGGAATTTAAACTTTTTTTTCTGAGCTGTTTTATTCTGTTCGAATTTTAAACTTAATTCAGAAACTTCCGAAGGCCATATCTTCTTCATACGGACTCCGTTTTTCGAAAACTCGGACTCTATTTCGCATATTTTTCTGAGACGAACACAATGGCGTATCCCGTTTCCCTTAGTTCTTTTATTTGAAATTAATTATACTTTAATTTGTGAATTTCACAGTTATAGAATTCGCGGGGTGTTACAGTTAGCAATACATAGCCCTTAAAAAGTGAAATTTTGCACATGAGCTCAGAATTCGACGAGATAATTTTTTCTTGATTCATAATGACAAATCATTGTTGATTTCCAAAGGGCGCGTCTAATGGAGCTAGTATGTGGCCGTGCGAGCTAAAATAGTTCAGGGTAAAACAGGCAGTCATTTTACAAAGGAACGTTATTGATACGACCTCAAAATTCGATTTCATTTTTTTTGGATTCGTATCGTATAATAATGGTTAAATCCAAAAGGGCATGATTTTTGGGGTTAGCGCTTGAGCGTGCAAGAAGAAATGGTGTGCCAAAATCACATTTTTAGAGCTTATCTGAGCATTTTTGAGAATTTTAACGGATGGTCAAACGAACTCGGAATTCGATGAAACTTGTTTCGTTGGACCCGTCTTCACGTCTACTACCTCGTGTCCGAAATTCGCGGCAATCGGAGATCATTTGCATTCGGCCGATACGCGAGAAACTAGCATATAATCACTTTTCCTCCTTTTCTATTTCATAATTTCACTTCTCTCTTCCTCTTCAAAAAGATCAAAAATGGAGACCTCCTCCCCAAACCCGCTGCCACCCCTCCTCCGCTGCCACCATAAGCTCCGACCGCCACCCCTACCTCTGGCCACTCCCTCTCTTCCTCCTTCTCCTCCTCCTCCTCCTCTCTCTCTCTCTCTCTCTTGTTTTGTGAACCCTAGCCTAAGCCACCACCCAAGTCCGCCACCATGGGCCCCACCACCGCCGCCGCCACCCACCAGCGCCCTCCCCTCTCCAATCAGGCCCAGCGCCGCCCCCTTGCCACCCAACTCCGGCCGTGGGTGTAATAACCCGGAAATCTGAGCCAATTTAAAATTTAAATTTTGGCAAATTTAGCGAATTTTGATTATTTAAAATGAATTATTTTAAATAATAATGACGAGAAATTTATTTTTAATGGGATTCGAACGAATATATTTATATACGTCGTCGTTAGAATATAAATAATTATATATAATTATAAAAGGAATTGAAAATGGCGCGGTAGTTCGATAATTCGATTTCAAACTTCAATTGAATGTACCGAGTGCAAAATAAACCGGATTTTAGTGAAACCAAAAATATTAGAATCTATTTGTGAATATCTTTCCAACGAATCCGAAAGATTGGAATTTCATAGCGGGAATAAAAAGTTATGCCCAGTTGAAATTTCAGAATAGTCGCTATGGAATTTCGGCCCTTAAAAATGGCCATTTTGCAAACGACCTCGGATTTCGACGAAATCACTTTTGTTGGATCAGTGATGTCAAGTTATTGCTAGGTTTCAAATTTCATAATTTTTCGAATCAGTATGTGAGCGTGGCAAAGGAAAACGCGTTTGACCAGTTTTAGTTGATTTTAATCGACTGGAAAATGGCCATTTTTCAAACGGTCTCAGAATTTGATTAAACTAGTTTTGTTAGGACCGTATCGTTAATACGAAGCTAGAAAATATTTTTTGGGAATTTTTCGAGTTAGTATGTGACCTCAGTAAATTGAAATGCACGTTCAAATTCAATATATAGAGTTATATGTTGATTTTGACGAAAACCGATCGAAACGATCGAATCAGCCTACAATACATATCCCATTGTGTTCAGAATGGGGGTAATTAGCTATGGACAACAGGCGGTGGGTTCGATTTCGAGTCCGAAATAAAAAGGTTACCTTTTTGGAAAAAAATATTAATTAATTAATTATATATATTATCAACCCCCCCCCCCCCTCCCTCTGGTCATTTATCTCCAAATCGGAAAAAAAAAGAAAAAAAAAGCAACAAACGGATCGCTCCACCCAAGGCCACCCACCACCGGTCATCTGGCGTCGCCCTCCCTCCATCCGATCTCCTCCTTCCACTCCCCTTCTACTTTCCTGAAACCGCCAAAGAGAGCCCAGATCTGGCCGCAGCTCGCCCTCAACAGCCACCGCACCGCTCTCTCCTCGAAACCCGCGCGCAGACCCCAAGCACCCCCTCGCTTCAAGCCACCGGTCGCCTGACACCAATGTCGATGATCCGAGACCCCCTTCCCCTTCCAGTCGATTACAACAGCAGCCCCCTCTCTCCCTTTTTAACTGTAAGTGTTTTATTTATTTAATTTTGTTTTGTTTTAACTTTCTTTTCTGTTTTAAAATAAATTTTATATCGCTTTTTAATATGAAACTAACATTGAGTTGTAATGAAGAAAGGATTGAATTTTTACAAAGAAAAGATATGATTTTTGAACTGAAAAGCAAAAAAATTTATCGTTTGAAAAGTTTGTTTTATATATGAAGTTATAATTCATATTTATGTAAAGATAAGAAATTTGTTTATGTAAAGATATGAAATTTTCTTATGAAAAGATTAGAATTTTATCCTTAAAAAGATTAGATTTTTATCCTTAAAAAGATTTGATTTTTATCATATAAAAGATTTGATTTTTAGCATATGAAAGATTTGATTTTTATACATAAGAAAGCTAAGATAAAATTTTGATTTATATATATATAGCGACATAATAAAAATATGGTTTTTAATATGAAAAGCAAGAATTAAAAATGTGATTTTTATTGAGTAAAGAGCAAAGGTAAAAATACGATTTTTATTCATGAAAGATTATATTTTTAAATGGGTAAAAATACGATTTTTAATAAATAAAAATCTGAACTTTATTTTATCGTGAAGTAAAGAGAATATAAAAATGTGATTTTTATATATGTAGTGAATACGGGCAACGAAAGTGACAAAAGACGAAAAGTTGAAGATTTCCTACATAAGAAGAGCCGCGGTGAATGGATTTAGCGTGGGTGAGAACTTCTCATTTTTAATTTATTTCTAGTTAAAATATATACTAGGATGTAGACAGTGTTTAGTAGCACCCGACACCCATCGTCCACAGACCATGGACGGCTTGCATGCTTGTTTGTTTGATTTTGATGTGTAGTTGATTGTGTGATGTGAAATGAAATAAAATATTTATATAGTTGAAATAAAATATTTTATAGTGGAAAATGTTTTATAATTAAAAATAGAATTTTTAACGTATATATGAAATGAAATAAAAATAAACAAATCGGACGATTTGTTTATATACACACATTTGACTGATGTTGATTGGGACGATAAATTTTACACATCGCCCAACTGCACAAATAAAATCTGTGTTTGATTGTTTGAAACCCCACACGGGTATTGGGATGATATATGACATACACTAATCCCAATAACTAGTTGTATGTCGATCGATTGATGGACAGATTGTTATGAGCGTTAAATATTTATATTTGATGCTCATACAGTATAGAATGCACTTTGGATGATGGTTGATTATTCATCGTTGTTAATGTATACATGTGTTGTAGAAAATCCATATAGGTAATATTATATGGTAATAGATTGGGCCTCATTCTAGTTTTGAAAAAGAAATATTTGAAATAGAAATATTTGAAATAGAAACATTTGAAATAGAATATTTGAAAATAGAAATATATGAAGCCGTGTTGATTAGATTGACGCCATTTTGACGTGAACGATATTTATATCGATTTTATTCATTTTATAATGAATATCGAAAGTGATTTCAAAATCTGATATTTTGAATAGAAATGAATTCGAATTGAAATTGAATAGAAATGAATTCGAATTGAAATTGAATAGAAATGAATTCGAATTGAAATTGGATTTAATTGAAAACGAACTGAAATTGAATTAGAAATCAATTTGAATTGAAATCAATTTGAATTGAAATTAATTTGAATTGAAATCAATTTGAATTGAAATCAATTTGAAATAAAGTTGAAATCATTTCGAAAATGAATTTAAAACGAATTATAAAATACATTTTAAAAGGAAATCGAAAAAGTATATATTATATATATTATGTATATATAATATAATGGCCTGAATATAACGCGCCGCGCCGCGGCAGTTCGCGAATTTCGACCATTGACTGCGAACGGATATTACGGGAGATCCGACCGTCTGATTCTCCTAAAACCAGAACCGTTGGGTTCGTATCGAAAAGAGCTTTCTAACGAATATTAGAAATTAGAAATCTAACGGTTGGATTTTGGAATTATGTCCAAATCAAATTTGGAAAAGGTTGCTGTAAGTGCAGTTCGATGGCCGTTGATGGAAATCGACTGTACGAGCCTTGATAAAATTATTAAAAATAGTAATAATTTGTGTAAAATCATAAGAAATGATTTGGGAAGAATTGGGATGAAAAACTCCATATTTGAAAAGATAAAAATAGATTTTTATCAAAATGAACTAGTTTTGAACTAGAATGATACTTCTGTTTATTTTTAAATAAATAAATTGAATTTGAAAAGGGTTTTAAAAGTAACCAGAATTTCCAATAATTGAATTGGAATGGATTTGAATCGAAATTGTCTTTGGAATATTTCGATGTTGGATTTCGTGATTATACAGATATCATTATGGAAATTTGAAAGATATATTTATATCGTTATTTCCAATACGATATCTGTTGGTTGTAGAATTTGATATTGAATATAAGCCGATATATTTTCTATTCAGAGCCTTGTATTTAATATCAAATGTGATTTGGGTTTGTCAGGAACAGTGTTTTAAAATGACACTGATTCTTTAACCCAGTTAAAGATTAAAACTAAGTGGAGTTTTAATGAATCTTTAATTAGATTGAAAGGATCGAGAATGGAGTATCACTAGTTTTACTCCAGGCGATAGTTAAATCTTTAATTATATTTGAACGTGAAATGGTAATTGAATTTACCGATAACACTGTGGTGGTAGATATGAAGTATGACCAGTTTTACTTCATGGGATGAATAGGTGGGGATTTGGAAATAAAATAAATGATTACTTCGATGTGGTCCGCTAATCCCGACTAGTTTGAATTGATATTCAAAAGAAGATTAAAGAATAAATTTAAAGAATTTATCTTTGATAAAATTAATGGGAACCTTTCCCAAAGTGTAAGAATATTTGAATAAAAGAACATACTGAATTGGAATGAGGTGTATGTTGTGTTTGTGTAACACTTGTTTATTATATACGCGAGTTATTCAGAAAGACCGGGTTTAACCCATTCTGAATAACTAATTCGACGTGGTGTCGAAGATGAAGACGGTGGTTGAAGACCGGAGGTCTTCACGTTGTTTGGATAATTACTGATGATCTTGATTGGGTCGTACACCCAAGAGGAGGGAATCAGTTAGTGATCGTCCAGACGTACTTGGAGATCAATGGATATGCGGGGTACTAGGTGCCTCCAGTTTCGTTCAGAGCCAGAACGAACTTGTAAATGGACCATGTGTCTGACATTGGATTTCAGTCTGTGTGATTGATTTCTATTAAATATATATCTGTTTGGCGGCGGATAATTTATTCTCTTGCTTAATGCCCTTCTCTGAGACGCACGAGCTCAAGGGTTATATACTGATGGATATCAAACGCATAGAGTGAATTGCCTATGTGGCATGCCTAAGTGGCAATATGATCATGGCTTCTGTTGAAAAGCAGAGTCTTGTGGGTGATGATCAAAGCACGGCCTGTGTGGCATAGCTTTGTGTAACGTTGATTCGCGAGCCTCACACCCCGGTTGTGAACCAGAAACGGGAGAGGACATCAGGGAGGGCATGCGTTTCCTTCTAGCTAGGAGTGGCGTCAGTGGTTTTACACGCCCTGACAAGTTTGACTTATGTGGTTGTTGCGAGTCACCTCAGATATATCGGTCGATCCGGGACCGATGGAGTCATTGGACTCATTTACGCCCCACAGGGCGGGGAGACGCAGTGTTTGATCATTTTAATCCACATCGGTGGACCGGCCCTGACGATCCAAGGCTTGTCTGCGCGCTTGCCTGAGACATGGGCTAGATTGTCTCGAATCGGTAGAGGACGATCCCTGGCCTCGGTTCATAGATGAAAACCCAATTTCCAAATACGTGACTTTGCGATTTTGATTGTATAACCTATATATGGTGACCTAGTGGTATGGGGCATTCATGCCGCCTATGATTGATACTTATGATTTGAAATTGATTTCTTCACTTATAGCAATAATAAAAGAATTATTTTAACGTATCAAGCATTCTTTGGCTATTATAAGGTAAAACCCTATCCTCTGGTTTGTGTTGCATTGTGTGATGGGACCTGCGTCTTATAATAGCTTCATTTTTCTTTATTTAGCATTGCGCTGTTTGTTTTATGCACTGGTATTCTTGGGGGGAAACCTGTTCCGTGTTTTACGGCGTGGTCCCTTGATTTACCGAACTTTAAAATAAAGATTAATAACTGTTTTAGTTCTCACACCAGTCCCATGACTGACCTGGAGTTTATTGTTTTAACCTAAACTCTGGGTGCCCTTATTTTGACACGTGCAGCTAGTAGTTTTGGTTTTGCAGATTTATATTCACCGGATTCTGGTTTACAGCTGGAATGATATCCGGAAAGCTTTGTATCCGTATATCTCTTCTAGTTGTGTATTGTATTATTTTCCGCTGCTATGTAATGTATTGTAATCGCTGATATTTATCGAATGTGTAATATTGATTTATACTCTGTATATTTTTGTATTCTGATGGAATTGTTGTAATATACAATGAAATGTTCTCCGTCTGCTTTCTAATCTGTCTTTTCCTCAAAGTAATTCGTTCTTTCTCTTCTCTTCGGAGACCGGGGAAGTTCGGGTCGCTTCATTTGGTATCAGAGCTTTGGTTTACAAAGCTCAGAGAACAAGACACATTAGAACCATACGAAAGAATTCATCAGAAATTGGATTAGTAATATCCAATGAGAATGACTCGTTAGAGATGGGATCAGTAGTATCCTAGAACGAGTGTGAAGAGTATATTTTTAAAATGAAAACAATTTTTATTTTGAAAATTTAAATCGAATTGTGCGTATTTGATTATTTGTTTATATTGAATTTGGACAATCCGGTATATAAAGATTTTGCGTATACGTCTGATCCGCGTGTATTTGAAGTTTTAATATACTGGATAGATATAGAGTCACACTCTAGTCGCCCGTGGATGTTCTGATGGTGGTTCTAAACATCATCAGAATTTATGTTCGAGTGACGAAAGTGAGATGTCTATATATTTCCATCAGACTAGTGTGAGAACCAAAATTAGATAGGGCTTATTATTGTGATTTGGCATCAAAAATCTGATTTTTAGACTATGTATCAAAGTTATGAATTTGAAATGTTAATGAACTAATTGATTGTTGATTGTGTTGTTTGTTTATTGTTTGATTAATTAAATGTTGAGCTGTTAGCCAAATTGAACCAAATAGTGAATTGTATTGGAAATTTGTCGCATTTGCATGCATATACATGTACTTACATTGAACAGGTCATAGCAAAGTGGCTAGAGCAGAAGAATAAAATTGTTTGCCCGACAAATAGGTATATGTTTACCATAATTTACTGTTTTGTTTGGGTGATGATGATTTTATGAGCCGCTTGGCTTTTTCTTTTTCTTTTTGAGATCAGAGGGCCTGTATGGCAATTTCGGGATTTTCCCGGTGCTCCCGGTGCAGGGGAGGTTATGGCGAAATTTTTCAGAAATTTAGGGTGTTAGCCAAATTTTTGAAAAATTTGAAAAGTTCTTAGAAACTGAAAAGTTGAAGAACATAAGCCGTAATGAAAATAATGAAAGTTGAGTTGATTTGTTAAACAACTTTCGGCTTCGTTCCTTTTCGGGGATGAAAAGTTTTAAGTGGGGGAGATTGTAATAACCCGGAAATCTGAGCCAATTTAAAAATTTTATTTTGGCAATTTTAGCGAATTTTGTTTATTTAAAATGAATTATTTTAAATAATAACGACGAGAAATTTATTTTGAATGGGATTCGAACGAATATATTTATATACGTCGTCGTTAGAATATGAGTAATTATATATAATTATAAAAGGAATTGAAAATGGCGCGGTAGTTCGATAATTCGATTTCAAACTTCAAATGAATGTACCGAGTGCAAAATAAACCGGATTTTAGTGAAACCAAAAATATTAGAATCTATTTGTGAATATCTTTCCAACGAATCCGAAAGATTGAAATTTCATAGCGGGAATAAAAAGTTATACCCAGTTGAAATTTCAGAATAGTCGCTATAGAATTTCGGCCCTTAAAAATGGCCATTTTGCAAACGACCTCGGATTTTGACGAAACCACTTTTGTTGGATCCTTGATGTCAAGTTATTCCTAGGTTTCAAATTTCATAATTTTTCGAATCAGTATGTAAGCGTGGCAAAGGAAAACGCGTTTGACCAGTTTTAGTTGATTTTAATCGACTGGAAAATGGCCATTTTTCAAACGGTCTCAAAATTTGATGAAACTAGTTTTTTTAGGACCGTATCGTTAATACGAAGCTAGAAAATATTTTTCGGGAATTTTTCGAGTTAGTATGTGACCCCAGTAAATTGAAATGCGCGTTCAAATTCAATATATAGAGTTATATGTTGATTTTGACGAAAACCGATCGAATCAGCCTATGATACATATCCCATTGTGTTCAGAATGGGGGTAATTAGCTATGGCCAACAGGCGGTGGGTTCGATTTCGAGTCCGAAATAAAAAGGTTACCTTTTTGGAAAAAAAATTATTAATTAATTAATTATATACATATTATCAAACCCCCCCCTCTGGTCATTTATCTCCAAATCGAAATAAAAAAAAGAAAAATAAAAGCAACGAACGGATTGCTCCACCCAAGGCCACCCACCGCCGGTCATCTGGCGCCGCCCTCCTCCATCCGATCTCCTCCTTCCTCTCCCCTTCTACTTCCCTGAAACAGCAAAAGCGAGCCCAGATCTGGCCGCAGCTCGCCCTCAACAGCCACCGCCCCGCTCTCTCCTCGAAACCTGCACACAGACCCCAAGCACCCCCTCGCTTCAAGCCGTCGGTCGCCTGACACCAATGTCGACGATCCGAGACCCCCTTCCCCTTCCAGTCGATTACAACAGCAGCCCCCTCTCTCCCTTTTTAACTATAAGTGTTTTATTTATTTAATTTTGTTTTTTTAACTTTCTTTTCTGTTTTAAAATAAAATTTATATCGCTTTTGAATATGAAACTAGCATTGAGTTGTAATGAAGAAAGGATTGAATTTTACAAAGAAAAGATATGATTTTTGAAATGAAAAGCAAAGATTTTTATCGTTTGAAAAGTTTGTTTTATATATGAAGTTATAATTCATATTTATGTAAAGATAAGAAATTTGTTTATGTAAAGATATGAAATTTTCTTATGAAAAGATTGGAATTTTATCCTTAAAAAGATTAGATTTTTATCCTTAAAAAGATTTGATTTTTATCATATAAAAGATTTGATTTTTAGCATATGAAAGATTTGATTTTTATACATAAGAAAGCGAAGATAAAATTTTGATTTATATATATATATAGCGACATAATAAAAATATGGTTTTTAATATGAAAAGCAAGAATTAAAAATGTGATTTTTATTGAGTAAAGAGCAAAGGTAAAAATACGATTTTTATTCATGAAAGATTATATTTTTAGACGGGTAAAAATACGATTTTTAATAAATAAAAATCTGAACTTTATTTTATCGTGAAGTAAAGAGAATATAAAAATGTGATTTTTATATATGTAGTGAATACGGGCAACGAAAGTGACAAAAGACGAAAAGGTGAAGATTTCCTACATAAGAAGAGTCGCGGTGAATGGATTTAGCGTGGGAGAGAACTTCTCACTTTTAATTTATTTCTAGTTAAAATATATACTAGGATGTAGACGGTGTTTAGTAGCACCCGACACCCGTCGTCCACAGACCATGGACGGCTTGCATGCTTGTTTGTTTGATTTTGATGTGTAGTTGATTGTGTGATGTGATGTGAAATGAAATAAAATATTTATATAGTTGAAATAAAATATTTTATAGTGGAAAATGTTTTATAGTTAAAAATAGAATTTTTAACGTATATATGAAATGAAATAAAATAAACAAATCGGACGATTTGTTTATATACACACATTTGACTGATATTGATTGGGACGATAAATTTTACACATCGCCCAACTGCACAAATAAAATCTGTGTTTGATTGTTTGAAACCCCACATGGGTATTGGGATGATATATGACATACACTAATCCCGATAACTAGTTGTATGTCGATCGATTGATGGACAGACTGTTATGAGCGTTAAATATTTATATTTGATGCTCATACAGTGTAGAATGCACTTTGGATGATTGTAATAACCCGAAAATCTGAGCCAGTTTAAAATTTTTATTTTGGCTATTTAGCGAACTTTGAATATTTAAAATGAATTATTTTAAATAAAACGATGAGAAATTTATTTTGAATAAAATTCGAACGTATATATTTATAAACGTCGTCGTTAGAATATAAATATTTTATTTTAATTATAAATAGAATTGAAAATGGCGCGGTAGTTCGATAATTCGATTTCAAACTTCCATTGAACGTACCGGGTGCAAAATAAACAGGATTTTGGTGTAACCAAAAATAATAGGATCTAATTGAGAATATCTTTCCAACAAATCCGAAAAATCAAAATTTCATAGCGGGGATCAAAAGATATGTCCAGTTGAAAATTCTGAATAGTCGCTATGGAATTCAGGCCCTTAAAAATGGAAATTTTGCAAACGACCTCGGATTTCGACGAAACCACTTTTGTTGGGTCCGTGATGTCAAATTATTACTAGATTCCAAATTTTGAAATTTTTCGAGTTAATATATGAGCGTGGCAAAGGAAAACGCGTTTGACCAGTTTCAGTTGATTTTAATCGACTGGAAAATGGCCATTTTTCAAATGGTCTCAGAATTCGACGAAACTAGTTTTGTTAGGACCGTATCGTCAATACGAAGCTAGAAAATATTTTTCTGGAATTTTTCGAGTTAGTATGTGACCCCAGTGAATTGAAATGCGCGTTCAAATTCAATATATAGAGTTATATGTTGATTTTGACGAAAACTGATCGAAGCGATCGAATCAGCTTACGATACATATCCCATTGTGTTCGGAATGGGGGTAATCAGCTATGGACGACAGGCGGTGGGCCTCGTTTAGAGGTCAAATGAAAAAGTTACTTTTTGAAATAAAATAATTAACTATAAATATATAAATTAAATTAAACCCCCCCCCCTTCTCCTTTACATCAGTCAAAGGCCCCCCCCCCCCAATTTCCCCAAACCCGATCCAAAAGAAAAAAAATAAAAAAAAAGAAGAAAAAGGGGAAAGCGACGGAACGCCATCGCGCCGCCCCCTGGTGGCCATCGACACCCACCTCCCGCTGCTCCGCTCTCATTTCCCTCTCCTCCGCTCGTCTTTCTCCCCTCCTACCCGCGAGTTCGATTAGCCCTAGCCCCGATTGGTCCCTCCGTCGCCATACAGGAGATTGCCCACCTCGTCCTCCGCCGTGCCAGGCCCCACGCCGGCGTCCAAGGCTGCGCCCTCCTCGCGCAGCACACCTCCAGCGCGATCCCCCTTCTCCCTCCTATACGCCACCAGTTCATGAACGAGCCTCTCCCCTTTAAAAAATACTGTAAGTTCTTCCTCCTTCAATCTTTAATTTATAAAACTGATTTTGTATAGTTTAGATAAATAATAAAAATATGATTTTGAAAACAATAAAAATATGATTTTGAAAATAATAAAAATTCGATCTTCATTATGTAGGAGTAATAAAAATATAATTTTTATAAGGTAGAAGTGTTAAAGATTTGATCTTTAAATATGTAGTGAATCAAAAATATGATTTTTACTTGTGTAGAGTATCGAAAATATGACCTTTACATGGTAGAAGATATAAAAATACTATTTTTATATAAGTAGTGTATTGAAAATAAAATTTCTATATAATAGAGAATATAAAAATATAATCTTTATTATATGAACTTCGATGTAAAAATAGGATTTTTATCTATATAGTAACGATGTAAAAATATAATTTTTTATCTATATAGTAGCGGTGTAAAAATATGATTTTTATATATTAAATAGCGAAGTAAAAATTCGATTTTTATACATTGAATAGCGAAATAAAAATGTGATTTTTATATATGTAGTGACTACGGCCAGCGAAAGTGACAAGAGACGAAAAGGTGAAGATTTCCTACATAAGAAGAGGCGTGGCGTTTGGATTAGCTTTGGTGAGAACTTCTCACCTTTTAAATTTTCTTTTTCTAGTTATATTATAATATATACTAGGATGCAGACGGTGTTTAGTAGCACCCAACACCACTGTCCACAGACCATGGACTTGTTTGTTTGGTTGCATAGATTAGTTAGATTATTTGATTTGAAGTTGGTTGTTTGGTGAATTGTAATCGAATTGATGGATATGTGTATGGCGTGGGCCATCACTAGACCGGGGATAAGGCTAGGCCTTGTCCCGTTTCTAGTATCGTGCCGTTATGCCGCCGAAATTTTCTAAAATAAATTAGAAAAGTAAAGATATCATTTTATTTAATAAATGAACCGAATAGAATATTCATAGGTTGAATAAAATATTTTGGTCGTTAAAAATATAATTTTTAACGTGAATGTGAATAAATAAATATTCATTTACAAACCGGACGGTTTGTTTATGTACACCTATTTGAAGGACATTGATTGGGACGATAAATTTTACACATCGCCCAACTGCACAAATAAAAATCTGTGTTTGTTGATTTGAAACCCCACACGGGTATTGGGATAATATATGACATACACTAATCCCAATAATTAGTTGTATGTCGATCGATTGATTGACAGGCTGTTATAAGCGTTAGATATCTATATTTGATGCTTATACAGTATAGTGCACTTTGGATGATGGTTGATTATTTATCGTTGCTATTATATACATGTGTTGTATGGAATCCATATAATTAACTTTATATGGTGATTGATTGGGCCTCATTCCAATTTAGAAAATAAAGAATATAATAAAATAAAGGTTCATGTGTTGACCGTACTCATCCGTTGAGATTAGTCATGTGTTGAACGAAATATTTTAATAATAAAATCTACATCTTTATCATATATATAATTAGAAACTAACTGGAAAATAGATAAGATGAGTGGTCTCCTGGATATTGATCTGATGTTGGTTTCGGCCTTCGGGGTTAATATTCAGGGAATCGTTCTCTTACTAATTTACGGTTGGAGTCTGATTTGAAATCAAACGATAGATATCATAATTTTGTAAAATATATTGAATAACAAAAATAGTCACACGTGGACCGTACTCATTCGTTGAGATTAGTCATGTGTTGACAAAAAAATATAGATTCACGTATTGAATAGAATAAATATTCATTTGTTGAATAGAATAACGGAATTTTTGAAATATATAAAGCCGTGTTGATTAGAGATGCGCCATTTTGACGCGAACGATATTTATATCGATTATATTCGTTTTTATAATTGAATTGAATTGAATATAAAAGAAATTCGAATTGAATTGAATATATAACGTATTTGAATTGAATATATAACGAATTCGAATTAAATTGAATATATAACGAATTTGAATTGAATTGAATATATAACGAATTTGAATTGAATTGAATATATAAAGAAATTCGGATTGAATTGAATATAAAACGAATTCGAATTAAATTAAATATAAAACGAATTTGAATTGAATTGAAATGAATTTTAAAACGAATTTATAAGGAAAAATTCAATTTTGATTTGAATTGGAAATGGAAGTTGAAATGTTTTTGAAACGAATTTAAAACTATTTATAAAATTCGTTTTAAATAGAAATCGACGAAATATATATTATATATATAATATAATGGCCTGAATAGAACGCGCCGCACCGCGGTAGTTCGTAAATTTAGACCATTGACTTCGAACAGACATTACGGGAGATCCGACCGTCGGATTCTCCTAAAACTGGAACCGTTGGGTTCGTATCGAAAAGAGCTTTCTAACGAATATTAGAAATTTGAAATCTAACGGTTGGATTTGGAGGTACGTCCAAATCAAATTTGGAAAAGGTCACTGTAAGTGCAGTTCAATGGCCGTTGATGGAAATCGACTGTACGGGCCTTGATAAAATTATTAAAAATAGTAATAATTTGTGTAGAATCATAAGAAATGATTTGGGAAAAATTGGGATGAAAAACACCATATTTGAAAAGATAAAAATAGATTTTTATCGAAATGAACTAGTTTTGAACTAAAATTAAACCCGTTTATTTTCAAATAAATAAATTGGATTTGAAAGGGGTTTTAAATAGAATTGATTTGTGGGTTTATTGTGAACGGTGTTTTAAATAACACTAGTTCTTTAACCCGATAATAAATAGAATGTGATTTGGGTTTATAGTGAAATGTGTTTTAAATGACATTAGTTCTTTAACCCAGTAAAAGGAGTTTTAATGAATCTGCAATTAAATTGAAATGTGAATTGATAATATAAATTATCAAATTTGGAAAATGAGGGAGAATGGGGTATCACCAATTTTTCTCCAAGCGATAGTTAAATCTTTAATTAGATTTGAACGTGAAATGGTAATAAATTTAACGATAACACCGTGGTGTTAGATATGAAGTATTACCAGTTGCTTCATGGGATGAATAGGTTGGGATTGGGAGATAAAATAAATAATTTCTTTGGTGCGGTTCGCTAATCTCGACTAGTTTGGAAAACCATAATTTGGTTCGAAATGACATCTAAAGGAAGATTCAAGAATAAATTTTAAAGAATTTATCTTGGATAAAATTAATGGGAACCTTTCCCTAAGAATGTGAAATTTAGAAACTAGTTGTAGGTTAGTTAAGAAGAATGGTTTCCTAGGTATTGATCTGATGTTGGTTTCGGCCTTCGGGGTTAATATTTGGGAAATTGTTCTCTTGCTGATTTACGGTTAGTGACTGATGAATTGGAATGAGGCGTATGTTGTGTTTGTGTAACATTTGTTTATAATATACGCGGGTTGTTCGGAAAGGTTGGGTTTACACCCATTCTGAATAACCGATTCGATGATAAGTCGAAGATGAAGACGGTGGTAGAAGACCGAAATCTTCACATCGTTTGGATGATTATTGATGATCCTGATTGGGCTGTACACCCAAGAGGATGGAAATAGTCGATGGTCGTCCAGACGTACTTGGAGATCGATGGATATGCGAGGAAATTGCCTCCGGTTTTGTTCACACCCAGAACAAACATGTAAATGGATTGTGTGTCTGACATTGGATTTTATTCTGTGTTGATTGATTCCTGTTAAATATATATCTGTTTGGCGGCGGAGAATTTATTCTCTTGCTTAACGCCCTTCTCTGAGATGTACGAGCTTAGAGGTTATATATCGATAGATATCAATCGCATGGCATGAATTGCCTATGTGGCACGCTGAGTTGCATGGATCAAGGCTTCTGTTGAAAAGCAAAGTCTTGTGGTTGATGATCAAAGCACATCCTATGTGGCAACTTTGTGTATAGCGTGGATTCGCGAGCCTCACACCTCGGTATGAGTCAAAAACAGGATGAGGACCCAAGGAGTGCACGACGTTTCTTTCTAGCTATGGGTGGTGTCAGCGACCTACCAGCCCTGACATTTATTGACACGACCCGAACTTCCCCGTGAAGGAAAGCGCGGATAGCGTTGAGTACAAGACAAAATAGAACGCAGATGGAAGAACATTTCATTGTATATTACAACAATTCCATCAGATACAAGAATATACAGAGTATGAATAAATAAATTACATTTGACAAATATCAGAGATTACAATCAATTACAAAGCAGCGGAAAAACAATATAAAACACAACTGAAAGTAATGCACGGATACAGAGCTTTCCGAGCATCGTTCCAGCTATAAATCAGGATCCTGTGAATATAAATCTGCAAAACCAAAACTACTAGCTGCCCGTGTAGAAAATAGGGGCACCCAGAGTTTAGGTTAAAACAATAAACTCCAGGTCAGTCATATGACTGGTGTGAGAACTAAAACAGTTATTTAAAACTTTACTTTAAAAGAGAGTAATTCAAGGGACCACGCCGTATAACACGGAACGGGTTTCCTCCCAAGAACACCAGTGCATAGAATAAACAACGCAATGCTTTTTCGAAAAATGAAGCTATTATAAGACCCAGGTCCCATCACACAATGCAACGCAAGCCGGAGGATAGGGTTTTCCCTTATAATAGCCAAACATGCTTGGTACGTTTAAAACAAATCATTTGATACTATTATAAGTGTATAGTGTCAAAACATTTTCAATCATAAATAGCAATCCTAGGCGGCATGGGTACCATCTATCATGTCGCCATACTAGGCTCTACAAATAAAACCGCAATATCACGTATTGGAAATTGTATTTCCGTCATGAGTCGAGGCAAGGGGCAAGCTCCTCACCGCTTCGAGACACTCTAGCAAATGCTCAGGACTACACACTCTGGGCAGCCACTTGGATTGATTGGGCCGGTCCTCTCTTACGTTTGAGGATTAGTTATTCCTAAACACACGTTTCCCGGTCCTTACAGACCTATAATCGAGGCGCCTCGTTCCAACAACCACAAAGGTGAAAAGTATATAAATGTTAGGGATGGTAAGTCAATGACACCACCAAAGCTAGAAAGAAACGTCGTGTTCTCCCAACGGTCCGTATCCCATTTTTAACTCATACCGAGGTGTGAGGCCCGCGAATTCACGTTATACACAAAGCTGCCACGTAGGCCGTGCTTTGATCATCAACCACAAGACTTTTCTTTTCAACAGAAGCCTTGATCCATGCAACTCAGCATGCCACACAGGCAATTCATGCCATGCGACTGATGTCCATTGATATACAACCTCTGAGCTTGTACGTCTCAGAGAAGGGCGTTAAGCAAGAGAATAAATTCTCCGCCGCCAAACAGATGTATATTTAAGAGAGATCAATCCAACACAGAATAAAGTCCAATGTCAGAAACACAATCCATTTACAAGTTCGTTCTGGGTCTGAACGAAACCGGAGGCACTTTCCTCGCATATCCATCGATCTCCAAGTACGTCTGAACGACCACCAATTATTTCCATCCTCTTGGGTGCACAGCCCAATCAGGATCATCAGTAATTATCCAAATGATGTGAAGACTTCTGGTCTTCAACCACCGTCTTCATCTTCGACATATCGTCGAATCGGTTATTCAGAATGGGTATAAACCCGGCCTTTCCGAACAACCCGCGTATATTAAAAACAAATGTTACACAAACACAACATACGCCTCATTCCAATTCATTAGTCACTAACCGTAAATCAGTAAGAGAGCAATTCCCCAAAATATTAACCCCGAAGGCCGAAACCAACATCAGATCAATACCCAGGAAACCATTCTTCTTAACTAACCTTCAGCTAGTTTCTAAATTTCAATTCTTAGGGAAAGGTTCCCATTAATTTTATCCAAGATAAATTCTTTAAAATTTATCCTTTAATCTTCCTTTGGATGTCATTTCAAACCAAATTATGGTTTTCCAAACTAGTCGAGATTAGCGAATCACATCTGAGTAATTATTTATTTTATATACCAATCCCAACCTATTCATCCCATGAAGCAAAACTGGTAATACTCCATATCTAACACCACGGTGTTATCGGTAAAATTAATTACCATTTCACGTTCAAATCTAATTAAAGATTTAACTATCGCTTGGAGCAAAACTGGTGGTACTCCATTCTCGCTCATTTTCCAAATTTGATAATTTAGATTATCAATTCACATTTCAATCTAATTACAGATTCCTTAAAACTCCTTTTACTGGGTTAAAGAACTAGTGTTATTTAAAACACAGTTCACGACAAACCCAAATCACATTCTATTTACAACCCATTTCAAATCCAAATTATTTATTTAAAAATAAATGGGTTTTAATTTTAGTTCAAAACTAGTTCATTTCGATAAAAATCTATTTTTATCTTTACAAATGTGGGATTTTTCATCCCAATTTTTCCCAAATCATTTCTTATGATTTTACACAAATTATTACTATTTTTAATAATTTTGTCAAGGCCCGTATAGTCGATTTCCACCAACGTCCATCGAACTGCACTTACAACGACCTTTTCCAAATTTGATTTGGACGTATCTCCAAATCCAACCATTAGATTTCAAATTTTTAATATTCGTTTGAAAGCTTTTTTCGATACGAACCCAACGGTTCTGGTTTTAGGAGAATTCGACGGTCGAATCTCCCGTAATGTCCGTTCGAAGTCAATGGTCGAAATTCACGAACTGCCGCGGCGTGGCGCGTTCTATTCAGGCCATTAGATTATATATATAATATATAATATATATTTTGTCGATTTCTATTTAAAACGAATTTTATAAATAGTTTTAAATTCGTTTCAAAAACAATTTCAACTTCCATTTCCAATTCAAATCAAGATTGAATTTTTTCTTATAAATTCGTTTTAAAATTCATTTGAATTCAATTCAAATTTCAATTCAATTTGAATCCATTTCAAATTGATTTTACTTCTATTTCAATTCGTTTTCAATTCGAATTCGTTATATATTCAATTCAATTCTATAAAAACGAATATAATCGATATAAATATCGTTCGCGTTAAAATAGCGCATCTCTAATCAACACGGCTTTATATATTTCAATAATTCCGTTATTCTATTCAACAAATGAAAATTTATCCTATTCAGTGCATAAATCTATATTTTTGTCAACACATGACTAATCTCAACGAATGAGTACTGTCCACGTGTGACTATTTTTATTATTTAATATATTTTATAAAAATTAGGGTATCTATCGTTTGATTTAAATCAGACTCCAACCGTAAATTAGTAAGAGAACGATTCCCTAAATATTAACCCCGAAGGCCGAAACCAACATCAGATCAATATCCAGGAGACCACTCATCTCATCTATTTTCCAGTTAATTTCTAATTTTATATATGATAAAGATGTAATTTGATTATTAAAATATTTCGTTCAACACATGACTAATCTCAACGGATGAGTACTGTCAACACGTGAACCTTTATTTTCTAAAGATAAAGTGTAATTTGATTATTAAAATATTTCGTTCAACATATGACTATTCTCAACGGATGAGTACTGTCAACACAAGAACCTTTAATTTATAATATTCTTTATTTTCCCGATTGGAATGAGGCCCAATCAATTACCATATAACGTTAATTATATGGATTCCATACAACACATGTATATAATAGCAACGATAAATAATAAACCATCATCCAATGTGCACTACACTGTATAAGCATCAAATATAGATATCTAACGCTCATAACAGCCTGTCAATCAATTGATCGACATACAACTAATTATTGGGATTAGTGTATGCCGTATTTTATCCCAATACCCATGTGGGGTTTCAAATCAACAAACATAGATTTTTATTTGTGCAGTTGGGCGATGTGTAAAATTTATCATCCCAATCAATGTCAGTCAAATCAGTGTACATAAACAAACCGTCCGGTTTGTAAATGAATATTTATTTATTCACATTCACTATATTTATATTCACGTTAAAAATTATATTTTTAACGATAAGATATTTTATTTTAACACATGAATTTCTATTCAGTCCATTTACAAAGTAAAAATGGTATTTTTATTTTTC
Source organism: Allium sativum (assembly GCA_030737875.1). Lineage (NCBI taxonomy): Eukaryota > Viridiplantae > Streptophyta > Magnoliopsida > Asparagales > Amaryllidaceae > Allium > Allium sativum. The sequence continues at coordinate 1,029,122,305 of CM060909.1, forward strand.
TAACTTATTTTAGAAAATTTCGGCGGCATAACGGCACGATACTAGAAACGGGACAAGGCCTAGCCTTATCCCCAGTCTAGTGATGGCCCACGCCATACACATATCAATCAAATCAAATTCAATTCACCAAACAATTCAATTCAAACCAAATAATCCAACCAACTACACAACCAAACAAACAAGTCCATGGTCTGTGGACGATGGTGTCGGGTGCTACTAAACACCGTCTGCATCCTAGTATACATATATATATATAACTAGAGAAAGATATTTTGAGTGAGAAGTTCTCACCGACTAGCTAAACCAAACGCCACGACTCTTCTTATGTAGAAATATTCGTCGTGCTCGCCTTTTTGCCAATTCCACTGCCCATAGTCATTACATATATAAAAATCACATTTTTATATTATCGCTATATATATAAAAATCGCATTTTTATACTACTACTATATAGATAAAAATTCTATTTTTACAACGGTGTTCATATAATAAAGATTATATTTTTATATCGCCACTTATATAAAAAATCACATCTTTGCTCCTTCTACATAATAAAGATCAAATCTTTAATACTTTTATAATGTAAAAATCATATTTTTATTATCTCTATAACATAAAAATCATATTTTTATTAACTTCATATGTCAAAAACCATAGAAGCTTTAAAGCGGAGAAAATTCACTTTTTTTTTCAAACGCCCGGATTCGCTTTTCTGGTTCCAGAATTTGCAAACGAGCTTCAATCTTCACACCACATTTTTAACTAGCTTAAATGCGCCATTCCGGACAACTTTCGCCTAAGAGACTTTTTGCCGAAAAAGCTCCAATTCGCCAGAATTCGCGAAAACACACGAATTTTACCGCTTTTGAACAGCAGACTTCGAACGCGTTTTCCGAGCAGCTCCAAACTGCAAAACATGACTTCCATATAGCCAAATCGAAGAGAATTTCGTGCTCTACAACTTTGATCTAGAGGGACTTTGGCCAAAAGCGCATCGTTTGAGAGATATAGACCAAAACAGTCCGGGGTGTTTTGTGCAAAACGGGAATTTTGGTGAAAATGAGTTTTTGAGTGTAGCGGGGCCCACGGCCGGAATTGGGTGGTGCTGGGGGGGGGCGCCGGCCTGACTGACGTGGGGGAGGGGCTGAGATGCGGTGGTGGGGTCCACGGAGGCGGGTGGTGGTGATTTGGGGCTTAGTGTTTGCAAATGGAGAGAGGAGAGAGAGGAGGAGGGGAAGAGGAGGAGGGGGTGCGGCGGCTCGAGGTGGTGCGGCAGCGGGGAGGAGGGCGGTGGCAGCGGGTTTGGGGAGGAGGAGGCCATTTTTGAGTTTTTGTGAAAAAAGAGGAAGAGGAAGAAAGTGAAGAAGAGAAGGAAGTAAATGTGTTTATATGCTAGTTTCTCGCGTATCGCCTGAACGCTAGCGATCTCCGATGGCCGCGGATTTCGGACACGAGATAGTAGACGTGAAAACGAGTTCAAAGAAATAAGTTTCGTCGAATTCCGAGTTCATTTGACCATTCAAAAAAAATCACATAAATGCTCAGATAAGCTCTAAAAATGCGATTTTGGCGCACCTTTTCTTCTCGCACGCTCACATGCTAACTTCAAAAATCATGCCCTTTTGGATTTAACCATTTTTAGACAATACGAATCCATAAAAAAAACGAAATCGAATTCTGAGGTCGTATCAATAATGTTCCTTTGTAAAATGACTGCTCGCTTTACCCGGAACTGTTTCAGCTCGCACGGCCACATACTAACTCCGTTCGACGCGCCATTTAGAACTCAACAATGATTTGTCACTATGAATCCATAAAAATTTATCTCGTCGAATTCTGAGCTCGTATGCAAAATTTCACTTTTTAAGGGCTATGTTTTGTTAACCGAAAAGCTCCTGTCAATTGCCACTATTCCGGATATCGGAATATATCGAAGCTTATACTTTTCGGAGTTCTAAACGGCATTTTGAACTCAATGGAAGTGGTTTCGAGTCCAAATTCATCCGTATGCAAAATTTGACTTTTTGGGCCATGTATAATTTGCATAGCGACTATTCTGAATTTTCAACTGGGCATAACTTTTGATTCCCGCAATGAAATTTCGATTTTTCGGATTCGTTGGAAAGATATTTTCATATAGATCCTATTATTTTTGGTTTCGCCAAAATCCGGATTCTTTTGCACCCGGTACATTCAATTGAAGTTTGAAATCGAATTATCGAACTACCGCGCCATTTTCAATTCCTTTTATAATTATATATAATTATTTATATTCTAACGATGACGCGTATAAATATATACGTTCTAAATATATTCACAATAAATTTTCGTAGATATTATTTAAAATAATCTATTTTAAATATTCAAAATTCGTCGAAGTTGCCAAAACAAAATTTTTAAACTGGCTCAGAATTTCCGGGTTATTACAATCTCCCCCACTTAAAACTTTTCGTCCCCGAAAAGGAACAAAGTCGAAAGTGATTTGGTTAATCAACTCTACGTTCGATCTGGCTTCCATTCTCCAACTTTTCAGTTTCTGAGAATTTTCAAATTCTTCAAAAATTTGGCTAACACCCGGAATTTTTGAAAGATTTCGCCATAACCTCCTTTGTACGGGGAGCCACGGGAAAATCCCTAAATTTCCTTATAGGCCTTCTGATCTCAAAAAGAAAAAGAAAAATTCAAGCGGCTAGCCAATCGGCTCATAAAATCATCATCACCCAAACAAAACAGTAAATTATAGTAAATATGTACCTATTTGTCGGGAAAACAAATTTTATTCTCTGCTCTAACCTCCTTGCTATGACCTGTTCAATAGATATACATGTATATGTAAGCAAATGTGACCAAATTTCAATACAATTCAATATTCGGTTCAATTAGGCTTAATGGTTCAAAATTATCAAACAAATAGACAAACAACACAACCATCAATCAATTAGTGGATAAACGTTTCAAATTCATAATTTTGATACATATACAAAAATCATGTTTTTGATGCCAATTCACAACAATGTATTCTAGCTATATTAGTTTTGGTTCTCACACCAGCCTAATGGAAATATACAGATATCACACCTTCGAAACTCGAACATAAGTTCGGATGATGATATATCAATCATCAGAACCATCTCCGGGTGTCTAGAATGTGATTCTATATCTATCCAGTATATTAAAACTTCGACTATACGTTCATGACGCGTATACGCGAAATCTTTATATACTCGATTGTCCAAATTCAAAATAAATAAATATTCAAATACGTATAAAATGGTTTCAATTTTCAAAACAAAATTGTTTTCATTTGAAAAATATACCCTTCACACTCGTTCTAGGATACTACTGATCCTATCTCTAACGAGTCATTCTAATTGGATATTACTAATCCAATATCTGATGAATTCTTTCGTATGGTTCTAATATGCCTTGTTCTCGAGCTCTGTAAACCAAAGCTCTGATACCAAACTGACACGACCCGAACTTCCCCGTGAAGGAAAGCGCGGATAGCGTTGAGTACAAGACAAAATAGAACGCAGACGGAAGAACATTTCATTGTGTATTACAACAATTCCATCGGATACAAGAATATACAGAGTATGAATAAATAAATTACATTCGACAAATATCAGAGATTACAATAAATTACAAAGCAGCTGAAAAACAATATAAAACACAACTGGAAGTAATGCACGGATACAGAGCTTTTCGAGCATCGTTCCAGCTATAAATCAGGATCCTGTGAATATAAATCTGCAAAACCAAAACTACTAGCTGCCCGTGTAGAAAATAGGGACACCAAGAGTTTAGGTTAAAACAATAAACTCCAGGTCAGTCATATGACTGGTGTGAGAACTAAAACAGTTATTTAAAACTTTACTTTAAAAGAGAGTAATTCAAGGGACCACGCCGTATAACACGGAACGGGTTTCCTCCCAAGAACACCAGTGCATAGAATAAACAACGCAATGCTTTTTCGGAAAATGAAGCTATTATAAGACCCAGGTCCCATCACACAATGCAACGCAAGCCGGAGAATAGGGTTTTCCCTTATAATAGCCAAACATGCTTGGTACGTTTAAAACAAATCATTTGATACTATTATAAGTGTATAGTGTCAAAACATTTTCAATCATAAATAGCAATCCTAGGCGGCATGGGTACCATCTATCATGTCGCCATACTAGGCTCTACAAATAAAACCGCAATATCACGTATTGGAAATTGGATTTCCGTCATGAGTTGAGGCAAGGGACAAGTTCCTCTCCGCTTCGAGACACTCTAGCAAATGCTCAGGACTACACACTCTGGGCAGCCACTTGGATCGGTTGGGCCGGTCCTCTCTTACGTTTGAGGATTAGTTATTCCTGAACACACGTTTCCCGGTCCTTACAGACCTATAATCGAGGCGCCTCATTCTAACAACCACAAAGGTGAAAAGTATATAAATGTCAGGGCTGGTAAGTCACTGACACCACCAAAGCTAGAAAGAAACGTCGTGTTCTCCCAACGGTCCGTATCCCATTTTTAACTCATACCGAGATGTGAGGCTCGTGAATTCACGTTATACACAAAGCTACCACGTAGGCCGTGCTTTGATCATCAACCACAAGACTTTGCTTTTCAACAGAAGCCTTGATCCATGCAACTCAGCATGCCACACAGGCAATTCATGCCATGCGACTGATGTCCATCGATATACAACCTCTGGGCTCGTACGTCTCAGAGAAGGGCGTTAAGCAACAGAATAAATTCTCCGCCGCCAAACAGATGTATATTTAATAGAGATCAATCAACACAGAATAAAGTCCAATGTCAGACACACAATCCATTTACAAGTTCGTTCTGGGTCTGAACGAAACCGGAGGCACTTTCCTCGCATATTCATCGATCTCCAAGTACGTCTGAACGACCACCAATTATTTCCATCCTCTTGGGTGTACAGCCCAATCAGGATAATCAGTAATTATCCAAACGATGTGAAGACTTCCGGTCTTCAACCACCGTCTTCATCTTCGACATATCGTCGAATCAGTTATTCAGAATGGGTATAAACCCGGCCTTTCCGAACAACCCACGTATATTAAAAACAAATGTTACACAAACACAACATACGCCTCATTCCAATTCATTAGTCACTAACCGTAAATCAGTAAGAGAGCAATTCCCCAAAATATTAACCCTGAAGGCCTAAACCAACATCAGATCAATACGCAGGAAACCATTCTTCTTAACTAACCTTCATCTAGTTTCTAAATTTCAATTCTTAGGGAAAGGTTCCCATTAATTTTATCCAAGATAAATTCTTTAAAATTTATCCTTTAATCTTCCTTTTGATGTCATTTCAAACCAAATTATGGTTTTCCAAACTAGTCGAGATTAGTGAATCACATCGGAGTAATTATTTATTTTATTTCCCAATCCCAACCTATTCATCCCATGAAGCAAAACAGGTAATACTCCATATCTAACACCACGGTGTTATCGGTAAAATTAATTACCATTTCATGTTCAAATCTAATTAAAGATTTAACTATCGCTTGGAGCAAAACTGGTGGTACTCCATTCTCGCTCAATTTCCAAATTTGATAATTTAGATTATCAATTCACATTTCAATCTAATTACAGATTCCTTAAAACTCCTTTTACTGGGTTAAAGAACAAGAGTTATTTAAAACACAGTTCACGACAAACCCAAATCACATTCTATTTACAACCCATTTCAAATCCAATTTATTTATTTAAAAATAAATGGGTTTTAATTTTAGTTCAAAACTAGTTCATTTTGATAAAAATCTATTTTTATCTTTACAAATGTGGGATTTTTCATACCAATTTTTCCCAAATCATTTCTTATGATCTTACACAAATTATTACTATTTTTAATAATTTTATCAAGGCCCGTACAGTCGATTTCCACCAACGTCCATCGAACTGCACTTACAACGACCTTTTCCAAATTTGATTTGGACATATCTCCAAATCCAACCGTTAGATTTTAAATTTTTAATATTCGTTTGAAAGCTCTTTTCGATACGAACCCAACGGTTCTGGTTTTAGGAGAATCCGACGGTCGGATCTCCTGTAATGTCCGTTCGAAGTCAATGGTCGAAATTCACGAACTGCCGCGGCGTGGCGCGTTCTATTCAGGCCATTAGATTATATATATAATATATATAATATATATTTCGTCGATTTCTATTTAAAACGAATTTTATAAATAGTTTTAAATTCGTTTCAAAAACAATTTCAACTTCCATTTCCAATTCAAATCAAGATTGAATTTTTCCTTATAAATTCGTTTTAAAATTCGTTTGAATTCAATTCAAATTTCAATTCAATTTGAATTCATTTCAAATTGATTTTACTTCTATTTCAATTCGTTTTCAATTCAATTCGAATTCGTTAAATATTCAATTCAATTCTATAAAAACGAATATAATCGATATAAATATCGTTCGCGTCAAAATAGCGCATCTCTAATCAACACGACTTTATATATTTCAATAATTCCGATATTCTATTCAACAAATGAATATTTATACTATTCAGTACATAAATCTATATTTTTGTCAACACATGACTAATCTCAACGAATGAGTACTGTCTACATGTGACTATTTTTATTATTTAATATATTTTATAAAAATTAGGGTATCTATCGTTTGATTTAAATCAGACTCCAACCGTAAATTAGTAAGAGAACGATTCCCTAAATATTAACCCCGAAGGCCGAAACCAACATCAGATCAATATCCAGGAGACCACTCATCTCATCTATTTTCCAGTTAATTTCTAATTTTATATATGATAAAGATGTAATTTGATTATTAAAATATTTCGTTCAACACATGACTAATCTCAACGGATGAGTATTGTCAACATATGAACCTTTATTTTATAAAGATAAAGATGTAATTTGATTATTAAAATATTTCGTTCAACACATGACTAATCTCAACGGATGAGTATTGTCAACACATGAACCTTTATTTTATAATATTCTTTATTTTCCCGATTGGAATGAGGCCCAATCAATTACCATATAACGTTAATTATATGGATTCCATACAACACATGTATATAATAGCAACGATAAATAATCAACCATCATCCAATGTGCACTACACTGTATAAGCATCAAATATAGATATCTAACGCTCATAACAGCCTGTCAATCAATCGATCGACATACAACTAATTATTGGGATTAGTGTATGCCGTATTTTATCCCAATACCCGTGTGGGGTTTCAAATCAACAAACATAGATTTTTATTTGTGCAGTTGGGCGATGTGTAAAATTTATCATCCCAATCAATGTCAGTCAAATCAGTGTACATAAACAAACCGTTCGGTTTGTAAATGAATATTTATTTATTCAAATTCACTATATTCATATTCACGTTAAAAATTATATTTTTAACGATAAGATATTTTATTTTAACACATGAATCTATTCAGTCCATTTACAAAGTAAAAATGGTATTTTTATTTTTCTAACTTATTTTAGAAAATTTCGGCGGCATAACGGCACGATACTAGAAACGGGACAAGGCCTAGCCTTATCCCCGGTCTAGTGATGGCCCACGCCATACACATATCAATCAAATCAAATTCAATTCACCAAACAATTCAATTCAAACCAAATAATCCAACCAACTACACAACCAAACAAACAAGTCCATGGTCTGTGGACGATGGTGTCGGGTGCTACTAAACACCGTCTGCAACCTAGTATATATATATATATATATATATATATATATAACTAAAAAAAGAGATTTTGAGTGAGAAGTTCTCACCGACTAGCTAAATCAAACGCCATGACTCTTCTTATGTAGAAATATTCGTCGTGCTCGCCTTTTTGCCAATTCCACAGCCCGTAGTCACTACATATATAAAAATCACATTTTTTATATTGTTGCTATGTATATAAAAATCGCATTTTTATACTACTACTATATAGATAAAAATTATATTTTTACAACGGTGTTCATATAATAAAGAATATATTTTTATATCGCCACTTATATAAAAAATCACATCTTTGCTCCTTCTACATAATAAAGATCAAATCTTTAATACTTCTATAATGTAAAAATCATATTTTTATTATCTCTATAACATAAAAATCATATTTTTATTAACTTCATATGTCAAAAACCATAGAAGCTTTAAAGCGGAGAAAACTCACTTTTTTTTTCTAACGCCCGGATTCGCTTTTCTGGTTCCAGAATTTGCAAACGAGCTTTAGTCTTCACACAAACTTTTTTTCTAGCTTAAATGCGCCATTCCGGACAACTTTCGCCTAAGAGACTTTTTGCCGAAAATGCTCCAATTCGCCAGAATTCGCAAAAGTACACGAATTTTACCGCTTTTGAACAACAGACTTCGGACGCGTTTTCCGAGCAGCTCCGAACTCCAAAATAGGACTTCCATATAGCCAAATCGAAGAGAATTTCGTTCTCTACAACTTTGGTCTAGAGGGACTTTGGCCAAAAGCGCACCGTTTGAGAGATATAGGCCAAAACAGTCCGGGGTGTTTTGTGCAAAACGGGAATTTTAGTGAAAATGAATTTTTTAGTGTAGCGGGCCCCACGGCCGGAATTGGGTGGTGCTGAGGGGGGGCGCCGGCCTGACTGACGTGGGGGAGGGGCTGAGGTGCGGTGGTGGGGTCCACGGAGGCGGGTGGTGATGATTTGGGGCTTAGGGTTTGCAAATGGAGAGAGGAGAGAGAGGAGGAGGAAGAGGAGGAGGAGGGGAAGAGGAGGAGGGGGTGCGGTGGCTCGAGGTGGTGCGGCAGCGGGGAGGAGGGCGGTGGCAGCGGGTTTGGGGAGGAGGAGGCCATTTTTGAGTTTTTGTGAAGAAAGAGGAAGAGGAAGAAAGTGAAGAAGAGAAGGAAGTAAAAGTGTTTATATGCTAGTTTCTCGCGTATCGCCTGAACGCTAGTGATCTCCGATGGCCGCGGATTTCAGACACGAGATAGTAGACGTGAAAACGAGTTCAAAGAAATAAGTTTCGTCGAATTCCGAGTTCGTTTGACCATTCAAAAAAAAATCACATAAATGCTCAAATAAGCTCTAAAAATGCGATTTTGGCGCACCTTTTCTTCTCGCACGCTCACATGCTAACTTCAAAAATCATGCCCTTTTGGATTTAACCATTTTTAGACGATACGAATCAAAAAAAAAAACGAAATCAAATTCTGAGGTCGTATCAATAATGTTCCTTTGTAAAATGACTGCTCGCTTTACCCGGAACTGTTTCAGCTCGCACTGCCACATACTAACTCCGTTCGATGCGCCATTTGGAACTCAACAATGATTTGTCATTATGAATCCATAAAAATTTATCTCGTCGAATTCTGAGCTCGTATGCAAAATTTCACTTTTTAAGGGTTATGTTTTGTTAACCGAAAAGCTCCTGTCAATTGCCACTATTCCGGATATCGGAATATATCAAAGCTTCTACTTTTTGGAGTTCTAAACGGCATTTTGTACTCAATGGAAGTGGTTTCGAGTCCAAATTCATCTGTATGCAAAATTTGACTTTTTGGGCCATGTATAATTTGCATAGCGACTATTCTGAATTTTCAACTGGGCATAACTTTTGATTCCCGCAATGAAATTTCGATTTTTCGGATTCGTTGGAAAGATATTTTCATATAGATCCTATTATTTTTGGTTTCGCCAAAATCCGGATTGTTTTGCACCCGGTACATTCAATTGAAGTTTGAAATCGAATTATCGAACTACCGCGCCATTTTCAATTCCTTTTATAATTATATATAATTATTTATATTCTAACGATGATGCGTATAAATATATACGTTCTAAATATATTCACAATAAATTTTCGTCGATATTATTTAAAATAATCTATTTTAAATATTCAAAATTCGTCGAAGTTGCCAAAACAAAATTTTTAAACTGACTTAGAATTTCCGGGTTATTACATTTATATACTTTTCACCTTTGTGGTTTGGATGCGAGGCTCCTCGATTATAGGTCCTATAGGGCCGGGAAACGTGTATTCAGGAATAATTAATCCTCAAACGTAAGAGAGGACCGGTCTTGGAGGATCCCAAGGGTTACCCAGAATGTGTAGTCCTGAGGCATTTGCTAGAGTGTCTCGAAGCGGAGAGGAACTTGCCCCTTGCCTCGACTCATGACGGGAATCCAATTTCCAATACGAGATATTTCGGTTTTATTTGTAGAGCCTAGTATGGCGACATGATAGATGGTACCCATGCCGCCTAGGATTGATATTTATGATTGAAAATGTTTTGACACTATACACTTATAATAGTATCAAATGATTTGTTTTAAACGTACCAAGCATGTTTGGCTATTATAAGGGAAAACCCTATCCCCCGGCTTGCGTTGCATTGTGTGATGGGACCTGGGTCTTATAATAGCTTCATTTTTAGAAAGAGCATTGCGCTGTTTATTTATATGCACTAGTATTCTTGGTAGGAAACCTGTTCCGTGTTATACGGCGTGGTCCCTTGAATTACTCTCTTTTAAAGTAAAGTTTAAATAACTGTTTTAGTTCTCACACCAGTCACATGACTGACCTGGAGTTTATTGTTTTAACCTAAACTCTGGGTGCCCCTATTTTCCGCACGGGCAGCTAGTAGTTTTGGTTTTGCAGATTTATATTCACAGGATCCTGGTTTACAGCTGGAATGATATCCGGAAAGCTCTGTATCCGTATATCACCTTCAGTTGTGCTTGTATTATTTTCCGCTGCTATGTAATTTATTGTAATCTCTGATATTTATTGAATGTAATTTATTCATTATACTCTGTATATTCTTGTATTTGACGGAATTGTTGTAATAGCAATGAAATGTTCTTCCGTCTGCGTTCTATTATGTCTTGTCCTCAAAGTATCCGCTCTTTCCTTCATGGGGAAGTTACGGGTCACTACATTTGGTATCAGAGCTTTGGTTTACAGAGATCGAGAACAAGACACAATAGAACCATACGAAAGAATTCATCAGATATTGGATTAGTAATATCCAATTAGAATGACTCTTTAGAGATAGGATCAGTAGTATCCTAGAACGAGTGTGAAGAGTATATTTTTCAAATGAAAACAATTTTGTTTTGAAAATTTAAATCGTTTTATACGTATTTGAATATTTATTTATATTGAATTTGGACAATCCATTATATAAAGATTTTTGCATATACGCGTCATAAACGTATATTCGAAGTTTTAATATACTGGATAGATATAGAATCACATTCTAGACACCCGGAGATGGTTCTGATGATTGATCGATCATCATCAGAACTTATGTTCGTGTTTTCGAAGGTGTGATTTCTATATATTTCCATTAGACTGGTGTGAGAACCAAAACTTATATAGATAGATTTATTTGTTGTGATTTGGCATCAAAAACATGATTTTCTGTATATATATCAAAATTATGAATTTGAAACTCTAATTCACTAATTGATTAATATTTGTGTTGTTTGTTTATTTGTTTGATAATTTTGAACCATTATGCCAAATTGAACCGAATATTGAATTGTATTGAAAATTGGTCGCATTTGCTTGCATCTACATGTACTTACATTGAACAGGTCATAGCAAGGAGGCTAGAGCAGAGAAATAAAATTGTTTGCCCGACAAATAGGTACATGTTTACTATAATTTACTGTTTTGTTTGGGTGATGATGATTTTATGAGCCGATTGGCTAGCCGCTTGGCTTTTTCTTATTCTTTTTGAGATCAAAAGGCCTATATGGCGATTTCGGGATTTTCCTGGTGCTCCCGGTGCAGGGGAGGTTATGGCGAAATTTTTCGAAAATTAAGGGTGTTAGCCAAATTTTTGAAAATTTGAAAAGTTCTTAGAAACTGAAAAGTTGAAGAACTTAAGCCGTAATCAAAATACTGGAAGTTGAGTTGAATTATTAAACAACTTTCGGCTTCGTTCCTTTTCGGGGACGAAAAGTTTTAAGTGGGGGAGATTGTAATAACCCGAAAATCTGAGCCAGTTTAAAATTTTTATTTGGCTATTTTAGCGAACTTTGAATATTTAAAATGAATTATTTTAAATAAAACAACGAGAAATTTATTTTGAATAAAATTCGAACGAATATATTTATATACGTCGTTGTTAGAATATAAATATTTTATTTTAATTATAAATAGAATTGAAAATGGCGCGGTAGTTCGATAATTCGATTTCAAACTTCCATTGAACGTACCGGGTGCAAAATAAATCGGATTTTGGTGAAACCAAAAATAATAGGATCTAATTGAGAATATCTTTCCAACGAATCCGAAAAATCAAAATTTCATAGCGGGGATCAAAAGATATGTCCAGTTGAAAATTCTGAATAGTCGCTATGGAATTCAGGCCCTTAAAAATGGAAATTTTGCAAACGACCTCGGATTTCGACGAAACCACTTTTGTTGGATCCGTGATGTCAAATTATTACTAGATTCCAAATTTGGAAATTTTTCGAGTTAATATGTGAGCGTGGCAAAGGAAAACGCGTTTGACTAGTTTTAGTTGATTTTAATCGACTGGAAAATGGACATTTTTCAAATGGTCTCAGAATTCGACGAAACTAGTTTTGTTAGGACCGTATCGTCAATACGAAGCTAGAAAATATTTTTCTGGAATTTTTCGAGTTAGTATGTGACCCCAGTGACTTGAAATGCGCGTTCAAATTCAATATATAGAGTTATATGTTGATTTTGATGAAAACTGATCGAAGCGATCGAATCAGCTTACGATACATATCCCATTGTGTTCGGAATGGGGGTAATTAGCTATGGACGACAGGTGGTGGGCCTCGTTTAGAGGTCAAATGAAAAAGTTACTTTTTGAAATAAAATAATTAACTATAAATATATAAATTAAATAAACCCCCCCTTCTCCTTTACATCAATCAAAGCCCCCCTCCCCCCAATTTCCCCAAACCATATCCAAAAGAAAAAAAATAAAAAATAAAAGAAGAAAAAGGGGAAAGCGACGGAACGCCATCGCGCCGCCCCCTGGTGGCCATCGCCACCCACCTCCCTCGGCTCCGCTCTCGTTTCCCTCTCCTCCGCTCGTCTTTCTCCCCTCCTACCCACGAGTTCGATTAGCCCTAGCCCCGATTGGTCCCTCCATCGCCATACAGGCGATTGCCCACCTCGTCCACTGCCGTGCCAGGCCCCACGCTGGCGTCCAAGGCTGCGCCCTCCTCGCGCAGCACACCTCCAGCATGATCCCCCTTCTCCCTCCTCTACGCCACCAGTTCATGAACGAGCCTCTCCCCTTTAAAAAATACCGTAAGTTCTTCCTCCTTCAATCTTTAATTTATAAAACTGATTTTGTATAGTTTAGATAAATAATAAAAATATGATTTTGAAAACAATAAAAATATGATTTTGAAAATAATAAAAATTCGATCTTCATTATGTAGGAGTAATAAAAATATAATTTTTATAAGGTAGAAGCATTAAAGATTTGATCTTTAAATATGTAGTGAATCAAAAATATGATTTTTACTTGTGTAGAGTATTGAAAATATGACCTTTACATGGTAGAAGATATAAAAATACTATTTTTATATAAGTAGTGTATTGAAAATAAAATTTCTATATAATAGAGAATATAAAAATATAATCTTTATTATATGAACATCGATGTAAAAATAGGATTTTTATTTATATAGTAACGATGTAAAAATATAATTTTTTATCTATATAGTAGCAGTGTAAAAATATGATTTTTATATATTGAATAGCGAAGTAAAAATTCGATTTTTATACATTGAATAGCGAAATAAAAATGTGATTTTTATATATGTAGTGACCCAAGGATGAGGACCCAAGGAGTGCACGATGTTTCTTTCTAGCTATGGGTGGTGTAAGTGACCTACCAGCACTGACATTCATATACTTTTCACCTTTGTGGTTTGGATGCGAGGCGCCTCGATTGTAGGTCCTATAGGGCCGGGAAACGTGTGTTCAGGAATAATTAATCCTCAAACGTAAGAGAGGACCGGTCTTGGAGGATCCCAAGGGTTACCCAGAGTGTGTAGTCCTGAGGCATTTGCTAGAGTGTCTCGAAGCGGAGAGGAGCTTGCCCCTTGCCTCGACTCATGACGGGAATCCAATTTCCAATACGAGATATTTCGGTTTTATTTGTAGAGCCTAGTATGGCGACATGATAGATGGTACCCATGCCTCCTAGGATTGATATTTTTGATTGAAAATGTTTTGACACTATACACTTATAATAGTATCAAATGATTTGTTTTAAACGTACCAAGCATGTTTGGCTATTATAAGGGAAAACCCTATCCCCCGGCTTGCGTTGCATTGTGTGATGGGACCTGGGTCTTATAATAGCTTCATTTTTAGAAAGAGCATTGCGCTGTTTATTTATATGCACTGGTATTCTTGGGAGGAAACCCGTTCCGTGTTATACGGCGTGGTCCCTTGAATTACTCTCTTTTAAAGTAAAGTTTAAATAATTGTTTTAGTTCTCATGCCAGTCACATGACTAATCTGGAGTTTATTATTTTAACCTGAACTCTGGGTGCCCCTATTTTCCGCACGGACAACTAGTAGTTTTGGTTTTGCAGATTTATATTCACAGGATCCTGGTTTACAGATGGAATGATATCCGGAAAGCTCTGTATCCGTATATCACCTTCAGTTGTGCTTATATTATTTTCCGTTGCTATGTAATTTATTGTAATCTCTGATATTTATCGAATGTAATTTATTCATTATACTCTGTATATTCTTGTATCTAATGGAATTGTTGTAATAGCAATGAAATGTTCTTCCGTCTGCGTTCTATTATGTCTTGTCCTCAAAGTATCTGCTCTTTCCTTCACGGGGAAGTTACGGGTCACTACAATGATGGTTGATTATTCATCGTTGTTAATGTATACATGTGTTGTAGAAAATCCATATAGGCAACATTATATGGTAATTGATTGGGCCTCATTCCAGTTTTGAAAAAGAAATATTTGAAATAGAAATATTTGAAATAGAAATATTTGAAATAGAAACATTTGAAATAGAATATTTGAAAATAGAAATATATGAAGCCGTGTTGATTAGATTGACTCCATTTTTGACGTGAACGATATTTTTACCGATTTTATTCATTTTATAATGAATATCGAAAGTGATTTCAAAATCTGATATTTTGAATAGAAATGAATTCGAATTGAAATTGAATAGAAATGAATTCGAATTGAAATTGAATAGAAATGAATTCGAATTGAAATTGAATAGAAATGAATTCGAATTAAAATCGAATAGAAATGAATTCGAATTGAAATTGAATTGAAAACGAACTGAAATTGAATTAGAAATCAATTTGAAATAAAGTTGAAATCGTTTCAAAAACTAATTTGAAACGAATTATAAAATACGTTTTAAAAGGAAATTTATGAAGTATATATTATATATATTATATATATAATATAATGGCCTGAATAGAACGCGTCGCGCCGCGGCAGTTCGCGAATTTCGACCATTGACTTCGAACGGATATTACGGGAGATCCGACCGCCGGATTCTCCTAAAATCGGAACCGTTGGGTTCGTATCGAAAAGAGCTTTCTAACGAACATTAGAAATTAGAAATCTAATGGTTGGATTTGGAATTATGTCCAAATCAAATTTGGAAAAGGTCGCTGTAAGTGCAGTTCGATGGTCGTTGATGGAAATCGTTGTACGGGCCTTGATAAAATTATTAAAAATAGTAATAATTTTTGTAAAATCATAAGAAATGGTTTGGGAAGAATTGGGATGAAAAACTCCATATTTGAAAAGATAAAAATAGATTTTTATCAAAATGAACTAGTTTTGAACTAGAATGATACTTCTGTTTATTTTTAAATAAATAAATTGAATTTGAAAAGGGTTTTAAAAGTAACCAGAATTTCCAATAATTGAATTGGAATGGATTTGAATCGAAATTGTCTTTGGAATATTTCGATGTTGGATTTCGTGATTATACAGATATCGTTATGGAAATTTGAAAGATATATTTATATCGTTATTTCCAATACGATATCTGTTGGTTGTAGAATTTGATATTGAATATAAGCCGATATATTTTCTATTCGGAGCCTTGTATTTAATATCAAATGTGATTTGGGTTTTTCGTGAACAGTGTTTTAAAATGACACTGATTCTTTAACCCAGATAAAGATTAAACTAAGTGGAGTTTTAATGAATCTTTAATTAGATTGAAAGGATCGAGAATGGAGTATCACCAGTTTTACTCCAGGCGATAGTTAAATCTTTAATTAGATTTGAACGTGAAATGGTAATTGAATTTACCGATAACACTGTGGTGATAGATATGAAGTATGACCAGTTTTACTTCATGGGATGAATAGGTGGGGATTTGGAAATAAAATAAATGATTACTTCGGTGTGGTCCGCTAATCCCGATTAGTTTGAATTGATATTCAAAAGAAGATTAAAGAATAAATTTAAAGAATTTATCTTTGATAAAATTAATGGGAACCTTTCCCAAAGTGTAAGAATATTTGAATAAAAGAACATTCTGAATTGGAATGAGGCGTATGTTGTGTTTGTGTAATACTTGTTTATTATATACGCGAGTTATTCAGAAAGACCAGGTTGAACCCATTCTGAATAACTAATTCGACGTGGTGTCGAAGATGAAGACGGTGGTTGAAGACCGGAGGTCTTCACGTCGTTTGGATAATTACTGATGATCTTGATTGGGCCGTACACCCAAGAGGAGGGAATCAGTTAGTGATCGTCCAGACATACTTGGAGATCGATGGATATGCGAGGTACTAGGTGCCTCCGGTTTCGTTCAGACCCAGAACGAACTTGTAAATGGACTGTGTGTCTGACATTGGATTTCAATCTGTGTGATTGATTTCTATTAAATATATATCTGTTTGGCGGCGGAGAATTTATTCTCTTGCTTAACGCCCTTCTCTGAGACGCACGAGCTCAAGGGTTATATACTGATGGATATCAAATGCATAGAGTGAACTGCCTGTGTGGCATGCCTAAGTGGCAATATGATCAAGGCTTCTATTGAAAAGCAGAGTCTTGTGGGTGATGATCAAAGCACGGCCTATGTGGCATAGTTTTGTGTAACGTTGATTCGCGAGCCTCACACCCCGGTTGTGAACCAGAAACAGGAGAGGACATCAGGGAGGGCATGCGTTTCCTTCTAACTAGGAGTGGCGTCAGTGGTTTTACACGCCCTGACGAGTTTGACTTATGTGGTTGTTGCTATTGCGAGGCGCCTCGGATATATCGGTCGATCCGGGACCGATGGAGTCATTGGACTCATTTACGCCCCACAGGGCGGGGAGACGCAGTGTTTAGGCATTTTAATCCACATCGGTGGACCGGCCCTGACGATCCAAGGCTTGTCTGCGCGCTTGCCTGAGACATGGGCTAGATTGTCTCGAATCGGTAGAGGACGATCCCTGGCCTCGGTTCATAGATGGAAACCCAATTTCCAAATACGTGACTTTGCGATTTTGATTGTATAACCTATATATGGCGACATAGTGGTATGGGGCATTCATGTCGCCTATGATTGATACTTATGATTTGAAATTGATTTCTTCACTTATAACAATAATAAAAGAATTGTTTTAACGTATCAAGCATTCTTTGGCTATTATAAGGTAAAATCCTATCCTCTGATTTGTGTTGCATTGTGTGATGGGACCTGGGTCTTATAATAGCTTCATTTTTCTTTATTTAGCATTGCGCTGTTTGTTTTATGCACTGGTATTCTTGGGAGGAAACCTGTTCCGTGTTTTATGGCGTGGTCCCTTGATTTACCGAACTTTAAAATAAAGATTAATAACTATTTTAGTTCTCACACCAGTCCCATGACTGACCTGGAGTTTATTGTTTTAACCTAAACTCTGGGTGCCCTTATTTTGACATGGGCAGCTAGTAGTTTTGGTTTTGCAGATTTATATTCACAGGATCCTGGTTTACAGCTGGAATGATATCCAGAAAGCTTTGTATCCGTATATCTCTTCTAGTTGTGTATTGTATTATTTCCCGCTGCTATGTAATGTATTGTAATCTCTGATATTTATCGAATGTGTAATATTGATTTATACTCTGTATATTCTGATGGAATTGTTGTAATATACAATGAAATGTTCTCCGTCTACGTTTTGATCTGTCTTGTCCTCAAAGTAATTCGTTCTTTCTCTTCTCTTCGGAGACCGGGGAAGTTCGGTTCGCTTCAATGGGCCCCTCCTCCTCAAAAATCACATTTTTCACAAATTTCCCGTTTTGTAAATAACATCCTGTCACTATTTCGTGAATAACTCGCAAACCGTGCATTTTAGCCAAGACTCCACTAGACCAAAGTCGAAGAGCACTCTCTCCTCATCTATTTGGCTATATGGTAGTCATATTTTGGATTGCGGAGCAGTTCAGAAAACGCGTCCGAAGTCGACGGACCTACTGCTGTTTTTGGCGATTTCCGACAATTTGGTGCAGTTTTGGAAGAAAGCCACCTAGAACAAAGTTGTTCGGAATGGCGCATTTAGGCTAGTGGCAAAGTTTGGTGAAGTTTGGAGGCCGTATGCAAGTTCTAGAGCCAAAGAGGAGAATTCGAGTGCGGAGAACGACAAAAGCGAGCGCGGCGACAAGGATTTTCTATATTAGAAGAATCTGACTAATTGGTTTAGCTTATGGGTGAGAACTTCTCACTTTAAATTTCATTTTCTATTTAAAATATATACTAGGATGAAGACGGTGCTTAGTAGCATCCGACACCCGTCGTCCACAAAGCATAGACGACTTGTTTGTTTGCTTGTTTGGTTGTTTGGTGGTTGGTTAGATTATTTGTTTGAATTTGGTTGTTTGGGTGAAATGGAATTGATTAGATTGGTATGTGAATGGCACATGCCATTATTAGACTGGGGATAAGGCTAGGCCTTATCTCATTTCTAGTATCGTGCCGTTATGCCGCCGAAATTTTCCAAAATATGTTAGAAAAATAAAAATATCATTTTATTGAATAAATGAATTGAATAGAATATTCATAGGTTGAATAAAATATTTTGGTCGTTAAAAATATATTTTTTAACGTGTATATGAATAAATATCCATTTACAAATCAGACGATTTGCTTATGTACACCCAATTGACTGATGTTGATTAGGACTATAAATTTTTAACATCGCCCAACTGCACAAATAAAAATCTGTGTTTGTTGACTGAAACCCCACACGGGTATTGGGATGATATTTGACGTACACTAATCCCGATTGTTTAGTTGTATGTCAATCGATAGGTTGACAGACAGTTGTGTATTGCACTTTGGATGATGGTTGATTATTTATCATTGCTATTATATACATGTGTTGTATGGAATCCATATAATTAACATTATATGGTAATTGATTGGGCCTCATTCCAATTTGGAAAATAAAGAATATTATAAAATAAAGATTCAAGTGTTGAATAGAACAAAAATAGTCATGTGTTGACAATACTCATGTGTTGAGAATATTCATGTGTTGAAAAATATATATTCATGTGTTGAAGAAAATTTTCATTTGTTGAATAGAATTACGAAGTTATTGAAATATAAGCCGTGTTGATTAGATATGCGCCATTTTGACGCGAACGATATTTATATCGATTATATTCGTTTTTACAATGAATATAGAAAAGGAAGTGATTTCAAAATATAATATTTTTAAAATATTATCATTTATATATTAATGATATGGAATATTCAATTTTGATTTAAAATTGAATATGAAGTTGAAAATGTTTTGAAAACGAATTCAAAACGATTTAAAAAATATGTATAGAATTGAAATCAATGAAATATATAATATATATAATATATATTATATATTAAATGGCCTGAATAGAATGCGCCGCGCCGCGGCAGTTCTCGAATTTCGACCATTGACTTCGAATTGATGTTACGGGAGATCCAACCGTCGGATTCTTCTGAAACCGGAACTATTGGGTTTGTATCGGAAAGAGCTATCCAATGAATATTAGAAATTTGAAATCTAATGGTAGGATTTGGAATTATGTCTAAATCAAATTTGGAAAAGGTCGCTGTAAGTGCAGTTCAGTGGCCGTTATTGAAAACCGACTGTACGGGCCTTGATAAAATTATTAAAAATATTAATAATTTGTGTAAAATCATAATATATGAATTGGAAAGAACTGGGATGAACAATTACACATTTGAAAGGATAAAAATATATTTTTATCGAAATGAACTAGTTTTGAACTAGATTTGAAATGGTTTTGAAACTAATCAGAATTTCCAATATACGAATTGGAATGGATTTGAATCGAAATTATCTTCGGAATATTTCGATGTTGAATTTCGTGATTATACTGATATGTTTGTGGAAATTTGAAAGATATATTTATATCTTTATTTCTAATATGATATTTTTTGGTTTCGGAATTTTATATTGAATATAAGCCGATACATTTTCTATTCAGAGCCTTGTATTTAATATCAAATGGGATTTTGGGTTCGTCATGAGTGGTGTCTTAAATAACACTGTTCTTGAACCCAGTTTAGAAAAGAATAAATCTTTTAATTAAGATTTATTGAAATTGTCCAGTTAATTAGTATTTGATTGGAATTGAATTTAAATTGGTTTTTGGGGTTTATCGTGAGCGGTATTTTGAATAACACTTGTTCTTTAACCCGATTAACAATAGAATGTGATTTTGGGTTTATCGTGAACCGTGTTTTAAATGACATTGGTTCTTTAACCCAGTTAAAAGCAGGATATTGATTTTTGAGAAGATTAAAATTAAGTGGAGCTTTAATGAATCTTTAATTAGATTGAAATGATCGAGAATGAAGTATCACCAGTTTTGCTCCAAAGCGATAGTTAAATCTTTAATTAGATTTGAACGTGAAATGGTAATTAATATTTACCGATAACACCATGTGTTAGATATGGAGTATTGCCAATTTTTGCTCCATGGGATGAATAGGTTGGGACTGAGAAATAAAATAAATGATTACTTTGGTGTGGTTCGCTAATCCCGACTAGTTTGGAAAACCTTAACACGGTTTGAAATGATATCCAAAGGAAGATTAAAGAATAAATTTAGAAGAATTTATCTTTGATAAAATTAATGGGAACCTTTCCCTAAGAATGTGAATATTTGAATAAAAGATTATTTTGAATTGGAATGAGGCGTATGTTGTGTTTCTGTAACACTTGTTTATTATATACGCGGGTTATTCGGAAAGGCCGGGTTTATACCCATTCTGAATAATCGATTCGACGATAAGTCGAAGATGAAGACGGTGGTTGAAGACCGAAGGTCTTCACATCGTTTGGATGATTATTGATGATCTTGATTGGGTTGTAATCAGTTGGTGATCGTCCACACGTACTTGGAGATCGATGGATATGCGAGGAATAAGGTTCCTCCGGTTTCGTTCATACCCAGAACGAACTTGTAAATGGACTGTGTGTCTGACATTGGATTTTATTCTGTATGATTGATTTCAATTAAATATATATATGTTTGGCCGCGGACAATTTATTCTCTTGCTTAGCGCCCTTCTCTGAGACGTACGAGCTCAGATGTTATATATTGATGGATATCAATCGCATGGCATGAATTGCCTGTGTGGCATGCCTAAGTAGCAAATGATCAAGGCTTCTGCTGAAAAGCGAAGTCTTGTGGTTGATGATCAAAGCATGGCCTGTGTGGCATAGCTTTGTGTATAGCGTTAATTCGCGAGCCTCACACCTCGGTATGAGTCAAAAACGGGACAAGGACCCAAGGAGTCCATGACGTTTCTTTCTAGCTATGGGTGATGTCAATGACCTACCAGCCCTGACATTTATACACTTTTTACCTGTGTGGTTGTTGGATGCGATGCGCCTCGGATATAGGTCCTATAGGACTGGGAAACATGTGTTCAGGAATTGCCAATCCTCAAAAGTAAGAGAGGACCGGCCTTGGAGGATCCAAGAATCGCTGTGTCTGGTCCTGAGACATTTTCTAGAGTGTCTCGAATGGAGAGGAGCTTCCCCCTTGCCTCGACTCATGATGGAATCCAATTTCCAATATGTGATAATTCGCTTTTAATTGTTGAACCTAGTATGGCGACATAGTAGATGGTAGCTATGCCGCCTATGATTGATACTTATGATTGAAATTGTTTTGACACTATACACTTATAGTAATATCGAAATAATCTATTTTTAAATGTATCAAGCATTCTTTGGCTATTATAAGGTAAAACCCTATCCTCCGGCTTGCGTTGCATTGTGTGATGGGACCTTGGTCTTCTAATAGCTTCATTTTTCTTTATTTAGCATTGCGCTGTTTGTTTTATGCACTAGTATTCTTGGGAGGAAACCCGTTACGTGTTATACGGCGTGGTCCCTTGATTTACCTAACTTTAAAAATAAAGATTAATAACTGTTTTAGTTCTCACACCAGTCACATGACTGAACTGGAGTTTATTGTTTTAACCTAAACTTTGGGTGCCCTTATTTTCCACATGGGCAGCTAGTAGTTTTGGTTTTGCAGATTTATATTCACAGGATCCTGGTTTATAGCTGGAATGACATTCGGAAAGCTCTGTATCTGTATCGCCTTCAGTTGTGTTTTGTATTATTTTTCCGCTGCTATGTATTTAAATGTAATTTAAATCTCTGATGTTTGTCGAATGTATATTTATTCATACTCTGTATATTCTTGTACTCTGGTGGAATTGTTGTAATAAACAATGAAATGTTCTTCTGTTTGTGTTCTGATTGGTCTTGTCCTCAAAGCAATCCGCGCTTTCCTTTTCGGGGAAGTTCGGGTTGTTACATCTCCGGTTTCGTCCAGAACGAGAACAGACTTATAAATGGATGTGTGTCTGACATTGGATTTCATTCTGTATTGATTGATTTCTATTAAATATATAGCTATTTGGTGGTGGAGAATTTATTCTCTTGCTTAACACCCTTCTCTGAGACGTACGAGCTTAGAGGTTATATATTGATAGGCATCAGTTGTATGGCGTGAATTGTCAGTGTGGCATGTTAAGATTTAAATGATCAAGGCTTTTGTTGAAAATCAGAGTCTTGTGGTTGACGATCAGAGCACGGCTTTAATTAGCATAGCTTTGTGTATAGCGTTAATTTGCGAGCCTCAAACGCGACATGACTCAAAAATGGGATAGTGACTGCAGGGAGTGCACGACGTTTATTTCTAGCTAGGAGTGGTGTCATAGTAGGGAGCCCGGACATTATACTTATGTGGATAATGGAATGAGGCGCCTCGGATATTGGTCGACGTACTGACCAGACTTTATGCCCCATAGGGCAGGGAAACGTGTGTTCAGGAATAATGAATCCACTAAAGTAAGTGTGGCCCAGCCCTAAAGATCCAGGTGCAGTTGTGGCTGTGAGGCACGAGCTAGAGTGTCTCGAATCGGTGAGGACGATCCCTTGCCTCGACTCATAGATGGAATCCAATTTCCAATATGTGATTTTTCGGTTTTAGTTGTAAACCTATATAACGACATAGGGGGTTGAGGTGCTCATGTCGTCTATGATTGATAGAAGTTGATTTTGAAATTATACATTTATAATAATATCAAAAATGGTTTGTTTTAAACATACCAAGCATGTTTGGCTATTATAAGGAAAAGCTCTATCCTCCGGCTTGCGTTGCATTGTGTGATGGGACATGAGTCTAATAATAGCTTCAGTTTTCAAAAAAGCATAGCTTATTTTATTTTAAACAGTGATTCATATGGAGTAAACCCGTTCCGTGTCATACGGTGTGGTCCCATGATTTCCCAACTTTTAAAGTAAAAATTTAATAACTGTTTAGTTTTCACACAAGTCCCATAACTGATTCAGAGTTTATTATTTTAACCTAAACTCTGGGTGCCCCTATTTTCCACACAGGCAGCTAGTAGTTTTGGTTTTCGCATATATTTCTTTTCCAGGATCCTGGATTACGGTTGGAGCTATATTCAGAAAGCTTTGTATCCGTGTATTTCTTTCAGTTGTGTTAGTTGTTATTTCCCGCTACGAACTTATGTATTATTTTCCGCTGCTATGTAAATTTTTAATCTCTGGTATTGTATTTCCAATGTGTAATATTATTTGAACTTTGATATCTTGTACTCTGATGCAATTGTTGTAATAGCAATGAAATGTTCTATTGTTTGTGTTTGACGTGTTGTGTTCTCAAAGCAATCCGTATTTTCCCGTCTCTTCGGAGATCGGGGGATTTCGGATCGTTCACAGACACTCTATTAAATTCATTACCATAAAATGAACAAAATAAAATATTCATGGATTTTGAATTATTTTATGCAGCAGCCTTTTGCTCAACAGTCTATTGTGCAAAATTAGTTGTTGGTTCAACATACTCTGCTTGAGTGATGTTCCAAGTGTCTAATCCTACTGATTGTAAATATATTTACATCCTACAATCCAAATATGCATAATTATTATAATTAAATAATGTTAGTCTTACAATGGAATGACCCTCTATAAAAGAACTAGGATTTCTAATGTTGGTTGCCAATTAAAACTTTAGATTATGAAAACTTTGAAAACCAATTCTCCGATACCAATTGCTAGGAAATGCGGATCACAGAACTTAAGCCAAACTTAACATTATATGGGGGAGGAAATAATGTTTAGTGGAATTTATAATTTTTAAGAATTTTTTTTAAATTAATCTGAAACAGATGCAAATAACTGTTATGTAAAAAATCACAGAATTGAACACAGATGCAGAATAAAGGTAAAAGCACTAAAGGAAAGAACACACCAGGGTTTTAATACTGGTTCAGAGTTACCATACATTCAGTCACACAAAATTCTAGGTTGATGCAGATTTCTTTTCAATATAATATTCAAATTACAATCCCTAATTTCACAGTCCATGAGGTACGCCCCACCTGTTTTCGAAGTACAGTAAGACCCGATTGATTTTCAGGCTACAATCACGCCCATTTGATTTGTATGGGCTACAACCACATCTTTTCAATATCAGTTTTGGAAGGAAGACTTGATAGAACTTTGATCTTACGATTTTTGATTACAAAAACTCTTATAACTCTAAATAGCTCTTGAATATTTAAAAGAGTATGATAGAGAATGAAACCAAACATGATCTGGTATAATTCTCTTTGAAATTGGCAGAGTTTGATTATATAAGCTTGAAAATTTAAGATCAAAAATGGAGAGGAGAAAAGGGAAAAGAAGATAAATGAAAGTAGTTATAAAATTTGGAATTTATAAGCCTATTTGTAGTGGTCCAACAGTCATATCTTTTTAGAAAAGGATTTAAACCAATAGACACAACTTTTGAAATTTGAATTTGAAAATTAACGGTTACCATATCGACATGGGGGTAGTACATGTTGACATGCCTTAGACAATTTCTGAATTTTATTTTTTTGAAAAAAATGTAAATGATGTTGAAATAAATCAAGGTGATTCTAAAGTTTAAACATACTAATATTCTATATAATAAAATAGTATAATAGAGTAATAAATATAAATTCAAAACATATAATTATAGTATATAAAATGATTATTTAAAACTTAAATAAATCTACAAATATAACTGTAAGAAATGTTTTAAACTAAAGTTGTATAAAACTTTAATTATGAATATAAGACAATTGATAAGTAAAATATATATTAAATCTAAAATATAAGCAAGAAAACAATTTAATTTAGTTAGAACTAAAACAGAAAGAATCAAATCTAAAATATTCAAATTAGGAGTTATATTTAAAATTCTAGAAATAAATTTAAATAATAAAAATATTTTTTTTAAATAGGAAGTAATTTTGAAATCAACAAGAAAATTGTAAAATAAAAATGATAGAAGATTTTAAATAGAGATTCAGTGCTACTACGGGGTTTTAACAAAAATTCTGGACTCTATAGCTTATTCTGTTTTTCTTAAATTGTTGAACAGTTGTTACTCATAAGCCTACAATCTTGAAGTCCTCTTCTTTGAAATCTTTCATCTTTAAAACTCTACAGTCTTCAAATCAATACATGCATATAGTTCCTGCATATACATACATACATGCATGCATATATATATATATATATATATATATATATTAGTGTTAGTATATATTTTATAACAATAATAGTTAAAACAAGATTGGCATCAACACCATCATCTCAGTCCCTAACATACATAGCCAGCTTAATGTACTCATGCAGAAACGTTAAGCAAACAAACAGAAACTGGAAATAAAGCATGAAATACAAACCATAGTACAAATAGAAATAAACTAAGCAACGATATTAAGCAAGACCCACGATGAGATCTACTTAAAGCCCAAACCGCATTTTGTGCATATATCTTGCACCACATCATACAACTAATGTTGCTCCATGTCTTCCTTAAATTTAGAATAGATTTTTATTTTATGTGCTGAACTGCCGCTTTTACACTATTAGCACAGTTACCTTTGCATAATCACGTCCTCAATAGTATGGAAGTTTGGAGAACTTCAAATTTGATGATGATGCATTAGTATTTCCTTTGATGAATAACATATAAAATATTAGTAAAGAGCCCATTTTACCTTATGAAAACATCTTCAAAATTGCTTCACAAACATTAGTAGAATTGTAAATCATTTTGATGTATATATATATATATATTTGTATACTGGGTGTAATCTAGTAAGCCAGCCAAACTGCAAAATCTTGGATATCAGGTGGAAAATACAATTTGTATAATCCATGAGTTATAAACTTTGTGTAAACTGCCAAGAAGAATTCTTTAGAAGTACATAATGAAATGTAGTTAGCAAAGCCAATAGAAATCGAAAAACTTCAAACCCGAAAATCAATTTGCCCCCATCAACTATATGTAGACATAGTTTCAAGATCTGCTTCTCAGCATTATAAATTGGTACACATGAAGCTGGAACAGTTGTGAACAATGTTCAGCGCACTGAAGAAAAATCTAATGTAATCGTTTACGCATGTACACAAATGCCTTAGATTTGATTAATCCATAAGAAAATTGTAATAAGTTTACATCCAACATGGTAGAGATTTAAATCGATTTATCAGTGTATCTTTTTTCCAAAGATCGGAAATTCGAATTACAATGAAGAACAGTTCATCATTAACATCAAAAAATCCAAAATTAAATAAATGAAACTATATGGCTATCAACCCAAAAATCATCACAATCTTGAAATTGGGAACAAACATAGAGACTTACACCTTGCAATCGAAGTCTACTTCTTGCAGTTCAAATTATTCAGAAGATCGATTAATGAAGTCGAGTTCTTCAGTATAAGGTATTGAAAGATGAAATCGATTTTGTCAAGAACCCACTCCTAATTTCTTTATCGTCTGACAGAAGAAAGGCGCCTAATTTCATTTGAAGGAACAAAATCGGGATGGATAATTGTCCTCGTCGAAATCCTAAGACTGTGTTGCCTTGCTCTCATTTGAATAGTACTCGAGGAGTGACGAATTTGGCTTTTTACGCAAAGGAGGAACAGTTATGAGGCATAGATTTTGACAAAGTTGAGAAGTCACCTCTTTGTCTTCATCCATAGAAGAGGAAAACCCCTCCTTTACTGTGACGGCCTGGAATTTCGCTCGATTCTAATCAGTCGTTAAACCGATCTAGACCGTTCGAAACCCCTGATCGTTTGAGAACAGGACAAATCAAAACACAAACAGAAGAACATTTCATTGCTATTACAACAATTCCATCAGATACAAGAATATACAGATTATAAATGAATAAATTACATTCGATAAATATCAGAGATTACAATAAATTACATAGCAGCGGAAAATAATACAAAGCACAGCTGAAGGTGATATACGGATACAGAGCTTTCCGGATATCATTCCAGCTGTAAACCAAGATGCTGTGAATATAAATCTGCAAAACCAAAACTACTAGCTGCCCGTGCGGAAAATAGGGGCACCCAGAGTTTAGGTTAAAACAATAAACTCCAGGTCAGTCATGTGACTGGTGTGAGAACTAAAATAGTTATTTAAAACTTTACTTTAAAAGAGAGTAATTCAAGGGACCACGCCGTATAACACGGAACGGGTTTCCTCCCAAGAATACCAGTGCATAGAAAAAGACAACGCAATGCTTTTTCGAAAAATGAAGCTATTATAAGACCCAGATCCCATCACACAATGCAACGCAAGCCGGAGGATAGGGTTTTCCCTTATAATAGCCAAACATGCTTGGTACGTTTAAAACAAATCATTTGATACTATAATAAGTGTATAGTGTCAAAACAATTTCAATCATAAATATAAATCATAGGCGGCATAGCTACCGTCTACTATGTCGCCAAACTAGTTCTACAATTAAAACCGAATTATCACGTATTGGAAATTGGATTCCATCATGAGTCGAGGCAAGGGGCAAGCTCCTCTCCGCGTTCGAGACACTCTAGCAAATGTCCCAGGGTTACGCACTCTGGGCAACCCTTGGATGCTTCAGGGCTGGTCCTCACTTACGTTAGAGGATTGGCAATTCCTGAACACACGTTTCCCGGTCCTTACAGACCTATAATCGAGGCGCCTCGCATTCCAACAACCACATAGGTGAAAAGTATATAAATGTCAGGGCTGGTAAGTCACTGACACCACCAAAGCTAGAAAGAAACGTCGTGCTCTCCCTGCAGTCCGTATCCCGTTTTTAACTCATACCGAGGTGTGAGGCTCGCGAATTCACGTTATACACAAAGCTGCCACGTAGGCTGTGCTTTGATCATCAACCACAAGACTTTGCTTTTCAACAGAAGCCTTGATCATTGCATCTTAGCGTGCCACACAGGCAATTCATGCCATGCGACTGATGTCCATCGATATACAACCTCTGAGCTCGTACGTCTCAGAGAAGGGCATTAAGGAAAAGAATAAATTCTCCGCCGCCAAACAGATGTATATTTAATAGAAATCAATCGACACAGAATAAAATCCAATGTCAGACACACAATCCATTTACAAGTCCGTTCTGGGTCTGAACGAAACCGGAGGCACTTTCCTCGCATATCCATCCATCTCCAAGTACGTCTGGACGACCACCAACTATTTCCATCCTCTTGGGTGTACAGCCCAATCAGGATTGTCAGTAATTACCCAAACGATGTGAAGACTTCCGGTCTTCGACCACCGTCTTCATCTTCGACTTATCATCGAATCGGTTATTCAGAATGGGTATAAACCCGGACTTTCCGAACAATTCGCGTATATTAAAACAAATGTTACATAAACACAACATACGCCTCATTCCAATTCATTAGTCACTAACCGCAAATTAGCAGGAGAACAATTTCCCAAACATTAACCCCGAAGGCCGGAACCAACATCAGATCAATACCCAGGAAACCATTCTTCTTAGCCAACCTACAGCTAGTTTCTAAATTCCACATTCTTAGGGAAAGGTTCCCATTAATTTTATCCAAGATAAATTCTTTAAAATTTATCCTGTAATCGTCCTTTGGATGTCGTTTCAAACCAAATTATGGTTTTTCTAAACTAGTCGAGATTAGCGAACCACACCGAAGTAATTATTTATTTTATTTCCCAATCCCAACCTATTCATCCCATGAAGCAAAACTGGTAATACTCCATGTCTAACACCACAGTGTTATCGGTAAAATTAATTACCATTTCACGTTCAAATCTAATTAAAGATTTGACTATCGATTTGGAGTAAAACTGGCGATACTCCATTCTCGCTCATTTCTAAATTTGATAATTTAGATTATAGATTCACATTTCAATCTAATTGCAGATTCGTTAGAACTCCTTTTACTGGGTTAAAGAACTAGGTGTTATTTAAAACACAGTTCACGACAAACCCAAATCACATTCTATTTGTTTTCGGGTTAAAGAACTAGTGTTATTTAAAACACTGTTCACGATAAACCCATTTCAAATTCAATCAAATATATTAGAAATTCCGATTATTTAAAACCCCTTTTTAAATCTAATTTATTTATTTAAAAATAAAAACCCGGGTTTTAAATTTAGTTCAAAACTAGTTCATTTCGATAAAAATCCATTTTTATCTTTTCAAATATGGAGTTTTTCACCCCAATTTCTCCCAAATCATTTCTTATGATTTTACACAAATTATTGATATTTTTAATAATTTTATCAAGGCCCGTACAGTCGATTTCCAACAATGGCCATCGAACTGCACTTACAGCGACCTTTTTCAAATTTGATTTGGACATATCTCCAAATCCAACCGTTAGATTTCAAATTTCTAATATTCGTTAGAAAGCTCTTTTCGATACGAACCCAACGGTTCAGGTTTTAGGAGAATCCGACGGTCGGATCTCCCGTAATGTTCGTTTGAAATAAATGGTCGAAATTAACGAACAGCCGCGGCGCGGCGCGTTCTATTCAGGCCATTATATTATATATATAATATATATTTCGTCGATTCTATTTAAATCGAATTTTATAAATAGTTTTGAATTCGTTTCAAAAACAATTTCAACTTCCATTTCAATTCAAATCAAAATTGAATTCTTCTTTATAAATTCGTTTTAAAATTCATTTCTATTCAATTCAAATTTCAATTCAATTTGAATTCATTTCAATTTGCTTTCAATTCAATTTGAATTCATTTCAATTTGCTTTCAATTCAATTTGAATTCGTTTTCAATTTGCTTTCAATTCAATTTGAATTCGTTTTCAATTCAATTCAATTCCAAAGTCGTTTTCTATTCGATTCAATTCAAATTGGTTTTCTATTCGATTCATTTCAAATTGATTTTCTATTCGAATCCAATTCGTTATATATTCAATTGAAATCAAATTCGTTATATATCCAATTGAAATCAAATTCGTTATATATCCAATTCATTTCGAAATCGTTTTCTATTCAATTCATTTCGAAATCGTTATATATTCAATTCATTTCGAAATCGTTATATATTCAATTCATTTCGAAATCGTTATATATTCAATTCATTTCGAAATCGTTATATATTCAATTCATTTCGAAATCGTTATGTATTCAATTCATTTCGAAATCGTTATATATTCAATTCATTTCGAAATGAATAAAATCGATATAAATATCGTTCACGTCAAAATGGCGTCAATCTAATCAACACGGCTTCACATATTTCTATTTCAAATATTCTATTTCAAATATTTCCTATTATCAAAATATTTGTTATTATCAAAATATTTCATTCAACACATGACTAATCTCAACGGATGAGTACAGTCAACACATGAACCTTTATATTATATTGATAAAGATGTAAATTTTATGATAAAAATATTTCGTCCAACACATGACTAATCTCAACGGATGAGTACAGTCAACACATGAACCTTTATATTATATTATTCTTTATCTTCTAAATTGGAATGAGGCCCAATCAATCACCATATAATGTTAATTATATGGATTTTCATACAACACATGTATATAATAGCATTGACAAATAATCAACCATCAACCAAAGTGCACTACACTGTATAAGCATCAAATATAGATATCTAACGCTTATAACAGCCTGTCAATCAATCGATCGACATATTTAATCAGTAAGGATGAGTGAACTTCAAATTTCATCCCAACACCCGTGTAGGGTTTCAAACAATCAAACACAGATTTTATTCGTGCAGTTGGGCGATGTGTAAAATTTATCGACCCAATCAATGTCCTTCAAATAGGTGTACATAAACAAACCGTCTGGTTTGTAAATGAATATTTTATTTTATTCACTTTCACGTTAAAAATTATATTTTTAACGATAAAACATTTTATTTTAACATATGAATTTCTATTCAGTTCATTTATTCAATAAAAATCATATTTTTATTTTTCTAACATATTTTAGAAAATTTCGGCGGCATAACGACACGATACTAGAAACGGGACGAGGCCTAGCCTTATCCCCGGTCTAGTGAAGGCCCACGCCATTCACACATCAATTAAATTCACCAAACAACCAAATTCAAATCAAATCATCTAACTAATTTATGCAACCAAACAAACAAGTCCATGGTTTGTGGACGATTGTGTCGGGTGCTACTAAGCACCGTCTGCATCCTAGTATATATATATATATATATATATAACTAGAAAAAAGAGAATTTAGAGTGAGAAGTTCTCACCTATAGCTATCCAACTTCACGACACTTCTTCATCGTTATCGCATTTTCGTCCTCTTCGTTGCCCGTAGCCACTACATATATAAAAATCACACATTTTTATATTTTGATGTCTTTAAAATAAAAATCACATTTTTATTATTCACTTTCAATTTTAAAAATCATATTTTTATAATCGCTTCATACATTTAAAAATCGAATTTTCACTTCGCTATTAAATACATAAAGATCTCGCCTTTTCAACTATAAAGATTTTACCTTGTCAATTTCATCACTATAAAAATCACATTTTTATTTTGCTACACATATAAAGATGATATTTTTAATATTCCTATCATGTAAAAATTATATTTTTAATTTTCTACCTAAACAAAAATCATATTTTTACATCTTCCATATAGTAAAGATTATATTTTTAATACTTTAAAAATATAAAAATCATATTTTTATTACTTTAAAAATATAAAAATCATATTTTTATTCTTCTACAATATGAAAGATTATATTTTTAACTTCCCTATCGAATAAAAATTCTATCTCAACTTTTCCTATCGAATAAAAATCTCATTTTTATTTGTTCTAGGTTTGCTTTATATATTTACAACATTATATAAACTAATTATCATATAAAATAAAGTAAAACTCACCCAAAAATCGAATTCCTTTCAGCCTCGTCGGAGGTGGAGGCACTCTCGCCGGAGTTCGACGTCGGAGGGTTGCGCAGGGGCTAGGGCGATGGTCAGAGGGGTGGCGGTGGTCTCAGGGCTGGGGGGGGGGGGCTCGGTTGCGGGTTCGGGATTGGGGGGGTGCTTCGCGATAGGGGGGTCTCGATTTATTCAGAAGAGGAGGGGGACGGGAATCGAGGAAGGCGGAGGCAGCAGGAGGCAGTGGAGGGGGGGTCGTCGGTGGCGGCGGCTCCGTCGAAGGGCTAGGGCAGCGCGTTTTTTTTCTTTTTTTTTCTTTTTTTTTCGTTTCTTTTTGAAATGAACGGGGGGGGGGGGGGGGTCGGCTGATAAAAGGAGGAGAGGGTTTTTATTTTTCTTTTATTATTTAATTATTTTATTCATCACTAAAAAGCAACTTTTATTTTCGACCTCTAAACGAGGCCCACCGCCTGTCGCCCATAGCGGTTTACCCCCATTCTGAGCACAATGGGATATGTATCGCAAGCTGATTTGATCGTTTCGATCAGTTTCCGTTGAATTTACATTTAAATTACTATATTGAATTTTAAACGTACATTTCAAATTACCGGGGTCACATACTAACTAGGAAAATTCCCGAAAAATATTTTCTAGCTTCGTATTGACGATACGGTCCTAACAAAACTAGTTTCGTCGAATTCTGAGACCGTTGGAAAAATGGCCAATTTTCAGTCGATTAAAATCAACTAAAACCGGTCAAACGCGTTTTCCTTTGCCACGCTCACATATTGATTCGAAAAATTATGAAATTTAAAACCTAGCAATAATTTGACACTGCGGATCCAACAAAAGTGGTTTCGTCGAAATCAGAGGTCGTTTGCAAAATTCTCATTTTTAAGGGCCTGAATTCCATAGCGACTATTTAGAATTTTCAACTGGACATATCTTTTGATTCCCGCTATGAAATTTCGATTTTTCGGATTCGTTAGAAAGATATTATGAAATAGATCCTATGATTTTTGGTTTCACTAAAATCCGGATTGTTTTGCACCCGGTACATTCAATTGAAGTTTGAAATCAAATTATCGAACTACCGCGCCCTTTTCAATTCTATTTTTAATTATATATAAATATTTATATTCTAACGACGACGCGTATAAATATATACGTTCGAATTATATTCAAAATAAATTTTCTTTGATATTATTTAAAATAATCTATTTTGAAAATTCAAAATTCGCTAAAACTGCCAAAATAAAAATTTTAAACTGGCCCAGAATTTCCGGGTTATTACATTTACCTTTCAACATTTTTGTGATTATATATATAGGAGCGTTCAGTGGCGCTTCAAATAGTGAGCACCCCAAAAGCCCTTTATAGAAACTAAGCATTTATATTAGTTTAAGTTAGCGGGAGGTGAGAGAATGAGTGGAGGGAGAGAGAAACGAGTTATGCAGTGGAAATCAGAGGGCATTTTGGGGTGTTGCACTGTTTCGGGTGCCATTGAACACTCTCTGTATATATATATATATATATATATATATATATATATATATATATATATATATATATATATATATACAGGCAGGTTCAATGCCACCCAAAATAGTGGAGCACTCCTTTGGCCTTCCTATTTTCTACCACACATTTCTTCTCTCTCTCCTTCCACTCATTCTCTCACCTCTCACTCGCTTATTTTACTTTAAATACTTGGTGGAAATCAGGGGGCATTTGGGGTACAACTGAAAGCTTGCCTATATATATATATACACACACACACACATACATACATACATACATACATATACGAGGAGCATTCTTGGGAATCCCTGTTCCCTACTTTACCATGAGCTACACTATTCCAAATCCAACAAGATTTTGAAAATGTTACGAATGTCGGAACAAGCTCAAATTTCGATTGATGATAATATATATGTGGATTGAACATCTACAAAATCTTGTTGGATTTGGATTAAAGCAGCTCACGGTAGGATATGAGTGTTAAAGGGATGCTACAAAATAGGATTGTCCCGAAACGCTTATATATATATATGTATGTATTTGAGGAGCGATTCCGGGCACCCCTGTTTGTGAGCACCCCTGTTGCACCCCCTATCCATTCGTGAGCTACGGCGATCCAAATCCAATGAGAATTTGTAGACTTCCAATCCACACATATATAATGATCTTTCCAAAATTTGAGCTCATCCTAACATTCATAACATTTTCAAAATCATAGCTCAATTATTCACCGTTCAGACATTAATTCAAACCGTTAAGTTTAAACATTAAATATATTACTATACGAATGTCGGAGTGAGCTCAAATTTTGGCTAGATGCTAATATATATGTGGATTGAACATCTACAATTTCTCGTTGGATTTGGATTGTCGTAACTCATAGTAGGGTAGGAGGTGTTGCAAACAGGGGTGCCCCCGATCACTCCTCTCTCTCTCTCTACACACACACACACACACACACACACATATATATATAAGCACTCACAACCATTAACCTACTTTATTTTGAATAAGATTTGTTATGAGGATTAAATTGTATAATCAAATTAGATAATTATTCATATGGCATATCCTTCCCTCTATTAAATTTCTAACTTTGATCTTGTCATATGTGCTTCGTCACCACGCTGACGAATCTATCACCCATCTTTTCTCTGACTGCGACCCCAGTTACTACCTTTGGGTGTCAGTGGCTGCACATGTCCTTTGCCATATTCCTCCCAGTTCCATCATTTTAACTTCTGGCAATACTCTTCCTCTCTTGAACTGGAAACTCTCATTGTAGCTTTTTCATGGACCATTTGGCTTGAACGAAATAGTCGTTGTTTTAATGGGTGATCAACTCCGAGGCTTCAGTTATGTAACGACCTGGATTTTTGACCGTTCAATTGATAATGATCAACGCATGCCGACCCAAACAGATCGCAAATGCAGGTAGTTATTGGGAAAATAAAAGAAAAACAAGGAAAAAGAGAAGACAATAACAGACTCTCATAGCAGAAGGATAAAATATAATAAACAATTAATAGTTCAAAAAGCATTTAAAACATATACATTTGAGTTACACTTCTCTTGGTTATCAGAGTTACACTAGTACAAATTTATACAGTAATGCAGCGGAAGTAAAGTGCAGCGAGGAATACATAAATAGAATAGATATATATACCAAATCTTCGTCTTCATTCTCCAAGGCAAGAAATCTTCGCTAACTGCAACTCGAATCTGACCTGAGTGTATTACATAAAAAACATAATAAACACTCGGATCAGACCTAAATTGTTCTCATATTAGTCAAATTAAATACAAAATAACATGAATGTCATGGGTGCAGTAACTTAAGAAATGTTACGGGATTTTTCCATCTCTTAAGGATCTGTTGAACTATTTACATACATAGTATAATATGCTATTATTATAATGTCTACTCAGTAAAGTAAATATAATAAAAATAGCTAAGCGGGATTACATTTTTACCCTTACGCAGTTTACAGACATTGTCGTACGCATTGCATATATAACACCAGTACGTCGGTAGGTAGGGATGCGCCGCAATACGATAACGTCAAATCAAAATCGTAGGGGCTCGACCAGGATAAATATGACAAGGCACTCGAGGCAATACCCAGGGAAGGGTTCAACCATTTGCACTCACAGACCGGTGGTAACGCATAGCCGCAGCTACCGCCCACCTCGGAACACACTCCTATATCAAAGGGCACCCCAAATCGATCATAGTATAATATAGATGGTATCGAAGGAGCATGTCCGATCAGAGATGCGATCTCACTTAGTCATTGTATAGCTCATGTTTTAGTCATTTTAATTATGACCCAAAGGTCAAGGCCATCCATTATCGTTCTCTTTCTTCAAATCCAGTAATCGCCTCCATACCATTCTACTTCATTCTGGATTCTCCACCACGTGCACAGTTGTTAAAGTGGTATGGGTATTGGCAAAGAGTATGACAATACCGACTCCGGTCTCTTTAACAACAAACGTTTACGTTTTTCACATCGGTTGATTCTTTTACGTTTCAAAAAGGATCGTTTTCATAACGAACTACCATGTTTATTTCGAACCCTATATATATATATATATTGACTATTACATTCATATCGAAATATCATAATCATTAGAAAACCGATTTATATTCAAATTAGAATATATTTCCATATCAATCTATTATAATTATATATACTATTTCAAAGTCGACTCAATTTTGAGTAAAATACTCTTCATATCAAAAGATTATGATTATTCCAAAAATCGATTTATGTTCAGAATCAATTCAAATTCAAATAGTTACATATATTTTTTCATACCAACCCATTATAGTCATTTTTGGAGATCCCATTTATATTCAAGTAGAATATAATTTACGTTGAAATATTACAATCGATTTATATTCGAATAGAACATAACTTTATATCAAGACTCCATTTGAATCAATGGTTTAAATCAAAACAATTCCTATTCAGGAAGAAATTTGCAATCATTTAATATAACTATGAAAAGATAGATACTTATAAAATAAAACCTTTATATAAAAAATTTATATATAATAAAGTAATTAATATAATTTAAAACACTTGGTGTATACATATAATAAAAGCATTACTAAAAATTAAAATAACAGAATATGATAAAACTTATTTATAAACAAATAGTATATTGGTTACAAAATTTACTAAAGAAACTTTTGAATAATAAAATATAATTTATTTGTAAGACAATGGTATATATATATATATATAAATTTATAAAATAAATTTTAAACAATGATTATTTTCTTTCTTACAAATTTCAAAACTTGAAAATATATATATATATATATATATATATATATATATATATATATATATATATATCCCGGTCTCAATAGAGTTTATTTAGGTTTCCCATCGCATTTCAAAACATCTTCAAACCAATCGTTCGATTCAAAGGACGCAAATCCATATTCACATTGAGTTAACACAACTCCAAATATCATTGAATACTTTTATTCCCAAAATAAATTCAAAGAGAATTTATAAAGTTCGAACTTACACCATTTATTTGAATAATTTCAAATCATATTCATATCCCAATTTAAGAATTTCCAATTGTTTTGGAATAATTTCTTTAATCATTTTCAATAAACATTCAAGGTTTCTGATCTTTAAAGAAATAGATTTACTGAGTATCGGCACATTTCCTTTAAATAAAAAATTTCTCAAAACAAATTTTCAAATACTTAAAATCATTTAACCAACTGATGTCCGTATATAATTTTCTATCCTATGGCCAAGTGATATTTAATTTAATTTTTCGATATTTCAGGGATGGATATATATCATTTCAATCCAAATCAGGGTCACAGATATCAATCGTTTCAACTTGTGTTCTTAATTTATTTTAAAACGATAAATCCTGATTTTATTTGATGCCCGTAACATCTAGGGTGAAAAAGGGGATTTATCGTCACAATAACATACAGCAACCATATACTGAATAACGGAACACTTTCAACATCAATATCAGTTCAGCAGCCAAATTTCAAACAAAGGCATACATCACAACCGTTTCATTTCAACTGTATATATCTAATCATTTCACCGGTTAACAAGGAATAGGAGTTTTCAACTAGCCATTTTAATTTAATTTAAACTAACTAATTATCAACATCAATTTTGCACATTAACCTTTGCATGTCACTTTTAAGCTACCAATCGACAATCAATCACAACCAGAAAGCCAAGTTTATTTCATAATTTGACTTAATAAATATAGGAATAATTCATTTAATTGTAAGCTCGAAAATCACTCACCTTTGGGTCTTTAATGAGATGAACATCCAACCAAAGCCCAAAATTTTACAGTCTCTAACGCATCCAAATCAGTGCCAAAACATCCGCAATTTCGCCACGATCCCAACGCAACAAACCTCGCTCAAATCCGAGTTAATATGCAAAAGTTATTAGCATTAGAATATACGATATATATATATAATTAAATATATAAATTAAAAAATATTAATTTAAAGAGAATACCACGTCAGCACAATACCTTCTTCCCGCTCATGCTTCACGCATGAACAGTAACGAACGCAGAAAACACCCATTGAACAACGACTTTGACCGTCGACTGCACCCTCCTCCTACCGAATCAAGAGCTCTAACCACCAGTAACCAGACCCCCATTGTCCTGTGCATCCACGAGTGTCGGAGCAATCACCTCCGGTGGCCTTCTCCTCCTTGGCGATGACAGCGAACGCAAAGGGTATTCAACCTAAGACGCGAATTGCTGGCTCCTTCGACCATGTTACGACCATCGAACACCACCCCCGAACTCGTATTCCCTTCCCCTACGAAACCCATATCTTAATTTCTCTGATTAACTTCAGAAGGGTTCCACGATTTAAAGGTTTGACCTTTGATTTCTAGCAAATCTGAGCACTGCATGTCGAAACTAATGGTATCCGTAGCTTCGTATCATCGAGAGCTTCGATTTGATATAAAATTTGCTCTGTTTTGGGAAGATTTGATTTTCAAAGCTTGTATTTTTATTTGCAATAGGGTTTTGGAAATTGTTCAGCCATTAGAGAAAAATATTCGATGGACGAAAGTATACGTATGATGAAGTGGACTGTTGGAGTGGTAAATGGATTTTACATATATATATACATATATATACATACACACACACACACACACACACACACATATATATATATATATATATATATATATATATATATATATAAGGCTCAATATGAGAAACAAACGATTATCATATTACATAGATTCCTTTCACATTTTATTCCGCACGATCAAATGACAAATTAGATTGTTACGAAATTTGAAATTCTACAATAATTCACCGTTCCGGATCCGATGAAACTAGTTTTGTCGGATTCCAAGAGAGTTGCCAAAACAGTTAAATTTCATAGTTAATTAATAAATAAAATATTCAATTATTCATTTAACTGTTTTAATTCAATTTAAATATTTACTAAATTTCATTTTAATCCATTTACAACTTAAATAAATTTTATAAATCGATTTCACAGATTTTAAGTTCCTGAATTTGATTATTTATAAATTTAAATTGTATTTCAATTATACATTAAACAACTTAACTTTTAATTAAATTTGTTAATATTATATTCAAATTTTCTATTCTTTATCAATATAACTAAATCAAAATTACACTTATACTCAATGAAATTGGATTCATTACTATAATCATTAAAATTAACTTTCAACCAAATTTGTAAATAGATTTCAAGTATTTATATTTCCAAATTTGATTAATGACAATGTAACGTCTAAATTTCAGTTATAAACCAAAAACCTCAATTTTTACTTAATTATCCTAATATTATTCCAAAATTCAACATTTTCTGATATGAACTAAATTAAAATCTTAAATATGTCCAATTCAAATAATTATTATCATCAAAATCAACAAAATTTACATTTCAACCTTTTATTGTTCAATTCACCTATATAAAATGTAAATTTTAAATTCATGGAAAATTATGGGTTGTTACAATCTCCCCCACTCAAGACTTTTCGTCCTCGAAAAGGGAACGAAATAGAGTATTGAGCACATACATACTTTCAAATCCATAACTATAAAATAGCATTTATAAAATAAGTTATGTAGTCGAAAAATCTTATAAATTTCTAACTCCCGAAATCACAGAAAATTTCGGGAGCATCTCCTTTGTACGGAGAGATCCAGAAAAATCACAATGTATACAAAAATCCAAATATACATCCCATCACACGATGAGACATCCCAAAAAATGGGGAAAACAATATATATATATATATATATATATATATATATATATATATATATATATAATCTTAGCACTTTAGTATTTAGCGCAAGCGAGCTCCAAAGCGTAACATCGGTCCTTGCACCTACTAAAATACTCAAATATACATGAGATCCAGACACATATACAATAAATTGCAAATGTACACAACTTGCACAACATATTTTAAGCATTTCAACCACAAAACCAACATATTAAGAACGGGTCAGCGAACAAATTGAGATTTATCACCTTTTAAATAATGGAATTTGCCCAAAGCATACTAGGAAAAAGTTGTTGCATTCATTTCAAGCTTTCCGAATTGCCCGGATTCGACGAATTCGGATAATCCGTTCAAAAGTTACGACCACTTTAGCGATAGCGAACACTTTAGCCCAAACACACAAAATGCAGGCCTGAATTGTTCAACCCATTTTTTGACCTTTTAAACGTTAAAATTTTACTAAGCATATCATAGAAAAGTTTTAGTTCAGATCCTGAGCTTTCCAAATTGTACAAGTACATCAAAATCCGACGATCTGTTAGGAAGTTATGGTCAAAACAATATTGATATATTCTTCAGCTTTTTATTTCCTGCGCATAGGGATACGACTAGCACTCAAACTTCAACCTGTTAAACTTGAAAATTAGACTAGGCCCTATTAACAAAAGTTTAAGTTTAGTTTCTAAGTTTTCCAAAAAGTTCGGAGTCATCAAATTTCGATTATTCATTCAAAAGTTATGGCTATTTTGCTTTAGCTCATATGGAACATTTCAGGTTTTCAATAACCATCAATTTATTTAATTTGGAGTTTCAAACCTTCGTATTTCAAAACCTTAGTAAACCTCGACCGTTAGATTTGGTTATCACTTATAGATGCAATGATTTACCTTTTGTTGTTAATATGAATCAAATTTTACTTACTCAATCCAATTTTCTATATGAATTCTAAATCGACACATTAAATTTCTCTGATTTGATTTCTTTCAATTCAATCAATCAACTCAAATCAAGTTTTATTTTTTTAGATCTTATTTCACTATTTCACATTTCTAAATTTAAATTCGTTTAACTCAATTATCTTATATCTCTGTTTCATATATCAATTCCAAATATACATTTAAATTTGCTTTTAGTTTCCAGTTTATTGCATTGCCCCGCTTTATTTAGTTAAATTCTGAATCTATTATTAAGGAATAATGTCAATTATTGTTGGTCATATAACTCATTCCATTTTCCTAACTCAACCTTTCACGTTCCCTTGATGCTAATCTTCATTCGCTTATTTCAAGCTTAAGGTTCAACTGGTTTAGGTTTTCCTAATTCAATTTCTTTAGCATGACTTAGGCTAAATTTCCATTTCATAACCTAATTACATTTTTAGTTCATATTTGAAATTTATTAACTAACATAGAATTTGAAAATCCCGATTCTAGGTTTATTTCAACTTGAAAATCGAACGATATATATACTTATGTCATTTACATAGAAAATTATACCAATGAAGATTAAATTCCAAAATCTTTTATTGATCAAATCATGGGATTACGGAGTGGTCTACCCCACTCAGACTCTTCAAAATAAACATCGATAATACGTGCACTCATTACCGAGGCTATTCTAACGTCCAAGAAGGGATTACACTCCTATTCCATTTAAAAGAGTTTGAAATCGCTTCCATTTCGAAAATACTTACTTATAATAGATAATAACTTAATATTGTTACCAACTAATAACAATGCACATAGACTTAAAACCAATAATATTTTTGATATATTTAAAATATAATCCAAAACCATATTATGTCGATTTATTCTGTTCGATTATTTAGAAATTCCTATCGATTCCATGGCGTCCCAAATATTGACCAAATTTTTTAAATATTCAACAGAACAAATCTACACAATATAAACCCATTTTATTTCCAAAATACAAGAACGCTCCCTCATATATCACTCAGACTCATTCTAGGATATTACTAATCCTATTACTAATGAGTTAATTCCCAAACAGAGCCAAGGTCATCGCTAACCTAAGCTCTGATACCATGATGTAATGACCTGGATATTTGACCATTCAATTGACAATGATCAGCGCATGCCGACCCAAACAGATCGCAAATGCAGGTAGTTATTGGGAAAATAAAAGAAAAGCAAGGAAGAAGAGAAGACAATAACAGACTCTCACAGCGGAAGGATAACATATAATAAACAATTAACAGCTTAAAAAACATTTATAGCATATACATTTGAGTTACACTTCTCTCAGTTATCAGAGTTACACTAGGACAAATATATACAGTAATGCAGCGGAAGTAAAGTGCAGCGAGGAATACATAAATAGAATAGATATATATACCAAATCTTCATCTTCGTTCTCCAAGGCA
Source organism: Allium sativum (assembly GCA_030737875.1). NCBI lineage: Eukaryota > Viridiplantae > Streptophyta > Magnoliopsida > Asparagales > Amaryllidaceae > Allium > Allium sativum. The sequence continues at coordinate 1,029,165,296 of CM060909.1, forward strand.
AGAAATCTTCACAACTGCAACTCGAAACTGACTCGAGCGTATTGCATAAAAAAACACAACAAGCAATCAGATCAGAACTAAATCATTCTCATATTAGTCAAATTAAATACGAAATAACATGAGTGTCATGGGTGCAGTAACTTAAGAAATGTTACGGGATTTTTCCATCCCTTAAGGATCTGTTGAACTATTTACATACATAGTATAATACGCTAATATTATAATGTCTACTCAGTAAACTAAATATAATAAAAATAGCTAAGCGGGATTACATTTTTACCCTTACGCCGTTTACAGACATCATCGTACACATTGCATATACAACACCAGTACGTCGGTAGGTAGGGATGCGCCGCGATACGACAACGTCAAATCAAAATCGTAGGGGCTCGATCAGGATAAATATGACAAGGCACTCGAGGCAATACTCAGGGTAGGGTTCTACCATTTACATTCCCGGACCGGTGGTAATGCATAGCTGTAGCTACCGCCCACCTCGGAACACACTCCCATATCAAAGGGCACCTCAAATCGATCATAGTATAATATAGATGGTATCAAAGGAGTGAGTCCGATCAGATATGCGATCTCACTTAGTCACGCTATAGCTCCTGTTTTAGTCATTTTAATTATGACCCGAAGGTCAAGGCCATCCATTATTGTCCTCTTTCTTCAAATCCAGTAATGCCTCCATACCATCCTACTTCATTCTGGATTCTCCACCACATGCATAGTTGTTAAAGTGGTATCGGTATTGATAAAGAGTATGACAATACCTGTGATGACCGCCCATAACCCCCCACTATACAAGAGGAATAATGCGCTGAAGGGTGTGCCAAGCAATCATGGATAATCATCAGAGTAGGTAAACACAAGCGGAGCCTGTCGTAAACTCATAGCGCAAGGATAAAATATAATAGAACATATACAACAGGCAGTAATAGTGAAGCAGAAACACAAGACTTTCATACAACAGAAAGTAATATCCATAAACTTGGAAATAGTGTTTATACAAAGTTGCTTCACTACATCACTCAGAAAGGCAAACAGCGGAAATCCAATTATTATATAGCAGTAAAACTGGTACGTGAGCCTCCTGCACGCCAACGATCAACATAGTCGTCCTCACTAAAGCATTACCTGTCACCTGTTACTTAGTCTGCCCATCCACAACCGGATGAATAGCCCGAGGTAATAAGAGGAACCATAAAACCCTGAGTCAGATAACAATCTTAGTGAGCAATAAAACAGCTAACAAACTTCAACAATAATGTGCATGAGAAAGGATAGATAAACATACTAATCTACCCACGAAACCAGGGAAGAACTCAACCTTATCTTCCCTACATCGGACAGTGATAGCCTTTACAATCTATTCAACCAAAGGAATAAAATTCATGCATGGGAACTAGAACAAGCATTGATAACATTCATAGCATCCAGATTACATAGGTCTCACGTAGACAACCCTAATCGAGTTTAACATTCCCCAAGTACTCTCCCCAGAGGCCTAAACCAATATCAGTTAAGCACTCAAAGAACATCTCCCTCGGCTTTGGATAATCTATATGAGATAGTACAAACAGAACAACCAATCATCCATGACTGACTCTAGTTGTCACCGCCAATCCTTCTTTGAAACCACCGCTAATCGTATGACGGCCAACCTTGCCATATGTCAAGGGCTAATGGTAACCCCAGTTCTAGAATAAACTCCATATGTCCAACCTTGACAACTAGGCCTTTCAACGATACCCAAGGTACTCGACCTACAATCGGTCTTTTGGTGCCCCCATCGTACCCCTGCTTTGAGCCCGCTAGAACTTACGACAACGATAATCTCTCGGCCTTCAATATCTCTAGTCGTCAAACCTTGATAGCTATTTACTGCTCAAGCGACCTTCTCGAGCAACCATTATCCACCAAATTACGACCTTTGAGTTGTATGCCTATTCGTTTCTTTTCACCGATCAATGAACATATCACATCCCTTCGAACATCCCCTTCTGGATTCTCGTTGAAGCCACCACCATCGTTGAACCAACCAACATCTCTATAAGGTTCAAAGCAATCCATAGCATTATTTCAACACTTCCTAACTACCCAATTGAACTCACTTTGAAGTCACATCATCACCAGAAGTGTCCGACCAGAAATAGCTGACCAGAAATGGCAAAAATGGCTGACCAGAAATGGTTGTCCAAAATAGCCCAAACCCCTTTGGTCCGACCCGAGCCCCTTTAGGCCCGACCCGACCCCCTTTTGTCCGACCCGACCTACCTTAATCTGATCCAGAATGGTCCAATCCACTTTAGCCCGATCCAAAATGGTCTGATTCACTTTAATCCAATCCAGAATGGTCCGACTTGACCGCCTTTAATCTGACCCGACCCCCTTTACTCCGACCCGACCCACCTTAATCTGACCTGAGCTAACTTTGACTTGTCCTCCATGACAAAATTTGAGCCCGACACGATCCCCTTTAGTCCGACCCGAGCCACTTTCTGCGCATCTTCAATTCTACTCCGATTTCAATCAAAACTTCGCCAAACGAAGAATCCGACGAAACCAACTCAACCAAAATCATTAAACACAATCATAAACATACCATAACAGTACTAACCACATGAATATGACGATTACCATAAAAATGATGTAAATTTGACCAAAAACCATTAAAACGAACATATGATCAAAATGAGAGATGTAACTAACTTAAACATGTAAAATGACATGAAATTAACGAGTAAAACTTATTAGATTAGATCATAGGGTGATGCATATGAAAATGAACTTGTAATGGTGTAAATCTATGGTAAAACATTCCAATTTGATGAGAAACATGCACAAACACTCACATACTTCGTTGCATTCATGTGAGAGATGTAAATCACTCACCAATTAGCCAAAACAAAGAAAAATCGAAGAAATAGGATTATGGACAGCGAAGAGATAGCTCCTAGCCCTTCGATTTGATGAATTCTCACTTGAAATGATGTAGATCTAGCCTCCAATGGTGTAGATCTATGATTTCCCTCCTTAGATTTGGATTTTTAATGGTGGAAAGGTGTTTGAGGAAGAAGGAGATCAATGCCTCCAAATGAGAGAATGGGAAAGTAAACCTTTTCCCTCCACTCTCACCTCCCTATTTATAGGATTCCACCAAGGCTCCAAAACCTGAACAGCCAACCCAAAAACCTTAAAATGGTTATTTCTCCTAAACCGCTGGGCCAAATCTTTAATGTAACCATCTATGGAAAGGCAATCATCGATTCCTTTCCAACGGCACGGGTCTCACCCTCAGATTTGTCCTAGTCAAAAGTTATGCCCCGTACAAGGCTGATAGGGGCAAAATGGTCACAAACAAAATCGGTAAAAATTATGGACATGTCTTACATCCCCATAAGAAACATATTAAAAGATGAGAATGATCCAACCCTCAGAGAATGAAATAAAAATATTTTATGATCTTTCGATACGTAAAATACGGGTTGTTAGATTCTTCCCCCCTTAAAAATTTCATCCCCGAAATTCCAAACAAACACAAGTAATCACAATGATTCCGCATGCCTATCATCCATGAAAAACCAATTCTATTATCCAAACTAGCAACCAACAAGCCATGCATCCATAGCCTTATCCTAGCACGCGGAATTCTAACAATCAACAACAAGATACAACGATATAACGAAGATACGATATCAAAGGGTCCTACCGATGAAGAGTTCTGATTGACTCGCTCTCATACTCTCTTCCGTCTCCCACGTACAATCGTCTCCATCCTCACTCCATTGTACCTTGACTATCTTAACCGTCTTCCTCCTAAGCTGTTTCGTGTCATTCCCTACAACAAGAAGTGGCTTACGAGGTCTCGAAACTACGGCCTTTACTTCTAAGTCTTCGTACTTCTCTGGAGATAACCACAATATTCGAATCATGAACGAACTTCGGTAGAAACGACACATGGAACACATTATGCACACTCGACATCTTCTCGGGTAACTCCAATCTATACGCGAGCTTTCCAATTCGTTCGACTATTGGAAATGGTCCAACAAACCTTGGAGCTAACTTTCCTTTCTTACCAAATCTAACTATGTGCTTCAACGGCGAAGCTCTCACGAAAACCTTATCGCCCACATTGAACTCCAAGTCCTTATGACGCTTGTCGGCGTAACTCTTCTGACGGTCCTGGGCGGCCTTCATTCGTTGTCGAACTGTCTTGATACAAACCGAGGTTTCTCTAATCAACTCAGGCCCAAGTACCAACTTATCTCCAGTTTCTAGCCAACATGTTGGAGAATTGCACGGCCTTCCATACAACGCTTCATATGGTGCCATCCCAATGTTAGACTGGTGGCTGTTATTATACGCAACCTCAACTAGGTGTAGATGGTCTTCCCATGATCCTCTGAAGTCTAACACACAAGCCCTCAGGAGATCTTCTAAAACTCGGTTGACTCTCTCAGTCTGACAATCAGTTTGGGGATGATATGTCGTACTTAAGCACAACTTGGTTCCCAAAGCTTCTTGCAAAATTTTCCAAAATGCACTCGTGAATAATGGATCTCGGTCACTCACTATACTCTTTGGGACACCATGGAATCGAACTATCCATTTCACATAAAGTTCAGCCAATTTCGATGTCGTCCTAGTTGACTTGATAGGAATGAATCTCACACTTTTGGTCAAATGATCCACGATGACCCAAATCCCCTCGTTTCCTGCCTTGGTTCTAGGTAGTCCATCGATAAAATCCATCGATACTTGCTCCCACTTCCATGTTTCCAATGGCTGAAGCAAACCACTCATCTTCTTCCATTTAGCTTTCACCAACTGACAGTTCATACACTTGGAAATGAACTTTCCAATATCTCTATTCATCCCTTCCTAGTAGTAGACTCTCTTTATGTCCTGATACATCTTATTGCCACCGGGATGAATTGTCAACTTCAAGTAATGACATTCTCTCAGAACCTCATCCCTAAATCCGTCGATATCAGGAACAACTAATCGTCCTTGCTTTCGAAGCCAACCTTCTCGATCGACCTCGAACTCTTTATCTTTTAGTTCCAGTTTCTGAACAAACTAGACAAGCTTCGCATCTTTCTTTTGGCTCTCACCAATCCTTTCGATAAGAGTAGGTTTTATCAAAAAGCTTGCCAACATTTCAGGTTCCAACTCACACCTTGGCCTGAAATCGAACCTTGCCAAGTACTCTAGGCTCTTCCACTACGAAAACATCACTCCCAAACTTTCATTTCTTCGCTTAACGCATCTACAACTGCTTTACCCTTGCTCGGAGTATACGCTATGCCAAAATCATATGACGCCAGGAACTCTAACCATCTTTGCTGCTGAAGATTCAAATCCTTTTGGCAGAAAAGATACTTCAACAACTTGTGATCCATAAACAACTCAAATCGAACTCCCAATAGGTAATGTCTCCACATCTTCAAAGCAAATACAATTGCCGCCAACTCCAAATCATGAGTTGGGTAATTCTTCTCATGCGTCTTTAGCTATCGACTCGCGTAGACCACAACCTTATCCCTCTGCATTAGTATTGCTCCAAGTCCAGTACCACATGCATCGGTATATACCACCATCTCTTCATTCCCACTTGGAATGATCAACACAGGTGCACTCGTCAATCTCTCCTTTAGGATTTCAAACGCTTGTTCACACTTTGCATCCCATGTGAACACTTGGTTTTTCTTTGTCAATCCTGTCAACGGTGCAGCTATCTTGGAGATATCCTTGATAAACCGTCGGTAATAACTGGGCAACCCAAGGAAACTTCGAACATCTGTCGCATTCTTAGGTCTCTCCCAGTCCTGGATTGCCGCTACTTTAGCGGGGTCAACTGCTATCCCATTTCCAGAAACTACATGGCCTAAGAATCTCACTTCACTCTTCCAGAAGTGACATTTGGAAAACTTAGCTCTCTGTTGATGCTTTAGCAAAATTTCTAACATAACTCTTAAGTGCGTCTTGTGCTCTTCCTCAATCCTAGAGTAAACCAGAATATCATCCATGAACACAAGCCCGAACTTATTCAACTGATCTCTGAACACCCCATTCATAAGATCCACGAAAAACGCTGGTGCGTTAGTCAATCCGAATGGCATCACCAACCACTCAAAGAAACCAGATGGTGTCCTAAAAGCAGTCTTTGGCACACTATCCTTAGCCACCCTCAACTTGTGAAATCCCGTTGCCAAATCCATCTAAGAAAACACTTTGGCTTTGTGAAGTTGATCGAACAAGTCATCTATCCTTGGCAATGGATACTTGTTCTTCTTAGTCACCTTGTTCAGCTCACGATAGTCTACACACAATCTTAACGAGCCATCTGCCTTGGTTGCAAATACGACTGGTGCACCCCATTCGGAAACACTCCTCCGAATGAACCCTTTTCCCAAAAGGTCACGGACTTGCACCTCTAACTCTCGCTTTTCTCTAGGCGCTATCCGCCTAAGGGGCATAACGATTGGTCTGGCACCTTCGACCCAATTGGTCCTAAACTCGATCTCATGATGTGGTGGTAACCCTTTGACCTCGTCAAAGACATCTACGTACTCATTAGCGATTTGCACTGATGACAGGTCTTCTTGTGGAATCCCAAGCGAATATAGATAACTCATGAAGACCCCGTCTTCGCGCTTACATCTAATCAACACCTTTCGCCCTTCCACATCCCCGACCCTCACCTCTAGCTTCTCGCAATTCACCCTTGTCGCATACCTCTTGAGCCAATCCATGCCCTAGATGAACCCAAACCCAGCGAAGTTAAGAACAAAGCAATCGCACACAAAAGAGCAACCATGACTCGACAACACTAGACCATGACATATCATGCAAAGATTTGACGAACCTCCAATTGGATTAGTCACTACGAAGGGTCTTGTAACAGCTCATATTTCGCCCGACCCGATCGATCGTTAGATCGACCAAGACCGTTCAAAACCCGAACACGTTAACTCCGGGAATACAATACATCAGAACAATAACAACATATTTTTATAAACATTACAATAAATTAAATGCAATAAACAGCGGAAGACTTCTATGCTCTGGACACAGCTTTAGGCTTCGATCCAAAATCCTGCTCAAGAGATAAATATCTGCAAAAAGCTACTCGACTGCCCGTGTGGAAAAGAGAGCACCCGAGTTTGCAAAGGTGGAAACAAACAATGAGACAGTCATGGGACTGGTGTGAGAATTCTTAACTAATATAACTAATAGCAATAAGGAAAATCCAAGGACCACGCCGCTAACGTGGAATGGGTTTTACTCCAGTGGATTGTTGGTGCATAAATTAAAGTAAATCGTTAAACAACGCAATGCTTTTTAAAAAAATGGAATCATCATAAGACTCAAGTCCCATCACACAATGCAACGCAAACCAGAGGATAGAGTTTTACCTTATGATGATTAAACATGCTTGGTACGATAAAAACGAATTTGATATTATTATTAGTGTACATATGTTTTAAAAACATTTCAAAGTAAATGTATCAATCCTAGGAAGCATAGCTACCATATAGTATGCCTCCAGACTAGTAATACAATCAAGTTCGTAGGGTCGTATTGGGAATTGGGTTACCGTCATGAGTCAAGGCTAGGAACGATCTCCTTACCGATTCGAGACACTCTAGCTAATGTCTCAGGATCCCCCGCAGTGAACCCTTGGATCCTGCAGGGCCGGTCCACACATACGATTTTGCGGATTGGCAATTCCTGAACACACGTTTCCCGGTCCTATAGGACCTAATATCCGAGGCGCCTCATTCCATCATCCACATAAGTAAAATGCCAGGCCATGTAAAAACCAAACACCATTTCTAGCTAGAAAGAAACGTGTTGCTCTCCATGCGTCCCTTGCTCCGTTTTAGACTCAACCGGGTTGTGAGGCTCGTGAAGCTACGTTATACACAAAGCTATGCTTATTCAAGCTGTGCTTTGATCATCAACCACAAGGCCTGCTTTTCAATAAAATCCTTGATCATTTGCATCTTGGCTTGCCACATTGACAATTCACGCCATGCGATCGACAACCATCAATATATAAGAGGGTGTTAAGCAAGAGGATAAATTCTCCGCCACCAAACAATTATGTATCAAATAGAAATCAATTTAAATACATGAAGTGAATTTCAACGTCGGACACACATCCATTTACAAGTCCGTTCTGGGTCTGAACGAAACCGGAGGCACCTTGTTCCTCGCATATCCGAATAATCAACAAGTACGTCTGGACGACCACCATTGTAGCCCCTCCAAGGTAGCTACCCCAATCATGGGAGTCAATGGTAACTCATCCATTCGACATGAAGATCGTCGGTCTTGTACCATCTTCAACTCTTCGATTTAGATCGATGTGTAATCATTTGAAATGAGATTGAACTCGGACTTTTCAAATGATCCTCGCATATATATATATATATATATATATATATATATATATACATACATACATATATTAAAATCATTTCACATCGTTATTAGTATCTAATAACGATTTATTGCTATTTTTATATAAATAAAAATAGCCCAATTTAATTTAACGACGCTTCGGGTCAATAGGCGACCATGGCGTTGTTTTCACTCAAATTTGTTTTACACATTTCTCTAAATCTAACCGTTGGATTTTAACACAATTTATATCGTTGGAAAGATCTTCCCAAGGCGAACCTAACGGCTTCGTTTTGGGAAAATCTGACGGTCGGATATTTCGGTATAATCGTTTAAATGCATGATTCCAAAATGCGAACTACCATGCTCTATTCGTTTAATTTTGATTATATATATATAATTATATAAATATAATTCCTTCGCCCATTTCATTATTGTGATTATCATAACAAGTAAAGAACTCTTGGTTTCATAACATTTTGATATATAACATAACATACAATAATGTTTATTTTATTTAATTCACATACACATCCTAAACATAACAATGTATATTTTTCTTTTACCCTCCAATTCACACAAAAACGTATTTTTCGTGTATCATTCCAATTTAACAAAAATGAAGATTTTTGTGTCATTTAAATTTTCTAAACCAAAATGTAACATATTTTGGTGTCAACCTCAATTCTACAAAAATGAATATATTTTTGTTTGTTTAATTTCAATGTAACAAATATAATAACTTTGTTATTCTTTCAACGCCAAACAAAAATAATAATTTTGTTATATCTTTCAATGCAAAACTAAAATGATAATTTTGTGTCAATCTTTTCTTTACAAGCAAAATGATGATCTTGTGTTTTAATCTTTTCACATGAAAATGTAAATTTCATACCTTTACTCTTTTTAATGAAAATCCAATTACATAAAAATGTAATTTTCTTCTTAATTCTTTTAATGAAAATCTATTTACATAAAAATGTAAATTTCACTTCTAAATTCTAATTAAATGAATACGTAATTTTCTTCTTTAAATACTATTTACGTGAAAATGTCAATTAATCCTTTAGTCTTAATTATATGAAAATGTAATTTTTCTCCTTAAAGCTTAATACATTAAAATGTAAATTTTCCTTTTATTCTAATTACACTTAAAATGTAACTTTTCTTTTTAATCTAATTACATTAAAAATGTAACTTTTCTTTTTAATCTAATTACATTAAAAATGTAACTTTTCTTTTTAATCTAATTACATTAAAAATGTAACTTTTCTTTTTAATCTAATTACATTAAAATGTAAACTTTTATCTTTTTTTTTTCTTATACACATTAAAAATGTAAATTTTTCTTCTTTACCTTATTCACATTAAAAATGTAAACTTTTATCTTTAATCTAATTTACATTAAAAATGTAGCTTTTCTCTTTATTCTTTTATTTACATAGAAATGAAAATTATATTTCAATGTTGCATTCTACTCTTTTAATTTTATTCTTATGATTTCATAGATAATCCATTCTTTTAGTTACATTAAAAATGTAATAATTTACAATGCTAAAATCTTCTTTTTAAATTACATTAAAAAAGTAATTGACATTATAATGTAAAATTCTATCCTTTAATTACAATGTAATATCCTTTTTAATTACATTAAAATTATAATCAACATTATAATGTAAAATTCCTATCTTTTAATTACAATGTAAAATCTCCTTTTTAATTACAATGTAAAATTCTCTCCTTTTAATTACATTAAAAATGTAATTAACATTAGGGTGAAAAATCCTATCTTTTTAAATTACATTAAAAATGTAATTTTGATTTCAACGTCAAATTCTTATGTTTAATTACATTAAAATGTAATTCTTATTTTAATGACTAAACCTTATCTTTTTAATTACATAAAAATGTAAGTAACATTACACGTCAAATTTTGTCTTTTAGTTTGCAATGTAAAATCCTACTTTTTAGTTACATTAAAATTGTAATTAATATTACATGAAAAATCTTGCTTTTTTAATTTGTAATGTAAAATTCTACCTTTTAAGTTACATTAAAAATGTGATTTTAATTACACCATCAAATTCTACTTTTTAATTACATTAAAAATGTAATTTTATTAACAGTGCAAATTCTTCTTCTACAATTACATATAAAAATGTAATTTTATTTTACATGTAAAAACATATTCTTTAATTACATATAACAATGCAATTTTATTTTCAATGCAAATGTTTCTTCTTTAATTACATTTAAAAATGTAAATATATTTTACATGCAAAAAAAAAAACATATTCCTTAATTACATATAAAAATGTAATTGATCTTACGGTGTAAAAATCTTAACTTTTTAATTACATTAAAAATGTAATTTTTATTACAATGCCAAAATCTTCTTTTATTTACATTAAAAATGTAATTAATATTACGGTGTAAAAATCTTGTCTTTTAATTATACTAAAAATGTAAGTTTTCTTTTTTCTATTTCTTCTTATTACCTTAAAACGTAAATAATTTTGCAACGTCAAGATCTAATCTTTTAATTACATAAGAATGTAATTTTAATTTCAATGACAAAATCTTATCTTTTTAATTACATAAAAATGTAATTTTAATTTCAATGACAAATTCTTATCTTTTTAATTACATAAAAATGTATTTTTAATTTCGGTGTCATTCATGTACATTTCTAATTTAACACATAACGGTGCAAATATTCATTTCTAATTTACACGTGACAGTGTAAATATTCATTTTCTAATTTACACATGACGGTGTAAATAATGTTTCTCTTCTAATTTGTATTTATAATATATATATATATAAACCGTTCCAATGATTGTTTCTAATGAATTAACATGCCACTTAAATAAATACTCATTCCTAATGCATTTACTTAGCACATAAAAAAAATTATTTTTCATATGAATTAACATGACATTGACATGTAATTATATTGCATATGCATTCACATGACATTTAAAATATGATTCTATTTCATATGCATAAACATGACACATTAAAATGTGACTCAATTTCATTTACATAAACAAAAGTGATTTCTTTTTATTTACAAATAAAAATGATTTCTTTTTAATCACAAACAGAAATGTAAATTCTTAAATTCATGTTTTTCTAATGTATAGAATGTAACCAAATCTAATCCTTGTGAAATGGATTTTTATTTACATATGAAATGTAAACAAAAAATGTGATTTTCAAATATCCCCTTTTTATTTAGAATTAAAATGCAAATAAAAATGTAAATTCTAAATATGCCTTTTTATTTACAATTAAAATGTAAATGAAAATGTCTTTATCCAGTTTGCCTTTCTATTTACACATAAAATGTAAATGAAAATGTCTTTATCCAGTTTGCCTTTTTATTTACACATAAAATGTAAATGAAAATGTCTTTATGCAATTTGCCTTTTTATTTACACATAAAATGTAAATGAAAATGTCTTTATCCAATTTGCCTTTTTATTTACACATAAAATGTAAACGAAAATGTCTGTATCCAATTTGCCTTTTTATTTACACATAAAATGTAAATGAAAATGTCTTTATCTAATTTGCCTTTTTATTTACACATAAAATGTAAATGAAAATGCCTTTATCCAATTTGCCTTTTTATTTACACATAAAATGTAAATAAAAATGACTTTTCCAAGTTTGCCTTTTTTATTAACACATACAATGTAAATAAAAATTTCTTTACAAAATATGCTCTTTTACTTACAAACATGATAACCTAATAATCTGCTTTGAAGGAACAATTTATTTTAATTCAACAACTATACCCAAATGATAATTTTTTTTAACAATATAATGTCAATAAAAAATCTCAACCAATACGATATTTTGAATAGATTTAAAATTTCCAATCTCATCCAACTCTCAGGCAAGATGATATTTTTAATTGGATTAAAAATTCAGTTTAATCCAATTTTTATACAACATGATGATAATTATTGGATCGATACAGATCCATATACACAACCATAGATTTAAAAACAAAACACAACAACTCAAACAAAACAACATCAATAATCTTATCACGTCGCAGATCTAATATATTTACATACGATCAATTGTTTAACTGCCAATAAAATAATTAAATTAAATTTAATTTAATTATCCAATTTAGAGATCTCACCTTGTTCAAAGCGAATCTAAAAATTCCCACGGCTTCAGAATTTGTCCCAATCAGTTTTTAAAAGGTCGCATTCAGCGTCACGGTTCCAAGGGATCTGAAATTATGTGATTTAAAGTTCGTATCAATAAGTTACGAATTTTACAAATTAAATAATAGATTTGCAACGCTTATAAGTGTCACACCCCTTTAAAAATATTCATAACGTAAGTTTCAGGAAAGGTTCTAAACTTTGATCCAAATTTTCAGAAGATTGGGTGATCGATTGGAGGAGCGGTTTGTTGGAGGTGGCCTGGCTAGGAGAGGCGCACGTGCGCCAGGAGGAGGGGGTGGTGCGGCGCTGCCATGTGGGCCCGGCGACGGTTCAAACGTGGCTTTTTGGGGGGTGCGTTTCTCGAGGTAGGGGCACGAGGGGGTTCAAATTTGGTATGGGATCGAAGAGGAGGAAAATCTTTTCAAAAAGCTACACTACGGGGTGGTCTGAAATTGAGTGAGGAGGGAGAAATTGGAGCTTGAAATTTTGAGAAAGAAGAGGGGGACGGCGGCTTGAAACGAGAGGAAGAGACGATGTACAGTAGCCCGTATTTATACCAGTATATGAAGCGTATTTTCTTTTGTTTTTTTTAATTTAATTAATTCCAAAATTAGGGTTTTTCCATCCAATCTTCAAATGGAGCCCAACGACTGTCAAACAATATGTTTTGACGTCTTCTGAACGCAATGGCGCTAGTGCCGAAGTCCATTTATGAAGTTTACAACATGTTTCTTTTATATTTAAAATAAATCTTTTTAATATTAATTCGAACGTACTCTTTAATTTACCGGGGTCACATACGAACTCAGAAAAATCCAGAAAAATATATTTAGCAACGTTTTGATGCTACGGACCTAGAAAAATTTATTTTGTTTAATTCTGAGCCTATTTGAAAAATGACCCTTTTCAAGTCGATTAAAATTGACCGAAATTGACAAAACACATTTTCTTTTGCCACGATCACAAATAAATTCTAAAAATTATGAAAAATTAAACTTAACAATAATTTGACATTCCGAATCCAACAAAAGTGGTTTCGTCAAAAACAGAGGTCGTTTGAAAAATGGTTATTTTAATATTAAAAAATATATATAAATCCTATAGCGACTATTCTGAAATTTAAACTGGGCGTAACTTTTGATTCCTGCTATAAAATTTCGATTTTTCGTATTCGTTGGAAAGATATTTTAAAGGAGATTCTAATATTTTTGGTTTCACCAAAATCTGATTTATTCTGCATCCTGTACGGTCAGTTAAAGTTCAAGTTTGACTTTTCAAACTACCGCGCTATTCCTAACTCCTTTTATAATTAAAATTAAATTATTCATCCTAACTTCGATTTAAATAACTTTTTAATCATTATAATTTTAAATAAATTATTTTAAATATCAAAACCCATTAAAATTAATTAAAATAAATTTTAAATTTACCCCAAAATTTAGGGTTGTTACAGTCTCCCCCACTTAAAAACTTTTCGTCCTCGAAAAGGAACAGAGCTAAAAAGTTGTTTAAGTATCCTATCTTAAATAATTTTACTTGTTGATTAACTTTTAAAATATATATAACTTTTGTATATTCAAAAATCATATTTTCTAAAATAGATTATATATAATCACAAATACGTTAATTATAAGCTTGTCACTCTCAACTCATTCTAGGGCATTTCTAACCCCATCTCTAATTAGTTTTCTCATTCTAGGATACTACTGATCCTATCTCTAATGAGTATTCTTATTGGATATTACTAATCCAATCTCTGATGAGTCTTTTGTTCAGTTCTAACGAGTTGTACCCCAAAGATTTGGGCTAACCAGAGCTCTGATACCAACTGTAACAGCTCAGATTTCGCCCGACCCGATCGATCGTTAGATTGACCAAAACCGTTCAAAACCTGAACACGTTAACTCTGGGAATACAATACATCAGAACAATAACAGTAGACTTTTATAAACATTACAATAATGTTACATCAGAGTACAGAATAACAGAGTACATCGAATAAAATTACAGCGGAAGATAAATTACAATAAATTAAATACAATAAACAGCGGAAGACTTCTATGCTCTGGACACAGCTTTAGGCTTCGATCCAGAATCCTGCTCAAGAGATAAATATCTGCAAAAAGCTACTCGACTGCCCGTGTGGAAAAGAGGGCACCCGAGTTTGCAAAGGTGGAAACAAACAACGAGTCAGTCACAGGACTGGTGTGAGAATTCTTAACTAATATAACTAATAGCAATAAGGCAAATCCAAAGACCACGCCGCTAACGCGGAACGGGTTTTACCCCAATGGATTGTCGGTGCATAAATTAAAGTAAATCGTTAAATAACACAATGCTTTTTAAAAAAATGGTATCATCATAAGACTCAAGTCCCATCACACAATGCAACGCAAACCAGAGGATAGAGATTTACCTTATGATGATTAAAGGTGCTTGGTACGATAAAAACGAATTTGATATTATTATTAGTGTATATATGTTTTAAAAACATTTCAAAGAAAATGTATGAATCCTAGGAAGCATAACTACCATATACTATGCCTCCATACTAGTAATACAATCAAGTCTGTATGGTCGTATTGGGAATTGGGTTTCCATCATGAGTTAAGGCTAGGAACGATCTCCTTACCGATTCGGGACACTCTAGCTAATGTCTCAGGATCCCCCGCAGTGAACCCTTGGATCCTGCAGGGCCGGTCCACACATACGATTTTGCGGATTGGCAATTCCTGAACACACGTTCCCCGGTCCTATAGGACCTAATATCCGAGGCGCCTCATTCCATCATCCACATAAGTAAAATGTCGGGCCGTGTAAAAACCAAACACCACTTCTAGCTAGAAAGAAACGTGCTGCTCTCCCTGCGTTCCCTTGCTCCATTTTAGACTCAAACGGGTTGTAAGGCTTCTGAACCTACGTTATACACAAAGCTATGCTTATTCAAGCTGTGCTTTGATCATCAACCACAAGGCCTGCTTTTCAACAAAAGCCTTGATCATTTGCATCTTGGCGTGCCACATTGACAATTCACGCCATGCGATCGACAACCATCAATATATAAGAGGGTGTTAAGCAAGAGAATAAATTCTCCGCCACCAAACAATTATGTATCAAATAGAAATCAATTTAAATACATGAAGAGACTTTCAACATCGGACACACATCCATTTACAAGTCCATTCTGGGTCTGAACGAAACCGGAGGCACCTTGTTCCTCGCATATCCGAATAATCAACAAGTACGTCTGGACGGCCACTATTGTAGCCCCTCCAAGGTAGCTACCCCAATCATGGGAGTTAATGGTAACTCATCCATTCGACATGAAGATCGTCGGTCTTGTACCGTCTTCAACTCTTCGATTTAGATCGATGTGTAATCATTTGAAATGAGATTGAACTCGGACTTTTCAAATGATCGTCGCATATATATATATATACATATATATATTAAAATCATTTCACATCGTTATTAGTATCTAATAACGATTTATTGCTATTTTTATATAAATAAAAATAGCCTAATTTAATTTAATGACGCTTCGGGTCAATAGGCGACCATGGCGTTGTTTTCACTCAAATTTGTTTTACACATTTCTCTAAATCTAACCGTTGGATTTTAACACAATTTATATCATTGGAAAGATCTTCCAAAGGCGAACCTAACGGTTTCGTTTTGGGAAAATCTGACGGTCGGATATTTCGGTATAATCGTTTAAATGCATGATTCCAAAATGCGAACTACCACGCTAGATTCGTTTAATTTTGATTATATATAATTATATAAATATAATTCCTTCGCCCATTTCATTATTGTGATTATCATAACAAGTAAAGAACACTTGGTTTCATAACATTTTGATATATAACATAACACACAATAATGTTTATTTTATTTTAATTCACATACACATCCTAAACATAACAATGTATATTTTTCTTTTACCCTCCAATTCACACAAAAACGTATTTTTCGTGTATCATTCCAATTTAACAAAAATGAAGATTTTTGTGTCATTTAAATTTTCTAACAAAAATGTAACATATTTTGGTGTCAACCTCAATTCTACAAAAATGAATATATTTTTGTTTGTTTAATTTCAATGTAACAAATATAATAACTTTGTTATTCTTTCAAAGCCAAACAAAAATAATAATTTTGTTATATCTTTCAATGCAAAACTAAAATGATAATTTTGTGTCAATCTTTTCTTTACTAGCAAAATGATGATCTTGTGTTTTAATCTTTTCACATGAAAATGAAAATTTCATACCTTTACTCTTTTTAATGAAAATCCAATTACTTAAAAATGTAATTTTCTTCTTAATTCTTTTTAATGAAAATCTATTTACATAAAAATGTAAATAAATTTCACTTCTAAATTCTAATTACATGAATATGTAATTTTCTTCTATAAATACTATTTTCGTGAAAATGTCAACTAATCCTTTAATCTTAATTACATGAAAATGTAATTTTTCTCCTTAAATCTTAATACATTAAAATGTAAATTTTCTTTTTAATCTAATTACATTAAAAATGTAACTTTTCTTTTTAATCTAATTACATTAAAAATGTAACTTTACTTTTTAATCTAATTACATTAAAAATGTAACTTTTCTTTTTAATCTAATTACATTAAAAATGTAAACTTTTATCTTTTTTTTTCTTATACACATTAAAAATGTAAATTTTTCTTCGTTACCTTATTCACATTAAAAATGTAAACTTTTCTTTTTTTCTCTAATTATATTAAAAATGTAAACTTTTATCTTCAATCTAATTTACTTTAAAAATGTAACTTTTCTCTTTATTCTTTTATTTACATAGAAATGTAAATTATGTTTCAATGTTGCATTATACTCTTTTAATTTTATTCTTATGATTTCATTGAAAATCCATTCTTTTAGTTACATTAAAAATGTAATAATTTACAACACTAAAATCTTCTTTTTAAATTACATTAAAAATGTAATTGACATTATAATGTAAAATTCTATCCTTTAATTACAATGTAAAATCTCCTTTTTAATTACATTAAAATTGTAATCAACATTATAATGTAAAATTCCTATCTTTTAATTACAATGTAAAATCTCCTTTTTAATTACAATGTAAAATTCTCCCCTCTTAATTACATTAAAAATGTAATTAACATTACGGTGAAAAATTCTATCTTTTTAAATTACATTAAAAATGTAATTTTGATTTCAACGTCAAATTCTTCTGTTTAATTACATTAAAATGTAATTCTTATTTTAATGACCAAACCTTATCTTTTTAATTACATAAAAATGTAAGTAACATTACATGTCAAATTTTGTGATTTAGTTTGCAATGTAAAATCCTACTTTTTAGTTACATTAAAAATGTAATTAATATTACATGACAAATCTTGCTTTTTTAATTTGCAATGTAAAATTTTACCTTTTAAGTTACATTAAAAATGTGATTTTAATTACACCATCAAATTCTACTTTTTAATTACATTAAAAATGTAATTTTATTAACAGTGCAAATTCTTCTTCTACAATTACATATAAAATGTAATTTTATTTTACATGTAAAAACATATTCTTTAATTACATATAACAATGCAATTTTATTTTCAATGCAAATGCTTCGTCTTTAATTACATTTAAAAATGTAATTATATTTTACGTGCAAAAAAAAACATATTCTTTAATTGCATATAAAAATGTAACTGATCTTACGGTGTAAAAATCTTAACTTTTTAATTACATTAAAAATGTAATTTTTATTACAATGCCAAAATCTTCTTTTAATTACATTAAAAATATAATTAATATTACGGTGTAAAAATCCTGTCTTTTAATTATACTAAAAATGTAAGTTTTCATTTTATCTATTTCTTCTTATTACATTAAAACGTAAATAATTTTGTAGCGTCAAGATCTAATCTTTTAATTACATAAGAACGTAATTTTAATTTCAGTGACAAAATCTTATTTTTTAATTACATAAAAATGTAATTTTAATTTCAATGACAAATCTTATCTTTTTAATTACATAAAAATGTAATTTTAATTTCGGTGTCAATAATGTTCATTTCTAGTTTAACACATAATGGTGCAAATATTCATTTCTAATTTACACATGACAGTGTAAATATTCATTTTCTAATTTACACATGACGGTGTAAATAATGTTTCTCTTCTAATTTGTATTTATAATATATATATAAACCTTTCCAATGATTGTTTCTAATGAATTAACATGCCACTTAAATAAATATTCATTCCTAATGCATTTACTTAGCACATAAAAAAAATTATTTTTCATATGAATTAACATGACATTGATATGTAATTATGTTGCATATGCATTCACATGACATTTAAAATATGATTCTATTTCATATGCATAAACATGACACATTAAAATGTGACTCAATGTCATTTACATAAACAAAAGTGATTTCTTTTTATTTACAGATAAAAATGATTTCTTTTTAATCACAAACAAAAATGTACATTCTTAAATTCATGTTTTTCTAATGTACAGAATGTAACCAAATCCAATCCTTGTGAAATGGATTTTTATTTACATATGAAATGTAAACAAAAAATGTGATTTTCAAATATCCCCTTTTTGTTTAGAATTAAAATGCAAATAAAAATGTAAATTACAAAGGGTGCGTTTTTTACAGGTCCCTATTAACTTTCAAAATATAGAAAAAACCCGTTGATAAAAAGAATGTGAAATACATCCCTATTTTTGAATGTCCGCTAAAAAAATTACAGAAGTACCAATACGAATGCACTAAATCTCCAAAAAATATCTCATTCAACGAAGCAGTCAAATCGCTCCTTTAATCTTTCCCAAATCAGTAGATCGACCTGTTTTGCAAGATGGCTCCTTTAATCTCTCCCAAAGCAGTCAAATCGCTCTTTTAATCCCGACGTTCATCAGTTTTTGCAAGATCGACCTGTTTTGCACCAAACGATTCATGGAAACCCTAAAGCAGTAGATCGAATATCATAATCTGAAGCCTTCGTTCATCAGTTTTTGCAAAAACGTCCTATTTTGCTCCTAATTTGTTGTCGTGGACATCAAGTTACAGGAAATGGCGAAAAAAGGGTATGAATCCGAATGTTTTTTTTCATATTCGACTATAGATGATATCTTCTTCTATGATACTGTAATTAAAATAAAACAAACATAACAATTGAGTGTATGATGTTCGTAATAATTGTTGAATTATTTAGTAGATGTTTTTTAGAAATACTACATTTTTTATATTAGTTGAACACATTTAAGCATTTTTTTTTATAATAGTTGCAAACCTGTGGGCATTTTTTCAGAAATACTTTCACAGTAATGTACATGTATTCAGAATATTTGCACAATTTTGTGCAAGTATTAATAATATTTGCTCACTAGTGTGCAAGAATTCAGAAATACTTTCAAATTAGTGTGCATCTATTTATAATACTTTCACACTTGTGTGCATCTATTCAAAATAACTACACATTTATATGCATTTATTTGGAAATTTAAGAATATTTATTAGGATTCTTGTATGCAGAATTCCAAAAATTAGCATACTTATATGCAGATATTCAAAAAAGTTGTATATGTATATTGTATGCAGATTTTGAGGACAAAGAAATCGATAAAGGTGATGAAATATACAATGGTGATGCTGTTAATGCTCAACGACCGGTGCGTGCACACAAAATTCTCAGTTGCAGACGTTATAGTTGGAATATTGATGGTCAACGTACACAGAAGTATCTGCTATTAGATGCAAACGTCCTAGTGATTAAAATTATGAAAAAAATGTTGTCTTTATTTCTTGTAAAAATGTAGACTGATATTCTGTTTTCGAAGTATGCAAAGATATTTATGTAGTTTGTAGACTGAATTTCTGGGGAATTTTATGTACTTAAAATAATTTCTTATGATCTTAAGTGGTATTACGAAAATTTGCATACTTATGTACAGTTATTCGTAATAATTGCATACTTATTTGCAAATATTGTGAAATGTTCCGCAATTTTATTTTTTTTGCAACCCAAAATGTTCCGCAAATTTGAATTGCCAAAATATTCAGGATACTTTCATACCTGTATGAAAGTATTATTATTAGTTGCATACATGTATGCAAATGATGTAAATGTTTGATGTGTGAATTTTTTGAATACTTACATACATTTATGCAACATTTACTAATAATGGCGTATATAACAGCAAATATTTGCAATATTAATCAAATAGCTAATGCTGTTTTTGATGTTTAAAATACTTGTTGTGCGAAAAGAACTGAAAAAGTTTTACTTAATATGTAACAAAAATAACTACAAATATATAATTGTGAACGTATAAGCTAGTAAATGTAAGCATCATATAAATTACTGCAAACATACCGATGTAAACATCACAGAAATTAACAATTTGAAGAATCCACATTAGAAAAAAAACTGCAAACATATAGATGTAGAATTCAGCAACATAACAATAATATCTGCATATTTATATGGAAGTTTTCTAGATATATGCATACAAATACACATATATTCTATATTATGTTTTTCTGCATGTTTGATAAAAAGCTGCATACAGATATGCATATATTAAGAATAGATGCATATTTCTATGCAACTTTTTAACATAAATGCTAAAAACAAATATTTAAAATATATAGATATTTGTATGCATATATCTAGAATATATGCATACATATACTCACCTTTCCTAGATATATCCAAACATATATACACGAGTTATAACAATAGTTGCATATATATATGCTCATATTAAGAATATATGCATATTGTTCTACATGTATTAAGAACAAAATAACAAATAAACTGAAAAAATAATACATACGACTGTATGATAAAAAAAACCGCAAATTTTATACAAAGATTGCGTTAATTCCATTATGAACGACTTATCCAACTCCACAAATCCTCCATTCAATTGTCTGCATCACTAATACACCAATATTTGCAGGACCACTGGATGAAAAAAAAACAGGTTAAAATGCATTAATCAAACAAAAGTACAAAAAGAAATTCAGTTAATTATAACTACATGCATTCATATACGCAAATAATAGAAATATATGCATACATATATGAAAATTTTAAGAATATTTGCACAAACTATATTAAAAAAAATTCCAGAAAACCTGTAATATGAAATCAATACAACTATATGCATAATGATGTACACAACTGATCATCAGGCACTCAAACAAATAGAAAATAAAAATATATGAAAAATAGAATGCATATAAACAAAAAATATGCATACATCGCCGTCCATGGCTCACGCCGCCGCAGTTGACACCTCCTCCCTCCGATCTCGCTCCTCCACTTCTCTCTTGCCTCTCCCCTTCGAATCCAAGCCACCCACGCCCGAATCAACCCAAGCCCCATCAGAAAACCCACCGCCTCCAGCACCCTAGGCCCCACCGCCTTCTTCCTCTCCGCCTTCTCCCTGGCCAGCAAGCCCGGTCTTCTATGTAAAAGTTGATCGATCAAAATTCCTAAAAAAAAGAAGCAGCCGCCATTAGGAAGAAAAAAAGCACCCTAAAAACTAATTCAGTATGTGAAAAATGAAAACGAAAGGATCCAAAGAAAAAAAATACATATGAAGCCGCCGCCACCATGGATCGTAAAAAATATTTTTCTGGAATAAATCGGACCTGTAATACGTAAATCCTAATATGTGTTACGTATTAGATTAATAAGGCGTTAATTAAGGAAGAAGGGCAGTTCTGGAAATAAGAGAGGCGCAATTCAAAAATAGGGATGAAATTTATACGTTTCAAAAGGGGAGGATGTGAGCCTAATTAAGTTTAGTTTTAAGGATGTGACCCTAATTTTCACAATTCTAAATATGCCTTTTTATTTACAATTAAAATGTAAATGAAAATGTCTTTATCCAATTTGCCTTTTTATTTACACATAAAATGTAAATGAAAATGTCTTTATCCAATTTGCCTTTTTATTTACACATAAAATGTAAATGAAAATGTCTTTATCCAATTTGCCTTTTTATTTACACATAAAATGTAAATAAAAATGACTTTTCCAAGTTTGTCTTTTTTATTTATACATACAATGTAAATAAAAATGTCTTTACAAAATATGCTCTTTTACTTACAAATGAAATGAACATGATAAACTAATAATCTGCTTTGAAGGAACAATTTATTTTAATTCAACAACTGTACCCAAATGATAATATTTTTTTAACAATATAATGTCAATAAAAGAATCACAACCAATATGATATTTTGAATGGATTAAAATTTCTAATCTCATCCGATTCTCAGGCAAGATGATATTTTTAATTGGGTTAAAAATCCAGTTTAATCCAATTTTTATACAACATGATGATAATTATTGGATCTATACAAATCCATATACACAACCACAGATTTAAAAACAAAACACGACAAATCAAACAAAACAACATCAATAATCTTATCACGTCGCAGATCTAATATATTTACATACGATCAACTGTTTAACTGCCAATAAAATAATTAAATTTAATTTAATTATCCAATTTAGAGATCTCACCTTGTTCAAAGCGAATCTAAAAATTCCCACGGCTTCATAATTTGTCCCAATCAGTTTTTAAAAGGTCGCATTCAGCGTCACGGTTCCAAGGGATCTGAAATTATGTGATTTGGAGTTCGTATCAATAAGTTACGAATTTTACAAATTAAATAATAGATTTGCAACGCTTATAAGTGTCACACCCCTTTAAAAATATACATACCGTAAGTTTCAGGAAAGGTTCAAAACTTTGATCCAAATTTTCAGAAGATTGGGTGATCGATTGGAGGAGCGGTTTGTTGGAGGTGGCCCGGCTAGGAGAGGCGCACGTGCGCCAGGAGGAGGGGGTGGTGCGGTGCTGCCATGTGGGCCTGGCGACGGTTCAAACGCGGCTGTTTGGGGGTGCGTTTCTCGAGGTAGGGGGCACGAGGGGGTTCAAATTTGGTACGGGATCGAAGAGGAGGAAAATCTCTTTAAAAAGCTACACTACGGGGTAGTCTGAAATTGAGTGAGGAGGGAGAAATTGGAGCTTGAAATTTTGAGAAAGAAGAGGGGGGCGGCAGCTTGAAACGAGAGGAAGAGACGATGTACAGTAGCCCGTATTTATACCAGTGTTTTCTTTTGTTTTTTTTAATTTAATTAATTCCAAAATTAGGGTTTTTCCGTCCGATCTCCAAACGGAGCCCAACGACTGTCAAATAATAGGTTTTGACGTCTTCTGAACGCGATGGCGCTAGTGCCGAAGTCCAATTCTGAAGTTTATAGCATGTTCCTTTTATATTTAAAATAAATCTGTTTAATATTAATTCGAACGTACTCTTTAATTTACCGGGGTCACATACGAACTCAGAAAAATCCAGAAAAATATTTTTAGCTATGTTTTGACGCTGCAGACCTAGGCAAATTTATTTCGTTCAATTCTGAGCCTATTTTGAAAAATGGCCTTTTTCAAGTCAATTAAAATTGACAAAACACATTTTCTTTTGCCATGGTCACAAATAAATTCTAAAAATTATGAAAAATTAAACTTAGCAATAATTTGACATTCCGAATCCAACAAAAGTGGTTTCGTCGAAAACAGAGGTCGTTGAAAAATGGCTATTTTTAATATTAAAAAATAATATATCCTACAGCGACTATTCTGAAATTTAAACTGGGCATAACTTTTGATTCCCACTATAAAATTTCGATTTTTCAGATTCGTTGGAAAGATATTTTAAAGGAGATTCTAATATTTTTGGTTTCCCCAAAATCCGATTTATTCTGCATCATGTACGGTCAGTCAAAGTTTAAGTTTGATTTTTCAAACTATCGCGCTATTCCTAACTCCTTTTATAATTAAAACTAAATTATTCATCCTAACTTCGATTTAAATAACTTTTTAATCATTATAATTTTAAATAAATTATTTTAAATATCAAAACCCATTAAAATTAGTTAAAATAAATTTTAAATTTACCCCAAAATTCAGGGTTGTTACAGGTCTAATCACAAATTTTAGGTTCCAAACCCAAGAGACACACAAGCTCATTGCAAATGAAAGAATGTGATGCTCCAGTATCGAAAAGCACATGAACTGAAACACCTTTAACAGAAAGAGTACCTTGCACCACGATGCCCTTTCCCTTCTCCTCTGCTGTAGGAGCTCTCGAAGAAGATGGCATAGCTTCCAAAGCATATGACTTCACAATATGCTTGCCCTTAGCTGATTCTGGACAATCTTTCTTCTCATGCCCAGGCTTCCCACATTTGAAGCACTTCTTCTCAGCTTTGGGATTCTTGCATTCATTAGCAAAATGATCTTTCTGCTGGCAGTTAAAGCAAACCACCTCACTCTTCGGCTTCTTTTGGCCATCTTTTCCCATTTTCTATTGCTGCTTTCTCTTCTTATTATTACCACCCTGCTGTGGTTTCTGAGCCTCTTTGGTGACAGTGACAACATTTGCTTCCTCAGGAAACAAGCTCTCATGATGAGTAGCTTTTTCCACAATCTTCTCAAATGAATCATCAAGATGGTCCACTAGCGGTTTCCCGATATAAGCATTCAAACCCAAAACATACTTTTCATTCTTCTGATATGGTGTATCAACGTATGAACGAGCATATCTAGACAAGGCTTCAACGTCAGAAATATAGTCAAGCATTGAACGACTATTCTGTTTCAGCTCTACGAGCTTCTTGAATAGAGTAGATTTCTGAGCCGTGGAGATAAACTTTGCTTCAAACTTAGCTTGGAATAGCTCCCATGAAATTTCTTCCTCTGGAGTCTCGAGTGTAACAAAATTCCACCATTCCATGGCCCTGCCTTGCAGTTTCCTTGATGCAAGCTTTCTCTTAATTGTATCCTCAATACCCAAGTCTCCAAAGATTCGGACACATGAATCCATCCACCTCTGAACCTCTTCAGCTGGTTCAGTTCCCTTGAATGGTTTCCCCCCAAGAGATGTAAAGTCCTTGAACAACTTTGCAAAATCTACTACTCTAGGAACTCGCACACCAGCGTCTACTGTTGCCGCCACTGGAGTGGGTACCCTTCGCATAATTTCTTCTGCCAGGCTTCAAACATGGCCGGGTAATTAGTTTCACCACCATTTTCCCCTCCAGCGTTGGCTCCCCTAGCAGCGTGTCTTGTTTCTCGTCTACTCATTCTAAATCTGCAATTTAGAATAATTAGCCACCTTCAAGAAAAACTGCTAAAGGAAAACAACCGCTAATACTATATATGTTAATATATATACATACATATATATATATAGTAAGCATCCAACTAAAATCTACAAGTACGTCTCTCATACGTGATTACGTCTTAGAACTTTGACTAAAAATCGTTAATCTGAGCTCTGATACCAAATGTGACGACCGCCCATAACCCCCGCACTATACAAGAGGAATAATGCACTGAAGGGTGTGCCAAGCAGTCATGGACGATCATCAGAGTAGGTAAACATATGCGGAAGCTGTCGTAAACTCACAACGCAAGGATAAAATATAATAGAACATATACAACAGGTAGTAATAGTGAAGCAGAAACACAAGACTTTCATACAACCAGAAAGTAATATCCACAAACTTGGAAATAGTGTTTATACAAAGTTGCCTCACTACATCACTTAAAAAAGCAAACAGCGGAAATTCAATTATTATATAGTAGTAAAACTGGTACGTAAGCCTCCTGCATGCCATCGATCAGCATAGTCGTCCTCACTAAAGAATTACCTATCACATGTTACTTAGTCTGCCCATCCACAACCAGATGAACAGCCCAAGGTAATAAGAGGAAACATAAAACCTTGAGTCAGACAACAGTCTTAGTGAGCGATAAAACAGCTAACAAACTGTTAGCCAACTTTGTAAACTAGGCTACACAAAGTTAAAGACTCAAACAATGAAGAGCACCCTGCTAGATAATCAGATCGGGTTTCCTTGGGCAGAGACAGATCAGCAGAAAGGGAAGGAAAACAAGCCGGACCGGATTGGAAGGAATGGAGCCGATCCGAACCCCATACACAAACATATCTGATCCGATCCGATCCCAGAGTCACAGCAGCTTCCACCCCACGTTTTCCTTAATACTCGAGACGGATACGCACACGATCTACCAACGTTTGCCACTAACCAGGTGTGCTGTCATCATCAGATTCCATCTTAACCTGATTGTGGCGGGATTGATGCCACGTGGATCCGAACCGATCCCACTCCAGAGGGATTTTCCACCTATAAATAGAACATCATGAGGCATTTGGAGGGATCTTTTAGCATTTTTAGAACATAAAATCCTTTACAACCCGAATTTCATCAACTTGTTCAGCTTACAACCATCTTTTGAATCATATTGTGAAGGAAATTGAGCGAATCACTGTATGAGATAAGTGAGAATTGAGTGAAAATCATTGTTGTACACGCATTCAATGCATCAATCAAAAAAGAAGAATGTGGATGTAGGCTATTTAATGCCGAACCACTATAAATTGTGTGTTTTCGTAGTTTTTGATTTCATTTCAATAGAATTGTTATTAGTTTGGGTGTTAGAGCCAATTTTGGATCTAACATTCTGGTGCTTTCACTGAGAGATCTTTGAATTCTTCGCTTTTTGGGATTATCATTCTACTATTTGGACTAAGTTAATCCTCCATTTTTTGACATCTTTAAGTACCTTCTGGTGAACCATTGAAGAATTGAACACTATGGCCAAAACGAAAGGAAAAGAAGTGCAAGGTGCTAGGGAGAACGATGTTAGAGAGAATCAACAAGCCATGGTATTGACGAGGTCGCATGGACAAG
Source organism: Allium sativum (assembly GCA_030737875.1). Classification (NCBI taxonomy): domain Eukaryota; kingdom Viridiplantae; phylum Streptophyta; class Magnoliopsida; order Asparagales; family Amaryllidaceae; genus Allium; species Allium sativum. Next base: position 1,029,192,723 of record CM060909.1, read on the forward strand.
ACTCTGGAGCAGGCCGCTCCGGTCACGAGGGTCCGATCCGAGCAGGTGACTCCGATCCGAGCCGATCAAAAGACGTTGAAGTCAATCGCTTCACTCATTCGAACCGGTCCGGTCCTACTACCTTGCTCCGATCCGATCCGAACCAAATTGAAGCTAGAACTTCAACTCGAGCTCCCTCCAATGCTCCGATTCCAGCCGCTATGACCAATGATCAGCTTGACTCGTCTGCACCCGTCACCCAAGGAGATTTTTCTCGCTTCCTTGACATGCTCCAGAGTACTAAGGAGGCATTAGAAGCCCATAGGCGTGATAGTCTTCGCATGCAAGAAAACATGATCACTATGAGTAGAGAACTCCAAGAGCTCCGGAGACAAAAGTCACCTTCCTCAATACGCTGCCTTGCTGTAGACAATTCATCTTCTTCAGATGAGGGACGTCCTCATGAAAGAAGACCGCTAGAGCGACCTCAGAATCTTGATTAGCTAACTTTTGGATCTCTAGGATCTCGCGAAGACTGTGCTCGTGTGTTAGGACCTAATGACCTAAGCTTGAGAAAGCCTATGTTGTTGCCCATGCGTGGATCCCACGTTCTACCCAGGGATCCTAACATTACTAATCCTACGCAACAACAACTTCTCCAGCCCCTCCCTCCTGAGATCGACCGGGAACGTAGGGAGCAATGTAGAGCAGCCGCCGCTAGAAACAGGAGGTTATCCCCTAATCAGGAGCCCAGGGGTAATCCGAATATTAGACCAAGAGAACCGATGCAGACAATAACAAATGCCGATGTATGGGCGATGGTGCACCAGATTATGTCTGAAACCGGCGGTATACTAATGATGACTGGGGTATTGAGTGAAGTCATACCCCCTTCACAGATGATATATTGGATTTCTAGTTCCCTCGGCGGTTCAACTTTCCTCAGATGGATGGGTATTCAGGAAGAACGGACCCAGGGAAGCATCTGATGAGGTATGCATGGTTCATGAATGCTGCAGCAGCTCCAGATGCTGTAAAATGCAAAGACTTTCCAATTTATCTTGAAAACATGGCTTTAATGTGGATCACCCAGGTCCCTCCGTGGTTGATATCAAATTTCACAGAATTGAGTGAGCGCTTCATGAACCAGTTTCGACTTCACGCCTGAAAATCCAAGAGCGTCATAGGGTTGTCATGGATTAAACAGGCCCCAGGAGAATCTTTGAAGTCATATTTAGACCGCTTCAACCTGGCCGTCACCGAAGTTACTGACCCACACGAGCCCACTATTCTGATGGCCTTGATAGAAGGGGTTGACCCTGACACAGAATTCGGGGATTACTTGTCTGGGAAACCGCCTCCTACCAGAGAATTGTTCTATGAAAAAAATAACATTCGCTTGAGACAAGAAGAAGCTCATGAAAATAGGAAGAGAAAGTCCAAAGGGGGCTCGAGGGAAGGTGTCCAAAGTAATGTTGCTGTGAAACAAACTGGTGATAGTTCAGGGAAGGTTGAAGTAAACGTTGGCAACCAGAGCGGGAGTAATAGCAACAGGAATAGGAACGGCAATAGAAGGAACAAAAACCGAGGGAATAGCTCTAGTAAAAGACCCAGATTCCAGACTTTTGAAAACTATACGCCGTTAAACGATACGTTGGAGAATATTTACTTGGATACATATAGCATATTGCAGTACAAAAAACCACCACCCAGAGACTCCACTGAGAAAGAGATCGCAACGGGAAAGTTTTGTTTGTTCCATGGAACCCATGGTCATTCCACCAACGAATGCCGTCATTTGACAGATATAGTTGAAAGATTGCTGCGGGAAGGGAAGTTGGACAAGTACAAGGTAGCCCCAAGGGACAGGGGGCAAGGGGGACAAGCCCTAGACCAAAACCAGCCTACTTAAAACCCACAACCCAGTAGAAAGGTAAGGGGATCGTTATCAATACCATTATAGGCGGACCCCACCTAGCTAGTCGTAGTTTCAAAGTGATGGATCAGTACGTCAACGCCGCTTAGCATTTTAAGGTAGGAGAATGCAGTAACCTCAAAGACATCACTCCAGTAAAACAACAAAAGACGATGTCAGACGACGTTATATTCCGTAGTAGAGATGATTCCGGAGTTCAATCCCCAACTGAAGATCCACTGGTAATTACCACGACCATCGGCCCTGCTTTAGTCCATAAAGTGTTGGTAGATAACGAAAGCTCGGTCAATATCCTCTTCAAGAAAGCTTTTGAACAAATGAGACATGAAGTAAAAGATCTAAAGCCATGCGAAGGATGGATACTTTGCTTCAACGGAACGTCGATGGCTCCGGTGGGCTACGTAGAATTACCAGTGACATTGGGGCAGGGAGATCGCCAGAGAGTGAGGATCCTTCCGTTTGTAGTTTTGGATGTAGAGTCGCCCTACAATGCCTTCCTAGGATGAGCGGCCCTTGCCGAGTTTAGGGCATGTATTGCACCTTGGTGCTTGCTGCTTAAATTCCCGACTGACGCAAGAATTAGGGTGATGAGAGGCGACCAAGCTACGGGACGAGCTTGTTACATGACGGAGTTGAAAATGCTAATGAAGGGGTTTAATATAGAAACTAAGGATGATTCTGCCCCTCCGAAGGAGAACTCAGCATAGCAATTAAGGGGTCCAGCCCCAAGAGAGTCAGCCTCAGATGTGCTCGAGGATATAGATCCCAGAGAGGATAAAGAACCCGAGGATAGGAAGGCGACTCCCAACGAGATAACAGTAGATATACCTATTGATGAGACAGATTTGACAAAAGTACTAAAGATCGGCTCGCAACTAGATCCAGTACAAGCGAAAGAGTTGGCTGATTTTTTAAGGGAACATCTGGATGTGTTTGCCTGGACTCACGCTGACATGTGTGGGATTTCGCTTGCCATTATGAGCCACTTTTTATGTATTAATGCAAAGCACGCACCAGTCAGACAGAAAAGACGGATGTTAGGCCCAGAGCGGTCAGCAGCTTTGAAAGAAGAGGTAGAGAAATTAAAAGATAATGGATTCATTAAGGATTCAAAATATCCCGACTGGATATTGAATCTTGTCCTGGTCAAAAAGTCTAACGGGAAGTGGCGTACATGTATTGACTTTTCTGATTTGATCAAGGCCTGCCCGAAGGATAGCTTTCCTCTCTCCAGAATTGATCAGCTAGTAGATTCGACGGCTGGGCACGAGCTTTTATCCTTTATGGATGCCTATTCTAGGTACAATCAAATTCCCATGCACATACCGGATCAAGAGCATACAAGTTTCATCACAGACTTGGGGTTATATTGTTATGTGGTAATGCCATTTGGGTTAAAGAATGCAGGAGCCACGTACCAGCGCTTGGTCAACCGCATGTTCTATAATCAAATCGGGAAAACCATGGAGGTTTACGTGGATGACATGCTTGTGAAGTCTAAACAATCTTCCGACCATACAAGAGATGTAGCCGAAATGTTTGATATTCTTCGAAGGTATAGAATGAAGTTAAACCCCCTAAATGCTCATTTGGGGTCGCATCTGGAAAATTCCTTGGGTTTATCATGAGTTCTCGAGGAATTGAGATAAATCATGGCCAGATAGCAGCAATAAGGCATATTGAAGAACCACGAAAGATTAAAGATGTTCAAAGCTTGGCCGGAAAAGTTGCTGCATTGAGCAGGTTTATCTCCAAAGCTACAGATAGGTGTGTACCTTTCTTCGATCTGATAAAATGAGGAAAGAGAAATTTTGAGTGGACCCCCGATTGTGTGGAGGCGTTTCAGAATCTATTAGACTTATTAGAAAAGCCTCCAATATTATCAAAACTCGTGGAACATGAGGATTTGTTTGTCTACCTAGCAGTATCATCTCACGCGGTCAGTACAGCATTGGTACGTGAAGAGGATAAAGTCCAGAGGCATGTATACTACTTGAGCAAAAAGCTAGCTGCTGCAGAATGTAATTATCCGAAGATAGAAAAGCTTGCTTATAGCCTCCTGATTGCTTCCTGCAAGCTTCGTCATTACTTTCAGGCTCACCCAATAGTTGTATACACCGATCAACCTTTAAGATAAGTGTTGCAAAAACCCGAAGTATCGGGGCGGTTACTTAAATGGAACATCGAGCTGAGTCAAATTGATTTAAATTTTCAACCGTGGAAATCAATAAGAGGGCAGGCATTGGCCGACTTTATAGCTGAATTCACAATTCCCGAAAGGGAAACGGTGAGTGACAAGGTAGTTACTCTGGACCAAGAGTTAGAGCTTAGTCCATGGAAGCTATATACGGACGGAGCCAAAAATGATCGAAGGTCTGGCGCCGGAGTTGTTTTAATAACTCCTGAAGGACGAACTATTTACTCTGCATTGCGATTGGAGTTTGCTGCTACCAATAACGATTCCGAGTATGAAACCCTGATTGCTGGATTGAAACTCGCCAAAGAACAGGGAGTGAAGACACTAGGTATATATTGCGATTCCAAGATAGTTGTATGCTAGGTTCGGGAGGAATTTATTGCTAAAGGACCTCGACTCGTTACTTATCTCAAAATGGTAAAGGATTTGTTGGGAAGTTTGGAGCATTACAACATAATGCACATTCCAAGAACGGAAAATCAAAAAGCAGATTGACTAGCAAAGCTAGCAAGTTCTGACAATACCAAAGAAACTGAAATGGTACCCATAGAGGTTTTGGAATCACCGAGTTTTGACCTGATAGAAGCGGAACTAACCTTGGAAGTCGACCCAGAGAGAGAATCATGGATGACATCAATCAAGAATTTTCTCAAGAATGGAACCCTCCCGTTGAAAAAGAGCGAAAGACGAGTTGTAAGGCGCAAGGCTGCAAGATACGTTTTACAGGACGACGTCCTTTATCGCCAAGGGTTTTCAATGCCCCTATTATGGTGTATCGCACACGACGTTAAACGTGTACTGCAAGAAGTACATGAAGGTGAGTGTGGGGACCACACCAGGGGCCAAACCCTAGTAAAGAAAGTATTACGGTATGGATATTTCTGGCCTACCGTGAATAAAGACGCGGCAGATTATTCACGACACTGCGACAGATGTGAAAGATTTGCCAATATTCCCAGAGCGCCTTCGACTCAGCTCAAGTCGATGGTAAGCCCACGGCCGTTTGCCATGTGGGGGATTGACATTATTGGAGTGTTACCTATTGCCAGAGGAGGAGCTAAGTACGCGATCATTGCCGTGGACTATTTCACGAAATGGGTGGAAGCTGAACCTTTAACAACGATCACGGCAAGAAAGGTGATCAGTTTCGTGGTCAGAAACATTGTCTGTCGATTTGGGATACCGAAGACCATCATAATTGATAATGGGACACAGTTTGACATCATCGAATTCAGAAACTTCTGCTAGAAGTACAAGATTGATAAACGGTACACTGTTGTAGCTCACCTGCAGTCAAATGGCCAAGTCGAAGCAATAAATAAGGTCATTAAATCTATTCTTAAGAAGCAGTTAGAGCGGGCCAAAGCCAGATGCGTAGATGAGTTTCCACTAGCTTTATGGGCCTACAGGACAACCTTTAGGATGGCCACCGGCCATACACCCTATTCACTTTCTTTTGGGTCAGAAGCAGTAATCCCGGTTTCTCATCGAGTCATTTACTACGACCCGATGACAAATAGAACACTCCTCCTAGAATCTCTTGATATGGTTGAAGAAAAAAGAGATGAAGCAGACTTGCGTGCCTCAAGACATCAACATCAAGTAGCATGTTATTATGATCGGAAAGTTCACTTCAAAACCTTTGAACCAGGAGACCTAGTACTAAAACGAGTCTTCCCGCCTTCGACCCAATTGGGTCCAAAATGGGAAGGGCCATGCACCATCCGACGGAAGCTTGATACAGGAGCATTCAAGCTAACGACCGTGGATGGTGAAGAGATTCCCAGAGCTTGGAACGCTCAACACTTACGACGATATCTGAGCTAAATACGAAATGACTCCTTTTTTGTTTTTATAAGCTATGTAAAAAGGCACGACTTGCCTTAAAAAGTTTTTTTATATGAACAAAGGATTATGAAGTGGATGTAGGCTACGACTTAGCTGAACCACTATAAAAATATTATGTGTCATTTATTTTCTTGCATTATTTATATCCTTAACCATTATTCTGTTATGACAATACAACATAAAACACAAAATTAAATTTCAAAAATTGGAGACAACCCATGTGCAGGAACAAACAAAATGATCGTTTGCGTGATAAGATGCAAAGAATGGGAAGACGACATTCCTAACTCTAACTCTCATGAAACGAGAGAGAGTATAAAGGACGGGAAGACGACGTCCCTTGAGGCATGAAGGTGCACCCCGATAAGAGACCGCCTCAGAAATACTCTAACCTGGTTATGAGACAGGAGAGTATAAAGATGCTAAAAAGAATAGGCATCAATGACGAAAGGAATATGGCCCTGTCAGAGAATCGAGGACAGCTGAATTTTAAATTTAATTGATCTTGAATAAGTCTTAATCGGTTATCCAAAATTTATTGGGGGCATATATATGTACATATGTTCCCCTTAATAACGACTTTACTGTATAACTGTGATTTGACATGCTTTTCATTCGCATTTTTATCTAAATGTTAAAATTTACGGATATTAGACATTGCAGAGAACAAACAATTTTATTCACAAATATGTGAGTTTATACAGGAAGTCTGAGCAAAAGACGCGAGGGCTGCACTCACTACAACAACAGCGGACCAGTGGAATATCAGAATAAAATAAGACAAAGCATATGATCACTTGGGCTTTGGAGCAGACTTGGATTTTTTGGCATCCTTAAGAGCATTTCTAGCCACTTTTCAGCATCAGACATAAGATGCTTTGGCCTTTTCTTCTCTGTAGTTGAAGTACCAGAATCGGTGGATTTCTTCCCAGAAGTCAGAACACTGGAATCATGAGAATATTTTTTAGCAAGCTCTTCTGTAATAGACCTAGTTGAAAGCTTAACAACTAACCTCGATCAAGGATCCACCACTGCAAGGGGCTTAAGGCTTTCAGGGTTCAAGTCTTCAACTTTCAGCTGCATGCGCTTGTCTTGTTCGGCTTTCATTTCAGCCAAAGTAACGTCATCGGCACTTTTTGAATCCCCAATTATAGCCACATCAGGATCTTCTTTATGCCCCTCATTACCACCGTCGTCTTTTAAGGCATCTATCATCTCGTCATCCTGAGAAGTATCAGCCTTAGACAGTTCAGCTCCCCCTCCGGATTCGACGATGGTGGCCTTATCCTGTCCTCCCTGAGCCTTTTTCATGGATTTTTCTCTAATAGAGGCTCCCAGAGGCTCATTAATCTTATCGGCTGGTCCAACACCTACAGAATGAGAAGCAACAGTTATCAACTCAGGAGAAAATAAAGGATCCTTGATCGATTGCCCAATGATGTGATGAAAGGTGGAGACGGCCTTGACAAATTGAGGTAAAAAGGTAGAAATACCTTCTGGTGATTTCTCAATTGGGACGGCTACCGTCTCTGACGCTGATCCGGGTATAGGAGATAAAAGAGACGCTTTAGGAATTCCCGGATTCTTGGGATTATATCCCTTAACTTCAGCAGTTTCAGCGGTAGCAGAAGAAGAACCAACTTCAGGGATATTCTTTTGTTTGGCCAGGCGTTTCTCCTCCTCCATAGCAGCAGCAATGAAGCAACGCTCCTCGGCAAGGCGTGCCGATTCATCATCTCTCAGATACTTCTCCATAAGTTTATCTTCATCATCGAAGTCTACCTTAAGTTTATCTTTCTCCCATTCGATGATTTGACTCCATATGTGAACTAAGATAGTCGGATAGTCTTCAATCCAAGAGATGTTCCGGCGACGAATTATGTGTGCAAAGAATTCAATCAATAGTTCACCAAAACCGTGCACTTCTTCCTGAGCCTTTGATACTTGTTTATGGGTTTCTTCAGCAGACTTAATGGCATTATCCACATTCCCCTCAGCTGGGGCAGCCCTATTCTCGGCTTCCATTAACTTGGACTCCAAGTCAGCGTTTCATTTCTCCAGTTCAGCATTTTTCCTCGCTAACTCGGCCTTTTCTTGCTCAAGAGTATTATAAGCCTATTGCATTTTGACACTATCTGACTTAGCGTGTTCTGCTTGTTTCTTTAACTCCAAACGCTCTAGACTATGAGATTCCAGCAAGCCATGATAACGCTTCTGTAATTCCTTAAATTGCTGTTTGAAGTTGTTGGCATCTCGTTGAGCGATGACGAGTTGAGCCTGTGTGTCTTATAGGTCCTTCTCCAAATTTTTCAAGGCATTCTCATCAGAATCCACGGCCTTTTTCATTTAATCAATGTCTGTAATTAAGTCCCGAATAATTCTGGAAGGATTGCGTGAATATTTGTACATCTCCGAGTATTGTTTCTCAACTGTGTCAATCTTTGCTTTAGCCTCATCTTCCCACTTTGAAGAAATAGGCTCAAGTGCGGGTAAAAAAGTTAGATTCTCGAAGTAGTGATCTGAAAACTATTTCTCCAGATATGCCAGCTTAATTTTGGAATCAGCATCCAGTGGTGGAGGCTTGCAGTATGAAAGTTCAATGTGTTTTCGCTTAACCGAGACGATGGCTGCATCACCTTTTCCAGATCGCTTCTCAGAAACTTTGTGTTTGTCTCGTGAATCTGTATGTTTCGGTGGACTTTTTTCCCGACTATATTTGTCTTGAGGAGAAGTTCGATCTTTGGATTGCGACGTGCCTTCTCCTCGACGACTCTGGTAGCCCTTATACCTGTCTGGATCTGACCGGAAAGGGGAACGAGAGCGCGAGGTGTGTGGTCAATGAGAATCGTGAGACCTTCTGTCATCTCTCCCCCAACTCTCACGGCGATCATGCTCGATATTGGAAGGAGGTCTAGACATGCTACGGCGCATTTTTATGACATCGTAGTAAGGGCGAGACATTGTACCTGCGCAACAATATAAGTGGAATTCAAAATCAATGTTCACATAAGACATGAGTGCTGTCACGTGCGGTGCTAATGTGTTATGTGCATCCTAAGTGGTGTTTCCCCCCCCCCAACAAACCCGAGTCTGAAGCCAGACTAGCATGAGGGGGCTCTTTGGCCTTCACGGGAGTAGTCTCCTCTGAAGAAGTGAAAGTTAAAGGATTTGTGCCAAAGTCTTATGAAGTATAGATGGTTTCAGGCAGGGGGAGATTTCCTAAACCCTTAAATGTGGAATTGTCGGTAGTAGGAGCATCTCCTTGAGAAGCATCTGTTAGCAGCTCTTTAGGGGATGTTGACTTCTCAAGAGAAATAGCATCGTTAGAGACGGTATACCCTTCTCTGTGTTTTTCAGCTATGTTGGCTAACTCATCGTCCTGAGTCGAAGATGGAGAAGGCGAAGTCCGAAGAGGTATTGTCGGACCTTTCGAGCCCGCGCCCGTCTCAGGAATAATGTCTATAGGGGTTATGTACACATATGGAGCTGTCCCATGACCAAATACTACAGGTAATAGATAGTAACCCATGATGATGGAGATACTCATCCTTAAGAACTTCATCGATGATTAGGAACTTTTGATCGCCATTGAGAAGCCGATGCAAACGATCAAAGTATAATTGATCCAATATTTGCTTTGGGTTATCAACTGCAAATGAAAAAGAGAGCAAGTTAATGTGTTGGCATGAGCATTTACAATTGATATCTAGAAAGTCGGTGCTTTACTTGATTTAGTACATCTCCTGGCGCACCCAGGTTGTTGCCTGATATAAAACCATTCAAGCTTAGAATCGCCAGCCTTGCTGCTAAATGGAGCTGTAATAATTTTCCTTTTCAGGAATGATTCAAAATATGAGAAGGAAGGAGTTTCTTGAGTCCGATGCTTAAAATTATAAAAAAAGTGGACGTCATCGAAGGTGGGCTCTATACCTAAAACCTGCGTGTATGCTATATACAGGGTGTATAAAAAAGCATAGGAATTGGGATGTAATTGCATGGGGGCAATCCGTATTTGTCTCAGAAAATCGATGACAAAAGGCGGAAACGGTGGGATACCCCAACCAGGCACATCAACCGGGTAATCGCCATAAATCCTTCCGGTGGATTGTGGGGGCGATCTGTTTTCGATGGCACCAAGGTATCTCTTTTTAGTATTCCATGCTTTAGACATATTCGAACGAGTCTGTCATCATCGATCATCGATTCAACAGAATCTTTGGGTAGCTCCAATATAGTGGCAGATTCAAACTCATCAGGAGCACGATTATCTCCTATCCCTCCTTCCTCTTCATCGCCAAGAGAAACTTCATTATTAGAAGATATTTCACTATTGTGTGCTTCCACTTCATAATCGAGGCCCTCATCATCCCATTCTGGGTCTGAGGGAGAGGATATGTGATCAAGAGTGAATCCCTCGGAAGTTTCTGCTAACCTAGATGAACGTCTCTCTGCCATGATCGCTAAACTACTGAAGAAGCAATAACATAAGTTAGAGTAAGATAGCCTGTATCCTCCATGTATGTGTGTGAACTAAAGTGTGTGTTATGTGTGCAAAGGATGCAAAGTAAACACATGAGAACGTAATGCAAAGGTTCGATAAAGCAGTAATGTTCGGAATAGTTCTTGATGTTCGTTTATGTTCGTAAGGCGCTATCCTAACTGTTCTTTAAGTTGAAGGTTGTGTCAAGTATTGATTTGGCCAGGTGAACAGATTCTTGTGCATTGAGTATGACTGCTTCGGTTCGGTTCAGATGTAAGTGTTGGGATCAGATCGGGGGGGAGCCATGTTTTGGTCTGAAGCAAACGTTCGCAACCAGCCAGGAAAACTAGATCGGTTTGGAAGTAGGTATTTTGAGCGGTCCGGATTTACTTGAGTATCCATGCCTCTCTTCCTCTTTGTTTCTTACTACGACCTGATCCGGTCATAGGAACCTCTTCCCCTTCTCTTCACTCAAACCTTTCTCCACCCGAACCGATCCCATCTCCTCTCATTTTCCTTTTATTCTCCATTTTCCATCTTGCTCAACCAACACCGAAGCCAACTCCATCTCAAAAACCCAGATAGAGACCGAGCACTTATGTGCTCGAATACCCAATAATGGATCCTAATCCCATCTGCTGATGCCTCGAGGTGATAATGGAGTCACCAACGACGACGGCGAAGGAGGAGGAGGCCACGGCGTCGAAGCCGAGCAAAAGCCATAGTCAAACCATTCAAATTGACCATAAATACTAGCTGAAATCGATTATTACAAGGATAATCGAAGTTTTAAACCTACTTATGAGTTTGATTTGAAGATTAACGAGAAGGATTTTATAACAACCCGAAAAATCTGAACCAGTTTAAAAATTTTTAATTTGGCTATTTTAGTGGATTTTAAATATTTACAATAAATTATTTTAAATAATAACAATGAAAAGTATGTTTGAATCGATGTTTGGAAATAAATATAATTATTTTTAATTATAAACAAAGCCTGAAATAGTGCGGTAGTTTGAAAATTCGAATTCAAACTTTGACTGACTATACCGGATGCAAAATAAAACGGATTTTAGTAAAACCAAAAATATTTAAATATGTATATGAATATCTTTCTAATGAATCTGAAAGATCAAAGTTTCATAGCGGGAATCAAAAGTTATGGACAAATGAATTTTCAGAAAGGTCGCTATAGAATATATATAGCCCTTGAAAATAGACATTTTGCAAACGACCTCAGAATTCGACGAAACCATTTTTGTTGGATCCGGGATATCAAATTATTGCTAGGTTTCAAATTCCATAATTTTTGAAGAGAATATGTGAGCGTGGCAAAGGAAAATGTGTTTGGTTGATTTTAGTTAAATTGGATCGACCAGAAAATGACCATTTTTCAAACGGTCTCAGAATTCGACGAAACTAGTTTTGTTGGGACCGTATCATCAAAACTTAGCTAGATTAATTTTTCAGGAATTTTTAGAATCAATGTGAGGCCCCGGCAAATTGAAATGTATGTTCAAATCAAAAATTAAATGTTTTATACTTTAATTTGAAGAGAAACTGACTGAAACAGTCGAAAGGGCCTGCAAAACATATTCCATTGTGTCCGGAATGGGGGTAATTAACTAGGGACAACAATCGTTGGGTTTGATTTGGAGTTCGTGTGAGAAAATCCTAATTTTTGAAATAACATAAATATCGGCGAATCAGATTTTTTCTTTCATAAATAAAAAAATAAAATATCGCGAAACCCCCCTTCTACCGTAACAGCTCGTCTACGGCGGAAACATCTTCCACATTCTCTCTTCATTTCTGGCCAATTCACTCAATAAAATCGAGCGAGCTAGTTGGGGATTTTGTTGAGCTCGCTCTCCTCTTTAAATCCATACCTACCATGCCTCGTATCGTGGCGCAAATCTTGAGATCTAGGCCCCTGAAGTCGCCACCTTGCAACCGCCGTCGTGCCTGACTGACGCCATCGATCTTAACACCACTACCTGGCGTTGGCGCGCCCTTCGGAACCCTTCGACGTGGTGTAACTGGATTCTGGCATCATGCTTCGGTTGGCGCAGAAATCGAACCCCTAGATTTGAATATTTCAAAGAGGTAACGGCTTTATATATTTTAAATTGTTCTATAGCACTTTAAAGCGCTACGGTTTATGATTTTACAATAAAAATCATATCTTTCTCGTTTGTTGACGAAATCCAGTGAAACAAGAGACACCGGGACCGTGGTGACGTATTCTACATTCTAGAAGAGACCGGATATTTTTCTGAGCCTTCTACAATATTTGGAGGAATGGAACCCAAAGTGAGATTTCTGAATTATGAACGATATGGAAATAACGATGTATAAACCATATAGTCGACGTATGAGTTATATAAGCGTTGTACACCTCATGTATAAGCGTTGTATAAGTTGTATGTTCAATGTATAAGTTATATATGCGTTGAAATGATATATGCGTTTACATGGTATTGAAATGAATTGAAATGAAATCGAAATATATTTATATACGTATATATTTACCCCCCTTGTCCACAGACCATGGACGATATATATTGGTTGTGATATTGTTTGGATTATTGGTTGATGTGAAATTTGGTGAATATCATGAATAGTTGATTGGAAATGATTGATTGTGGTTGAAATCCCAACAGGATTAGTACATGGGAAAACTCGTCTGCGTATGAACTAGATATTGAAATCCCCATTGTCAAAAGTTGTGAGGCTTTAAGGTAGAGCGAGGAGTCGTACTCGGGACGGTGCTGGTTTTAACTACCCTGCCGTTATGCTGCCGAAATTTTCAATAAATATTCATGTGCTAGAATTATTTTCATATGTTGAAACCGTATTCATGTGTTGAAACTATATTCATGTGTTGAATGACATTCATCTATTGAATAAATTCTTAGAAAGATAAAAATAACATTTTTGTCATATATATAGACTATATAAAATATTAGTGTTTTAAATAAATTGTTATGACACCAAAAATAACATATTTACCTTATGTATGAAGTATATAAAATAATTGTGTTTTTAAATAAATTGATTTACAATAGAAATCACATTTTCATTATATATATGAATTGTTAAAAATAGTGATGTGTTGAAAAAAAAAATGTTGGATAAAAATATCATTTTTATCAAATATATCAAATGAATATGGTTTTGAAATCGAAGGATGGATTATATTTATATATATATATATATAATTAAAATAAATCGAATAAAGAAGCTGCAGTTCAAATTTTGAAATCGTGATTCCAAACGATTAGTGCAGGAGATCCGACCATCGGATTTTCCCGGAACCGTAACCGTTGGGTTCGCTTTGGAAATATCTTTCCAATGACACCAACTTTGTAAAGATCCAACGGTTGGATTGTCTGAAATGTTTAATTCAAATTTAAAGAAAAACAACGCCAGAATCGATTATATATATATATAATTAAAATAAATCGAATAACGATGTTGTAGTTCGTATTTTGAAATTGTAACTTCAAACGATTGTACCGGGAGATCCGACCATTGGATTTTCCCAAAACTGGAACTGTTGGATTCGTTTTGAAAAGATCTTTCTAATGATATAAAATTTGCAAAGAATCAACGGTTAGATTTTTAGATATATATGTAAATCAAATCTGAAGAAAAACAGCGCTGCGGCCGCGTTATGGCCTGTAGCGTCGTTTGAATGAATTGGCTATTTTTAAATAAATAAAAATAGCGATAAATCATGATAAAATATTATAAATGATATGGAATTTGCTCGGTTTATTGGATATTTGATGGTTGAATGTGTTTGACGTGAAAATTACATTAATGAATCGAATTATTGGTGTCGAATAATTTAATCATTGAAATGAATTGATTTGAAATTCTAAATATACATGAATTATTTGAAAAGGCCGAGTTAATTCTCATTTCAAATAATTGATCGACGATTAAAAGTCGAAGACATGAAGACGGTGCAAGACCGATGATCTTCACGTCGAATGGAGGGGTGCTACTGATGCTCATGATAGGAGTAGCTACCTTAAAGGGGCTGAAGTGATAGTCATCCGGACGTACTTGTTGATTGTACGGATGTGCGAGGAATAAAGATCTTCCAGTTTCGTTCAGACCCAGAACGGACTTGTAAATGGATGTGTATCTGACGTTGTATATTGACAACGTGGCATGTAGAGATGCTGTGATCAAAGCTTTTGTTGAAAAGCAGAGCTTTGTGATTGATGATCAAAGCACGGTTTTGAATAGCTATCTTTGTGTTTAGCGTTGTTTCACAAGCCTCACACACCGGTATGAGCCAGAAACGGGAGAGGACATCAGGGAGGACATGCGTTTCCTTCTAGCTAGGAGTGGTGCTTTGGGTTTTACACGCCTGGGTATTTTACTTAATTGGATGATGGAAAGCGAGGCCTCAGTTAGTTTGGTCTCTTCGGAGCCGATGATTTGATCGGATATGACCAATGACGCCCCATAGGGCGGGGAAACGCAGTGTTCAGGCATTATAATCCACATCGAGTGGACCGGCTATGACGATCCAAGTTGCAGTTGCGGCTGTTCCTGAGGGGTGGGCTAGAGCGTCTCAAAGCGGTAAGGGTGATCCCTTGCCTTGGTTCATGACGGAAATCCAATTTCCAAACACGACACCGTGCGGTTTTGATTGTATACCTATATATGGCGACATGATATATGGTACCCATGCCGTCTATGATTGATACTTATGATTGAAATTGTATTTGAAACATATAAACACTAGTAATAATATCAAATGCTTTTGTTTTATTCATATCAAGCATATTTTGGCCATTATAAGGTAAAACTCTATCCTCCGGTTTGTGTTGCATTGTGTGATGGGAACTGAGTCTTATAATGGTTTCATTTTTATAAAAAGCATTGCGATGTTTAAAAGATTTACTTGTTTTAAAGCACTGACAATCCAGTGGAGTAAACCCATTCCGCGTTAGCGGCGTGGTCCTGTGATTGGCCAAATTGTAAAATAAGTTAAAATAGATTTCTCATACTAGTCCCATGACTGACTCGTAGTTTGTTTCAGTTGCAAACTCAGGTGCCCCTTTTTCTACACGAGCAGCCTTGTATTCAGGTTTTAGCAGGCTCTTTCTGGATAGCTGGAGCTGAAGATGGATTCTATCATTTATCTCTTTTTATGTTGTTCAGCTCCTATTGTACATATTATGTTTAGATTTCCGTTGTAGACATTTTATGTAAAGCTGAACTGTATTTTGTACTAAGTATGATCCTGTATACTGTGTAACTCTGATGTTTATGTTTATCCAGTGTATTCTGCTGTACATTATCTAGTGAATTTATTTATTTCTGTTCTGCTGTTATCTGTTTATGTGTTATATTCCGAAGATTACCCTTGCCACCGTGGAACGGGGTTTGGGGTTGTCAGAACGTGGTATCAGAGCTTTGGTTAAGCTTAGTTCTGGAATATAACATATTAACGAACTCGTCAGAAATAGAACCAGTAGTGTTCTAGGACGGATCACTCATTTCAGACAGGATCAGTAATATCCTAGAATGAGTGTAGCAGAATGAAATACACCATAGTAGACACATTCATTCAAGTATATGTCTCTATGCTTTACAAATACATTTTATGTTGACCTAACACTTTGTCTGCTATTTGCAGACGCACTAGAAAATGAGTGGCAGAAACAGAAGAAGTAATACAGACCCAGATATAGAAGCTCTATTTAAGAAATATAGAAATCTGGGTGGAGTACCATTCTTGGGTGAAGAATCTATTATTAAAACACAAGCTTGGATTCGTTCTGCTGAGAAAATCTTTGAAGGTTTAAAGCTGAGAGATGACCAGAAAAGATTGTTGGCATCTTGGACACTCAAAGACGAAGCTTTGTTCTGGTGGGATTCAATTATTAAGGATAATCCAGAAGGTAATATTACCTGGGATAGATTTAAAGAGATTTTCAGTAGAAGATTTATTCCTCCAGAAGCAACTGAGCGGTTATGTGATGAATTTTATTATCTGATACAAGGAGATATGACCATTCCGGAATATCATAAGAAATTCAATGAACTTTCTCATTTTGCCCCTCATTTAATTTAGAATCTAAAGATGAAGAATCCGAGGTTTATTAACGGGCTCCAAAGAAGGTACCAAAGTAGTGTAATGGGGCATGTGAATCTTTCTTTTTCTGAAATGATATACATGGCTTATTGGTATGAAGATCTAAATAATCGAGGTCTTTTAGTCGATGAAGAGGAAGTCAGTTCGAGCAACGAAAGGAAAACTGAAACTGATAGCCCAGATACAAGTACACAGCCTGAGGCAAGTACGACGTCTGGAGTCAGAAAGAAGCCTAGATTCAATCAGGAAAAGGTTATATCTGAGAAAGGACCAGCAACGACTGCAATATGCAATAACTGCAAGAAGCCAGGGCATTTGGCGATAAACTGTGGACCCTTAAAGAAACGAATAAAGAATGGACTCAAACCCACTAAGAAGCAAAAGAAACCGCATGGCACAAGGGAATGCTATAAGTGTCACCGGGTGGGTCATCTTGCCAGGGATTGCCGGTTATTAGAAAAATTTCAAGCAGTACATGTAAATGAAGTGGCAGAAGTTCCTGCATCTTCATCAAGTCCAGTAAGGCCATATGTTTTAAAAGGCACGTTAACTATCAAAAACATTCCAGTGAAAGTACTGTTTGATACAGGCGCTTCACGAAGCTTTGTTGCAAAGAATGCAGTTAAGAAACTGGATTTGAATTTGAAAAAGCTCAAAACACCCATGTTTGTCCATAATCCGATTGGGGGTTCCCTCGATCTTAGTTGGGTATGTGGGGTGCCCGTTTCTTTTTCCTGTTATCGATTCCCCACTATCGCGATCGTCATGAATTTTACAGAATTTGATCTTTTTGGGGATGGACCAAATATGAAGCTGAGGTTAAATGCGCCGACAGAGTTGTAAGGGCGAAGATTAAATCAGGAAATTATGTAACTATTCCATGCAAAGGACCGAATTCTAATTGAAAAGACTTCTGGGAAGCTTTAGATATTTCTCCTGCTCAATTAGAACCTGTTCCTGTCATTTAGGAGAATATTCCGGTCGACGTTGCAAATATTCCTGTTGTCAAGAACTATGCGGGTGTGTTCGAAGAAGTTGTTCGCTTACCTCCGCGTAGAGAAATTGATTTTAAAATCTCTTTAGTTCTGAATGCAAGGCCAGTAGTTCACGCTATTCGAAGAATGACCTTGAAGGAGAAAGAAGAGTTAAACAGTAAAACTAGACAACTTGTATGGAAAGGTCTGATCAAACCTAGTTTCTCTGATTGGGGAGCAGCAGTCGTATTTGTCCCGAAGTTAAACAGTACCCTCAGATTATGTGTGGATTATCGTGACTAGAATAAGAAGACGCTGAAAAATAAATATCCATTGTCCCGGATTGATGATTTGTTGGACTGATTGAATGGAGCGCAAGTGTTTTCACGAATGGACCTAGCTACAGGTTTCCATCAGCTTCATAGTGCCGAAGAGTGAGTTCCTTTGACAGCATTCAGAGGCCCAGATTTATTCTACGAGTGGTTAGTAATGTCGTTCGGCTTATGCAACGCTCCATCATATTTTGTCGATCTAATGAATAGAGTATTCAGAGAAGTATTGAATAAATTTATTTTGGTTTTCATTGATGATATATTGATCTTCTCTAAGTCAGAAAGCGAACATGAAAAACATTCGTAACAAGTGTTAGAAATCCTCAGAAAGAATATTTTAAAAGAAAAATTTTCCAAATATATATTCTGGCAAGAAGAAGTCAAATTTCTTGGCCACGTTGTGTTAAAGCAAGGAATTTCAGTGGATCCCAGTAAAATCACTGTAACACCCCACCTCCACTAGGGTCACTCACAAAGGGAATGCACTAGCTTTGGTGGAGCATTATCTAGGTAAACATACACAGAAATATTACAAGACAGAACATATAAAACAGCGGAAGAAGAACCAAATTTTATTGTTTTAAAAATCTAGAAAGGTCTAAAGCCTTTTTACATCAAAATGCCATTAAATCCATTACATCAAAATCTGTCTTGCAATAGTAAAGAAGCATAAAACCATGGTCATAAATCATTCCCCAAGTAAAACAGTAAAGCAAGCCATAGCCAAGGGAAATCCAAGCCGTACATGAAAGAGCCTTGGAGCTTGGTAAGATCCGAACTAAGTTGTATTCCCACCCTGCGAACATGGGGGGGGGGGGGACGGAAGAAAAAGAGGCGAAACAAAATGGGTCAGTCATAAAGACTGAGTAAGTCCTAGTGACTTTCAGCATAAAAATAGGTAAAGATAACATGGCATGAATAAACTGAAAATAAACATAAGCATGATGACAAGGTAAGCTCAAGTATAACATTCCACGCTTCCTATCAAGAGTAGCATCACAAGGTTCCTACCAAGTATCATATTGCAAGTTTTCTATTAAGTATAACATCACAAGATTTCTAAGCTCCACCATTCCACTATTTTCTTTGATTTCCTAAATTCTCTGCACCAACTGTACTAGTATCCTAACCCGTATCATCCTTTCCATATATATGTACAGTCCCTTGCCGTATATCGTACGGGTTTCATCACGTATTTCTATACTACTTCAACGTAGTGCCATCATTCTTGAAATCGTTTGAACTACCACCCTTGTTCTGGCTAGGTTTCCTTATCATGAACTATTGCGTGTTCAACTAGGATTTATACCACCAAGGACCACTAGGGATTATGCTATCTATTGAACGTTTCCTAGATTAGATTAGGGTTTATGCCACCTAGGACCACTAGGGATTATGCTACCTAACGAACAACGCCCTTTTTCCACGTAACGATCTATTAATCGATCGGCTCCCTACAAGTCCTAGCTCGTTCATGTGTCATACGGCCCAATCACGAAATGTAGTCACCTGTGCTAGGTCCACCATAGGGTGTATCAAGCCCTAGGGTGTCAACCACCGACACGAATCAAGCATGCACAGTGTAAACCTATCGGTGCCCAATGCCTGCTTTTTCAACTCCGGACTACGTGCACGACCATAGTCCGTCTGAACCTACAATGGCGCACCAACTCAGCCGTCGTTCTGGTCGCTTACAATCAGCTCAGTAATCGTGCCCCACCCTGCCTAGTTCCAGGGTACCGTGATACATCTAGTGGGTTACTGCTGAAAAGGACCACGCAACTAGGGTTTCCGTTCAGTAGGTTAAGTGTTGTCATTTAAATTCGAGACTTAACCCCATTATTCTAGCATGTCAAGTTGGTTAAGTGTCGTCATTCAAGTCCGTGACTTAACCTGCCTACGTGTCATGTCAAATTGGCTAAGTGTTGTCGTTCAAGTTCATGACTTAGCCCTACGAATCATATGTTAAGTTGGTTAAGTATATTCAAGTGGTTCATGACTTAACCCTATCAAATCATCGTGTTAAATTAGTTAAGTATATTCAACCGGTTCATTACTTAACCCTATCAAATCATCGTGTCCAATTGGTTAAGTATATTCAAATAATTCATGGCTTAACCCGCCCATGTATCATGCTAAGTTGGTTAAGTATTATCTATATGTTCAAGTTGACTTAACCCTGTCACGTGTGAGGCTATATCGATTAGGTGTTATCAACCTATTCAAGTTAGCCCAACTCATCCGCTAGTCATGTTATAACGGTAAAGTGTCATTAGCCTAGCCACGTTACTTAACCCACCCATTCATATCATATTGGTTGAGCCTACACTTATAAGTTTTACATGTTCTTAACTCATACCGGTTAGGTACACATTTACAAGTCAAATTTCCATGTCATCCCACCTAACCCTCTAACCATACCCACGTCTTATTATGTTCAGTATTTCTTAATTCATTCATTATGACGAACGAATTATGACCTCTCACATTAGACCGTGCATTTTGTGGCCACTGGATTTGTCGGGCGGTTCCGGGCAGATTTATACCACAAACTGGGTCTAACCTCGTGTCATAAATCGTTACGCCTACAATTTGGCCTTCGACCTCTCACATTAGACTGACACTTTGTGGCTACTGGATTTGCTGGGCGGTTCCGGGCAGATTTACACCACAAACTGAGTCTAACCTCGTGTAAAAGGTTCATTAATGGTTGTATTCCACCCAAAACTCCAATATCAGTTCATGTGTTTAACATATAGAAATGTTCATGATTTACGTTTTTACCCCAAAACGTGTTCCCAAATTATTATCATAATTCACTATAAGGTTATGTCAAGTTATAACCTTTTATTTACAATACATGCCAATTACCCAAAACCCAACTTAGGCGCGTTCATATTAAACCTCTACTAAGTCATAAATTATCCTATATGTTTCAACTCCAAATTTTACATAATTAACATATGCCCAAGTTCTAGATTACATGTAAATTTTACATATGCCCAATTCCTACCAAATTTACATATGTTCAATTCATGCCGTTTTACATGTATGCCAACTTTATGCCAATTTACACATATACCAAGTTTCATGCCGCTTTCCATATGTCAAGATTCATGATTTACATGTTTACAAAGCTATGCCCAATTTACATAGATCAAGTTTTATCCCCAAAATTACATGTATACTACGTTTACACCAATTTACTCATAACAAGTTCTAACCAAATTACATATATCAAGATCCATGCCAAATTATATATATACATATATATCAAGATCCATATCAAATTAGATATATCAAGATCCATGTCAAATTATATATGTCAATCCCCATTCTTGCAATTACCATATAATGACAATACCCAAATATTAAGTTTCATGTTAATGGTAAATTATCCCCAAACATCCAATTTTCATATTATGCCTTCGATTCCACCAAACACATATATTCCACTGGGCAATATTCCAATATTTCCCCCGTATACCCTCGCACGCATATCGTAGTTTAGGCCTAGGTCCGAAATTGACCTAGGTTCATTAAAAGAAAATAAATAGGGGAAGGTAGAATTTTGCATAAAAATATGATCAGAGAGAAAAACATCATCACAGGCATGAAGATTACAACTTGGTAATGAATCAAGAAAACTGATTTACAACAGGCTGAATAGATCATAAACTAGACATGGGAATAATGATAGACAAGTCTCAAAACCCAAGATCCAAGAAGCAACAGAAATAGATCGATAAACATACTTAAATTCAATTTCACTTCATCACATGCCCATATTATATTTAAATATTTTAATCTGAAAATAACTTGAACTTACAGGGCATGGCTAACGAATTAAGAACTGAAATTGTCATAGAACGTTGTAGTAGTGTTGATTTATTGTCTTGAATCATTGTAGAAGCCTTAATCTTCGAATTGGATTGTGTATGTAAGCTTATGAAATTTATTAGAGGCGGCGGCCATGATCAAGAGGGATTCCAGCAGAATTTAGGTGTAAGAATGATTTGTTATGAATTAGGTTAGGTCTAAGGGTGTTTTTATAGGTGTAGCAACTAGTTTAGGCCCTTAGATTAACCCTAGAATCAATCCGGACCATCAAAACACGTCTCAAGCTTCAAAAATGAGTTCTGGGTCAAACCAGGCCGACCAGGTCGACCTGTAAGGGGTGAGGTCGACACTATGGTCGACCTGGGGGGGTAGGTCGACCCTATGGTCGACCTGGGAGGTAGGTCGGGTAGGTCGAACTCCTGGTCCAGTGCTGCCTGAAAACTGCTGAAACTTGTACAGGCCATAACTTCTTCATCCGGACTCCGATTTTCGAAAACTCGGACTCTATTTCATGTAAAATTTCGAGATGAACGCAATGGTGTAACCCGTTTCCCCTGATTATGACTTTAAAATTTAATTCTGCCTTGATTTCTTGTTTTAACATGTTATAAAAATACGGGTTGTTACATTCTCCCCTCCTTAAAGGATTTCGTCCCCGAAATCTTCAAGTTAAGAAGAATGTGTCCTACCATCCAATCATCCATCTACTCAATCATCAATCACAGGCATCCATTGCCCTTAAGAGATTTCTAATGTTGTATGAACATATGCAGAAAGTGTGTGTATATGTTCCTTATCTAATGCAAATGATCAGGCCTGAATGATCTTTTTAAATGCAAAATATGTTTAGTGCTATGAATCCAATATGTATGCAAATAGTCCTAGTCATATAAACACTATATGTGTGCACAAACATCCATCCATATGCAACATCCACATGATAACACATTCAATTCCATCCATAACAAGTATAAACATTCATGCATATGCAATATGAGATGTGACTGAGTCGATCTAGTGCCTAATGTGTGTTCATGCATCCACGAGCAACAAGTAGCAACCACTTGCAACCATCAACCTTAACATGTCTCAAACACATGTTTACATCCATTAGTTCCTACCTAAAGGTATAACCGAATGATAGAAGCAAGTAAAGAAAAACTTTGTACCCTAAACACCAGCCCAAAACCAATATATATGATTCTAGGAAACCAAGCATGATAAACTCCTTTTGGGTCGCAAGAAATCCCTTCCTAAAACCAACCCATATCCTATAAAGCCCAAAAAGTTTAGTCAACCCAACGGACACCCTCAAACCGCAACATATATCACAACCAGATGAGTCATACTCCTTATGGGGTTTGCAACAGAAATAAGATTGAGAATAGGACCGAGAGGATATACATAAAAGATAGCATGTAAGTAAGCTCTACAGGAAAAGAGGGATCAAGGATATACTCTTAAAAAAAGATATGATGCGCGTATCTAGTCTTCAATCTTCTAAGTCGCATTTCCTTGAGCTTAACTCCATTGTGCTTTGTCCGTCTTTAACTTCAAAATTTCGTAGCTTCTTAATTCCTATTTCAAAAATATGAGTTGGAACTCATTTCACTGTCGCCTCTCGTTCCACTTTCACTTATTCTTTTTCTAGTATAACTGCGTACTCATGATTTCATGCAAGCTCTCCAAAATTCACTAGTGAATCCTGGATCTCGTTTATAGGTTATTCCACACAGAAGGATTATCTCTTGCAAATAAACAGATGTCAACCATGTTTCCAAATGTACTTACTAAGGTGATTTCGTATAACTCATGCATAAGCGAAATGAAACATCCACCTTAGTGGCGAACACTACTCGGGATCAATAGATGTATCAAGAGATTCTAGGTAACTAAGCATGGCAGAACCCTAAGGGTTACACTAGACTTCGAGGGCATTACCAAGGCAAGTCAAGCGTCTAACTACCCTCTTTTCATACTCGAGAATGGTATCATTTTTGGAAAACCACTCCATCCCTAGAATCAACCCATTGCCCAAAAACATAAGCATTACTTCTAAACTCAACACTTAGCATAGACATTCTCAAATCCAAACAAGTCATGAATAAATGAGCCGATTCCCCACAGGATTTGAGACAAAAAGGGGATCCTCTACTATGCTAGTACTAAGGTGCAGAGACTCAACTATCGAAGCAGAAATAAAAAGGATGCGATGTACCATAATCAAAAAGGGTACGAACAGGATAGAAATATAAACTAGACTTTCCTACAGAAACATTTCTACCTTCTTGTTCCGAGCCTCATTCGCCTTAACCGCTCTTATCCCCTCTTATATAACGTGTTAACAGGTCTCTCGAGAACTACCTCCATCACAGGAAAACCCTACAAAGCTTGAAATAAGATTAATCGCAGATGAAACTAATGTGACTACAAATGGAGGAAAGAAAGGAAAAGGGATTCGAACAAGGAAACAAAGGATAATGCTAATGGCCTTTGGGGAATAGCCTTTAAAAATAAAACTTTTCTTGAAAAGTGCTTCTTTGTAAATGGTTTTGAAAATAATTTCAAAAGGCTTTAAAAACTTTTGCCCAGTCTGGTAACCTTCTGCTCTGATACCAAATGTAACACCCCACCTCTACTAGGGTCACTCACAAAGGGAATGCACTAGCTTTGGTGGAGCATTATCTAGGTAAACATACATAGAAATATTACAAGACAGAACATATAAAACAGCGGAAGAAGAACCAAATTTTATTGCTATAAAAATCTAGAAAGGTCTAAAGCCTTTTTACATCAAAATGCCATTAAAACCATTACATCGAAATCTGTCTTGCAATAGTAAAGAAGCATAAAACCATGGTCATAAATCATTCCCCAAGTAAAACAGTTAAGCAAGCCATAGCCAAGGGAAATCCAAGCCGTACATGAAAAAGCCTTGGAGCATGGTAAGATCCGAACTAAGCTGTATTCCCACCCTGCGAACCTGGGGGGGACGGAAGAAAAAGAGCCGAAACAAAACGGGTCAGTCTTAAAGACTGAGTAAGTCCTAGTGACTTACAACATAAAAATAGGTAAATATAACATGACATGAATAAATTGAAAATAAACATAAGCATGATGACAAGGTAAGCTACAGGCACGATGAATCAAGTATAACATTCCATGCTTCCTATCAAGAGTAACATCACAAGGTTCCTACTAAGTATCATATTGCAAGGTTTCTATTAAGTATAACATCACAAGATTTCTAAGCTTCACCATTCCACTATTTTCTTTGATTTCCTAAATTCTCTGCACCAACTTTACTAGTACCCCCAACCCGTATCATCCTTTCCATGTATATGTATAGTCCCTTGCCGTATATCGTACGGGTTTCATCACGTATTTCTATACTACTTCAACGTAGTGCCACCATTCTTGAAATCGTTTGGACTGTCACCCTTGTTCTGGCTAGGTTTTCTTATCATGAACTATCGCGTGTTCAACTAGGATTTATGCCACCTAGGACCACTAGGGATTATGCTACCTATTGAACGTTTGTTAGATTCGATTAGGTTTTATGCCACCTAGGACCACTAGGGATTATGCTACCTAACGAACAACGCCCTTTTTCCACGTAACGATCTATTAATCGATTGGCTCCCTACAAGTCCTAACTCGTTCATGTGTCTGTGTCATACGGCCCAATCACGAAATGTAGTCACCTGTGCTAGGTCCACCATAAGGTGTATCAAGCCCTAGGGTGCCAACCACCGACACGAATCAAGCACGCACAGTGTAAACCTACCGGTGCCCAATGCCTGCTTTTTCAACTCCGGACTACGTGCACGACCATAGTCCGTCTGAACCTACAATGGCGCACCAACTCAGCCGTCGTTCTGGTCGCTTACAATCAGCCCAGTAATCGTGCCCCACCCTGCCTAGTTCCAGGGTACTGTGATACATCTAGTGGGTTATTGCTGAAAAGGACCGCGCAACTAGGGTTTCCGTTCAGTAGGTTAAGTGTCGTCATTTAAATTCGAGACTTAACCCCATCGGTCTAGCATGTCAAGTTGGTTAAGTGTTGTCATTCAAGTTCATGACTTAACCCGCCTACGTGTCATGTCAAATTGGCTAAGTGTTGTCGTTCAAGTTCATGACTTAGCCCTATGAATCATCTGTCAAGTTGGTTAAGTATATTCAAGCGGTTCATGACTTAACCCTATCAAATCATCGTGTTAAATTGGTTAAGTATATTCAAGCGGTTCATGACTTAACCCTATCAAATCATCATGTCCAATTGGTTAAGTATATTCAAATAATTCATGGCTTAACCCGCCCACGTATCATGCCATGTTGGTTAAGTATTATCTATATGTTCAAGTTGACTTAACCCTGCCACGTGTCAGGTTATATCGATTGGGTGTTATCAACCTATTCAAGTTAGCCCAACCCATCCGCTAGTCATGTTATAACGGTTAAGTGTCATCAGCCTAGCCACGTTACTTAGCCCACCCATTCATATCATATTGGTTGAGCCTACACTTATAAGTTTTACATGTTCTTAACTCACACCGGTTAGGTACACATTTACATGTCAAATTTCCATGTCATCCCACTTAACCCTCTAACCATACCCACGTCTTATTATGGTTAGTATTCCTTAATTCATTCATTATGACGAACGAATTATGACCTCTCACATTAGACCGTGCATTTTGTGGCCATTGGATTTGCCGGGCGGTTCCGGGCAGATTTATACCACAAACTGGGTCTAACCTCGTGTCATAAATCGTTATGCCTACAATTTGGCCTTCGACCTATCACATTAGACTGACACTTTGTGGCTACTCGATTTGTCGGGCGGTTCCGGGCAGATTTACACCACAAACTGAGTCTAACCTTGTGTCAAAGGTTCATTAATGGTTGTATTCCACCCAAAATCCCAATATCAGTTCATGTGTTCAACATATAGAAATGTTCATGATTCACGTTTTTGCCCCAAAACGTGTTCCCAAATTATTATCATAATTTACTATATGGTTATGTCAAGTTATAGCCTTTTATTTACAATACATGCCAATTACCCAAAACCCAACTTAGGCGCGTTCATATTAAACCTCTACTAAGTCATAAATTATCCTATATGTTTCAACTCCAAATTTTACATAATTAACATATGCCCAAGTTCTAGATTACATGTAAATTTTACATATGCCCAATTCCTACCAAATTTACATATGTTCAATTCATGTCGTTTTACATGTATGCCAACTTTATGCCAATTTACACATATACCAAGTTTCATGCCGCTTTCCATATGTCAAGATTCATGATTTACATGTTTACAAAGCTATGCCCAATTTACATAGATCAAGTTTTATCCCCAAAATTACATGTATACTACGTTTACACCAATTTACTCATAACAAGTTCTAGCCAAATTACATATATCAAGATCCATGCCAAATTATATATATATATATCAAGATCCATATCAAATTAGATATATCAAGATCCATGTCAAACTATATATGTCAATCCCCATTCTTGCAATTACCATATAATGACAATACCCAAATATCAAGTTTCATGTTAATGGTAAATTATCCTCAAACATCCAATTTTCATATTATGCCTTCGATTCCACCAAACACATATTCCACTGGGCAATATTCCAATATTTCCCCTGTATACCCTCGCACGCATATCGTAGTTTAGGCCTAGGTCCGAAATTGACCTAGGTTCATTAAAAGAAAATAAATAGGGGAAGATAGAATTTTGCATAAAAATAAGATCAGAGAGAAAAACATCATCACGGGCATGAAGATTACAACTTGGTAATGAATCAAGAAAACTGATTTACAACAGGCTGAATAGATCATAAACTAGACATGGGAATAAAGATAGACAAGTCTCAAAACTCAAGATCCAAGAAGCAACAGAAATAGATCGATAAACATACTTAAATTCAATTTCACTTCATCACATGCCCATATTATATTTAAATATTTTAATCTGAAAATAATTAGAACTTACAGGGCATGGCTAACGAATTAAGAACTGAAATTGTCATAGAACGTTGTAGTAGTGTTGATTTATTGTCTTGAATCATTGTAGAAGCCTTAATCTTCGAATTGGATTGTGTATGTAAGCTTAGGAAATTTATTAGAGGCGGCGGCCATGAGCAAGAGGGATTCCAGCATAATTTAGGTGTAAGAATGATTTGTTATGAATTAGGTTAGGTCTAAGGGTGTTTTTATAGGTGTAGCAACTAGTTTAGGCCCTTAGATTAATCCTAGAATCAATCCAGACCATCAAAACACGTCTCAGGCTTCAAAAATGAGTTCTGGGTCAAACCAGGCCGACCAGGTCGACCTGTAAGGGGGGGAGGTCGACACTATGGTCGACCTGGGAGGTAGGTCGACCCTATGGTCGACCTGGGGGGGTAGGTCGACCCTATGGTCGACTCCCTGGTCCAGTGCTGCCTGAAAACTGCTGAAACTTGTACAGGCCATAACTTCTTCATCCGGACTCCGATTTTCGAAAACTCGGACTCTATTTCATGTAAAATTTCAAGACGAACGCAATGGCATAACCCTTTTCCCATGATTCTGACTTTAAAATTTAATTCTGCCTTGATTTTTTGTTTTAACATGTTATAAAAATACGGGTTGTTACAATCACTGCTATTCAGAGTTGGAAATAGCCTCGTACACCCACAAAGTCCGAAGTTTTCTCGGATTAGCCAGTTATTATCGGAAGTTCGTTAAGAATTTTTCAAAGACATCCAGTCACTTAACAAAGCTTACTAAGAAGCATTCGAGATTCAACTGGACTCCCGAATGTGAGGCAGCTTTCCAAGAGCTGAAGTTAAAATTGACAACTGCTCCAGTGTTAACAATTATTGATGGCAATCGGGACTTAAAAGTTTGGACAGATGCTTCTAAAGAGGGTCTTGGTGCAGTGCTAATGCAAAGAGGCCAAGTAGTTGCTTATGCTAGCCGTCAATTGAAGCCACATGAGAAGAATTGTGCAACTCATGATCTTGAATTGTTATCCATCGTGTTTGCTATGAAAATCTGGAGGCATTATCTATTGGGTGAGAAGTTTGAATTATACACTGATCATCAATCATTGAAATATTTATTCATCCAGAAGGATCTGAATATGAGACAGCAGCGTTGGTTAGAATTTCTCGTGGCATATGATCTTGATATCTTATATACTCCGGGGAAAGCTAATGTTGTGGTAGATGCGCTCAGCAGAAAGAATGTAATTATCGCCAGTCTTATCTTCACGCCTTCATTGATTGATAACATATCTGCTCTTTAGAAGGATGATCACTTCATTCAGAAGATCAGAGAGAGAATTCAGAAAGGCAAGCCCTCAAGTTTTCAGATCGATAACGATAGGATTCTGAGGTTAAAGGGTCGGATTTGTGTTCCAAACATTCCTGAACTCCGGAGAGAAGTATTAGATGAATGTCACAAAGCCAAGCTTAGTATCCATCCAGGAGTGAGCAAAATGTATAATGATATCAAACGCACTTTCTGGTGGAGATATATGAAACGAGACATTTCTTTGTACGTTAGCCGGTGTGCTACTTGTCAGCAAGTCAAAAGCGATCAGCAGAAACTCGCCGGACTATTGCAACCGCTGGAAATTCCAGGTGGGAAGTGGGAAGATTTCTATGGATTTCATAGATGGTTTGCCCAGAACCAGGAAAGGAAATGACAGCATTTGGGTGATCGTAGATCGTTTCACGAAGACCGCCCATTTCATACCTGTCAGATCGAATAGAACTGCTCAGAGTCTGGTGCAGATTTATTTTAGAGAAATTGTTAAACTGCATGGAGTTCCCATGAGCATCGTTAGCGATCGTGACCCGGTTTTTGCTAGTAAATTCTGGGAAGCATTCCAAGAAGAATTGGGAACGAAATTGAACTTGGCACCGCTTATCATCCTAAATTAGATGGTCAAACTGAGAGGGTGAACCGTATTCTTGAAGATTTATTGCGGGCTTGTGTTATTGATTTTGGCGGATCATGGGAAGACCATTTGCATTTGGCCGAGTTCTCATACAACAACAGCTACCAAGCGAGCCTGACAATGTCACCATTTGAAGCATTGTATGGTAGACCGTGCCGATCTCCTGCTTGTTGAGTAGAACCTGGTAATAGACTCGTATTGGGACCCAATATGATTCACGAAGCTGCAGACAAAGTCAATTTCGTTAAGAAACGATTACTAGCCGCCCAAAGCCGACAGAAGAGCTATGCAGATAAGAGAAGAAGAGATTTATCATTCATTGTTGGAGACCACGTGTATTTGAAGGTATCTTTGATGAGAGGAGTAATCTGGTTCGGTAAAACAGGGAAATTGGCGCCTAAATTTATTGGCCCAATCCATATTCTAAAACGGATTGGAACTCTCGCTTATAGGGTTCAATTACCAGATTGGTTGCCTAGAGTGCATGATGTATTTCACATATCTCAACTTCGAAAGCATGTTCATGATCCATATTTGATCGTGGAAGAAGCAGCGCAATGGGATATAGAAATTACTCCAAAATTGGCTGTGAGAAGAGAGCCGCTAAAGATCATTGGCAAAGAAACAAAAGAACTGAGGAACAAGAAGGTTTGCTTAGTCAAAGTGCAATGGAGTGGAGATCCGCGAGATTGTACTTGGGAAACTGAGGAAAGCATTAAGAAAGCCTATCCTAAGTGCAGGGTGGATATCTCTGATTGACTCTGGTGCAAGGTACATTTACCATATTTTGCAATTTCCATTTTGTTCTCTACTTTATTGTTGTTTTCCTTTCATGGATGTAAAAATTTAACCATATATCTGAATGTTTTCAAAAGATTATATGAATTAATTAGTATATTTTTGAAAAGTTAAAAAATAAATTGATTGATGTTTGTGCTGTGTGATTGAGAATTTGATTAATTAAATTATTGGAATGATAGTTAATTTAATCAATAAGAGAATGATGGTAAATTTATGCAAGTGAATCAAGTATTGAACTGATTTAAAAATAGATAGAAATATATACATGTACATTATATATGTTTGAATAGGTAAATGGATTAGCTGTTGAGTAAAAAAATTATTTGCGTGCCCGACAAATAGGTAAACCTTAATGAGTTGGATGCACAATTTTATTATTATATCAACTCTTGTGAATGTCATTGGATGCGGAGTGCTAGTTGTTCTGTGTGTAATAATAAATGTCGCCATAGGATAGTAACAATTAATTTTGAACTACATTACATGGCATACTTCTTGAAGATAGGCATACTTCATCATATACCACATAAGCTTTTGGAGCATGTGTGACGAGGTTGAAGATTTACCATACGAGCGAGAGGCTTGAATGGCGATGACTATATATTACAGGTTGAACTGATGACTGATATGGACCATATAAAATGTAACGGTGAATTGCAAGATTAATAAAAACACCACACGGGTCTGGAGATGACAATAAACACGTCTCTCTGGTCATTAAGGCACAAAAACCATTTATAGGGTGACTAGAATTTATTCTCTGGAGTTATGATCTATACACACTCCCCTGTGGACACCGGAATATATCACTATAAATATGTGCATGCTTATTAAGATTTATTGGGTACCTATTACGGCCCAATAAATTTCCAAACCCCTCCCCGTACAAAGGAGGTTATGGCGAAATTTTTTGAAAATTTAGGGTGTTAGCCAAATTTTTGAAGAATTTGAAAATTCATAGAAACTGAAAAGTTGAAGAATGAAAGTTAAGTTAGTTAATTAAACAACTTTCGACTTCGTTCCTTTTCGGGGACGAAAAGTTTTAAGTGGGGGAGATTGTAACAACGCGAAAAATCTGAACCAGTTTAAAATTTTTAATTTGGCTATTTTAGTGGATTTTAAATATTTAAAATAAATTATTTTAAATAATAACAACGAAAAGTATGTTTGAATCAATGTTTGAAAATAAATATAATTATTTTTAATTATAAACAAAGCCTGAAATAGCGCAGTAGTTTGAAAATTCGAATTCAAACTTTGACTGACTGTACCGGGTGCAAAATAAAACGGATTTTAGTGAAACTAAGAATATTTAAATATGTATATGAATATCTTTCTAATTAATCTGAGAGATCGAAGTTTCATAGCGCGAATCAAAAGTTATGGCCAAATGAATTTTCAGAAATGTCGCTATAGAATATATATAGCCCTTGAAAATAGACATTTTGCAAACGACCTCAGAATTCGACGAAACCACTTTTGTTGGATCCGGGATGTCAAATTATTGCTAGGTTTCAAATTCCATAATTTTTGAAAAGAATATGTGAGTGTGGCAAAGGAAAATGTGTTTTGTTGATTTTAGTTAAATTGGATCGACCAGAAAATGGTCATTTTTCAAACGGTCTCAGAATTCGACGAAACTAGTTTTTTTGGGACTATATCGTCAAAACATAGCAAGATTAATTTTTCAGGAATTTTTAGAATCAGTATGTGGCCCCGGCAAATTGAAATGTACGTTCAAATCGAAAATTAAATGTTTTATACTTTAATTTGAAGAGAAACTGACTGAAACTGTCGAAAGGGCCTGCGAAACATATTCCATTATGTCCGGGATGGGGGTAATTAGCTAGGAACGACAGTCGTTGGGTTTGATTTGAAGTTCGTATGAGAAAACCTGTAACACCCCACCTCCGCCAGGGTCACTCTTGCAAGCACACTAGCTTTGGAGGGGCGTTAAACAAGGTAAACATGCATACAGATATCACAAGACGGAACATATAAGTAAAACAGAGTAGTAAAGCAGCGGATAAAACTAACATTTCAAAACCATAGTCAAGTTACATCAAAGTACTTGGTCATTATTTTCCCACAAAACAAAGTCTAGAACATAAACTGAAAACTGGAAAAAAAAACATAAAGTAACTATCCCCAAAGTAGCATAAAGCCATAGCATGCTCAAGTCCAAACCATACATGAGCTATCCAGAAAAGCAGCTAAAGATCCAGCTAGGTACTAGTGTTCCCACCCTGCAAACCTGGGGGGAAACGGAAGAAAAGAGGCGAAAGAAAACGGGTCAGTCAAAAAGACTGGTAAGTCCTATCTACCATTAGTATAAAAACTAATAAAGTTAACTGGACATGTAAAGCAGAGATGAAACATGGGGTGATAACTGGCATGGTGCAGAGACAGATCAAGTGTGGCATCGCATGTACAAGGTTAAGTTGCACCAATTGTTTACTAGTAATCTATGTCAAGTATCAACAAGAAAAGATCCCTTGGCCCACTCTTGGCCCAATATCCCGAGATGGCCTAGATCAAGGTCCAACAACACGGTCTAGTCGATCGGCTCCCTAAAAGCCTAACTCGTCAAGTGTCGGTGTCCTATGGCCCAATCATGAAGTGTAGTCAAACTGTGCTAGGTCCACCCTAGGGTGTATCAAGCCCTAGGGTGCCAACCACGGACACAAATCAAGCACGCACAGTCTAAACCTACGGGTGCCCGTGTCTACTTTTTCAACTCCGGACTATGTGCACGACCATAGTCCGCCTGAACCTACACCGGCGCACCTACTCAGCCGTCGTTTTGGTCGCTTACATGTCAGCCCAGTAATCGTGCCCCACCCTAGCCTAGTCCCTAGGGTATCATGATACAATCAAGAGGTTACTGGTGAAAAGGACCACGTAACTAGGGTTTCTAACAGGTTAAATGTGGTTAACCCTACCCCATCAAGTTGGTTAAGTGTACCCAAAGTTCATGACTTAACCCTATCAACTCATCGTGTTTAATTGGTTAAGTATTCAAGTGGTCCTTGACTTAACCCTATCATGTGGCATTAATTAATTTAATGCACCCAACCTCTCACATTAGACCTTGTTGTGGTTACTAGTTAAGCTAGGCGGGTCCGGGTAGCTTTACACCACAACTTGGTCTAACCTCGGGTTTCAAGTGCGACATGACCAACTACTCACATTGGGTCCTATTGCTTGTAGCCACTAGTTAAGCCGGTCAGTTCCGGGTAGATTTATGCTACAAACTCAATCCAACCTCGAGTTGGCCATTCTCATGTTTTCTAGAAGTCATGTCCAAATTCATGTTTCAAGCATAATCACATGTCATATTTCATGTCATCTTTTCAAGTCATGTTTTTATGTCATTTTAGTTTACCCATAACGTAACCCTATCGCATGTAAGTTCGTATAAACGCAATTAGATCTCAAAGGGGAAACTTAGAAGCATGACATAATTAATAAGGTTTTGGGCCACAAGTTGAACATGGTGGAGGCAAAGGTGTTCATAAACTTGCATATTACATCATAGGCCTCAAAACATGCATAATATCAACTTTAGCAAAATAGGTGAAACATGGTCATAAATGACATAGGATGATAGCAAGTGATTTGCATATAACACCATATGCAAGATAGCAACTTGCATATTACATCATAAGCCCCAAAATATGCATGATATCAAACTTAAGCAAATAGGTGAAACATGATCATAAATGACATAGGATGGTGGCTAGTGATTCGCATATAACATCATGTGCAAGATAACACAAGGTTTATGAGAGTTTCTATGTTGCTTTATGCAACATTTCCAATCAAAGCTCATAGCTTTCTATGCATAAGGTAAAGGTGGTAGCTTTACAAACATGCATAGAATAAATTTATGCATAACATGATAGGATCAAAGCACATATCATACTTAGGCCCAAACTCAAACTTGCAACATGTCATATTTAACTTCATAGTTAGAATCTAAGAGTAGTATAGGGCTTACAATGCTATGAAGACTTATAAAATATAAATAAGATTGAGACGAAGCCACTAGCAACTCTAAAGACCTCCAAATAGCAAGCTTCAATGAAAACCCTTGAGAAATTAGAAGAAGACCCTTGCTTTGATGAAGAAAGATTGAACTTTGGCCTTAGAAACTCTCAAACAAGCTTAGGAACTCTCATATGAATGAAGATGGAGGCTATGACAAGAGGGTGGAGGCCATGATTAAACATTTTGGCATAGTTTAGTTGTAGGATTGATTTATGATGACTTAGGCTAGGTATTAGGGTCTTTTTATAGATGATTAGGTTAGTTTAGACCATAGGATTAACCCTAATTCAGATCTGGGCCATCAATTCACGTCACTAGCCTCCAAACATGTCTTGAGAAACAAGTCAGGTGCACCCAGGCCAGACTGGCCGACCACCCAAGTCGACAGGGGTGTCGACTGGGCAGTCGACACAGCCTGGGGTGTGTCGACTCCCAAGTCGACTCCCCAGTCGACTTGGGGAGTGGCGGGATCTTTTCCCGCCTACCTACCCAGCTGAATTTGAAATTTGTTTTTAAATTTAAATTTTCTGAAAACTTCCATGGGCCTTAACTGGGTCATACGGACTCCGATTTTTGAAAACTCGGACTCTATTTCGCGTATTTTCCGAGACGAACGCAATGGCACAGCCCATTTCCCTTGATTCAGATTTTATCATTGAATTCTACCTTGATTTATGTTATAACTTGTTATTCAAAATATGGGTTGTTACATCCTCCCCACCTTAAAGGATTTCGTCCCCGAAATCTCTAAGTTAGGAAGAACGTATCCTACCATCCATCATCCATATACTCAAAACATCATCCACGTGCAGTCAATGTCCTTAACAGATTCTAAATGTTGTATGATTATATGCAAAGGTGTGTGTATATGTACTTATCTAATGCGAAAATCAGGCGGTTACTGATCCAGTAAACCCCCTTAATGCAAAGTATGTTAGTGAAATGAGTCCATGTGTATGCAAAATCCTAACATAATTTATAATATCTACATGAGTGCACATAACATTCATCCATATGCAACATCCACGTGATAGCATAACAAGTTTCATCCATGAATAAGTATCAGCACTCATGCATATGCAATATGAAAGTGTGTGAGCCGATCTTAGTGCCTAATGTGTATCATGCATCCACGAGTATCCACTTGCAAACACTTGCAACCACTTGCAAACATCAAGCATAACATGTTTCAAATACATGTTTCATCCAAAGGGTTTCTACCTAAGGTTCTCATGACAAGGTTAACGAGATAACAAGATAAACAGGATAAACATGGATAGCAAAAAGGAAGATATGTAAAAGGAAAGAGGTCGAGAATGTACCCTAAAAAAGAAATGGATAAAGCCCACGCATCTTCTCCTCGGTTTCCCAAGTTGCATCCTCTTCGGCTTCACTCCACTGAACTTTCACCAATTTGACTTTTCGATTTCTTAGCTTCTTGATCTCTGTTCCCAAGATACGAATCGGAGCTCTCCTCAAGGTTGCCTCTCTCTCTACCTCTACGTCTTCAAGAATGCTTGGTTTAACCACCTCAGCGGACTCATGTAGGCACTTTCGGAGATGCGAGACATGAAAGACATTATGCACTCCGGCTAGCTTCTTGGGCAGTTCCACCTTATAGGCCATCTTTCCAATTCTCTCTATGATAGGGAAGGGTCCTACGAACCTTGGTGCCAGCTTCCCAACTGCTCCAAAACGAACCACATTACGCAAAGGAGAAACCTTCACGAAAACCATGTCTCCCACTTCGAATTCCAAATCTGTCCTTCGCTTGTCAGCATAGGATTTCTGTCTGTCTTGGGCCGCTTTCATCCGTCTTCTCACCAATTCAACTTTCTCGGATGTGTCCCGTATCATATCGGGCCCAAGTATAAGCCTATCCGTTGTCTCCCACCAACAAGATGGTGACCTACACGGCCTCCCATACAAAGCTTCAAATGGTGCCATCCCTATGCTGGCTTGGTAGCTATTATTATAAGCAAACTCTACAAGAGGAAGGTGGTCTTCCCAAGTACCACCAAAGTCAAGAACACAAAGCCTCAAAAGATCTTCTAGCACTCTATTCACCCTTTCGGTTTGGCCATCCGTCTGGGGGTGATAGGCTGTACTCAGATTCAATCGCGTACCCATCGCTTCTTGCAAACTATTCCAGAACTAGCTAGTGAAAATTGGGTCACGATCGCTAACTATGCTAGAAGGAACTCCATGAAACTGCACTATCTCTCGAAGATAAATAGATGCTAGCCATGATGCGGTCCTCTTGCTCTTTACTGGAATGAAGTGAGCACTCTTCGTAAGTCTGTCAACTATGACCCATATGCTCGTGTTCCCTTTCCTTGACCTAGGCAATCCATCCACAAAATCCATAGAAATACTTTCCCACTTCCATTGCGGGACCTCCAATGGATGTAATAGCCCACCGGGTTTCTTCGACTCGGCTTTCACTTGTTGGCACACCATGCACTTTGAAACATACTCTGCCACATCTTTCTTCATTCCAGCCCAAAAGAAAATGCGCTTCATATCTCTATACATCTTATCTCCTCCAGGATGTATAGTCATCTTTGAGTGATGCGCTTCTTCGAGAACTTTATGCACCAAGTCTCCTACTTGTGGAACGCATAGCCTTCCATCACGCCTTAGCCAACCCTTGTCATCAATAGTATATCTAGCAAGGTGACTAGACGTCTCACCATGAATCAACTTGCCCATGATCTCCACTATCCGCGGGTCTTCCTTCTGTGAAGTCCCTACTTGATCAAGAAGTGTGGGTCTAAGCTCAAGGGATGCTAATGAACCCGTCATGGACTCAACAGCCGTCGTGAAATCAAAGGTTGCCAAGAACTCTAAGTTCTTCATCTCAATAAACAAGGGACTCAAAGTCAACCTCCTTCTGCTTAGAACATCTGCCACAACATTACCCTTGCCAGGGGTATAAGCTATCTCGAAGTCATATGATGCCAAGAATTCCATCCACCTTTGTTGCCTTAGATTCAGATCTTTCTGCGAGAAGAGGTACTTGAGCGACTTATGATCAGTATAGATCTCAAACCTTTCGCCTAGAAGATAGTGGCGCCAGGATTTGAGTGCAAAGATAATCGCCGCCAACTCCAAATCATGAGTGGGATAGTTCTTCTCATGAAATTTAAGTTGCCTACCCCCATAACATATCACTCTTCCCTCTTGCATCAGAACAACACCTAACCCCGTACCACATGCATCGGTGTACACGGTAAACATCTTACCGCCATCGGGTAATGCCAAAACTGGAGCTGTAGTAAGGGCCCTCTTGAGCCTTTGAAAAGCAAGCTCACACTCTAAGTTCCATGCGAAGACTAAGTTCTTCTTCGTCAACTTAGTAAGAGGGGCTGAAATCTTAGCGAAGTCCCTGATGAACTTCCTATAGTAGCCCGCCAGACCGAGAAAGTTTCTTACTTCGGTTGCATTTCTAGGAGTCTTCCAGTCTTGAACTGCAACCACTTTCGCGGGATCCACTGCTATGCCTTGCTTAGAAACTATATGTCCAAGAAACCGAACTTCCCTTCTCCAAAAATGGCATTTGGAGAACTTAGCTCTCAACTGATGAGCTCTAAGCGTATCCATCACTTCCTTGAGGTGTCTGGCATGTTCTTCCTCATCCTTTGAGAAGATCAGAATATCATCCACGAAGACAACCACGAACTTGTTAAGGAACTCCCTGAACACCCTACTCATCAAATCTACGAAGTAGGCGGGTGCATTAGTCAAACCGAATGGCATGACAAGCCATTCAAAGAATCCATCTGGAGTCCTAAATGCAGTCTTATCAATACTATCCTCAGCCACTCTAAGCTGATGGAATCCGGTGGCTAGATCGAGCTGAGAGAAAACAGAAGCACAAACAAGCTGGTCAAAGAGGTCATCAATCCTCGGTAACGGGTGCCTATTCTTCTTTGTCAGCTTGTTCAACTCTCGATAATCAACACATAGACGAAGAGAACCATCCGCCTTAGTAGCGAATACCACCGGAGCACCCCATTCAGAAATGCTTCGCCTAATAAAATTCTTCTCAAGCAACTCCTTGATTTGCTTACTGAGCTCTCTTCTTTCTCGTGGGGCCATGTGCCTAACGGGCAATGATACTGGCTTGGCATTATCAACAAGATAAATGCGAAAATTTATCTCTCGTTTAGGGGGTAACCCCTTAACCTCTTCAAAGACATCAGGATATTCTCGAACCACCCTTACTGATTGCAGATCATTGATGGACGAGTCAAGAGATTCAAGATAACATAACATGACGGGATCCAACGGGTTGCAAGAAATCTCTAGGGTATTACCGAGGCGAGTCATGAGCCTCACCACCCTATGCTCACAATCGAGAATGGCTCCATAACTGGACAACCAATCCATGCCCAAAATCAACCCGTATCCCGTGAACCCGAGAACATAAGCATTACACGTGAATTCTACGGTCAGGATAGAAATCTTCAAATCCACACAAATCATAGATAAATGGGCGGAACCCCCAATTGGATTTGAAACACTGACGGGATCCTCAACTAGACTAGTACTTAGGTGCAAACTTTCAACAATGTCAGAAGAAATAAAGGTATGCGATGCGCCAGAATCAAATAAAGTGCGAACAGGAAAGTCAGAAATATAAACAAGACTTTCTACAGAAATACTACCTCGGTCCTGAACTGGAGCAGTGTTGAGAGCATGCACTTGCCCTCCAGAAGGTCCTGCACGCTGAGTCTGCCCTTGCCCTTGTCCTTGCTTCTTGGGGCAATCCTTGCTAAGGTGTCCAGGCTCTCTACAGTGAAAGCATTCGCCTAACTTCCTCTTCTTCTTTATGCAATCTTTGGCTATGTGCCCAACAATCCCACAGAAGTTGCATTTTCTTGGGTCTTTTGCCTTGTTGTTGTTGGCCTTATTGCCCTTATTGTTCTTGTTGTTCTTGTTGTTCTGATTGCTCTGATTTCCTCACCACTTGGAGTCCGTCTTCTTGGTTTGAGTCTCATTAGTCTTGACTTCCTTCTTGCCATTCTTATCGTCTCCTTGAAGCAATGCCATGTCTACTAGGCCTTCAAAAGTGGCCCCCATGGGTATATGAGATAGGGCTAAACCTTGTAATGGCTCATTCAACCCTCGTTCAAAGCGTAAAGCCTTCTTCTGGGGAGTATTAACCATGTCCAAACTGAATCGAGCGAGCTGGTTAAACTTATTCACATACTCCCTCACTGTCATGTCCCCTTGTTTCAAAGATATAAACTTCTCCAATTGCAGATTCGCCTCAGCTGATGATAGAAACTTAAGCCCAAACCTCGTCCTAAAGTCGGCCCAAGTCTCTATAGGCCTAGTAGCATTGGTGACCTCCCACCAATAAGCAGCTTCTTCTTTTAATAGCCATGCTGCCAATAAAACCTTTCTATGGTCTTCCACATCAAAGATAGCGAAGAGATCCTCAGTTTCTTTCAACCAATTTCGTGCCTCCACAAAGGTCTCCGTCCCAACAAAATTCTTGCCGCCCATCGCCTTAAAGTCCTTGCAAACCTTTGTGAAATCTACTTGTGGATGCTGAGGAGGAGGAGGAGGAGGAACCTCAATTACGGTGGGGGTATTTGCTGGGCCTGCATCGTTGGCCCTAGCTTCCAAGTACCTCTGGAACCATCCGGGAATGTTTACTCCCTCGGGAAGGTTAAGATCGGCCATGCTGAAAAAGGAAAAGATAGATTTAGAACGAGGAAACGAAGGATAGTGCTAATGGCTTTTAGGGAATAGCCTTTTAAAATAACTAGACTTTTCTTGGAAAATACTTAATTGGTTTTGAAAATAGTTTTCCAAAAAGGTAAGTTTTAAAAACACTTTTGCTCAAATCTTGTAAACCTTATGCTCTGATACCAAATGTAACACCCCACCTCCGCCAGGGTCACTCTTGCAAGCACACTAGCTTTGGAGGGGCATTAAACAAGGTAAACATGCATGCAGATATCACAAGACGGAACATATAAGTAAAACAGAGTAGTAAAGCAGTGGATAAAACTAACATTTCAAAACCATAGTCAAGTTACATCAAAGTACTTGGTCATTATTTTCCCACAAAACAAAGTCTAGAACATAAACTGAAAACTGGAAAAAAAAAACATAAAGTAACTATCCCCAAAGTAGCATAAAGCCATAGCATGCTCAAGTCCAAACCATACATGAGCTATCCAGAAAAGCAGCTAAAGATCCAGCTAGGTACCAGTGTTCCCACCCTGCAAACCGGGGGGGGGGGGGGGGAACGGAAGAAAAGAGGCGAAAGAAAACGGGTCAGTCAAAAGGACTGGTAAGTCCTATCTACCATTAGTATAAAAACTAATAAAGTTAACTGGACATGTAAAGCAGAGATGAAACATGGGGTGATAACTGGCATGGTGCAGAGACAGATCAAGTGTGGCATCGCATGTACAAGGTTAAGTTGCACCAAGTGTGTACTAGTAATCTATGTCAAGTATCAACAAGAAAAGATCCCTTGGCCCACTCTTGGCCCAATATCCCGAGATGACCTAGATCAAGGTCCAACAACACGGTCTAGTCGATTGGCTCCCTAAAAGCCTAACTCGTCAAGTGTCGGTGTCCTACGGCCCAATCACGAAGTGTAGTCAAACTGTGCTAGGTCCACCCTAGGGTGTATCAAGCCCTAGGGTGCCAACCACAGACACAAATCAAGCACGCACAGTCTAAACCTACGGGTGCCCATGTCTGCTTTTTCAACTCCGGACTATGTGCACGACCATAATCCGCCTGAACCTACACCGGCGCACCTACTCAGCCGTCGTTTTGGTCGCTTACATGCCAGCCCAGTAATCGTGCCCAACCCTAGCCTAGTCCCTAGGGTATCATGATACAATCAAGAGGGTTACTGGTGAAAAGGACCACGTAACTAGGGTTTCTAACGGGTTAAATGTGGTTAACCCTACCCCATCAAGTTGGTTAAGTGTACCCAAGGTTCATGACTTAACTCTATCAACCCATCGTGTTTAACTGGTTAAGTATTCAAGTGGTCCATGACTTAACCCTATCATGTGGCATTAATTAATTTAATGCACCCAACCTCTCACATTAGACCTTGTTGTGGTTACTAGTTAAGCCGGGCGGGTCCGGGTAGCTTTACACCACAACTTGGTCTAACCTCGGGTTTCAAGTGCGACATGACCAACTACTCACATTGGGTCCTATTGCTTGTAGCCACTAGTTAAGCCGGTCGGTTCCGGGTAGATTTATGCTACAAACTCAATCCAACCTCGAGTTGGCCATTCTCATGTTTTCTAGAAGTCATGTCCAAATTCATGTTTCAAGCATAATCACATGTCATATTTCATGTCATCTTTTCAAGTCATGTTTTTATGTCATTTTAGTTTACCCATAACGTAACCCTATCGCATGTAAGTTCGTATAAACGCAAATAGATCTCAAAGGGGAAACTTAGAAGCATGACATAATTAATAAGGTTTTGGGCCACAAGTTGAACATGGTGGCATATGAGGCAAAGGTGTTCATAAACTTGCATATTACATCATAGGCCTCAAAACATGCATAATATCAACTTTAGCAAAATAGGTGAAACATGGTCATAAATGACATAGGATGATAGCAAGTGATTCG
Organism: Allium sativum; assembly: GCA_030737875.1. Lineage (NCBI taxonomy): Eukaryota > Viridiplantae > Streptophyta > Magnoliopsida > Asparagales > Amaryllidaceae > Allium > Allium sativum. The sequence goes on from CM060909.1 coordinate 1,029,234,881, forward strand.
CATATAACACCATATGCAAGATAGCAACTTGCATATTACATCATAAGCCCCAAAATATGCATGATATCAAACTTAAGCAAATAGGTGAAACATGATCACAAATGACATAGGATGGTGGTTAGTGATTCGCATATAACATCATGTGCAAGATAACACAAGGTTTATGAGAGTTTCTATGTTGCTTTATGCAACATTTCCAATCAAAGCTCATAGCTTTCTATGCATAAGGTAAAGGTGATAGCTTTACAAACATGCATAGAATAAATTTATGCATAACATGATAGGATCAAAGCACATATCATATTTAGGCCCAAACTCAAACTTGCAAAATGTCATATTTAACTTCATAGTTAGAATCTAAGAGTAGTATAGGGCTTACAATGCTATGAAGACTTATAAAATATAAATAAGATTGAGACGAAGCCACTAGCAACTCTAAAGACCCCCAAATAGCAAGCTTCAATGAAAACCCTTGAGAAATTAGAAGAAGACCCTTGCTTTGATGAAGAAAGATTGAACTTTGGCCTTAGAAACTCTCAAACAAGCTTAGGAACTCTCATATGAATGAAGATGGAGGCTATGACAAGAGGGTGGAGGCCATGATTAAACATTTTGGCATAGTTTAGTTGTAGGATTGATTTATGATGACTTAGTCTAGGTAGGGTCTTTTTATAGATGATTAGGTTAGTTTAGACCATAGGATTAACCCTAATTCAGATCTGGGCCATCAATTCACGTCACTAGCCTCCAAACATGTCTTGAGAAACAAGTCAGGTGCACCCAGGCCAGACTGGCCGACCACCCAAGTCGACTGGGCAGTCGACACAGCCTGGGGTGTGTCGACTCCCAAGTCGACTCCCCAGTCGACTTGGGGAGTGGCGGGATCTTTTCCCGCCTACCTGCCCAGCTGAATTTGAAATCTGTTTTTAAATTTAAATTTTCTGAAAACTTCCATGGGCCTTAACTGGGTCATACGGACTCCGATTTTCGAAAAATCGGACTCTATTTCGCGTATTTTTCCGAGACGAACGCAATGGCACAGCCCATTTCCCTTGATTCAGATTTTATCATTGAATTATACCTTGATTTATGTTATAACTTGTTATTCAAAATATGGGTTCTTACAAAACCCTAATTTTGAAATAATATAAATATCGGCGAATCAGATTTTTTTTTCTTTCATAAATAAAAAAATAAAATATCGCGAACCCTCCCCCCTCCTCCCCCGTAACAGCTCGTCGACGGCGGAAACATCTTCCACCTTCTCTCTTCATTTCTGGCCAATTCACTCAGTAAAATCGAACGAGCCAGTTGGGAATTTTGTTGAGCTCGCTCACCTCTTTAAATCCATACCTACCATGCCTCGTATCGTGGCGCGAATCTTGAGATCTAGGCCCCTGAAGTCGCCACCTTGCAACCGCCGCCATACCTAATTGACACCACCGATCTGAACGCCACCACCTGGCGTTGGCGCGCCCTTCGGAACCCTTCGACGTGGTGTAACTGGATTCTGGCATCGTGCTTCGGTTGGAGAAGAAATCGAACCCCTAGATTGGAACATTTCAGAAAGGTAACGACTTTATATATTTTAAACTGTTCTATAGCACTTTAAAGTGCTACGGTTTATGATTTTACAATACAAATCATATCTTTCTCGTTTGTTGACGAAATCCAGTGAAACAAGAGACCCCGGGACCGTGGCGATGTCTTCTACATTCTATAAAAGACCGGATATTTTTCTGAGCCTTCTACAATTTTTGGAGGAGTGGAACCCAAAGTGAGATTTCTGAATTATGAACGATATGGAAATAACGATGTATAAATTATATAGTCGATGTATGAGTTATATAAGCGTTGTACACCTCATGTATAAGCGTAGTATAAGTTGTATGTTCGATGTATAAGTTATATATGCGTTGTAAAAATGATATATGCATTGAAATGGTATTGAAATGAAATCAAAATATATTTATATACGAATATATATATGTATATACTTCCCTCGTCCATAGGCCATGGACGATATATATTGGTTGTGATATTGTTTGGATTATTGGTTGATGTGAAATTTGGTGAATATCATGAATGGTTAATTGGAAATGATTGATTGTGGTTGAAATCCCAATAGGATTAGTATATGGGAAAATTCGTCTACGTACGAACTAGATATTGAAATCCCCAATGTCAAAAGCTTCGAGACTTTAAGGTAGAGCGAGGAGCCGTACTCGGAACGGTGCCGGTTTTAACTACCCTTCCGTTATGCTGCCGAAATTTTCAATAAATATTCATGTGCTAGAATTATTTTCATGTGTTGAAACCATATTCATGTGTTGAAACTATATTCATGCGTTGAATAGAAATTCATGTGTTGAATGACATTCATCTATTGAATAAATTCTTTGAAAGATAAAAATAACATTTTTGTCATATATATAGACTATATAAAATATTAGTGTTTTAAATAAATTGTTATAACACCAAAAATAACATTTTTACCTTATGTATGAAGTATATAAAATAATTATGTTTTGAAATAAATTGTTTTACAATAAAAATCACATTTTTATTATATATATGAATTGTTAAAAATAGTGATGTGTTGAAATAAATATCTGTTGGATAAAAATATCATTTTTATCAAATATATAAAATGAATATGGTTTTGAAATCGAAGGATGGATTATATTTATATTTATATATATAAATATAATTAAAATAAATCGAATAACGAAGCTGGAGTTCATATTTTGAAACCGTGATTTCAAACGATTAGTGCGGGAGATCCGACCATCGGATTTTCCCGAAACCGAAACCGTTGGGTTCGCTTTGTAAATATCTTTCCAACGACACCAACTTTGTAAAGATCCAACGGTTGGATTGTCTGGAATGTTTAATTCAAATCCGAAGAAAAACAACGCCATAATCGATTATATATATGTATATATAAATATAATTAAAATAAATCGAATAACGATGCTGCAGTTCGTATTTTGAAATTGTAACTTCAAACAATTGTACCAGGAGATCCGACTGTCGGATTTTCCCAAAACTGGAACCGTTGGATTCGTTTTGAAAAGATCTTTCTAATGATATAAAATTTACAAAGATCCAACAGTTAGATTTTCAGATATGTGTAAATCAAATCTGAAGAAAAACAGCGCCATGGCCGCGTTATGGCCTGAAGCGTCGTTTGAATGAATTGACTATTTTTAAATAAATAAAAATAGCGATAAATCGTGATAAAATATTATAAATGATATGGAATGGAAATAAACTGAATTTGCTCGGTTTATTGGATATTTGATGGTTGAATGTGTCTGACGTGAAAATTACATTAATGAATTGAATTATTGGTGTCGAATAATTTAACCATTGAAATGAATTAATTTGAAATTCTAAATATACGTGAATTATTTGAAAAGGCCAAGTTAATTCTCATTTCAAATAACTGATCGACGATTAAAAGTAAGACATGAAGACGGTGCAAGACCGATGATCTTCACGTCGAATGGAGGGGTGCTACTGATGCTCATGATAGGAATAGCTACCTTGAAGGGGCTGAAGTGGTAGTCGTCCGGACGTACTTGTTGATTGTACGGATGTGTGAGGAATAAAGATCCTCCAGTTTCGTTCAGACCCAAAACGGACTTGTAAATGGATGTGTCTGACGTTGTATATTGACAACGTGGCATGCAGAGATGTTGTGATCAAAGCTTTTGTTGAAAAGCAGAGCTTTATGGTTGATGATCAAAGCACGGTTTTGAATAGCTAACTTTGTGTTTAGCGTTGTTTCGCGAGCCTCACACACCGGTATGAGCCAAAAACGGGAGAGGACATCAGGGAGGACATGCGTTTCCTTCTAGCTAGGAGTGGTGCTTTGGGTTTTACACACCCGGGTATTTTACTTAAGTGGATGGTGGAAAGCGAGGCCTCGGTTAGTTCGGTCTCTTCAGAGCCGATGATTTGGTCGGATATGACCAGTGACTCCCCATAGGGCGGGGAAACGCAGTGTTCAGGCAATATAATCCACATCGAGTGGACCGGCCCTGACGATCCAAGTTGAAGTTGCGGTTGTTCCTGATGGGCGGGCTAGAGCGTCTCGAAGCGGTAAGGACGATCCCCTGCCTTGGTTCATGACGGAAATCCAATTTCCAAATACGACACCGTGCGTTCTTGATTGTATACCTATATATGGCGACATAATATATGGAACCCATGCCGTCTATGATTGATACTTATGATTGAAATTGTTTTTGAAACATATAAACACTAGTAATAATATCAAATGCTTTTGTTTTATTCATATCAAGCATATTTTGGCCATTATAAGGTAAAACTCTATCCTTCGGTTTGTATTGCATTGTGTGATGGGAACTGAGTCTTATAATGGTTTCATTTTTATAAAAAGCATTGCGATGTTTAAAAGATTTACTTGTTTTAAAGCAATCCAATGGAGTAAACCCGTTCCGCATTAGCGGCGTGGTCCTGTGATTGGCCAAATTGTAAAATAAGTTAAAATAGATTTCTCATACCAGTCCCATGACTGACTCGTAGTTTGTTTCACTTGCAAACTCGGGTGCCCCTTTTTTCTACATGGGCAGCCTTGTATTTAGGTTTTAGCAAGCTCTTTCTGGATAGCTGGAGCTGAAGTTGGATTCTATCATTTATCTCTTTTTATGTTGTTCAGCTCCTATTGTACATATTATGTTTAGATTTCCGCTGTAGACATTTTATGTAAAGTTGAACTGTATTTTGTACTAAGTATGATCTTGTATACTGTGTAACTCTAATGTTTATGTTTATCCAGTGTATTCTGTTGTACATTATCTGGTGTATTTATTTATTTCTGTTCTGTTGTTATCTGTTTATGTGTTATATTCCAAAGATTACCCTTGCCACCGTGGAACAGGGTTTGGGGTTGTCACAATTTTTGGAGTTTTTAAGAGTTAGGGTTTTGGTCCAAAATCTGGTAAGTGAAGGCAATAAAAGAAATGAAAGAAAGAAAGAGAAGAGGTAGCGAGTTTAAATAGATATATCGCGGCCCTTTATATTCCCAGCCTTTCACCCCGTTTCGGACCGGAGTTTAGGCCCACGAATGTGCTCTGGCCCGTTGACCTGATACTAAGCAAAACCGAAGACAGAAGCTGTTCGGGTCGGAATTCGAACCGAATGGAATCTTACACATCGAAGTGGTACGTAAATCAAATTCGAAGGAAAATAAAGAAAAAGTTTACCTGGAGGAACTGTTGGACATCAAGAAGAGTTCTTAAATTTGTTTAAAAATGAGGAAGGTAATTCATATGCATCATGGTGTATATATAGATGGCAAGAGACACGGTTTTATGAAGCAACACGTCCCTGTGAACGAACAGAGGTGACTATTTAACGATTAAAAGTCAAAGACCAATGAACAGACGATGTCAAGGCACGCTCCATCTTCGATAAAAGCATCCCTTGAGGGGGCAAAATGTTAGCCTACTTTGTGAACTAGGCTATACAAAGTTAAAGACTCAAACAATGAAGAGCACCCTGCTAGATAATCGGATCGGGTTTCCTTGGGCAGAGACAGATCAGCACAAAGCAAAAAGGGAAGGAAAACAAGCCGGACCGGATAGGAAGGAATGGATCCGTTCCGAACCCCATACACAAACATATCTGATCCGATCCCAGAGTCACAACAGCTTCCACCACACGTTTTCCTTAATACTCGAGACGGTTACGCACACGATCTACCCACGTTTGCCACTAACCAGGTGTGCTGTCATCATCAGATTCCATCCGAACCCGATTGTGGCGGGATTGATGCCACGTGGATCCGAACCGATCCCACTCCAGGGGGATTTTCCACCTATAAATAGAACATCAAGAGGCATTTGGAGGGATCTTTTGGCATTTTCAGAACTTAAATTCCTTTGCAACCCGAATTTCATCAACTTGTTCAGCTTACAACCATCTTTTGAATCATATTGTGAAGGAAATTGAGCGAACCAATGTACGAGATAAGTGAGAATTGAGTGAAAATCATTGTTGTACTCGATTTCAAAGCATCAATCAAAAAAGAAGAAAGTGGACGTAGGCTATTTAACGCCGAACCACTATAAATTGTGTGTTTTCGTAGTTTTTGATTTCATTTCAATAGAATTGTATTAGTTTGGGTGTTAGAGCCAATTTTGGATCTAACACAAACTTCAACAATAAAGTGTATGAGAAAGGATAGATAAACATACTAATCTACCCACGACACCAGAGATGAACTCAACCTTATCTTCCCCACATCGGACAGTGATAGCCCTTACAATCTATTCAACCAAAGGAATAATAATTCATACATGGGAACCAGAACAAGCATTGATAACATTCATAGCAACCAGATTACATAGGTCTCACGTAGACAACCCTAATCGAGTTTAACATTCCCCAAGTACTCTCCCCAGAGGCCTAAACCAATATCAGTTAAGCACTCAAAGAACATCTCCCTCGACCTTGGATAATCTACATAAGATAGTATAAACAGAACAACCAATCATCCATGACTGACTCTGGCTACCACCGCCAATCCTGCTTTGAAACCACCGTTAATCGTATGACGACCAACCTTGCCATATGTCAAGGGCTAATGGTAACCCCAGTTCTAGCATAAACTCCATATGTCCAACCTTGACAACTAGGCCTTTCAACGATACCTAAGGTACTCAACCTACAATCGGTCTTTTGGGGGCCCCCATCGTACCCCTACTTTGATCCCGCTAGAACTTATGACAACGATAATCTCTTGGCCTTCAATACCTCTAGTCGTCCAACCTTGACGGCTATTTATTGCTCAAGCGACCTTCTCGAGCAACCATTATCCACCAACTCACGACCTTTGAGTTGTCTACCTATTCGTTGCTTTTCACCGATCAACGAACATATCACATCCTTTCGAACATCCCCTTCTGGTTTCTCGTCGAAGCCACCACCATCGTTGAACCAACCAACATCTCTATAAGGTTCAAAACAATTCATAGCATTATTTCAACACTTCCTAACTTCCCAATTGAACTCACTTTGAAGTCACATCATCACCGGAAGTGTCCGACTAGAAATAGCTGACCAGAAATGGCAAAAATGGCTGACCAAAAATGGCTGTCCAGAATAGCCCGACCCCCTTTGGTCCGACCTGAGCCCCTTTAGGCCCGACCCGACCCCCTTTTGTCCGACCCGACCCACCTTAATCTGATCCAGAATGGTCTAATCCACTTTAGTCCGATCCAAAATGGTCGGATTCACTTTAACCCAACTCAGAATGGTCCGACCCGACCCCCTTTAGTTTGACCCGACCCCCTTTAGTCCGACCCACCTTAATCTGACCCGAGCCAACTTTGACTTGTCTTCCACGACAGAATTTGAGCCCGACCCGACCCCCTTTAGTCTGACCCGAGCCACTTTCTGCGCATCTTCAATTCTACTCCGATTTCGATCAAAACTTCGCCAAACGACGAATCCGACGAAACCAACTCAACCAAAATCATCAAACACAATCATAAACATATCATAACATTACTAACCACATAAATATGGCGATTACCATAAAAATGATGTAAATCTCACCAAAAACCATTAGAATGAACCTATGATCAAAATGAGAGATCTAACTAACTTAAACACGTAAAATGACATGAAATTAACGTGTAAAACTTGTTAGATTAGATCATAGGGTGATGATTATGAAAATGAACTTGTAATGGTGTAAATCTACGGTAAAACATTCCAATTTGATGAGAAACATGCACAAATACTCATATACTTCATTGCATTCATGTGAGAGATGTAAATCACTCACCAATTAGCCAAAACAAAGCAAAATCGAATAAATAGAATTCCGGACAGTGAAGAGATAGCTCCTAGCCCTTCGATTTGATGAATTCTCACTTGAAATGATGTAGATCTAGCCTCCAATGGCGTAGATCTATGATTTCCCTCCTTAGATTTGGATTTTTAATGGTGGAAAGGTGTTAGAGGAAGAAGGAGATCAATGTCTCCAAATGAGAGAATGGGAAAGTAAACATTTTCCCTCCACTCTCACCCCCTATTTATAGGATTCCACCAAGGCTCCAAAACCTGAATAGCCAACTCAAAAACCTTAAAACAGCGATTTCTCCCAAATAGAATATTACATTCATATCAAAATATCATAATCATTCAAAAACCGATTTATATTCAAAATAGAATATATTTCCATATCAATCTATTATAATCATTTATACTATTTCAAAGTCGACTCAATTTCAAGTAGAATACTCTTCATATCAAAAGATTATGATTATTTCAAAAATCGAATTATGTTCAGAATCAATTCATATTCAAATAGTATATATAGATTCATATTCAAATAGTGTATATATGTATATATATATATATATATATATATATATATATATATATATATATATATTCTCATATCAACCCATTATAGTCATTTTTGGAGATCCCATTTATATTCAAGTAGAATATAATTTACATTGAAATATTACAATCGATTTATATTCAAATAGAACATAACTTTATATCAAGACTCCACTTGAATCAATGGTTTAAATCAAAACAATTCCTATTCAGGAAGAAATTAACAATCATTTAATATAACTGCGAAAAGATAGATACTTATAAAATAAAACCTTTATATATAAAATTTATATATAATAAAATAATTTAAAACACTAGGTATATACATATAATAAAAGCATTACTAAAAATTTAAATAACAGAATATGATAAAATTTATTTATAAACAAATAATATATTGGTTACAAAATTTACTAAAGAAACTTTAAATAATAGAATATAATTTATTTGTAAGACAAAGGTATATATATATATATATATATATATATATTTTAAACAATGATTATTTTCTTTCTTCCAAATTTCAAAACTTGAATATATATATATATATATATATATATATATATATCCCGTCTCAATAGAGTTTATTTAGGTTTTCCATCGCGTTTCGAAACATCGTCAAACCAAGCGTTCGATTCAAAGGACTCAAACCCATGTTCACATTGAGTTAACACAACTCCAAATATCATCGAATACTTTTATTCCCAAAATAAATTCAAAGAGAATTTATAAAGTTCGAATTTACACCATTTATTTGAATAATTCCAAATCATATTCAAATCCCAATTTAAGAATATCCAAATTGTTTTGGAATAATTTCTTTAATCATTTTCAATAAACATTCAAGGTTTTCGATCTTTAAAGAAATAGATTTACCGAGTATCGGCACATTTCCTTTAAATGAAATTTCTCTCAAATTAAATTTTCAAATACCTAAAATCATTTAACCAACCAATGTCCGTGTATAATTTTCTATCCTATGGCCAAGTGATATTTAATTTAATTTTTCGATATTTCAGGGATATATATATATATATATATATCATTTCAATCCAAATCAGGGTCACAGATATCTATCATTCCAACCTGTGTTCGTAATTTATTTTAAAACGATAAATCCCGAGTTCATTTGATGTCCGTAACATCTTGGGTGAAAAATGGGATTTATCGTCACAATAACATACAACAACCATATGCTGAATAACGGAACACTTTCAACATCAATATCAGTTCAGCAGCCAAGTTTCAAACAAAGGCATCCATCACAACCGTTTCATTTCAACTGTATATATCAAATCATTTCACTGGTTAACAAGGATCAGGATTTTTCAACTAGCCATTTTAATTTAATATAAACTAACTAATTATCAACATCAATTTTGCACATTAACCTTTGCATGTCACTTTTAAGCAACCAATCGACAATCAATCACAACCAGACAGCCAAATTTATTTCATAATTTGATTTAATAAATATAGGAATAATTCAGTTAATTGTGAGCGAGAAAATCACTAACCTTTGGGCCTTTAATCAGACGAACGTCCAACCAAAGCCCAAAATTTCATGGTCTCCAAACGCATCCAAATCAGTGCCAAAACGTCCGCAATTTCGCCACGATCCCAACGCAACAAACCACGCTCGAATCCGAGTTCATATGCAAAAGTTATTAGCATTAGAATATACGATATATATAATTAAATATATAATTAATAAAATATTAATTTAAAGAGAATACCACGTCAGCACAATACCTTCTTCCCGCTCATGCTTCATGCATGAACAGTCTCGAACGCAGAAAACACCCATCGAACTGCAACTT